>OX457024.1:85602605-86941780 GCA_949752745.1 Protula sp. h YS-2021 | reverse complement strand
TGACTGAGAAGCTTGCCAAAAAAAAGTCGGATAAAAAAGAGGCGGATATACGATTTCCAGATAAGCTGTTGTGTTATCATTTTGGCTGTGTTTCCATCACGTGTGTGCTGGTGTGTTGTAGCAATAGATACAACAGGAGAAACAGGGAAATAGTTGTGAATGTGACGTGTCACTCTGCTGAAGCATGATAGCTGTACTACATCACTGTCCTATAAAAAGAGTCATGTTGATTCTAATATCTCATACTTTTTAGCTCCTACTGGACCCTGGCTACAATTACAATGTATCTTTAAATGAAAAGAATTGAATACTTATAGTTTCAATTTGAGTTTATTTATTTGTGTTAAATGGTGATGATGTAATGAGTGGATACGGAACACGAAGCATGACTGGTTTTCACCCACAAATAGAAAGTAAGTGACGTTTTTGACGTTCTAAAGTGTGGTCTGTGATAAGTAAGAGGAAAAGACAATTACGACAAATCACGAGAACGAGTTAAGTGCTCGTCGTGAAATAGAAAGACTAAACCGTATAATGTTACGCTAAAATAGAAAAATTTTGAAATTTTTTATAGCGCACAAACTGTGGATACAATTTGAAATATCAGCCTATACAAATCTGGTTGGAAAGGATGATGTTGGGGAAAGGTGTGGGAGGGGGGGGGGAGTTAAGTAACTTGTCCCCCCCAAAAAGGCGTGAGTCTGAGGTGGCTATGCGATTTCTTGGTAAGAATTTTGCTGTATTTACATCACATGTGTTCTGGCACGTTGTAGAAGAAAGAGAAAGTAGGAAATGTCCATTTCCTGAGATTTTTGGTCTTAACATACGCCCAATGCATGCGAGTCTTCACAGGACACTTACGGCAGAACAGACAGTTCTCTTCGCAAAAGAAATGCTGAAAATGTGAGCGTGCCTGGGCTGAATTCAATGAAACATTTTCCACAGCATTGCAACAGATTACTTTCTATGACAGAGTCTTATCTGCGCAGAAACCCACCCAATATGATTCATAATCAGAAGACCTACTTTTATGCTCTGCTGCTAATTGTTTCGTGATTATAAAGAAAAATGTTTAACGGTGTAAATAAAGTACAGTAGAACCTACCAATTGCAGAAAAGGAAGTTGGAAATAAACGCCTAACAACCCCCCCCCCCCCCTCCTCCAGTTTGGGTACGATAAATTAACAGCGCTCAGATTATTTTCGAACAAAAATTGCTTCAGTGGGGGGGGGGGGGGGGGCACTTGGTACCATTATCATGCGTATCCAAAACAACGCGGAGAAAGAGGGGTGATTTTGCAGTCAGGTGCAGTTTGCGTTTGGTTAAAAAGGCGATATTATTTCAAACTCAGCACCCCGCGTTTAAGGGCGGTTTTTTTTAATAAAATGGACCTGCATGATAACCAATCTGTACGTGAGAGTGTGTTGCCCCCCCCCCCACCCCCCTCCTCTATAGAGTTCAGTTACACATATAAACCGAAAGTCTGAAGGAAATAAATTAGTCGCTTTTTGGGGCAGAAGCTGAGTCGTACATCTAACATGCGAATCTCCGGGATGGGTAGACCTTTCTTAAAGGAATATGTTTTACCCGTGATAAATACCAGCTCACTTCCCGATCTCCTTTTGCTAGATTTTTTTTTTTTTTTTTTTTTGTGAACTTCTTTTATTAACCCTTACTTATAAACTAGACCGTTTTCGCTAGTGAGTAGCAGAAGTTGCACTTGGGGCCAGACAAAATATTATTCTGAATACTTAATATTTCAGAATTATTTATTTATATGTGTAGGTTTTTACATGACATATCCCAGTAAACATTCTCACGTCGTCCATAAAACGTCAATTTGAGGTTGCGAGTCACCCCGACGAAATCGCAACATAAAGGCCTGCTTTAATTTCGTTGTGATTGGTAGCAACCACAAATCACGACTGTGGACAAAGACGAACAGAAGTTGAATGAGCAACGTTGTGTAGACGCTGATTTTGCTCGCCAAAAAAAAAAAAAACACTATCACGTCATTAAATCTGGTTATAATTTGGTTGTGATTTATCGCGACTATGGATCAACGTTTATGCAACATGTTTAACGTCTGTTGGATAAAAACGTTGTTTAGATGTGACGTTGGTTTTTATTGCCGAAAGCCCTCTTTTTCCGACGCTTATTTAACGTCTTTAATGTAACTTTTAATAAATGTCTGAAAATTTTTGCCTACCCGGATTTTTGCAATGAAGACTTTCATGCGCAACGAAAATCCTAAGTTGATGAAAGGTCAAAACGCTTAAATCATAATGACGCCATAAACATTAATGTTAATTCATATTGTAACATCATTGTAACAAAATAGAAACGCTGTTATTATTATTAGTATTAATATTATTTGTTTATTTTTATTTGGGGGGGGGGGGTGGAGGAGAATTACGAAACCCGAAATGGTGAAAAAAAAAGAAACGAGATAAGAAAGGAATTCGCATTTAGAAAAACACTTCAATCTTTTTTGAAAATAAAGCCTCAAATAAATTGATAAATAATAATAATAAATTATTTTTTAAATTAAAAATAAATAACCAAACGACAAAAGCAGAAGTTATATATATATAGCTGACAAGATATCCCGATAAGGTCACTGTGGCACTTCTAAATCATCTAGACAGTTGCTCTTCTAGGAATCCCTATTCCTAAAACCATGCCGCAGTTCGGTCGGGGCATCCGTGTTCCAACGGATACACCCCTAATGAATTTCTGAAATAAATTTGAGGTGGCTCAACTAGGCAAGCTCTTCGCCCTTAGCTTAACCGTGTCAGGGGAGTTCGCGTGACAAGGTTATTGCGAAAAAAAGAACCTCATGGAAACACCTTACGAAATCATACGAATTCATCAACTATGGAGACTGAAAATTCCCATCTGTACATAGAAAATAGATATTCGTTTCACACACATTCGCATTCATAAAAACAAGTTTCTTGGGCCCATAGTGTCAGAGAAGAAAAAGACACAAAAAATCGGAAAAAGTGCCAAGAAGAAAAAAAGGACGAACGGCTGCTGGCACAAATTCATATAACTCTTGCAAGCCAAAGGCTTGTCAAGTGTTAATTACGAAAAACATCGACCGTGTGTTGGTTGAGCTTGCTTGCAGTCGAGATTCTGGACATCCCTGTTTAAATACTTTTGTTATAAATGACTTGTCTAACTTGAGCAGCAGCTGGAATGACAGAAACCAGGAAAATGCATTTAAACTGGTGACATCTGGTGCTACATGTGTTACAGAATTCCACCCTTTTGAAAAAATGCATTGTCGTTGCAGTCAGTCTGTTATGTGCACAGTAATATGAACGTCACGCATGGCAGCATCCTGTTTTTTTTTTCAATGCATTGGAAAATAGGCAGGAAATGGTGCGGTTTTGTGCAGAGCAGGGAGGAGTTCCTGCGCTTGGTGAAGTGACTAAACTGACCTTGAACTTTTGCTCAGACCAGCCAACGACATTGCTAAAATCTTTGACCTTTTTTTCATCCAAGCCCCAAGTCGGAGGATCATGTGTGGAAAATATTAAACAACACCCGATTGACATCACTCCCCCCGCCCCCCCCCCCCCGCCACCCTCCACCCTCGAACCCTTCGTGCGTCTCGCAGTTTTTACGTGAAATGCAGAGATATTACAATGCTGTCATGGTTTATCTTCTCATTCAAGAATCGCTCACTGATGCCACCTAGAAGCTCATTAGGCAAGTTGTCAAGCCTCATATTTATACTTTACAGAATGGAAATATGTTAAATATTTTATGAGCAATTATCATATAAAGTACATATAATCCACGGTTCGCATTCATCCGCTTCGCATCCCCCCCTCCTACCACCCTTCCGCTCAAACTCAGTTGCTGTTTGAGACCATACGCGCATACATGAAAAAGTGAATGATATATGATATGTGATATCCAAAGGAAGAAACGAAGCTGATTTCATAAATTCAGATGTACGTATATTTAGCATTCTGTTTGGTGCGCACAACAGCTATTTTAAGCATGTTGATGTGCAGTACAACTATATATTCCTCGTCTTTGCGGATGTATTTATAAAAACTACTCTCATCAATAAACTGCTCTGATGAACAATTTTGCAATTTCCCATTCTAAATTTATTTTATGGTTTCATTTCTGTCCAATCAGGTGAAGGCCTGCAACTTTTCACAATGGCAACACGATTTCAAGGGCATGCCACAGGCGGATCTGTGCAGCATTGCTCTCCAGCGAATGAGGATCACTTCAGACAATACAGGATGAGTGTGAATGCGCATGCGCCACACGTCATTCCGCATCCAATGCCGCCGCCTGTGTGCCATCCAGCGCTACAGACGATCAGTGGGCGTCGCCCGGCGCCATCACAAGCCGCAAGCTTGCACCATCCATCGCCACCAGCCACTGCAAGCTGGCGTCACAACACAACGCCATTGCATGGATCAAACTACTTACCAACGTCTCCGTATCCATATCCGATTGGATGCGGGCCGCCATCGAGATTATACATGATGCCATATCCACAAATGAACTATCTGTACAACGAGCAAGCACTTTCGAAGGATATAATTGAGCTAGAATCGCCTTTAACCAGTACACAAGTACATGTGAGTACCATGTATCCATACGGTTACACTACAGTGTATCCGTACTTCATGGCGCATTCTGATATGCAAACGGATAAACCTAAATTAGTATCGCAATCCGTCAGCGAGAAAATGCCGGAGCGAGGTGATAAGTCGCCATCTGGGAAGAAATCGATATCGGTTACGGAAGCGTCTACAGTTTCAGTAGCGCCTGCTGGAGACAGGCTGTGGTTCCCAAACGACGCTACGGCGAAAGTTATGAGACCACCGCAGCCTTACTCCATGGCACGCTACAGACCATCCTCGACGATCTATCCCGCGTCACCCTCCAGCCACATACGACAGCCGTTGGCTGGGCATGGTCAAACGCTATCCCGCATGCCTGTATCGACGAGCATACCCCAATGGCTTGACACAATCCCGCCGATTAAAGATCACAACCCGGATAAACAGTTTACTTCTGATTCAACACACATTGGCGCAATGGTCAAAACGATCAATAAATTTTATCCAGAGTCGGAGCATGGTTTGAGTAAAGATAGACAGAGTTTATTTCACGCACATAGAACAAATCACACCATTAATACGTTCCCAACACAATGGATCGCACCTGCGCATGCCGCGTTAAACAATAGTCCACACGCAGCATATAAAAAGGCTGTTGAAGACCAAAATATTTGTGAAAGTGAAGATGAAGATTTCAGCCTACAAATGGCTATGTGCCCTCTTTCCCGTACCGCAAAACGTCAGGCAGATGGTGACGTGAAGGTACTTCAAGAACAGGATGACATGTTGGACTCGTCCTCTTTGAAAACGGACTCGCCCATGCCCCCTTTGGTTCCGTTACACAACTCGCGTCCGACATCAAATGAGAGTACGGGTTCGAACCTAGCGCCTACAAGTGGTTCTGAAGCGGATGATAGAGAATCTCCGGATATTTCAGATATCGTGAAAATCAATACGCAACATCTTTTTGGTATACCTCAGCGCATGCACACAAGAAATTTTCCCACAGCCGGTGAAATACCAGCAAAGAAGTTTTTCACAGAAACAGCATACCGCAATTCGCAACCGGAATTTATAGGAATACTGAACGAAGTACATAACTGTGGCAGAACGATCGATTCGCTGCTTATGAAGTTTGAATCGCGACATTTCACTGATGACGTTCTGCAGCTGATGGACAAATACGCCCGGCTGATGAGGACACTATGGGACAGATATAACGACAAGGCAGACGGTGTGAATAGCGTTGTAGGAGTGTTCGAAATGAATACAGATTTTATACAGGATTATTTGCGCCTTATCATGGAGTACCGATCGTTACTCATGCGACATTATCTCAAAATAGAGAACCACCAAGAAGCGCCCAATAACAGGAAACGGACTCTCTCCAGAGATCAGCAGTTATCGCCTTTAATTCCGAATTTGAATTCATCAAGTTGGAAATTTTTTTCTTGCAGTTTGCCAGAATATTCTTCGCGTGAAGTGGCGGGAGTGAATTCGCAAAATGGACTTAGTCCGCCACCAAAACGCAGACGATTGCATGAAAAATGCGAAACAAACGAAGATCTACAGCAAACGGAAAGCCAAAATCAACCTGCCGTGGATTCTCCCAACAGTGTCGGCGAACGCGAAAGAGGCACGCACAAGTCACGTGACCAAACAGAAAACTCTGATGCCATCGTCATTAGAGAGAATAACTGTTATCCAACTGTACACATGGAAGTCGAAACTTCAAATATGATTCACCGTTCCGCTGCTGGAAGAGAAACTGGTATCAAGGATGATAAAAACCAAACGGAACCAAGCAAAGGTTCTAGTTACATCATGGAGCAATTTGCGCTCATGGATAAACAAGGCTGTAATTGTATGACGAAAGAAATGCTCCAGGATCTATCACAAAAGTCTGGATTGCCGGTGAAAACTATTAAAAGACTTTACAGTGCCAATATGGTAAAAAACATGTGCTCTAAGCGACTAGAAATGGCTGACACGATACGTCACTCCTCGATGGGCCTGTCTGAGATGCACTGAAATAACTTGAGGATTTCGTCAGCGATGTAACTGGTGCATATGAAACTGAAACACTGACAAATGTTTCTATATTTATGTGTTGAATCATAAAGTTTCTATTTTGAAAATTAAGCTGCATTTTTTGTTGAAAAAAAAAAACAGAGCAATACGAATCTGTGTTAAAGCATAGTACAAGGGAACCCCGAGTTAGAACCACCCCTCAAATGGGACCACGTCTCAAAAAAAACAAAACAAATGCCTTATTTATTTGAAGAGCACTACAAATAGAACCACACAGGAAATCGAACCGCATTAGTTCATTCCCATTATTAGTCCAGTTTCCGGGGTTCCGCTGTATTATTGTGGCCAATTCGCACAATGCGTTTATGAGTGCGTTAATTTGTTTATACGTGTGTGTGTATTTGATTGTCGATGACCTTTGACCCCTGCCAAAATATTTATATATTATTGCTGGAACACAGCTGACAAAATATATCGCGGGAATGCAAGTGCACTTCGGGGTCACCCACTGTCAGAGATGTTCCAGGTGCAATTGCTTCTTCCGGTACAGACACGATTCCTGGTTTTCTGTTGAGGGAATTCAAGTTCCCATTGTGCACACCGAGTGTGTTTTAAAGCCTGGACATTTTGTGTGTGTGTGCAGGGGGGGTGGGGGAGATGCTCTCCTTGAACCACTAAGTCGACCTGCGAAAGGCAGAGAAAACGTTTTATCTCAGTGTGCGATTATATCTTTATTGAAGAAAGTTTTGACGTAAAAAAAAACAAAACAACAAGTCATGTCAGATGCACGTTCTTTGTGCTTTCTTAATATGTAAAACTTGTGAAAATAAAGAAAAATTGTTTATAAAATCTTCATTTTTCTTACAGTCCATGCATTACATTGCTTTTCTTGTGGCGAACATATGTCTAAAATGTATGTTCAGATGAAAATAGGCTAGGGATTCTTGAGAAAGCAAGGAGCATAAAAAACAATAGGTTTTTAACTTGAATTGTGTGCATTGAAAACCGTTGGAGCAATGTTTACTTTTTTCGCACCGGAACTCCTATATGGTGTAACACAAGGTATGACTTCGTGAGCTCTCTCACGATCTTGAGTTACATGGTCACATGTTACGTGACTTTTATCTACTTTTTCTCAATTCGTCAACCTCCCGCTGTAAAATACATATTTTTTTGCGTTTGGCTTCAAAGAAGGACGTGGTGTATGCATTGATATGTTATTTTGGGATCTTATCCCAATGTACTGGTTACAAGTTCATGAGAAAAGTCAAAACTATTGTCACTTTTAGTAAATTTCAGTTTTTGTATCCAGGACATTTATTATTATGCTGATAAATCCAAGTCTAATCTGTGTATTAAATGAGGCTGAACCAGTATTTCTCTCTCCTCCTCCTCCTCCTCCTCCTCCTCCTCCTCCTCTGCTCTCTCCCCTCTCTCTCTCTCTCTCTCTCTCTCTCTCTCTCTCTCTCTCTCTCTCTCTCTCTCTCCTCTCCCTGTTTCTCTCATCTCTCTCTCTCTCTCTCTCTCTCCTCTTTCTCCCCCTCTCTCTCTCTTTCTCCTCTCTCTCTTCTCTCTCTCTCTCTCTCTCTCTCTTTCTCTCTTTCTCCCCCCTCTCTCTTTGTCATCTCTCCCAATCTCTCTCTCTATCTATCTATCTCTCTCTCTCTCTCGCTCTCTCTCTCTCTCTCTCTCTCTCTCTCTCTCTCTCTCTCTCTCTCTCTCTCTCTCTCTCTCTCTCCCTCTCCCTTTCTCTAGCTTCTTCCCCTATCTCCATTCAATCTCTAACACATGTGATAAATGAAGGAATGGAAAATAAATTTTGCATGCCAGACATGACATTTTATAGTACTTAATGTATTCCGCTATTTTCACTTTTTCATAAGATATTGCATTTATACGTTGTCAGAAATTGCAATAAAATTGTCGAAACTTTTAATTATTAATTTATTTGTCTTTAGATAACTTTACCTTTATCTGGTTTTCCTTATAAGCTTTTTCGTCTCAAATATGAGCATGTAGCAATTTTTCCTCCGTCGTCGACGGTGACGACGACGGGGGAAAAATTTTACTGAAAATACATAATTAGTACATAATCGTGATATATGAATTCAAAGTTAGTGAATGTTGATATAAGGTGCATTTAATATCACCAAAAAGGTTTAAAGGTATTAGTTATGGCTTTTAGGTACACATTTCCAAAATTCTTTGTTTTTCCGATGAGCGATAGCGTATGTATTTTCTGATATTGACGATATAGCAATGTCGGAAGGATGTCGATTACACAGTTAGTTGCGGCATCAGTTTCGACACCATAGCAAAGTGGTTTTCCAGGATGAAACTTAATGAGATATCGTACGTTGTAACCACGTCTGATATGATATCAAAAATTCGCTCACCAATATTAGGGTAAATTGGCATGTGGCAGAGATATGTGCGTGAAAAATTGGCCAATACGCTTTTCCCTTTAATTAAACAATTGAAAATCCAAAACAAATTGCGATCACAGAAACTTCTCACATGTGATATGGATTATCTTGCCACCTTTCAGCAACAACGTGTTCGGTGTTACTAAAAGTAACTCCGGCGCTGATTGGATAAACCAGCTCAATAAGTGTTTTTACGGTGGTGATATTTTAAGTCCTACCGCATTAGTTATTACTGGGTTAGTGTGAAATTGTTGGAACGCAATTAAAAATTTAGCCCATTGGCTAGTGGTTCTAAACCGATTGCAAATTTGTAATCGGGTTTTCCGTTGGTCCATGGGAAACCCAATAACAAATTTGTGATCGGTTCAGAACTGGTAACAAATACTACAAATTTTTAATTTGGCTTCCTGTTGCCCAATGGGAAACCCAATTAGAAATTTGTAATCAATTTGGAACCATTGGCCAATAGGCTAGATTTGTAATTGGGTCCTAACAAAATAATTAAATCTTTTATTGTCATCACTGAATCAGTAGCTACGAATTTTCCACTTTCCTTAGTTGTTTTCTTATGTTTTTTATGTTTTCTTATGTTACATTCAAGCTTTATTTATTTAAAATGTATTCTTTACTTAAAATAACTGAAACGAACTTCACGTATCTATATAAAGGCCCAGCCAGAAAATATACAGATTATAGACAAAAAGCACACATCATAACATAGCAATTAACATAGCAATTCGCCACAAAGTAAGTTGAGCACGTTAGCACGCAAACCCCACTCGCGCATAGCTTTTACATATTAAGGTAAAAAACGTGAATTTTCTTACACGTCGCCACCCAACATGTTTGTCAAACAATATCACATTTACGTAACTGCATTCCAATGCATGACCTCTCGTGTGTTCGGGTAACCGTTACGCTTTGTCAGATGTTAAGTATGTATTACCCCCTATCTGCTCACATTATATGCGTAGATCATAGGTGGCCTCAAAATATGTAGTGACTGGGTGTCCGATGTCTGTTAATTAGTTATCTAGTGTTAGTTAGTTATGTGGTTAGTTACTCAGTCAGTTGGTTATTCAGTTGGTTAGTTAGATTAGATGGTTAGTTATTTAATTATGTGGTTGTCAATAAGCCAGTCATTAGTTGGTTAATTAGCTGGTTAGTTACAGTAAAACCTGCCGCAAGGACACTCTGTATATTAGGAACAACGGGAATTAGGGACAGTTAACACCACAATTAACTTTCATACTAGGAAAAACCTGTATAATAAGGACACGTGATTGTTAAGGACTGAAGACGGATTGTTTTTGTCCGTAAGTCAAGTTTTACACTGAGGTCAACCCGTGTATAAAAGACAGCAGTCTTGTGTTTCGTGAATGCCGTTTGATTCTTCCACCTTTTGATCTTCCACGAGTTTTCACGTTTCAAAGCATTATAGTAAGAATTACATTAAGAATGTTCCTGTACATTTGCATTAACTTTACAGCACACGTAACTAGTGAAAAATCAGAAAGTTACAGAATTTGGCGTGGTAAATCACGCTTTTATTACCTTTCTGTTTCATTCCGTTAAATGTGTTACGTAATAACTCATTTTTGCGATTCAGGTAATAAAATACTTTTTCAAGGACAAACATATGGCTTTGACTGATAAAATATTCCAGTGTATTATGTCAACATTTATGTTTCTACTAGTTCCAATTAACTCAAAAGTAAACAGTTTTTTGTTTAGCCACGCCATGTTCCAAATGAAAAACCTATTTCCCCACAGTTTGCCATGGCAAATTGAGCGTATTTATAATTTGTGGAATCAGACGAAACGAAACGATATGAAATACTTTCTAACTGAAAACAGCTACTAATCTGGGATAAAACTGAACTAATAGAAATAAATTACACTAAGCAAAATGGTAAAATGGATTTTATGTATTTTACAATGTATATTTTTCAGATAAAAACACCGAAAAAGCCTCCTACCCCACAGTTTAGTTTTCCGTCTGGAGATGACGACAGTATGGCTATATTTGGAGGCTACCCAACCAGAGTGTGTATTTCATTCTGCATTTGAAAAGAAATCACTAAAAAAAATACAAAAAAATATAACAGTATTGTAGAAATATAGATGTGAAATAATGTTTCTGTACATTTCTCACCTGGTTATCTACATTTTAACTTCATGTAGTTTATTTGGAATAATGTACATATACATGTATATATATAAAGTGTATTTCATTTAACTCCATTTAGACGCTCGTTCTTTGAACTAAAACAACAGCAAGTCTCTGTTTTTTGTTTAGGTTTGAGAATTTAAAACGATAGAAGCATTTTAAAGTTGCTTTCTAATTAGTTTAGAGGTTCAACTTTAACTTTAAAATGGGCACCGTGATATATCACTGGGATGCATGTGTAGAGTCTTAATGTACATGTATTTTGATCTTTGCAGTGGGTCAGGTGGAAGCCTCTTGTTACTGCCAATTTATAATAAGCTAACTAACATTTTCACTTCATGTTATCTATACCAACATTAATCTGACTTAACACCTATTATTACACTATTATAGTAAATGGTTCTTATCTCTGGATGAAATGAATTGTCGACGGGCAATAACCTAGCTGATATCTCCAAACATTTTGTGTACGTGGTAAAAACAATCAACCAGTGTGAAATTATATCTCAAACAATTCCTTACCGACTCGACATGAATAGAATATTCAGTAAGAAGTTATAGAAAAACACTCTGTTTATAAATAATGAGCTAATAATTGTGGTCAATGACAGGCTGAATATGTAGTTTAAGAAAAAAATGGAACCATATTTTTTAGTCACGTCATACCTATCGGTGGGATGAAGAACTGGTTTTCCTATAATTTGATACGCTTCATGGCGTCCACACATTTTATTTTTCCCCATCCCCGAGTAACAGTCCATCTTGGCCCTTTTACAACTTCCCCTGCGCGAGCTAGACTAGTCTAAAATATGGTTATCCCCCTCCTACACTAGAAGCTGTGCAGGTTTGTAAGCTAGCCTGGTACGCTGGATTCTGTCGAAAGAGTTTACTCCACGTCTGGAGGGATATGTTGCCTGTATTATGTACGTATGTATGTCACAACTCTATTTCTCCTGGAATTTCAATCAGATATTTTGAAATTTGGCTTGAAGGTACCCTATTTACGTCACGAGCTGACTATTTTGTCCTTAGTGATTGGGCAAATCTGCCGATTCTTGCATGTCCTTGGATTGTGGCTCAGTTTATAAATATTTTACTTGAGTGTTTTGTAGATGCACTGCGGGATTTTCGTTCTTGCATTGTATTCTAACCAAACCATAGAACTAAAACAATAATTTCTCCCAAAATAATCCTTCTTGATCCGAGAGTCAACAATATTTATGGGTGCCCTAATTGATTTCCAATGACTGCATTTCGCACTTTGCACATCATCTTGCCTGATTCAGTTAAACCTTGACAATTGAGAGAAAATTGTAAGACACCAGTGATACATAAGGAAATGTATATAGTAACGGAAGCGGCCTAGTTCTAGTGGTTAGCTTAAGAAATATATGTAAATATAAATATCGCAACTAACTTAGTAGCTGTAACAGTGTTGCACGATCATTTAACTCTATTCTGCCCATTTTCAACACATTCAAACTTGTTAATTTAAAATGCATTTATAGACAATTTTCGAAAATAGAAAGTATAGTGTTAGAAACTAACAAGATTGTTTTTGCCAGCGCATTTGGGCATAATTTAAACTTACACAGAACGACACGTTGCCTTGCTGCGAAAGGCAATTTTACACTTGTCTTTTTAAGTCATCAGGTTTGGCTTAGCACCAATGAGCACAACAGTGCCATACATTCATATTGCATGCACGTTTTTTTGCACGGCTTCTATCTGACCTACAGCTTGGACAAAGTGTTGGCAAACTAAGAACTGTCAATCGTGCTCTACAGGGCGCCAAGGGTGGAACAAAGGCCACAAAAGACCGCGAAGACAAGGTAAGCTCACATTTCATTGGTTAGCATTTTCCTGATTAACAGCACGGTTAACAAAGGCAAGGTTTGATTTGTTGTTGCGATTTCATTGACATTTGATTGACACAAAGAGGTTTGATTCAAGTAACTGGTTGAAGTTAAGTCCAGTAGTCCAGAAAATATAGATTAGTTTAATACGGAAGGTAATTCTTGGTTTCTTTTTGTTTTGTGTTTGCACCATAGTAGAAACTTTCTTCAGTGTATACGTGTGCCTGAAAGAAGCCAGAAATTATTATAGGGTGTCGGCCTTATAATAACTTTAACCTTCAGAGAAAATCAAACACAAAGATTGTTAAACGTTACCGTACTGCTAAAAACGAGTTTTAAGCACTTGGTGACTTATTTTAGTTACTGGGCCAGACTGTCGACTGATTGGATGCAGTTCTGCTCTATCTCCATTTAAGAATATCCTTTTTATTTATTTGTTTATTATTATTATTATAAGTATTGGTATTATTGGTAATACAAACAGACAGTTAAGTGGTACAGGTAAGATGAATAAAGTGGAACCTTTACTGGTTTCTTTATGTTTCTGTCAAGAACGTCTGAAGTGTAGCATGATGTATTAAACGCACTTATTATTTAAAAAATATTGTAAATTTTTGTGCACTTACAATTTTGTTGCGACAGGATGACTGGTCCAAAGACTTTCTAACTTGCATTTAGGGATGAGATAATCTTTTTTCGTTCATTACTAAATCAGTCTTTGGCGAATATGACAAAGTTTAAAATGTTTATCAGATAAGTTTATTTTCAGTTGCATAATTTCTAACAACGTAATATTTAGCACTGAATTTGATATTGATTTTGTGCACTTTCACAGTCCAAGAACAAAGGAAGAACTCCAAAATCGACATTAGGTAAGACCAGACCATTAACAATTTCATCCGCTATACTGCAATTAATCTGCTAATCTGCTATAGAACAAAAACATCGACAACATCATTTAAATGGCAAACTTTTTACTTGTCTTTGCTTTTGGCTCATCCGATCATATCTTCGGTCTTTGTATCGCCTACATAAGAGTGGGATTATTTTTCAAATTTATCTCGTCTCATGTTCTTTTCATATTAGCAGCCCAGCTCATTCTTTTAACAACTTTACTTTCCAAATGAAAAAAAGTAGGAAGTAAATGTATCGATTATACGGGTTTGAATGTCTTGTGTGCATATTTGCGTGTGTCTACATGTATTGTATCCAGTCTCGAGACCGGTTGTTGAAGGAGAATTGAACAGGATTGTTTCGTCATATCATAAGCAATTTGTTTTTTCGTGCTTCCTTATCTTTTCGGTGAAATATTAAAAGATAAGAGTAATTAAGAAATAAAGTTCAGAAATTTTACCTGCGTTATGAACCAACAGAAAAAATGAAACGATAGGTTGTGTGTTCAGTTATTTAAATCAAAATGTGTAGTCTATTATGCTAAAATGAAAAATTGAGATACTGTAGAAAGGATACAATATATGTCGTACCATTTTACATGGCGTTCGCTTTTGTTGGAAAGAGCAATTGATTGTCTTCCCATTTAATTCTGTTTGTGATGTTTTCGAAATTTGTCTTTAGGATTTTTAGCACTACCAAATTGTAGTGTTTGTGTCGCTGTTATACATTCCAAAATGAATGTGTTGAGTGTTGAATTCAGATTCGAAGAAACTTGATAATTAAATGTCATAAGGTTACGTGATGATATTATTCAAATTTGTTAATGCTTAGACATTTACCTGTTTATAACGATCTATATAATGAGGTTTCAATGCTCAGTGTTTTTTGCGACATTAATTTCCACCTCAAATTTAATATTCAAATAAAATTTACAGTTCAAGCCTTTCTCCGTATTTAAAAAAATGGCGTCTACTAAAGTTTATGTGACACTCTGCATAATATTTCGCGAAAACTAATTGCTTATTTTAATTTACAGTTGCCAATTCAGTTGGTGAAGAATAACTTGAATTTGGTATATATACATAGAATATAAATGTGCTTAAAAGTATTTATTGTTCAATTAGATTCCAGATATTGACTGTTTGTTGCTAGGCGATCGCCCTTGGTTTAGATAATGAAGATAAAAAGTACAAGCTTCGATGGTATTGGATGTATTGATCAAGCAATGAAAATTTTCTGAATTGACACTGAGAATTTATATACATGACGAAGTTGCTTCGGTGAAGAGTTATTCAAACTATTTCTGGGTGACAACACTTGCACAACCTGTTGGCAATATCTGGAACAACCTAAATAGCAATAAACAGTAGAATTTACTAAATAGTCCCGCTGTGGCTCTTTTGTTTTTAATACTCCATTGATCGCTTTATAACCTAATTTCATAGCCTCGTAAAGAAAGCCTCCAAACTCCCGACCCCTCATTTTTATGCTTTTAATTCCATGTTTACTATATGTTCATATAGGTTTCACGTTTTTTGGGTTATGGTTTTATTAATATGTTATACATACAAGTTATAGAGATTGAACCGAAAAGTACAAGATATAAGCCTATTTCACTTTCATTTTGCGTCTTGTATAAAAAATTACGCAACAGACTGGTTAAATATTATGCGTAATGTCAGTATATAATGCATTAACTCTTCACTGTGGTACATATGCATATGTATATATTTGCCAATAATTTACAAGACACACAATTCTATATTTATAATGCAATGTCTTGCATTATTTTTGTATAAAACTTCCAGTTAGGGTGACCCTATTAGTCGTGTATTTCTATACAACTCATAATTCAATTTCATGTGTACTTAGTTATTTCTCAATAGCTTAAAGCACAAGACTTATCCCAAGACATATCGCTGCATCGTTTCTGTGTGTGTTTTGAATACGGTTTCATGATATAATACCATTTAAGGGTAACGTCGAATCGGTCTCAAACTCTGTACTTTGCACATTGAGCTGTGCAGGGTGTATCAACTTATCAGACTTCAGACCTCATCGATTATGCCTCACTATATTAAAACATGAAAATGTGATATTCGCAGTGTATCCTCAGCCTAGGCGGGACTAGGTATGTAGGATAATTCCTGGGTAATATTCTCATATTGGGGTATAATGTTCAATGGAAAGTTGACGCGTTTACTTTCTTAACCCGTATGTGCCTATTGTTACTATGGCTTGAGAGCAAGATGATTTTTAACAAAATGACAATCAATGAAACTACACATTGGGTAAATACATTGTTTGATTCATATTTTCGAATGTGTGGCCGCATTGCTGACGTTACGCAAAACGAAAGCGTGAAATTAGCTATTTAAAATATGGACCTGGAGAAATCACTTGGCGGTATTATCTCAGACGCATGTGATATCATATAATGCTTCTTCCACAATTTTCAAGTTGTCTTCAAATTTCGCATAAATGTTTATTAGGAAGGCCTCTTTTGAAAAGTTACTTTTTTGGCGATCCACCAAAAATTTACCACATGGGGCATTTTATAATGTATCGTTAACCAGTTTTCAAAATACTTCTTTTCCCACAATGTGGATAGGATTTCTTTTCAATTTTGTACGAGTGTTCCTTAGACGGTTCTCTCTTGAAAATTACACCCGCCAAAAATTGACCCAATTCTAAATTTTTTTGGTAGCCAGTTTTCAAAATGCTTAAGATCTTTTTCAGTTTTGTGTGATTGTTCACTAGACGGTTCTATCTTGAAAAAATACTTTTTTAACAATCCACCAAAAATTGGCCAATTGAGGGAGGCATTTATAACTTTTTGGTGGCCAGTTTTCAAAGTACTTCTTCTTCCCCAGTTTTGATCGGATTGACCTCCAATGGTTGCTCGAATTTTAACCAGACTATCTTCTCTTAAAATGCAACTTGGTGATCCAAAGTACTTTTTTGGCTATCAGCCAAAAATTGGCCAAATGGCCAATTCTTTAAAGACGCAACGTGAATGTTATACAAAATTAGCTATTTCGCAATTTCTTGTCTTTCTTAGGCCTAAAGCAGGTATGCTATTAGTTGTCAGTCACAAAGCCATGAAAATCCTTTAAACATATCTGAGCTTATGTTGACAAAAATCCGAACATGCAGGGAGCGAGACTTTGTGCTTAAAGTGATCGCAAGTAAGAGGCTCTAGAAGGCATGCCATGCCATTACAATATACTGTATTCTATGAATCAATGGTCGGGAATCAGCGATTGCTTCCTTACAACATTGACGCTGTAAAAAATCATCTGGAGAATAAAAAAAACTGCATTATGCTTGTGTGAGGCATGGTCATTCTAATGACATACAGAAAATATGCACGACAGTACACTATTCGTTTTAAACATATAATTCCCACTTGCAAAAAAGACTTTGCAAATGGGTATTCTTTGCTAAGAATTCTGGCTGTTTAGTCCCTTTTTTTCTTTTTTGGTTTTCTTTCTTTCTCGGAGGTTTTCCAGAAAACTACACTATTTGACGTAGGACGATGAAATTTGGCACAGAGATGGAGGTTGATGAGATGTCGTGAAATCCAAATTTTTTTTTACCTTGACCTTAGCTTATTTTCGACCCTTTGAACCTAAAGGATGTTATATAAGAGGTACCTCGGTGACCCCGTTCAAGAGACGGAAGCTGATAATTATGTCGAAACACTGAAAGATTTGTCTTTGACCACTTTGACCAGATATATTGTGTCTCTGGCCTCCTGCCATTGCAAGTGGATGTCATGTCTCTACGTGTGGCGAAATTCGGTCTAGTTGTTACACTTGATTATTTCCACCAACAACGACGGTGTGGTTGGGGATAGTCGTCCAAAGCAATTTTTATCAACGTGCAATGTCTAAAGACATTGTAAACGGAACATTTTGCGTGGCGTCTTTCTGTCACGTATATGTTGCATATAATATTTATAAATAGCCATACACTTGTAACTCTAGATATCAAAACTCACACGCACACAGTTACATGCGAACCGTAGTTTCTGTATTTCCAGGAAATAGAATTTGTTTCTCATTTCAAACAGAATAATGTGAATACCGTTTTGACATTTATTTGGCTTTTTCCTGTTCAACACATTTAGATTACCTTGAATTTATCATAGAACAGCTTTGCTCTTAGTTTAGGCGCCCCTATCTCGGTTGAATTTATCCCAAAATAACTACGTGTGAAAATGCCATGCAATATATCACCAAAATGTCAAAAATCTGAGTGTTTTTACCCCTCAGTTGCCAGAACGGGGAATTTCTCCTGGGGCGTTTTTCGCCGGGGAGGGCGGGGGGGGGGGGGCCTCGCACCGGTTAAAATATTTCAAGATTATCTCGCAAGTTTTAATCATTTGTTGTAATGACCTTAGCCCTTTTAAAGAAATACCTTAGGATGACTCAACTCTACATTAATGCTTCAAAATCTGAGGAAAATGTCTTGGATACAAAAGCTTTGAATATGCCTGAAAAAAAGCTGACGACCAATATCATAAGCAGTATCTTGATCAGTTGTGGTCAGAACTTTTTGGAAGAGATGCGAAGAAGGCATCCTCCAGGGACGGGTGGTTGTGTTATCGACAGAGGGCATATATTATGTCGCAGTGGCGAGGTGAAAAATAACATCTGTATATCAAAAACTTATATGTGTTTTAAGGTATCCCGACAATACGTCTTGGAACAATATGTCTGACAACAGTTGGTCTAATTTTTTGCATTGTGCAGCAGTACGCCGAGAGATGATTGCCCTGAAAGACAGAGTGCGATTATTCACCTGATTTTTTTAGTCCTCATTAGGGCAGCCGGGGACCAATTATTTTCGATTGTTTTTAGTTCATTCCAGTCGTTTATAAATAAAAAAACTATTGCGATAAAGAAGTACTTTAGGGATCTGCAAACTCTGATCAGGGTGCAAAAAAAACTGGTAAAAAGTTGTATAAAAATTTAACGTACTCCGGATGGTCCGTACCACTCTCGAAATTAAATTGCGGTCTCTTATAGATCAAATTAATTGAAATTCTTCGTGTACTCATTTCAATTTTCGATGTGCATTTAATATCTATATGGATCATATAAACTAGTCATCTCGAAAACCAATTTCCTAATCGTAATTTTGTAATGATTTTGTAATGCAAAAGATGGGCGACATTTCCCTAAAAAGTTGATTAACGAAACGAAAGTCATACCCACTAACCCTTTTCCAAAAATATATATGTACACAGTTTTGTTATTCAAACGAATTACCGCACTTTTTTAACTTCAGGCGAATTCTCGCGAGGCAAATTGTCTCTAGGCGTATTGCCACCAAACGTATTGTTGTGGATTCGCTTTTTATGGAAACAACGACAAAACACCTGACGACAATTCGCCAGTGACAATTCGTCAAGCCACAGATCGCCTGAATTGGAAGTCACAGAGTTGTCAGGGGGGATTTGTTTTGTGAAACGTCTCCTCTTACAACGTTTATTTCCATTCAAACATCTCAAGGAGTAACTCACACCAGCGCAATGCATGTTTTAAGGGCTTTCGCAAATATCCGGCACTTATTTATATGATATTAACGTCCGCGTCGTTGTGGCATTTTTCATACCAATGACAGTTATGGAATATCCCTTACTTTACGCTTTAAATGTTAAAAAATACATGTCACTCAAGTATGTCTTCTTTCAAACAGTCTTGTATTGACTAAAACTGAAAAAAAAAAATCCGAAATATTTCTCTTTTGAGACAGTTACTTGTTAATAAAAAAGGGAACTGACAGAACTCCGGAGTAATTTACCTTAAAAAATTTATAAAACCATAAAAAATAAAATACTTCGACCAAAAAACAAAAAAAAAAAACAAAAAAAAACAAGAGCAATTAAATAACAGTCGGCTTTGATTGGTATCCATTTTACTTTAAAATGTTCAGTCGGTGATGAGAGAATTCAAGCAAATTGTCACATTTTGCACTCAGACCAATTTTCACCAGGCGTATTGAAGCACAATGCAAAAAAAAGTTGCACCAGTTATTGCCAGGTGCATTGTCGCTAGGCTTATTGTTTGCCTGGCGTGCCTTATTTTATGTCGTTAACAAAGTAAATAATTTTTTTTTGCGGTACACAAAATAAATTAAATATTTTTTAATAATGCTATCGGTGTCTATCACAAAAGCTCTTTGTTGGTGGTTTCAAAATATTAACAAACACCGTTACGTATGTAATTTAATGGCCTGTCATAGACGGTTTAGTGCGAACAGTCATTTATGTCTTATTTTAAAGCACGACTCGGGTACATAACAAATGGACGGTTGATGTAACAGGCCGTTGGCTGTTGTTCTTTGAACATAATATATTTGTATTTATGTCTTAAAACAAACACTGTGTCATCAGATATATTACAACAAATTCATATCTGCAACTGACACTTTAAGTCAGAAATTATTCAGAAGAGTTTTCTTTTGTAAATTGAGGAATCTATTATTATATGTTTTACATGAGTCATGTGAACCAGTTTTTGTTAAGCTAAAAGCAGGCGTTTATTCATGAAGGGATGAGTAAAAGTTTTATAAAGTATTCGGAATCAACGATGTATTTGTTTTTTGCAGTGAGTCAGTCAACAAGTCGAGCTAATTCAGCGGCCACCACGCCACAAACCAGTCGATTCTAGACGAACCAATCAGTAACCAATCAATCAGCACAGAAAACTTCTCATCCTAGCGATTCCAGTATTCTTTTAGAAGCATGTTCAGAATTTTGGAGTGCACCTGTAAAAAGCCAGCTTCAAAATGGTCTCTGTTTTTGTTTGTTTTTTTTTGTTTTTTGTTTTTTTTTTGTTTTTTTTTTGTTTTTTTTTTGTTTTGTTTTGTTTTGTTTTTTTTGTATACTGTTTTTTTGTGAAAACGACAGCTACATATGTCTTAATTACTACAGTTATGACTGTTAAGGGAAATGTTAGCATCAATGGCAACGCCTTTACATTGGGGTTAAGTGATTCAAAAAAAAAACAGAAAACAGATACCTGGCCTGTTGCTTCTGGTATTTATTTGCGTGTTAGTACAACTGTAAACAATAACAACCTAATGCGGTGTGGCCTCATTTGTTATCTATGGCGTAGTTTATCAACGCAGAGGGGTCTTTTAACTACTTGGTGAACATTTTTAACCTACATCTTTAGAGCTTGCAAACAGCCTCAACCTCACCCCGTCCTCCCTCCCTACATACCACCCTCCATTCTCATTTTAAATAATTCCTCTTAGCTCACAGCTTCCTTCCACATAGAAATAGCCATCCAAAATAAGTTAGTAGAAGTGTTAGTTCTTTCAGAGAACAAAAGATTGAAATATATTAAATAAATGAAGGGCCTCCGAGAAAACGCTTCAAACTTTGAATTGTAATTGCAATTGTAATTCAATCAAGTATTCTACAGAATCGGGTATAGCTGGTTCGATGATGACGGCTTGTGATGAATATATTTTATTATTTATATGTGATAAAGCGATATTGAATCCCTCAGCGCTGAAGCATAACTGCATTTACTGTGCATGACAATTCTACAGACTGTAATTAAACTGACCATTGAACATCTGACTGATGACTCGCAGATTAACTGGCACTATTCCTCACTATACCATTTTTTACTTTTTTAGTAGATTTTTGGTTAATTAAATATTGCAGAAGTATAACATTCGTGTTTAATAACTGTTATTCTGCGGAACAGTTTGACACAAATTAATTATAAAAAATATATATGTATATATTTGCTTTGTATTTAGATTTTCGTAGATGCCCGTCAATCCGAATCCATTAGGACTCGCTGTATACTCATTCATATAAATCACAATCTTGTTAAGTAAAAAATAACCTGAAAAGGAGTCGGTGCATGGGGTTTGGAGTTCCCATAATTCAAGTTTAAAACATTTAGATTAGCGGGCATCTACTGAATTGCAGATATTAATTTGACATACAAACTAGAAGGTTATAGCATACAACTGGATTATATAAAATTGTTGATATAAAGCGTTTGTGATAGTTTCGAGTTAACTTTTTTTCACTGTCATGTTTCTACGCCCGCTTTTCGTACAATTTTTAAGTAGACAAGGCCATTTTATGTGCGGTTATCGCGAAACGGCCGGGAATGAGAAACAAAATAACTTTTTATTTTAACCTTTATTTATTGACCCATAAATTTTGCTATATATATATATGTCACAGGAAATTTGTGTATTCACGCAATTCGTGAGTTTGAGTGTTTGTGCCTGAATACACAAATTGCCTGCAACACACACACACACACACACACACACACATATATATATATATATATATATATATATATATATATATATATATATATATATATATATATATATATATATATATATATATATATATATATATATATATATATATATGAAATTGCTTTATTGTACACAAGTTATTAATGGATAGTATCAGTATTACTTCTTAAACATGAAATCTTTTCTATTTACATTAACTATTTTGTGTCCTTTTCTGTGTTTCTTGCACTACAACTACTATTGAATTCCAGTTTTGGCAGTCATCAAGATATTACACCGTTCTGATATTCTATACATGTTAATATATGTGTGTATTGTTAAGAATCGTGCATACGGTCGTAATTGTGATATTTTATGTCAAGGGCAAAAAACCCGACCAATAAAATGTCATGAATGCCGAATATTATTTCAAGTGTCAAATGTTGAATAGGAAAGTTGTTCGTACTGTTTCCACTTTGAGAGGTAATGTACGCGTACTTTTTTTTACGTTGCTGTGATATTTTATTGCAAAGACAGAAATAAAGAAATAAAGAAATAAATATACAACATGTCATTGTGACACCTCAGTTATTGTCTGTCACGGTTTTTAAACATCTGAGGAAGAAGGTCGTCCCGAAAGCTGGACAGTTTTTTCAACATTTTTTTTTTTTTACTTTACCTTCTTTTTCATTCTCACTGAACAGAATTCATAAAATATGATAATGGCCTAGATTATAGGTGTATATATTCACTGTATATCGTATCCAGTCTTCAATCGAAAGAGGAAATTTGGAGGTTAAATCGGCGTGATTTGAGTAACTGGATGACTCGAAAGTTAGGTACCGTGGAGCAAAATATGTAATGAATAGTCTTCCCGTCTCTCTCTCTCTCTCTCTCTCTCTCTCTCTCTCTCTCTCTCTCTCTCTCTCTCTCTCTCTCTCTCTCTCTCTCTCTCTCTCTCTCTCACACACACACACACACATACACACACACACACTCTCACTCTCCCTCTCGCTTCTCTGATATCTGTTGGCTGATAGGCAAGTGTATGAGTGCGACAACAAATCAAACGTCATGACTGGACTCTGGACTAGATTTAGACGGTATCCCGACATTTGGTCTTCCGACATTTGATCTAGTGACATTTTATCTAAACCTGCAGGGTATGACAATTGGTCTCGAGTTTGTTTTTTTTTTCATGTTTTGAAGAGAAAAAATAAAGCAATTGAACGGTTTTTATCTTCTTATTCGCTTTCTATGTCACGATGCAAAATTTCACTAAAACGTCAGTAACTTCAAAAGATTTCTTACTCTACATGAAAAGAGCTGCATCAAAGTTCCATCAATATCTAACGGAAGTATGACTGGCTCGAGTGCCAAAGGTGTTTTCACTTGGACATAATCTCCACCTATTGCACCGGACTTAATCCGGATGAGGATGGCGTGTTATTGAAAAGGTATTGAGAATTTGTAGAGTTAATGGGTTTTATCATCAATTACTTTTTGCGTCAAGGAGATAATACAAGGCAATATAATAATACACTAATAACAGGCTAAGAAATATGAAAACAAACGATTATAATTTGGTAATGTGTTAAGCGTAAATCATCCTGTAAGGTTATGCTCAAAATGTCACTCAAAATGTCACTCAAACTCAAACCTATAGCTGAGCATAATCACGATAAATGAGGTTAATATTTACATTTTATTTATACATGTTGCTGCTTATCGGTATCTAGCATGATACTTATCGGTACCTATTAATACTTGCAGTAAATTGTGAATTAGTGATTGTATATAAGGCGAATATACGGCATAGAAGGCGAATAAGATGAAAACTGTTTCATTGCTTTAATGTTCTCTTTCAATTAAAAAAAAAACACGAAACAAAAATTTAGAAACATTGTGGTACCCGGCCGATTTAGACCAAAGGTCGCTAGAATGAATGCCATTAGGTCAAATGTCGTGGATTCGATTTATGCCCTGTATATAAACTAAGTCAAATCTGAACAAAACTCCATGTTATGTGCATTGAATGTAAAGATCAAATGTGTGTCGCACAAACATGGGATTCTATAGCGTATTCAATGCTAACAGTTCAGAATATGCAAGATCACGCCTTATATATGGATCTACATGAACCGAACACGCATGTCTATGAGACGGATGCACAGTAAAAGGAATCGACGACATCACACGCCCAGCCTGAACTGGAAAGTGTGGCAATTCCTCTACGTGTCTACCTGACAGAATAGGACAACACAACTCACAACACAATACACTCCTTCAATTTCATAGTTCAATTAATCAAGCCATTAAAGCAAATCGCCAGGATAGATTACAAACTTTAAAGCCATAAATAGAAGATGAAAATCATGTTTAAACCTAAAAATATGGAATGCCATTTTAACATTTAATGCTAATTTTTGATATAAAAATATAATTAAAGATATCAGTAAATCAATGTAGATCTCATCAATTTATATTTTATTATGAACAATCAATTGAGATCAAGAAACCAATTTCACGAACTTAAAAAACAATCTTGAAGGAGGCACATATTTATATAAAATTTAACGAATCGTCAATTAAATTTGATGATGAAAAATTGAATTTTACCTCGAGAATAGCTTTCTTTTTGTGCAGTATAAAATTCAAAGAAAGGTTCTGTATACAGAGGCTAGTCGATATTTCATTCACCGATATTTGCTTCTGATATAAGATATAAAGAATAGACTGATATTTTGACATTAACATTATTTTTAGATATAAAAATGTTCTTCGCAGATGTCAAAATATAAATAAAAAAGTCTCATTTTGAAATAAAGTTATCTAAAATAAATTCTTGGTTTCAGCAAAAAGAAAATAAATTATTGACCTCAAAACTGACATTTTGCTATGAAATTTTTCCTTTTTTTTTGATATCAGAAATTGAATTTTAGATCTCTAAAACTCAATTTTGACTGGACCTTGTACACAAAATCTTTCTTTTAATTTTTTAATGTGCAAAAAAGAACCAACTCTTGAGATCAAAAATTGTGTTGTTATTGTTGATATCAATAATTCAGGTTTTCATCTCTCAAAATTTAATTTATGATTCGTTAAATTTTACATAAATATGTCTTCGTTAAGACTTTTTAGGTTTGTAAATCAATTTTATATCTCAAAAATTCAATTTTTGTCATCTAAAATTCAATTATTGATAGCAAAATATAAGTAAATGAGATCTGCAACAATTCATTGATATCTTTAATTATATTTTGAGATCAAAAATAGGCATAAAATCTCAAAATTGCATTCCATACATTTCACATTGATTTAAGTTAAGCTGTTAAATGACTGCAAAACAATCAAGGACTTAATTGCAATGAAGTTTGGACAAGTTTTTAAGTGTTTAAAATGTGATTTTTATGTGGAGTATCACCTGCATGCAACACCGCATTTCGTTTCGTTACACATATAGCACGATACCGAGACGTTGACAAGACAGTCTTTCACTTACGCTTTCATCCTCACACTTGCATCTCAGGGCGATGGGCTAAATAACGCAGCATCTAAAATATATTGATAATAATACAACGCAATAAATTACTTCAACTTATAAAACATGCGAAACTTCATTCGGTTTATTAGGTAGTTGGTATGCAATTTGATTCTTAATTTGTAGACATTGAAGGAGTAAACTTTCATGAATAATAGTATCTTTTAATATCCCCAACATGAAGTCGTCGTAAACTCAACAACAAAAGAAATGGTCGATTTTAAAATCTCATTATTTTTGTTCCTCGCATTATAAGTAGAATTTTTGTTACATACATGTAAAAAAAATGTTGTAGCGCACATCTACACATTTTGAATCAGTGGGCATGTGTTAGTCATTTCACACAATAAAAAGGCCACAAAATAGCGAGTCACAATGTCCAATAACCGGTGTGTCCGCCGTTGGCGTTGATAACAGCCGTACACCTTTGCCTCATTGAGTTCACCAGGTGCTGAATTTGACATCTGTGTATGTGAAACCACTGTGCGACGAGGGCTTGGCGAAGCTCTGGCAATATCTTTGACGGCCCATCTCGATATAAGGCAACCCAAACGTGCTCTATGGGCGACAAATCGGGCGAAAAAACCGACTATGCAAGAGTTTTAATGCCCCTGGGTACAATGTGATCTATTGCCATATCTAGCGTCATAAGCTCTAGCGTTATCTTGCTGGAAGGAGATTGTTTCCTTGCACGGTCGGAATAACGTCAGGCTGTAGGATATTGACAAGACATTGCTGTGCTGTAAGAGTTCCTTCATTGCAACGCAGTTCCGTTCTTAATCCACACG
Source organism: Protula sp. h YS-2021 (assembly GCA_949752745.1). Taxonomy (NCBI): domain Eukaryota; kingdom Metazoa; phylum Annelida; class Polychaeta; order Sabellida; family Serpulidae; genus Protula; species Protula sp. h YS-2021. Next base: position 86,915,187 of record OX457024.1, on the reverse strand, counting down.
ATATCCCTCCCCGTCAAAATCACTTCGTTTCTGGACGTAAAAACCGCAGAATTGTTCACCTCTGCGACGCCACACACGCCTGCGCACATCAGCAAAATCCACACAAAAGCACGATTCGTCCGTAAAGAGATCCCTGTTCCATTCTGCAAGTCTCCAACGCACATGATTGGCAGCCCATTGACTCCTTGCCTGGCGTCCAGCAGCAGTTAACGTCATTCCACGGCATGCACGGCAGCTTCAGACATCGTGCTCATGAAGGCGCCTCCTGACTGTCTGAGCACTTATAGTCGATTACCTTGGCGTCCTGGGAGTACAGCGGAAGTGGTTGTCGGTGGTTGAGATCTCTGGTAAGAGTGGGTGGCATGGACAAAACGGTCTTCTCGGGGAGTGGTCACGTGTGGTCTACCTGTCTCCTGTCTGTCATGTGTAGATCAAGTGTCTTTAAGACGACTTTGGAGTCGCCTTACCATAGTTTCGTGAACACTAAAGTGTGGCGCGACATTACCTGGGGTCCTTCCGCTGTCCAGGATACCCATAAAGCGGTCTCTTTCAAGCTGCGATATGGCCATGGCTTTGTTTTCAGTTGACTTAATTTCCTTTAATACGCTTTTAACTGTGTACAAAACAATATACTGTATATTGCTAAAGGCGTAGAAATAACCATGTTACCGAAATGGTCAAGGTTAATCGATTACCTTGATAGCAACAAATCAAATAAAGGACGTAAGAAGAAAAATATTGCTGAAAATGTTCGGGCACCAAAACCTTTAAAATCGAAAAATAACCGACAACGATTGCGGGGCGTTTCATTTGTTGCTGAGTGTATAAAGACTTACACGGGAGAAATTTCCACACCAAGGGAATCTAATATAGCATTTTATACCATGCACAATTAACCGGTTGTTCTTAAATTTTCATTTTAATTGAAGAGGAAAACATTTTGATATGTTTTTCACAGACATTGTCAGACAAGACTCAACACAGACAACACAACACAAAATAAGTAAACTATTTGTGTGTATTTCGATGTAACACAACACAAAACTAGAACCTCACTTCGCTAGCGAAGTGTTTAACACTTGAAAAAATTAACACTTGACAAAAATTAATTGACTGAATAGGCAAACGCCGTGTTATCTATTTACGCAGTGAGAGCTCGCACAAAGCTGAGCAACTGTGTGTTCTCTGCTGTGCGTTAAATGCTCCGCATTCACTTGCAAAAATACACTCTTTTCACACGGCGTTTTAAACAAGAAAATGAAATCGAAAGCAAAAATAAAAAGTGTCATGCACACGTTCATATGAAGTTCTACCTAAGCGACAAGTTTCGTGACCCTAGGGCCCGTGGTGCCAGTGGAGGAGATGACATACCAACAGCTGCTCGCACAAATTCATATAGCCCTTGCAAGCCAAAGGCTTGTCAAGTGTTAACAAGTAAACTATTTGTGTATATTTCGATGTAACACAACACAAAACTAGAGCCTCATTCAGCAAGCAGAAAGCACCAACAGGAGGAGCAGTGCGGAGTGCCATTTTCTTCCACATTCAGCGAAAAAGGGGACACAAAACTGGCACACACGCGCGGGGCGGCGGATATAGAAACGCCTCGTGTCCATCCGTGCGTCCGCAAACCTCTTTGTCCAGGCTGTATCTTTGTTACTATTCCTCAGAGATTACTAAAAACCCTACAGCAAGAAAGTATATAACGTGGAGTTGTGCAATGTCAGGTTATTTTTCGATTTCTTCAAAACATGTAATTTTGGCGATTTTTTGAAAATTTTAAGTTTGTCGTTTTTCAGAAAAAAGTTATCAAGGCTGTATCTTTGTTACTATTCACCGTAAATCAATAAAACTCTACAGCTGGAAAGTATATAAAGTGTAGTTGTGCAACGTCAGGTTATTTTTCGATTTCTTCAAAACATGTAATTTTGGCGATTTTTTTGGACAGTTTAGACTTTGTGGTAGATGAGTGCGGCGGGGGATGTGCAATGTACGATTGTCTTGTTATATGAGTAACACTCCCCCCGCCCCCACCCTTGGTAAAGATCGGGGATTTGTGGCTTTTAATTCAGTCAAAGCTTTTTTTTCTATGAACAGGTCCTGCCAGAAGTGGAAGGTGCAGGCGAGAGGGTGGTTACAGTTTGAAACATTATTCTTACGAAAAAAATCATTCGAAACTTTCCTTTCTTGGGAAAAATTTGAAATATAGGGGAGCATTCACGCACAACCTAGTTACCATACATGTCAATAATTTTCTAAAACGTGGAGTGCGAAGCTCGAGAAATACTCCTTCTTAACCAAACGCCAGTACTCTTGTAAATGTCCCCCCAAAACATGCAGTGTTAAATGAAATACATATAAAACAGTATGTTTCGCTAAACTATTCAGTGCTGAGAACAAGCGCAGCTTTGGATGCAAATAAAAAAAATCTAGACAGACTCTTGGACACAGTGCAGTTCCGAAAGTACCACACTTTCTGTAGGACACATGGAGTGCTGAATGAAAAGTGCCCAACTTTTAACAAAACTGGAACTTCGCTTAGACCGCGTCGTGCCTCCAAAGTTACCCGTTTTCTTCGATTTTTATTCGTAACGCACCGCCGCAAATTAACATCCTGGACAACATGTTGATTCTTTTGGGAAGTGCAGCCCATTGAGTGAGGCTATGCGCGCCCCCGCTCCGCCCCCTCCCCGCTCCGCTCCCTCCCCCCTCCCCCACTCCATCCCTTTAATACAAACAAATTGGAGGACGTCGGCCAGTATTCAATGTGTTTGTATATATCAATCGATTTTCCGATCCCCGCAGTGAGTGAAGCTCTTGGGTTCAAAGATCATGATGGAAACGCTTCGTTCTTTTCAGCAATCAGGGAGGAGGAATCCGCGACATCTCGCATCTGGACATCTCGCATCTGGACATCTCGCATCCGACAACTCGCATCTGGACATCTCGCATCTTGACATCTCGCATCCAAATGAAAAACTGGACATCTCGCATCCGTGATATTTTGCTTGATTTACCATTGTGTTTTGGCGGGGGTGGGGTTGGGGGGGGGGGTTGGGGGATTAGGTGGTAATCTTTTTATTAAGTGTATTTTGACACTGTACTACGACTTGTCATGGTCATGTCATGTGGATTCGTGACTACATCTTACCCTCCGCATTTTCGAACCTGTGCACGTTTCCATTCCAAACCGTGCATCAAAGATAATTTTTTAAAAATTGAATAGATCAGTGGGATTAGTGGATGTGGATTCATTCTTAATACTGATCCGCCGCACGTTCATTAAATCCTTCATGCTTTTAAGTGTCTCTTTCGAGGGATTAGCATTTGTGGATTCGCGCTGCACCGAACGCTGAACTACTCACTATGGCATTCACTGAGTACAAATGTAAGTCTAACTCTTGAATTACTCCGTAAACTGAACTGAGTTTTTTCAGTTGATTTACTCAAATAACTTACGTTTTGGAAACCCCTGTTAATATCGTCAAGCATAAAATCTCGCTTATAATTTATTTTTATTCAAATAACTGACGTTTTGGAAACCCCTGTAATATATTTCTGTATGAAGTTTCCCAAACACAGTGTTAAAGTTCCCCCTTAAATGCAGACCAAAATCACGGATGCGAGATGTCCACTTTTTCATTTGGATGCGAGATGTCCAGATGCCAGATGTCCAGATGCGAGTTGTCAGATGCGAGATGTCCAGATGCGAGATGTCCAGATGCGAGATGTCTGGATACCGGGAGGAGTGCTGTCACGTTGGTGTGAGCCAATGCCTTTTTATTTTAAGGCGTAATGAATTTTGAAAAAGTCATTTTGCTAAAATGTTAAAAAGCTTTCTTTTCGATTTTTCCGAAATAATAAAAAAACAAACAAACAAAAAATGAAGCATTCCCCCAAACATATAAAAACCTACGTAGTCCAGATGCGAGATGTCTGGATACCGGAAGGAGTGCTGTCACGTTGGTGTGAGCCAATGCCTTTTTATTTTAAGGCGTAATGAATTTTGAAAAAGTCATTTTGCTAAAATGTTAAAAAGCTTTCTTTTCGATTTTTCCGAAATAATAAAAAAACAAACAAACAAAAAATGAAGCATTCCCCCAAACATATAAAAACCTACGTAGTCCCAAGAAAAAGACCAATCGCCCCACCCCCCCCCCTCCCCCCCCCCCCCCAGAAAAAATACCAATTGACAGCTTTCTCGGATTGCCAAAGACCATTTTATACGCTCTTAACACAATTCTGAGGACTGTGTCACGCTTAACAAGAAGCAAACTGGTGTCATCTCTGCCTTCATAAAGTGTTTATATGTTTTATACGAACAATCAACGAGTGCAGTTTTATTTACCATGTGCATTCACCTCATGTGGAAACTTCTCCACTAATTATTATCAAAACATTGTGTGCAGCTATTGTAAAAATCGCGTTCACGACTGCATACCAGCGAACATACGAAAGTCCAATGATGACACTAACTTCCCTAAGACAAAATTAAGACTACTTTAGAGGCTATCCATTCAAGCACAACCTATTGCGATAGCATTTGTTAAAAGTTTGTTTGTTTATTTGTTTGTTTGGTGTTTAGCGTCTCGTTCACCAACTAGGATGGGCATATTAGGACCCACTTGCTAAAGGAACAAGTAGGGGACAAGAAGGAAGAATGAAGAAATAGTAAAAGAAGAGCTGGAAAGAAAGAAATTCCGGTTAGTCGGATCTTACGCCATGCCAGGAACACGAAGCAGTTGGCGTATTCCTAACACCCCCTCCCCCCCCCCCCATAATTTTCCGTTGCCATTATTTCCGTTGCCATTTTTTTCCTACACCCCCCCCCCCCCCAAACCACAGGGAGATGTCAAAGGTAAAAGCTCAAGTCTAGTCTTCATCTTGAATGACCCATTCAAGGTCACCAAAATCTAATCAGCTCGGAGGGTGATCTATCTGAACACCCCCAGACGAGTTTCAGCAACACCCATTCACAGTCTTGCTTGAATTTCCAAGGCAAGTGTGACACAGACGGCCAAGTCGAAAGACAGGGGTGACGGTTAGCTCAGTTTATTAGACCGTTGGTGTGTTAAGCCCTGGATCCAGGGTTCGAATCCGGCTCGGGTGGTAAGAGGTTATTGATGTTCGCTCCAATTGTCTTAGCTAAACAAAGGCGGTGTATTAGATCACATGTAACCTGGAATTCAAAATTAGCGCCCAATGAGTCTTCCTGACCCACCCAGGTCGGGGTATAAAAACAGCGAGTTTAAACTCAGGCAAACTACCTACATGTAACCCGAAGTGATGGGAACTAAGCCCTTGATAGCCACCCTGTAAATATAATGGCACTGTCAATACGATCCTGCTTCAAGGTTTCCAAGCTGTAACATGAGGTATGTACTTAAGGCGCCAAGTGTCCATTTACACTTTGAAATCTTAATGACTTTTAAACAATGTAGAAAGGGACATCCAGTTTATAAAATTTGAAAAATTTACCTCAATGACAAGATCCTCAAGTATATACAACCTAGGGCTCTTTCTGTCACTGATCCCAAAGACAAGTAGAATGCGGTTGGTAATCAGCTCTGCGGTACTGTGCATACCTTCCATTCTTCCTCAAATACAGCCTGGGGCCAGTCTAATAAAAGCTTAAAACAGAAATCCTGTTTGTGTCCAGTACTATGCAATATGTGAGAAAAGAAACTTTTTTTGGTGAAATTTGTGGACTTTAAGGTACAAAAAAGATATAAAGAAATTATTTAGGAAATAGTAGCGGCAATGTATGTGCAAACCAGAGGTGTATACTCGAAACGAAACAGCAGTATACTAATAACATTTTTCATAAATATCACAACCATTTTGGCTAAGGACAAGGCACAACTAAAATATCTATTCTATCACTGTGTGGAGTTAAGCAGCTGAAGGGAGGAAGCTTAATGGCAAGGAGAGTGGACACTGCACCCAATATAAAAGTCAATATACAAGCACTAACTTGATTTTAACCATATCAAACCATGATTCGGGTAACCTTACGCGTTGACACTCCAGCTCTTGTCATTCCTCTTGAGCCAAAGCCAATTTGATGTCCTTTCGACTTTGGTCCCACACGCCACCTTTAAATCTATCTTCTCACTTCCATTTAGACCTAAGAACTTGCTCATGGTCCACATCTATCGGCTCATCAACCCTCTGCAACCTACTTCGATGGGTAGACACCACACTCTATAACCCCTCTCTTCACAGTTTCGTCGCAGCTCTTTGTACTTAGTTTGTTTTTGCTCGAAGACTACCTCCATCCATCCTTACCACGGCACGGTCAACTCTAACATAGGTAATTGCTTAGTTGCGCGCGACCATATGGTTATATTTTGCCATAGGGCTGTGGCACAGATCTCTGGCGAAAAGACCAAACGTTGCCTCAGGTCAGCCTGGAGTACCCAGTCGTTCGATGTGGCTAGAACTCCGGCGTTACCTCTGTCGGCGTTGGTGGTTGCTTTGCTTTTACCCACAAACTTGACAAGCAGCACCGCCTCCTCTAACACACGTTACAGCTCGATAGGATGTGTTCGAGTGACGCTCGTTTGCTAAAGAACTTCAGGTTGACTGATGGTGGGAGCACATCGTAAATGTTCCGTTTGAGGAAAGTTAGCCGGAAAAGTTCCATTCGGAGTATGCCGTTCCAGATCAAATTCCTTGGGATAGCTTTTTCCCACCTTATCCATGCTCCTTGTTTGGCCATGGAGACGGCTTTCGCTCTCCTGCTGTCTTCGGTCTGTGCTCTGATCTCGTTGAGCACCGTATCCGATCTAACTTTCTCTTTCGCTTCTGACCACCTCGTTTTGCCGTTGACGTCAAGCCCCTTCCTGCCTTACCGCACCGTCCCTTCTAGTTCTTTGAACTTGATGCGACTCTCGGCGTCCTGTATGCTGGCTTCTACGGCCCACTTTTTGCTGCTTTGAACAAACACCTCCGCTTTCGCAGCTTTCTTGTCTCTAGATTATCGCCGTTGGAGCTGCCCCCTCGCCTTGCCGATCATTAACTCTTCAGTTATCGAAGCAAGCAGTAATCAAAGGCAGCTCGATTTGCTGTAGAGTCCTACTGAAGAGCAGCTTGCCGGGAGTCCCAACCATCGCTTCAGGTACTTGCTTGCCGCTCGCCTCCACTCTTGTCAACGGCATGTCGCACATTACCACCGGCCAAGTTAGCCTTGGTATCACTCCAAACTGCAACACCATGCCTTGAATCGCCCTGGAATTCCTGCTTCTTCTACCTTTGTGAGGAGTTCATGCAGATGTTGCTCGACCTTGCGCGCGTTCTCTGTGTCTCTCAGGCTTCCGTCGTACCATTTACCCAGGCACTTCACTGGTTCCTCGCTCATTGTTGGTATTCTTACTCCGTCAATAAAGAAGTAATTCTGTTTGTCTACCTTTGCTTTCCTGAGGACCAAACTTCGACACTTCCTTGCCTTGAACGACATCCTTGCCCACTTGACCAGCTCTTCGAGCCTTCTCAAGACCCAGCGGGCTGGTTGAGGTTTCCGGGTGCATATGGTTAGGTCGTCCATGAACGCTTTCACGGGGTCTTGTCGCACGCAACGCAGCTTGGGGCCCTTTGCTTCGTACATGGCTGTCTTTGAGATTAGCTGCATCGTTATCAGGAACAAAATCACAGACACTGTGCCCACTGCCATGATTCATACTTGTAGTCTCTGCCACCTAGTGCTGGTGCCGTTGACCGCGAAACGGAATCTCAGCCTGTTGACATATTCTGTGATTTTAGTTTGAACTTTTTCGGGTATATGGTACCTCTTGATCTCGTATTTCACCTACGAATGCGGCACTGATCCGTAAGCGTTCGCCAGGTCTAACCAAATGAGCACCAGGTCATCCCTGATCTGACTCGCTTCTCGCAGTGACTAAATAGCCCACAAAACCTTCTACTCCGCCTTTCTGAACCGATGTGTTGATGCCATGTGCCGAGTGAATCGCTTGACTATCACTGCAAAGAATATTTTGCCTTCTACGTCTAGGAAAGTTCTGGTTCTGAATTGGCTTATCCCTTATGCCACTTGGTTCTGGCGCGGACTTTGCTCTTACCTTCTTCATTATCTGTTGTATTTCTGCTAGCTTGAACTCCGTAACATCGAACGCATGCCTTGGTTCTGGAGGGGCTTCTAGGTTTGGCATTTCGGCTAGTGGGATTCTCTTTTAGGGTTGCTGTGCACACGCACCAGGTGCTCTTCGACTTCTTCCCTCGAGGCCTTGAGGTGTCCGCTTCTTAGTTTCCCGAGCAGTTATGTTACATACTCGAAGGGATTCGCCGCAAATGCCTCCCGTTCCTTCTTCCTCGCCATTCGTTTCTTTCTCAGCCTCTCCGCTGTCGTTACATTCGTCACTTTCGTTCTTAAGTCTCTTATAAGTATGCCTAACGCCTCTCTCTCTCTCCGTCTGGTCTTTCCATCTCTCTGTCTTTCCATCTCTTTGATACCGCTATAAGATCTCTCCGTATCCGTGCTTTCCGTTTTCTTCTGCTTAGTGATATATCCTTCTTCACGTTCTTAGTTTCTTTTGTGCCGAATCGGTTGCTACTTAAACTGTATACAACGTTAGTGAATGTTCTGATCTTCCCCTCAATTTCATCCTTCAACGCGTTCTTTAAAATGCTTCCTAAATCTTCCTTTAACTGCTCTAACTGCTTCGTATGGTTACCTCTCGGCAATTTCACTCTTTTCCTTCTCTCTTGATCTTCCTATGCCTCAGTATGCAGAACACTGTGGTTTGCTTCCCGGTTCTGTGTCCCCTCCGCCTCACCAGCCGCTGGAGCTGTGCGTTGCTGTTGCCTTTCCCTGCACTTGTTCTTGTCTTGATGGATTTAAAGATAAGACCTTGATGGACTTAAAGATAAGACATTCACATCAGGACCTTTCCGGATTGTCGCAGCGGGGCAATTTCTGGCCCAAGCTGGCCGTGTTCATGAGGGATCGACCGCAGGTCTGTTTTCGAATATGATGTAATGTGATATTGATCTTGGCCGAATAGTAGCAAATTTTTGACTGAAATGTAATAGTACCGTTTGCTTATCAGCTTTGTGTTGCACGAGGTAAGAACATTCATGCAGTTGTTGATACAAAGCCAGATATACATAAAGGAATAGGTTACTGGCGATTACGTTATTTAATAAAGCTTTAAAGATAGAATTGTTGAAAACATATAGCCCTGTAGCTGGTTTATCTAACCGCTATAATTTCGAAATCGCGCCATGACCCTTCGAGTCTGCTGTATTACATTTTCTCATCGATCGGAATGTTTAAATATATTCACCGTAGATTGTTTTTCAGTTCCTTTTACTTTGCAGCAATGTTCTTTAAAGGAAATCTCTTTTATAACCGCGGGGCCGTTGACCTCGGGGAAGGGGCAAAATCGATACCAGAAGTTGACCAATAACTAGAACCGAGAGAGGAAAACCGGTATTATCGGGGAGGGGGTTATTTTTTCACTATTAGTGGACAGCTGCGAAATAAGGCACTGCCTCGCGCGGAACTGTAAAATCTCAGCATGTTGACATGTAGCTCTTTTTGTTATTACTTGACATTTTGTTATTACTTGACATTTTATTGTGAACTATTCATTTAGCGGAAGTATGTTTCCTAAGTGTTATTCAAGATTTAAAGCGCCTTATAATATGTATGAAGGCGTTTTGTTTATGGTGAACAATTAAGAATAAAGCTGTAATGGCTTCTATGTGATACACTTAAACTTAAGTTAGGATAAAAATGTAATGATTGTTATAGGAAATACTTTAACTTAATTGTTAGTTCGATGATGTGAAATAGCACATACATTGACTGGTATTTGAAATATTTATGCTTAGCTGTAGTTTCCGTGACTTTTTAATTATTTGTAAATATTTTACACAAAATACTTCGTGCACATCTACAAACTGTGTTGAACATTTTACCAAAGAAATAGCAGCTGTGTTCGCCCTCTTTGTTCGAGATACAGATTACAAAATCATTTACCTCAAGTGCCGACAGACAGACAGACAAACAAACGGAAGAACAAACCCGAATACTATAGTCCCACGGGAGACTAATAAAATAATTATTAGGTCTTTGGGGAGACCTGTTTTGGGTGACTCTTCACCGAATAAATATTAAAGGAGTGATGCTGTATTCAAACAAAACAGTATCTAACTTATCAATTCGAGCGTTATAAATGGTTTTGTCTCACATCACACAGCTAAAAGACATTATTGGCTGTTATACGATAAAAATTTAGCTAAGTACAAATAGCATACCATTTCAACAAAATTCTAACAATTTTTGCAAAATCGCACCGCAAATACCGAACCAAATAACTGAAGTGTACCGATCCGAACCCTAGTCAAAGCAATTTTGTTCTGACACTTTGAACCAAAAAGACCAGACATAAGAGACCTCTGCTAAACTGACCTTATATGGGATGATCGAAACCAAAACTGCAAGTTGATCACCATCTCGAAAGATATGCGACTTTGAGGTAATTTTTGATCCATGATGGCTGGAAGACACCCCGAGGGACTACTCACGTACCAACTGGTTACCATGCTTGTCCATGACATTTTAAAATGACCCCCAAACGTGGAGTACTAAATTTTAAATAATACAATCTCCCCTTTCTTAAACTAAACGGGGAGTGAAATTTTAAAAAAACCTCATTGTGATAAACGCGGAGTACTAAACGAAAATTACCCCCTTTTAGAGAAATTGGCACTCCGCGCTGATCGCATCTGGCAGCAGAAATATCCCCCTTTTGGCGTTTTTGGACATGGGTGGTAAGGCATTTGATACAAACTGGCACCACGGAAAAGACACAAAACACCTTTTCAATCACAGTCCAGACACCAAGTTGGTCCTTATCTCGAAAACTCTAAGAAGATGATTCACTTGGGAATTATTGTCGAACCGTCATTGATAAAAGACGTTATGTAAGATTACCATAACCTTTTCCGTCCAGATCAAGATAATAACAAAGATAATAAAGTTGACCTACTACAAGTTCGTGAGAAGCATGAGGTCAATTGTCACCAGTTTTGACCAAACAGCACTAGAAAGGCATTCTTCGCAACTGCGCAACACTTGGTTCACCTCGGTGGGAAAGGGGGATAACGATTTCATAATGCACCACGAATATCACTGACTCCTGACTCAGTGATATGTTACGTAATAACTGTGGATAAGTAACGCACAAAAATGCCAATTACAGGAAATGAAATAGCCACAGGCAAAAAAACAGCAATGGGTATTGACATGGTTTATTATGTCTCCCCTTGGTCGGGGTTTGATTGATCGATTGATTGATTTAACGATAACAGTAACCCGTTAAGGTCATATTGTGTCGGTTCTGTTGGAATAGAAAGAGTAAGATGAAACTAAGAACAATTAAAATAGACAAAACAAGTAGTGTATACTTGATCGGGGAGACATAATAAATAATACATATAATAAAACATAAAACGTAATAATAAACCATGCTAGTACCAAGTTTGAAACCGCTCTCCTACCAGGTTTGTACTTTGGCTGTTTTCCTGCGTCATAATGGCCTGTGACAATGTTGAAGTTGGCGTGGTGAAGCTGTTTTCACGATAGAAAACTGACTGCATTATGAAGAAAATTATACAATCAAACTAGGTTTGTAGAAGCTGGGTTTCCGATAGTTTGGTAGCTTTTTAAACCAAGTTTTGAATAAACAGCACTAGAAAGGCATTCTTCACAACTATTATTATGCAATCAAACTAGGTTTGTAGAAGCTGGGTTTTCAGTAGTTTGGTAGGGTTTTAAACCAAGTTTAAAAACTAATTCTAGATTTATGTTGTGAAATAGACCAGGGAAAGCAACAGATGCAAAATGAAATCTTTAGAAAACTTTTTGTTCGCTAAATGTGGTGTAGGGTTCCACTCAACTAGAGGCCCAGTGAGGCAGGAACCCCTGTGTAATACATGTTATTGGATGGAAGTAAATTCAACGCAATTGAAAACCCTACATTGCCTAACAGTTTTGGTCAATTAGAAAACAAGTTTGTCCAAGGACAAAGTCCCAGGTTACGAAAAGAAAGCAATAAAACCAATTCCAGTGTGCATGAGCAAGGGAATTTCCCTGAAAAATTGGGCTTCAAAAGATTAGAAGGCTTGCTCAATAATTAATTTAGCACCGGACCAGAACATAGACCAATAAATGCATACAAAGATTTCTTTCCCAGAAAAATGGGAAATACATTTTTTGTATCTCTGATGGACTGGATACTCTGCCACAGATATCTTCAAACAACGCTCGCATTTCGGACCAGTGTAACTTGCCTCGATGCCTTGTTCTTATTTAGACAAATGCGCATGTTTGTTTAATTTGCGTTGATGCGCGGCTCTCATTTTGAAACAGTGCACATGTTTATTTAACTTGCGTTGATGTGCGGTTCGCATTTCGGACCAGCGCCCATGTTTTTTTTACCTTGTGTTGATGTGCGGTTCTTATTTCGGATCAGTGCGTATGTTTATTTACCTTGTGTTAGTGTGCGGCTCTTATTTCGGACCAGTGTGCATGTTTATTTTACTTGCGTTGATGAGCGGTAATTATTTTGGACACAAGTTTCCTTAAGTTGAATTGATGTGCGGTTCGCATTTCGAACCAGTTTGCGTGTTTATTTAACTTGCGTTGATGCACGTGTTCATTGGACGTGTGCATATGTTTATTTAATTTGCACTGGTGCGCGGTTTGCATTTTGGACCAGTGCACATCTTTATTCAACTTGCGTTGATGAGCAGTTCGAATTTTTTAATTTTCAAAAAATTAAAAAATCACCCGATCGACTAAAAAAGCACAAGATGTATGCGCGACCTCTTAGGGATGTCTCACACCAAAAATAAATGATGTCGACTCAAAATTGTAGGAGTAGATGCATTTTGAATTATTTTCGAAATTTTTGCTTTAAAAATTGCCAAACATACAAAAATTGTCCGATCGACTAAAAAGAAAAGCACAAGCCGTATGCATGACCCTTTAGGGTTGCCTCGTACCAAAAATAAATAACATCGGCTCAAAAATGTAGGAGGAGATACATTTTAGAACTTTTTCTTCAAAAATTCTCCAAAAACTCAAAAATCACCCGATCGACTAAAAAAGCACAAGCCGTATGGACGACCGCTTAGGGATGCCTTACTCCAAAAATAAATGACATCGAATCAAAATTGTAGGAGTAGATGCATTTTGAATTGTTTTCGAAATTTTTGCTTAAAAAATTTCCCCAAAATTCAAAAATTGTACGATCGACTAAAGGAAGCACAAGCCGTATGCATGACCCTTTAGGGTTGTCTAAAACCATAAATAAATGACATCGGCTCAGAAATGTGGGAAGAGATACATTTTAAAATTTTTCTAAAAAAAATTCCCCAAAAATTCAAAAATCATCCGATCGACTAAACAAGAATGTCCAAGGACATTGTGACTAGCCGAGATCTAGTGAATCTATGAATAAGTTTGTCTGGTTACCAAAAGTGGTAGTCACATTGTACAGGTTTGTCCAAAGACAAAGCCCCAGCTTACAAAAAGGGATGACCAAATCCAGCGTGCATGAACAAGGGAATTTTCCTGAAAAATTGGGCTTCAAAAGACGAGATGGCAATGAACTAGCTAAATAATTAATTTAGCAACGGACCCGAACATAGACCGATAAATACATGCAAAAAGTTGTTTTCCAGAAATATAACTTCAAACAACGTATCGAAATTGTATCCACACTCGTGTACTGTTGACATGTAGTGTCGGACATACACAATTAGTTCAAGCAGCAGAAACGATCAGAAACGACCATGTGCCTTTTGAAAAGACGAAAACGCGCAGTCTAAAACATCATTACTTAAGTTTTAATGTTTTGGTATGTACTATTTTGCGGGATTTGCATTTCCGACCAGTGCGCATGTTTATTTAATTTGCGTTGATGTGCGGTTCGCATTTCGGAAAAATACGCATGTTTATTTAGCCTGCCGTTATGCTCTGTTCGCATTTCGGACCACTGCGCATGTTTATTTAGCTTGCGTTGATGTGCGGTTCGCAAAGGGAACCCGTGAGCGTGTTTATTTAATATGCATTGCTGCGCATGTTTACTTAACATGCGTTGATGCGCGGCTTGCATTTCAAATCAATGAGCATCTTTATTGAACTGACGTTGATAAGCTGTTTGCATTTCGGACCACTGCGCATGTTTGTTTAGCTTGTGTTGATGCGCGTTTGACCTTTCGGTACAGTGCTCATGTTAATTTAATTAGCTTTGATGTCGATTCTTATTTTAGACCAGTGCGCATGTTTATTTAACTTGCGTCGATGCGCAGTTCGCATTTCAGATCAATGCGCATGCATATTCAACTTCCGTTGATGAGTGGTTCGCTATTCGGACAAGTGCTTATATTTATTTCGCTTGCGTTGATAAGTTGTTCACATTTCGGACCACTGCGTATGTTTATTTAACTTGCATTGATCAAAGTTTCTTATTTTAGACCAGCGCGCATGTTTATTTAACTTGCGTTGATAAGCGATTCGCATTTCGGACCAGTGCGCATGCCTGTTTAATTTGTGTTGATGCGCGGTTTTTATTTCGGACTACTACGCATGTTTATTTAACTTGCATTGACGCGTGGTTTGTGCCGAAATTTATATAACCTGCGTCGATGCGCGGTTCGATTTCGAACCAGTGCGCATGTTTACCAAAATGTGAAGAAAATCTGACCAATATTGTGTGAAAAAAAAAGCATTTTGAAAATTGGCAACCGAAAAATTTCAAATGTCTCCCATTTAGCCAATTTTTGGCGGATCGCCAGAAAAAGTAATTTTTCAAGAGAGGTCTACCTAAAGAACAACTATCCAAAATTGGAAAGGAATCCGATCAAAATTGCGGGAGAAGAAGCAATTCGAAAATTAGATACTAAAAAATTACAAAATGTCCCCCATTTGGCCAATTTTTGGCGGATCCCTAAAGTGAGTAATTTTTTAATAGAGGCCTTCCTAGGGAATATTCGTGCAAAATTTGAAGAAAATTTGATCAAAATTGTGGGAGAAAAAGCATTTTGAAAATTTGCAACCGAAAAATTTAAAATGTCCCCCATTTAGCCAATTTTTGGCGGATCGCCAAAAAAATTAAAGGGAAGGCCTACCTAGAGAACATTCAAGTAAAATTTGAGAGGAATCCGATCAAAACTGAAGGAGAAGAAGCATTTTAAGTAAAAGTTTACACACGTACATACGTCCATACAGAAGACGGATACCCCTCTATTGATAGGATAAGACCAGCCCGACATAGTCGGCTGGTCTAAAAAGCACAAGCGGTATGCACGACCGCTTAGAGATGCCTCACACTAAAATTAAATGACATTGAATCAAAATTGTAGGAGTAGATGCATTTTGAATTATTTTCGAAATTTTTGCTTAAAAAAATTTCCCAAACATACAAAAATTGTCCGATCGACTAAAAAAGCACAAGCCGTATGCATGACTGGTTTGGTCTCGGGGGGTTCTGTCCTCTCAACCTAACCAAAATGCCAATATAATGTGTCAAATTTAAACACACGTTTATTGCATCATGATTTTACAACTTGAGATGTAGTTAATTTGTACAACATTTTGCGAAAGCTGTTTTAGTACGATGACTACAACAGTCACTGTTGGTTTAAAACTGAATATTATAGGTTATTCCTCTGAGAAAATCTAAGATTTTCTGTTGCGAAAGTCACGAACAATGTGCGCTATCCTATTTCCTAAATAACAGGAATTCGTACTTCAGACGTTTTAATTGCAATGGACATACAGACTAGATGACAAGGGTGTAATTTGTACTTCAGATCCTGTAATTGTAAGATGACAGAACAGGGCACGGCAGAAGCTCTGATTGCATTTGAGATCAAAGCTAGTAATAATATAACTGCAGTTATATACCTTTTATACCTTTATAATCAGTAATCATAAAGTAACGATTACAGAATATCGGAGGCTGCTTAAAAGTTCAAATATAATTGTTGGAGTGGGGAGGGGGGGTTTGGTCCTCTCTATTAGGGAGGAGGGAGGTTTGGCATGGGGGGTTATGCGCGCGGGGGGTTCGGTCCCGGGGGGGGTTTGGTCGGGGGGTTGGGTCCCGGGGGTTCTGTCCGGAACCCGACCCTTTAGGGGTGCCTCATACCAAAAATAAATGACATCGGGAGGAGATACATTTTAATTTTTTTTCTTTAAAAATTCCCCAAAAATTCAAAAATGACCCGATCGACTAGAAAAGCACAGCCGTATGCGCCACCCCTTAGGGATGCCTCACACCAAAAATAAATGACATCGGATCAAAATGGCAGGAGATGCATTTTGAAACAAAGTTTACTAAACAAACAACTGACTAACTAACTAACTAACAGACGCCATCCGCAGACCGATAGGAATACCCAAGCTTACGCGTAATAAGGCGACGTTGCACATGTACAGTATTTGTATTTTCACTGCATAAATTTCACAACGCTGGATCAAATAATTTCGGAGAACGCGTCTGGGCAAAATCTATCTCCTTGCAAACAGGTTTACATAAACAAAATATTTTTGAGAAGTCGTTTTTTTTTACAATTTTTGGCCGATTTCAAAAATAATACCACTTTGCACATCTACAATATATACAATTTTCACTGTATAAAATTTCAGAACGCTGGATCCATTAATTTTGCAGAACTCGTCTGAACAAAATCTCCGTGCTAACAAATTTCCTAAAAAAACAGCCATTTTTGACAAGTCACATTTTTGAGAATTTGTCGCCGATTTAAACAATAATACGACGTTGCACACCTTCAAAATACGTTCTAACCGTATGCCAAAGAAAAAACTTAACGACAAATACTTTTGGACATATAGCCCGGATACAAGGGTGCACGAAAGCGATCATACGGACTAGCTGAAACCTATACCCCCTCGTTACACGGGGGATAAAAACTCAATTCCTTCCAGATTTCTTAAAGCAATATTTACACTAGTACCAATCATACCTGCTCTCTTCAATGCTGAAAGCGTTCAAAATTGAACTAGAGCTTCAGTGAGGCAGGATCCCCCGTGTAAAACATAATGTCACATAATGTTACACCTATTTTCAAAATACTCTCATTCTGACCATTTTTCACCAAATCGAACGAAACTACGACGTTGCACACCTTCAATATACGTATTAACAGCATGCAACATGAAAAAGCATCAGCACGAATAGATTTGGAGTTACGGCCTGGACAAAATGTGACATCTTTGCACATTTAAACTAAATTTTTATCTATTTTTAAAATGCTGTTATTTTGACAATTTCTTTTCAAATCGAACAAAACTACGACGATGCACACCTTCAATATACATATTAACCGCATGTAAAACGAAAAAGCAATAGCATGAATAGTTTTCGAGTAACAGCCTGGACAAAAGATAGTATACTAGAGCGGACGGAGGAACGGGCAGACAAGCTGAACACTATATCCCTCCGTTATATGGGTTGATAAAAAATATTGTATGTAGTAGATTGTTGAAGTTTATACTCTAGATATTCGTAACTCCAGTCTCCGGTAGATGACTTAAGCCAGAGCCTCAGTAAGGCAGGATGCCCCATAAAGCAGTAAAAGTAAAATGCATGAGAAAATTACAGGTAAAAATTAACGATTTTTGACAGCTTTCCCCACGTGATTTTTTTGGCAGATTTTCAAGATAACAACTTCAATTTATATATTTATAACGTACGTTGAATAATCCTTAAAACAAAAGCAAAATGTGCAAGGTTATCTAAAACGCCACCGCATTTAAATTATTTCTTAAATAGGCATTAACTGCAGACCACACGTAACTCGCAACGTTAAAATATAGTCCCATGTATTTCTGAAACAAACGTCGAATGAGGAAATGTAAATACCACATAGTTACGGCCACACAAACATCGTGTCACGGCTAAGTTCAAGCCAAAAATTTACAATTTTTGACAATTTTCGCACGACGTCAATTTTTGGCAGATTTTGACAATAATGCCACATTGCACATCTTCAATATATATATTTTCACCATGCAAGGTTTCATGTTCCTACGACAATCCCTTCTATGAGAAGTCGGCCGGACAAAACATCGTCTCACGGCTAATTTCGAGCCAAAAATTCACCATTTTTGACAGTTTCTCACGACGTTAATTTTTGGCCGATTTTGACAATAATGCCACATTGATCATCTTCAATATATATATGTTACAGTCAATGAGTGAAACTCGCCACTTCACGAAATGACAAATCATTTTAACCGTTTCGTGAAATGCCTGAAATCTTTTGCCGTTTCATGAAATGGCCAAACATTATAGCCATTCCGTGAAACGGCTAAAAATTGCAAGGCTTCATTACAAAATATGGCAAATGCAATCAGGCAATCTGTGAAACCATTTTGGTGGTCTTTTATTTATTATATGAAAGCTCTTCAACTAAACCTGGTGGTCTTCTATTTATTGCATTAAGGGATCTCTGAATTCCTTTTATACGCAAATTACCCAGATATTAAACATCTATAGAAGACCTTTGTTCTCTTTTAATCATTAATTGAAACGGGATCAAAAATTGTAATCTATACTAAATACATTCTTCAATTAAACCTGATTATATCATACTTAACTAATTAATTTTTTTTGAATGCAACTCTAACGTCTTAAAACTGCAATTGCAATTTACAACAAGTAATACGAAGTACTCGAGAAATAATTCAAATTTGCTGCTTAGTTAATTTTGACTGGCTGCTGAAGTTAACCCATCGACTCCGGAAATTTATCTTCTGCTGGTCAAATTACTGGCTCGGGACACGTGCGGCAGCTGTCTACTAGTCAAACACCGACTCCGGACATGCATGTTAATCATAAATGTTAATCATGTCAGATTTCAGTAGTTTAGTAGTTGGTAAATCATGTTAGCAAGGAGAGGGTCAAGGGAACAAGAATTTTTACGGTACAAAAGTTTAGCTTTTAGAGCATTTTGTTCTGACAAAGATTCGCTGAAATGTGTAACTATTCGAATTTGTAACTAAAAACCGGTAAGATTATCGCAGAAATATGAAGAGTATGAAAAAGGTTATTCCTGTATTTTACACTGGTATTTGTGTGGTGATAGTGTCAAAGTTTGCAAATAAAAAGTTCAAATTATTCTGTTTTTAACCCAGCCGACTTTGTCGGACTGGGTTAGTCGTATCACTATACGGGGCTTGAACGTGTGTGGGTATGTTAAACTTTTTCTTTAAAATGCCACTCCTCCTACAATTTTGCTTGCTCCAATCGTTTTGATATTAGGCAGAAATGTTCCCTGGGTGGTCCCACACCTGGCTCTTACTTTTTTGGACGATCGACGAAAAACTGACAAAATGGCGGCCCTTTTTGTGCCCGTTTTGACCTATTTTTAAAATACTACTCCTACGGTTTTACACCAATCGTTTAGATGTTACGCAGGGATGTTTCCCAGGGGTTCGCCTACCAGGCTATTATTTTTTTTGCGGTTCGCCAAAAACTGCCGAAATGGCGGAAGTTTGAAATTTGGCAAAAACTGGAATAACTGGTAGTAAATAACTGAATAGGCAAGCCATTAATTTTTCTCAGTCTTTTTCAAATAGTTATAAAATTTTAATCGAAGGTTTTTTAGGTGTTTCTCCACCTGGACTTTGCTTTTTTCGCAAATGACAAAAGGAAATGCCGAAATGGTGAAATTTTAAGCCGATTTTGACAATAATGTCGCGTTGCACATCTTCAATATATATATTTTCACCATGCAAGGTTTCAGGTTCCTGTGGCATACCCTTCTGTGAGTAGTCGGCCGGACAAAACTTGGAACTTTTTGCGGACATACCAGCTCATAACTATGTCCCTCCGTTTCACCGGGGATAATTATTACCTTTTGTCGGCATGTTTAGCTAATGGTCAATGGACGCCAGAAAATGGTTAATTTTGTGTACAGCTCCCACTCAACCTGTTCAAGCTGTTTTTAACAAAACGAAACGCAAGAAGTTAGTGCCATCACCACGGTTACAAAGATCAAGTATCAGTGCTGCCGCGTTTAGTGAAAGACACGGAATGTCTGAGCATAACGTGGGTGTCTAGAATAGGAGAAAAGGCACCCAAAGTGCCCAAACTTCGGTATACACCATTAGGAGTGTAAATCTAGTGAAATCGACCGGCTTAGAACACGTAAAACACGACAGAAATTTAAAAAAATTAATAATTTTTCCTGACTTTCTCCCCCAACTCAATTTTTTCCCTGACCGTAAAAAAAGGACTCGAATGTTACCAACTTTAGCTATTACCATGACCCTGGGCACACAAAATTCAATATCAGTCCAGTCTATATCAAAACAAAAATGCAAGAATAACAAGTTATCAGTGAAACTGATGAATGTCCCCCGCCACGAACTATGGTCGAATCGAAAAATAATGCGACATCGCACAACTTAAATATATATATATATATATATATATGTTACAGCGAATCTGTAAAACCAGCGAATCTATAGATTCGCTGAAAATTTCAGCGAATCTGTTGATTCGCTGACTCACTTAGCGAATCTGTAGATCCGCTGAAAATTTTCAGCGAATCTACAGATTCGCTGGTTTTTCACCTTAAAAATCATACAGATTGGCTGAAATTGCCTGACCAGTCATCTTTACCGACAGGATTACTTGTGTTGGGTGATATTTGAAATTCAGTTGCTTTTATGTGACTTATTTACTCCAGAGGTGTTTTACAAACCTTTTTCTTGTTTTTTGGTAATGTGATATATTGCTATCGGAACTTCTAAAATTAAACTTCTAAAATTGTTTATTTAATTTTCAATATTCACAAAGGCTTAAATTAAGTTTCTTGTTTTTTTTTTTTTTTTTTTTTTGGACTAGGATATATTGCAATCGGAACTTTTAAAATTACACATATTTTTATTTAACTAACTTTAAAATGCATTGCTTAAATGCGAATTTCTAGTCTCAAATGAAAAACAATATTGGAAAGCGTTCGAAAATATTTGCTATCATTATTCACATAGGCTTAAATTAAGTGTCTCTCTTTGTGTTATCGTTTTTCATAAAAGTGATCACAGCAAATCTTAATACCATTGTTTCTAAATACAGTGCAATGATTACTCCCCTTCTGATTATCATTCAGATTGCCATTTGTCAAATTGCAATTATTTTTCTGTGGGTGCAACACAAAAATCTCTTCACCTACGAGTGATATACATTGCAACTGAATTCCCGTACGCTTATGCAATCAGTGTTAATTTACGATGCTCCGCATACTAATAGTTAAATTTAACAGAAACTGATAGGACCAGGCTTTCGACGAATAGAAACTTTCTTCGCTGTAACATATATATATATATATATATATTCACTGTAGCAACAAGCAAAAGCCAGGGTTGAATAGCGGCTGAGATTTCGCGTGCACAAAGTTGCACTGTAGGCAACAGAAAAACAGAAAAATTGCCTATTTTAAACAAGTCGCCATTTCGCCATTTTTTTAATCGAATCGAAAAATAATGCGACGTCGCACAACTTCAATATATATATTTTCACTGTAGCAACAATCAAAAGCCAGGGTTGAATAGCGGCTGAGATATCGCGCGCACAAATTTGTGCTTCTAAGTGTCGCCAGACGGACGGACGGACAGACTCGAATAGTATAGTCCCCCGCTCCGCGCTACGCGGCGGCGGAGGACTAATAAAAATAGCCATTCATGTATTATTTTTTATTTTTATTTTCCACTTCGCTTCTTATACATTATTTACATCACATTATTTATATATGTTTCTCTTTCAATTTCCTCAGTGATATCACAAGTGAATCCTGAACATTCACAATTCTTCTGACAGTAAAACAAATGCAAAACTGTTTCGGATCAAATTACTGACGGACTAAAATAACCTTCCTTACTAAAGTGGTTTCAGTCGTTACCAAAGTAACAACCATCTCGAATACATTGAATTTAAGTATAGAACACGTGTACTTGACAAGTTTAAAAAGTAGCATTTTTCTCTGGCTTCAACAATCTCACATAACATGTGTACTGGTATGTGATTTTTACCAAATACAACATATCAGCTTCTTACTAAAGAATGCAAACTCAATTATTCAGAATTTTAATATAAAATTTCACCAGTTCCTGAATATAACATTCTAAACACAATAGCATTTAGACAATCTTTTGAAATTGTCGAAATCACCATCAGAGCCAGCCCCCCCCCCCCCCCCCACCAACCATCAAGCAGTTCGCGGAATGCCTGTTCGACCATTGGTATTGTGTTGCTTTGCATACAGGTCCAGGCACACGAACAGCCCTCGTATACACACATAGTGTGAAAGTATTATAAGCTGCCTAAGAAGCGGGCAGACAAAAATACGACGTCAGTTCCGCCATCAAAAAGGCCCTCGCTGCCTGCTCAGTCAGTTCAGCCCATTTTCCAGACACGCTTCAGTGTCCTCCGCCTATACAAGCTGCGCACCCCCCTCCCCTCCCCCCCCCCAACCCACCCCTTCCTCTCATAAGAGTGTGCGGCGCTGGAGACACTAGAAGCCCAACCAGACATAACAAAAACCTGTCACAACGTTCTTGCTGGCCGTCACAGATCCACGCTGAGCAATCATTATGCACATTATGCTATCCGTCTCGAACTTGGAGTTGCCCCATCCAAGTGCCAACGCCGCATGACCGCGGGTGTACAGGCGCACTGGGCTCAATATATATCCTGAACACACGCTTAAAATCCCTAAAGTGTGAGCTGGAGTATTATCATTTAACAAGTCCTAGTTTCTTGGCTTCAGTCTCGTATATAAGTAGTCGCCACATTTTGACAACAAACACCTCGGCTTCTTCGTCAAAAACCTGACAAAAAGACAAAATCAAGAATTTTTTTGTTCTTTCTTTTTTTATTGGCTTTTTTTTTCGTTTATTTATTTATTTTTGTCTTTTATTTTCCCTTTTTTTTATAAATTGGACATCATCGAGTATTAAGGGAACTCTGTGACATGACATGACTTACCATGACGATATCACTGAGTATAGTGTGAGGATGACTGTGTTACCATGGGACTGTGTGACATGACTTACCATGGTCCTATCACATCATATGGTTGTAGGGGGACTGTGTGACATGACTTACCAAGGCGATATCACTGAGTATCGTGCTAGGGGGACTGTGTGACATGACTCACAATGGTCCTATCACATCATATGGTTGTAGGGGGACTGTGTGTCATGACTTACCATGGCCCTATCACATCATATGGTTGTAGGGGGACTCTGTGACATGACATACCATGGCCCTATCACATCATATGGTTGTGGGGGGACTCTGTGACATGACTTACCATGGCGATATCACTGAGTATCGTGCTAGGGGGACTGTGTGACATGACTTACCATAACGATGTCACTGAGTATCATGCCAGGGGGACTGTGTGACATGACTTACCATGGCGATATCACTGAGTATCGTGCTAGGGGGACTGTGTGACATGACTTATCATGGCGAGATCACCGAGTATCGTGCTAGGGGGACTGTGTGACATGACTTACCATGGTCCTATCACATCATATGGTTGTAGGGGGACTCTGTGACATGACATACCATGGCCCTATCACATCATATGGTTGTGGGGGGACTCTGTGACATGACTTACCATGGCGATATCACTGAGTATCGTGCTAGGGGGACTGTGTGACATGACTTACCATAACGATGTCACTGAGTATCATGCCAGGGGGACTGTGTGACATGACTTACCATGGCGATATCACTGAGTATCGTGCTAGGGGGACTGTGTGACATGACTTACCATGGCGATATCACTGAGTATCGTGCTAGGGGGACTGTGTGACATGACTTTCTCGCAGATGAAGTTGGACAACGTGGGTTCTTCATCGCCTATGTACTCAACAATTTTCTTGTTGACCCACGGCCTGATGCGTCTGTCCATTAAATTCTGCAACAGAACGCGACATTTAACATCTCAAACAACAGCCTTTATTTATCAATACACCCCAACTTAAAAATACCACATAAACATTTCACAAGCAAACTTCATTACTTGTAACCCCCTTACTGAAATACTTTTTCTTACGGGTACTCTAAAATCCAGCTCCTTCCAGTTCAACATAATGAGTGTACATCACCCATTTTTGAAACCAAACTCGAAGCTCTCACCGCATCAACCATCTTCCACTCGAGCGGGTAGGTGAAGAGCTCCTCCTTGGCCGTGGGTATCTTCTCGATAAGTGTCTTGATGCACTTCCGCTTCTCCTCCGCCGTCTGTGGCTTGGCAATGGGCAGCACTATGGCCGGCTTGGCGGCCGCCGACTTCTTCTTGTCCTCGTCGTAGTCCAGCGGCACTGCACACCACAACACGCGGCAAGTCAAAGCCAACACACTCTCAGTCGCCCCTCCCCCCTCCCAACCCCCCGAAAAACGGTCAATAAAAAAATAATTTCCACATTTCACATCTATATCTCATATCTACTCAGACGATAAAAGTACTCAATTGTAGTTTTAGTGTTCTCCTTCAATGAAGGAAGTGTTTTAAAAGGTTTTGCCATTGCAGTACACCTTTTACCCCCCCCCCCCCCCACCTTTCCTCCCCATATAACAACGGTGACCGTGTGGGGTATGGGCACGTACCAAGCTTCCGCTTCTTGGGCGCGTCGCCGCCGTCCTCGTCCTGATTGAAGACGTCCTGCACGGTGGGCTTGCGGCGCTTCTTCTCCCTCTCCCTCTCCCGCTCCTCTTCCCTCTCCCGCCTCTCTCTCTCGTCCTGTCTCTCTCTCTCCTCCCGCCGCATTATTTCCTCGTGTCGCTGCGTTGGGCTCGTTCCATACTTGGGTCTCCTTTGTTCAACGGGACTTTTCTCAATTTCTTAAAAAAGAAAAGCAAGAAAAATGTTTCATAGTTTCTATTGTTATTTTAACAACATGTGCTTACATATATAGCCACCGATATATACAGAGAAGCATTTTCAGTCTACTGCGAAGTATAAAGTGATATATGAACGTGATATAAAGACTGCCTCAAAGCTGTACACTTCTAATATTCGACTTACACGTCACGTGTTACTTTTGAATATTTGACAAACCGAAATGACGCAGTGAGAAGGGAGACGTTGTGAGTAGGGGGGCGGGGGGGGGGGGGGCGCTACCCACCTTGCTTTACAGGAGCGTTGACAGCTTGAGGCGCCGGAGCACGTTCCTCATAACCATTGCTGGTGCCGTAGCTAGGCGGGGGTACTGGGGCGGGCGGCTGGCTGTATGCGTTCGTGAAATCGGCTGGCTTGTACACGGGTACGGGTTCGTACGGGGGCTGGGTCGATGGCGGCTCCTCGTCTTCTCCAGGAATGATGATGCCTACCAATGGCAACAACTTTCTATCAACAATCTTGTCAAGAACAGAATTCCGCGTATATCAATCTTTCTTAACACTAAATACTATCAGAAACTCATTATGCCAAAAGATATTTTGCTATACTGAGTTACATGCATGTCTTCCCTCCCCTCACCTCCCTTTTTTCACCTCAGGCAGGCTGACATCAACCACCCAGTGAACTGCTGCTCTTAGATCGCTCCTTGTTAGGGGCGCTCTACAAGCAGTTCACTAATCTAAACCGCCAGGCAATACACACCGCCTGGTCCCGAGTCCGCGCTTTCACTTCTGGCCCGCGATTTCGACCTTGAGCGTGACCTTGAACTGGACGACGAGCCCGAGGAGGACTGGGAACGTGAGCGTGACCGGGAGCTGGCACGGCTTGGCGTCTTGTTGAGCCGTGGCATGAGATGGGCATCTTTCTCACTCTCCAACTACGTGCCAAAAAAAAAGCCATTTTATTCATTTCTAAACACTAAATACCAGATTTATACATATTTTAATACATTGAGCCATTTTGTGTCAACCCAAAAAGAATCATTACTTCATCATTACTTTAAGTAGTATCATTCCAAACTTCTATTATTTTTTTTTTGTTACTGTTCAAAACTCCTTCTTCACGTTACTATTTTATATACTATGAGGAGGAGGATGGATGGGTACAGTGTTTACCCTAGCTATTTCCGTCTCAACATCTTCGTGACCCTCATCTAACAGCTTACGACGAATCTCTTCAATCTCCTCCTTTTCCCTCTGTCTATCGCGTTCATCCGCTTCCATTTCCTTCTCCCTCTCTTTCAATCGCCGCTGCAGGGCGCTGCCTCTGTAATCACCCACACACACACAAATGCAAATAACTTCTTTCGGAAAAAAAAACTTGGCGCCGTTGCATTGCAAACCGATTTCGCTCAAATGTTTCGCCGACTTCGACCAGTTGGTGCATTTAAAATAATCCAAAACTACACCTTGCTTCTCAACACTCTTTTAGACAGAGAATATGTAGAAACAGACTATCGTTCGGTTTTAACTTTATTGTCATTGAACGCATTTTCACAACAATTTTAAAGCATGGTTTTTTTTTATGTGGCTTACTTGTAATATTTTGGGTCATCATTCTCATCATCGTAGTCTTCTAAAAATTCCTTTAATCTTCTCGCTTCTTTTGTCTGTAACGGAAAAAGTTATTAATTATTTTTTCCATAGCAAATTTATTTTTCAAATATGTAAGGATTCTTTTTTAAATTTTTCGGCTTTAATTGAAAGGTATCTTCACGTCGCCTTATGTCACAACCAAAAACATCGAGCCCATGAATCTGTTGATGTAACAGCAACACAATTAATATAACGCATCATTGCAGTTGTACAGCACTCGGCCAGTCCAGCCAGTACCTCTTCTCTTTTCCGCTCTTCGTCCCTTTCCTTTTCTTTGTCGTATTCTCTTCCTTTCTTCCTTTCCCGAGCCTCCCACTTCGTTAAGAGCTCCTAAAAATAAATAAAGAAATAGATAAATAAATGAAAGGGGCCTGGCCTTTTTACGTTACGGTTCAACCAAGTCCCTGCTGAAAATCAGCTCTGCATCAGCCACGTCTTACCTTTATTATTATTATTATTATTATTATTATTATTATTATTATTATTTCGCTTTTATGTGACACGTACTCAAAATACCAAACCCACTCAAAATCACATCTGCAATGACGAGACTATAAATATTCAAAAATGACACCGAGGAAGAATTCGCCAAGATGACATAACATGTCACTTTACAGGTGATTTCTTCGCAACCATCACCTGATATTGAGCTTCTTTATCGCGAAGTTTTCTTTCCAGTTTTCTTCTTTCATACATTTCTTCTTCGTCGATTATTTCTTCATCCCTTCAACCATAAAGCATCATGCAGAACCATTGCATTTCACCGGATATCATACCGTAGACACATTGCACTTCACCAAATAAATCACGGGATATTATGCAGAGACATCGCATTTCACCGGATATCATCATGTAGACACACTGCATTTCACAGGATATTAATTGATCATGCTCTTTTACTGGAGCTCCTTGGATTTCCATTCAGGCGCACGTACAGTCAACAAAAAAAAATTATAATAATTAACTAGGCTAAAAGCATCGGTGGAAGGCCATGTTCTGCCACAATATACACATGTATTTGAAGGGAGTTGTATAAGAGATTTAAGTTGGATAAAGAAACAAATATTCTATTCATTTTACAACTTAATTCCTAACAAAACTTGAGTAAAATGCTCTCTGTGCTTCCGTACTCAACCGTTCACATTTGCCGTGTTGCCAAAACATGAACAGTCTACTTTCAAAAACAGCGAAAAAGAAGTGCGCAGCAAATGAGTCACTGATGACCCAAATGCAGTATAACCGCTGGCAACGATTACCACGAGCTAACACTGCAGGGCAGCACTGGCACACAAGTCAATAACAGATGCAGTCACACTTCAATGCTCAATCTAAAGAAAGCATTGCCACGAAACCCATAAAAATGCCTCTGTATTTTTTTAATCTATTCAAAAAAAATGTTTTAATATTTCATGAAAACAGTGACTCTTTGAAACAAAATCAATAAGCTATCGAAGTTCAAAGAATATCGGCCAAAACTCAATAACAAAATAGTAAGCCACAATCCACAGGTTAACAAATCGCTGTGACTATGGCAAATCTAGACGACAAGTTGCGACTTGTTTCATGGTCCAGTATTCCTAAGTCGCTGTTTTTCAGCTTCTTTCAGACGAAATGCAATAAATGTCCTACTCATTCAATGTTTGAGACAAACCCTAATACGTTCCTCAATGGGAGGTGATCAATATTCAAAGCAGATGCATGACATCACAAAAATCTTCAAATTTCATTGGCCCACTGTAGTTACTATTAGTTGACTCATCAATGAACGTAAATATATTATGAATGAAAGTAAATTTATGACTGAAATTGGAACCGTCTCAAAAAAAAAATCCCCCAAGCGGAATGTAGCACTATAGGAAGGCCAGCTTGGGCTGGCCTTCCAAAAAAAAAATAATAATAAAAAACAAGACTTGGTATATAGTTTCTTATGTGATGCCTCAGAGCTCTCCAACATACGTGATAGCGCAGCACCAGAATGTGCAGTAATTCTGCCAACTAATACATCAACACTGCATTACACCCTAAGTTCTCACCTTGATCTTGACTTTGAGCGTGACCTTGAGCGTGTGCGCTTCCGTCGCTCGGTACGCTCCCGCCGCTCCCTCTCCCTCTCACGTTCCCTCTCCCGTTCCTTTTCCTTCTCCCGTTCCCTCTCCCGTTCCCTCTCGCGTTCCCGCCGTTCTCTCTCCTCCAGTTCTCGCCGTCGCCGCTCTCGTTCCTTTTCCCTCTCGCGCTCCTTTTCCGCCTTTTCATCGTCTTCGTCCTGGTTTCCAAACGAGACAGAAATTCGGCGAACAATGAGAAAAGCATGGAAACCGCATAACGAATGCTGCAAGCCGTGTATGCTTACATCCCTTCTACAAGGCAAACTGACTGAATACGTTTCAGCTATTATGGTAGTTGTTCAATTGGAACGGGGATATCAATAAAATTTTCGGCCGTCGTATTACTCCCCTACCCCATCATCGTGGTCAACCTCGCCTCGCCCCACAACCTCTCCCCCCCCCCCCCACAAAAAAAAAAACATACAACAGCTACTCTATACCGCAAAGGTTACCCCCACGCCGTTAAACATGGGCCATCTCACACCGCCCAACAAGGCCCATCCCACACCGCACAACAAAGACCACCGGCCATCGCGCAGCAGGGGATACCCCGCATCGTCCAAACAACAGCCAACCCGCGTTGCCCTACATAGGCCACCCCACCCCGCCCATCAGTGGCCATCCAAGACCGCCCAACAATGGCCACCCAGCGGAATAGAGCAAGTGCCGCGTAACCCCCAACCAAGACTAAATGGAATGCGCATCTGCTATTTTTTTATTGATTTATTTTGGTATTAGTAGATTTGAGTTTACTTGGCGAGTTAGGCATTTTGTAGGCGAATATTCTTGAGTACGAACGTTCTTTCTTTACTCTGAGCCGTACGCCAAATGTGACGTCACCCACTGACTGTTACCTTAGTGTACGAACGTGCACACAGACCCCCCCCCCCCCCCCCCCCCAGTGAGTACCGTATAGACTGCTCCTAAATCTTGACATATTTCACAGAATTTACTTTCAACATTTCGCTCGGCACAGTTTAGACATTTTGCCCCCCCCCCCATACTTCAAACTTTAATTCGCGCATAACCACCCGTTGCTTTTTCTCAACTTGTGACAAGACCTGGTTTCCATTGGTCAAGCTTACGGAAACCAGGTATAGTCCTCCATAGAGAAATTTATCCACAAAAGTATACTATTCGAAACCATTAACTACACGTCACATAACGGAGCAGAAAATGAACGTTTCAGCTCACATATGTCAATTCACTCAACCCATTCCGTAGCAGTAGGCAGCAGCTTCTGATGTCGCTATTTTTTTCCTTCAGGCGTTTGATGTGTAGCTTAAGTTGCCTTATTCCTTTCTTATAAACCTGTTTTAACTTCGTAAGCAAATGTGTGTTGTATTATCTTCCCAAAGCGCTACTGTCGGTGCATCTTGGCCATGTATTTGGGATGCTTCCTGATAGGAGTACGGTAGCGATAATTTTCAAAGCTTAAGAGGTCGACATTTTGGGGGGTAGGTGAAGTGCTGATCTAACCAGCATTTGAATATTTTCAAAATTTTCATCCTGATAGGAGTAGGGTGGCGATACATTTCAAAGCTAAAGAGGTCTACATTTTGGGGGGCTGGTGAAGTGCTGATCTAACCAGCATTTGAATATTTTCAAAATTTTCATTATCTGCGAAATATTCCTATATCTGGTCTTTCAAACACTAGAGTTGGATTGTGTTTTTAAACTTTTCTGTAGGTCCAGGGGGCACAGAAATTTTGGATGTGCACAGTAATGACACATAATTTTCCCAGACAGTACATTTTTTCAGCTGGCGCAAAAAAAGCAGTCGTTTATTTTTGCGTTCACTCTTTTATTATGAGGCTTTACAACGTGAAAAAGTAGTGCTTGCTTTTACAATTGTGCTCCAGTCTGCTGGGCTGTTCCGGAAAATTATGGCGCATCACAATTGGAACGTTTTTTTAAATAGGCACCACTGGCGCATGCAGCCCCGTTTCCAGAATCAAAGATAAGGAGGGCTGTTGGTTTTTTGTTGGCATCAATCAATCACGTTTTACGTGTATACTAC
The DNA here is from genome assembly GCA_949752745.1 of Protula sp. h YS-2021. NCBI lineage: Eukaryota > Metazoa > Annelida > Polychaeta > Sabellida > Serpulidae > Protula > Protula sp. h YS-2021. Next base: position 86,884,495 of record OX457024.1, on the reverse strand, counting down.
TTGAAACTGATTAAACCGGCTGTTTCAAAATCCTACAACACATGCAACTTTTTTTTTTCAGGGATTCCCTTCCCTGCTGCATAGCAGACGGCAGACATGCATCTGAGAACAAAAACATTGTGACAGCAGAAAAAAAACATACCCCGTAGAAAGAAACGCACTAACCTGAACTCTACCCGAAAATAAAACTTTCAGAAATTTTTTAAGGTAGGTTTCACTAACCTCGCATCGTTGCCTCAAAATGACCTGGTCTTCCCAAATCTCGCTCCTATTACATTAATACCTTTTTATGAAAGCAATTTAAACTTTTTTTTTTAAAATATATATAATTACCTGTTTACACATAATTCATTTTAACAAGGATAGACACCTTGCGTAAGAAGTTTATTTGTCAGTACACTTATCGATGATAACGCTTGGCGAGACCAAGAGACGTAAAGCTTTTCTCAATAATTATTCTACGCAGTCAGTCATTGAAATTCAGAAAATAAACTTTCTACGCGAGCTGTTTCAATGCCCATGAATTTGGACGCCAAGGGGGGGGGGGGGGGGGGGAGGGGTTCGAAATAACCGTCACGTCTTCCCGCCCATTCAAATAGGTCAGTTACTCAAATCAAACGTCTTATTTCAATTACTTTCTAACGTACCAAAAGCTTTTCATCACTGAAGTGAAACTACGATACAACGGAAATGTTTTTGTACCGAAGATTGTCATACTGAAATATAAGTCTTCACTATTTTCATTTTCGCTTCTCCCAAAATATCGCTTTTTATATGTATAGCTTTTTGCCTCTAAAATGCAATTTAAAATCAACAAAGGCATCTCTCTCATGCTGCAAAGGCCAACAGTTGAAGGATATAGGACGGGGGAGCCGGAGGGGGGGGGGGGGGGGGGGTGAAGGAGACAAGTAACGAAGCCGACAATAGTTACGTCTAAATCAGCATAAAGTACGTTCCTCAAGTTGGCCAAAATCAACACAGCTATTGCTTAGATCTAGCATAAGTAAAATTTCTATTCATTTTTTTTTTTTTTGGTGAAACATGCTTTTATGATACATCCTTTCACGCGTCCCTCTGAACAGCTGTGTGAAGGTGCGAGTTTCATCACTGGGACATATTCTGACACAAAAATAAAAATTCTAATCTAAACGAGGTTAACGGCACTCACTTTTCAAGAAAAACAGCAGCGGTATCTTGACACGTCCATCTCTTAAACGCTTTCATTAATCCAATGTAACACATAATAGCTTACCACCACTTATGCTTAAATGTCCTATAAACAAACAGCTTATGTTCATGTGTGCAGGGAATGGCGGCCATGTGGGTTTCCTCATAGCATCTATTATTTATTCAGGGAACGAAACATAATGTTAATTTTAGACTCTGAAAACCTTTTTTTCTTCTTAAGCTGACATAATTTTTTGTGTCGGGACTGTTGTTCTTTCTTTAAATTTGTTTACCTTACATATTCTGTCTTTGAAATTTAAAATTCGAAAAAGAATGAATGTACTTTCTGTTATGGTTGCAATATAATCTTTCCGATTGTGCCCCGAAATCTCATTCCTTGAAATGGAAAAACGTTAGTTCTCATCTGTACTTTTGAAATCGAAAGCATATGTGAAAAAAAAACAGAAAGTACATTGTGATAGCACCATTTAGTGAATTAAGCACCAAACACACATGTCCCGCTTTTGCCAAATAATTTACTTTCATTTATGCGAAACGAACACAGAATGATGGGCAAGTCGTCTGAGTCTTCTCTCAAAACAGCCAATTTTCCAAAGAATACTAATGCCTTAAGCCCATTTCCGGTCTACTTTATATGAACAAGAACGGTAATGGATGGTAAGGGCAATAGTTAACCGGTTCAAACGATTAATCGCTATGCGATTAACCAATTTCGTTTGCATTCTAAACATTGTTTTAAAATTTTTTTTTATATTTTATACATTTTTTCACAATTCAGAACAATAATCATGTTTTGAATGCCATGGATCATGTCTAACATTATGATCTTGCCTTTCACTCAATGTTTTAAGGGAAAGGGGATATAAAAATTATTTTTACCTGCAATAAACTCTTAAATTAATATACATACAAAAATAAAAACATACAAGACTTCTTTTATTAAGAGAAAAAAAAAACTTTTGTCTGCAGTCCTCACCTTGTGTGCATCCCTGAATCGATTGATCTCTTTATTGATCAGGTCCTTTCTCATGTCATCCAGCTCAAGGTCATCAAGGCTCTACAAGCAACAAGCAATACTTGCGCCGTTTCTCCAAACAAACCGCATGCCCTTTGATGTAACTTAATGAACTTGCTACTTTAATTTTTATGTATGAGTGTTTAAAAAAAGATAATTATTATTGTGTTTTACTGCCATTTAATCACCAATGCAAACCAATATCAGTTTTGCAGGAAATTCCAACTACATGCCACAGTCCATTTTACACCACCTAGCACATTCAAGTCAAGGATCGTTTTCAAGCTCGCCGCAGCAATAGCACTTACCGTATCCTTGGGACCATCCGTCGGCAGCTTGGGCTTGTTCTCTTTCTTGGCCCTCTTCTCCTCTTTGGCCGCCTCGCTCGGCGGCGGCACCTTGGCCAGCTCGAGCGCGTACTCGCGCATTATGGCGTCCAAGCCCGCCTTGGCCACGCGGTCCTCGCGCAGCGTGAACTCATCCAGGGCCTCCACCTCGTCGCCATCCTCCTCCTCGTCCGTCTCCTTCGCCTCGCCCTCCTCGCGCTCCTCCTCTTTCTCCGCCTGGCTCGCCGCCGCTCCCGACGACGAACCCTTGTTCTTCTGCTTCCAGCGCTTCTTTTTCCACTCGTCTAGTTCTGTCTTTGTCTTTGCATCGACCTTTACCTGCAAGTCAAATGTTACAAATGCTTACCATTCCGCTGACTGAAAGAACTTCCATTATCCAGGGTTGAAATGATTAACTACAAATACCGTCATGAGACTACATACATCTTTTTTCCTTTTAGCTCAAGAAACAATCTGCATGGTTGTCTTTAGGGTGCGCAATTTTATTAAAATTTCGGTTTCCGAAGCTTTCTTGTCGGTTTGTGACCGCGATCATCTACACTGCGGTGTGGACTCAATATGTGGGTGGTGTGTGCTGGAGGGAACTCTAGATTTGTGTCTGCGCCACGAAAACTTCGCGTAAGTGATGATATCCACCCCCGCCCCTCAACCCTTAACAATGGCACCTACATTTAGAAACCAGAGCAGTGTGCATAGCCCATATATTCCCCACAGCCCCCCCCCCTCCCCTCCCGCCGTATCAGTTAAACACGGCCTTCAAAAGTCAATCAAGAGCTGCAATTTTCTAAGTCCAGCTGGTGCATTTTCCTTGGACGAACCTGGCCCATTTACAATATCGATCTGTGTTTGTTCCCATAGAAGCTACATACCAAGTTTCATTAAAACCCTTGCAGCAGTTTTTCAGTTATCGTGTTAACAAGCTGTTGATGACAGACCGAAACACGGTCGATCGCAGATATCTCTCCCCCCCCCCCCCCTGCCGGTGGAGAATTACAATAAATTATCCGGGTGGATTGAAAGCCAAGGCTATTTTTGACGGGGGGGGGGGACTTGGGAGGGAAAAAGTGGCACCCTCTCTGCTCCACCGATAGTATAAGCTCTCTTTTCAACTCAGTTTCAGAACCGTCCCCTCCTTAATTAAATCATTGTCTTATCATGCTTTCTAAAATATCATGCGCCAATCTACAAATTAATCCCTCGTCGCTGCAAGTGAGAGTTCTTTTAAATCGTATGTATCTGCTGCTACCCGTCTAACTGTAATAATCCATGTGTCGGTTTTGAGCACAGTCGGTGAACTTTTTTTCGGTCAGAGATAACGAACCCTAGCTGTCACACATGAGCAGCGATTTTGCTAAGAGTATACTGAAGGCTACTTTTTATGGGTCCCCAGAAATTTTAACAGCAGCGCAAAAACATACGTACACGTGCATCAAGATTTCTTTTACGAAAAAGAATCCATCGCACTCTATTCTGGTCTCAACATGCGCCACATTAGTTGAACCATGGCTTTATGTTATTGATCAATGTGAAGCATTTCTAAATAATCCCAAAAAAACACTAACCACAAGCGCTTTGCCAGCAATAGGCCACTCATTGAGCAGTCTTATACAACGTAACGTAGCATCTGGTTGTTCGTATTCGCAGAAACCAAATGCTTGTAGTTTACCCGAAGCGCCCTGCACCCTCTTCCAGCTCAGAACGTTACCGCATCTCTGCAAAACGAAGTCACATCACGTCAATTCTCACCGCAATAATACCCTCCAATCTGTTCATCCAGGACAGTAAATTATCACTTTCTCTCTCGCTTAATATTTAGGTATTGGATAAATACAGTGCAACCGTGGCAATAGGACTACCAATTGGACTGAACTAAAGCGGTCCGACTGGTCTTTCAAGTTTATATGAAAGGAGCTTTTACTCAACGAAAATCATTAAAAGCAAAATGCCCCCATCCCCCGCAAAATAAATAAATAAATAAACTAGGCTAAAAGCATCGGTGGAAGGCCATGTTCTGCCACAATATACACATGTATTTGAAGGGAGTTGTATAAGAGATTTAAGTTGGATAAAGAAACAAATATTCTATTCATTTTACAACTTAATTCCTAACAAAACTTGAGTAAAATGCTCTCTGTGCTTCCGTACTCAACCGTTCACATTTGCCGTGTTGCCAAAACATGAACAGTCTACTTTCAAAAACAGCGAAAAAGAAGTGCGCAGCAAATGAGTCACTGATGACCCAAATGCAGTATAACCGCTGGCAACGATTACCACGAGCTAACACTGCAGGGCAGCACTGGCACACAAGTCAATAACAGATGCAGTCACACTTCAATGCTCAATCTAAAGAAAGCATTGCCACGAAACCCATAAAAATGCCTCTGTATTTTTTTAATCTATTCAAAAAAAATGTTTTAATATTTCATGAAAACAGTGACTCTTTGAAACAAAATCAATAAGCTATCGAAGTTCAAAGAATATCGGCCAAAACTCAATAACAAAATAGTAAGCCACAATCCACAGGTTAACAAATCGCTGTGACTATGGCAAATCTAGACGACAAGTTGCGACTTGTTTCATGGTCCAGTATTCCTAAGTCGCTGTTTTTCAGCTTCTTTCAGACGAAATGCAATAAATGTCCTACTCATTCAATGTTTGAGACAAACCCTAATACGTTCCTCAATGGGAGGTGATCAATATTCAAAGCAGATGCATGACATCACAAAAATCTTCAAATTTCATTGGCCCACTGTAGTTACTATTAATTGACTCATCAATGAACGTAAATATATTATGAATGAAAGTAAATTTATGACTGAAATTGGAACCGTCTCAAAAAAAAAAATCCCCCAAGCGGAATGTAGCACTATAGGAAGGCCAGCTTGGGCTGGCCTTCCAAAAACAAAATCACGAAAATGTCCATTTTTTTTGTCGATTTGCGAAACAATACGACACTACCAGCCATTTTATGGTTCCCCCGTCCGAAGGGGACTGGCAACAGCAGCACAATGATGGAGCCATACCTGGAGCATCTGTCGAACCATTGTGTCTGGAGCGCGATCACTGATGTTTCCCACAAACACGGTTGTCACAGGAGCTTTTTCTTCCGGATCCTAATATGAACGTAAACGTCTAGAGTTCCTTAAGCAGGTGTCTATCGAGTGATAATTATTGCACAGATTATCCTTTGATATATCTCCTTCAAATATCAATACAACTGGAAGAAAGTTTGACTGACCCATAAATTCATAGATATCAACAAAGCCAAAGGCACGTGCTTTTTTTTTTTTTTTTTTTTTTGGCTTTTTGATTATAATGCGGATTAAGATTCGCGGACAAACCTTGGGAATTTCTTGCGGCACCAGCTTTTGTTTTTGGGCACCAGGGTGCTGCGGTCGCATAACCTTTAACAGAAGACAGTACATTGTTCAGCCTAAGTACAAGATCGATATCAATAACATTCAGCAGAACTAAACACTGTGCATGATTTTCAAAACATGATCAATCACACAGACACGTGTTTACACAATTTCACAAGCCTATCCAGTTTTTTTCTTCTCTCTCTTCACAGCACGCCATTTCAAGCACTATTTGTAGGCAGCCGCTCCTTCACACCCAACCATGACCGCCGTTGTTGTCCAGAAGGCAACCTCTACGGCGGGTTTGGTCTGCTGTGTATAACATCTTTTTATTCCGCAGACTATTGGGAATGCCGCGAAAATGGTACTCATAAAGAGAGGAACTACCTTTTAAAATACCTATCAGAGGTAAGCTGTTTCTTAGCAACGCCATGACGCAAACATAATGTACCCCACAGACAACATATCACACTATTTTCTTATGCAACGGGAGCCCGCATCTCCCTTACCCTAACATGCTCACGACGCACACCATAAGGTGGCACTTCGGGTTGAAACCCGTACTCCAGGACCGAGATACTCTCCAGTCTTCAAACCTTGCACTGAAATATCGTGTCCCCTGGTTAGACAGGTTAAAACAAACTGCTACTTTATATTGAACATTTAACTGTATACTTACAGGCATCATTGGCATTGGCATCTGCATCATACCTAGTGCAATAAACAATGTTCATGTTTACAAAGGAGTCTCAAAATTTATAAATATTTTTCCTTAAATATGACGAATGAGAATATGAATGTTACATTTTATTTATTTGTGTTCTACTGATGAGTTAAAAAGCAAATCATACCGAAAAAATCTGAACACCTTTTATTTTTACTTAGTTGTTCAGTCGTCCAAATATACAGCAATATATCCACCAATTTTCGGATACAGCTATTCACTCTCCGAAGAATGTGTTTGCTAAAACGTTATTAAATATCTCAGCTTATATTTAGGTAGTTTTATCCTGACTCACCATACAGCGCTCCCGAAGTGTAGAACAGGACGCAGCATGGAATTCAATTTCAAATACGCCGTTATATTACAGCCGCACTTACCCATAGGTGGATATCCATAGCCCTGCATCATACCTGGCATACTCATACCCATCGGTGGTCTAGGTGGAAACGACATCTTTTCAACTTTCCTTCAAATATAGAAACAATTGCCCACTGATAAGAAACACACGATGATGAAAAAAAAAAAAAAAACATTTGAGGTTGAAATGTGGTCAAAATAAAATGTGCAAGGATTCTGCGTATCGACTGCAAACCGTCCGGGTAAAAAAAAAACAAAGAACTATCGTCAAAATAGCTTTTATTCAGGACACACAAAAAACTGCATCTTCTTTATCTAAAAAAAAAAAAAAAGTTTTAAAATGGCGAACGAGTTGTTACCCGGTTAGTTTCAATTGGAAAACTAGAACTGGAAACCAGTTCGCCGGCCGGGATGAAGTTTCCACAGAATGTGATCCTTAATCCAATGATAGAGACTCACGAAATATCTGTCTTGTCACACTGTATGCAGATATTTTCGAAACAGAATCGATCTACAAATCACATCGAAGTTAGATTATTGTTGTTCACAACAGCGGATCACTGAGTTATTTTTCAGAATACAACCTTGAGTACATACCAGCAAAATGTGAAAGCACTCAGATCAAAACTGGGAAGAAAACCCATTTTAAGCAAATGTTACTTTTTCAGCAATACCTAAGTCTTATACAAGTGTGGAAGAAATCCACCAAAACTTTGGTAAAAGCAGCATTTTTAAGAATTTGGCAAATAAACACTAAAACAAAACAGATTTTCCCATAAAACTGGGAAAAATTCACACAATATTTTGCAAACAATCCCATCATCTGCGGGTCAAAGAGTATTTTGCGAATTGGTTTAAAACAAATTAACTGTCGCTTTTTTGTTAACTTTCAGCGAATCTACAGAATCGCTGGTTTTACAGATTTGCTGTAACATATATATATTTTCACTGAAAAAAAAAATCCAGAACGCTGGATCGAATAGTTTTGTCCGAACGTATGTTTTTTCTTTCGCATTTTAGGATTTCAATTCGCGCCACGCGAACGTGCGAGCGGTTAGTGCGACGCTGGAATAGGTATATTGTGCCTGAATTTTCAGTACGAGGGGGAGGAGAAAGAATGGTTATAGTAGATCCAAATTTGTGAAATTGAAAAGACCATCTTTCGTGGCTGAAAACAATTTTTATTTTTCGAGTATCGCAAAATAAGGAATTTTTGAGTCGAAAAGGTTGGCAAGTTTGCATCCGGCTAATTAAGTTCAGTCAGAATTGAACATTTTGTTGTCACCCAGGGTTCGCGCTGGGTTCTCAGGAAAGTGAGTCAGAAAAGGAAAGTGTGACTCAGTTTGGGTCCAGTAAAATTCGGCGGGTTCCGAAAAAGTGAGTCATTTCGTAAAAAAAATGCCCAAAAAGTGGACAAAAACACCGCCAACGCGAACCCGGTCACCCATAAACGATCTCCTCTAACCAATTCTACCTCCTCTCCCTCGTAAATGTTTCAATGTTAGGGGCTGGTATGCAGAACTCGTGTGTCAGTACATATGTATTTGCCCCCTATTAGCGGAGTAATGGAAGACTTCGTAGCTCTGACAGATACACAAGTTATCTAAGGAACAGCTGACTCGGAACTACTGATCTCAGTTTTCCAGGCTCTGGACCTTTCGGCGCACGTTCCAGGACACCGAGGTTTGAACTAGCAGGCTTCTTCTTAACAAGTAAGCAGGGATTTACGGGACGCGGATTCGCGCGTCAATGCCGCAAAAAAATTCCCCCGGGACGCAAAAAATTTTGGGGCTTGCGTCCCATTGGACGCATAAAAAATCTGTCTTCACACGTGTATTATTAACGAAAATATTATCTATATCTTCAAACACTTTGTGTGGTCCTACAAAAACACGCTGACCCTTGAGGCTTTTGCTGGGCTTGAAATTAACCATTTTACCAAATTTCTTGGGGTCCGGCCGAAAATCCTGGGGCCCGGATAGATATAGGCTATATTTGAGAAAAATGACGATATTTCCATAAATGTAATTTATTTCTCTTAACTACTCGTACACATACCGGTAATACAAAGTCTTCAGTTTGTCTTTTTATGGTTTTTATTGTACTTTGACTCCGATTGCTTCCCACACCCTTATTTCCTCTTCTGTGAAAATCGTTTATATTGACGATAAAATAGGCCTTTCCGGAAAAAAACGTGGGGCCCACCGGGCCCCAAGTCTTGAAAATCGTGGGGCCCTGCCAGAAATTATAGAGCCTCAGGACCCAGGGTCCCGGCTAATTTCGAGCCCCGCTTTTGCAGAAATGCTAATTAACAATTCCATATTCAGTTTCCCGATTTTGTGTTGCTGTGCAAACTGGCCCTGGTTATACCGGTTTCGTTTGTTCCATGTGAAAGATGAAGTTTGGTTTAAAACGCAATAAAAACAGAAACAGACTAAACTCTGAGCGTTTGAACCGTTTAATATTCATTAAACTGAAAGGGCCAGCCACAGAACAATTTGATTTTCCCCGACGCTGCCAGATTGTTTAACAATATAAAAAGCAGGCCTGGTTAGATGAGAATTCATTGCTCTTAGGATTTTTTTGGCTTGGCAATAAAAGATAGTGTGAACTGCAACTGTACGCGTTAACTCTTAGCCACCCCCCCCCCCCCCAAACACACACCCTTTGTGCTTATTCAAATAAAGAGACACAAAAAAATCAGGGTGCAAATTGGGGACGCAAAAAAATCATAGGGGACGCAAAAATATGAAAGCGTGGCGTCCCGGGGACGCGAAGATTTTGAAGTTGAGGTAAAACCCTGAGTAAGTATTTGTGAAACACGAGCAGGCCCCAACCGTCCCCCAAATTCAAAGGGGTATAAAGCGATGACGGACAGACGGACGGACAACCCAAACCTACAGGCCCCAATCCGAGGGGTTGGGGCCTAAAAAGCAGAGAAGTACCCAGACGCTTTATATTCGACCTCGGCGAAACTTTCAAGCTAGTGTAAAGAGTGGTTTTGCAATTGCAGATTCAGTGATGTTGTGGGCGATATTGGGGGATTCGATATCCTGATCTCAAGAAAATACATATTTTTCTCAGTACAAAATTGTTACTTGACCATAAAAACTATGGGCCGTAATTTATACTTAGGCCATTTATTTGATGCACCCTTTCTAAACTAACGCCATTGGTCCCAGTCGTACGTCAAGATTGGCACAATTGGCTTCAATGACATGTTCTATTATAGGAAATATGACTCCTGCTGTCACAGAAGGCAGTGCTGCCACGCCAAATACATACATACAAGAAATATATATAGCATATGGTAGAAAAACGATATTTTAAGGTAACAGTTATTAACGAGTACATAAAAAATTAGAAGGGTGAAGCTAGAAGTTGCAATAACCTTTACTAAGAGCTCACCCTTACATTACAGAGCAATATCAAAATAGTCAATGCGAATAATACTAAATTGGAAATGCTATGTTTGAAACAAGAAACTAGTTTCAATCAAAACGCAAGTCTCCAAGTTAAACTGGCATAATTCGACTTTGAAGATTTCCAAATATAATGCACAAGAATTCTATGTGGGTGTCACCAGTGCCTGGAGTCAGATATCAGGCCATGGACCACAATTAATTTTACATAGACTTTCTGTATAACATTTTGAAATCTGGCACTCTCCACAACATTGCGCGATCTAAAACAACCACAAAATCAGATGTACTGGGCCTTTAGAAGAACAGAAATAGCCAGAAAAATGGGGGTCTTTCGATTCGAATTTTTGCTATGCTGATTGGAAAATAGCAACCGTGCGATTCCCAAGTTCTGGCCGATTTCCACCTATATTTTGCTGATTTTTAAAAAATTGTTACGCATAAACCAATAAATATTTCACAGCAATATTTTTTCCCAGAACAATCCAGCCTATTGTGAATATTTTACAATAACTTTTATTTATTGACTGCACATGTGTTAAATAATAATACATTTACCGCGGCACTGCTTTTGTTTTTACTCCTTGCGTGTTTATGTTCTATCAGGAAATGTAATTGTGGTCCATGGCCAGGACGGATCACAAAGTAAAGCTTCCATCAACTCATGTCAGCGTATCCAAGCTATTGTCATATAACGGTTGTTGGAATACGCATGACTGACTGTCCAGAATGTGTAAGAAGTAAATCTATCTTACTTACTCAAAATGTATCAAATCAAATGGAGTATTTGCATTGATTTCATCAAAATGAAAACAACTTCACACCTCGCTGCAAATGGCGAACTTAGTTACGAAAAAACACGATAGATGGCTCTTACAGTATAAACAAATAAGAGTTGTGCGAATATAACGATACTGGAAATCTGAGATGAGTGGTCCGTACTCTAGACAGTTTATGTGAGATATTTGTCTGATTTAATCAAGTAATCTCACATAAAAGTAAAACATATAAGAACTGAAACGAGCAGCTCAATTTACATTCAAATGCATTATAAACACAGCTTATTTAAAATTACCTGAGACTTATCAGCAGAAAATTAGAGATGAAAACAGCCAAGGGTTGACAATTTCATTAAAAATTTTAGTGATGGGTGTTTCTGTATCTGTTGAAATCCATTACCCCTTTCGAACTCTGAACGGATCGGGGATAAAGTAACTTATTTGGACAAACACATGACACCTTAAACGGTGTTTAATATTATCTAACGTTTGTTGGCACACTGTACTGTTATCCAGAGCATTCAAGTCACTCACCGTTATAACAAAGCATGAATTTTTGTGCTGAGGTTTTCTCACACATTTATCCATAGGCTTGTTTGTTACATATCCTGAACAATGCACGGTTTTTATCCTTTTTTGGTCAAAATAGGTGTAACATAGTCAGTTACGTGCGCTTTAAGAAGAATGCCAGCTGGTTGTAGGGTCTCTTTTTCTGTACTGTGGGCATCCGTATACATTACTACTTTCAGTAAATACTATTTTCAGTAAATTAACAACATCCTTTCCACGCACAGGAGATCCAGAGTTGAAATCAATTTGTTACAAGTATGTAGTTCTGACCCCCTTAATGCTACCTTGTACATACTTTATATCAAATTATTCTTTTTAAAATATCACCTAAGTGGCGTGGTTTTAAGCAAGTAATTTATTGCTATTTACCCCATAACTGGCTACTACCAGCCACCTTAGGTGCATATAAGGAATATTATTCATACTCAAACTGCGCAATCCTGTCAACATGGCTTGATTTAGAAATAGGTCAAACAAGTCTCAAGGTGAACTACATACTTTTGTCATTTTTTTAGTATCAGTATGGTATTATGTAATCTGGCTATCGATCATTGATCTATTTTTGTTATAGATTTGTCATGTTTAATCTAGCAGAGCTGACTCCTACCTTTTAAGTGTTATGGTATGTATTTCCTGCCTTAGCAAGATTCCCGACTTCTTGCCATGTAGGACTTTGTGCATGCTGTTTTCGGGGTTGGGTTTCTTCCAGACAGAAAGGTATTTCTTCCCTTCTATGGGAAGAGACATGGAAAAAAGAAGAAAGTTTCTCTCCAGAAAAGACAGAAAGTTGCTTAATTAGCGTCTCATTAACCACCGTTGTCGTAACTATTGTCTTGTTTGTCAAGTAAATAAATTTACATATGGCCACCTCAGGTGTTGAAAGTTAACTGTTCAATATCATGTTATTTATCCTCACTGTGAATTGCTCCTAGACGCTTATGCGTGCAATCTGTAAAAAAAATAGAGTACTACAGGGGAACCGCCTGATTCCATTATTCTTTCCTGAATATTCTTTCCTGAAGGGAAGGGAATAAAGTATTCCTTCGCCTTCGAAATAACTGGGTGAAAATCAATTTTTTTCATATGGAAAGAAGTTTACCATCCGTGATTTACTTCTGCCGCACTATGATGTGGTCAATTTAAAGTACTTTCTTAATTGCAAAATGGCTGTTGATGTTGTATAATTGAATAGGGTCACCCACGCCGTGAGTAACTTCGATGTCCATTCACTGTGACGATACACCGTTAAGCAGAGGGGTACAGGTTAACTGCCTTTGGGACAAGTGTGGCTAAACAACCGCCGTCTGGACAACTGCTGGTGTTTGAAATGTGTATCTGTCGGAGAACACTGCTGTCGAACAAGTGCGGCTCCTTTTAAAATACATTTCATTGGCTTCTTTAAGGTATAACATGTAATTCAACCTAGAAAATTTCACTCTCTTAGTGCAATTCAGCTCCTACCAAAGAGCGATTTTTCTTTTTTTTCTCAACAAATCGTTTCCGCAGAACATGTCAAAAACGGAAATAGGTAGAGAGATAAAGATTTGACATTTATATGAGTGTCAGAAGATAAACATTATGGTGCCACGTAAAATTCTGAGACTAAATATGCTGGATTTTATCAATAATAATTTTACGTCGCACATCAATTATAACAAAGCATGAAGTCAGCTAGCGGAACAGTAAAAATTTGCGTTTACATGGTAGCAAGGCAGGAAAACATGAAAGGATAGGTTCTGTGGGCTGGCGGTTAGGTTCTTTCATATTAGTTTTAAAGGTAGAACTGTCGATCATATATAGACCTGTAGCTGCTTTGCTACTTTGTTTAGCCGTAATAATTTTAGAATCCCATTATGCCCCTCTCAGTCAACTGTCTTACATTTTCCCGCCGATTCTTAACTCTCTCCCTCCCCTTCTTGGCTCGGTTTGGAATATTTTAATATATTTACCAGCAGATTTTGTCAGATAAAAGAAATCGGCAGGCTTGTCAGGCCTAAATTATTTTTCAAGTGACCTTATATTGTCGTAATATTCTTTCAAATAAATCACCTTTATGGGAGCGATGTTTCTCAATTGAGTATTATGGGCCTTATAGTATTTACAGTTTGCAGGCCTTATAGTATTTACAGTTTGCAGCCAAACATACCTATCGCTTTGAAGACTAGGAGTTCCCCCATTCAGTTTAGTGTGCTGAGTTATCCTTCATATTAATCCATTAAAAGGTTTTGATTTATATAAATACTATCACTGTAGAAAGTTTTATACGTTTCCAAGTGTAAGTCACTTCGTTTAGAGGAGGCAAAGTGCCTCTGTAGCTAAGGTTCTTTTTTTATGAATAATCACATTTTATAAAACGCACTGTTATTCATACGAAGTCCAGATACAGTTCAAGTCATTGATAAGTCTATCATAAAAATTTCGGATTTGGATTCCTGTAGTTGATTAGCTCCTTTTAAAAGTGAAGAATTGGGATTGTTTCGTTAGATTAGCGTCCATAATATTATGCAATTAAGAGGTAGGGTGTAATGGGGTAAAACAGTGGAGTGTGTGTGATGTTTGTGATCCGGTGTCCCAGGAGCAATGGTCCCCCGGACCATTAGTCATAGGATTCATGGCCCCCTCGGACCAGTAGTCCTAGGAAATATTCTTCTCCCCTTAGGAAATATGCCCTCCCACCCGGGGACCAATGGCCCTAGGAACAATGTTCAACTACTTCTTTTTTATTTTTTTAAAACTAAGAATAAACTTGAATAAATTTAATTATGGTTGATTTCTTTCTTAGTTTAAAGGAAACTTTTGGGGCAAAATAGCACAATTTGTCATGAAAAAATTTAATTATGGTTGATTTTTTCTTAGTTAAAAGGAACCTTGTGGGATAAAAAAGCACAATTTGTCATTGACTCATGGAGATTACAAATCAATATAATCCCACCATTTCCTTCGTGACTTTCGGAGATTGCAATTTGCTTTTATGTCATTGAGCTGTAATAACTCAAATCATACAGTGTAATTTACGGAGACTGCAATTTCAAATTGTGGTACACGAGTCCACGTTAATCACATCATTTCAGTGGACTCTAATAACTTAATCCTAAAGGGTTTTGTGTTATTTACGGAGATTGGAATTTGAAATTGTGGTACACGAATCCACATCAGTCAGCAAAAAACAATTAAAATATATTTCAATAGAATTTATTCAATAGAATATAGTTGAATTAATCCAGAAAAAATATTAACGGAGATCGAAAATGATCAGTTTTTAAATGTACTCAGCAAAACAGTATTGAGTATATTCACGATGAAAATTACTCAACGGCGCTACCTATATAGATGAGAGGTTTTCCTCAAAATTCATCTTTAAAAAAAAAAGCATGGATGAATAAATAGAAAACGTAGAACTAGATGAAAATGAAAACGGAGCGTGTAAGAGAACCCGAAACTTTGATAATATGGATGACATTGTTCAGTATTTAAGTCAAAATACTAACCTGAGGATTTTCAAAATCGGATAAACGAGTTCTTCGAAAAAAAAGAGCCAAGAGCTTTTTGGTTAAGGATTCTGTAATCCATTACACTGGTCGAGGTAAACCATATAGAGGAATATAATGAGTTATTTTTCAACATTGGTGATTGTGAAAGCTACTTTTAAAAAAGCAAAATGGGGACACCTGGTGTTTGGGCAACGGAAAATGAAGATTTAGCCAAAATGTTTTATACTGATATAGTGGTATGTTCACAAATCGGTTCCGATTCGGCAGGCAACCGCACGTATAAATGGCTCACGTACAAGGCCCATTGCGCACGTCTGAAGCCCCTCGGAAAATTGAGAAAATATGCACAGAGCATATATCTGTCAAATATGGGTGAACATTACACCCCAGTCTACAAACTGTAAAACGTCAGTCAGGTCAGAGTTGTGATTATGTGTGTAAGTTTTCTTGTTTGTATGTGTGTGATAAAATTGATTTGTTTTTATGTGTGATCAAAGTATGAATAAACCGATAATTAACAACATTTATTGCATTTTATTTCTAGTTTAGAAAAATAAAAAAGTAGCGGGGACCATCTGTCCTAGGACCTTTATTCCAGGGGAGCCATATTCCCTAGAAGGGGACCATATTTTCTAAAGACCAATGGTCCGGGGGGACCAATGGTCCGGGAGACCATTAGTCCTGTCACACCAGAACAGATGGGCTTCCGCGTTAGTGGAATTTCCCAGAGTTGAACTAAAAAGTTATAAAAATACAAAAGCCAAAACGGAGTTAAATTATACAAAGTTTGAAAATGAAATGGATAACTTCTCAATATATTGCTTCTTGGAGGCCTTGAAGAAATGTTGTCCAGCAGAGGTAATTTTCCAGGTGGCAGCTGTCCAGCTGCACTTGTCACAGCGACACTTGTTTGGGCGGCAGTTGTCAAACAGAGCACTATAAAAACTAGAGCCTGAACATGTTTTCATTGTTACACTTGAGGATTTTTAATCCCCTAGTTTATTGAAATCGTAAGACTCGGTAAGGTGCTTCAGTATGTTTTCTTTTTTCGCCAAACCTTGTCACGCGAACTCCTCTGAGACTTCTAGGGCTAGGACGACCAAATTTGGCAGAGACATAACGTAGGATATGTAGCTCAATTTTAAAGAAATTCATTAACATTTAATATGTAAAAATGGAAATTGAAATTTTGCCACTTCCGCCAATTCAAAGGTAGGCAAACGCTTTGCTTTCGCAGTTTTAAAGGAATCGTTATGCTATCAGCATAGGCGTATTGATCGCCCGACTCTCCACAATGAGAGCGATTATAGTACGTGTGTGCAAACTGAAGTTGGCTACAGCGTTTGGGTTTTCCCCAATTGCTAAAGAGTGATGAAATTTGGCTCACTGAGAGAGGGTGATGAGACGCGTGACATCCGATTTTAAGCCCTCAGCCAATATTGGCTGAAGACTATTGCTATCGGTCTTTTCGTCCGTCTGTCCATCTGACTGCCCGTAAACTTTTTTGCCCGAGTGATATCTCAAAAACTATTCATCGGATCTTCACCAAACCTTACAGAAAGAAGGTATATATAGTATAGATGTGCAACAACGGGTTCAATTTGTCTCGTATCCATCCTTCTGTCCGTCCGTCGCACTTAAATATTTTTTCTTGTTCGGGCGATATTTCCGCAACTATTTATTGGATCTTCACTAAACCTTACAGGAAAGAAGTATATATAGTGCAAATGTGGAATGAGGGATTTAATTTGTCCGATATTTGTTCGTGTGTCCGCCGTTGCACTTTACTCTTTTTTCTTGTCCGGCTGATATTACAAAATCTATTCATCAGATCTTCATCAAACCTTACAGAAAGAAAGTATATATAGTATAAATGTGTAACAGAGGTTTAATTTGTCCCGTGTCTATCCGTCTGTCCGTCCGCCGCACTTTAAACTTTTCTCTTGTCCGGGCGATAACTCAAAAACTATTTATTGGATCTTCACCAAAACCTTACAAGAAGGAAGTATATATAGTACAGATATGCAATTGGGGTTCAATTTGTCCCATGTCAGTTCGTGGCTGAAGGCTATTGCTATCGGTCTGTCCGTCCGTCGTCCCGTCCATCATCCTGTCGGTCTTTCCGTCCGTCTGTCTGTCCGTAAACTTTTCTTGTCCGGGCGATATCTCGACAACTATTCATCGGATCTTAGCCAATCCTTACAGGAAGAAAGTATATATAGTGTAGATGTGCAAGCACCCGTCCGTCGCCCCATCTGCTACACCTTGTATATTGTTTTTGTCTGGGCGGTAAATCAAAAAGAGTAACTTTACCACAGTGATGTAACCGTTATTGGCTGAGGTCTCTGCACCTCCGATGCCTATGTTTTTTACTATGAGCTTAGAAAATGATTGACCATTATCTCGAAAACGGTTAAATACTATATGTAAAGGGGTACCTCGGTGACCTTGACCCCCTCGGCCATGGTCAAAGTAAAAAACCGGAACTTGACCATTATCTCGGAAAACGGTTGGAGATAGAACGATTTTGAGTTTATTTTTGACTTTTGGGTGTAAAAGACGACATGTAAGAGTTACCTCTTTGACCTTGATTTCCTCAGTCTTGGTCAAAGTCAAAAACCGGGATTTGACCATTATCTCGAAAACGGTTAGAAATAGAGCGATTTTAAGCTTATTTCCGATCCTTTGGGTCTAAAAGACGACATGTAAGAGGTACCTTGGTGACGGTCATGGTCAAGGTAAAAATCCGGAAGTTGACCATTATCTAGAAAAAGGTTAGAGATAGGGCGATTTTGAGCTTATTCTTGAAACTTTGAACCTAAAACACTACCTGTTAGAGGTAACTCGGTGACATTGACCTCCTCGGTCATGATCAATATCAAAAACCGGAAACTGAACATTATCTGGAAAACTGTTAGAAATAGAGCGGTTTTGAGCTTATTTTCGACCCTTTGGGCCTAAAAGACTATATGTAAGAGGTACCTCGGTGACCTTGGCCTGCTCGGTCATGGTCAAAAACCGGAAGTTGACCATTGTCTCGAAAACGGTTAGAGGTAGAGCGATTTTGAGTTTATTTTTGACCCTTTGGGCCTGAAAAGACTATATGTAAGAGGTACCTCGGCGACCTCGGCCTGCTCGGTCATGGTCAGAAACCGAAAGTTGACCATTGTCTCGAAAACGGTTAGAGGTAGAGCGATTTTGAGTTTGTTTTCGACCCTTTGGGCCTAAAAGACTATATGAAAGAGGTACCTCGGCGACCTTGGCCTGCTCGGTCATGGTCAGAAACCGGAAGTTGACCATTTTCTCGAAAACGGTTAGAGGTAGAGCGATTTTGAGTTTATTTTCGACCCCTTGGACCTAAAAGACTATATGTAAGAGGTACCTCGGTGACCTTGACCTCCTCGGTCATGGTCAAAGTCAAAAACCGGAAGTTGACCATTATCTCGAAAACGGTTAGAGATCGAGCGATTTTGAGCTTATTTTCGACCCTTTGGGCCTAAAAGACTATATGTAAGAGGTACGTCGGTGACTTTGACCATCTCTGTCATGGTGACGGTGAAAAACCAGAAGTTGACCACTGTCTTGAAAACTGGTAGAGATAGATCCATTTCGACCCTTTCAGCCTAAAAAGCTTTATATAAAAGGTACTTCAGTGATCTTGACCATTTCCGTCATGGTCAAAGTCAAAAACTTGAAATTCCCAAAAACGGTTAGGAGTATTGCGATTTTAAGCTTATTTTCGACCGTTTGGGCCTAAAAGAGAAGATGAGGGAAGGGATATCTTGGTGACCTTCTCGTTCATGGTCAGTTCTGAATTTTAAGAGTTCAGAATCGTATTTTTTGTGGCCCCCAAGTGTAATTTTCGCTACTAGGTAGAGAAAACGGTTTTGTTTGTATCTTACTTTGATTTAAAAAAAATTTATTTACTTTTAAGCCCAGCAGACGTTGTTCGGTGTACTAAACTCATCAATCGTGGGGTATCCGTCCTCCGTTATGTTTGTGTAAACAATTTTTCAAAATGCTACTCTTCCTATATTTCTGGTCCCACTGTTTTGAAATTTGGCAGGAACGCTCCCTGGTAATGCCCCTCTTTATGAATCCGATGCAACTGCGTTGAAATTTAACTGTAATGTTTCCCACAAACTCCTGCATCAGGCTTGTTTTTTCTTTTTTTTTTTTTTTCTTTTTTTTTTCTTTTTCTTTTTTTTGGCGAATTGATTCAACTTGGCCAAAATATTTCATGCTGCAAGCCATATTTGGAGTTCTGCCTCTCAATAATTAAGCGTTATGGCTGGCGAATTACGAATTGTAAAAAAGGTCACATTGACGTGATAAAATTTCCAAAAAGGCTTTTGTTCGATTTTCTGAAGAATGAAAAACTCAATTATAAGATATAAATATAAATAAATCTTAACAGGTTTCACAGGCGCTTTTTATCTTACCCCCAGTCCCCTTCCAGATGTCGCAGACACCAGTTATTAATGTGCACAAGACACTGTGGGCGTTCATTCCCATTTTGAACTGCGATGCGATATACTTCACCTTACAGGTGTTAGAAAAACAGCAACAACAACATCGTTTACTGCCGTGGAATCATTTCATTTTAATAAATTAGACAGAACCTGTTTAATTAGTTTAAATAAAAAGTAGATATTCCAATTTTAAACATGTTTGTCAAGTTATCATTATTGTTTTTCAACGATTTTCACAGCGGGTTACATTGGGAAGTAAAGAGAGATAACACAGATTTCTTTTTCATTTCCCGGTCCCCAAAGAGAAAGGAAATAAACTGGAAAATAAGCTGGATCTTCACAATTTTTCGAATTAGCTGACTGCTCTATCTTTCAATTAATCATCATCATCATCATCATCATCATCATCATCATCATCATCATCATCATCATCATCATCATCATCATCATCATCATCATCATCATCATCATCTTCATCATCATCATCATCATCATCATCATCATCATCATCATCATTTTCTGCCTCTTCCTCTTCTTCTTTTTCTTCTTCTTATTCTTCTTTTTCTTCTTCTTCTTTTTCTTCTTCTTCTTCTTCTTCTTCTTCTTTCATCATCGCTTCTTTTGCCACTTTGCCCACGTGATTCTTTGTCATTAAAAATGAAAACCAGAAGATGACGTTGGTGAGGACGATGACGCTGATGTTGATCATGATGATGATGATTTTGATGACGTTGATGTTGATGTTGATGATGATGATGATGATGATGATGATTATGATTATGATGATGGTGATGATAATGGTTATGATGGTGATGATGATGATGATGATGATGAAATGAGCATAACAAATATTAAACAAGACAAAAATAAAATGAACAAGAATAATAATAATCCGATGACATGCCTGTTATTTCTCTCTTGATCGAGTTTTCATTGTGAGGAAGTTTAAAAAATGTTTTTTTCCATCTCATATCATAAATTTTTAATGCCCATTATGACGTCTTATAATTAAGCTTGACGAAACAGTAAGAACTAACGTTTCAGCTTTATTACGAAAACATTCAACAATAGATCCGTTCGCATAGCGACTGTGTTTTTGCTTCCAAAGCAGAAGACTTGCATCTTGAAATCAAATTAGAATTTTATTTTCTTTAATATTATCGAATTTCTGCATCGAAATGTGTTAGGATTCACATTGTATGCTCACTTTCGAATACATTGTTTCAAATATTATGGACGTAGCAAAGCGACGTAAAATGGAACCTCTACAAAAAATAATTGGGCAGGCTATCGACATAGAAATTAACAAATTTCCTGCATCACTCAACCAGCAAGATTCAGCGCTTGATGTCCACTGTTTACAGTCACACCGCACAGACTACCGAGCGGTTCTTCGCAACAAGGGATTTTTAGTTTGCGAAACCCTTGGCTCTGGATCTTATTCAAAGGTCAAACGGGCGACCCAGGCGTTTAAAAAATTGGAACAGAGAAATGTTGCAATAAAGATAGTAGATAGATCGAAGGCTCCGCAGGATTATCAGCAAAGATTTTTACCCAGAGAAATTAATATCTGGAGGAAGTTGAATCATCCATTCTTGTTGAAACTAGAAGATTGCTTTGCGGATCCCCAACACGTATATATGGTGACAGAATTTGCCAGCAATGGAGATACACTTAGATGGGTCCAGGAGCAAGGCGCATTGCCTGAAAATAATGCAAGAATTTGGGTGAAGCAAATTGGTGAGGCCATAAGATACATGCACCATCTCAATATTGCCCACCGTGACCTGAAACTTGAGAACATTTTGATTGACAAGAACTTGGCAGTGAAAATTGCCGATTTTGGATTTGTGAAAGGCAATTGTTTAGACTCCTTAAGCTCAACATTTTGCGGCTCAAAATCTTACGCTGCCCCTGAGATTCTGAAAGGAAAACCATACGATCCACTGAAATCTGACATTTGGGCTCTGGGAGTGATAGTTTATATTCTAGTGACAGGGAAGATGCCCTTTGATGAAGCCCGAGGCACCAAGCATATCTTATGCGAGCAGCAGCATCTCCATCTGTACTGGCCCAGAAGCAAACCAGTTTCTCTTGAATGCCAAAAGCTTATCAAGGATATGTTCACGTGGGATTTTAAAACTAGACCGACTATTTCCACAGTGATGCAAAGTTTCTGGATCGTAAACAAGAAATTTCCGAAGGAACCTTGTGAATACCATCATCTTCGCTTGTCCAAATCCTCTTAAAATTTAATTTATGTTTATGAAAACGTTTGAGTATTTTTCTAATTGGTTGAAAGAAAATGATGAATGATCAAACTCTACCCATAACCCTACACACATTTATTTCGTGTTATTATTTTATTTTATATTATTATTATTCGTGTTACAGTATATAGTGTTATGAAAGTCTGAAAGATTAACTACAGTAAACGCCCCTTCAATCGGATTCAGATATGTATTTTAGGTTGGCCTTTAAACTGCTGAATAGTTTTTATTGTTTAGATCAACACTTTTACTTCTTCAAAGTAAAAAAAAAAGGAGAGAGAGAGAAATGGAGAGAGAGAGAGAGAGAGAGAGAGAGAGAGAGAGAGAGAGAGAGAGAGAGAGAGAGAGAGAGAGAGAGAGAGAGAGAGAGTACAAAAGTGAGATTTTATATCAGATAAAGTTGAATATTTCAAGCAAAAACGAATTATTTTCTTTGGTTTATACTGAGAAATAAATTACGCACGGGTAGGTAGTTAATAAAGCCTTTCATTGTAAATGGAATAAAACAAATAATTTTTAGCTGAGTTATTTGTTTTGTTGTGTTTTATTTGTAGTGTTCAGTTATTCCGAAATTCTTACGGTGTACGCAGGCGCCCACCCTGCCAAATAGAGAACAGCATCCTGTGTCCAATATTCAGTTTATATATCGTGTCTGTTTGCTGTGTGTATCTGTTGCCTGTTCCACTGTAATAATAATGATAATAATAAAATAATAATAATAATAATAAATAATAATATTAAGGTTGTTATTATCGTTTATAATAATAATAATAATAATAATAATAATAATAATAATAATAATAATAATAATAATAATAATAATAATAATAAGTAGTTATATAATGAGAGAGCTACTGCATTTTTTGCTTGGATACCAAGAAGTGGATGAGAGAGCTACTGCATTTTTTGCTTGGATACCAAAAAGTGGATGAGAGAGCTACTGCATTTTTGCATAGCACGGAAAAATGGATGAGCCACTGCATTTTTGGGAGCGAAAGTGGATGACGAAAGAAAACGTCATTTGATGCAGTTGGAAGGATTGCGAGTGAAAGAAAGATGTTTCCGGTGAAACGTTGTATGGGGATGTTGAGATGGTGACTGAGAGGGAGGGAGGGGGGGGGGGTGAAACGAGACGGGGTTGGGGAGAGTTTTTTTTTTTTTTTTGCGGCCGCCGCTGCCACGCCTTGAAAGAAAGGCGGGGAGACGGTTTTTTTTTTTTAAAGCATATCCCAGACATTCGTTGCTGCTGCCATCAACTGTTCTGATGTTCTCCCCTCCCCTTTTATACGCGGACGGACTTTAGTTACTGTAGTTAAACTACAGCGTGGCAGCGAGAGAAGAGAAAAGAGCTCTTTAAAGTTTAAAAATCATTTTATTTACAACTATTTCATATTCATATATACATTGGAAATATGCTATTAAAAACATTAAAACACTAAAGTTAAAAGTTAAACGTTAAAAAACACTAAAAACACTAAAAGTTAAAAGTTAAACGTTAAAAAATCATATTCATATATACATTTGAAATCTGCTATTAAAACACTAAAACACTAAAGTTAAAAGTTAAACGTTAAAGAACACTAAAACACTAAAAGAAGTTCCAATGATTTTGAGTCACCATTTGTTCCCACACTCCGCATGGTTTTAGTTGTGTTTCACTTGTATTTGATAATATCGCAAGTTTCCCGGCCGCATTGGTCCATCTGTTGAGAGTCAAACAAATCATTTTATTTACAACTATTTCATATTCATATATTCATATATTCATATGCTTTCATATATACATTCGAAATATGCTATTAAAACACTAAAGTTAAAAAAGAAAACACTAAAAATACTAAAAGTTAAACGTTAAAAATCATATATTCATATGCTTTCATATATACATTCGAAATATGCTATTAAAACACTAAAATACCTGTTGGGATCCAAACAGGAAGATGTCTGTCTTGATATCACAGGTGAGGCACTGCATCGTGTAGTTTCCTGCAAAGGCTTCCAGTAAAGCCGCCATCAGGGAGCAATGGAGGCACGCTGCATGTCCACACTCCAGAGCTATGCTCTTGTCATAGAGCATAAAGACATCACATCTGGGGCAGGTCGCAAAATCACGTCTTAGAAAGTAGTCTGCCCATTCCGGGTATTCCTCTTCCTCCATAGTGCCTGGTATTTGTTCCCCCAGCATATAGGTCCTGATGTATGCGTGATTGAATTTACCATCTTCAATATTTTCAATTCGCTTCCCCATTGTAATGCTACGGTCAAAAGTAACTGGTATGCTAACGACTCCAATGTTCTTTGGATCAGGCAGCATCTGTGCAAAGTGTTTCCTGTATGATATTTCTCGCAGGCGCCGTGGTTCAAATTCACACTTCTCAACGGATTGGATATTCTTCTCGCCATCCAAATGAAAATAGAGTTCCATGATAGTAGTTATATGAAGATTGAAGTGTTTTAGTGTTTTAATAGCAGATTTCAAATGTATATATGAATATGATTTTTTAAAAGTTGGAGAGGCGCGGAGGGCATTATATACTCTGCAGCCGATCGACGTCAGACCACCCCCCCCCCCCTGTGCAGCGCGCTCAGCGCACAGCGTGTCGACGACGACCCCCCCCCCCCTGTACAGCGCGCTCAGCGCACAGCGTGTCGACGACGACCCCCCCCCCCCCCTGTACAGCGTACAGCGCACAGCGTGTCGACGACGACCCCCCCCCCCCTCCCTACAACCAAAGAAGAGTTAAAAAATCATTTTTTTTCCCAAAAAAAGAAACATGTTAGGTTTCATTTTTTTCTTGACGAAATGGATGGTAGTGTAAACGTCATTTTGTGCAGTTGTCGATGTGATTACGGCATTTAAAATAACAGCTTCCGCCGAAGCGTTGATGAAGCGCTGTACTAGCCCCCCCCCCCTCCCTACAACCAAAGAAGAGTTAAAAAAATCATTTTTTTCCCAAAAAAAGAAACATGTTAGGTTTCATTTTTTTTCTTGACGAAATGGATGGTAGTGTAAACGTCATTTTGTGCAGTTGTCGATGTGATTACGGCATTTAAAATAACAGCTTCCGCCGAAGCGTTGATGAAGCGCTGTACTAGCCCCCCCCCCCCTCCTCCCCTCCCGAGAGTGACAGCTCTCACCCCAAGAACAGGGTATCGACCCCCCCCCCTCCCCTATCACTAAAGAAGAGTTAACCCTCCCCCCTCCCCCTCCCCCTCCCCCCTCCCAAAACTCACTATATAAGTGAGTCGAGGAGATGTCATTTAACACACAAACAAGATGAACTCGTCAGCAGATGCCATAGATGATCTAAGTCAATTCAAACCAAATGAGGCAGTGATGATTCGCACACCATTGAATGAAGAGAAAGAGAAAGCAAAGGTGGAGGCAGAGATGAAGTATGCCTTAGAGGAAACTTTGCATTTTCCGTCATCTGTAACACCTGTGGAGGAGGAGCAGAAGAGGTACAATTACAGGGTGTGGAAGAAAGGCTGCGGCATGATCACACTGACAACGGAATGTTTCAAATGCTTCTGCTTACTGGAGTATGATGGACAGTCGCATAATTGTCCAGTAAAGCATGAAGCACCCAGGCGTTATTGTTGTAAGACCTGCGGCGGACTGCTGTCATATAACTTCACAGCATTATTGCCAGGACCCGAACCGTTGTTGGATTGCTGGTGGTGTGGAGCATCATTGAAAAACTTTAGATATTACAACATGCATCCGTTTAAATGTGCCAAGAGACCATTCACGATGAACCAGTTTTATCGCTACCAGTGCGATTGTGGTGAGCCGGCGTGCTGGTAAAGCCCTGCGGAGAGTTTGACATGGAAAAAATGGTGACTGAAAATCATTCGTATTTAACTTTAGTGGTTTCACTTTAGTATTTTTTTTTAACGTTTAACTTTTAACTTTTAGTGTTTTTTTTTTAACGTTTAACTTTTAACTTTAGTGTTTTAGTGTTTTAGTGTTTTAGTGTTTGAATAGCATATTTCGAATGTATATATGAAAGCATATGAATATATGAATATATGAATATATGAATATATGAAATAGTTGTAAATAAAATGATTTTTTAAACTTCAAAGAGCTCTTTTCTCTTCTCACGCTGTAGTTTAACTACAGTAACTAAAGTCCGTCCGCGTATAAAAGGGGAGGGAGGGGAGAACATCAGAACAGTTGATGACAGCAGCGGCAACAACAAGGATGGCTACGAAACAAGCAAGGTTGAAACGTGCTCGGGAAGAGCTTATTCAGCAGATAGAAGTGAAGAGACAAAAGACGCTGGAAGATAGTATTATCAGACCTGATCCGTTCCTTTGCTATGGATGTGTTAAGATATTTCCATCTATGGATGCGTTTGACACACATGTATGCAAAGAACCAAAGACAGTGCAAGTAGGGAGAGGGAGAAGAGTGAGTCTTGGTGAAAACGCGCAGGAAAGACGGTTTGAGCCTGAAGATGGATCGGATTTATTACTTGAAATGCGGCAACAAGAGAATCGGATTAAGGCACATTTACGAGAAACGTTAAATGATGGAATGAAATGGTACATTGTCGTACATGCACGCTTCAAGAAAATGACAGCGAATGCTGAAGGGGTGATGGGAGAACAAGTGGATAATGCTTTTATCAGCAGTCGAACATATATAGCCTACAATCCAGGGGATATTGAGCAGGACTTGCCAGAAGCCTATAAAGAATTGTTTACCAAGTTTGATGAACATGAGCGACAAGGTTCTGGCTGGGTGTTGGATAACATCCTGTATATTGAAGTGCATACAGCTACATCAACACCTCTGGAAGCAAGCTGTTATATGGACCTGCCGAAGAAAGTGAAGAATACAAAGGCTGTATTAAACATTAAGAATAAAGATAACAAGTGCTTCTTATGGTCGGTACTGGCTCACCTTCACCCTTCAACAGATGCAAACCCAGAGCGTGTGCATCGATACAAGCCATTTGAGAACGAATTAAAGGTGGAAGGCATGACATTTCCCACACCGATTACGGCCATTCCAAAGTTTGAAAAGGAGAATAATGTATCCATCAACGTGTTTGGATATGAACAGGATGTCGTTGTTCCGATACAACTGAGTCGAAACACCAGCGCTAACAGCGCCAACAGCGCCAACAGCGCCAACAGCGCGAGAGAAATCAACTTACTTTTGATTAGTAATGACAGGACAAGACATTACTGTCTCATCAAGAATTTCAGCAAACTGATGGCTTATCGATCAAAGCATAATGGAAGTGCATTTTATTGTTTCAACTGCCTTCACGGGTTTATACGACAAGATCTGTTAGATAAGCATCGCGAAGTGTGTGGCAAGCATGGAGCGCAACGTTTATCATTCCCCAAGGAACCGTTTATCAAGTTTAAGAATGTAGCCAAACAACAGCGAGCACCTTTTGTGATTTATGCAGACTTTGAATGTTTCACGCAAAAGCATGAAGAAGGAGACAAGTACCAACATCATCGTCCAAACAGCTTCGCCTATGTGGTTGTGAGCCAGTATGACACACATGCCCCAGTCGTGTATCGAGGAGACAATGCTGTGAAAGTCTTTTTAGACCATATGGTGAATGAGCGTGATCGTATTGTGCAGGGTTTACAGCAGCCAAAGAAGTTGGTCATGACTCGTGAAGACAAAGAGGATTTCAGGACTGCTGTGGATTGCTACATTTGTCATGAGCCTCTAGGAGCAGATTGTGTGAGAGATCATGACCATATCAATGGCAAATACCGTGGAGCTGCACATAGTGAATGCAATTTGCAATTCCGATTTCGAAAGGATCAGCAGGGTGTTAAAGATTCGTTTATCATCCCTGTCTTTTTCCACAATTTGCGAGGCTATGACAGCCATTTAATCATGGAGGAAATTGGCAAATTCAAAGATGAAACGCTTACGGTTATTCCCAACACCGTTGAGAAATATATTGCATTCACCATGAGCAATCTGAAATTTACAGACAGTTATCAGTTCATGGGTACTTCTCTACAGAAGTTGGTATCCAACCTGGCGGCAGAAGGGAAAGATACCTTTTATAACATGACCTCTCACATTCACGATAGCGACCAGCAAGAGTTACTGTTGAGAAAGGGAGTGTACCCCTATGATTACGTGGATGAGCCATCCAAGTTTGCTGAAACACAACTGCCGTCCAAGGACAAGTTTTACAGTCTGCTCAGTGAAGAAGGCATTAGCGATGAGGATTATGTGCATGCACAGAAGGTGTGGGAGACATTCCACTGCACTACATTTGGTGAATACCACGACTTATACCTGAAATCGGATGTATTGCTGTTGGCTGACGTGTTTGAAAATTTTCGTCAAGTGTGTCTTAACACGTATGAATTGGATCCTGCCCACTACTATACAGCTCCAGGACTGTCGTGGGATGCGATGTTAAAAGCGACAAAGGTGAAGTTGGAATTGATCAATGACATTGACATGTATCAAATGGTTGAACAAGGTCTACGTGGAGGAATATCTGTCATCACACACAAGTATGCGAAAGCAAATAACCCCTACGTAGCAGAGTATGACCCTATGCAACCAACCCATTACCTGATGTACCTCGACGCAAACAACTTGTACGGCTGGGCCATGTCACAAAGTATGCCAGAAAGTGGATTTATGTGGGTGAACGAGCCAGAATCCATTAACTTCATGGAAGTGGATGAAGAGGATGAGATTGGATACATTTTAGAGGTGGATTTGGAATATCCATATTCAATCCATGATAGTCATAATCACTACCCAGTAGCTCCAGAACGGAAATGTGTGAAGGTGGGAGAATTATCCGGGTATAGTCAGAAGCTACGGAAAGAGTTGAACATGAAAGATAAACCCAGTGAAAAGCTCATTCCCAACTTGTGTGACAAGAAGAACTATGTACTTCATTATAGAAATTTACAGCAATATGTGTCACTGGGATTGAAAGTCACGAAGGTGCATCGGGCTATCATGTTTACACAGAGCAAATGGTTGGCGAAATACATCTCGTTGAACACGGAAAAGAGAAAGTTGGCTAAGAACCCGTTTGAGAAAGACTTTTTCAAATTGATGAACAACTCTGTATTTGGCAAAACCATGGAAAATGTGAGAAAGCGCATCAAAGTGGAACTCGTTCACCAGGAAAAGCGGTTCAAGAAACTTGTAGCCAAACCTTCATTCCACCAATTTAGAATTTTCAATGACGATTTGACCGCGGTACATTTACACAAAGTGGATTTGCTTCTGGATAAGCCCATTCAAGTCGGCTTCACCATTCTTGACCTCAGCAAAGTGCTCATGTTTGACTTTCATTACAACTACATCATGACCAAGTATCCTGACGCCAAGCTGTTGTTCAGTGACACCGACAGTCTATGTTATGACATAGAAACGGATGATATCTACAAGGATATGCAGGAAGATGCTGACTTGTTCGACACAAGTGACTATCCCCCCGATCATTTCTTGCATTCCACCGTGAACAAGAAAGTGCTTGGGAAAATGAAAGATGAGACGGCAGGTATCCCCATTGAAGAGTTTGTTGGACTTCGGCCAAAAATGTACAGTATGATGTATGGTGGGAAAGAAAAACGTACAGCCAAAGGGATTACTCATGCGTGTCAAAGACGTATGAAACATCAGCAATATAAAGACAGTTTGTTCAACCAAACGCAAATGATGGTGACAGGACACATCATTCGAAGTCATAACCACCAGATTTTCTCGGAGAAGTTGAGGAAAGTAGCTCTCTCCCCCTTTGATGATAAGCGATACGTGTTAAATGATGGCTATTCCACTTTAGCGCATGGGCATTACAAGACAGCAGCGGCAGCAGCGGCAGCAACAGTATAAAAGGGGGGGGGATGACTCTCACCAAACTTCAGTTTCAGAGTGAGTTGAGGGTGAACATGAAGCGATCTGTGCCAACGGATATAACGGATATGGATACTCTAGCAGATACAGTGAAAGACTTGAACGTGAACAATTCCACCACCACCACCACTATCAAGAAATTAAAAGTGGAGACGGCGGCGACGACACCACAGTCGTGGGATGGAATGCTTTCTCTAGGCAATGGAAAGTATATCAAGATTATGAAACAAAGTGATGAAGGTGTGGTGAACATTCGCAAGTACCTCAGAGATGAGGGGACTGGAAGGAACCGTCCGACGAAAAAGGGTATCTTGCTGACCATACCTGAATGGAAAATGCTGAAGAAGCAGGTGAAAGAAGTGGATAAAAGGCTTCGTAGACAAGACGACAAGTCATAACAAGGTAACAATCATGAATGCACTCATGCTGAACGGTGGTGTTTACCTTACTGTCAATGAGAGGAATGAAGTGATACTAGATTCTAAGACAAGTTATCATCGGTTTAAACCTGAAGTGTGGAAAGACTTTAAAAACATACCACTTGAACCTGGGTTTAAACGTAGACTTGAAAATAAAGTGGAAGTGACGGTAGCTGAATATGATTCTAACATACGTGTGACATTCTGTAGAAATCTTTTACAGGATTATCCAAAGGATTATAAGGGAGTTGTGCCAGATACACCATATACAGATTTGATCCTCTTTGATATCAAGAACTGGCGCGCAGTCTTACGATTCCTAGAAGCGATACAACATCCGCTGTTCGACATCATCCGAGTATAAGAA
The DNA here is from genome assembly GCA_949752745.1 of Protula sp. h YS-2021. Lineage (NCBI taxonomy): Eukaryota > Metazoa > Annelida > Polychaeta > Sabellida > Serpulidae > Protula > Protula sp. h YS-2021. Next base: position 86,853,839 of record OX457024.1, on the reverse strand, counting down.
AGATGGAAGACGACTATGTGTTGGATTATGAACCCATAACATATGGATTCTCATACATGAGAAACTTATGTGATGATATTGTGCTACGACATTTTGGACAGTATCTCGTCCTATCGCTTGATGACCAATCCGTGTTGAAGGATCATCTAGACAAGTTGAGAATACCCGGCTTTTTCCTAGCAGTCTCAAATGAATTAGATGTGCGTGTGACTGAGAACGGTCTAGACGTGTTTGTACAATTTCGCCAATATGACGAGCTTACAGAAGACTGCGACATCATCACCCTCAGCACAGCGGAATGGAACGCGCTGTTACACGCATTGGATTGGGAAGAATCTTCTGCTTGAATTCAAAGAGGATGGAATACAACTCAAGCGGGGTACCAAATCCATTGAGGTGACACAGCCTATGCGGCTGATGCGGCTGATGCGGCTGATGGACATAGAAGAAGAAGGATATGAACTCAAACTGTCTGAACATGAAACTGTTAAAGTGATAAAGTTTGGTGATGTGTGTTATGTAAGCTTTCATAGCATTTACAAACGTGGGTGTAATGTCTATGATACCTATATTAATTTAAATTGTAATGAATGGCATACATTGATCAATGTATTGAGAGAGAACTTGTAAAAAAGTAGTTGGTAGATAAGAGGGGGAGAAAACACCAATAAACAAGACCAGTTTGAAACTTAGAGTTTTCTTTTTCCCAACATTTGAACAATTCTTTAACAACTTAACTACAGCTTAACTACACCATTAATAAAACAATGGTTTATAATGTCTATAGACAAAATCCTTAACAATAAAATCCCCATCCTTTCTTTTTAATATATTCACAATCTCAAACATACTCTGACCTCGAGCTCTATGCCATATATAATATACACAATAAAAACCACACGCCGATGATATCGGCGTTTGTAATGAGATGGAATTATACATATAGTCATTTCTTAAAAATGTTTCTGAACGCTCATCGAGAGGTAACAGTCCATAAGAGTCAAAGTATTCCGCAGGGTCTTTGTCATAATACACTGCCACCCAATGCTCTCCTGGTTCATCATGATCGTCGGTGTTGATGACATAGGCACCGCGTTGTAAAGACGGTGGTAACTGGTCCATGGGAAACACACCTTGAAACAAGTCTTTGGTCGCGGCATCATGGCTCAGGATAGCTTCGATCTGCTTCGTGTTCATGACTGGTAGTCGAATTGGATGCTACGATTGGCACTGATCTCAATAATGTTGTCGAATTCAGCATAGACGATGACATTGATGGTAGGTTGCAAAGCCCTAGCAAAGTTCATTTCTAGCCGCAAATTCCCATGCTTGATCAGGGGAAAATGATCAGCTCCATCATAATCCGGTGTTAAGTCAAACGAAAATAAAGAATACCCTCTAGGCCAATCTTCCCTTTTTATAATGGAACTTTTCTCACCATTCAATCGATCAAACGATTTGTAAAGCGTTTCAAAAGCGTCCAGGTACTTGTTCTGTGGAATGTCAAGCTTGAGCGGTTTGGATAGGACTGGTTCACCATCCGTGTACAGTTGCATATAGTTCAGATCAAAATGTTTGAAATCATATGGATTCCTCAATACTGACCCACCAAAGGCTTCATTATGAACCAGCCCAATGACAATGCGATTTGGCAATTGACCCAAAAAGATGTTGTCTTTCACAAAAGACCGAAATCCTGCCGGAATGGCCAAGACTTTACATTCTTTTCTAGTGATGATGAGCTTGGCAGGACTTTTCAGCAATGCGTCTGTATGCCCTAGCTGAATCCCTGGACTCACCCTCACTTTGCGAATGGTTAAAAATGCCTCTTTCACTTCTACCTTATAGGTATTATCTACAGCCATCAATACATAATCATCTTTCTGTCTATGGAAACGCAACTTCAAACTGATACCATTCGGAAGATAGCGATCCTGCTCAAACAAATCTATCCTCAAACCACCTGCAAGCATAAACTCACGGCTGAGACGCGTATGCAAATAACGATGATGCAACCCATTGTTTCCTTGCTCAGCTAGATCACCACCGTCGGCATTGACATGAAACCCGGATACATAGTGTTCATGATTAGGTCTTTTCACCTCATAACTATTCATCGACCCAGCAGTATCCTTGTACATGAGCCGCATAGAGCGCTCAGAATGGAGACTTTCTTCCGAATCATGGATGAGATGAGAGATAATGCTGGTATAGCCATGGGTGTTGTTACTATGCGAAACCAACCGATCATTCAGAAACAATTCAATATTAGACCATAACCCATTAAACACATCATTGATGCAAGAGACATTATCATCTGGGCCACACACTGTTCCATCAGCCTTTACAATGCGGCATACAATATGAAGTTTGCTGTTCTTTAAATCCAGATATTCTTCTGTACTCGCAGGAATGTAGAATTCTATGGGAGCCCCCTCTCTAATGGTAGTCAGTGGTTGATAGTCGACATTATAACTTTTCTCTACAGCAGTTTGCGTCGGCGGTACGTGAAACCATTCCAATGGAGAAAGACTGCATTCGCACGAATGATTGTGAATGAGAGACATGATTTTAAAAGATATCTCTTTTATGCTTTTTTGATGTTATCCGTCTAGCTGTTTTTCGTCTTCTGGCACGTTTCGTCGGTTGCACTCTCTTTTTATGGACATCACCACCACCAAACACACGCTGTGCTACTCGACCCGTAACATCTTTCGCAACATTCTTTGCAGCCTTCTTAAGATGTGGCGCAACGATCTTAGCCCCAGCCTTAAGTAGTGGAATAGCTCTACGAGCCAATGATCCCAGTATTGAACCAATACCATCTCCATACTGTATTCGCGCTCCTTTGAATCCTGGTAATTCTCCACCCACTTGACGAAGAAAATGGTTGCGATATGCAGACGGATCGTGTGTGTAGGCTTTCATAATGCTTTTGGTCGAAAATGAAGTTTACAGATCACCTTTCCAGTTTGAAATGGAACAGTATGGCCTGTGTCATCCTTTATATTCATCTCTATCATGTCAAATTTGGATGTGTTTACAGGGACATAGTGCGGTTCGCTGTACGTTTTCATAACAATGTCGCCATCATGGCCTTGTATCCCAACAGAGCGTAGCAAAGGCACATAATAATCCCCAACCACTTGTGGTTCACAAATACTACAATACACATACAGTGTATAAAACCCCTGTTTCACATCAGCTTTATGGTCAGCTGTACACGTTTCAGTATACCAGTGATCTGGGATAAATCCTAAAATCTCAGCTAATCCAGTGGAGAAGGACACTTCATAGCCATAATCGAGAAATAGAAACACACGTCGTCTAATTTTATCATACTTTAGCCGAATAGCTTCTGTAAGTTTCAGAGCATTAGTTGCTTCTCCATTGACTGCCTGACATAGTTCTTGTATGGTTCTATAGTACCCATAAGGAATATCGAGAGTGCTAAGAATAGGATCATCGAATAGGTGTTGTCGATACTGAATAGAATAGTCCATGCCATGTCTCATCGTTGTCCATGTATGCGGATATTGAATTTCAGCTAAAGCCACTTCATATCTTCCATTCAGGTAGATGGTTCGAGGCATACGAATTTGATAATTCGAAGCCTTGTTGTTGGGATAATAATTCATACTCGCATTGCTCGGCAAAGTAATGTAAAAGCTTGTCGACTCCATGGTAGGGAAACCTCTCAAATGGTATGGGTGCGTCGTCGTCGTTGCCTATATACCTCAGGATAGCGCGCGCCATTCGACCAAGTATGCAAAGTCTCATCCTCTTTTACATCATCATCATCATCATCATCATCATCATCATGCTGATGGACTTCTCCTTCACAACACACACTTGTGCATCGGATCTTCACAGGAATAGTCGAAATAGTTGAAATAGTCGGTTTCTCTTCCTGGCCACCACAACAACAACACCATAGCTCTTTCAACCATGTTAAAAATTTTCCCATCCTATCGGAAACTGTCTTTGCTGACGCTGGTTCATTTCTGTTGCAATGTCTTCACGAGTGGTCTTTTTACTAAACGTTGTTTTTGGAATATTAGCATCGACAATTTCCTGGATAAACGGATGCCAGCCATGGGGTGGTATGGTGCGTTCCTTTCTTCTTGTCGCTACCAATGCTTCTTTCATCAAATCAACCATGTTAGAATTTGTAATGACATCGCCCGTTTTCAACACAAGTTCATTCTTCTCTGTCCATGTCGTACCATGTTTCTTCAGGTCTGCTAAAAGTTGTTGTACTTTTCCATGATAGATCGGTTGAAAATGACTTAACACGAGCTTTTCTAGTGGTGGTGGTGGTGAGGGTTTTTGCTGCCGCTGCTGTTGTTGGGACTGACTTGTTCGTAGATGGCGGCCAAGGAGTTGAGACATTTCCATGGCCTTTTCACGCGTTCGTTTCCCACGTAAAAGTGTCTTGACTTTTGCTTTGATGTCGCCACCACCACCATGTTTCCCCTTCTTTTCCAATAACAATTTGTATTCATGTTCAGGAATGAGAACCATTTTCATCGCATGCTTCATTTTAACAGCAGCTTGGCTAACAAGGGCAATGCAAATCTAGCAATCACTCCAATGAATCCTCCTTTCTGATTCACCAACTTCTTTTTTCGTCGAAGGGATATCTTCTTGTCTGCCAGAGTACGTAGGGTATGACGCTCACGCTGGAATACCTTATACCGTTTTGAGCTTAAGGGTAAATGTCCTCGCAATATATTCAAACAAATTTCAAACAAGCTCGTTAATTCCTCCTTCGTAGCTTGCTGTAGCAAGGATTTACGCCGTCTAGGCCCACTGCGTGCAAGCAAATGAAGGAAAGGCTGGTTCGTTCGAATGCGTTTAGACATCTTGACTGCGAATGGTTAAATGACTTGGTTCTTGGTCGTACACGGCTTTATCAATATATATATAATGGGTATCTTTTGGTAAAATGCCTGTACGAATACGCAGTTGATCATTCGTCTTCGGCTTCAAGTCAATGAATAAATAACCATGGGGTTTGCTGGTAGCATCTTGATAGGCTTCTATGAGAAATTGAGATCTTCCAGGATACATTTGCCGCGCCAATGTACTGACTTGCTGACTGTCTCTCGGATTTTTAAACAGAATGATATAATGGGTATTCAAACTAATATTTCGCATCTCTTTCCCATGATGGAATAAATTATGCACAATAAAGATGATACTTAGATTTTGATGACTGCTACCCACACTAAAAAGACGTGTCATACGCTCATCGCTATGACATCTGGTCATTAAGTCATCAATGATGAGTAGGTTTGGTTTTTTCGGGTTAAAGCGCTCTTCAATGTCATCTGGGATGCCTTGGTAAAATGTCACACCCTTCATTCCCTTGTACAAAGGCTGATCTGCTGCATAGAGCCATAAAATGCTTTTCGGAGAGGGGTGAATCAACTTTTGTTCCAAAGTTTCCTTCACCAGAGACGTTTTGCCACTGCCTGTAGGCCCAGAGACCAAGCATGTAAAGGGATGCTTCATCTTTGAATGTCTGTTTCTTTCACCCAACTGTTAAACTTGCTTGGCCAACCTAACCACTTGACAAGTAATTCTTTCACACCTCCTCGCCTTTTACGGGTTTTCAAGACTTTTTCAATTCTGTAGACAGATTCAATATCTTTGGTCACTTTCTGCAGTTCCTCCTCATAGAAATGCCCATCAATATCTTCGTCTAAAAAGTCTTTCACACGATACAAATGGATTCCTTGCTTCTTACACCGATGTGTGACTATAAAGACTTCTTGCGTCCATTTGATGTGATAATCCCGTTGAAACACATATTTAATGTGGGAAATGCGAACATGATCGCCAATGTTCAATTTATACTTCTTCTTCTTCTTCTTCGGTTTCAATTTGAGTTTGTCAACATACATATACTTCCACACTTTCGATTCGTTGTCTTTACGAATCTCGGCAGGAGCATACTTATTCGGAAGGGAGCCATGAGGCCTATGGTTGTAATTGTACACCAAGTCTGGAAGGATGTCTACGTAACGGTAAGTTTGATTATGTAGGAAATACCGATACATCATCCCCTTTAGAGTACGAATGACTCTCTCAGCAAAGTTGGCTTTGGTTTCATTCTTTGTGGTATAAGCATGAATGCCCTCCTTCTTCAAAAATGCTTTGACCCATCTGTTTTTAAATTCCGTTCCTTTATCAGACCTTAGAGTGCGTGGTCTTCGGCGCGTGTCTTGAAAAATCTTTTGAAAAGCTTGTATGACGCTGGTATGTGATTTATTAGGTAGTGGCTGCACCCACACATATTTGGAAAACACATCAATGACAATGAGTAAAAAGCGTGTGCCATCATTATAGGGAGCTATGTTTCCCATATCAGCCAAATCCACATCCCACATGTCATCAATGCCCCGTGTAATCACACGTTGTCTTTTGAACCTGTATTTGACAGGTTGGAGTAAACTGAATGCGTCTTGATCCTGTAACCATTTCTTCACTTGCGACTGTGTCACTGGTTGATCATGCTTTCTTAAGATGTGATACAGTTTGTAAGGACCAGCAAATGCCCCGGGCTGTCCAGGTTTGAAGTATATATTCGTCAAGTAGTCTTTCCACGTTGACATGGTCACACCGAATGAAAAGCAACAACACGAGTAGCGCAGCACTTAGATGTAATCAAAAAGGAGGAAGGGGGGGGGGGTGGTGGAGAGGCAGTAGATATGTGAAGTTTTTTTTTAACGAGGTCGTCTCGTGGGGTAAACACGGTTTTATCACGACATGAGGCCAAACACCAAAAAATCCACCTTCTCAACAAAAAACAGCTTTATTATTTAACTCAACCAACATCGCTTAACTCACAAGTTTTTACAAATCAAGTATAGATACAATGGTGTGAATCACTGGAGACCATTGGTCTTCAATGAATACTAGCCAATGACTGAGTTCATCAAGTGTAATTGGATCTACACCATATTTCTCACAACGCTGATTTGCATTCTCTAACACTTTATCTAAATGAATATAATATTTAGCTTCATTCCAATATGTATAGACACATGCAAAATAACAAGTATGTTCTTGACACTCTTCATGTTGGCAAGCAGGACATACTAACCATGCAAACTTTTTTACAGCGGATAACATTTCTTCACAATAAGCTTTTTGCACAATATATTGTCTCAGTGTCATATCTGCCATGTCTGTATACTCTTGAGAGCTTCACTCTTTACGCTGTCAAGTTCATAGGTTCACAAAAAACACGTCTCCACACCCGTGAGCGGCGGCAGCGGCGGCGGCGGCGGCAGCGGCGGCAGCGGACTGGTGAGCGGCGGCGGCGACGACGACGGCAAGTAAGATGATGTTGGAGGCACAGTCTCTTTTATACCCCCCGTCACACACAACTGTTCTAACAACTTTCCCATGATATTCTGACCAGAATATCCACGACATGACACATGTTTCACACCAGCTCCCCACCAAGGATCATAGGTGGCTTCCACTAAAGTCTTGTCTTTGCAGTCTTTTAACTTGTTGCGAAACGATGCACACTGATTCCATTTGACTTGTAACACCTCTTGCATTTTGCTTCTCTTCACTGTATGCCATAAAGGACATGGCTTTATCACTTGGGCGATACGTTTTGCTTCATAGCCATTTCTGGATAACACAATAGCTGAAGCAATATCCGGACGGTGATGAAACACGGCTTTCTCATATTGATACAACGCTTCACTCGAGTTGAATGTATGTCCATACTTTTCAAGGCGTGCTGGAAACATGTTGGAAAGAACATCCTTGTGACCGCTAAATAGTACACGATTCTCCATGGCGACTTTGGTTTATTCTAACATGCCTTCTTCCTGCAATACAATATGTTTGAATATATCTGCTACCTCTTCTATCATTTTCTTTCTTTGTTCACGTTGAAACCACTCACATACAATTAAATTTGCTAGAAAGAAAAACATTGTTAGCTGTTGCTGTTAGTGTTGTTGGTTGTTAAAAGGGTTTGGCTTACCTGACAAAGCTGACAAGGCTGCTCAGTTTCCTCTTCTTCTTGTAGTCCACAGCAATCTCTCAAATAGTCCACCACGGTGAAATATGTTTCCACGTCAGTGCGAGCAGAATAGAGGGCAGCATCAAAGTCAAAGTCAGGATCTTCTTCTACTCCAATTCTGTCACATTCTCCAAGAAATCGTGAATGTAGTTCAATCACATCAAGACTGTGATGTACAACATCCCAATAAGCGTCCAAGTGATAAAGCTGATAGTCTGGAGTGCCGCAGCAAGCCAGTTTAGCAATCATCAAGTCAACATAAGCTTTTCTAAAACATGCATCCATCTTGTTTGCTGTGCGTGTGCGTGTGAGGGCTTCTACTGTGCTTCACACACCTTAAGTACTCCACACTTGCCGCAGAAGTTGCTTGGTTCACACATCTGACAATTGTACTTGTGGCAGTGGCAATAATAATCCTCCATATATCCGCAAGCACCGCAATAGTCACAGGCAAGTCCAAGTTGATTTTGTACATTCATATTCTCCAACCGAACTTCAGCCAGTCTTTTCTTGGGTAACTTTGACACCTTCATCCGATCATCCTTTTGCAACTTGATGATCGTTTTCTTGCCATGGCATTCCGTACACGGTTCACCCGATAAGGCGGAGTCAATGTGATCCATCTCCTGAAGCAGTGCCTCCCATTCACCATCATTCATGTTGATGTGATGTGTGTATTCTTTCCCTTCAAACCGTGATGTACGCACGAAGCTCACATAGCGCATGTCCAAGTATGAAATGACTTCAAGCCACTTTGTTTCCGTTAAGTACAGTTTAAAGCCAATGTCGCGGCATTTTTTCACGTTCTGACACACAATCTTCCACAAAGATGGGGAATAAGCACACCATCTCTCTCCACGTTTGATGCGTAGAAATGGTCCATATTGTCCATGCTCCACAGTAATGGTTAAGTTAGCACTAATTTTAAAACTGCTGCTGCTGCTGCTGCTGCTGCTTGTCTTGTTCTCCATGACTGCTGCACTACTGTACACTACTGTACTGATGAAGTCCACACACCCCCCCCCTTTTATACCCAACCATCCGCTGAGTCAAGCTTTTCAAAGTGCTTGCAAAGCTTTGAATTCACTTCCACTCGTCCATGGTTGAATCGAACAAGGTCGGATACATTCGTCATCAATGAAACATTATCATCATAAAACAAAATGATTCTTGCAGCTACACGTAACATGAGCTCCTCTGCCCAAATTGTATTCGCATGGATAAATGCTGAATCAATGTCATAAGCTGATAGTATATGTAAATCTTCACATTCACGTAGAAACGAGTGGATGAAACAATCACTTGGAATGGTCTTTCCAACAGCTTCCCAATGCTGATGCAAATTCTTCACTTGCTCCGTCCATTCCGATTCAAAAGCAGGAAGCTTTGAAAACATCCAGTCAGCATAATTCACTTTGAAGACATCATCCATGGTCTCTGCACATCTGTGAAATGACATTACGGTGAAGGATTGTAGACTTTGTGATCCGCTGCCGCCGCTGCCGCCGCCCTTTTATACCTTTTACATGTAAGTTTTCATGAGATGCTTGTAAAATCGCGGAGTCATCTCATTGACACCATCCAGAAAGGCTGTTGGTAAACCACCTGTTAAAGATTGTCTCATGACAATCACTAAAAAGTCTCCTGAGGTCCGATGCCCTAGTATCCATTGAAACAGCATTGACATGGTGAAATGTCCTTTTTCATAGAGGTAGGCCATCATATCATACACCTGAATGCGTTCTTCAAGGTATTTGAAACCATGCAGCATGACCTTTGCACATTTGGAATCGCGACCCTCATTCACACACTTCGGCTCTGGCAGACACAACGCCTTAAACTGCTCCTCATGAAAGAGTCTAAACAGTTGAATGAAACGCTGAGTCATGGCTTCGGTGACCTTTGGCTCTGACGCCGGAACATCCTCGTGGGTTCCTTCTAGCATGAACATGAGCATCATGACAGAGCTCATTTCTTCCATTAGGTATGCGTACGTATGCTTGTTGAAAAAGCCTTCTTCACATAAACGCCATAAAATGTTGCTATCAATCAGAGGAAGCACGGCTTGAAAGTTTCTTTTCAACAGCAACACATCTTTCTCAGTCACAAGGATGGTCTTACTCCATTCAAATTTCAAATGCTTGTCTTCTTCATCATCACTTAACACTTCTCCCTCCTCAGGCTCCTCCTCGGGCTCGCTAGCGCTGGACTCATCGTCGTCGTCGTCGTCGTCGTCGTCGTTGTCGTTGCTCACTTCTTCCTTAAGTTGCTTCAAATGAGCATCTAACTTTGTGCTGCGGTGTGTGTTTCGACCATTGACAAGTGCATGTGCAACCCAGATTGGGTAGTCGGGACCCTCAGGATCTGGCATGTCTTGCTCCATTCCTTGCTGTATATCTTGCTGCACTGGAAGTATATCTAACGGAGCAGTAGTAGTGGCACCTAACGCTTCCTTATCATCTAGCATTGGCTGTACTGTGCCGTCTAATGGAATGTCTAACAGTTCCTCCAAGTCTTTTTCAGCCTCTGTCATGTGCTCCAGGAATGCATCTATCTCTTCCACTGGTAATACTGGCATGACATCAAAAGTATACCCAAACAAATCGTCCATGTTGATAGCTGGAAAAAGAGGAGGTGTATTCAGCAGCGCTTCCATGATTTTTTGACTACAACTCGACATCAGACCCTTATATATGAGTTTTGGGGGAGGGAGGGGGGGGGAGGGGGAGGGGGTTAACTCTTCTTTAGTGATAGGGGAGGGGAGGGGGGGGGGGCCATGATTTTTTGACTACAACTCGACATCAGACCCTTATATATATATGAGTTTTGGGGGGAGGGAGGGGGGGGGAGGGGGTTAACTCTGCTTTAGTCATAGGGGAGGGGAGGGGAGGGGGGGGGTGGGTGGTCGTTCCTTTTTTTTTTTTTTTTTCTACACTTCAGCGCGGAAGTCACCGCTAAAGCCGCCGCTAAAGACCCTTATATATGAGTTTTGATGCTGAAATTGGGAGGGAGGGAGGGAGGGAGGGAGGGAGGGAGGGAGGGAGGGAGGGAGGGAGGGAGGGAGGGAGGGGAGGGGGGGGGTGGGTGGTCGTTTTTTTTTCTACACTTCAGCGCGGAAGCCGCCGCTAAAGCCACCGCTAAAAGCCACCGCTAAAGCCACCGCTAAAGCCATCGTTAATGGCTTTTTTAATCACGCTAACAACTGCATAAATGGCATTTCGTTTACATAACCATTCATTTCGTCAAGATAAATGTGTGAAAAATGCTTTTAAACCCCCTCACATAAGTTTCTTTTTGTTTGGGAAATGATTTTTTACCTCTTCTTTCGTGGTAGGGGGGGGGGGTCGTCGTCGACATACTGTGTGCGCTGAGCGCTGTACAGGGGGGGGGGTCGTCGACACGCTGTGCGCTGTACGCTGTACAGGGGGGGGGGTCGTCGTCGACACGCTGTGCGCTGTACGCTGTACAGGGGGGGGGGTCGTCGACACGCTGTGCGCTGAGCGCGCTGTACAGGGGGGGGGGGTCGTCGTCGACACGCTGTGCGCTGAGCGCGCTGTGGGGGGGGGTGGTCTGACGTCGATCGGCTGCAGAGTATATAATGCCCTCCGCGCCTCTCCAACTTTTAAAAAATCATATTCATATATACATTTGAAATCTGCTATTAAAACACTAAAACACTTCAATCTTCATATAACTACTATCATGGAACTCTATTTTCATTTGGATTGCGAGAAGAATATCCAATCCGTTCAGAAGTGTGAATTTGAACCACGGCGCCTGCGAGAAATATCATACAGGAAACATTTTGCACAGATGCTGCCTGACCCCAAGAACATCGAAGTCGTTCACATACCGATCACTTTTGACCGTAGCATTACAATGGGGAAGCGAATTGAAAATATTGAAGATGGTAAATTCAATCACGCATACATCAGGACCTATATGCTGGGGGAACAAATACCAAGCACTATGGAGGAAGAGGAATACCCGGAATGGGCTGACTACTTTCTAAGACATGATTTTGCGACCTGCCCCGGATGTGATGTCTTTATGCTCTATGACAAGACCATAGCTCTGGAGTGTGGACATGCAGCGTGCCTCCATTGCTCCCTGATGGCGGCTTTCCTGGAAGCCATTGCAGGAAACTACACGATGCAGTGCCTCACCTGTGGTATCAAGTCGGACATCTTCGTGTTTGGATCCCAACAGGTATTTTAGTGTTTTAATAGCATATTTCGAATGTATATATGAAAGCATATGAATATATGATTTTTAACGTTTAACTTTTAGTATTTTTAGTGTTTTCTTTTTTAACTTTAGTGTTTTAATAGCATATTTCGAATGTATATATGAAAGCATATGAATATATGAATATATGAATATGAAATAGTTGTAAATAAAATGATTTGTTTGACTCTCAACAGATGGACCAATGCGGCCGGGAAACTTGCGATATTATCAAATACAAGTGAAACACAACTAAAACCATGCGGAGTGTGGGAACAAATGGTGACTCAAAATCATTGGAACTTCTTTTAGTGTTTTAGTGTTCTTTAACGTTTAACTTTTAACTTTAGTGTTTTAGTGTTTTAATAGCAGATTTCAAATGTATATATGAATATGATTTTTTAACGTTTAACTTTTAACTTTTAGTGTTTTTAGTGTTTTTTAACGTTTAACTTTTAACTTTAGTGTTTTAATGTTTTTAATAGCATATTTCCAATGTATATATGAATATGAAATAGTTGTAAATAAAATGATTTTTAAACTTTAAAGAGCTCTTTTCTCTTCTCTCGCTGCCACGCTGTAGTTTAACTACAGTAACTAAAGTCCGTCCGCGTATAAAAGGGGAGGGGAGAACATCAGAACAGTTGATGGCAGCAGCAACGAATGTCTGGGATATGCTTTAAAAAAAAAAAACCGTCTCCCCGCCTTTCTTTCAAGGCGTGGCAGCGGCGGCCGCAAAAAAAAAAAAAAACTCTCCCCAACCCCGTCTCGTTTCACCCCCCCCCCCCCTCCCTCCCTCTCAGTCACCATCTCAACATCCCCATACAACGTTTCACCGGAAACATCTTTCTTTCACTCGCAATCCTTCCAACTGCATCAAATGACGTTTTCTTTCGTCATCCACTTTCGCTCCCAAAAATGCAGTGGCTCATCCATTTTTCCGTGCTATGCAAAAATGCAGTAGCTCTCTCATCCACTTTTTGGTATCCAAGCAAAAAATGCAGTAGCTCTCTCATCCACTTCTTGGTATCCAAGCAAAAAATGCAGTAGCTCTCTCATTATATAACTACTATAATAATAATAATAATAATAATAAATAGATATTAATGATAATAGCAATGATGAGAATAATGATAAGAATGATAATAATTTTAATAATAATAATAATAATACACATTACAAACAATTGCAGAGTATTGCTTAAAAAAGAACATATATTCTCAAATATACTTGTTATGACTACCTTTGCTGCTACTTTTAGTTTAGATGTTTGTTTCATATAATCGTTTGTTTATTTATTTATTTATTACTTCGTGATACCATATTATCATAACCAAGTGCATTAATAAAAAAAATATGCAATCTCGTTAATGAGATTTGTATGCAGAAATTCATTTGATACTTACAATTCCAGACTTTCACTTTATTTATTTATTTGTCTGGAATTTATGTTTTCAATAAAGACACAGAAACAATCATAAATAGACCGTATCTCACAGACACATTCATCACAAGCTACGGTCCGGCTTAAAGAAATATGGATAGGAAAATTCCAGAACGTTTGTTTATATATTTATTTGCCATACCCTTTGACGCAAGAATGAATGTGTAACAGTCTCTCAACTGGTCTTCTTCTTCACCAGATGAAGAATGCCAGTTGTGGAGTTAAAAACCGTAAAATTTTGTGATTCTGAGTTTTAGATCATGCCATTTTCATTATGCATAGACTTAGTATGGCGACGCATGACAATACTCATGCTATTAATCAACTGTAAAGTATATAAGGGCAACTACACATTTTAAAGCTCTATGCTTTGGTCACAGGGCAAAGATTATTCGGTAAAAGACTAAATAACTGATTTGCTGAGCTGTCAGAGAGATTTAAACCTTGATATAACCTAACTCAGTGCACATAATCTTTCGCAAAACAGACAGTGAATAACTGCTGTTTTACTAAGGGTACTTTGAAGTGTTTAACTGTGTTACATGTACAGTGGAAAACCGGAAATTGGGCTACCAGTGGGACTACTCTAAAGAAGCCAGATATCCGTGTTGATCCTGTTTGAAGAAATCGATCGCGTGGAAGGTTATTTGAAAGGGACTGTAGAAATATGGTCGTACTTGAGAGGTGGTCTTACCTGCGGGTAGGTGCTATGCCGGGGTTTTGCCGCATTAGTGTTGAGCACTTTTCTCAGTGTAAATATAAACAAATCAACATATAGAGTGCAATGCCACATAGAACATATATCTACTCAGCATTATATACATTTGAATTTAAAGACTTGCTTGGTTAGAATTTATTATTTTAAGAGAATTATAAGCTATCGAGAATTATTTTTTTTACCAATGGAGGCCCGTCATTAATTATAGACACACCATGGTGATAGAAGAAATACGCAGGACATGTTTCTATCTTTTTTTCAAACGTCCCAAGTTGCGCGCAGGAACTTCGATACTTGTTATAGCTTTACTGGGAATATCAATAATTCTACTGGATATACCAAAAATCAGCAATGGAGTCATGAAATCAAAAGCTCCTCTTGCTCCTGCTAAAGAAATAGCACGTACAAGGTAAATAATACTTGTTACGCCAACAAATAGATTTTGAATTGGTTCTGAAGAATGAGTACAGGCTCGTTTTAAAATTATTTCACTATTATTAGAATATTCGGGAAAGACGTTTATCTTCTTTAAAAAAGTAGTGTTTAAAGCAGTGGGTTATTAACTTAATTAGCATTATATTAACATCGGAACCTAGTTCGTATTGAATTCAATTATCGCTGTTATTCCTTTATTGATGATATCAATTAATATTCTTTGAGAAAAAGATTTACATAAATGACAAATAAAATAACATTATAATATGAACAATTTTGATAAAAAAAAACAGATATAATCAGTTTAATTTTTAATATAATGCAAGACTTCAATAGTCCAGGCGCCTACTGGAAATTTGAGCTAATTTTTCCGGCTTAGCTAGGTGTCCTGTATATTGAACGCCCCTCATTTCCCACACGTTAACGTAGTATGACACAACATACGGGAACCCCGGAAATCGGACCACCTACGGTACATACCAAAAGTGGTCCGATTTCCGGGGTGGTCCAATTTCAAATTCGATGTGCAAGAGTGCATTTTTTTATGTTAATAGTGTACCCATATGAAATGAAATAATAACGCCTCTTTCTGTTCTAAAACCGTCAACTATATTCTTACATCCAACCTATTGATAGCAAAATAATTCAGTGACAATTCATATTTACACTTGGGTACAAAAAATCTGACCAGAAAAATTAATCAATTTTTTACATCAACTTTACAGCCAAATCTACATAATATGGAGACTAAAAAAGTTTTGTTTGAAATGGGTTAAAATAGTATGATCAGCACCAAAGATGCGACCTCACACACCAGAAAAAAAACCTTTTTTCTAATCACATTGACGGAGTTTCTTTGATCAAACAAGTCCTTTGTGTACTCAAGAAGACACAATCCCCACCCCAATCAAAGCAGTCAATGAACCTGTGATCGTTAAACATTATAATCCCCAACACCGATAACCTCACTTGATGTTTGTTTGCTGAGTACATGTCATGTGGGTTGGCTGTTCGGATTTCCGGGGTTCTATCTGCGTTTTGGACTCACAAAGTCGTCCTATGTCCGATTTGTGGGGTTCCCAAATAATAGAAACCAATGGCGAAAAGTGGTCCGATTTCCGGGGTGGTCCCATTTGCAGGGTGGTCCGATCCCGGGGTTCTGGTGTATTTTGGTTTACAAAGAAATTGCACATGTCACACTTCAGCTTTTTTTATAATTACAAATGACTCGAAACGTGACTTGTTTGAAAGGGTGGAGGAATCCCTTCACATTTATTGGGGAATTATTGATATCAAAAATTAATTTTTGATCTGAAAAATTGATTTTTTTGATATCAAGAATTTATTTTTGATCTCAAAAAATCCATATTTTGATATCAAGAATTAATTTTTGCTATCTGTAATTGCTTATTGATATCATTAAATGTATTCTTGATCTCAAAAAATAATTTTTGATATCAATAAATATTTAGAGATATCAAGAAATATTTACTGATATCAAAAATAATTTAATGATATCTTGATTTTTTGAGATAAAAAATTCAATTCTTGAAAGCAAAAATGAAATATTTGAGAGCAAAATATCAATTTTGAGCTATATGGAATGCCGTTTTAACATTTAATACCTATTTTCGATACCAAAATATAATTAAAGATATCAAGAAATCAATGTAGATCTCAAAAATTTATATTTTGCTATCAATAATTGAACTGTAGATGGCAAATTATTTTTGAGATCAAGAAATAAAATTTACAAACTTAAAAAATCTTAAAGAAGATACACATTTACATAAAATTTAACGAATCGTCAATTAAATTTTGGAGATGAAAACTTGAATTATTGAGATCAATAATAACAACACAATTTTTGATCTCAAGAATTGCTTCCTTTTTGTACAGTAAAAAATTTAAACAAAGATTCTGCATACAAGGGCCAGTCATTATTAATTTACAGATGTGTGCTTCTGAATTTTTTATTTAAAAAATAGACTTATATTTTGATATCAAAAATCAATTTAATTTTTGAGATCAAAAAATCATTTGCAAATTTCAAAATACAAATTAAAATAGTTCCATTCTGAAATAATGATATCTGAAATAAATTCTTGATATCAATAAAAGGAAAATGAATTATTGAGCTCAAAATTAATATTTTGATCTCAAATATTTCATTTTTGCTCTCAAGAATTGAATTTTTGATCTTAAAAATCAATTTTAGATATCATTAAATCAGTTTTGATATCAATAAATATTTCTTGATTTCTCTAAATATTTATTGATATCAAAAATTATTTTTTGAGATCAAGAATACATTCATAGATATCAAAAATACAATTACAGATAGCAAAAATTAATTATTGATATCAAAATAGGGATTTTTGAGATCAAAAATTAATTCTTGATATCAAAAAATCAATTTTTGAGATCAAAAATTATTTTTTTGGTATCAATAATTCCTTAATAAATGTGAAAACGGCATTCCATAGAGCTCAATACTTCATTTTCTTTGTATTGATATCAAGAATTTATTTCAGATATCATTATTTCAGACTGATACATTTTTAATTTGTATTTTGAAATCTGCAAACGATTTTGTGACTTCAAAAATTGATTGTTGATATCAAAATATCGGTATATTTTTTAAATAAAAAATTCAGAAACACACATCTGTAAATAAATAATGACTGTCCTTGTATACATAATCTTTATTTTAATTTTTTTTACCGTACAAAAAAGAAGCAATTGATAAGATCAAAAATTGTTTTTTTATTATTGATCTCAGTAATTCAAATTTTCATCTCTAAAATTTAATTGATGATTCGTTATATTTTATATTCAGATTATTTAAGTTTGTAAAATTGATTTTTTGATCCAAAAAAAAATAAATTTTTGCCATCTGAAATTCAATTATCGATAGCAAAATATAAATTAATGAGATCTACATTGATTTATTGATATCTCTAAATATATTTTGATATACAAATAAGCATTAAATGTTAAAAAGGCATTCCATATTATTGGCTGTTATACGGTGAATATTTAGCTAAATACAAACATTACAATACCTCGGCAATATTGTAACAACTTTTACAAACTCGTACCAAAAAAAAAAGTCGAACCGAACCGAATCATTAAAGTGTAGCGAACCGAACCGTGGGAATGGCGTACCGTCAAACTTGAAGTACTTATTTGCACTATTGTGCTGTTGTTTTAGCTGATGCAGAGGCTTTATAGTATCATGTGCTAAGTGGGTTTCGGTGGGAACGAGTAGGTGCTTGAGGGTGCTAGGGCAATTAGAATATACTATAGTCTCATTTTTATTCTGCTGAGCAGAAATAGAAAAAAATTGAATAATAACGTCATTGTAACGTCAGAACAAATAGCAGGCCACCAAAATATTCCTTGGAAAAAAGTAGCCCATGACATATTTTATTCAAAGCTGTATGTGAAACCGTTTTCGAGATATTACAATTCGAATCTTTCATGACGCTGTCGATGACGCGACGCTCTCTGTCAAAACTTTTATACGTGGATCTTCTTCTCATAGTCCACTCTACGTGTGCCAGATTTCATTTTCAAGATCTAGCCGCTTTGGAGGAGATAAATGGAAACGCTAAGAAGTGGAAAAGTTCAGAAGTAAACAAAAAAAACCCAAGAACCCCCTCCCCCCCCCAAAAAAAAAAAAAAAAAATTATAGAATTTCTTAAAGTCCCGAATGTACACAAATACTGGGGTCTTATCTAAAGCGTCCAGTATAGTGAGCTTATCCATTTAAAGTTTAGATTTAGTACCACGCCGGGTGTCCGTTGTTCGGATTGATGGTGTTCGGTTTATTGAGGTGCCATTAGTTTTGAAATGAATGGAAAATCAAAAGCTTATATAGCATTCAAAAGCTGTGTTAAGGGGAATTTTGATGCAACCAGCATCATTACTTTTAACAAAGTGTGTCGCAGAAAGTAAAGGTTTTCAGTATAATAATTTCTGTGGTCACGAGTCTAATTTTCGTTACTTGGTTGCGCAGACGATTTTATTTTACCTGTTTGAGTGAGCGAGTGTGAGGATCACTATAACAAATCCAAATATACCGCGTTTATGATAGAGATTCTACCTCGACATGCCTGTATTCTGGGAATATCTTTGAAAGTTAAAATACAGATATACGAGGAAATACTAGAGCAATACAAATAGTGTAAGTAACAAATTGATGCAATCAGTGTTTGTTGGTAAAGTTAGTAAACCAAATGTTACACTCATTTATTTGTTAATAATATAGAATAATAAAGAATATTTATATGGCCCCCTATCAACATTAGCTCTAAGGGCTTTGTTTCCACATTTACTTGACCAACGGTTCATTGCTACATCCTTAAACCAAACTAAAATACAGGTTGTTCATCTTGGTAAATCGTATGAACGAAAAAGTGTCCAAGAAGTCTAGAAAGGTAACAGTCAACTCATTGATTAAAAATATTATCTAGATGTGAATGGCATTCCAAAACAAATTAACATTTTGAATTTTTATTTGAACTACAAGCCAGAATAACATTTTGACTTTTCAGCTACACTTTGTGGGAAAATAGAAACGACGAGTTATCTTGACATGAATAATATTAGTAACAGACACTTACTTTTCCAAATTCTACGCACTCATTGCCTAACACTCAGTAGAAAACTTTCTGCAACAGATTCTATAGGGTCTTGGACATGATTCTTAGAACTCATTGACCTCAAAAAGAGATGTAAAGAAATAATCTCTTGTGGTCATATTTCAGTTGTTATTGTGCTTGTGTGTGCATGTGTGTGTGTTTGCAAGGCTGTGCTTATTTTTTATATTTTTCAAACTTAAAAAGGAAAGAACAAAACTAAATAGGAAAAATGACATATAATATTTCATCACAGTAGATTGTCAAAAATGATTTACCGTGAGCTAGTTTTACAGCGTTTCGTGGATTATAATCTGCTATGAGTTCTATTGAGAAACATTTAACATGCGCCCAAGGACCCAAAACGTAGTTTATCTTTAATATTAATCCTGCCATTTCTGACCATAGCCGCTTAAATAATTTTGCATCCGAACCAAAACTCGTGGTAATTCGTTTAGTCTCATGACAGTAACTGAGATATTGTTAATTGTTTATTATTGGCAATATATGAGACACTATGCTATATTAACAATATGCACAACTGTAATGCCTTTTAGTTTCAAATTGGAAGAGCAGTGCTTCAAATCGACAAAAAAGCCGGCAGTGGACTATGCTCCATGCATAGTTTATTGCGGGCCTCAAATGCAAAAAATGTCCAGCATATCTTTTTTTCAAGCGAAACAACATTGGACAGTCAGATAACATGCATACAATATGCAGTTTTGATACAGTTATGAGGGTGATGTTCAGCTTTGCTCATCCGAGGTATTACGTCGGGCGAAACGCCCTGTTCACTCTTCCCATTCATTTAAATATTTCGCTATTGACTCGTGCGCTGCCTCACTCACTTTCATCATAGCCCCGTTGTTATAAAACAGCTGACCTCTGAGGAGATCTGTCTGTTATTTATAAACACAGAGCGGGTGCATATTTTATAAAGCAGTCTTCTCTTTTGTGAGTACATACTATTTTTGCGGTATCCCCAGTGGGTCGGTGGTTATGCACAACAGACCGAACTGCCGTAGAGGTTGGCTGCTGGACAACAACGTCATAGCCTTGCATGTACCAACGCTGTTGAAAGTATTTCCTGTGTGCAAAGAGTCTTTAAAATTTTTAAGTTTGTTAAGAAATTCAAAGCGAGGTTGTAAAACAGCTTTGGAATTGTTAACAATGTGTGAACATTTTTAAGATGTCGGATATTCACAAAGTCATACATTTATCAGGTAAGATAAATGTAAAGGAATGTATCTTTAAAAAAAGATTATCCGAAAATGTAAACAAAAAAGTGTCACTGAAAAAGGCCCTCGAGATATCATTTTGTTCCACGAGTGGGGTGGAAGCACTTAGTATCATATCATGTTAAAAAAAACGAAATGTGTAAATTCGAGTGTCGATATTAAATTTTTATTTTCATTTAGTATTCCACGACTCATTTTCATTTATTATTTCGCGCTCCCTACAAAGAAAGGGAGCCAAGGTCTCACATATATTGGTAATAATAGTAGTTGCATCGTTTTACAAGTGCGTTAACGTGATCGGAGGCCCTAAGTTTTCATTTGAGGCCGTTATTTTCTCATTTGAAGCCATCCACGAGGCATTTAAGGCCTTCGTAAAAATGGCGGGCCTCTGATTACGGTAAGGCCCAACAAAACAAAATGTGATTAGTACAGTGGAACCTCGGCATCGGACCACCTCTCTCTTGGGACCACCTCTTTTTTCGGTCCCGAATGCGCTCCATAGACTTTAATGGCTAAGAAAACTCCCAATTGGGACCGCCTCTGATGGGACCACTTCGGGTCGTTTTTTTCGGTCCGAGCCCTAAAATGCCTGAGATCGGATCACTGTCAGTCAGTGGAGAATCCATTGTATTTTTGCGGCACATTACTTACAAAGTGAACATGTTGCCGTCTTAGATATTGTTGCTAGGGATTATCGTAGCAGGTGTGTAACCAGACAGGGGTTTAGTTTTGTTATCTATATGCCCAGGGCCGTTTCAGGGCCGGGGCCTTTTTAAAACGGCGCCGGTGCCATTTTGAGACCATATTCCAGGATTGAGAGGTCCCAAAACGGCATCGCCGTTTTGCAACCGTCCGCGATTCGGCACCATCGCCGTTTTAGGACCATTATTACCACCACCGCACCTGTGCCGTTTTAGGACCAGGTTTAAATTTACTTCATTTAAAAAGTTATTGCAATTAAGAGATTACAATTCTTCTTCAGATGTGATTAGGGTGAATGTCGATTGAAACAAACTTTTCCCAGAGTTAATCCTTAAATCCTGCAATAAGGAACCGGAGATGGGTTAAAAATTGCGTCAGTGACTCAATGCAATTTAGAAACGGACATGAATCCACATCTATTTTCTTTCATCTGTCCTGGCCAATTAAATTAAACTTGACTGTCTCGAGGACTACGTCTATCCCCCGTGGGCGATATGGTGTGTGTAAGGCTGTTGCGTGTTGACTACGCAAAATTTAAAAGTGGAAGGATAGGTACACGTAGTGTCTAACATTTAAACGAATCGATCCATTAACCAGTAGGTGCGTGAGACTGCCGTAGGTACGCTAAGTACAGCGCCGATTTTGAAAAATCCGCCATTTTGTCAATTCAAGTCCCATCCGGAAAATTCTTGGTCACTGCACTGTGGAAGGTCCCAAGGAAACCGTGTGTAGAATTTGAAACGAATCCATCTATCAATGCGGCCTGTAGGCGCGTGAGACTGCCCTATATACGCTTAGTCCAGTGCCGATTTTCAGAAGTCCGCCATTTTGACAGACAGTGGGACAGATCGAAAAGTTCAAAACTATATCCCTCCGTTCCACGGGGGATAATTAGTCATTGTTTTACTCATAGAATGTCCAATAAAATTGTATTTTTTACTGATTTGCTCAACAATTTTACTAAAGTCTACTCAACATCACATAAGATGGATGTATACAAGGGCTTCAGTATTTGATAGCTTTCTAATAACGAACTGCAATTAGCTATTATAAGAGTAATAGTGTGACAGTACAATATGAGTAAACGTTAAGAAAAAGTAAAATGTCCCTTATATTTTGCTTCTTAAAACTGAGCCATAGTTTTAAAGTGGCGCATTCGCTGTCTCAAAACGGCGCATGTGCCATTTCATGACCCAGACGGTCCCAAAACGGCCCCTCGCCGAATCAAAACGGCCAGGCCATTTTGGGACCAGCATCGGACATTTCGGATTCATTACGTGAATTTGGTCACAACATTAGATTAAATTAGTGACTACAACTGTAAAAAAAAAAAGAATGAAAACGTGACACTGAAAATAGTGCTGCAAAATGAACACTAAATACATGAGAAGGACATTTAAAACTGAATATTTTGTTCGCTTATGCTATGAATATTTTGTTTGTATATGCTTTGTATTATGGTGGAAGTCCAACGTTAGGCAAATGAAATAAAATATAATTTTATTTATTGTGTCTTTGTAAGCCAAGAACCTAAGGTACATATAATTTTATTTATTGTGTCTTTGTAAGCCAAGAACCCAAGAAAAAATAGTATATGGAAGGGGGGGGGCAAATGACCACCCCTCCACTTTGAGGGGGGGGGGGGCAGTCGACCGGGTTGCAAAAAAAAAGGGGGGCAGATGACAGGGGGGGCAGTTGACCGGGGGGGGGGGGGCAGATGATAAATATAAAATATAAAAACTGCTGATTTCTGAAAGTATATCATAGCAATGTATGTATCAGTTGACGAAAAGCAGTTATTACGTAAAAAATCTCAGTTTTATGCTTCTTGGTATAAACTGATGAATAATTAGCTCAAAATGAAACAACAATGTAGGTATTATCGTTGACTATGAAGTAAATAAAACTTCAGATTACCGGGGGGAGGTAATCTGAAATCATTACACCGGGTAGATCTGAATTCCAGTGTAGTCTAATTTTGGGTTCTGGTGCATCATCATCATCATCATCATCATCATCATCATCATCATCATCATCATCATCATCATCATCATCATCATCATCATCATCATCATCATCATGATTATTATTATTATTATTATTATTATTATTATTATTATTATTATTATTATTATTATTATTATTATTATTATTATTATTATTTTTATTATTATTATTATTATTATTATTATTATTATTATTATTATTATTATTATTATAATTATTATTATTGTTATTGTTATTGTTATTGCTATTATTGTTATTATTGTTGTTGTTTGTTGCAGGTCTTCTGACAATGTAGAAGAGGTTAAATTTCAATACCTATATCAAAATCCACCACGTATAAGTCATTTCAGAAGACAACAAATAAACTCGTCTTCATTTAAATCTCAGGTGGAATATGAACATCACAGGGTAGAACTGGCTAAAGAACGCGAACAAAAGAAAGAAGAAGAGATTAGAAAATTGATTGAAAATGCTAAGAACTTCACGTCGAGAAAAGACTGCAAGAGTAACGTCACAGCTGCAGAGTATTATAAAGCAGGCCCTAGGAAAATTAATCATTTTAATTATAATATTTTGCTAAATACAAAGCATAATTTTTGTGGACCGGAAACATTTCTAGTGATTTTTATCGCGTCACATCACGATAACGTTAACAAAAGAGACGCCTCAAGAAAAACGTGGGCCACGGTGTCGAACATTGACAGAACAGTGAAGATAAGCAACACAGTAATTCCTCCAGTAAAGGTTGTTTTTCTCTTCGGCCAACATGTATCAAATGACAAAAATAAATTGCTAAAAGCCGAATCGGATGCTCATGGTGATGTTGTACAAGCTGACTTTGATGAAACGTATGAAAATTTAATTAAAAAAACAGTCCTTGGCCTTAAATGGGCCAGTGAATATTGCTCAACTGCAAAATATGTCATGAAAGCTGATGATGACATATTTATTAATATTCCTTTATTAATCAACTTGTTAACCACAAAATATTTTCCCAGAATGATAACAGGCTCGTGTTACATGCATACCAATGTTATTCGTGAGATGTACAGCTCAAACAAAAACGATCGCCATTTATCTTGGGTGGTCACCTGCGAGCAGTTTCCTTTTGACAGGTATCCAGACTACACGTCAGGGCATGGGTACATTATATCAGGTGACATTGTACGAGAGCTTTATAACCTGTCACTTTATAAAGAACCGATCCAGATAGAGGATCTGCACGTGACGGGAATTTTACGGGTGATCAGCCAGAACCCAATAAATCTGAGGTGCCTCGATGGGTTTTCAAATGCACACCACAGTAGACCGTATTCGTCAGAACTGCCGGAAAAGGCATATACCTATGCTACTTTGTTTCCAAGAGAACCAATGTATCTCTGGAGTCGTATTCTTAAATTTCAAGCAAATCAAACTAAAGAAAACGCTAATAGAGAAAAAGGCTTGCTGTCTTCGGGTTCATTTTGCTGCACTCAGGGCGACTCAATTCTCAAACCATTTCTTCTTCTGGCCTGCTTATTTGTATCCATGCTAAACAGCGCAGGTCGTAAATGAACACACGTCACCCTCTTTTTGGTCGAAAAAAATGATTATTATGCATAGGTGTCTCCTAAATGGAGGTTAATTCCTGCTTGCAAACTGGATATAAGTTTGTAGTTTTTCTGGTAGTTTCTGCCTTTTTCCGTTTTTTTTCCTTCTCTTTTTTTCCTGTTGGATGGTTTCCAGAAAAGTCCTCCTACACTGTTTGACGGAGGAACACGAAAATTGGTACACTTGTAGAGGAACAAAATTCTCGGTTAATCCGAAATGTTTTACCTCAGTGGTTAAAATCAAGTCAGACTGAAGTCAGATTTATATTTTATACAAAATGGTTTTCAGAAAACTCCTCCTAGCGTTTGAGTCAGCGGAGCTTCATATCAGGAACATTTATAGATAATCATAAGGTCTCGATGAAGCCACAAATATTTTTCACCCTGACCTCAAAAGGTCAAGCTCAAAGTGCGGTCAAAATATTTAAAAAAAACGCCTATTTATCACGAAAAGTAATTAAAAAAGTGCTCAAATCACAGTTTGAATACATAAACGTATTCAGTAGGGAGTAACCTTTCATCCTGAACCTTGAATAAGAGGGCCGAGGTCAAAGGTCACGTTACCTCGTGTGCCGTTAAGAATAGGCCGACTTCTCTCGAAAACGGTTAGAGATAGAGCGATTTGGAGCTCAAGTTCCACCCTTTGGGCCTAAACAGCGTTGTATTAGAAGTACATCGACGACCTTCTTGATCACAATCAAGGTCTAAAACCTGAAGTTAACCATTAACCCGAAAACGGTTGGAGACAGAGCGATTATCAGCTCATTTTCTATCCTTTAGGCCCAAGCAACGCTAAGTAACAGTACATCGGTGATCTTGATCAACTCGGGTAAGATCATTGTCAAAAAAAATGGAAGTTGACCATTGTCTTGAAAACGAAGATAGATCGGTTTTGGGTTCATTTTTAACCCTTTGTTTCAAAAGGAAGGCAAACGAGGGGTACGGCGTAACCTTCTTGATCATAATGTGATACAAATATCTATTTAGTGGTTCCTGCAAGTGGGTCATTTCGTTATCTAGCGGAATTCAGTCTAGTTACGAAAGATTCACTAATATAGGTTTTACTGCATGTCTGATATCTCTCAGGGTCAAAAGGTCATATGCTTTATGTAAATGTTTGGCAAGTTCATTCCTCGAGATTAAGACCCCGGGACTGGGGGGAGGGGTGGAGTAAGGGGGCTTAGTCCGAAGCTTGATGGTGGTGTGCAGCGAGTGAAAAATAAAACAAATCGCACATTTCACTATGTGGAGAGTGAAAAGATCGAGAATTTTCCAAACTAAAAAGGCCATGTGTACGAAGGTCATGTGTACGAGTGTGTCGCCCTCCTTTCCACCCCGAGGAGTTAGATCAAATGTTTGAAGCAGTGATCAACATTAATAATGTATCACTATAATCTGCCATTTATCCATTTATCTGACCCCATTTTATATTTCGCATTTTGTACATACTTCCTTTCCTTTCCATTTCTTTTAATTCTACTTCTTGTATCATATATCTTCTTTTCTGTTCCATTTCTCTTCCTTTCTATTTTTTGTACTGTTTCTCATTTACCCATACCTTATTATCCACTCCATCACAAGATCCACAACCAATCGGCTCACTGCAATTTATTTATGTATTTATTTTGAAGGAAATTTCAGTTTAATATTTCACCTGTAACGTCATCGCATACATACACCTATGTTGCATTACAAAAGTATGAAATTTAAAAAAATGGAAATCTAATTCTAGTTTTATTTTTTGTGTGATATTTATCGGAAAGGAAACGGGCTGAATTAAGACCAGAAAACTGTTGTTAGTCATTAACATAAGTGTCAATAATTAATTAATTGTCCAGACAAACGTTATCTGGTGTTGTATTGTGGTCATTTCTTCGTCCCAGTGGGCTGCGTGCACTCTTAACCTTCTTGTTTGGCATTACCTGAATAACGAAATCAATTAAAACATGTTTTTACAACATCTATGATTTTCAATTCCTTAATTGTTTTAGGCCTTTAATAGATTAGCTATTTACAAACAAATGAGAACTTAAGATAAATTTGTATTCTATCCTGTAATTCATGGGGGGGGGGGGGGGGCTAGGGTGGGCATCTGATTACTTGTAGCACGGTATGCCCATACACCCATGCGTCTTTGTGTCCCTGCTGGATGACAGTTTATCATTTATCAACATCCCTAAAATCTGAGATACACTTAGAGTGTGGAAGCAAGTATTTTTTGTACGAAGTTAAGCAAATAAAAATCAAACACGATAGGAGATAATCTGAACAATAAAGCAAGTAATGACCCCCGCCCCCCCCCCCCCACCCCAACCCACTCTACGCTTAGGTGCTACAATCCGGTTTATCTATAGTTTTTTACCCAAGGAGGCCACTCATATGCAAATTGCGTGCCCATGACTTTGTAAAACGACCCCTAAATAAAAGCATGGTGCAAAGTTTGAAATAATATCCCTTTTTAACCAAACGCAGCGCAGCTCCGAAAGAACCCCCCCCCCCACCCCTTTTGTGGTAAACACGGAGTATTGAATGAAAATCACCCTTTTTTATCGAAACTGGCACTTCCCACTGACCGCGTCTGGCTTCAAAATTACCCCTCACCCACCCCATTTCTGCGCATTTTTTATGGACACTCTTAGTAATGCATGTGATACCAAGTGCCTGAACGCATCGCCCCCTCCCCCGTCACCCCCCTCCTCACCTCCGCCATGGGATTTTAACGTTCGATTAAAATGAGGCTCAGCCACAACTGTATTTTAGAACAACGGCTGAATTCGGTTCCTAAACAGACACATTCTGTGAGCAACATTTGACATTAAAAGCGGATTGAAATAAACCACTTGTGTAAAATAACTACAAGCAAAAGTAAAGCAAATCATTTACAAGGAACAAGGAAGTGAAAAAGTACCAAGGTTTTCTTTTCATATGATTCGATGGGAAACCAATGTGCTCATGAAGCAGGAAATGAAAAAAGCCTCCCATTAACAAGAATGTGTGCACGAATGAGAAGGGGACTGTCCGCACGCCAATGTCATATAGCCTTTTACTTTGCAAAAGCTTTGAATTCGCTTATCTCCACTTTTAATGGGTTCCCTTCCAGTAATATTTACCACGCAATATAAAAAAACTTTTTGAGGTACCGTTCAAGATCACTTAACCCTTCCATCCATTCTTCGACCAATCAGAATGCCCGAGACGTCGTCTGCTAGTCTCGTAGAAACGACATTCCCTTTTTGCGTGGCATCTGTACAACACGCCATTCTGTGTGCTGCCGGTTTTTTGCAGCAAGGGAACTGGTTTAAGGTGCGAATTGCTTCATTTTTTACTTAATTCACTACCTAATGGATTACTGTATCTATTATTGTGCGTTGGGATAAATTTATGGAGCCAAAGTGTGATTATTCGACATTTTGTTCTTCGGTCTGGTTAGGTTGAGTTTGCACGATCACGGAGACATCTTCTTAGTGCCGAGAAGTGCGCCTCTTTCTCCACTTTCTTTCAGATAGAGGAACTTACTCGTTCCACCTCATTTTGTCTAGGAGTAGGATCTTTTCAGGCTGCTGTACCTGATCAGATTCCAAGCTTTACCAGCCAGCTGTGTCATCGCGGAAATGGCCAGTTTTGCTTAAGCTTTAATCTTTGGGTCGCTTCTCAGTCTTCGTAGAGCAGGTTCTGCAAGTCTGACAGCGTTTTCCGACGAAAAGAGACGTTGTCTGTGACGTCTGAGGGTCTTTTTCCTTGCCAGGACCGTTTTCCCTTTGTGGTCATACGGTCAGGGGTGCGAGAAGACCATTCTGGTCCAACGGGATTTACTGCCCGTTACGGTCCGATGGCTACGGCTCCCATCTGAGGCAAGAGAGATCCATACCCGACACGGGAAGTCCCATTACGGTCCAGCCCGTTACGGCCCCGGAACGCTACCGTTCCAGGAAGCATCTCTTTTCGTCGTAATCTAGCCCATCGAGTCATTGCGGTCTTTGGGCGATTGTAAACACGGCCTGGAGGGGTAAAGCTTGCAGTTGAAGCAAATCACTAAGAAATGTAGTATTTGTGGTACTGTTATACTACATGTTCTTAAGGGTGTTTTTCCTCTGCTTGCGTTTCAGGTATGACAGAGGCCAGTCTGCGCTCTCCACCGTTGCTGCCTCAGTGTATTCATCCTCCAACTTCGTGTAACCCTCACTCCATCTGCGATCGCTGCAGACGGAATAGCGGAATACCTCTGTGCGAGCAAGACAACCCGTGCGGCGAGCGTCTACATCTCACCCAGAGGATTGGAAAGCCCTGTTGCGGAACAGGGTCAAGAACGAACGTAGGAGGGATAAGCGCAAATTCCTCTCTTCAGCCTCGTTTGCTACTCGTGAATTCATTCAGGATACCATGAAAAAGGCTAGCTCCGTTATTCTGGGCCAGGTCTCCACTCCCGTGCACGTTGACACTGGTGCAGAATCGGATGCCACTACTTCATCTAAGAGACTTCATCCAAGAGCAAAGGACGCGCGTTTTCTTAGACTAGCAGAATGGGATATCCCGGAAGAGAAAGAACGGGATCTTCTCCGCGAAGCATGGGCATCATCTCCCAGAGCGGAACCCATGGGCAGTCTGGAGGGGGCGTTCAAGTCTCCGTCTGTGGAACAAGTGACTGTGACACATAGGGATACGGGAACAGTTCTTTTGGCGGTTGCAGGCCAGTTGGGCATTCCCCCGCGAGAGGATTTATCCCCCCTCCGCAGCTACAGCGTCTCCCGAGTGATTTTTCGGCGTTCTTGTCTATGCAGTCGCAACTGCAAAAGCAACTGTTGGATTTACAACATCAAGTGCAAAAGCAGGAGAATCTGCTTAGTCAAAAACAGAAGTCTAAACCGTCGGCTACGGTTTCTCGCGATCCCCCGGAGAATCAGTCAGTGGCAGCGATGTCGGGCTCGCCTGTACCTCACCTCCCACTGGACTCTAGCTTGGACATTCCCGAGACGGTCACCATCAGTGAGGAGGAGTCCGTGGGCGTGCCCCTTTCGGGCCAAGTCTCTGCGTTGCTGGATAAGGACGAAGAAATCGGGCCAATGGAAACCTCCCCTCTCGGCACAGTTCCAAGCAATAGAGAGAGGGAAATTTATACCCCATCAGGGGATCCTCAAATGTCACAACTATTACAATCTCAACTCCCAGAAGCAGCATCTGATGAACAGGAGTCGGAGGTCGAAGACGTAGAAGGTGAATCCGAGGGCGCGCCAGGCCATTCCCAGGCCGGGGGCAAAGACTTTGGAGGGACCCAGCGGCAGCGAGCAGACGCCCCATCCGAACTTCCTCTCCACCAGACCTCACCCCGTCGGTCGAAGATGCAACCCCCTCGAGTTCCACTTCCACGATCGCACCGGAAGACGTACCGTTCAGGGATGCCATTCAAGAGATAGCCCGCTTAGCAGAGGTCTCCCGTGGCCCCCGACATTTAGATAAAGAGGATCCGCCCATTCGTATGACGTCTCAGGCCGCTCCACCGCAACAAGATTCCTTCATCGCACTAGCCACCAGCGAGGGCATTGCTCATGCTGTTACGGTCCGCACGAAGGAATTCAAGAAGATGGAATTCATTCAGGATACCATGAAAAAGGCTAGCTCCGTTATTCTGGGCCAGGTCTCCACTCCCGTGCACGTTGACACTGGTGCAGAATCGGATGCCACTACTTCATCTAAGAGACTTCATCCAAGAGCAAAGGACGCGCGTTTTCTGAGACTAGCAGAATGGGATATCCCGGAAGAGAAAGAACGGGATCTTCTCCGCGAAGCATGGGCATCATCTCCCAGAGCGGAACCCATGGGCAGTCTGGAGGGGGCGTTCAAGTCTCCGTCTGTGGAACAAGTGACTGTGACACATAGGGATACGGGAACAGTTCTTTTGGCGGTTGTTGGCCAGTTGGGCATTCCCCCGCGAGAGGATTTATCCCCCCAGCTACAGCGTCTCCCGAGTGATTTTTCGGCGTTCTTGTCTATGCAGTCGCAACTGCAAAAGCAACTGTTGGATTTACAACATCAAGTGCAAAAGCAGGAGAATCTGCTTAGTCAAAAACAGAAGTCTAAACCGTCGGCTACGGTTTCTCGCGATCCCCCGGAGAATCAGTCAGTGGCAGCGATGTCGGGCTCGCCTGTACCTCACCTCCCACTGGACTCTAGCTTGGACATTCCCGAGACGGTCACCATCAGTGAGGAGGAGTCCGTGGGCGTGCCCCTTTCGGGCCAAGTCTCTGCGTTGCTGGATAAGGACGAAGAAATCGGGCCAATGGAAACCTCCCCTCTCGGCACAGTTCCAAGCAATAGAGAGAGGGAAATTTATACCCCATCAGGGGATCCTCAAATGTCACAACTATTACAATCTCAACTCCCAGAAGCAGCATCTGATGAACAGGAGTCGGAGGTCGAAGACGTAGAAGGTGAATCCGAGGGCGCGCCAGGCCATTCCCAGGCCGGGGGCAAAGACTTTGGAGGGACCCAGCGGCAGCGAGCAGACGCCCCATCCGAACTTCCTCTCCACCAGACCTCACCCCGTCGGTCGAAGATGCAACCCCCTCGAGTTCCACTTCCACGATCGCACCGGAAGACGTACCGTTCAGGGATGCCATTCAAGAGATAGCCCGCTTAGCAGAGGTCTCCCGTGGCCCCCGACATTTAGATAAAGAGGATCCACCCATTCGTATGACGTCTCAGGCCGCTCCACCGCAACAAGATTCCTTCATCGCACTAGCCACCAGCGAGGGCATTGCTCATGCTGTTACGGTCCGCACGAAGGAATTCAAGAAGATGGATGCTGGCGAGGGTCGCACACTGTCACGATTCCATTTATCTAAACACTGCCTAGTACGACCAGGCCCATATCGGTCAGCGGATGAACAAATTCCCCTGGAGAACAACCTGTGAAGCGTACAGTCTGGATGCCTACAGTGCGTAGTGACTCTGACATTCCATTAGTGGAGAAAGACGCCAAGACCATCGAGGCGTCTTCCCGTCACATCCTGAACATTATGTCATTTCAAGATCACACTCTCAAGGCACTGAAGTCTCGTTGGGAAGAACTTCGCCTCAGTGATCCTGTGTCTTCTTAACTGATGGAATGCCTGGCATTAGCTACCCGAGACGTGGTCAAACTCTCCACCTTCTTGATGACGTCAATGGTCTACCTACGTCGAGACGCCTTTCTCCAGCACTGCTGGTCCGGTGTCAAAGGTTTACGGGATCTGCACCATGCTCCTGTCCTAGGGGAACGGGAACTATTCCCCCCCCTCCTCGCCGAGATAGAGAGGGTGAACAAGGAAAGTCGATCACTTTCTCAGGATTATGCCCTTATGTCTAGGATGTCCCGCTCCTCCTTCAAACGCCCACTGAAGAGGAAGCGACCGCAGCAGTCCTCGCCGGCACAGGCCAAACCGAGTGCGCAACAACAACAGCCCCCTGTCAAGAAACCGAAACCCAACCCCGGCAGCAAGACAGAGAGTTCGTCTCCACAGTCGTTCAGGTAGCAACCAATCAAAGTACCGTCACGAGATTCCCTGGTCTCCTGGCGATACTTT
This sequence comes from Protula sp. h YS-2021, assembly GCA_949752745.1. Lineage (NCBI taxonomy): Eukaryota > Metazoa > Annelida > Polychaeta > Sabellida > Serpulidae > Protula > Protula sp. h YS-2021. The sequence continues at coordinate 86,821,224 of OX457024.1, read as the reverse complement.
AACAAACTTAAAAGAGTTGGAAAGTTTGCTCTCCTTAAACGCCTCCTTGCCCGTAGGAGGGAGACTGGGAAATTTTGGCAACAATGGGAGGAAATGGGGGCGTCTCGAAAGGTAGTGCGTTGGCTAAAGAGGGGTTACTCCCTACCTTTCAAACGAGACCAGAACGGGCTCAGATGCTCTATCCCCCTAACCTCCAACGCGCCAAAGCGACTGGTCACCTCCTACCCCAAGGGTCGGAAAAGGAGTTAGTTCTCCAGGAAATGTTGTTGAGGTTAACACAAAAACGAGCAATCGAGGAAATGCCAGAAAATCAAACGGGTTTTTTTTTCAGCAGGGTTTTTTTCTGGTCCCCAAGAAATCCGGGGGATGGAGGTTAGTAATCGACCTCTCCCCCATAAACGGTTTTCTTCGAGTGGTCACCTTTCAGATGGACACGGCCCAGGTGATAAAAGGGTCGTTACGGGAAGGGATGTGGGGTACCTCCATCGATCTCTCCGATGCTTACCTCCATATCCCTCTGCACCGCTCGGCAAGAAAATTTCTAGCATTTCAAGTAGGAAAGAAGCGCTTTTGGTTTCTGGCACTTCCCTTCGGTCTAGCTACGGCCCCGTACGTTTTCTCCAAGGTCATGAAGGTGTTGAAAACATGGGCACGCCTAGAAGGCATGTTAGTCTTTCAGTACCTAGACGACTGGTTCCTGGCACATCAGGACAGACAGGTATCAAACTATGACGTTAGTTCGCAAGGCATTAAAGGTAGGTCTAGTAGTACACCTAGCCAAATCCGAACTAGGCCCAAAACAGTCAATTACTTTTCTAGGGGAATTGTGGGGCCTGGCAATAGCAAGGGCGTTTCGTACGGCGGAGCGCTACCAGAAAATCGCGAAAGCCATAGGAAATATCCCCCCAGAAAAAGGTAAGGCTACAGGCCATAGAATCCCTTTTAGGTCTGTTAGTGGCAACAGAGAAGACAGTCCCTCTGGGCCGTCTCCATTACAGACCATTCCAAAGCCAAGTGAGATGGGCACTGCATCAGGGTCGTTCAACCACAGAAAGGATGCAAGTTTTACAGGTAACCCTACAAGCCCTACAGTGGTGGTGCGATGCACAAATCATGTCCGAAGGAATGCCATTTCAGCCCCCACCACAGAGATAGAGATTCAGACCGATACATCCCAGTCGGGATGGGGAAGTTATTGGCATGGTCAGCTATGGAAGGGCAAATGGCCACCCTCGCTCCAGATCTATCACATAAATTGGCTGGAACTCCGGGTAGTCTGGATTACATTGGCCAAAATGGCCAAACAACTCAGACACAGGGCAGTCCTATTTCGGTTAGACAATTCCACAGCCATAGCGTACCTCAACAAGCAGGGGGGGTACCAAATCACGGTACCTTTCCAAACTAGCGCTTCAGATTCTCACAAGGGCCCGGGAGGAACAGGTGACCATTTCAGCCCGTCACCTAGCCGGGAAACTAAATGTCTTAGCAGACTTAGCTTCCAGACAGGGTCAAGTCATCAACACCGAATGGTGCCTATCCCCTCGGTCGTTTCAATGGGTGACCCGTAAGTCTCCATGGGGTACTCCGACTCTGGATCTGTTTGCAAACCATATGACCGCCCAACTTCCCCGGTACGTGTCCCCTTGGCCGGACCCAGCAGCTTGGGCAGTAGACGCCCTCAACTGTCAGTGGCCACGGGACGAAGTGCTGTATGCCTTTCCCCCACAAGCAATCTTAGGGCAAGTCCTACAGAGAGTAATCGAGTTGAAACCACCGTTTCTATTGCTAATTGCCCCGTGGGCACCGGAATCCCCATGGTTCGCCCTCCTACTCCATTGCAAGATAGTGAGGTCGATACAGATTCCGTGCCACAACGAGTTGCTATCACAACCCCACTGGCAACACTTCCACCCCTCCCCTCACTTACTGAATCTCCACCTTTGGTGTCTGACCAGTCCTTTTTGAAGAACAAGGGCTTCTCTAAACAGGTGAGGAAGAAGATAGTAAACAGTCACAAGGGCTCTACAGCCAAGGTTTACAGGTCTCAGTGGAATAAGTTTGCCGCCTGGTGTAGCATTTCTAAGCTGGATCCGTTTCAGGCTAGCCCAGCAGTGGTAGCGGACTTCCTCGACCACCTATTCACTGAGGAGAAATTAAAGGTAGGTTCCATCGAGGGCTATAGGGCCGCTATAGGGTCAAGACTCAAAGCATCCACAGGTTACGACCCGGGCGAAGATACATCTCTCTCACAACTAGTAAGACATTTTAAAGTGAATTCCCCTTCCTGCCCATCCAACATAGCGCAGTGGGATTTATCTTTAGTCTTGCGGTATCTCCAATGCCCAGACATCTTTAGTAAAGACGTGATTTCAGCAAAAAACGCAACTTTAAGGTTCACGTTTTTATTGGCTTTAGCGTCGGACAAAAGAAGAGGTGAAATTCATGCCCTGGACAGAAAGGTAAATAAAGATAAGGGCACGTGGGAGAAGGTCACCCTAGTCCCCAGAGCATGGATTCATGAGAAAGACCCACATTATGACCCAAGGGATGGGAACGTTCGATCACATTTCCCTCCCGTCACTACCAGACGACCCCGAGATCGACGGCTTGGTCTCATTGTGTCCCGTCAAGACTTTGCGTCAGTATTTAGAAATGTCAGAGGCCTACAGAACTAAAAGTCAGAAGGCACTCATCACTTCTTTTATGAAGATATTTAACAAAGATCTGTCAAAACAGTCGATATCAAATTACATTAAAAAGATCATTCTGGCAGCCTATGACGAAGCACAAATTGACCCGAACCCGTCAGAGGAACTAAACGTCAAAGCCCATCAAGTTAGACAGGTAGCTAACTCCCTCAGGGCCGTGCGTAATGTGTCTCTTTCAGATATATTAAAAACAGGTTGCTGGGCTTCCCCCAACTCGTTTGTTAAATACTATCTGAAAGACTTTTCACAAGATGAGTTGTCTGATTTATATTCACTGGGACCTTTCGTGGCTTCAGAAACGACCATTGCAGGCTGATGGTTTCTGTTGTAGGCCCGCATCCCCCAATTTGAAGAACAAGGGCAAGCAGAAGGGCAACTTCTCCAAGAACCGTAACGGGAACAGTAACAACAACCACAAGCCACGAAAGTAACAACCTGCAAGAAGGACTCCCCTTCTTACTCTGGACATTTCGTTTCGCTAAGGTCCTTCGGACCATTTCGGCTCCGTGCTTATATTAAGCTACGGACAAAAGCTGGACGATTATTTTTAATTAAGCATTTTATATACTCCGAAGTGTTCATGACCGTATGTGTAATGAGTACAGCCCAGTCTTCGGTCTTTCGGCTACTCGGATCTGAAGTTTTGATCTCCTTTCTTCAAGTCTTTCAGAAAGAAAGGGGGGACCGTTTCGGTCCCTAACGTACCGTAGTGGCCGTATACCCGTTGTGTCCGGAAGACCGAAAGACCGGTCGGTTGTCCTTGATATAAGGGACCATAGTGTCATTATGGGCTTATGGGACCATAACGGCCCCATATAGGGAAACAGTCACAAATTAGCTAAAATTTGTCTGTATTTCATTTTATGGCGATTTACAGTAGTTTTAGAGGTATCTAGTCAATCTTTACAAGTTTATTTCGAATAAACGTGGTAAATTAGAATAATTTGGGAGAAAGGAAATTAGACAACGGTGTCTTTCTTTTTCCAAGTTTGAATAGCATGTCTTGTAAGGCACTTCAGTCGCGTTACTCGAAGTGTCAAAGAGTTTATTTGCGTAAACCTCTCGGGTTAACGATCGCATTGTATTGTTGCTAAATAAACTTAATTGTTCATCAATACATAGCAAGTGAATAGTGAGAACTTGAGGTAGGGATCCATCCGGTGGGCGGTTGGAAGGGGATGGTGATAGTTCTCAAAAGATGATGGCATGGGTGGAAGCCTTTCTCATCTCATCTGACAGTTGCTGTGATACTTTATTTTGTTTATGATTTTACCTTTTGTTAAAAGACCGGAATGGTACGCCTCCGGTTTTTATTTAGGAAATCATTAGAAGAATTGAAACTTATCTGACAAGTTTTATTTCTTCTTCTGCTTCGAGTGCCAGGCACTCCTGGTTATACAACGAGCTTTGACAAGCCATAATGTAATTCGCGACCTTTTTGGGTAGTTCAAGAATGGCAGGCTCCCCTGCTCCGGACTCAAGTCCCATTAAAAGTGGAGATAAGCGAATTCAAAGCTTTTGCGAAGTAAAACTAACGTTTTATTTCGTAAAACGAGCTTTTACGAGTAAAAGCGCAATTCGCGTTCTCCACTTTTAGGTTTGATTTTAACCCGTCCCATCCTTCCCCAACTAGCCTGGGCGTGTTTTACCGCCGTTTAGGGCTAAAAAGGGAATGTCGTTTCTACGAGACTAGCAGACGACGTCTCGGGCATTCTGATTGGTCGAAGGATGGATGGAAGGGTTAAGCATCTTGAACGGTACCTCAAAAAGTTCTTTTTATATTGCGTGGTAAATATTACTGGAAGGGAACCCATTAAAAGTGGAGAACGCGAACTGCGCTTTTACTCGTAAAAACTCGTTTTACGAAATAAAACGTTAGTTTTACTGTCTTGCTGGTAAAAGCAGGGTCACAACAAGAACCTATTTCTCAAAGGCGAAATATGAAACACTCGGCAAAAAATAAAATTTCTTAAAATCACTTTCTCCCAGTAGCATTTTAAAAACTTTTCAGCCTGATTTTGATTTGCTTTTTCTTTACAGACAAGAAACGTTTTTTTAGATTCCGAAACTTGCCATTTCGAAACCTTTCTAGAAAAAAAAAACATAGCTTTGCTTCTTACTCTATGAAACGACACCCCCCCCCCCCCCGATCTTCACCAAGAAAAGTGCATTAATGAAGCTGATAATTTTTATGAACCTCAAATGTATTTAAAACGAGTGGGTAAGTTTTTGCAACCACGTGTCGTTCTTACGAAGCCAACACACGTATTTCTCTATGCTCACCTATTTGGTTTTCTACAAATAAATCACACGCCATTAACAGTGTTGCAGCCCTCGTTTGCAACTGGGAATAAGTTTGAAATTATTTTGGTAGTTTCTGCCCTTTTTTCTCTTTCTCTCCATTGGATGTTTTCCAGAAAACTCCTCCCTCACTATTTGACAAACAAAACTAAATGTAGCACACGTGCAGAGGAGGATAAGGTCTCGGTGAATCCGCTTTTTTGCCTCAACATTCAAGGTCAAGATCAAATTGAGGTCAAAGTTATTTTTCTGCAAAATGGTTTCCAGAACATTCCCCCAAAGAGCTTGTTTAAGGGTCTTTGATTCCCCCTAACTTTTGAGGCAGCGGAGTTTCATTTTTGGAGCACTTATAGATAATCATAAGGACCTCAAAAGGTCAAGGTCAAAGTGAGGTAAAATATTTTTCATAACGCTTATTTATCACGAAACGTGGCTAGAAAAAGAGCTCAAATCCTAGCTTGAATACGTAAACGTATTCTGTAGGGGTAATCCTTCTACCCGAATTTTGACCTTGAGGATCAAGGTAAAAGATTACGTTACCGCGTGTAGCGTTAACGACAGGACGACTTATCTAGAAAAAAAGCGAGTTTGAGTTCATTGTCGACCCTTAGAGCCTAAACAATGCCACATAAGGTGTACCTCGGTCACCTTCACCTTCTCGGTTACAACCAAGGTCTAAAAGCAGAAGTTGACCCTTATCTCGAAACGGTAAGATATAAAGCAATTGTGAGCTCATATTCGAATACCGTTACACAGCAGGTGCCACGGTGACCTCTCTGTGAAGTTGACCGTTATCTCCAAAACGGTTAGAGATTTTGGCCAAAACTATGACAAAGGTGTACATGGGTGACTTTGACCTTCTCAGTCATAACCAGACCGAATATCGCTACACGTAGCGTAATCGCACCCACTTCCAATGGTGAAATCTATCTGGTCAAAGACACATTTTTCAGTGTTTCGACATAATTATCAGCTTCCAAATTATTATCTTGAACGAGGACATCGAAGTAAATATAATGTAATCTGTTTTTGGGTACAAGTAATCAAATTCAGTTTTCTAACCGTTTCGAGATAATGGTCAACTTCCGGTTTTTTTACCTTGATCATGATGGGGGAGGTCTATCTCTCACCGTTTTCGAGATAATGGTCAACTTTTGACCTTAACCATGACGGAGGAGGTTAAGGTCACAGAGGTACATCTTATATATCGTCATTTAGGTCCATGGGGTCGGCAATAAGCTCAAAATCGCTCGATTTCTAACCGTTTTCGAGATAATAGTCAACTTTTGACCTTGGCCATGACGGAGGAGGTCAAGATCACCTCTTATATAGCGTCTTTAAGGCTCAAAGGGTTGAAAATCTCTAACCGTTTTCTAAATAATGAACAATTTATCTCTGACGGATTACGATATACAAAGGTCACATGACCTTGACTTTGACCTGATTGCCGAGATTCAGTCCACGATGTTACTGCCTACTGACATCGTACACGTGTTAAAACAAGGACTGACCTCTATTTCCAGCAATTTTTCGTGATGAGTAGGGGTTTGAAAAAAAAAACAATTTGACCTCAATTTCACCTTGACCTTGAAGGTCAAGGTAAACAAAAATTGCGGATTTCACGACAACTCATTACCCTCTATGTCTCTGCCAAATGCCCTCTTTCTACCACACACCCTGTAGGAGAAGTTTTCTGGAAACCACTTTGACTTCAATTTAACCTTGACCTTGAAGTTCAAGGTCAAAAACAATCACGGATTTCACGACATCTTATCACCCTCTATCTTTATGCCAAATTTGATCGCCCTATGTCAAATAGTGTAGGAGGAGTTTTCTGGAAACCTCCGAGACATGAAAAAAAAAACAAAAACAAAAACAAAAAAAAGAAAGGAATAAACAGCCAAAATTCTTAGCAAAGCATACTAATTTGCAAACTATGTTTGCAAGTGGGAATGAAATATGAACACTTTCTTTTGTGGTTTCTGCAAGTGGATCCATCTGGAGGAATTCGACCTGGTTTATGTAACGCACAGTGTGGCTGTTGGCGGATGCGAAAGACCTTACACGTTGCATTGCTTGATAAAAAATCACTGTGTTTTTGCTTCACCTTTTGGTGATGAAAATTAAAACGAAGAACGGGGGAACACAACTTTGGATCAACCACTAACACATGTGCGAAATTTGGGAGTCCTACGGCCGGCATGGTCAGAGGAGCAGTGGAGACTAAGTAACCGACCGGAGAACAAAAAGGTTCGAAATACTGGCGCCACTACAACTTTAATATTTTAATATACTATTTGCAACTCTTCAATTTTCCAAGTGTTAAAAAGTCTAACTTTTTTGCTCAATGGGTGGCCTCAAAGGCTGGGTCACCGTGAAATGACATGTTGTTACATATCTTGGGTAAATGTTTTAATATGAATGATCGATTCTCAAGTCAATAATTTTTAATGTTTAGCGACAGTTTATTTGTAATCAAAACGTAAGCTATGTCATGTATCAAAGCATAGAGTGACTTATTTTGCGTCAGAGTGAAGAACTATAGACCATTTGTAGCCCTTAGGTCAGCATTTTCTTGCTGTTCAAATGACGTTGCGGATTAACACAGATATAATCGTTTCGACGTTGGAACGTCGTTTTCATTCGCTAAAAGCGGTTAACCTTTATAACCGCTTCCAGGAAATGGAAGGCATTTAGAAAAAAATGGTGCAGAAGAAACATGGGCTCTGGTGCAAAAGAAGTCAAGTTTTTTGGCAACACAATTTTGTTATTACAAGAACAGGAAGTCCATAGGTGTAATATTTGCACTTTAATATATCAACAAATACAGCTAAAAGTAAGTCTACTGATCCTATGGCGACCACACAGTGATCGCATTGCAAAGGTAACACTCAGGGGGGGGGGGGGGCACTCAAATTAGTTACCATGCACGTCTATTTAAAACAACCCCTAAACGAGTGCCAGCTTAAGAAATATGCCCCTTTTTAACTAAAAGCAGACATCTTACAAACTATTGCCCCCTAAACCCTGAAAGTTAAGTCTAACCAAAAATTATCTTTTTTTATCACATTGTATATTTATGAGTGCAAGTGGGCCCTCTTCTGTTGCACACAGAGTGCAGTTCTGACAGAATGCCCCCTTTTTGTACTAAATAAGTACTGAATGAAATTGTCCCCCTTTTCGGACACTCGCACTCAAAACTACCTCTCCCCCTCTTCCCTTTCTTGGTCATGGTAACCCCTATGATACCACGTATGGTCTCCCACATTGCCGACTCCCCCCTCCCCCCTCCCCTCCCCCCTCCCCTCCCCCACAGAGATAAAATAATTAAACTAGCTTTTAACAGCTCATTTAGTTGAACACATTGAGTTCCCACACACAGCTTGTAAATTTACGAATGCAGAGAGCAGGCAGCAGGGGAGAAAAAAGCAGCGTTTTTATGTCGACCACTTCAAATACACTGAGCCCCTACAGACTTTGTGCATCTGAAATGAGAAATGTTGGTTCTATATAATACTATCATAATACAACAGTCGTTTACACTCCTTTCGCAAATGCGTGTATTTTTCGCGATATGAAGGGGTGGTATTTTCGGGGACAGCCAGGTACAAGTTGGTTGCCATGATTGTCAATGACTTTTTAAAACGACCCCTAAAAGTGGAGTGGCACGTTTGTGAAATGTCCATTTTTGTTAAACTTACGCGGATACCCGTGTAAATTTCACCCCTCAAATGCTGCGCCTTCAATTACATTAAAAACATCAAGCATTCCTTTACGATGTATTTATGAGTACAGGATCAGACGGAACGCACGTTACATCGAAATATGTGTGTTTAATTTTTGGGCCATCTTTTTCTGTTGGACCTGGACTGAAGCTGGGAAACACCTTCCCCCCTCCACCCTTGTGGGAAACGCGGAGTACTGAATGAAAATTGCCCCCTTTCAAAGGAAACTGGCCCCAAATTTATCCCTCCTTTTCATCCGTATTTTTTGAACACGCATTGTAACATATCTGAAAGAAATGAAAAAATATGAATTAATTTTCTTGGTGGCACATGGGGGTATGTAGAAAAATCCACTTTCGTGAATGTGACCTTAAACTGGAACAGTGTCTGCCACTACGAGAATGTCCTGGGCCAAAGGCACGGCTACGACAGCGATGGGTCTATAAGATTCTCTGCATCTTCGGCCTGTGTTGGTGGTCCAAAAGGCTTGTGGCAGGCAAGCGTTCTGCGTTTTATTATAGATATTACTATAACGATACCGCCAATAACAAACACTGCTCCAAAAGAAATGAGTAAGATCGATGTCAAGGACAGTTTTTTCTCACAAAAATCTGAATCATCCATGCCAATGAGCTGGTGACCGTAGTTATTCGAATCAGCACAGATTAAATCATTAGCGTCAGTAACAAACTTCTTATTTTTCTTCAACCATTGTTTAAACCATTTGAAATTACATGTACATTGCCAGGGGTTACCACTTAATGTCATTGTTTTCAGACGTGCAAAGGTGACATTCATTATTTCTATAGGAATGGTTTTCAAGTTGTTCTTTTCGAGCAAAATGCTGCGAGCTTGTGAGAGTGATTTCAAAGACGCTGCTGATACGGTGTCGATATCAGAATAACTGACATCGATATCGCTTACATATTCCAGATAATCCCGGCCTTTTATCGTTTCAAGATGACTTTTCTGTATATCTAGCCAAATATTGGTACTGTTTGGTACTTCCTCAGGGAGCACTTTAAAGCGACTCCGAGAACAGTTCGTGTGAACGGTCTCGTTACCAGGATATTCCGTACAAGAACATTCATCTGGACACTGTTCTTTAACTGGGCAGCGAAAAAGATCAAGCGACACATTGTAAATGATTTTCCCAGCTAAATCTGGGGGATATTCACAAGGTATTTGTAAGTATTGAAGATCATGAAAATTTTTAAAATATTTGACGAAAGGCTTGAGGGGCTTCACAAATTCATACATTCCACAATCGCAGTGCCATGGATTTGCACGACAGTCTAATCCCATATTCCACAAATTTAGAATATCTGTTACATTTCTGATTTTTAAGACTGATAAAATATTGTTTTGAGATATATGTTTGAGATCATTGTATTTTAAGTCAATATACGTGTGAAATTCTAACGACGCATTATGGATCGTAATGTTTCCAAAATTGGTAACATGATCTATTCCATTATTGCCAAAATAAACACGTCCATATTTTGAAGGTATCAAAAGTGCGCTTATATCAAAAGAAGTCAGTTTATTGTTGTTAAGAAGAACATATCTAATCTTCTCAAGTTGCGACCAAAATTCGAAATTTATTTCTTTGATATTGTTGTAAGAAAAGTCCAAATATACCAAGTTTTTAACATATCCGAATACACTCGGTTTCACTGATCCCAGATTATTGTGACTGAAATTGAAACTTGATAGATTTGGCATAGTAGCAAATCTTCCGTCGCTGTGGAAACATGAATTTTCGAATCCATTGAAAGACCAGTCCAAGTTTGTGAGTTTTGTGGCAACAGTAGAAGGTTGAATACAACAGTTCACACAACCAGGAAGCAGTAATTTAAATCCAGTGGCACTCTCTGCCGCAGAGGAAATAAATTCTGTGATTTCGTTTAGGAATCTCGTACCGTAGGGTGGTACGCATTCCAGTGTTGTAAGATTGGAAGTTGCCCTACATGTACAGTTGTTCGGGCACGGTGCAGTGAAATTGCTTTTCATTGAAAGTTTGTCCTCCATCTCCATATAACTTCTGTTTTTGTTATCCGAAACCACGACAGGGTATATTTTTTCGTGACCGTGGGTTAGAGCTGACCACCCCATGGTAAAGGAGATTGTCAAAATAAAAAATAATTCCATTTTCAAGCAGTAATACGCTCTATAGCCGTTACTGTATATCCTTACACTGAAAAATATTTAGATTGAGTTCAATGTAGATTGTTCCCATGCTGAAATATTAACATGAGGCCACTTCCTTGTATTAATGCAAAAGCAGGTAGTTGGTGCTTTGTGAAAAGGAACTAATTTTATTGCTGGTTTAGTTAATATATTACTAAAAGATTTTTGCTTTCCTGGTAGTCCTATTCAGTTCGTTTTTGTGTTATCTGCATAGAAATAAATAATGCAGATACTTTACGGATCAGACACGTCGTTGTGATATCTCTTGATTAGATTATTACATAAAAAATGACGCTGAAAAACGACGTCGCTTATTTAATCAAAATGGGGGGTCCTTCAAAAGTCGCAATCACATCTTAAACTCAGCCAATATCTGATCGGTAGGAAACGCTTTTCTGGTTCGTTGTGATATAGTTTGATATTTATTTAGCTTGGCAAGAAAGCGATGCCCTAGTGACGCCACAAAATCGTGTCGTCGAAGCGATGCAGAAAAGGGACATAGTCCAAACAACGTCACGTGACATCGTAACATTCTAACGTCACTATTACTGTACTATTACAGTATCTAAAGCGACGCCATTTGGAGGCTAGTAACACGAAGAAAAATGATGTAGTTACAGTGACATCCTAAAAATGATGCAGTGAAACGAATATGATCGGCGTACCCATCGGATATTTCATGGGCTGCTCAACAGTTGAGACGTACTTGCTTTGCAAACTGTCATGTCTAGATGTCTGACACCTAAATGCGACTTCAAAATCGATAACGTCAACAAAATTTAGAACGTTACGTCGCATTGATATCGATTTTTGACAGATATTCAACGCCCCTTTGTCGCCATGAGCTCGCATAGATGTCAGCTGTTATTGCCGCTTGGCGGGTGTAGCAGCCATTTCAAACAAGTGTCAAATGACAAATAAGTGCATTTTCGGAGCATTTTTCCTCTTTTGAACACATTTCACAAGAAAATTCAGAACAGCGATTGGCTTTTTCTATTTAATCAAATATTAATTACTATTCGTAGACTTACTGGGGCGCCTTTTTTTGTGAACTATAAACCTGGACTTTTAAAGTAAGAGCGGATACGTCAGAACGTGCAAAACATGAAAGGATATTGCAATTATGTGAGTTGTTACTTGGTCGTTTTGAAGCTGTCTCTGTCAGAAATCAAACAATTTTTTTTGTCGATTTGTGTCGCTGTTCTGACTTGCAAATGGGAAGCGCAGACTTGCACAACATTCTGTGCCGATAAGTTACCTAATTGAAACAGTCGCTTTATATATATATATATATATATATATATATATATATATATATATATATATATATATATATATATATATATATATATATATATATATATATATATATATATATATATATATATATATATAACTGGTTTATATTTTCTATCCTAATATACCGAATGTGTACAGAAATTGTATTTAAAATGAAGTCATTTGCTAGTTCAAAATGGGAGTAACCTCCCTAGCTTTGATGCAACGAAACCGAAACGCTCAGAAATGTCACAGACACTTAGTCAGGCACAAAGCAAACATGTTTGTTCACAGCCAACGTCAAATTTCAGGTCAGGCTATAACCAGGGGATTTTAAGTGATAAGAGGGGCGACACCCCCATGAGAGGAGGGAGCGACACCTCCGTTAGAGGAGGGGCAACACCCCCGTTAGAGGAGGGGGCAACACCCCCGTTAGAGGAGGGTTCGACCCCAGCGAAAGGACGGAGCGACACCATAGTGAGAGGATGGGGTGACGCCTCCGTGAGAGGAGGATTTGACCCCAGTCAGAGGATGAGGCGACACCAGTGACAGCAGGGGCGACACACCAGTGAGAGGGGACAGCACCCCCTGAAAATATTGGGTGACACTCCAGCTAGAGGAGGGCCGACACACCCTTGAAAGAAGGAATCGAAACGCCAGTGAGTGGCTTTGGAGGCCCAGTGAGAGAAGGGGCGACACCCCCTTGAAAGAAGGGACCGACCCCTCAGTGAAGGGAGGGGGCGACACCCAAGTGAGAGGAAGGGGGGGGGCCCAGTGTGAGGAGGGTGAGACCCTAGAAAACATTGCGACGTTGCAGCAAGATCGAATAGTCGTCGCACCCGACGTCGGATGAGTTCGGGTTTTGGTTGCTAATTGAAGTCGAAACAACATCCACCTTCCGATGTTTGATAGACATCGATAATTCGGAATCCAATTAACGTGGCGTAGAGGTTTCAAGTGGAAGTCGAAACAACATCTATCTCCGGATATTGTATAGACGCTGGCAAAGCGACCTTGTATACACAGCTGTAACAGCTGTAATGGAGAACTGCCACCTTGACAGGAGCAATCATAGTTTGGTCATCCTGCCATCACAGTGCCCCTCTATTGGGTCACCCGGCAACGCAGGATGTATATGAAGTCGATTTCCATTAATATTTTTCAAAAGTAGAAGTGAAAAGACTTGCGCGCTCCCGAAATTCTCATATTTTACGTCATTGTTTCGATATGTTTACGAAGTAACCTGTAATTGCTATCATTTTCCCTGAGTGGTAACATTGAGTTGTTTTTGGTTGTGTGGCCGACGTCTACACAACCCCTTTTTTAACGTATTTTCAACGTTGCATCAAAGACACTGATCAGATTACCTAAAACGTTGCGTTTTGATCGAGACCAAAAGCAACGTTCAAAGAGCGCAGCTTTCCCATCAAACACATTGGTAAGACGTTGGTAAACTATCGTTTTATTTACGAGTAAAAGCGCAGTTCGCATTCTCCACTTTTAGATGGGTTCCCTTCCGGTTTTGTATTACCATGCAATAGAAATGAAACTTTTTCTTGTAATTAGAATGGTTCCATCCACTCTCCATCCCACTCTCCATCCATCCGACCAAGGAAACTGCGTCATTTGAAGACATCAATCATTCCCTTCAAGCCCCAATTTAAATGGTGACAACGCAGCCAGGTTTGTTGCGGGGTGGATGGGAGGGAGGATAGGCTAAAAGTGGAGAACGCGAATTAAGCTTTTACTCGTAAAAGCGTGTTTGACGAAAATAAAACGATAGTTTTACTTTATGAAAGCTTTGAATTCGCTTATCTCCACTTTTAGATGAGACTAGGGTCCGGAGCAGGGAGTCTGCCATTCTATAAAACTGCATAAAAATTTCGCGAATTACGCCAATAAAACTCGTCAGAGTGCGCTGTCCTTGGATATCTAGTGGGATAAAGTCTTAGAGACAAAATAAAAGGCTCAAACTGTTCTTTTTCTGTTCTTTTAATTTCTTCTAAGATCTGGTCGGGGGAACACTCCCGAACCAATGACAATGAACAGTGTAAAATTAAGCTTAAGATAAACATAGAAGGTAGTGATGGGCTTTGTCTGGTTACTGACTTACAGACTGCCCGACTGAGTATCATAACCATCCCCCGCCTTCCCCCCATTGGAGTGAGCCCGACCTGGGATACTCGATGCCATGTGTCATATGTAAAATTTTTAATAACATATTTTATTGACTTAAATATGTTGCCCCAAACAGACCAGTAAATCCAAAAATAATTTACGTAAAAATAAAACTTGACAGAGAAGAAATTAGCTCTGGTTGTGTCAATAAATGCATGCTAGTTGTCTAAAACCTGAGTTAGTACATGGGACACGCACTGAGGTATCTGACAAGATTTCAATCAATAACATTAAAATACTTGCTAATTACTGTAAAATTCGCAGGCAAAGTAACAAGTTATTAGGTACTCATAGAGTGTCATTATTATCACAAAATTAAGAAATAGTGAGAAAATGCCAAATTTTATCAGTTTTGGTACAGATGCCATAAATGGTACCACGATACCTGAGATACGGTCACTGTAGGATGGGCTCTCCTTCTCATTGGATCAGATAATGACACGCACTTACCGAAACGGGTAAGACGGAGAGGCGTCTATCCCATCTTCCCCTCCCCTCTTGTTCTAGTTGGGACTAGAAAAAGGAGAGGCCAAAGTGAATAAGCCAATAAGAAGGGAGCACTTACTACAGTGACGGTACCTTACACACATTTTTTTGAGTAAGATATAAAAACCGTTCCTAGACCCATTTTGAGGGGCTTTATGAAAGTCTCACTAATGATTGCCTAACTGACTGTATTTTGGCAGGCAATCTGAGTCGTCGGTGATGGTTCTATTTCTTGAACTTATTCTGATAGCCGTTGCGACCTTTGGGCGGTCCATTCTTTTGCTTGCCCTTGTTCTTAGGCCTTGGAGTGGAAGGTCTGTAACATAAAGAATTAGGCTTTGATTGTAGCTTCTGCTGATATAAAAGGCCGCAAAGAAATAAATGCCTGAAATTTCGTCTTGGAAAAAGTCTTTAAGGTAATACTTGATGAACGAGTTGAGTGAAGCCGAGCATCCCAGACTGAGTATTTCAGAGAAGGACACATTACGCATAGCGCTAAGAGAATTTGCCACTTGCCTAACTTGATGGGCCTTGATATTTGGGACTGATTGAAGGTTTGTGTCCGATTGTGCCTTTTCGTACGCTGTGATAATGACCCCTTTTATGTGCCTGGAGTTCGATTGTTGTGAGAGGTCTTTGTTAAATTTGGGCATATAGGAGATGATCACTGCTTTTTGACCCTCTCACCTATATGTTTCTGAAATGTCTAAATATTGGCGTAGTGCTTTCACAGGGCCCAATGAGACCAAACCCTCGGTGGTTTGTTCTTCCGGTAGGATGGCAGGCTTACATGATCGAAGTTGCCCATCCCATGCGTACTGATATGGGTCTTCCCCATAAATCCTGCTCTTGGGACAAGGAAGAGTCTTTCCCAGGTCCCATTTTCTTCGCTTATCGTTTTGTCTAGAGCGTGTATTTCCCTTTTTCTTTTGCTTGAGGCGAATGCCAATAAAAAGGTGCCTCAGAGTAGCGTTTTTTGCATATGTTACCTTTTCTCCAAAAAATGCCAGAACTTTGAAGGAAGCGAAGCACCAAAGACAGATCTCATTTTGCTAAGGATGGCGCGTTAGGGGGAGTTTATTTTAAAGTGTCTGATGAGCTGAGATAGAGCTGAATCTTACCCTGGACCGTTCCCTGTGGATGCTTTAAGTTTTGAACCTATAGCTGCCCTGTAGCCATCGATGGAACCTACTTTTAGTTCTTCATTAGTAAATAGGTGGTCCAGAAAGTCCGCCACTACTGACGGAGAGGCCTGGGAGGGGTCTATTTTCGTTTTGGCGCTCCAGGAAGCAATTTATTCCATTGGGCCCTATAAACATTTGCTGTGGATTGTTTGTCTCTATTGACCATTTTATCCACTACCCTTTCTGAAAAATCTTTTTCTGTAAGGCGGATTGGTCATGCACCATAGGTGCAGGTTCAGTAAGTGGGGGCAGGGTGTAAGTGTTGCCAATGCGGTTGGGATAGGAGTACCTTGTGACATGGGATCAGGGTTGATTTGATCAAAGTGCACTGCTAGTAGAGCAAACCATGGGGCTTCTGGCATGGATCGTGGTTTCGATTTGATTACTTTCTGCAAGACCTGAAGTGGTATTGCCTGTGGGGGAAAGGCGTAAAGTACTTCCTGGGTTGGCCATGGGCAATTGAGGGCGTCCACAGCTCAAACCAACAGGTCTGAGCAACGGGAGATAAATCTGGGCAGCTGTGCCGTCATCGAGTTGGCGAATAGGTCTAGGGTAGGTGAACCCCATGGTAACTGGTTTATTACCCATTGGAAGATTGTGTGGGCTAGGCACCATTCGGTATGGATTATATGGCCAACCCTGGAGGCTAGGTCTGCCAGTACATTGAGTTTCCCTGCAAAATGATGGGCTATGAGGGTAATGTGATATTGGCGGGAGAGAAAGAATCTTTAACGCTAGCTTCGTCTCTTGTTTGTTTACATAGGCTACTGCTGATGAATTGTCTAATAGGACTAGGACTGATTTGCCATAGAGGGGCTGTCTTTTCGGTTGCTACTGGGGGACCTCAAAGGGATTCCATTGTCTGCAAACTTACTCTTCCGTTTGTCGCAATTGCTCTTATGGCTTGAGAAATTTTGAGGCGTCTTTCCCCGGTAGAACTGCCCTCGGATTTTTAGATCCCATCTTTCTCGGAGAAACACAATGTCTTGCTTGAGAGAGAGAGTTCTGATTTGGAAAGATTGACCACGAGTCCCACCTGTAGGGCTTTCTGCACTAGTGATAAGGTTTGCTGATGAGCTATCCTTTTGTCTTGATGGGCCAAAAATCAGTCTTCTAGATATTGAAAAACTAGCATGCTTTCTAGACTGGCCCATGATTTTAGTACTTTCATTACCTTTGAGAACACGTATGGGGCCATGGAGAGGCTGAAAGGAAGTGCCCGAAACCAGAGGCGTTCTCGGCCTACTTGGAAGCCAAGAAATTGTTTGGCAGATTGGTGTAGTGGGATGTGGAGATAGGCGTCGGACAGGTCCATCGAAGTCCAGCACATCCTTGCCTGTAGGCTTTCTTTTATGATTTGGGCTGTGTCCATCTGAAAACACGCTGTTAACAGAAACTCATTGAGGTAGGAGAGATCTGTAACTAGTTTCCATTCGCCCGATTTTTGGGGACAAGAAAAACCCTTCTGAAGAAAGCTTTTTGGGTTTCTGTCATTTCCTCTATGGCCTCTTTCTCTTTTAGTGATCACAGCATCTCTTGGAGTGCCAGATTCTTGTCTGACCCTCTGGGGTAGGAGGTGGCTAGGTTCTCTGGAGCCTGAACTAATAGGGGAATGGGAGGTTTGTGGCCTCTCGGATCCCGTTTGAAAGGGGGGGGAGTACCCGTTTTTGAGATATCGGACTACTCGACGGGGTCACCCATTTTTGCCCATGTTTGCCCGAAATTGCCTAGCCTTCCTCTTCGGGCCAGACGGGTTTCTGCATTTGTTAAAGTATCGCCAGGAGACCAAGGAGTCTCTGGGTGGTACTTTGGTTGGCTACTACCTGTTCTGCTGAGGCGAAGGTCCTTCCAGCTTGCTGCCATAGCTTGGTTTCGCGGGACATCCTCGACATGAGGGCAAAGTCTTGTGACAGGGAGCGGCTTTCCTGGTTAACCCTTTCGATTTCCGCGGGGGCGGGGGAACAGCTCTTCCTCTCCTAGCATAGGGGCATGTCGCAGTTCTCTTAGCCCTTTCACGCTCGAAAAGCAATGCTGCAAGAACGCATCCGTCTGAGAAGCACCATAGACGTCATGAGGAAAGCAGACAGTTTGACTACGTCCCTGGTCGCCAGAGCCAGGCATTCCAGTAGCTTGGAGGTCACTGGATCATCGATAAATCCTCCTTCTTAACCCTTCAAGGTGTGTCCTGAAAGGACATGATATTAAGGATATGTCCGGAGGAGGCTTCCGTAGTCTTAGCGTTCTTGTCTACTAACGGGATGTCTGAATCGTTGCGGACGGAAGGCATCCAAATTGTCCGTTTTGCATGTTGCTTTAGCGGTTCTGACGGTATTAAGTCGTCCGACGGACAATACGGGCCAGGCCTTACAGCACAGATATTCGAAGCGTGAAAACGGGACAGGGTCCGACCTTCGCTATTGTCCATCCTTTTAAACTCCTTCGATCGTACTGTCGTACTGCTATGGCATTAGCGATGCCTCCGCTGTTGGGCAGTGAGATGAATGGGTCGTGGTGTAGGGGAGCGGACTCAGATCTTTCCAGAGTTTTTGGCCACTGCCTGGGGATCTGATGAAATCCATCTCCCTGAGAGGTAGGCGGAATCGGCATGACGGCGGTGTGTCCCCTATTTCTTCGCCTGAATCCTTCTCCTCCGACTCCTGAACCTCTCAGTCCGGTTCGGGATCATTTTTGTGTTCCGTTGCCTCCGAGGATTCGGGATCACTATTGACTTACACCTCTTCCAGCTGAGCACATGGGACAAAACAGGGGGACTGAGTAGGGGAGGGCTGTGTATCTGGTGGGGGACGAGAAAGCGTGGCGGATGGCTTACGTTTTAGCTTTCGTTCCAAGTCTTGCCGTTTCATTTGCTGTTGTAGTTCTTGCAGCTGCTTTTGTACTTGAGTTTGCAAGGACAAGAAGGCCAAGAAGTCGCTGGGTCGCCAACTGACCTGTCATGGCCGTAAAGCTTGTACCCGAGCCCGTGTGGGTGACCGTCACTGGCTCTGGAGTAGCTTTGGCTTTAGGCTCCTTCGTTTCCGACTTGACGGGATCTGTGGGAGTAACGGCCCACGCTTTCCTTAAGGTCTCTAGTTCTTTCCCCGCCGGAATATCAAAGTCAGCGATTGTCTCAGAGTATGCCTTCCGCGCTTTCCTGTCTTTTTTTGTCTGTAGCGAGAGCGTCTGACTCCGATTCCGTATCCATCGTAATGGGAGTGGCTTTCCGCATAGTTTCCTCCACAAATTACGCTTATCTGTCTGCGAGCGTTGCGTATTCTGTTTCTAAGAATGAGTTTCCATTCCTTGGCTGATATGTGATGGCACTCAGCACAAGATTCCACTCATCACAGAAAGGTAAGCCGCTTTTCCGTTTGGAACGGTCGCAGATCGAGTGAGGATTGAACGATGAGGGAGGGTGTGTGCACTGCGGAAGCGCAGGTAGATCCCGCAGACTGGCTTCTGTCATATTTGAAAGACAAGCATAGAGAAAATAGTAAGATACCTGTCTATGTCCCCAGTAAACATAGAGACAAAAAATACTTGCGTAAAGACATTACTTATTGACCGTGATCCAAGAGTGTGAGCCTATGGTACAACTATTCACTCTCATCATCCAGGCGCTAAAATAATGCTTGCAGGCGTATTCGGCGCCGTTTCAGTATCGAAAAACAGATACGGGACCGACATGGGCCCATTTCTGGGCTTCTCGGTGATCCCACAAATGGGATCTGCCCATGGACACGAAAATGGAAGTAAAAAATGGGACCCCAAAATGGGGTCACCCATGGGACCTCTCGGGCCCATCTTCGGGCACTCCCTTAAAGGGACACTCACTTAAATCCCATAAACGGGACCAGTTCGTGGGATCTCCGGACAGGGTGCCGAAAACGTTACCTAGGAACGCCCACCAGGAACTGAATCATGTGGGACTACAGTCCCTAGCGTATAGACAGCCCCCCTAAGGGAGGTGCCGTAAATGGGCCTCCAGGTGCCATCGATGGCACCCGGTGCCATTTATGGGATTCGGTAGTCCCATAAATGGGATTTTAGTTAAAAATTCGCTAGAAATAGCCCGAAACTCCTGAAAGCAGTTATTTGCCTGGACCGAAGATAGTTGCGTCGGAGAACCCTAACGTAACTAGCTGGCCCCTAGGGAGTGTCAATTACAGCAAAAACTGGGCATTTCCGTGAAGGCACAGTTAGCTGTGACTCACTGGGAATCAATGCAGGCAAAGTGGACTGCAAAAACTCAACCAACTCCGAGGCGTTATGTGCAAGAACCAGAACGTGATTTCCGATCCTGTCGCTTCCGTATGGAGAAGAGAGGCACCCTTGCCGGGACGAAAAAAGGTGTCACCCGCAACGTGTAAACTCAACAACTACCATACCGAAGATACTAGTGCCGAAAAATTGCTAAAATACAATTTATCCAACTGTCTCGGAGAATAAATAGTATCCCTTAAAATATAATTTAAACTGATTTAAAACAAAATCGCACCTTGCTTAGTTCCTTTTTTTTCTAAGAAAAAAAGCGGAGCACACAGAATGGCGTGTATTGTAAACAGCACGCTTGAAGGGAAAGATTTATGTCTTCAAATGATGTAATTCTTAGTATTCCTTCATTCTCATTGGTCGGATGGATGGAGAGTGGGATGGAGAGTGGATAGAACCATTCCAATTGCAAGAAATAGTGGAACTTTCACTTGTACAGTTTAGTGCTTGAAGCTAATGCGTTAGATTGTAACAAGTAAAACGGATCCGTCGTTCAGCAATTTGTCCTGGGGAGCAAGGCAGATACATGACATATACGTGCCATTTACCTATTGCCTCGAGGGTTTGGTCTTGGTGGGCGAAATAGGGTGATGCGGCATTTTTCGCAAAGTGACCATTCTCGTGTATTTCTCAAGAACAATCAACAAAATGCAGGGTGGCACAATGATATATCAAAGAAACAAACGATCATTCTTTCAAAGGTCACATGATAAAATGAAATATGGATACTAGGTCCATATGCGAAATATAGAGACTATAAAACTAAAGATACTGGAAAATTATAAATACTAGATCCGGATTGTATTATGGTGGTTGATAGACTTGTATTGTGCCAAGTTTCCAAGGTGCCACACAAGTGGAAGTAATTCTATTACCGATCACAATGACAGTTTAGAACTTTTATTTACAGTAGTGTAAGCCTTACTTCCGGTAGCGGGACGTAAGGTTAATGTTCGGGAAAACATTCCTCATATAGGGTTAGGGTCACATGACTGATGATTGACAGGTCACGTGACTGATGATGATTGACAGGTCACGTGACTAATGACGCCATGATGATTGACAGGTGACTTAGGGTTATGCTGCTTAGGAGAGTCTTAGTATGATGCCATGACATCATAACGTCATTATGACGCAGTGATAACGTCATGATGACGTCATTATAACGCCATGATAACGTCATTATAACGCCATGATGACGTCATTATAACGTCATGATGACGTCATTGACACGGGCGCGCTCTATCAATCACCATCTGTGTCAGAACTGTCATGGGCATTCTGGCACACCCTATGACGTCATTATGACGTCACTACCTGGGCCACAACTCTCCTTTTCCTACTACTCAGTACAGCACCGAATTCCTTGATTGCCACATTTTAATAGCCAAGCTGCCCTACTTACCTGGGAGTTCAGTTGAAAATGGCTCCTTTTCCCCACTTTTAAACCCGCTTTACAGGATACGTTTTTGGTGCATGCGCCTGCTCATGGCAGCAAGCTGCATCGTGCAAATACAAAGTTTTTATGGTTTTTATGACCCATCCGTCGTCACGCTGCAAGCCAACGGAAATAGAGCCCGTCCTAGTTCTTCGTGAGCCAGTTGCTTCAAGCCATTAAAAGTGGGGGAAAGGCGTGATTTTCAACTGAAAAATTATTTCGTTGAGCATCAGCGTGCTTTGACGTTCCAAGAGGCTTGATTTTTTTCCACTATTTCGTCAAACACCGGTTCTCCCATGCGCAAAAAATTGAGGTGCAAAGCGCCGTCAGTGTTTAAAAGTTCCAGAATAAGGCATGAGAATGCGCCATGAGAAGATCTTTCGTTTATCCATTCACGGACCCATATTCTGCGTCTTTTGGATCTGTGCTTTTTTTACCGAAATTGCCAAAATTACACTTGAATTTCAACGTGTTTTTCCATCTCCAGATAATAAGTAAATAGTTCCCATCCTTCCAATTTGGAGCGACCCCCACATATAGCCCACGTCGGCTATACGTGGGACATCCCCTGTTCCCACGTCGGCAATATGTGTGTTTTTCGTGGGTTGTCCCATTTAATTACGTGGGCACTTGGCAATTTTGAAACACGTTCCGACGTATACCCCAAGTGGGCTGTCCGACGTTGGCTATACACAGGCTGTCCCACATTGGCAATACATAGAACAGCCTACGTATAGCCAACGTAGGTTTTAGGTGGGATTTCCCACGAAATTACGTGGGCGTTTGGCGATTTTGAAACACGTTCCGACGTATAGCCCACGTGGGCTGTCCGACGTTGGCTATGCTTGGAACAGCCAACGTTCCAAAATAAATTTGTAACAATTTGTAACATCTCATTTAACATGTCGCCTGACCATTACTTTAACCACTGACCATTAATCTTTCAAACTACACCACAACCCACCATTCTGATTTTGTTTAGCAACTGACGAATCGTACTTACCTGGGTTTGAACCGGGAACCTCTAGCATCCTACGCGTCGACCTCACCTCTACGCCACGGGGGATCCATGTAATAATCAATGTTATTCCTCCCCCCCCCCCCAAAAAAAAAGCTTCTCGTCCTCAGCAGTTTATTTTTTACAGTGATGAGTTTGTTAACTGTTTACTGTTTACTTTTATAATTATTTGTTTGACAAAAATCGTTGTGTTCTGTTTTTATACTGGGTATTTGCTTATATGGAATATCATTTAGATATCCTAATTTAATAAAAAATATTCAAAATCAAATGAATGATGTCTAAATTCAACATTAGATTTTGCAGTTATATATTAAAATCGTAAGTAGTATCTGTAATTTGTCAAAAAATGGTATTTAGTTTATACGATTTTCCATGACGGTCCAAAACACAACATCCAATAATATTGATTTTTCATAATACTCCACTGCAAAACGTTGGGTATACGTGGGAGTAAGAGGGGTCATCCGACAGTGGGACATCCCACATAATGCCCACTTGAAGCCGACGTTGGACAGCCGACGTGGGCTACACATGGGCTGTCCCAAGAAGGTTATACGTAGGAGTGAGAGGGGGCGTCCGACGGTGGGACATCCTACATAATGCCCACTTGGAGCCGACGTATGACAGCCGACGTGGGCTACACGTGGGCTGTCCCACGAAGGTTATACGAGGGAGTAAGAGGGGGCGTCCGACAGTGGGACATCCCACATAAAGTCCACGTACAGCCGACGTTGGACAGCCGACGTGGGCCACACGTGGCTTGTCCCACGTAGGGTACACGTGGGAGAAAGTGGGCACGCCCTGCCGTGGGACATCCCTCTTGATGCCGACGTATAGCTGCCGTTGGCTGTACCACTTGGGCTATACGTGGGCTGTCCCATGTCGGCTATACGTAGGCATTAGGTGGGACAGAGTGTAACTGGGACATCCCACACATAGCCCACGTGTATCCGATGTAGGACGTCCCACGTCCCACATCCCACGTAAAGCCAACCTAATGCCAACGTCGGCTATACGTCGGGGAAAATCTTGTGCTAACTGGGTAGGGATAGTTTTTCCATTAAAATGTTGTTATCGGGTAAGGGGAATTCGGTGCTACACTGTAAACTTTCGATGTACGCTTTGCTCGTGAGTTTTAAATCTGAGCATGCCCCGCCGTGTAAACCGGTCTTTATTGGCTTTGAGCAACTGGCCTGGCACTCAGTTGAGACACTTATCGGTTAATCTCTTTCATGTGTTCTGATTAACGTATCTGTGCTCACGAAAAAAAATAGGGCGGGCTCTATTTCCATTGGCTTGTTGCGTGACGCCGGATGGTCATAAAAATCACAAAAAGTTCGTGTTTACATGATGCAGCTTGCCGCTTTGAGCAAGCCCATGCACCAAAAAACGCATCGTGTAAACCCCGCTTAACGGTTGCCATTCACTTCTTTTGCGCAGTTACATCTCATAAAACCACAGGGAAGTAAAGGCAAATTCCCCTGCACTAAAAATACGTGCGATGAATCAGGGTCTTCACGCAGATATGATCATGTGCCAAAGCATTACTTGACTCAAGCCGTTTCAAGTGCCAGCAGTGCTCTACTGATAAAAAACAACTTATGCGCAGAAAATTTTATACTGTTTCAGACGAGATTTATCAAGAAGGAACTACAGTTAAGTTTTTGTGCAGTAATAAACCGCACAAGATTGATATTTATTTGGACAGTTAAATGCAGCATCAAGGACATTGGCATTGGCTTTATGTGGGTTTTTATATCTTGCAATGCATTATCTAGCCTATTAAAGGGATAAAATAAATAACTTATTTCAGGGGTTTCGATAAAGCTAACTGAGGAATAACACTTAAAGTTACAGCATATTTATAAACACTGGAAAATCTATTAACTGTTTATGAAGTTCTGAGACAATTAGAGAAGAAAATGGATAGCAGAGCGATTGTCTGTAATATTATTACTTTACTGGCGTCGGTTTCCGCAACGCATTGGCACGCGCATCGAGTGGACTCAGCTGTACGCGAGCAGTATTTCCTTACAACACCATGGTCTGGAATGACGTCATGGTGCCCTTCGCAATGCCATTGTCAATTTGATGAAACGAAAAGAAAATTGGATTTAAAATGTGATGGTCCGTACAACGCAACGGTTATGAGTGATTTTTTCAGTGCTCATAAAAGCCTTGAGTATCTTAGGTATTACGACAGTATATTGGGTACAGTGCCAAAAGAACTTTGCCTTCTGACTGGATTACGTGAGCTACAGCTCAACAATGATTCCATCTTCAAACTTGAAATGAACCAATTTTCTTGTATGGAATCTCTTCAACGGATCGATTTGGATCACAACGCAATACAGGAAATCGGAAACTATTCATTTGCAGGGTGTGAAAACCTGGTGTACTTATCAATGCGATATAACGGTCTACAAACTGTCCACAGCGGAGCATTCCTTCATAAGGAACTCACAAATCTCTTTGAGCTTCGTTTTGAATATAACAGCCTCACAGAACAAGACTTCTGGCCCTTTCTCTTACCATCGCTTCCATTCTCAAGTCTGTCCAGGGGAGTTTTTTTAAATATAACCTTTAACAAAATTTACAGACTTGTTAACACAGTTGGCCTCGATATCAATAAGCTCCCTTACTTCAAGACGTTAGCAGAAAGTTTGGTTATCGACTTCAGACGAAATGAATTGCGCAAAATAGCCAACGTAAACTTTGTCAAGTTACTTAACATAACACATTATCTGGAGTTGCTAAAATTTTGGAATATGGCGTTTATCTTCACAGAAAATCCATGGGATTGTGACTGTGACATGTACTATCTTCTTCAAGAGTGGCGACCGCTCCTCCAAAAGTTCTCAAATTGGGGAGACCGAGCTTTGCTAGAATTTAAATGTGCCTCGCCCCCTCGGGCCAGTGGGACTGTAATCATAAACACAACACTGACGAATTTTCAATGCCGAGTGAATGAGTCGTGTCCAGACAAATGCGTCTGTTGGCACACACCCGGCAACGCCACTATGAATGTCCATTGTACAGGACAGGGATTAACGCGCGTTCCGAATACCAGCCCAAATGAAACCAACATCAATTTACATCTAGCCGGAAATTCTATACCAGTTCTTGAAAAGCAGTCGTACTTTTCAAACGTTTCCTTAATAGACGTCAGCATGTGTGGACTGAAAACATTTGAAAAAGGCGTATTTATTACACTTTCGGGAATAAAAAGTTTTTATCTCAATGACAACAATATTCGCCACTTTCCAGTTGAGATGTTCCGTGCGAAATTCCCAAATCTGACGGAAATTCATTTATATAACAATCCCGTTAAGTGTAGCTGTCAGACTCTCTACCTTAAATCTTGGGTAACAAAACATGGGAAAGCCGTTATTCATCCTGATGGAATTGAATGTCATGAAGGCGGGAATTGTCCAGGAGTTAATATCTTAGATGTGCATAATGCAGATTTTATATGTGGCATTCAAATGACGTTTATTTTCGAGATATTTTCTGGATGCTTGGGCTTTGTAATTTTTAATGCGCTTCTTATAAGTGTTTACAGACGAAACCTCCAAATTAGAATATACTGTGCGTTCAAGAAGAAAATAGCAATGCCCATGGTGTCCGCCAATCAGCGCCACACACTGGATGTTCTATCGATAGGTGTTGAAGAAAATCAGCGTGAAGTTTCAGAAATCATGGAATACGTTAGAAATATTCTACCAGAGCCAAGAATTTTTAATAACATTGATGACGTTGTTCTTGGTGGTAATACACGGAGAGAAACATGTTCGCTTCTAAAAGAAACTAGATGTATCATACTAAATATCTCGCGTGATTTCCTCTCAGACAAAACCAACAGTTTTCTTTTTAGTGCTGCATTTGATGCCTTTATTCAAGACCGAGACATGGCGTTGCTTCCTGTCTTGATTGATGTTAGCCGTAAGGAAGATATTTTGGGCTACAATATTGAAAGTGACTTTAAATATTTTATCAGAAAAGCGGATTGTCTCCTGTTCAATGACAGGAGACAATTCGAAATTGATTTGAGAAATTGGTTTAGAAATTGCGGAATGATATAATCACAGCAGATGGGGAAAGGAGTATACTGGGAGGGGAAAGGCGTGAAATATCTCCCAGCTCCGTAGATTTCTGTGCCGGTGCTCCGGGCAGATAGTTCATTGGGTGAACAGTTCTCACCTCTATTACATAAGTCCTATACCGTGACGTAATCCCTGACTGGGGCTGAGAACTTATGGCGCGAATGAATTGGGTAAATATTTGCGAGGTTGTTAATACCTTGAGTAAACAATGTCTCACGAACTTGTTGCATATATACAACTTCCACATTACACACGCCATTTTCTGAAGAATATCGTGATACATATTTTTTATGAATTCACATCTGTTGTTTTATCTTTTATATTTATAAGGTAAGATTAATTCCATTGTGTCGTATGATAATTGTGCAATTTATGTAATCTGATCCCAATAAACAAAATGCTCCGTTTCAGTGCTGCACAAAAATTGATTGACCACTTTTAAGGCGATTAGCCTCAAGGTTAATCCTATTCTGCCATAATTTCAACACTACTCTGAAGTATTCAAGGCCACAATTGTAATTAGCGCAATCGGTGCTAATCATAAATGCTACTGAAAAAAATCGGAGAGGGCGAATACAATTAATGTTGAAAAACTCAGTGAGAACTATTTGCCCGGACTATTCGGCCTGAGCACCGGCTTGTTAACACTTGACAAGCTGTTAGCTTGTAAGGATTTTATGAATTTGTGCGAGCAGCAGTTCGTCCTTTTTCTTTTTGACAGTTTTCCTATTTTTGTGTCGTTTTTTTCTCTGACACTATGGGCCCTAGGACCATGAAACATGGGACTTATGAAGAGCTTGATCTGAACGTGTGCATGTCACTTTTTATTTTCGTCTTTGATTTTGTTTTCTTTGTTAAAACGCCATGTGAAAAGAGTGTATTTTTGCAAGTAAATGCGGAGCATATAACGTACAACACAGAACACCACACAGTTGCTCAGCTTTGTGCGAACTCTCACTGCATAAACAGATAACACAGCGTATGCCTGATCAGTCAATCAAACCTTAAGTCAACAAAAACCAAACACTACTCGGCTTGTAAGACGTATTCATGCTGTGTTGTTGCTAATATATTAAGCTCGTATTAAGTTATCAACCTATTGAGTTTTTGTCTTGACAGTGGCCCGATTTTTAGCCCTCAGCCGTCCGTCTGTCCGTCCGTCGCACTTAATAAAACTTTTTTCTTGTCCGAGCGATATCTCAAAAAGTATTCATCGGATCTTCACCAAACCTTAGAGGAAGGAAGTATATATAGCATAGATGTGCAACGGAGGATTCAAATTGTCTCTTATCCGTCCGTCGCACTTCAAACTTTTTTCTTGTCCTGGCGATATCTCCAAAACAATTCATGGGATCTTCACCAAAACTTACACGAAGAAAGTATATATAGTGTAGATGTGCAAGACATATCCGTCGCTCCATCCGTTGCACCTTGTATATTGTTTTTGTCTGAGCGGTATTTCAAAAGAGTAACTGGACCACAGTGATGTAACTGCTATTGCCTGAGGGCTCTGCATCTCCGATGCCTATGTTTTAGAATATTATAAGCCGCATACATGTTGTGCCATAAGCTCTGTACTTATTGTATGACGCACTGTGTGCATATTGTAAAATACTTTATTTTATTCAAGAAATAACCCATTAAAGGAGGAAATATGTTTGCGTTTTAATTTTTGTCAAGTGTTTAACATTTCGCTAGCGAAATACGGTTCTAGTTTTTTATCTGATGTTTTCTTAAGGTTGCCTTAGGCTAGTATGTCTCCTAATATGCGCATTTGCCGCATTACGTGTCTGTTCTAGATGCATTTGTTCTATGTCACACAGACCTTTTTAATAATGCCGCTAATTCCATTAGCTTTTTCTGACGCTATATCTCTTGCTCTGCGTTCTTCAGATTGTCGCCTCGCCTATGCTTCCTAAAAACACTAACTGGGTTTCATCAGTCGTATTTATGTTCATTTTTGTGAACTGTTTGCTTTTCCCGTTTTTAATTGAACATCGTAATTTATTTCTAAAAACTGGTTTGCATTTACTTTGTTTAAGTATCACCTTTTTTACATCATTAGCAATAGATTTACAGATTTGGACATGTAAGTGAATATTTTAAAAAAGCAAATAACTACGATAACAAATACAAGATAAATCCGGTGTTGCAGGCCCAGTTGAATCCGGACCAAGTTGAGTCCTTTTACTACACATTCTTGTGAAATGAAGCCAATGTTTCGGAAGGAAGGGGGGACTCAATTGATACTGGGATAAATTAACGAGAAACTGTTTACTAAAATTAAATGTATTTAAATGTTGAGATTAGATCAGATACAATAAAATTGACGTTCTTAAAGGACCACTTTACACCTTGTGTTATTTATATTAGACGAAAAGGCAATTTGATTAATACATAACCACCGATTTACACACATAAAAAAAGAATACGAGATCAAACGAAACTTCTCAACGGTTGTCTATTCAAAGGATTGAGATGCCCAGGAGGAATGCCCCTAGAAAAAATGGCCCCCGGGCCAAATATTCTAGGATATTTGTTCCCCCACGGACCATTCGTCCTGGGATATTTGGCCTCCACTTGGGATATTTAGTCTACCAGGGGTCCATTCATTCCCCTTTGGTCCCCATTATAAATTTTCTTGAGGCATGAAAAACAGTTATTGCGATCACTCACCGCTTTGATGCCGGAGAACCAAGTTCCACCTCTCTAAGCTGTATAAAATGGGAGCAATTAATCAATTATTGTACTAATATACTTACATGAATCTGCCACGATTAACTCACCGCTAGGATTACATATATAATCACATATTCTTTGATGACATCATATCAGTCAACCGTGGCTGTTGTATTAATTTGCGATCAGTGTATATTTATGTATATATCGATTTTAATCTCGTATCTAATTCAGAAATTCAAATTTAATCCTTGTGGTGAGTTCTAAAGGCGCTTTGATTGCCGCGATTCAAAATCCAAAATCAGATTGCTGCCTATATAGCATGCAAAAATATTATAAAATTTATAATTCAATTGATCGTGGATGGAAACACACAAGAACTCGACGAAAATTTAGAGATCAATGGATTACCTGGTGAAAATTAAAACATGAAAAATAAAAAGTGGAATGTGGTCCTCTAAAGCATCTTGGAAAGCTACAAAAATCGGCCAATAACACGTGTATATCAAGCATCAAGAATCGTTTCGCTTTCGTTTGTGCTATATAGACATTTCAGAAGTGTATCTGTTTTTTTAGTGAGCTTGACACCTATAATTTGTAGAAACTTTGTAGAAACTTTTCCACACAGAAAATAAAAGCAAATAAAACTATTGTTTTTAATTTCTCGACAAGGAAAAAATAAAAGGGGCCAAATATCCTTGATGGGTTGACAAATATGCTAGAATGAATGGTCCGCGGGGCGGGAGGGGGGCATTCCTCCGGGCAGGCCATTCATCCTGCCACATCGGTAGTAATGATTTTAAGTTAAAGTTTCTCTCCTCTCGGGCTATCTCCGGTAATTTTAATTCGATTTGTTATTACGCGGGAGGGGGATAATTCAAATTCGATTTCTTATTACCCCCGGGATAATCTGAAATCGAATTTGTAATACCCCTTTCTGTTTTTATATTACCACCATATCAAAAGCTGTTAAAATGCAGAAAAAAATAATCTTTTATATTTCTGCATTTATCCACATACAAATAAACTAAAACGACATATCGATTTCCTCAACTCTTCTACGAGAGCCAAACTGGACGACCTCTTCAACACTGGTTTTACACAATCATTATAAGTATTTGATATTCTACAAAGAAGTTCAGTTCAATTGCTCACTCAAAGTCAAACAACTTTTCTATTAGTATCTATCCATGTCTTTCAATGTCTGCTAATGTCACAATTTTCTGAGTAGGTTAACCCCCAGCTCAAAGCTGCTAATCCCAAAGTGTCGGGACGATGTTTTTAGCAGGTTTCCTGCATATGTGTAAATAGGAGGTTGATTTTGGTTGTTACATGCAATTCCAATAACTACACACAGCAGAAGGAAAACGCTAAAAGTTATAAAATAAAATAAAAGGATGAAAATAAACACGGAAATGCTTATTATTATTATTTGTTATTATTTAAGATAATTGGCTTTCTGTATGATAACAGCTTTTGACATGGGGGTAACTTGAAATCAGGGGGAGGGGGTAATGCAAATTCGAATTTAAGTTACCGGGGGCAGGAGTAGCTTGAATTCGATTTTAAATTACCCGGGGGATAATAGAATTACAGGGGTAATCTGAAATCTTTACACCGAGACTCAGCCTAAAACATATTGAAAGCGACCACTTTTTCAAAATTTGATCACACATTATTCTCACAGTTTTCGTTAGATCGCAATAAACCTTTGTGTGTATATGGCCAACTCAGCTGTGAGTGTTTTTTTTTGGCTTTTTTTTTGGCTTTTTTTTGGTAGGGATATTTTATCATGTTATTTGGGAGATTCGGCAATTCTCCTCGTTTCTTAAAAATATGCATCTTCATACAAAATCTTAAAGTTTGGCATGAGGATAGCTAAGGTCAGAGGAAAAATACTTTTTTATTATTTATTTTCGAATATTTGGTTATGCAGCTGGCATGGTGAAATTACCTTTATCAAAGTTCTATATTACTCAGCGTTTAGAATGATTATTCTGTGCTTCCAAGTGTAAATTTTGCTGCTCAGTAGCAAAATCGGCCTAATCGGTCATACTTGGTATTTTAATTCATAACGTGGGGTCGAAATGTTATTGCTATAACACCTGATTACAGAATTCTATGGTAGATTTTAAAGGATTGATTAATAGTACTAGCTCTATTCTGTAAACGCTATGCATATTTTCATTCAACGCGACATAATTAAATGAAACAATGTAAATTAAACATTTCATGATCCGTATTGAACTTCTCTCAGCTTAAAGGTAATTTAAAAACAAGCATTTGATATTCTGAAAAACGTGCTTTAACAGGGAAATTTTAGTCACAACCTAATATCATGAAATCTAGTTCACTTCTGAGTAAGATATACTTCGTAGTCATTCAGTTTGTGTAGGTATCTTTTCAAGGCCACAAACATCGCATTGCCGGTGATCAAATTCTTCTAGTTTTCTTTCATCACGGACTTGTCTTGTCCATTGCATTATCTGCGCAGTCTTTACTTTTTCTGTTAATCAAGCGAATTACATCATTTGAAGATATCACTGCCCATATTGTCATTATCTTTTTCCTCTGTTCTTCGTTGCTGTGCTTTAATCAAGCGTTTTAAGGATGAAAATGATTCAATCGTATTTCAGTAATTAGAAAGTTAGTCCTTGCTAAGTCTCTAATTTATAATCAATTTCTTCTTCTTTTAAGTGGAGGTTTCCCTCCTTAAGATTATTGTCTGTTACAATTAAAATTAAGATATTGTAATTTTTAAACTTTAAAAAGCATTAAGTGAAAAAATTGCAATGGTGAAAGATTTAAGTCTATGCTTTAATCTATAGTGGATGTTGTGTTCAGCATTTCGCGGAAACAATATTACGTAACTGAGCGATAATGTGATATGCCATTGTAATTCACATATTTTTACTTGTACTGATAAAGTAATGCAACAACTTTGATTAGAATTACGTTGATTTAAATACGTAACCAAGTTTCAGAATTAACAAGAATTTCCATTTAGTTTTGCAAGGAAGGGTTTAATATTTTAGTTACCAAACAATTTAATTTAAGTAATAAATGGGTATATATTTATGCCTAGTACTTTGTATAATATTTACAGAAACAATCAAACAGTTTCAGATATTCCAATAAGCTGCAGCTTATCCATTCCCATGTAAACCTATAAATCAAAAGTACAGGGGTGTCTGGTTGTTATGATTGATCTTCGGATTCTATTGTCCTTCGTTTGTTTTCATGTTGAATTTTGGAAACTGGAATGTTTTGAATTTTGGAATTGGAGACAGAACAGGCGAGTGTTTAAAATTTATAATGTTCTTTCCACGGATCGGCTGTTTCACGAGCACAGTTTTCTTCGATTGTTCGGTAGTTATATTCTGGAATCAGAATGTGGCTGTGGCTACCGAATTTGTTTGAATGTAATCCAAAATCCCATTGCAAAGTTAAGCTTCACGAAAATCCGCATTTTTTGGCCATCGAATCATCGTCTTTTAACGCACAAGTTGATTCTTTTCAAAACACTGTGGTATTGTTATATTGTGCCTCTTTTTGTAATAGTACGCTATGCTGTCTTTATATTCAGCATAATCTTGTCGTACGTATGCATCGCTTGCGCACTCAATGTCAAGTTATCCAGCATCGTTGGAATTATCGTTCTGTTCTTATTTGCCTTCCGAAAAGCATTTGCGATGGAGAATTGTCAGCTGCTGAGTGAGGCGTTGATCTGTATGGCGTCCATGCTACAAACCGGAGGCACTACCTCAGGCACTGCAGATTCATCTACACCTTTGCTAAAATGTCAACTGCTGGCCGTATGAATGAAGTTGAATTTCGCACTGAATTCTACAAACTTACCCATCAGTTCTACATTCAGTAGGAATTCCATGTCTAGCAAATAGTGACTTCAGTTTCAGTATCACGGCATTGCTGGTGATATCTGGAATTAGGACCAACTCCATGTACCTATTGTAATAGCCTAACATGAGAACATAAGTTCTTCTCAAACGCATCAATAGTCAGTTTCCGATATGGCTCGGATGGCAGAGGAATTGGCATTAACTATTCATGACATTTTGAGGCTATATTCTCTTCACAGAATACACGGAATTGACCCATCGCTTGAATATCTTGATTAATCGTTGGCCAACAAACACTCTGCGAGGTGAGTTCTTTGGATTTAACTATTCCTTGATGACTACCGTGCAGTTTCTGTAGATTGTCTTCGGAATTACAATCCTGTTGAGGTAAATCAAAATACCTCTTGTCACAAATATGAATGAATACAAAGAATGAATGCAGTCTGACACATCACGTTGGTAGTGAAGGCATAACCATCGTTAAATCGGGATCTGTGTTTAAAACGCAATTAAATCTCATAAGATGTTTCACCAGTCTTTGAATACGTATCGGCGTTTTATCTATGTCCTTTTTGTTGACCAAAGAAACGAGAGGTTTGTGATCAGTGATTAGTTTGAATTCTTTTAGTTCCATCAGATAATGAGAAAAGTTCTCACATAGTTACACCTGTTCAGACACTCTTTGTTGATCTGGGTAAATCGTCTCCTGCATGGAGTACGCATCGCGAAGTACAGGCAATTGGCTTCATTTCTCCACCTAATGATTTTAATAGACAGGCTCCCAGACCGTATGAACATGCATCAGCTGTAACGAACGTTGGCCTGCGCATGCCGTAATACCCAAGAACAATACTGGATGTTAATAATTTCTTGATATCTTCAAATGACTTCTTTAGTGGTTCCCAAGTCAATATACTATCCTGCTTTAACAACACCTGCATGAGCAACATCACCTGTGACAGATTTGGCACATGTCTTACAAGATTGTTGACAATGCAAATGAATCTTCTAAGCTCGGCTATATTGATTGACTCCTTGATGTCACAGATGGCTTGGACTTTGTCAGGATCAGGAGATATATTTTGCTTGAGAAAATTTGGCCTTGATATAAAACAGTTTCCATACTGGATTTATACTTTTATTTGTTGCGTTTCAGTCCCGAATTTACGTGTCTTGCCCAAAACCTTCTCCAAAATGGGTTTGTGCTTTGAAACATACATAGCGAAGATGAGCAAGTGTCTACATCTACGAACAATCCCTAGATGTCTCTTAAGAGTTTTTAGGTCTTTGCTGAAAATTTCGGTGCTCGAGTTCAAACCATGAGGAAATCGATTCTGCACATATCTACTAAATAGTGTGATAAAACATGTAAAATGCTTGTCATATTTATGGGATGGTTATTGCCAAAATGATTGTGATCAGTCGAACGTCAAAACGACTTGCGCATTTGTCAGTTGTATGGTGAGTTCGTTGACTTTGCATCACAAATCTCTCTCTCTTCTCTCTCTCTCTCTCTCTCTCTCTCTCTCTCTCTCTCTCTCTCTCTCTCTCTCTCTCTATTTCTCTCTCGACAGATTGATTTAATTTTTCGAGAACAACACGATTTTTTATTTTTCCATTGTTTATTTTTGTGCTCCGAGACCATCGCAGAGAACCACTTTGTTATCTCTATAGTCGGGGAGATGATGTAGTCAGCTGCGATCCTTTAGATCCCTTCTTTAACTGGCTTGATTAATGGATCGGATACCCTTCTTGGAGTTACGAGATAATATGGTACTGCGTCTTGTTTCAATCGAATGCGTAAAGGATTGCAGATCATCGAAACATAGCCAAGAAAAACGTCTTTGCTCACCTGTTCCACGAGTTCCACAAATGCTATCGAGCTTGCATTTCTACCAAGCAAACCTGTGGTTGTCTTCGAGTTGACTACACTGGCGCAGAATCTGTAAATTTCACCTTGGCTGGTCAGGTTGGCTTTGAACTAACCTAGAGTATTGATATTACCTCCTGAATTTGACAGGAGTGTGGCTTATTGGTTAAATACTCCCATTTGAGTTTTCCTCAGTTCTGTTGTCCTGCAAATCTCTATTGCCTTCGCTAGCTTCCGGTATTCTTTGAGTTGCTAGCTTTCCCAACATTCTTTGTCGATGATGTTTACCATTAGGCTGTCTGGTATTGCGTCTTCTTCAACTGCATTCTAAAACCCATATATCTCAGTAAGATCACACA
This sequence comes from Protula sp. h YS-2021, assembly GCA_949752745.1. Classification (NCBI taxonomy): domain Eukaryota; kingdom Metazoa; phylum Annelida; class Polychaeta; order Sabellida; family Serpulidae; genus Protula; species Protula sp. h YS-2021. The sequence continues at coordinate 86,785,572 of OX457024.1, read as the reverse complement.
AGGCTTTGATAAGGTATCCACGCTTTCACTGTTATGTTTGTGGTATCCATAGAACTTCTCACTTTCAAGGATTTTGTTCACTGATCTTACGAAGTATACATCGAACTTATCCCTAACTACCTTGCAGTTACTTTTTTACCCTCACGGTAAAGGTGAATGTGTTTTATACTCCTTCTGCCTGTAAGCCCATTGCATAGATGCGACTAGCTACCTTCACTTTTTCATCTTCATTCTTGCATTTTGTGCGATGTAGAATCTGGACCATATCTATTTTCATTCTGGCCAGATCTGTGGCAACGTCAAATCAAATGCTTTTCGATTATTGACTTTTTGCATGCTGGATACTTTCATGCTATGTCCAGTATTTGGTGGAGATATTGAAAGACATGTTGTGCAATCATTGGCTTTACTTTAACTAATTTTAAAACATTCAAACTTGTTCATAAGACCATTTTTGACAGTATTGGTTATTCACACAATCATATACGACCAATGTGACGAGGTTTTATCTGTATTTTAAATCCATTCTTCAATTTTCCAGATCCTAACATGCTTAAATTGTCCAATTCCCATATACCTCTTAACCAACGCCTGAAAAAAGCGCCAACATCATGTTCTATTATAATAGATTTGGATTACTTCAGCAACATTTTCGTTTTAGTGATAAAAAGTAATCACATAATTTCGAAATTTGAAATATCTGAATTAATAAACATTGAGAATAGCTTACTTTCGTTCAAAGCCAACAGAGATCTAGCAGAGATATGGTCTGCACAGTACAACCTCAAATAAGTTTCAATCCAGCTATGCTTAAGTTTTGCCATTCATTCTTTGTAAATTAACAATGACAAGAAATAATAATTAGTGAATCAATACATCTGAAAAGAAAGACATTATTTGTAAAAACCTTAATATATAATTATGTAATATAAAGCGGAGTTGATGTTTTAGAAAAGATACAACAACAAATCACGCCATAGAATGCGTCCCAGGTCTTGATATGAAAAACATTCGCGGAAAACTGTGTTTATTGCTTTTAAATCGGCGGAAATGACGTAAAGCTTGGTCGGAAGTAATTTTTTTAAAAAGAAGAAAATGACGGTTTTGTTAGACTGTCATACGTCCCATACAGATATGTACACGAGAAACAAATAGTTTAGTCAATAATGTACAGCTACAATGGAATCGATTACATGCACATATTGTCAAAATGCCATTACCACATGCCGAATACAGTGCTCAGAATGCAAAGATTTCGACCTTTGTTTACAGGCAAGCTTTGTAGGATAGCTTAATGTGTCCGATCTTTGGTAAAAAGTAACACAGCCTAGCTGACAAGTTTTTAAATCCAATTTCATGCTAATCAAGTGTTCTGTTGTCCGTTTGGTGTTTTTGGACCGATCTGTGAGTTTGCCAGCATCCGTAGTTTAGGTCAGTCTGATACGTTTAGACTTGCAAACAAACGAGATTAATTTAGAAAGTGCATTTCTTTTTGCGGAAGAGCATGATGTCATACGCAGATGCAAGATTCAGTGGCTTCTGTTTACTTGTATGCGTCGTTCTTATTAAAAATAGAAAATGTTAGAGGGGAAGTTTCAAGGAGATAGACATGAAATTGAACAGCACAGCGTAACTGGCAAAACAAAAAATGTGTTGTTTTAATGTAAAAGCAGCAGCTGCACCTGTTATTGTAGGTTTATTTGCCTCGTAACTGTACCCAAATATCGTCTGTGCTGTACGTGCAACGGTGCAGTTTTCGAAATCTAGAGGCTCGTCCCCTCTCGTGTTTATAACCGCCAAATTTGCAACATCTAGAAAACTGCATTTTCTTAAAATTGTTCAATAACGACAGCTTAAATAATTATTCCCCGAAAAAAATGGCTATTTACATTATAAGCCTATTGCATTTTCAACTTTGTTGAAAAGTTTTGACATGTCCCTAGTTAGGTTGGACTGAATGTGTGAAGAAATGTCAGAAATAAACATGAAAAATTACTGAAACTCTATTTTACCTGGAAGTTATTCACAAATAGACTATAAAAGAGCCAGATTAATATGTAAAACAGTTTTTGTAACTCAATTATATTGAAAAAAGTTTTGATGTTTTTCTGTGTCATTTCTTTCCAATTTAACTGTGCCTGCATCGAAAACTCCCGACGAAAGTACAAATTGGCCTATTTTCAGCATGTCAATAATTGTATTGTCAGTTGGGTCAACCAATGATAAAAGGTGAACAAGAGAAATCATATGAGGACGGCCAGTTCACACATAAACGTGATTTTTCTATTTACAGTGTTACGCCTGTGGTGTCGAGGCCGGTCCGCATAAAAAGGAACACGACTACAAAGTTTTGGTAAATAGCTTGTCATCAGTCATTACGTAAATGGTCAAACAGTAATGAATTCCACCTTAATCATATTGAATTAGATTTTAGGTTCATTGATTTTTAAACGTTAGTTTCGTTGATAAATACCTCAATTTGTGAGTTTACCATCTGATGTAAGTGACGAATTGCCTCAAGTGTGAACAATTTATAAGAGGTTGAATAAATACATTTTTATAAAGGAAATCAAGAAATTATTCAATGTTTGGTCGAAGTTAATTTTACACGTAGAATATGCATATCGATCGAAGTTGTTTTTACCCGACCCACGCAAAAATTTCACAGCTTTAAGGGATTGTAGCATAGTTTCAAATATTCATCAGTATAATTTTCATATTTTATGTATTTGGACGGAGAGCAAGGTGCCAAAATAGGCGCAAAAATGTATTGAATATGCACCTTTTCACTGGTCTACGATAGGACGTGTAAAAGTACCTTTTGCCTGAAGTCCTAATGCTGTGTTGCTGCATCTGTTTGTGTGTATTATATGATTCGTAAAATTTAATATGCCGTTTTCTTTTTTTTTTTCAACCAACAAAACATTTTTCTTGTCAAGTAGCAGTTATAAACATTTGTCGTTATTTTAGGATGTTGGATTGTTCAATGTATTTGGACGTAATGACTCCTGGACAGCGCAAGAGGATGTGGCGTTATTAGAAGCGGTTGAGCAGTTTGGATTTGGAAGCTGGTATGTTGTGACAAAGCAAATTGAAATAAATTAATTTACCAAAAAAGTTATTGGGCAGTTTGAGTTGGGGAAGGGGGGAGGTTTTCCGTTGTCTGTATGGACGTATGTATATGCGAATGTAAAATTTTACTTCTCTCTCAGTTTTGATCGAATTCTTCCCTGTTTTGTAGGTTATACCCTAGATGGGTCTCTCTTATAAGCTTGCTTTTTTTGGCGATCCGTCTACAATTGACACAAATTTTTTATGTTCAGTTTTCAAAATTCTTCTCCCGCCATTGTTTTTGGAATTCGCTTGAACCCTCTTCTGAAATATAATTCCTTTTGGTGATTCAAAAATAAAATTGAGCAAATGGGGGCACGTTTTAATTTATTGGCAACCAGTTTTTAAAATTTTTCTGCTGTTTTGATCGGCATGCTTTCAAATTATATGTCTCCCCTAAGGGAACATATAGATTTGGTGTGTCCGTCCGTCTGCCCGCAGTGAGTTTAACAAAAACACTGGCCAGTCTAGTTTTGTGTCAGTTTTGGTCAGGTGGTAGTGTCTTGATTTTCTCCCCGATGCTCGAAAAATTGGCCAAATAACCGTTTGTTTTTTTTTGTTAGGCCACAACCCTTCGGATTGTAGCCTATAGGTTTGGGGTGTCCGTCCGTCTGTCTGTCATCGCTTTATACCCCTATGAATTTGGGGGGGGGGGGCGGTATGGACCTGCTTGTGTTTCACAAATACTTACTTGTTTTATTTATTCCAAACCGCAAGTACATCTTGGCGAACAGTTTCTTTGGTGGTCCTCCATTAAGCTACTGGTTCTTTGGCTTCACGCTCGATCATAACAATTTTGTTATGATTTCGTCTGTAGGATTGCTGGATATATCTCGTGTAGGTCCCAACTGGTCGCCATGCCCCCAATACATGTTTGTTTTTCAGAACCGTGACCGATAATTGCGATTCACACTCCATTTAAATGTTATACGGCGAAATTTGCACGGATTAGCGTAGATGCAGTATTGATTTTATAATGTTCTTGATGTCTAATATCAAGTCATTTTGTGTTTGTTTCACAGGGAAGATATAGGAAGAAGTGTGAAAACTAAAACTCCAGATGGTAAGTAAAAGAACACACAGTTGCTTCCTTCTCCAACTAATACTTCATGTCTGAAATATGTTCATATTTTTAATATTAACTATAGTCAGTACATGTAAGACGTATTTTATAAGGTAGTAGTATAATTGTGAACCTATTTCATCTGGCATCTCGGGTGATTACATGTATACATGATTTGCAGTTGTCATCATTTATTCTTTGCAGAGTGTAAGGAGCATTACTACACGTTTTACATATATGGAAATGTTGGAAAGGGTGAGTTTAATAGTCGGGCGAGCTTAAATTTTTATAAACCACTTTTCTCATTGGAGATATGAAACATAGGAGTAAAGTGACGTTACTTACAAATGTTTTATTGGATTGTACTTAATTTATCTTGAATTTTGCTGAGGGTTGTATTATTGTACAACCACAATTAACTTTGATTACGTTTTGTTCCTTTATTAGACAAACGCAAGTGTGGCAATTTACTGTCATGTTTTTGTAATTTTTCAGCCACTTACAAATCAGAGTATAAGAAGAAAGTGCGGGACTACACTGGTCCTGACGTTGGTCCATTATCGCCCAGTATTACCACACCCATTGCTCCTGTAGACTTATCGTTACAAGAGCAAAGAGAACTCGGTTATATGCCTCTCAGAGACGACTTCGAAAGGGTGCGTGATCTTTGGGTTTGATCGGCTTTTCTTGTCTTTAACGCAAACAGTTTCGGCTAATTTTGAAACAAATGCAACGTTTAATGCTAAGTGTCAGAGTTCGGGGTTTCAGACAATTAGCAAGATTATATTTTTGGTGCGGTGCATATTTGACAATTTGATAAAGTTTCAAGAGTTTGAGGGGATGTTTATCACTGTGGTGAAGCAACACACATTAAAAACTGAGTTTTGCGCGAATTTGGCGTCGTCTCGTTGCGTGCGATTTGCACGGTTGTTAGCGAGCAAAGAAACTAAGTAATCGGAACTTAATTTTACCCAGGGGGTTGTAATTCCTGTGAAACACACGCGCCTTAGTGGCTAAGCATGGAATACATGACCAACGCCAGAACATTTCTGTATAAACTTCTGGATTCCAACTTCATTTGCAGGAGTATGATAACGAGGCAGAAACTCTAGTCAGCAGTCTTTCATTAAATTACGACGATGAAGATATCGACACAGGCAAGTTCACCATCAGTTCAACTATGCTCGAGCATTTTAATCTTGTGTTGCGCGTTTTGAGAAAGAAAGCCTAGTCTGAAACTGACAGGCCGGAGAATAAATGGTTGAGGAGTGTATGTAATACTCCCAGACTGGTCCCGGAAAGGAGGGCGTGGGGGGGGGGGCGTGGCATTCCAGGAAATTGTTGTAGTTAGTTTTCGTTTTCTAAGATTTGCATTAAGTCCACTTACCGTCTTGCAGAAAGTATTTGCAGAGTGACACTTTATTTGGATAGTGGTGGTCCCGTCGTTTCCAAGGCTGTCACTCGATGCCACTGCACAATTTTTTTTTTTACCTAAGTACTGCTTATTTTCAGCTTTTAAAATAGCGCAAGTAGACATGTATCGAATGCGGTTAAAAGAACGACAACATCGAAAAAACATCGCTCGGGAGTACGGGTTGATACAGCAAGCCAGTAGCTCGGGCGTCAAAAGGGCGATACAAGACAAGAAAAGATATACAAAAGACCAGAAGTAAGCGACAATTTACCTTAAAGTAAAAGGATTTAGTGGAAGATTGATTGTTGTGTGTATTAACGATTTATGGCAAACGTCAGCAACGGAATGATTTTCAATGACGCTGTCAAGAAAGGTCAGATTGAGACACAGCTGTGAAAACCTGAAAGAAAAAAGGACAATGCTGTGAACATCATGCGTCTTCTTTTCCAGGGATCTTAAGGATAAGATGCGGGCATTTGCAAGATTTCACACTGCCTCTGAACACCAAGCCTTCTTCGATAGCTTACAACGTAAGTCGGCAATTTTCAGTCTTTTTCTCCGTCGCTTTTCATATATAAATTACCTCAATCAAGTTGTGTTTTTTGAGCACAAATTCTGACGAGTGTTTTTGGTTTAGAAATGTACAAGTACCTGGCTGCGAGTAATACACTGCATACAAGTACAGCGGAAAAATCGGATTGGCTAAGCTTTTTATTTGTTTGAGCATGAGTGGTCGTAATTGAGATTTGTTGAATTTGCGTTAATCCACCCACTGTCATTTTTCATTTATTTATTTTTTGATACAGGAGAAAAACGTGTTAAATCTAGAATCAAAGAACTAATGAAGTATAGGAAAAATGGCATTACCAAAATAGATGGTGAGTGTGCAACTTGATGTAAGGTGGAGTTTTCTTTCTTTTCGTTTTTAGTTATGTTTCACCCCTGCATTGAAGCTTGGTGATGGGTTGTTTGCTTGAATGAAAAAAGAGTGAAAATTATATCGATGTTACGTGTTATTATTACTTGCAAAACAGAGAAATGAAGAGGTTGGTTACCCTGTTCCATTGAGGAAGGGTGGATCTAAGGCAGTTGGGAAGTAACGCAGGGGGTAGTGGAACATGAGGAACAGCACTCCCTCGTATCACAACTTCTTTCATGCGGAATGGTATTTTTATTATTGAAAATTAGAAGATAGATGTTTGAAGATGAATCGTGGTTGCGTTGTTCTGGAGGTTCTGGTCTTTGGGGTCTGGTCGATTCGGCCCTTTCCCGATTCGGCTCTTTTTGGATGATTCGGCACCAACTTGGACGATTCGGCCCTTTACCGTTTCGGCCCTTCTTGGTTGATTTGGCACCATGTTTTATTATTATTATTCTATTTTTAGATCCGCTTCAAAACTACTCAAAGCTGTTGGGCGTATTTACGGGCCAAATCAATAAATATTTTAGTTAACGAATAGATTACTGAAGGGAAAAGTGTTCATTTTGGCTTACTTTATATTAAAGTTACAGACATAAGTTATAATCCTGGGAAAACAAGCATTAATTTAGGGTGACAAAACATTTACCCATTTTTAGCTTTTAAATTGTGGATTGTCCATATCTCAAACAGTTGTATTAGACTTTAGGACATTTTAAGTAACCTGATGTTAACCGAAATCAGCTTTTCATATGCATTTTGAAGTGGGCAGAATTGTGGTGTGTAAAATTAAGTTTGTTTTAAGACAGAAATAAAAAGAAAGAATAAAAGGATTTACTGTATATCAATGACATTTTATGACATTCTACACGCTAAAACAAGCCAGGTGAATTCTAACCTAAAGAAGAAAAAGATTTAGATGTGGTTGATAATTTGGTGCCGAATCGACTTTCACAAAGGGCCGAATCGGTAATGGCCCTTAATATTTTAGAAAATGTCAATAACAGTGAAGGTAACATGCTCTTGGTCAAGGAATGACCACTCCTGTAACTTCGACAGGCGCGGCAGGTTCTGTCGCTAACATTAACACGCAAGGGTCAATCTGTTATGCACAGCAATAAATTCTGTGAACTATTTATGTGTTGATTAGTCTTGAATGGACTCGGGAGTAATTATTCCTATCTTCCCCCTTGTAACGAGGGGATATAGGTTTCAGCTTGTCCGTCTGTCTCTCCCCTTCGTGTGCGGTTTATATCTTTATTTGTCGTATAGCTTTTTCCTTCGACATACGGTTAGAACGTATTATTTTTGAAAGTGGCCAAAAATTGTCAAAAATACGACTTCTGAAAAATGTATATTTTTTACTACAAATATATATTTTTATTGAAACTTGTTTGCACGGAGATAGATTTTGTCTTCCGATTTTGTTCTCTGAACCTGTTCGATCCAGCGTTCTGAAATTTTATGAAGTCAAAATATAATACTGTAGATGTGCAACGTCGTCTTATTTTAGAAATCGACCAATAAGTCGACAAATAATTAAAAAAAGGAAAAAGAGAAGTGTTGAGTAAATGGATCTGTTGCCTGCCGGTTTAGGTCAGTTGTCGGACCTCCACACGGACACCTCGTGAGTCGGAACGATATATTTATTAAACCATAACTAACAGGATAACTGGGACAGAGCAGCTTGCAACTGGTTATTTTAGTAGAAGAAAGACGGGGTGTCGTTCACGAACCAGATAATATCACATCTGCACAGAGAATTGTGGGTAAAATGACGGAAAGATGTCGGAATGTAATGTCCTTCAAAGTACGACATTGTGCTCAGCTGTCCCACCCAGGCAGGTGCCTTGAATTGAACCATCTCATCCACCCATGCCTGCTGGTAGTCATAATATGATCAGTGTGTGATTAAATTTTTTGTATTGACTATGGGTCATGGTCGACATTTTTTGTTGAATCCGGATCGGGGATCCAGATTTCTTGTCGATCTCGTACCTAAGAAGATAAAGAAGAGGAAAATATTTTTTAGTGTTCAGAGAGACTCCTGTGGTGTTTTCGACTGAACTACAGCTGGTCTGGATAGACAGAATGAAAAGACCTGACGTTTTGGATTTGAGACTTTTTTAACTTTTGTATATAATTTATATTTAAATGGTTTATGAAATTCTTAGTGTTATTTTCTCCAAACAAATATTCGTCAAATCATCAACACTAGAATGGGCCGGTATTTATATTTTATTACTTAGACCCTGTTCTCTTTACAAACTAATAATAATACCCACATTATATTAATCTACGATAGATGTAATTGGACTAATTGAAAGGTTTCTGACTTTGTCCTGTGAGCTCACAGAGATTTCGAACGCCGGGACATTTATCTTGCTGTGATTAAATGTTTTCGCAGTTCACACGTGTAACTTAAGGGACGCAAGATCTTGAAAATGCGATTCAAGTGAAGGTTTTCACGTGTATTTTGCAGATACCTCCAAATACGATAGTGAAAAGGTGAGAAGAGAGAAACGCAAGGAGAACAAGAGAAAGGTAGTAGCTTTTCTCTCCCAGCGTCTTCTGTTCTCCTTTGCAAAAAAAAAAAAAAAAAAAAATCCCTAGGTGTTTCGATGTGTTTGCAAGGGTTGGCATTGGTACGATCCTTTGACGTTCTCCATGTGTGAAAAAGGAGAGCTCTGCCTTCGCTTGGGTATAGCCTCATGTTGAAGGAAAGTTTGAGACTGGGGAGGGGAGGTAGGTGCTGGTTTAAAATGGCACAATTTTGTTCGATTGACAATCCAAAAAACTTCGAATTAATATTATTTATGCATTGTCTCAAAACGCCATTTTATAATTTATTTGGAGTCCGGAGCTTTTGCAAATACTGCGTCTGCCTTAACCCATCCAAACGTAGTGTTCTGTGGTAAAAAAATGTTCCCGGGCGTTGCTACACGTGTATTGATGTTGTGTTAAGTACATAGGCTGTTGATGCAGGGGTGAACTGTTCCAAGTAGCACTAGCTCACATGTTTGTTTGTTTGTTTTTTCTGGCGTTTCTGTTAGTGTTTTATTGTTGTTTCGTTGTTACTGTGTATCTGTGTTTGTCTTTTCTAATGTTCTAACGGTGGTTTGTCACAGTTAATTAGTGTGTTGTTTTACCAGGGCTTATTCAGCAACGTTTGTCAGAAGTGCCCCAAGTTTCTCTTCAAAATTTGGGATTTGACACAGTTTCTACTGGACATGAAGTTTATCCTCTATATATCATGTTATGATGTGCAGAACTAGAACTTTAAGAATCTGTTAAAAAAACTGCCAGCTTGTTTTCAATAGTTGCGCTTTTGAAATTTGTGTAATTTCATCACAAAAAAAAGTAGAGTACAGACCATGGCCACCCATTTGATATTCAGTACTCCCGTTGGCTGCACGATTGGCTGGGAGGTCAGAAATGCGGTCTCGGGGTGCACACAGCGTCCTTGTACATTGAACGCAAAATTGTCTAGAATTTTTCGTAAACTGTCACTTGCCACTGGTGGTTACACTTTAGCTAAGTGAATTGTGTAAAAAAAAATTGCCTTCAGCCCTGTGTTTGCCCAATGCAATGACGAACACAATACACTTAAAATAACCCTCCATTTGCGTTTCATGTCGCCCAAATGCAGAAGCATGTCTATTTAATAGGATCATTGAAAGTTAGCAAAAAAAAAAAAAAATCCAATGCCGTCACAGCGGGATTGCAATTGAAAATTGGCTATCCTGGGACTCTGTTCTCCACTGAAGGCAATTTCTCTAACATAACGACTTGACAAACGTAGTTTCGCCGAAATAATACTACATCCAAATGAAGTATATTATAAGCTTCCTGGTTGATTTTATCTTCCTCTTCGTGTTTTTAGAAGCAGATTTGTAAAATATTTGCCGAAAGTTTTTACATGTGTTTCACGTAGAGTCCTTATTTAAGAAGTTCATTTGTTCTTTTATCCGTAGGGAACCTCAAACACCGTATTAACAAAACGGACAACAACGGATTCTTTAAAAAAGTAAGTGACTGTCCCTTTTTGTTGACTGATGTCCAGATATAAAGCTCTCTTAGTATGTCCTATAAGTGGCACCCAGAAAGATTTGTCAAGAAAATCTTCGGACATTTCTCTTAAGGATGTCGTTGTTTGATGTTTTTTGCCAAAACGCCCGCATGTATTGAGGGGTAGTACGTTATGGCTTGTGCTCGGGGTTGGTCGTGAAATATCCCAAATAAATATAGTACTATAGAGTTAAGCAATGCACGAAGCAAGAGTTAAGGAAAGTGGGTTAACTTTTTAGTGCTTTGTTTTTTCCAGAGAAAAAGAAGGAAAAGACATTATTTTTATAGGTGAGTTTTGTCAACTTGCAAAGCGATCAACTTGCAGTATGTTAAAGTATGTGGATCTTGAAATCTTAGATTTAAGTTGTCTTCCCTGTGAAGAAACAACTGGAACGTCAATGTATTCACCAGCTCCAGATACTGAGCTTAGATGAGAGCGGTCATGCAGCAAGTGCAAACCTGCACAGCTTGTAGGCGGAAAATTTCGGGGTCTCTATGTGAATGATAACATTACAGGTTTTATTGGTTATAAACATCCACTCACATTAAGATCTGTTGCTGCCTAATTTATTGTAACTGTAAGAATGTAGTGTTCAAATGATAACCGTGGATTGAGTGGGATGACAGTTTGACAACGCTACACTGTTCATGGGCTATGTTGCAGCTAACGATAAAGATAGCGACGGTGCCGCAAAGGATGCTTCCCAGGCGCCGGGCTATAAACTCCTGTCTTTCCGCGAGAAAAAGGTAAATCAATGGGCATCGTACACACACACTAAATTAATTAAGTAACCTACGAATGGTCCTTACATTCATGCGTCTTGTGAAAAACGTAATTTGCAAAATGTGTTAGCTTGTCGAGAAAATATGAACAATATGTGCATATTCTGGATTCGGAATAATTGAGAATATACAAAATGGTTCTGAAAGGAGGCCCAGTGTCCCTGACTTGAGCTTATTTAGTGTTTATTGCGTGATTGTAGCTGTGCAAGTCGATTGGTCTACGTCCTGCCACGTACATCACCATCAAAACCTGTATCATAAAGGTAAGCCGCGTCTATCACCATAAAAATCTCCATCATGGGGGTAAGGTCACACTTATCACCATAAAAAACCTGCATCATAAAGGTAAGCCACGCCCATCACTATGAAAACCTGTGTCATAAAGCTAAGCCACGCCCATCACCATCACAAATTGTGTCATAAAGGTAAACCACGCCCATCAGCGTTTTAGACCAGCCGAGTCTGTCGGGTGGTCTTGTGCAATCACTTTTGAAAAAATGTGTGTGTGTGTGTGTTAACCTTTTTTCAAAATGCAACCTCCTAGTTTTGATCGGATCTTCTTGATATTACCCATGTACAATTTCTAGGTGGTCCTCTACTGCTTCTCTTCCTACTGTTTTGGTCGGCTCTTCAGTTTCTTAATGTTACACATGTACAATCTCTAGTTGGTCCTCTACCGGAAAATTACTTTTTTTTCGCGATCGGCTGAAAAATGCCATACTGACGGAAGTTTGAAAATTGTTAGAAATTTGTATATTTTGGTATGTATTTTTTACATATATCTACAATGTCTGTGGGGCAGTTGTTTTATTCCCCACAGGGGGAATACATACGATCGACCGCGTGTCGGTCGGTCTGTCATCAAGAGCTTGTTAGCACGATAACTTAAAAACTGCTGCAAGGATTTTAATGAAACTTCGGATGTAGCTTTTATGGGAACAAACGCAGGTCGGTATTGTAAATGGGCCAGGTTCGTCAAAGGAAAAGGGACCAGCTGGACTTCAGCTCTTGATTGATTATTGATTGCCGTGTTGAACTGATGGGGAGGGAGGGGGGTGGGGAGCTGTGGGGAATATGTGGGCTATGCACGCTGCTCTAGTAGAATCTAACATTTCTTTGTCACACCTCCCCCCCCCCCCCTAAATTCGAAAAAAAAACTGTTAAGCTTTGGGTTTTCTAAAACTTTTAAACTCAAGGTGTCAGAGGTTGAGAACTTCCCCCTCCTTCCCCTTCACAAAAAGTTGGATCCGGCCTGATCGTTGAAGTCAGTTGTGTTTGAGTGACGGGTCACAATTAAAAGCCATAAGGAGAGAGAAAGCTATGTCTCCCTTCATTGTTTAGTAAATTTGATCTACAAAAATATGACAGGGCTTTGGTGGTACGTTAGTCGTGATGAATTCCTGTCATTTTGTCTTTGCAATAAAATAGAGCGACAAGTGACCATTAGTACAAGTATCTCCATTTCAAAAAAATAAAATAAAATTCCAGCCTAGTGATTAAATTAACTATCTTTTGACCGATTTTGTTGTTTGGGGATGGGAGGGAGGTTAATATGTTCAGACAGGGGTCCATCTTACCGAAAAATATCTTTGGTGCAGTCATATTTTATTTATACAACAGCTGAATGTATGATTTTGTAAGCAACAATGATATGGTAAAGTTGTTTACTCTCCTTGCCTTGGGTTCGGCTGGTTGCAGTGTCCCTGGGCATTCTTGTTAGTAGAATGTGCACACACATTAGATATATCCCTTACTGAATCATGTAGCATTGACCGTTCCTTGTTTTTTGCCTTCCGTAGATCTCCACATGGGAGGGAGGGGGGTGGTAACCTAGACCAGACTTGTATTAAAAGATTTTAGTGACGCAACTTTTGTGTTCTGTTTTGTAGGATTATCTTCAAAGAAGGCAAGGCATACCCGTCAAGGTGCGCTATCCGAGTCACCTGGATAAAACACACCGACGAAAAATACTCAATTTTCTGAGTGAAAATGGCTGGATTGCGAATATTGGAGGTGCCTGAACTGCTGTGTGTAACAAAGAAACTAATTACATGGGAGGCAAATCAAATGTGATATATGGTCTGTGCTCGAGTGCGAATTATATTCTGGCGTGGCTGAAAAAAAAAACTAGAAACGTGGAGCAAGCTCATGCAGGCTGCTGTATGTAGATTAGGACCTCGCCCTGTAAGGTTCCGGCTCTAGATGGGGGGTTGGGTGGGGCGGGGAGGGAGGGAGTCAAAAATTCATGAGCCGGTATCTAAAGGGCAATCTCATTCTCGTCAGTAAAAGTTAGGAAATTGTACGTTGACTCAGCACCTTGAAGAAGTAATTCGTCTGTGCGAAAACTGTGTCGTTGGAGCGGTCATCCGTATCGCTTGGCATAATTTGAAAATGTCAGTTTTTGTTTGGTAATCAGTCGTTGCGCCATGTTAAATGAGAAAGTTTGGCAAGTTATGACTTTCTTAGGACATTGAAACAGTGCTACGTAGGTTTGAAAGACTTTCATAGAGAAGATTCTACTCTTGAGTGTTCAGTGCTAGTTAGGAAATTAATTTGACAGAACTAGATAAGTCGAACTAATCATGTGTTTAGTAGATTGTGTTTTGCATTTTGCTGTGTGTTTGTTTGTCTTTTATGAGAAAGAAAAACAAAAAGTTCAGATTTACTCCATGTTCAAAACATCGCACCGGGTGTCCTGGAAAATTTGAACGGAATATAAAAAAGTCACGTTTTTTAAATGAAACAGGGTTTGTTTTTTTCTGTAGCTGGATCATTCAATTTTCACTTTGTGGATGCAATTGGGTAACTGTCACAGAATTTCCTTTACTGTGAATAAGTAGTGCTTCTGTGTTTATATTTATTATGCTAGCACCGTGTACATAGGCAGTGTATTAGTGTACATTCCAGTGTTTTATTTAAGTTTTGTCAAACGAGTGTGGTTTATGTATGTTTTTCTTTCTCGTGTAGACCACCGATTGTTTAGTTCTGTAGGCACATGACTACACACTTTGTAGGCACATTGTCGTGTTTTACGACGGCGAGTCTTCCCTGCACAGTAGTACACATTTGTTAGCAGATGTTTTTGTGGCACTTGTACAGCATAAAATACGGCGTACACGGTTTACTCAATATGTGATCTGAAAAATTTCTCTGGTCTTTAAATCGGCTTTGGTTCACCGAGAGATACCTGTTTGTTTAATGGTTACTCCACCTTGTACATTCGGCGCCTACACACAAATGGTTTGTTCATTAACAGTCTGTCAGATTTGTAACTGATGTCTAGGAAATTGATTTCATGAAATTGACATTTAGTCTACTTGAGTTGGGAAGTGCAATGCCGTGTTTCGGACAATGGCGTTGCGTTTCTGTGTTTTGATGTTTTCTCTCTCTGTCTTTCAAGTTATTTGTTTAATTATCGTAAAGGGGCGTGTCTTTCATGTGTTCGTGTCGTCCAATCAGCTGCGAGAATGGCGATATTTACAAATTTGAAATTTGCACATGAAAAATGTCTAAAACTGTTGCATTTAATAACAGTAAAATTAAGAGCTATATTAGAGAGTCTGAGAAAAAAGTCGTGTTCCTTGCTGGCAAAGCTCCTTTAGTCATTTCCATTCAGTCTGATGTTCTGTGAAACTGTTAAGATGAAGTTGAAGAAAAATTGTTGTGTTGGCAGTTCAAGTTTGCTGCGGCGACTCTGTGCGCTCCCCGGCAAGTTCTCGTTCAGACGTTCAGTCTTACTCATTCACAAAAAAATGTTTCCAGGAATGAAATAGACCTTGCTATGGTGAGGTTTACCGATACTTTAGGTATATGTCAGGTGTTTTGTGTTGTGTACTTTGGCACATATCATGATCTAGGCATATAAAACAGTCGGTACGGATCAGCGTCTGTCTCAGTCAGTTGTCATTATCAGAACGTTCAATCATGTATGATCGCATTCTTTTGAGTATATAAATGACCATATTATGACAACCCATGCTACGGTTTGTAGCACGCGCGAAGTCATGTTGTGATCTGGTCAGTTCCCTTTTCCAGAGCATTCCATCCATGCCAGGTAACTGAAAGTAATCCACATGAATGAAGTACAAGTTATATTGGTGACGGTGCGCTGGGAAGTTACCATGTCCCGACAGTAAAACAATGCTGCTCTCGGGGGAGCGGTCTATGTTTATGGCATTGACGTACAGAATTTGTATAACACTTGACAGAAGAAACAAAAGGGTTGTATCAGTATGTCTTCATTCAGTCCTCATTGTTTGGATTGAAGTATCGCATGGGTACATGGTTAACCCATGTGCCGTGACCAGAATTTAGTTGCCGGTGCTGGAATATTAACTCGGAAGTTGGTCCTTCGCATCGTCTTTGCATTATAGTTACAGATGTAGATGTTTTGTAATCCTTTAAAGGGTTGGCGTGGGAGATATGATCTGAATTGTTAAGACTTCATGGAACCAATGGCAAAATAGCTGATCAGTCTTCGTGCTTGGTCTCGTCATAACTATGATTAAAACACGGTTGGTGATTTTCCCCAGTGTCTGTAGCGTGTTTTCTGTGTTACGAATCCACGCCAATTTTCAGTCTGGTATATGAGCGGAATGTCGCTGAATTTCCTCGCCCCGGCAACGCGATATCTGATTCAAAGGTAGGAGATCCTTCGGGGTAAAGGGCTAGTGAAGAATTAATTTGTGGGCTCGCATAAAGTGTGGCCAGACGGACATGATTGGGGACCCTCCGCTTACCAATCGAGCGTCTTAACCACTACACCACGGAAGCCAGCTGATTATGAAACATTTTATAAATCTTATTCTGTTCATTTTCAACAATCAATTTAATGACGTTCATGGCCTTGCCCTTGATTTGTAATTGATTGTTGGTGATTTGCATTTGGTTTCCAGGCATGGATGCCCGACAGCAAATGTTCATTAATCTTTTCCTAAGAAAGGGACACAGTCTGAGAAGCGTCACAGGAAATTATTGAAGCACAGTACTTACTTGTGAATTAAATGGCATTACAAGAGCAGCTTGTTGTGAGACATAATGAGAAGCCTGTCGGTTTAATGCAAAATTATGAGCAGTCTGTTGTTAACACGTATTATGTAAAATAAGAATTCTGAAGCAAATAAGAAAGCAGATGTTTTTAGGTAGGCTATTCAGGAAAAGACTGCCGATAAGTCAAATGTAAGACAACAATGCTTGATTTATCTGATAGCAATGGCTGAAAAAAGTTGAACAATGTGAATTTTTATCTTCGTAAGAAAGGAAAAAAAGATTGAAAATTGAATGCTTATTAAAATGTCGGTAGTTCAGTATTGAATAACCGACTGAGTTTAAAGTTTTTATAAAATTTATTTATATTTCGAATTTTTTTAAAGCTTTCCATTTAAAAGGCAAGAAAATAAGTTGTTTATGTAGTTTGCAACATAAAATGATGAAATAATGAAAAAAGTTCGATTTCTGCAATATTCGATTGATCGGTAATCTATCCTGGAATACATTACGCAGGAAACATCTGATTTCTTATTTGCTTCAAAATTCGTAAAATATTAAGCGTTGGTCTTTAGCTCAGAAAACGGGCTGATTTTCTCATAAAATCCTGCTTTTAGTCAGTTAAAAGAAAAAAACAGCTGCTCTGTTGTCAGCAAACTGTCGTTGCTGTGAAGCTCGGGATTTTCTGATAACAGAATACACTATTTTTCATCATTTAACCGTGACTTAACCAGTTCCACCGCGATTGAGAATATATCAAAAATATGTCAAAACTTAATTTATAGATTGATTGTGGATGGACTGCAGTCTTCGCGCAGTATACGAGAAGAGAGTTGACTATATATGGTGCTCGTCATGCTGCATTCTCACGTGTTTCACTGCCAAGATTTGTACTGTGTATAGGGTTGACCAGTCTAAAAAATGATTGTGGTAGTTTTGTTCATGTTTCAGTTTTGTGCGCGAGGGAGCAAGGTGGGCGTATACGAGGTTTTGGGTGGAAGCATGCAATAAGCATTCAATACAGTTGTACATAGGCTATAGTGGATAATTTCTCAAGATTTTTTAAAGAGAGAAAAAAACGTGAATGTTCCAATTGAGAAATATTGTTGATACTGTTCACATAGGCAAGGCAAATAAAGAAATACAAGAACAAGTCATGTGACGTGTTTGCTTTCTCTCCACATCCACAAACAGTACCAGAAATGATTGTCATTTCAAAAACAACTGTATACGGACTGCGCTTCACTGCTGCTGTAAGCAATTTTCAGGGAGAAATTGATATGACTCATTCTTGTTCTTTTAATGCTTTCAACCGGGCTGTTACTTTTCTTCCTTCTCTGTCACAAAATGACAGTGACAGAACTTCAACGCATTTCTGATTCGATTTTTTTTTTTTTTTTTTTTTTTTTGACATTTATCACAACTTGTTTTTCTCAAGGTCGAATTTATTAACCTTATTATTTTGTTCTGTTAGCTTAATTATTGGAAAGCAGGTCATGTTTTCATAAAAATCACCGTGGTTCAGTTGTCAAGTTGATTCCCATGCCCTGATACCCATGGGAAAGATAGTGAACACGTTAAGCAGTCATCTTGTTCAGAATACGGTCGAAATGAACCGAATAGAATTGAGTGAATACGCCCGTGTGTGGTTGAGCGGGGGGGGGGGTCATTCAATTCACATCTGGTCAAGGAGGGTTCAAGTTGAAATATCTGTATCTTTCCCTGTATCCGATATCGAGTAAATTAGTTGCCAGTAAAATTGCTTGTATTCTCCGGTCAGAATGTGGTTAATGGAGCAGAAGTGAAATTCCTCCGTCAGATAACTGGGGCTGGGTAGACTTGGTGTTGCCATGTCAATCAACGACCTGGCTTTGAAGTCAGGTACGGTGGCAGCGAGGCAGAACAAGCCCAATTTTTTTCTTACATGGCATCAGAAATGGTTCGGCATTGAATGACATAAGGCTACCTCGTTTCACAAGACTGCCAAGCATTCACAAACTGGGCTTCGTCAGTTTCGCCAGACAAACGGACGGACAGGCCTTCACTATGTAATTGCCATTCTACACCACGCAACGACGGGTGACTAAAAAGCAAAGTCTCATTTAATTGTTTATTCGATTTTAAGTATTATATAAGACTATGTAACTCCAAGTGAAAGCTAGAAAATGATACATGAAGTAATCAACATGCATATTTATACAAACACTTAATAAGTGTGGAAACATTATAGTACCAATGACTGAAAAGTTAAGTGACACGTAAACATTTCGCTTATTTGCGTAACCAGTTTAATTTAACCAGTTTAACTCTCTGAATCTGATCTTATTGTTTTTTTTTGTGCTAGAGAAAATTTAAAGCTAAAATATTGCATAATATTTGATACGATCAACAGTTACTACTGTCCATTTGTCTCCCTTCATGACGTTTACGTCACACCAGCCAACAACAGCAGAGTGTGCCCAAACACGATTGCAAATATATTCCTGCCACGAGAGGGAGAGACGCATTACGTGCGCCTCTTTCAATACACAATAAACTGAAAAAAAAAAACAATAACAGAGACAACAACACCATGAGCAGAATCGTAATGGAATGTGACAACACGACAGAAATGTGACTTAAAACGCTCAGTGTCAGTTTTGAAACTTTATTGCTGTGTGTTTGTTTTATCCAATACGTCACGGGCGTATGTGGGTGCTAGAATCTTGCTGTGACTGACGGCACGATAAGCTGTAATTGGACTTACAACAGCTTACTCTTACAACACGTACAATTATCTTTTGCATAAAATAAAGGAAGAATCTGTTCACAGGTGCTGTTTGAGGTACGACATTAATGTTTAATCAGCAAATTGACACGAGGAAAACGACTATTTTCCTTCCTTCTGGTATACTTCAGACACACATACTACATCAATAAATCTTATTGTGGATCTTAAATGCATTACAATATTTTATAGAATCCGAGACAATACGCCTGGTAAAAATTCGCCTTCATGACAATACACCTAACGACCATACGCTTGGCGACAAAACTGCCTGGCGACGATTCGTCACAACTGGAAAGTGCGACAATTCGTCAAACTGTTTGTCGCATCATAACATTTGCTGACTTGGACGCATCCTTTGGATTAATAGCTGAATCTAGTTCCCACCGTTTTTGAAAGGGATTATCGTCCATTGCAACATGACCTTTGGACAGCAAATGCCAGATGAAACATTACTTTGTTTATGCACTGGACTTGTAGAAGTATATATAGAACTCTAGAGTAACTCTTCTTTCATATAATCTAGAGCTGACTTGCTCCCAAGCATTTCTCCTTTTGTTTAGGCATGCTCTGATTTGAATGAACAGAACAACACCGTAAAATTGTCTTTGAAAGAGTAAAAACATTAAAAAAAGTCGAAAACAGTCGAAAATCAAAATTAAAAAATCAGGTGAATCGTCGCAATTAACAGTTCAGGCATATCAGGTAAAGCGTTAGATTAACTCCCACCAGGTGCATTGTGGGATACCTATTTAGATCCCGATAAATATGGAACAAACCACACAGTGCTAAGTCTGCATTTTATGTACATTCGATTATAACAATGTTTCTTTCACTGGAAGCTTAAAATAATGTCAAAGTTTTTTGTTCTACAAAAAAGAACAGTTCATTAAGACTTTTTTTCTCCGGTATTCGATACCTTAAATATAACAAATTCACTGTCTCTTCGAAGCACTTTGTTTACTTATAATTCCAGTTTACAACGAGATAACAGACAGCCATCCCTCGGTACGGCAAATATACAAACGCATAGATCGTCAGCTAACACAGATAACAAAAACAGTGTGTTCACAAAAAAAATCATCATAGCTTTGTACTGGCAAATTCCATTTTAAGTCTATACAAAAATACGCACGGATGATTGACTATCACGGATAAGTAGTCCAAAATAAACTCCACAATGTCAACAGTATACTCTACATTTCTACCAATAACATTACTACTAATGAGATATATTGTCGCCAGTAAAGACATAAAACATTATCACAGACTAAATATGTACAGCATAAAAAAATCTTGCAACCAAAAATAAATAACCACCTGCTGATTGTATACTAAAATGCATGGACGGATAAAAATTTGTTCAGAAACATTCCATTAGAGATCACGATTGACACCGAATAATAGTATTGACCCAACAGCAAAAAATTCTAATTATTTTAGTTTTTCTTAAAGACACCTTTCGCTGGAATATTTCAAACAAATAAACGTGATTGAAATGACACTTTTCAAACAATAAAAACATCTGGTCTTTTTTATCAGAACCTCAGCGTACTAAGTGCGTCCTTTCTTTTATTCTTATTTTACACACTAAGGCTCTGTTAAGACCAGATGAACGCAGTTTAGAATAAAAGACAGAATTAGACGGGGCTTTTCTCAAAGAACGCCGAATAACGGACGGATCCACCTAGACGAATTCCAGACGAATTTTTTAAAACTACCCAAGGTATTAAAATCACGTTTGGCGATTTATCTTCTTCTAAATTTGCACCACGGTAAGAGCATAGAAAGAGAAAATTACACGTGCAAATTAAGACGCAAAAATAAACACACTACATTTAAATTACACTCAATGACTATGATGTTGTGTTGCAAAAGAAGAAAAAAACGAACATGCAAGGACACATGTACTCACAGTCCACCAGAATACGGTCACTAAACCCATTTTATATAAAGGTTAGAAGCTAAATGAATAATCCGCATAAAACGTAAACTACCAGTCACCTGATTAGATTGTTCTCTACCACTTTGTGGGGGGAAATGGGAGAGGGAAAATATACACTTGTTTGGAATACAGCAACACAGTATCGAAGAAAAAAAAACGCACTCGTACTATCTGTTTCTTTCACACCTTTTGATATAAAACTGTAACATCTTTTTAATGCATATACTTTCAGAATTATAATATACCAGGACAACTGACTGAAAAAAGGTGACACTGAGAAGCCGTTTTACCTACTCAAAAAAAGTCGCTGTGTGGTATTTGTGACGACAAAACTGTCACCCTCAGAACAGGGCAGTGCTCAAAAAAAAAAAAAACATTGTACCGGATGGTAACATTTGCAAGTTATGTACAGTAAAAAATACATTTTCTGAGGAGGCCATATACATCTTCTGCTTGGGGCTACACAAAAACAAAACAAAGGTAGCACGCCCACAATGTGACATTTCTCCAGCGTGTAATTCACGGCAATGGCTGTAATTTATAAGACCATTGCGTGAGTAAAAGCTGAGAAATGTCGCCTGTGGAATGTTAGAAGCAGCAATCACACACTTTTTTCAATATCAACAGCTCAAAGCGAAAATGCTGGTTTAAATATCTTCTGCATAAAACCAAGGCAATAACAAACTTCCGAGGGAAAACAAATCGTCGTTACCTCACCCAATATTATTCAATCTGTAGTAAGTTATATTCTGAGGGCGAGAACTTGCTCATCTTTTACAAGCTCAACATCTTTGAGTCGATTGATCGAGGCCAAATTACAAGAAATAAATAAATAAATAAAATTTAGTTATTTTCCAAACACTTTTAATCTTTTTTTTTCTTCTTTTCCCCAAGAAATTGCAAATTTTTTCAAAACTATTAAATATGGCATTTTGATGTCCTTTGCGCTACAAGTCTGACACGATAACAGATACTGACACAGAACAGCGTGAGAGAAGTGCGTTTTTTTGGTTAGAAAAGCCACGAGTAAGTAACGCCACACATTCCCGCTAGGTTCGCAGTCGATAACCTCTAAGCAAAATGGAGTACTGCAAACCTAACGTACAGAAAATGCTTCCCGGGAAGAGATAAGGTATATTGTTGATGTTTTTTTAATAAAGACATGTTGTCAAAACAGAAATGTTCCAATTCGATGACTGCAGTGAAGCAGCGATAATCTACAACTTTCCCAGAATTTTTGAACAATGAACAAACCAACAGAACTATAACCCCGGGGTTTACCCAACCACGAATCTAATCAGGTGCAACGGCCTTAACTTAAAAACGTTCTGATTATAACCAAAATAAACAGATGAATAAATAAATAATACTTGAAATAAAAATAGCCAAGTTTCATTAATAATAACTATTAAGTCATTAACTTGAGATAGCGTAGTTCATAAACATTCCTGAAACGAAAATTTGCGACGTGGGTATAAAACAAGTACCGGGCTATTGCCTGAAAGTCAGGAATGACGCAACAGAAACGTCACGAAGAAAAATGCGATCTCGTAACAGTGTCAAAACTGGCTGTATATTGCATCAAAATGAACCACCATACTAACTGCAATGCAGCTAACAATGGGGACTCTCGCTTCACGAACTGAAGTTTTAAAAAGATACGCATTCTTTACCAATGGCAAACATCATTCCCACTACATTGTTCTTTACGGTCTGTTACAAGGCATTCCAACCAGCAATAAAAATTCAATTGCTTAAATGTTCCATATCTGCTCGTAAAATTTAAAAAAAAAAAAAACACTGGGCAAATTTATATTATTCAACCAAACACAAGGGAGTCAAAAGCTACAAATATCTGAAGAAACAGAAACGGTCATATCTTTGGAAAGACAAGTCTTTGGTAAAAACCCCACTGTGATCCTTTATGTGCCCAAGCGGTACGGGAATTACCACGCAGCACGTGTCAATATTCATGACCTTTTCACGACCATAATAAGACAGCTGGAGCATATTCATGCCAAATCTAAGAGGACACAGGTGTGACCATAACAACAGTCGGGTGTTCCAAAACTTACCTATACAATCCCGTAACTACAACATTAATATATACAAACGGTTAGTAATGCAGCGAATAGCAGCCGGTCGAAATGTCACATATTTCAAAAACATTTAATCTTTCTATGATACAGCCAATATAACGGTACATACATTTTCCTTTCAAAAGTTATTAGAAAAAGAATCTCCTGCTCAGAAAAAAATGTTTTTCTTCACCCCCCCCCCCCACCCAATTCAGCACTGGAAATCGAAAAGTGTTCTTTTTTTCAAGCCAATCAAAATATTACTCAAGATTTCACTGGTCCCTCTAATAACACGGAGTAGAATTGTTCCTTTAGTATTCGCTGCTGGCTTGTTAGTAAAGGTGCACGGTGCGTATTGTTTATAGCACACGTTCCGCATCTGTGTAGCCATAGTTCCATGTAAGGTTATGGTAACTTGGGACTACCATATCACCCTCAAAGTTCCTGTTATTGTGGACTTATTGGTGATAAAAACTGCAGTCAGCGTGAAGAAAGAACATTAACACTGCAATCAACATAAATTCACACAGCCCCTTTAGGGTGTGAAAATTTCACAATGTTGAAAAATCCACCCCCAAAACGCGTGTCACAAAGTCTCCGCGTTTTTATCTTTTTTGAGAGAGAAAAAAATGAATATGGCCTCCAGGAATTCGACGTCATAAGTTCACTTGAGGTCAGTCAAGCTGCTGTCGTGACGTAAATACCCTTGACCTTGAAGTCAAATGTTGGGTAGGTGCGTGTCGTGGCGTTTAGTGTTCTGTTTTGGGTACATATTTTTGGCGTTTAAGGATGGAATGGCGGGTGCTGGCGACTGGGACGTTGTCATGGGAGCGTGGTGGTTGCCCGTCAGCTGTGGCAGGTTTGTGTAGTTCTGGAAACATAAATAACACAGAAACAGATTGCACTACTGATTGCACCACAGAGAATACACAATTTGAAAAATAAAAGAATCATGATAATTAAATGTCTGTACATTATACAAGTGTAAGCGCTAATTTTTTCAATAA
Organism: Protula sp. h YS-2021; assembly: GCA_949752745.1. Lineage (NCBI taxonomy): Eukaryota > Metazoa > Annelida > Polychaeta > Sabellida > Serpulidae > Protula > Protula sp. h YS-2021. The sequence continues at coordinate 86,761,431 of OX457024.1, read as the reverse complement.
AACTGAGTCAGATCTGATGATGAGACAAAATACTCAATTTAATTGTTCAAAGAACATGAACGGGTGGTGGCGACTCACATTTGACCTTGACTGGTTCTTTTCGCGGGCTTCCGTTTCCCGTCGCCGGCGTTCTCGTCTTTCGCGTCGGTCTTGCTCAGTCGTATTGTTAGACATGTCGACACGTCTCTCCAAGTACGGGTGGTCCAACAACTGCTCGCAAGTGAAACGCTCCACGGGGTCCATTTTAAAACAGCCCTGCAAATCAACAACTTAACGTCTGAACCCACAGAGATACATAGATGAAATCGCTTTATCGTACAGCGCTTTAATCGCATAAGCCGGTTAATAGCAGACTACTATGAAATACAAAACCGCTATATTACTGCTTAATATACACTTGACCATGCATGAGCGAAAAATAGCATAATTCTCCTCGGGAAAATAAACCCTGTCATTAACCGGTTTCGACTGGGCAAAAAAGTAAAAATAACTAAAAATAAAAACAATAAACAAAAAGAGACCGAGTAACTATTCAACATCAGAACAACAAATGAAAGGGAAAACCTATACATAATAGATTATTCATTCGTGCATTCACAAAGTCCACATTTTTTTCCACACAAGCAATGCCGATGACTGAGGCCTGTGACACGCAACTATCGACAAGTGCAACTTGTTACCTTTTTTTTTTACCGTGCCAGTTTCTGGTCACCTGGACCTGATTCGACTGAAAGGAAGTTTACGCACTACGTTTGTGACATTTGTTTAAAAACTTTTCTTCGTTTCCCGATAGATATGCCATGGGCCAACTCTCTACCAAGGTTGGAAACGGAACATCGGAAACTGGATGAGGAGAAACAGTGTCAAAAATAACAGCGCGCATTTCGACGCGTAAATTGCCAAAAAAGTAATATCCTAATAGCGAGTAGTAATATGGACATTCACACTATATTTATAGGCGATCCGACAAAAAATTCTGCCTAGAGAAAGGTTTTGACAATAGTGAAAAAACTTTTTGGTGTATCACTGAAAAAGTTAATTATCTAGACACCTGAGTATCAGTGAAACATTCGTGCGTAACATCAAAAACAATCAGCGAAAAACTCAAAGATACAGTGGCACTTGGAAAGGTCTATCGCACATACGTGCACAACACATACAGACACACGGACGACAGATAATCCCGCCTCAAGCCAATTCTATCTCACCAGACCAGTCTAACGCAAATTGTTAATGGACAGTCATCAAATAAGAAAATGCATGTTTTTGTGACATCAGCTGTTAACAGAGTAGTTGTAGAGCATTTCATGTAAGGACTGTGGCGGTTAGACGCATTGGTGTAAAGTAGGATATCTGACTGTGAATTGATTGACGCCCACGACTCTCACCGGAAAAACTCATGAACTGATTCTTAAAATGACGCCTTGTCTCATGCAAAAGTAAAATATTTCAAGGTTTACAGGCTGCTTCACACTATCACCAATAGTGTGAAGCATGCAAAAGGTAATTTCCGACAAAAAATTACAAAAACGCTCCTGAGACGTGCCGAGAACCAAACTTTTTCACATGCTCAGTTAACGTCTCTGATGCAACGCTAAATATATTTCTGGTTTTAAAAAACGTCGAAAATAGACGTCCGCCCCCCCCCCCCCTCACCCCCAAAAAAAAAACATCAAAAAAAAAAACAAAAAAAAAACACACACACACACACACACAGTCGTGTTACCGCTGACAGAATATTTAAGCCTGGTACTGGTAATGACTGGCTGCTTTGAATAGTGACGAAAATCCCGATATAAAGTATGTGATATTCAGAAGCGCGCCAGTTTTCACATCCCACTTTCGAAATATATTCATGAACTTGGAGTGCACATCCTGTGTTACCCGATGACACAAAGGGAACCTTTGGCGGCGCGACGACCGCTATTCTTTATGATTATCACTGTCTATATTTTCGTGACATCCATGTCACTCTACCGACTTCTAAACAAGTCGGTAGGTGGACGTTGTGAAGTTGATAGGCAGAGCCCCCCTTCCCCCATCTCCTATTATTTAGGCAACTGCAGGAAAAGACCAAGTCGATAAAAAAACTTGGCTGCAAATTCGCCCCCCCCCCCCCCAAAGAACAAAGAATAAAAATCAGGAAAAAAATGACCTGCTGGTCAAATGGCCGGTTTTTTATTTCGCTAGTGGTCATAAGACCAGTGGTATGAACGCCAATTTCGCAATACCCGGATTTTTACCATACAGCCTTCCAAAATCATCGACAAGCCGACCTCGATGAAACATTAATATGTTTACTGGGATGAATAAATTACAAAAACGTCATAAACATCAATGTCACGTAATATCTTAACAATCTTGCAACAAATGGACAGATTATTCTTCGTCTTCTTTATTTTCTATCGAGTTAAAGACATTCAAAATGACATTTATAATGTGAAAACAAATTAGTAGCAAGTGCTGAAGTGAGCATCCCCGAACGCGAAGATAAATATCCCTGCTGAGATATTTCCTGTTCAGCCTGACGGAAAAGATACAGCACCCAGCACATATTTGCTCACTCGGGTGCGGAGACATCAATAGCTTTCCCATAGCTATATGCACAGAGTGCGCCTGACTTATAATGGCAAAATTTCCAAGTCCATTTTCGCATATAAAATGTAAATGAATTTCTAAACAATTTGTTATGGACCAGCTAGGCATGCTAAAGCTGCATTACGGGAACACTTTACTGAATCGTACGAATTCAATAGACTACAGGAGTGGTATTCTGCTCTGTCCTTATATTTAAGGGCGCCCTTATTCTTGAGATTAGATGGTTCATCCTTAATTTTTATCCTTATTTTTAAAAGACTTTGTTAAGTTCGAAGATAGAGCAGAATAGCTTTTTTATCCTTATTTTTAAAAATAAGGACATCCTTAAAAATAAGGACAGAGCAGAAAACCACTCTAGGGATTGAAAATCCCCATGTGTAACCAACGAAGTTTACTGGGCATTGACTAGGATTTCTTCACACATTAGGAAGATATTAATACAAGTTTGTCCAAGGACAAAGTCCCAGCTTACGAAAAGCAATAAGACCCAATTCCAGTAAGGGTAAGGGAATTTTGGGCTTAAAAAGATCAGACGGCAAAGAGCTAGCCCAATAATTAATTTAGCACCGGACCAGAACATAGACCGATAAATGCATACAATGATTTCTTTCCCAGAAAAATGGGAAACAGATTTTTTGTATCTCTGGTAGACTGGATAGTCTGCCATAGATACCTTCAAACAACACTCGCATTTCGGACCAGTGCGCATATTTATGTAACTTGCCTTGATGCGCGGTTCTTATTCAGACAAGTGCGCATGTTTATTTAATTTTGCCTAGATGCGCGGCTCCTATTTTGGAACAGTGCACATGTTTATTTAACTTGCGTTGATGTGCGGTTCGCATTTCTGACGAGCGCCCATGTTTTTTTCTACCTTTTGTGAATGTGCGGTTCTTATTTCGGATCAGTGCGCACGTTTATTTACCTTGTGTTGATGTGCGGTTCTTATTTCGGATCAGTGCGCATGTTTATTTACCTTGCGTCGATGCGCGATTCTTATTCCAGGCCAATACGCATGTTTATTGTACTTGCGTTTATGAGCGGTACTTATTTTGGACAAGTGCACAAGTTTCCATAGGTTGCCTTGATGCGCGGTTCGCATTTCGGACCAGTTTGCATGTTTATTTAACTTGCGTTGATGCACGGTGCTTATTTTGGACGTGTGCCTATGTTTATTTAACTTGCGTTGGTGAGCAGTTCGAATTTCGGATCATTACGCATGTTTAGTTAACTTGCGTTAATGCGCGGTTTGAATTTCGGACCAGTGCGCATGTTTATTTAACTTGCGTTGATGCGCAGTGCTTATTTTGGACCACTGCAAATGTTTATTTAACTTGCGTTGGAGCGTAGTTCGCATTTCGAACTACTGCGCATGTTTATTTAACTTGCGTTGATGCGCGGTTCGAATTTCGGAGAAGTGCACATGTTTAACTTGCGTTGATGCGCGGTGCTTATTTTAGACCAGTGCGCGGTTCGAATTTCGGAGAAGTGCACATGTTTAACTTGCGTTGATGCGCGGTTCGAATTTCGGACCAGTGCGCATGTTTATTTAACTTGCGTTGATGCGCAGTGCTTATTTTGGACCACTGCAAATGTTTATTTAACTTGCGTTGGAGCGTAGTTCGCATTTCGAACCACTGCAAATGTTTATTTAACTTACGTTGGCGCGTGGTTCGCATTTCGAACCACTGCGTATGTTTATTTAATGTGCGTCGATGCGCGGTTCTTATTTCAGGCCAATGCGCATATTTCTTTAACTTGAGTTGATGCGCGGTTCTTATTCTGGACCAGTGCGCATGTTTATTTAAGTTGCGTTGACGCGCAGTTCTTATTTTGAATAGTGCGCATGTTATTTAAGTTGCGTTAATGGGCAGTTCGCATTTCGAAATAGTGCGCATGTTTATTTAACTTGCGTTGATGCAAGGTGCTTATTTTGGTCCAGTGTGCTTGCTTATTTAGCTTGTGTTGCTGTGCGGTTCGCATTTCGGACCAGCGCACATGTTTTTTTTTAACTTGTGTTGATGCGTGGTTCGCATTTTGGACCATTGCACATATTTATTTAACTTGTGTTGATGATCGGTACTTATTTTGGACCGGTGCAAATGTTTATTTAACTTACGCTTATGTGCGGTTCGCAATTCGGACCAGTGTGCATGTTTATTTAATTTGCGTTGATATCCGGTTCGCATTTCGGACCAGTATACCTGTTTCTTTAGGTTGCGCTGATGCGCAGTTCGCATTTTGGGACAAGTGAGCAGGTTCGTTTAACTTGCGTTGACGCGCGATTTGCGTTTCGGACCAGAACGCATGTTTATTTAAGTCCCGTCGGTGCCCGACTCTTATGTCTATTCAACTTGCGTCGATGCGTGGTTCTTTTTTTCGGACAAGTGCGCATGTTTGTTTAACTTGCGTTGATGTGCGGTGCTTATTTTGGACCGGATCGCATGTTTATTTAACTTCCGTCGATGCGCGGTTCGCATTTCAGGCCATTGCCCATGTTTATTGAACTTGTGTTGATGCGTGGTTCTCATTTCAGACCAGTGCGCATATTTATTTAACTTGCGTTGCTGCGCGGTTCGCATTTCGGACCACTGCGCATGTTTCTTTAATTTTCCTCGCTGTGCGGTTCGCATTTCGGACCAGTGCGCATGTTTCTTTAGGCTGCGTTGATGCGCGGTTCGCATTTCAGACCACTGCGCATGCCTATTCAACTTAAGTCGAAGCGCAGTTCTTTTTTTTTCGGACCAGTGCGCGTGTTTTTTTTAACCTGCGTTGATGCGCGGTGCTTATTTTGGACCAGTTCGCATCTTTATTTATCTTCCGTCGATGCGCAGTTCACATTTCGGACCAATGCGCACGTTTATTTAACTTGCATCGATGCGGAGTACTTACATTTGGACTACTGCGAATGTCTATTTAACTTGCGTCGATGTGCAGTTGTTAAATCTGACTACTGCGCAAGTTCATTTAACTTGCGTTTATGCGCTGTAGGAGGAGATTCATTTATTTTTTTTTCTCAAAAAATCCGAAAAAAATTCAAAGGTTTTCCAATTCACTCAAAAAGCACAAGTCGTATGCATGACCCGCCAGAGACGCCTCATATCGAAAATTAATGAAATCTGATAAAAACTTCAAAAATTCTCTCATCGACTGAAGAGACAGGCCATATTCACGACACCCTAAGCATGCCTCAGCCACAAAATAAATGATCTTTGATCAAAACTGCAGGAGAAAATGCATTTTGAGGTATTTTCATCAAAAATTCCCCCCGAAATCAAAAATTCCCAAGTCGAGTCAAATAGCACAAGCCGTATGCAAGACCTACCTAAGGATGCCTCATAGCAAAAAAATAAATGAAATCGGATAGAAACTGTAGGAGGAAATGTATTTTGAAGTTTTTCTTCAAAAATTCCCAAAAAATACAGAAATTGTCGGATCGACTAAAAAGCGCAAGTCGTATTCTCAACCCCTTAGGGATGCCTCAAACCAAAAAAAACAAAAACAAAAACTGTAGGGGGAAATGCATTTTGAAGTTTTTTTCTTCAAAAACTCCCTAAAAATACAAAAATTGCCCGATCGACTAAAAAGCACAAGCCGTATCCACTCACACCAAAAATAAATGACATCGAATCAAAATTGTATGGGTAGATGCATTTTGAATTATTTTCGAAATTTTTGCTTCAAAAATTCCCCTCAAAATACAAACTAAAAAAGCACAAGCCGTATGCACGACCCTTTAGGGGTGCCTCATGCCAAAAATAAATGACATCGGGTCAAAAATGTAAGAGGAGATACATTTTAAAATTTCTTTAAAAATTCGCCAAAAATTCAAAAATCACCCGATCGACTAAAAAAGCACAAGCCTTATGCACGACCGCTTAAGAAATCCTCACACCAAAAATAAATGACATCGAATCAAAATTGTAGGAGTAGATGCATTTTTTTCAAAATTTTTGCTTAAAAAAATCCCCAAAAATACAAAAATTGTCCGATGGACTATAAAAGCACAAGCCGTATGCACGACCCTTTTGACATTGGGTCAAAAATGTAGGAGGAGATACATTTATAATTTTTTTCTATAAAAATTCGCCAAAAATTAAAAACTCACCCGATCAACTAGAAAAGCACAAGCCGTATGCACGACCCATTAGGGATGCCTCGCACCAAAAATAAATGACATCGGATTAAAATTGTAGGAGGAGATGCATTTTGAAACAAAGTTTACAGCGAACTAACTAACTAACTAACTAACGGACGACGCCCGCAAACCGATAGGAATACCCCCAGCTTACGTGTAACGTAAGCTGGGCTAACAAGGATGCCACAAATCACGCCGGCCTGACTAAGAATTTCTATCTTGTTTTTATTCCTTGTTCAATGAATTCACTGGGAATCCTTTTAACTGGCAGAACGACTGATTCTAGCAATTAATTTCAGAACGGGGTGACATGCACAGGCATATCTGAAGAAATAATTCATGCAACTGATCAATATTTATATGTTCGGTCCATTACACACACAGTTTATAGCCGCTTCTTTTTCACACTTTTCATCCCTACAATGATATTTGTCAGACCAGAGAGGGACCGGGAGGGTCCGGCATGACACGTGCCACACCCACACACGTGCGTCAACTACTTAATGTCCTTTACAACACATGTCATAATCAAGTACATTTCAAAGATTTTTCTCTCACAAGAGCGTCTTGTATTTCACTTCTTTTTTTCTTCTTCTTCTTCAAACGAGTGTTTTGTCTTTCACGTTTTTTTATTTCTCACCGACTGGTACAAAAGCCGTGAAGATTGCCATTACTAACGGCCAGACTAAAAATGAGAAGTCAGCTCAAGTGCTTTGTGACGACTTTACACCACATGTGCTACTTCTAATTTTCATGCAATTTGATAATTACACCACACTGACATCTCTATTTATTATTGCATAGCAACATCAAAACATTGTTTTTATGCCTGCGTGCTTATTTATTTATGACGGAGCTGGGATGTGCATTAGACTGCCATTCTCCACCCAGGGTCGATGACTTCATTTGCTTTGTCTCACCAATTCATGTTTTGTTTTTGTTTTTTTGCTCAACGTCATTCATTTTTTTTTTTTTTTTTTACTTGAGTGACATTGATTTTGCTGTCAAACTTCGTAAATGACAAACATGGAAATTGAGGAGATTTTAGAACAAAATTTCCGAGATATAAACGGTTTCTCTTCAGCTGATAAGTGATTTTACTTCAACAAGTTCTAACACCATATCACGAACTTTTTAATCTACATCTTAACGACTTTGCGGCTCTTTGAGTTTCTTTTGCTTTGGTTAACACTTTTCTTTCAAAGGGGATTTAAGACTAATTCAAACCATCCATACTGTGTCAAATATGGAACTTAATTGTCACATTCATGAGAAACAACAACGGTATTTAGAAATGGGACTATTTTCCAACCAAAAACCAAATAACTCTGTTTTTTTTTGCGTCAATTATTACGAATTGTACCAGAATATCTCGCACACAACGTTTCTGCATATCCTACATTGCTAAGTTATTCACGCAACAGAAACACAAATGCTATTGTTTTTATTGAAATTAGGCGTGCTTTTATTCAGTTTTTTTAATTGATCCTCAGAAATATCAGAACAAAGAACAGAAAAAGCGTATCTAAATATAGATCAATCAGGACTATGGACCAGTGTCACGCAAGCATATAGTCATACAGAGAAGTTCCTATCATGTGCATTTGGACGCACTTAATTAGAAAAGGCCATCTATTATTCAAGAAAACTTATAACCTAACACGTTAATACAATTAGCGCGTTGTTATGACGCACACACCATTTTCAACAGCCTGGCGAGGCTACACAAGCGTCCGGCAAGTCTTGGTAACTGAAAGTCTACGCACAAGGTGTCATGTTCGAGGGCCTGGTCTTTTTTCTCGTCTCTTTTTTTTTTATTAACATCAAGACATGTATCAATAGGTCTTGTTGGAGAAGACAATAATTATTGTAATTGTGTTGACTAAAAAAGACTTCAGCTTCAAAATTGAAATGCAGTTATGCATTTAAATCTGGAATAACGCAGGGCCTGTAACCGTAATTAATGCCTTGCTATAATCTTTTCTCTTTCAGAATGAGTATGAGAGAAACAAGACTTTCAATACAATAATGGCAAATCCTTTTTTCATGGAAAAAAGGATAACTTTCCTCCCCTTCAAAAAATATCAATATCTTTTACTCTCCACGCCCACTTATAAAGGCCCTCATCCCTTCGCCTTAGTCTACCAATTCAATATTTTGAGAGAACAGAGACGATCTCAGGGAATTTGGATGACACTGACACAAGGAAAACAGTGGCCCATGGCATGCGTTTAAGGGACAGGGGCAGCTGGTGTCATGACGGGACGGCATGAAGAGGACGCTTTGAAGACTTACCTTCATAAAGTCCATCGCAGACGGTGAAATATTAGGAAACCTTGCGTCTAATGTTTCCTGTTGAAAGAAAAATACATACAAAATACTGTTAAAACACTGTTTATATCACATGCTACCAAAAGCACATATGTTACATATGCACATATGAATCTGTAAAACCAGCGAATGTATAGATTCGCTGAAAATTTCAGCGAATCTGTAGATTCGCTGACTCACTTAGCGAAAATTAGCTGAAAATTACATATAAGAAAGAAAATCACTCATGTAGAAATGATACAGCAATCACGACGACAGGAAAAACCTGTCAACGGACGTTTTTCCCCTGTTGCCTAGAGCGACAAAATACGAATATGTAACCGATTGCCTAGTCACCAGTTCATCTCTGTTTCGAAAATTTATTGAATTAGTAGCATTTTTTAGCATCACTCTACAGAATATATAATAAATAGTCATACGCGTTTCATCTGAATTTTTCGCAATGAAAATTTTGTCTGTGAACCCTTTTTATACAGGGCAGTGTTGCCACTCACTTTGCCATGAAAAAAAGTATAAAAAAAAGTATTTTTAAAAGTATTTAAAAAAAAAAAGTATTTTTAGGGCAAAATTTTTCGGCTCGCGCCTTCGGCGCTCGCATTTACTTCTGAACATTACATTGCGGTATGTAATCTGAAATCATATAGCAGGCTAATACATTCAAATATCGTGACTAGAAAACGATAACAGTATAGAAATAAATAACAGATTATACTTTGATACGCAAAAAATATGTTTCGTGCGAATAAGCAAAAAAGATAAAAAATAAGGTAAAAAAAATAAAAAAGATTTTTTTTCTTTGGCAAATAAACATATTATTGTTAACAAGTGAGCATCTGCTCGTGATCTAAAGGTCACCTTTTGATATTACTTTTAATAACCAATACCAATACATAAGTAAAAAAGTATATTCTTTTATAACGAAACAAAAATGGAAACAAGGAAAATAGTAAAACGTAGTTAGTGTCGGAGAGGGAAATATTTTCCTGAAAGGAATGCAGAAATTGAAAAAAAGTACAGTAAAGTATAAAAAAAGAATAAAGGCAAAAAAGTATAAAAATACATAAGCAAACAGCAAATACTTTCATAAGCAAAAAAAAGTTAAACAAGGAAAATAGTAAAACGTATTTATTTTCGGAGAGAGAAACATTTTTCCTGAAAGGAATTAAGAAATAAAAAAGTTTTTTTTCGTGATTCCAAAAAAAAAAGTATAAAAAAGTATGAAGGCAAAAAAAAGTATAAAAAAAAGTATATAAGGCCATTTTTCAAAAAAAAGTATATACTTTTAAAAAAAGTACAGTGTGGCAACACTGACAGGGTTCGTACAAACTTGAGACAGCCAATTTCCAGGACTTGTCTAGGACTATTTTCCAGGACGTTTCCCAGGCTATTTACCACAGAGAGAGAGAGAGAGAGAGAGAGAGAGAGAGAGAGAGAGAGAGAGAGAGAGGGAGAGGGAGAGGGAGAGGGAGAGAGAGAGAGAGAGAGAGAGAGAGAGAGAGAGAGAGAGAGAGGGAGAGGGAGAGGGAGAGAGAGAGAGAGAGAGAGAGAGAGAGAGAGAGAGAGAGAGAGAGAGAGAGAGAGATGAGAGGAGAGAGAGAGAGGGAGACAGAGAGAGAGAGAGGGAGAGAGAGAGAGAGTTCATAGATTATATACCGGCAAAAAAAAGACGTTTTACATAATTATTCAATTTTTGGCCCTTATAAGTCTTGAAAAAATTTAAATTTCTAGGAATTTCCTGGGGTTTTTCGTCGTTCTTCAGGACTTTCGAAGACCCTTTTTCGGCGCTTCATTTTCAAGGACTTTTCACGGACTTCCAGAATTTTGAACGAACCCTGTGTAGAATGGACATTAAGCCAACTCCCGGAGCGGACCACAGCCCCCTTACCTTCGCCCAAGGGTCCCACGACACAAGCAGTTCCCATGAATGACGAGCGTGCGCCCTAAACCGGCGCAGCCAGTCTGACAACCGCAGATTATAGTTGCACTCCCATTTGTCAAACGCCCAGATCAGTGATTGTAGAAATAAATACTGCGCAAAGCGCTGGTGATTTAATGCTCTCCTCGTTATAAGTGGGTAGTTAAGATAAACCATTAATATCGCTTGAATTATAGTAGACATTTTAAGCAGGGGCACTTTATCTTCTTTAAGAATAGCAACAATACCACGTATTTTGGTTGGGGCTTATCATTTTACTGCGTGCTTTAAAAAAACCTATTTGTTCGGTCAGCAATGACAAAACTGTAAAGTGGGTATACGTTAATAAAGCCAAACACCGCGAACTTCTGCTAACATTAAAACTGTATTCAGCAAGTAAGGGGCGTTCTCACAAGCGGGTTCAACTTCTTTAAAGTGTCGAAGTTGGTTGAAGGATATCAAGAAAGCATGTGATGAATGTTGACACCGTTTTTTTAACTGATGATGAGTCGTGTACGCAAAAAAAAATAAATAAACAAATAAAGAAAAAATAATTGTCGTGTTTCGTTTGGCTGAAAGAACCGAACACAGCAAGTTCCACATGTTATCTTCCATTTACAAACTTTCCAAGTAGTGCTTGATCATTCATCTTCTCTTAACGATAAAATGTCGAAGCTGTCAGAGATTAGGCCTATATTTGACGTATGAAAGGTACAGCGAAAAGTTCGGTTGACAATAAATGTCAAAATATCTGTGTATTATTGTGTTAGATAATAGGTAATGGGCTGGACAACTTGATGTGAACAACGGTTAGAAATCTGTGAGTCTTTTTCAGTCCAATGCGTTACGGAAAACTTCCCTTTTCAGGGACACAAACGCCGAAAAACCTAACAGTCAATTCTTTGACATGTACTGTCAAAGCCCACCTCTGCCTGGAAGGCCTTCGAACGAGCCGCGCACTGCCTTCTCACAACTGCCTTTATCTTATACAAACTATTACATGCAAGAACTGCCAATTTGCAGATAATTGCTCAGCACGAGATAATTATATTCCCAACTGAGGTACCGTTTAAGTTGAATACCACAGTGTCCACAGTAACTGTTTTTAACGCAGTTTAATTTTCGCGCACGAACACTGGTGAAGAAGTAAAATGCTCATTCAATAAATCGGCCACATGACAATTCGCTGAAACTGCCGTGTGTGAAAAAGAGAGTCATTTTATTTAGCTTACAAGAAAAAAAAAAAGAAAAAAAGAACTTTTTCTGCATTACAACAACGGCATACAATGGTTTGTATCTGAGAGGCATTCGAAAGCCACAACTGTTCAACAAACACGAAAAAGTGCATGTTAAAACAGTGCAACAGTCATTTTCTTATACTACAGTTCCAATAACAACCCTGTAAGTATCGATCTATGAATGACACTACACTAACAATTCGAGCAAATATACCTGCGGGAACTTTTTTTTATGTGGAAAGTATGTTTTACAAAATCAACATTGATGTATCCGATTCCGTGAATCCTTGCAAGCAAAGCACTCACAATTCATAAGCTCTCCAACAAGTAAATGAAGGGTGATCCATGTTAAATGAACCAATACACGGTTGTGGCACAACGATTTTGTACACATTATGCTTAAGCCCCGTATTCAGGCCCCGACGTGAATAAGGGATACAACAATGCGGGTGACATTTATGAGGTAAGGAAAGATAACGGGAAGGTTCAGGTCAATGCTTTTTCGTGTGACAAAAATTACTAAGTCATGACGATTAAATAGGCTAATTCTTGTAAACAGTATAGTTTGTACTGAAGGGCTTCGAAGACAGAGCACGCCCCGTATATAAGCCTCAAATGGAATCACGTACGCTTTCAGCACAGTAATCTTTTAGAACACGAAATTAATTTTCGCTTGGGGCTTGGAATTTGAAATCCCAAGGCAATGTTTTAGACTACAGACCCGAATACCGGAGGTCACGAGTAAAGTTTCGGGGACCCCGTTACTTTACGCCGGAAAAATATTCCCCAAAATAGGGGAGAGATTACTCATATTTCTTAGTAGACACTATACCATGCCGTTTACAATCCGATAAATGTTTGCCGATACTACGGCAATGCGCAGTGAAAATATACTGGTGTAAATATTCAAAAATGAGATCTGTTCACTCTGTGACACGCTCAGCATGTGATACATCTGCAAAAATACAACAAACGTCATCAAGTCGTCGGCTTTACGACAATATCTACATAAAGTTTGATACACTTACTATTTCTTGAGGTTCGGGTATTGTTAATCCCTTGAAAAACGGATTTGTTGAGAATATCTCCAAATGTCTTGGTAATAAGTCTCCTGTAGAGCAGAAAAAAGACAACATTTAAGATTATGAAAGTATGATTGCAACATACTCACGCCTGTTTTTCGTTCAAGGTGGATGTGTTCTGCGGCCAAAGTGATGGGCAAGCATAGTGATGTGCTGCCCCCTGCCCCCCCCCCCCCTCAACTTCGTCCTAAACAATAGTTTCCATAATCAGTATAAATCTTGTCCAAAAATATTTCACCACTTGGCTTGCGAAAAAATTGCATTTAGCCTATACTATTTAAGTTTAAGTTACAATTGGTGCAGGCATTGTGATATTTATATGTAGTGACCTTACTCAATAATGAAAATATAAACAAATCCATACCTAAAGTCTTTCTAATGAGGTATAGTTGGTCTACATCCGAACGGCCTGGCCATAAAGCCTGGCCTGTAATGAGTTCGGCAAACACACAACCGATAGCCCATATATCGACTGGCGGACCATATTGCGTGTCACCTACAAGCAGTTCCGGTGCCCGATACCACCGCGTAGCCACATAGTCTGTGTACTCATCCCCAGGACCCGCTACAAACAAATATAAAATGCACTTCATTCAATCTCCAGGAGAAATCAATTAGACATACATCTCATTGATTTCTATAGTGGTACAAAATACCACGGAGTTAATCAGAACGCTGATCTTTCCAAGGTGCACAGTACATTATTGAAGCTCCTTTACATACGCCAAAAATGCACCGATCGAGATCGTTATATAAATATATTGTAAGCAGATTTCGTTTATAATACTGTCGTCAATTTTACTCGGATAACCACCAGCATTCTTTTGTAAAAAAGTCAACAAGAATATATCAAATTCTCCATCAAAACAATTAAATCCTAAACACGTAGCACACACAAAAAATATCGTATACGATTAACTACACCCAGGGAAAAAAAAACACACACTGGCACATATATCAAATGGCCACATTTACAATTCCTTGTGTGTAACCCTTGTTTGCAGGTCAACAGAGAGCCTGTAGGTCTTTTTTTTTCCTTTCTTTGCACGGGCATCGGATAACAATTCCATGGCCCGCAATTCCAAGTCAACACACTCGAAATATCCTTCAAATTTTATTGTTTCACCACCAGAAGCAGAGTTCTTCTATTATCTGGTAAACGATTTTTAAGCCAGGCATGTAACCTGGTTTTAACATTAAAAATATCAAATTGAAATATCTGCGATGAACATCTGTACAGCAAAAACGATGATACATAGCATACGCTGAAACCATCCCCGCCCCCCAAATTTCAACGTCCGTTTCAAATTTCCTGCGCACTTGACCATCACCAATGCCCGCAAACATCCATAAGGCAACGATATGTGGCATAAACGTCAGTGCGTGCTGCACCCACAAAGAATGCCCTGAAACTGAACGCTGAAAATTCCCAAATCGTTTTTCTTTGGCATGCCTAAAATAGTGTGACATTAAACAGCTTCAGCATATACCCACCACGTCCAATTTAGATATTCTACGCAAAGACGAACTCCTCTTTTTACCCATAACATGGGTTTCCTGTTGCTTACTCTGAAAACTGTAACAGCTTAAAAGCTTTAAATGTCAAAGACGACTTGACCCAGATACAAGACTCACTTAATAATCGCGCGAACCCAAAATCACACAGCTTGACTTGACCATTCTTCGTTATCAATATATTTTCAGGTTTTACATCTCTGTGAATACACTGAAAAAAAAATGCAAATACAAAGGTAAACATTTATAGAACAACTCGTACAGATCTTAACTGAAGTACCAATAAGAACACATTGCATACTGTAATCAATATAAATACACAGATAGTATGTGAATCGCCCAATGCAAAAGAATCCCAGAAAATTTACATTACGTGTACTTGAACGTACAAAATATACAAATATAAATAAACAGATATAAAATAACTGGAAATAATATAAACAACGAGATAGCAGATTACATCAAATTTCAATAGGGGGGAGTCCATTAAAGTAAACTTACATGGTGTTTATGACAAAAACTGACAGCTTTTACAGTTTGTTCTACTATCTTTTTTATAAGCTGTTCTGGCACCCTGCAACAAAATGGAAAAGTTCACATCAACAGATAAAAATAGTAATACAATGCCATCTTTGTAACGTTGTTTGTAATGAATCTAAACTACATTGTGATGTATTTATAATGCAAATGTGTATCATAAATTCAGAGTGGCATACAATAATATATTCCGTACATTCATGACATTAGATAAAAGATTCAGTATTTTTTATGAATTTGCACAACATGATGTTCCTAACTGTGAAACTGCACTACGAAAATATTGTTACAGCACACTGAACCGATTGAAACAGGCAGAAAATCTGATAAAGAAATGATAAGGTGATCTGTACGCTGTGATGAGTAAGTGGAATTGCTAACTAATATGGATCCAGAGTCAGAAGTAAATAATAAATAAAAATTAGGGAATATATGGATCAAGTTGTGAACTTTTAAACTAATTTTGGCAAGCGGTGATAAATAGGTGGCTTGAATTTTGGTTCAGGTGCTTCGGTTGATGCGTGTAGCTGCAGTCCCTAACTATTAACCCTCGCATTAAAGAAAGTAGTCCACACGCCTTTAATACAAAGAAAAGATTTGTTACCCTCTGGGATGTCTGTCCAGTTCTGTTAGCACCGTATGATCTACATATTCAAACACCAAATGAAGGCGTTTCTTCCGCTTGAACACCTCTATCAAATTGACTAAGTTTTGATGCTTCAGTTGCTGTTAAAATAAAAAAACATATTATGTAGAACACTTAACGTTACATGCGTCCACAAGGGGACTGACAGTGTTTCACATGAACGTTTCATATAATAAAACAGTGTGAAAATAATATCCCCATTTTTGGATGCCATGGGTAACAAAACTTAATTCCCTTGATGCAACCTCTGCTAGAGACATGATATAGGCGGGTTCAATAATGACTGATAAAACCTTAAAATACTGCTATAACATTCAGTCTCCCTCTCTGCTATAACTGTTGTAATTACGCTCACAGCCTGCCCCCCCCCCCCCCGGGACTTCGATTAGGTTTGAGTGTTGTCAATCACTGACAAAAAAAAACGAATGCTTGTTATCTACACGACAGCGCTCATTATAACATAAAAAAAACGTACCTTTAGCATTCTTATTTCGCGCATTGCTATCTTTTTTATGAGCGGGTCATCTTCCGATTCCACAAACTTCTTAATTGCTACAAGGGCACCAGTCTCTTTGTTTCTGCACTTAAAGACAACGCCATAGGACCCTTCTCCTATTTTCGATATCTTCTCATATTTATCCATCGTTCGATGTCGTTCAGACCTGTTCCCTATTCGGACATGAAAATGTTGCGGCTAAGTTACATTAACTAACATTCAAGTCAACGCGTTATACAAGTACACATTGAACGAAAATTTTACTCGAGTTTGTATGTATCCATGTATGTGTACTGTCAAGGTTTCACATAATCATATTTGTTCATATGAAATATCAATAGCGATGTAAATATAAAAGACTCTAATGCTCTACCACCGTTCGTACAGTACCAAGAGGTACAAGTACACAGTGTGAAGTGCTTGAGATATCAAGGATCGAGTACGCACTAACACTATTCTTTGTAATTAAACTGAACAAACAATTATTAGAAAACTTAACACACCAAAAAATACAAAGTCTATATCCTTGCGAGCTTCACAATATTATTAAATGCTAAGAACAACACAGCTGATAAATACTTTCAATTTTTCATATATATTTTTTTCTCAAGACAACAAATATGGCGACTTATATTATTGCGCACAAAGATCTTAAAAGGAATAAATGAAAAGTATCGATAATATCAGGCTATTTTACATAAGGATAAGTTTGATCCATCAATGAAGGAAATCAAAGCTGTAAATAACATACAGTTGCATTCAAAATTATTGGATTTAGAACTATATTGTTATTGGTTTTGATTTTGCAAGGTAAAGCGGTTTGATTGAAGTGGTCACCTAGCAACACGTAAATTGATGGCACCTGATTAACATGTTTCCTAAAAACTGCCATTTCAGTTCAATTCAGCTTAACAAACTAACTATATAGATCACAATTAAATGTTCGCTTTACTCATCGCATGACTGCAATGGACATAACTCAGTACGTTATAAAACTGGTTACTGATATAATCAACCTGCAAAAAAAAGTCCGTCTATCCCGAAATTACATTTTTTCAATGCAGTTCTTCTTACCATACCATAAAGGGCACATAAAGAACTCAAATTTTAAAATTGCCACATTTACTTGTTATCTGGTCTAATCCTATTAATTATCCCATACTTTTGTATCTGTTCCTCTTTCTAACCACTTGTACTTGTCAATAGTAACTAGCAGTCTGTTTTTAAATCTGCTGAAAATTTCCCATCTGACATAGTAAGTTATTAGACATTCTTAGGAATGATCTGTTACAGCAAAATAACAAAATTCCATGCGTTTGTTCGTTCTGCAGTGTTTGTTCCTTTGCTAGTTGACTGACTTTTAACAACAGCCCCCTACCCCCGGAACAATTGTTTGTTGCCACATCCCCACTCGGTCCTGGAAATGCATTAATTTCTTAAATGTTGGCTAGTGGACAGGGCATTCCCAATCTTTGAACCTTGCTCTGGGGGAGACAGTATCAGCCTTTGCCCCTGACCCCCAAGGAACGGGCTTTTTGCAGTTATTATACGCCTCCAGTAGCTAAGTTGCTTCTTTAAATTAGTGGATGTTATTGACCTACCCCACTATCAATTCTACTATTATATTTCAGACATCCACTGTCATTTTCATTCGGGGTGGAGGCAGTTGCCACTGTACTGCTGAAGAAATCTGCTTCTGACACTGCTTGGTATCAAAACTGGTTGCTTATTCGGTGCCAGTTGCTTCCGTGGGCAATTGCCTCAGGGGATAATTTAGCTTTGTCTCCAAACACCATCAGAAACGACGAATTTAAAGGGATTTAAATAGAATGTGTAAGTGGGAAGTGTATCATACCCAGCAATCCTTCTAATCTGAGTGAAAGGGAAGGAGGGGCGTGGTAACGACGGTATTATCGACCTTGTCCAAACAATAATGGTGGGTTGCCTCTTGAAAGTAAGACTTTCATGGCATTGATATACCGATGTTTATGTTATTTGCATAGTACGACCGGCCTTCCCAAAGTCTTTGAAGCCAATGAAGTGCCTGTTTCTCCTAATGCCGGAAGAAACAGGTACTGTGAGTGCTTCAGCTTGAGCAATAGTTTGTTTCAGTGGCATGTAACTAAAAAATCACATATACCAAGAAAAACAAAAACAAACGAAGCAATGTCTTATTAATATCAGCAAAGCCAAGCTAGCCAAAAAAAAACTGGTAAACTGGCAAGTACCCCCGATAAACTGGTAATGTTGTGAACTTTCCGCCCAAGTGGTGTCTGAGGATAGTTGCTGGCAACGAAGTTTGCGTCAACACTTGATAGGGGTCACAAGCCCCACCGCTACCGGCCGAACCAATGTAAGTACTGGTTGGTAACGTACAGACGGGTGCTTTCATCTGCAGTATTTTGACTCTTGAAACAATTATCCCTGCGAGGGCCATCTCATTTGATGGACCAGAGAAAGTGGTGTCTTTACCATACCTGAATAAGCTGACAATAAACCTGGACGCTCGTAGCAGCTGATCTGAGCTGATCGAATGGTTTTCATTCTCCTAAGAAGAAATCTCTGAACACTCCAGAGGCATACAAAACTGAGATATCTTCGGAAGACGAATCGACCTCCTTGCATCGGTTTCTCAAACCCATCATTCTCTGTGACTGAGGTCAAAGAGGACTCACAAGGCTTTGTTAGGTCACACTTCTTATCTTGGTGTAAAATTCACAGCAATCTGCTTCACCAGCAATAACAACTCACTTGCAGTAATCATCCTAGAAAAATTGTGCATCCTAGTACAATCGTGCCAGAACGCCAGATTGCAGCCAACAAAGTATCCGGTGAATGATATACTTGCTCCTTTTCCTTAAGTTATAAATTAAATGAACTGGATGTTTGGTTCAGATAAGAGTTCAGATGAAAGATTAGGGCTCCTCAGAAATGCATAGATCAAATTATAAGTAGGATGAGGGATCTCACAGTCTTGTACAACCATCAATGCAAGAAAACCTGGGTCAGGCGATATGATAAACGAGTTATAGACAAAAAAGGTAAGATAACAGGTCCTCTAGGTCGACCCTGTCATTTCCGCGGGTATTCTGGGTCTCAAAAATGTCAGAGAGTGGCTGATGAAGATAGACGTTTCGAAATTAATCGCGTTTATTTCAAATAGACACCCACGAAAAACTAAGGCCTCAGTTTCCCCTGAATTAGGCAACCGGGAATGAACGGACACAGCAGGCCTTGGAAGCGCAGCATTTATGAGAGACGTAAAGCGATCTGACACAGGGTGTCCTTTTCTGGATGTGGTCCCTACAGGTAAGGTGGTCTCCCCCAACCCCCCCCCCCCTTTCTCGATACTTACTGGGGGACTTTTCAAGCGAACATACATATCAATTCTTGAGACAAACTAGCTGGACTGTGAGATCCTTCAGGATGCTCTCCGACGACACACTCTGTGCTTTCTGACTGAAAATCAGATGGAGGCATCCTGCCTGTCCAAACTCTGGAGAACCATACGGGGTATGCCCCGTCTGTAGGAGGCGGACGTGTTATTGTCGGCACAATTAAATTAGCAACAGGCTTAGATCCTACCGACGTACAATGCAGATCAAACGTGCTAGGGTATCTAGCATTCAGGACTGGAGCGACTGTACATTTGAAATAGATGCTGGTATGGGAGGAACTAGAGCAGGTGATAAAGGTGTTTACCTTGGGCCAGCATCCCCCCCGGATCGATATCTTTGCCAACAATAAAAACTATAGAATTTCATTGCTCGGATGTTGGAATGATGGCAATAAACGCGCTGTTTTGCGAGTGACCGATAGAGGTGTGCCGTTCTATGGACGATTCTGCTTCAGGTACTTTTCGATATTCAAAAGAAAAGATCGTACCCTTATTACTGGTAGCCCCATTGTTGCCGGAAGCTTTGTTCCTTCCTTCATTGATGCCTGATTTACTCATCCAGGTACAACCATATTTTGCAATGGCAGATGACAAGCTCAGAACAACATCGGTTTTGGGCTGGATAGACCTCCAAAGAAACTTATAACTGAGCACATTGAAGAGGGTATGAACGGAGAGGTTTTGCTCCGAAAGACGTTGCACTAGCAAAGCCCAAATATACCACTGACGACATCGCAAAGCGCTTAGCAGGCAAAGTTTTCAGTTTCCTGCTTGTAAGTTCCCTTTTTTATTTGGAGGATCGCCTTTTGTCGTTCCGATCTCTATTCTTTCCCATGGAAGAAAATAAAAGGCCATGGTACTCAGGTGATGGCATCCATTTCATCTCAAATTTTAGTAAGGAGTGTTGGTACGCGAAGCAACTGGTAACCGTCAGTTTGACATCATAAACGGTGTAGGTTCTACATGGGTTTTGCTAATAAAAAATAGATGCCAATGTTTTACGGGGACCGAACAAAGAGCTGATCCTGGTACAACCACCTATTGTATGCTTCTTGTATGCCTCGTCACAGGCATTCTCACACATCGCCATTGGAAGTATTCTCACCAACGTCCAAAGTGTTCAATATATACGCGTGATTTTTTTCATTCTTAGTGCTTAAGTTTGTTATATGTGTTGCTAAAAGGAATACTATAAATATGGATTCTGCGAACCAGATCTATTCGTCCAAATGGGGACTGTTCTATGTGTGATGTGATCTGGAACTTGCACCTGGTGAACGTAACTATTCTTGATGCATAAAAATCCATAATATATCGCTTTAGGGAAATGAAATGTGTCTTTGACGGTGTCTTTGCATTATGCGCCCCGATCGGAAATGTAAAATCTTGAGTACCAGCATTAAGGGATTCTATGCCAGCAAGATACTCAGAAGTAAATGTTGCGTATTTTACTGAAATACTAAATTAAAATAAGTAGGTTTTCGCATAATACTGCCATGAAATTGTGTTGGTACATCGCAAGCGCAACAATTGTCCTCAAAACAATCACTTTGCTATTTTTTTATCCCCGTCCGGTTCAGTAGTGTTGTACTTTTTACATTTTAAGCACTCAAATATTGATGGTATTTTTCATTCTTGCATTCCTTTACACTAGGAAGAGTTACATCTCTTTGTAGTTCTCGTGACCAGGCCCGGCATGAAAAACAACTAGGGTGCTTTAGTAAAGCGGTGTATTTAATACAAGTCATATGTGATGCTACTAAAAACAGCCAAATACAAGTTTATTATTTAAAAAAGCGTTTTCAAATGCGTATTTCAAGCTACTTTCAAGCATTTAATTCTAAGTTTATGACTGGATAAAGAATATTCTATATTTACTACTAGTAAAGATTTCCCATCTTTACTAGTAGACTTCTGGAGTTACAGCCACAATTCAGTCACACCACGTTAAATCAGTTAAATCACAGTTGTGAAACCCCCAAAAATATAAATGCTTACTCGAAATAATACCTTTCAATGCTGTTCCTCAACTACAAAGGTTTCCCAAAGTGACAAAATGTATTACGTTATTTTTGTTCATAGAAATGATTTATAGCTGCCGTTGGATCGACCCGACGCTTGAAAAGTATCATCCATGTCTTTTCTCGCCCGTTAGCTCAGAATTGGATGACCCAAACTAAGTGAGGGTTTCCTATTCTCGAAATTTGCTTGACTGCCTGGTGCTCTCCTCTGTAAGTAACCCCAGGTGGTGCCACTAACGTCATACTTCATCCTGATATCCAAAACAAACAGTCTAGATATAGAAGCTTTTGAATTTTAGGACCCAAACCCAGATCTTCTGAGGATCGCGAGGAAAGGATTTCAGTAGAAGTTTCCGGCCAACATCAACGACGTGTAGCTGTTATCAGGGCCCGATCGGTCCAACATTGTTGGCGGAACTGGACCTTTATCGGAGCGATAATTGGTGATCGGTAAGTTTTGTTGTTTATGCAGTGGCGTCTCTTTCGCCTTCTAGCATTTTACTCGTACCGAAGACTTTGTAACAATCATCAACATTGAGTAATGAGTTACAGTGCGGTGGGAACCAGGGCCATTTTTGAACGCAGTGCGCAGACTACGCTCCCGCTGCAGAGGTATACACACTACGTCTGGTTTCGAGAGCAGAACACGAATTTTATTTAACTCGCTGACACCTCAGATTTTGCTTACACGTAGATTCGGCCGGCAGCCACCTCTCGCACCCACTTTTGACATTTGCCAAAATAGTGAAGTTACTGGCAGTTGCATTTAGCGCGGGAGTGCGCCCGCAACCTATCTAAATTTTCTGTCGTTTGCTCCGTACCTGAGAACTCCTGATCGAGCCCAGCGTAAGTAGATTATTTCCCTACGTACACACTGTCGTAGCTGACGGCTCTCAGGTTGGTAACTTTAGAGAATTTAGGAATTTGGTTGCTGGCGCCTTCCCGTGCCTGGAAGTAGCAGGTGCTTGGGACCCAACTTCTAGCGCGACAGGGCCAATAACACTTCGGTGGCACCAAATTTGGGCGCCATGAAATTTATGCTACGGGCCCTAAAACTAATGTTGTGAGCACCGCCTAGTAGAACTACAGAGAAATAACAATTTCCTCGTGTGTTGCAGGGATGAGCGGCTTTTCATGGTGAGGAAAGAACGCCGCGGACACCAGGGCTTGAAAGAAGACCCCCACAACTACTGTCAGGACTGTGCTGCCAGGTTGTGACGTGTGATATCTGCGCAGATCTGAGCTAGAAACAGTGGAAGAACAGTGCAAGAACATTAGCTGTTCTGGGGCAATATGTCAACAGGTACCCCGGCACAGTTATCGGAACAACCGCAACGTGATGAGATATCGTCACCACAAGCGATGGACATGTCAGACTTTGAAAGTAAGAAGTTCCCGTCACACAAATCCTCGCGCAGGAGTAGGGACAGTTCCACCAAACGGGGCGCCCTCATCTCTATCGAGGTTCCGGCCCTTCAGACGCCAGGCCCCTGGTGAACTTAATGCGCCTACCCATGATTTCCCTACATCTCAAACACCTAGCGGGACACAGGTCCAAGCCTTGTACCCCCGCTTAGTACATTTGTCATCGCGCCGAGGGCCCACGAGGGACCGTTTTTATCGGCCCCGCATCTAGATATAGAGGCAGTCGTTAAGATGGCACTACAGGAAAAGGCTTTACTTTCCCAACAACAGCTCGAGGCCGTGCACGCATGCTAAACGGCGCCATACACTGACGGGGACGCGGTCCCGACGAGCTCAACACACAGCGCGACTTAGCTGGAGGCCCCGGATCATCGGATGCCCCCACAACCACCAATGGCCTCGCAGCGCGCCAGGACCCCACAGCAGGACCCGACACAAGACAGGGGCCCGCAGCCTTGAATGACCAGATCAGAATGGCACCACGACAGACAAAAAGGGAGCGCAGGGCCCGAGAGGGAAAGCATGACGACAGCCACTCGCCCAAGTAGTCTTACCGGCACTCATAATCTTCCTCCGGGGCAGCTCAGACTCGCGGGGTCCCAGCAAGCACACGCGTCTACCACTGCAAAAGCTGTACAGTCACGTGAAGCGGAAAAAAGAGTTACAGCTCTTCCAATTACGACACGGACAGCAGCTCAGGCAGTTCCACCTCCTCCTGGCAATCTGAGAAAGTCACCAAGCTCAGACATCAGTCGCGGGCGAGGTCTAGACGGCACCGCTCCCACATCCACACTCGCCGGTCCTGGGACTCAAGTCGTCGACGTGATAGGGACAGCAAGAGCAGTCCTGGAAGGAGCCATGTGGAAGCGTCGCCATTCAAGCATCCCGTGTGTGGGGACCTGCTGCGCACGCCTAGGAAGCGAAACCATCCGCACAACTTGGATAGAGGTGAGGTATCCAAGCGTTTACACCTATCGGACAGGGAAGGCAGTCCATCGCGAGGGAGCGACGGCATCACTGCGTCATTCTCGGTCCCGAAATTCAGTGATATTCTATTTCGGGAGGTCATAGAGCTAGTGCAAAAATTCTCTAGTGCGAAAGTGGGGATGCCGATACAGCGGTGCTAATCCGGTTTCAGGAGTCCGAAGGTATTCGAGAAACGGGGCTCTAATTCTTGGCTCTGGCACACGGCCGCAGGAATTCGAGATACAATCAAACTGAAGGAAGCGGAGTTCAAGGCAAAGGACTCTAATTACAGCCGGACCCTGGCTGTCGGAAAAAGCTGAGGGTTACCAAAACAGCATACAGGCCGTGTGACGACGCGATCCCATTTGCGCCTCTGAGTTTCCCGAAACACGCCCCCTCCCCCCCCCCCTGGTTGCCTCAGGTCAGACCGGATGACAAGGTATCAGTCAAGGGCTAAGACATAGCACATTTTGAGGGTGTAGCCAGGGCCAGCCTGCGAATCTTACCGTTCAGTGAGTACGCGAACCAGACGCTGGTCAACAGTTTATCGGGCCCAGACACTGGATTAGTCAGCAAACTGGTGGCTTGCTTAGTAAAGTGCACCAAGGACCCAGTGAAGTTAGACACCCGTCTCCTATCAAACACAATACAACTACACTGACAACATTTTGCAGCGGTAACGCCTTACCCAGAAAAAGCTCTTTCAATTACGCCACGCCACATACCTATTCCCCGATGAGCTGTTGGCAGAACTGAATGACAGGCATGTTCAGGATCTGCAAAATAGAGCGCTCCAAGACAGATACACAGCGGGCCCACCGTACCGGGGACCCTCTAGGGGACCCACGGTATTGCGCACCCAATCAGCGCGATCTCGGACGGCGAGCTACGGATCAGTCCAGAAGCAGCCGACGCCTGGTGTTTTTCCTGGGAGAGGCCACAGCAAACACAAGTGAGAGTCAGTTGAGGGGCCCGGAGAAGACCTTGCCCAGGAACTCTCCGGACACCTCAAACGATCTAAATACTGGCGTTACTATGAAAGGAAAAGATTTTGCACTAAGGAAACTTGCCTGTATGGGGAAGGTTCAGGCATTTTTGGCAGCAATGGAAAGTACTTGGAGCCTCGAACAAGGTCTTACGCTGGCTGCACCATGGGTACCCTCTGCCGTTCAAAAGTAAACGGTCAGATACCAAGTCTATCTCTAACACTGAATCCGCCACCCTAGCTAGTAACCTCCTACAGACAAGGATCAGAAAAAGCTGTAGCATTGCTAGAGAAAAATGCAATAGAAGAGGTACCGGAGAACCACAAGGGCTTCTTCAGCCGCGTCTTTTTACGGCCCAAAAAGACAGGCGGTTGGCGTCTGATAATAGACCTAAAGCCCGTGAACGAAATAGAACGCCAACGCTCAAAATGGACACATATCAATGCAAATGGAAGGCGGTGGAGACGGGCATGTGAGCCACCTTTATAGACCTATCAGATGCCTATCTCCACCTGCCTATGAGGCCCCAGCACCGCAAATACCTCTGCTTCCGACGGCTGATGTTACTTTTCCAATACCTAGGCGATTGGCTCATTGCAGGTGTGGAGAAGGAAAGGGTTGCGCAGCAGACGCTCTATCTTCTCAAGAAATGCATAGATTTGGGTCTGTTGGTCAACCTGGAAAAATCGGAGGTAGACCCCAATATTTGTGTTCTAAGTGGACCAGTTCGATTTTGTAAGAGGCCTGATCTTGCCCGTGATCGCTCGGCTGGAAAAAACTGGAATCGCTGCATAAAAGGGCCTTAGTCAAAGTGGCACTACCGCTCCAGCTGGTCGAAACCCTACTGGAGTTGCTAGTGGCCACAGAGAAGACAGTGCCCCTGGCTCGGTTGAAATTCCGGCCCTGCCAAATAGCGGTACGACTAGCAGTGCGACGAGGGTGAGCCCAAAAGTCTGTTCACACTGTCGGAGCACGCGAGGGCAGATCTAATGTGGTGGGCAAATGGGCCAAACACACAGCGGGGCGAACAGTTTGTGGCCCCGCAGCCAGATGTACAGACACAAACCGACACCACCCACAGCGGGTGGGGAGTTCACTTCGAAGGCAAGTTTTTTCAGGGCCGGTGGCCTACAAAGTTGCAAAATGCGCACATAGATGTGCTGGAGATGCTTGCGGTCAAACAAGCTCTCCAGCTGCACAGCGGACCGTGCTGTGCCTCATAGACAACTCCACCACAGAGAGTTACATAACAAAACAAGGGGGAACGAGGTCGCCGGAATTGATGGAAGCAACACGGCATTGGGGGCTATGGGGGTATAGATCGGCGTTGCAGACTATGCTGAAAAATGCTTCAGGCTACGATTCCGGGCAAGACGATTGCCTAACGAAGGTAATCCGTAATTTTAAACTGCAGCGCCCTCCCCCTACTAAACACATAGTGCAGTTAGACCTTGGGGTAATACTGAGGTATCTCAACGGCAAAAGGTTCACCTGTGAAGAGAACACGCTACTGAGGGAACTGACGTTTAAAGTTACGTTTCTGTTATCCCTAGCGTCAAGCAAGAGACGGAGGGAAATACATACCCTAGACAATTACTACACGTATGGAGAAAATCACAAAAGAATTATACTGAAGTCAAGGGCAGAATTCTTAGGGAAAACCCACATAATAACACATGGGAAAGGCGCTTTCTCGGAGATAGTACGCCTGTCGTCACAGGGGCAAACAGGGGAAACGGAGGTGAGCGGAATCTGCTGTGTCCAGTGGCAACGCTGTTGCAGTATCTGGCAGCCACAAAGTCCATAAGTGCCCCACAGCAGAAACGCCTCATCATCTCTTAAAAATCTCCCAATAATTTAAAAAAATTCTGTTTGCAGGACTCTGTTTCTAGGCTCTGCAGGCTGCCGTTTGTGGCCTCCGAATCAGTGATCAACTCAAAGTAATGAGAACAATATGATCGTATCCAGCCTAGCACTCATGTGTTTCTGTTTGTAGATATCGAGGGGGGCGAAAAGAGCCACAAGCAAGGAGAGAAGCCTCTCAAGCACAAGAACAGACCACAGCAGTCTCGCAGTGACATGGGGCATACTACTTCAGGTGGGGGAAGCCCTCACAACAGCTCCCAGATCAGACTACTTCCGGGACCTTGTGCTCACACTAGTTAAGGAGTTTCGTTTTTCGGGTCACTAGACCGAGACAGCGACACCACGACAGTTGGGGCCAACACGGGGGCCCAAAGCCGCAGACGACGAACCTGTGCTCGGCGCTCAGACACACGTGGACCCGACAGCCACGCGGTCGGCCCCACTCCCTCGCGGTGCACCAGATGGGGCCCACAAACGAGAGTTGAGGAGGACACGAAACCAGGCGGCGGCTCCACAGCACAGATGGGCCGGGGCCCACCAGGAATTTTGGAGCACGCAGCGGGGCCACCAGCCACAGCGGGTCTCGGGACACACACAAAAAAGGGGATAACATGGACCCCCTCCGGGTGCTCGACACAACAGTGGTGTCCCAGCTTGTTGCGTCCTGGGTTATGGCGCCCGTAGGGGCACCAGAGTTAGTTATTCACTTGTTTTACTTCGTTGAGTTAGGAGATTAAATCTTCAATCAACTTTATCTGTGTTTGTTTTCTGTGTTGGTTAATGTAGTACGGGCGACGCCCGCAGTTCGTGCGCCTTAGATGTAGCCATCCTCTTTGCTAATCTGATTTTCAAGCGTTGGGTCGATCCAACGGCAGCCATAAGTCATTTGTATGAACAAAATTGGCGTCTTATCCAATTAAAACGGATTTTTGCTTATACAAATGTTGTAGCTATTCAGTTGGATCGAACCGACGCTAACATTAACCAGCCCTCTCCTCCCCCACATCGGGGCCCATTTCTTTGGAGGGTCAGGATTCAAAGTGACGTTAAGAACGCCCCTGGGGGCTACTTACAGGGGAGAGCACCAGGCATTCAAGGAAATTTCAAGAATAGGAGACCCTCACTTAGTTTGGGTCGTCCATTTCCATGAGTTTACGGGCGAGAAAAGATATGGATGATACTTTTCAAGCGTCGGTTCGATAAAAAAAAAAAAACAGCTACTGTATTTGCACAAACAAACATCCGTTTTAATTGGATAAAAAAAGCGAAATATAAGCACAGCGGTAAATTCTGCCCAGTCTTTCAATTACTATTCGCCCGTTCATAAGTGTCTCTATCTCTCAACACACAAAAAGAAAACACGGATTGGTCAAACTGATTTATTTTCATTGAATCATCAAACACATAATATGTTCCTCTAGACACAACTAATCATAAATATATTTCATTAGAGAATATGAATTTTTAAATAGAGCTGAAGGAGCGGGGGGCGGTGGGTGGGAAGAATTGCTTATTTAAGAAATGTTAACGCCTTGACTGCTGGTTTGAAAGAGACGGAAATCGAGAGATTTGTTGTCTAACCGAGCCATTGAGTGACAGCAAGGGGGCGTGGCGAAAAGGGAACTTATTCGGATTACCAAAAAAAATCCGCGGGATGAATTTTATAAAACAGTGCTACTCGGTCATTACATACAAATCTGGATAATTTAATTATGTGCACAAGTTGAGGAACACCATACTGTGTATATTATATGTGCAATATACAAGTGCAATATGTTTTATGGCCGATCGAACAGAAATTGATACATTGTACCACAATATTAAAATGCATATACTATTAGTAGTACTTTCGTCTTGCTATTACCCAAATTGTCTGAGCTATATTTGATTTATTTTAAGCAATGAAAGAGAGATGAAAGCACTTAACTGATTATTATTGATTAGCAAATTAAGTTATAGCTTAATACTTAGTTAATAATTCAGTATTTGCATTCAATGATGATAAATGGTACACAATTGCCAACATAATGTCATATTTATCTTGCTGCTTTTGAATTCACGAACCAGCATACCAAAATGGAATTTACGGATAAAATTATGCGCATACCAAGACTTCTAACATTATAAAAAAAGAAGTAATTGCTGGAGGATTTGTGTTTTCATATCATAGGCTGCACTACGTTCTCTTCAGTAAACTTACTAATGTCATAACTGTTTGCAACATGTAACCGAACTAGGTTTGCAATCGAGCCCCGAACGAACATTAAACAACTCCGGACTAAGTAATCTTTTGTTTGTGGTGTGTATTAATTTTCATTAATACACTGTATTAATTGTATGTCACCGCCTAATTAAAATAACGACGGCTCCTCATCCAGTTTTTCTTCTAATTGTTTTTCAAAAGTTTAGTATTTTGAAGCAATTCCTCGTCAGACTGATCAGAAAATAAAAAACTAAGATTCATAACAGCTTCCGCGGCTAATGTTGTATTAATAGTACTATCCGGTGAGTTATAAAAATTTCGTCCCAGCTATCCATGGTTGTAAACTGGTCAGATAATTGAACTGAAGCGCTTGCATGAAGCAAAGAGTTTAAATGCTAGTGTATTATGTAATGAGAATATTTGACACTACTCATCCGGCATACGCTGTATTATGAAAAACAAAGGACTTTAAAGCGATTAATTAAAATCATGATCACTGAAAACTTGTTTTTCTGATCCAAGTGCAGTGTATTATGTTGTGATTATATTTCACGCTCTATTTGAGTGGGGTGGGGTGGTTTAAGTCCGATAAACCATTCAAAGTCGTTGATTCGTGAAACATAATATATCGTAGCCACCCTCGATGTATTACAATTCACGAATCTACTTATTTTCTTGGTTTATCTACAATCTCCAGGCTCTACACTCTAGGAGGAGAACTATATTAGGCTGTCCCCCCTCCAGTATATTTACACCCCCATCCCAAACACAAACTTTTTTGCATGTAAATGTGATTTGATAATATCTGTTCATGTGAATAAATGGACTCTGTTAAACTGTGTAAAACTATCTTAAACTACTTTATTGATTAAATTCAATATAATTCAAACGAAAATATAAAAAGACATTCATGACCAGAAAGTTTTTTCTCTTGATATAATTTTTGGCATTTTAGAGAGCCCAGGTGGATACTTCTGCTCGCTAAGATTATCATAAATAACATCCACAGTATCCAAGAAGTGCTTTGTTGTATCAAGCTCCGGACCGAAACCTTTATCTCTTTTTTTTTTTTTTTTTTTTTTTTTTTTTTGCAACATTTTACTTTCCTCAAGCAAATGCATAACGTATATTCAGAAAGAGCATGCACCTTGTTTGTGTTGTTGTTACACGCCGTTTCGCGACCTGCGCCGTTTTAAAACCGAGCACCGCGGTTTTAAAACGGCACATGCGCCGTTTTGTTACCAAGGCTGGTCGTAGAATGGCCGCGCCATTTTAGGACGACGTAGCGCCGTTTTATTACCAATAAGGTTTCAAAATGGCACATGCACCGTTTTAAGACGACGCATATGCCGTTTTGTGATTATATTTTTTTCCTCAAAGAAATAATGTTGCATTCTGTTTCCCAATTTTTGGGAGTTTCTAGGATGGGGGATTAGAGTAGTTGATCCGAGGGTGAGTTTGGTGAGTGAGAGGGGCAGGGGGTCACAAAACAGCTAAACGGATATTTGTTCACTCAAATATGAGGAAGGAATTAGACGCATTTTCACAGTGGTAACTGAGTTTACACTTATCCTGCAAAAAAGGGGCGGGCGATGGGGATGGGGATGGGGTGGGGTGGGGGGGGGGTGGGGTTGTATGTGAATTTATCGATATTTTCGTCAGTTTCAGACATTGAGATGCTTAACAAAAGCACAATTTTATTGGTTGCTGGAATACCTCATGAGTAAATTTTGATTGACATTGATTTACTCAGCAAATATAATTTTATTGGATGGTTTAAAAAAATAGATGTGGTTTCATGTCCACCCAAATTTGAAGCAGATCTTCGGTAAACTAATGGATTATCAGATTAGCTTATAAAAGGGTTCTTCTCATGAACCCCTGTACCTTACTTGCAGTATCGGGATTAGTCTCGGGCAGCTCAGATCGTTTCTGTGTTCACTGAGATCACTTTGATCACAGAAATGAAGGCGTAACAAATGTTATTTCAATTTATTTCATGGCAGTAAAGGGTCATAAAACGGCGCAGCACCGTTTTGCATCCGGTCGCGAAATGGCGCAGCCATTTTACGACCAAAATTGGTAACAAAGCGTCGCTGCGCCGTTTTAAAACGGCCAAACTCGTAAAATGGCCCTGAACATTATTATGTCCTCAATTATTCATTGCTTGAAGTTAAACCAACCCTTATATTCCGGTGCTAGACATAATAAAAAATCTTCTCAAATATTACATATCAGGGATTCGAGCATGTGCTCTTTTGACATGCACATGCAACATGCACAGTGGGAAAGTCACTGAGTTTGTATGCGCTAATGAGCAAGGATTAAATAAATATGACTCTACTGGGCAACATTTGAAAAATGCTCTTTCGCATAGTTTATTTATTTATTTATTCTTTTATTTTTTGTACATTATAAATATGAGTGGTAATTCACCTAAAAGGTGTTACTCAATGAGGTGGCATTACTTGGTTATCTAACAGACTGGTTGTACTTTGTTTTTGTTTTTTTTTTTAAGGGAAAGTCCAGATGAAAATGAGAAAATCATGTTGTATGCAGGAAATACTCAAAACAGAAAGCATATGGTTACACCCCTTTCAAAACAGGATCGGGTCGATCTCAGTTAATTCAGTGCGTGAAAAATATCAATTCAATGTAATAAAATAAGTTCACAACATTTCATAGTATCGCTTGCTAGTTCCGATCCTTATAAGGACTTGATCGAAATTCCTTGCCTTAAACTTAAAATATTTTGATCCATTTCATGTCGTATTACAATATTTATTTGAAGTTAATAATAATAAGTTAAAACCTTCCACCTATCGCACATTTGCTCAACGCCCCCCCCCCCCCCCGCCAAAAAAAAAATAATAATAAAAAAGATAAGAAAGAAAAAGAAAAATCTGTATATAACGAAGACTAAAAAATTAGTATTCCTGTTATTGTCTTCGAAATCAAACAGTGGAAAATGTGAAACGAGTGGAAACACCAGTAGGAAGGGAGCTAGATAAATGAGGCGGGGTTGGGCTACGGTGGAGGATAGACTACTACTCGACTACCACACCCGGGTCAGAGGATTCTCCCCGAAACCATCTTGGGCCACGCAATGCCCTTACCAAAGATTTCGGCTAAATTTAGGCAAAACTGCAAAGCCCTATGTAAAATTTTGAGGACTTGTTAGAATCTTTGCAATAGTATTGTATTGCCTTACTCTGCAAAGTTGGGACTACGGACCAAATAATAATCTCTCCTATTAAACTTATTTTACTTTTCGGAGTTATTATGCTTTTAGAATAAGTCATAATCGATTAAAACTAAAATGAATATCATACGTATTTACTTGATTGGGGGAGCCTGATGATGGGAATGAGTGCATAAAAGGGAAGAAGATAGGGCAGACCGTCCGAGAACTCTGGTCTTGTGAGAGATCTCGGGGCCTTTTGAGCCACGAACTGAATATTACCGCAAAAATGCGAAGGCTAAAATGGACCTGGGATTTTTCCATGCTAACTCAGATGTCTACATCGTTCAATTTTTTTTCGACAATTGGGGTTTGGGGCACTCACAGTTTCTGGACAGTGCTGACAGAAGCATAAATTTAAATCCTGTTAATTATTTATACGCCAAAAAGTGACCATTACACTCGTGATTTAAAGAACATTGGACAGACAGTCATTACAATACGCACATATTGTACGTACCCTGTTTTGTCATACAAATGCAGACTACGCTATCGTCATAGGTCTCTGGAATACGGTAGTAATGTTAGGCAAAAAATACCAATTAGTCGACATGGCAAACCATATGGGAATGCATTGAGTAAATAAAATGATAGTTCCCATTTTCTTGAACCGGCCATCATAAAATAAAGAATTAGATGCGATAAGGAATAAATATTTTTTATTTTAGTTTAAAACGATTGCGAGTATATGCCTTATGGAAAAGTTCACTGTCTAGGCAGAAAGAGAACGATTTGAGCGTGGCTTCTGGTTGGTTAAAGCAACGTCCGAAACGCGGCCCGTGACTGGCAAACTCCCGCTACTGAACGGCAGGGAACGCACACGATGCCCACTCCAGACATCATATCAATATATGGCCATGCCGCCACATGTCACCCTTTTACTTTTGCTTATCGGACAAGCCCCTGTACTCAAGGGAGTTGCTGCTGGTGTGAAAATTTCCTATTTTCATGCTTTCTTCACCAAATGCAGCTAAGAAGTGATCCGCAACTTCCGCAAGTTTTCAGCTATCAAAATTCTACCAGCCTCCGACCCTTTACGCCTCTTTGCCCCCCCCCCCCCACCCACCATCTCCATTCTTTTTTGTTTATCATATTATTTTTTAGTGTTAGACGTTTTGCACGTTAAGTGCTTTAGTTTTGCTTTATTATGTGTAATGAAACAGCGGAAATGAGTGTACCCAAATGCTCCAAATTTTCGAGGTCTATTAACTGTATTTTGCTGAATTCTAGAGGCAGGATTAAGTCATTGCCTTGTGAAAGCAGTATCTAAAACTCTTAAGTTTAAAAAAAAACTACGGTACGCTAGCAGTTCATTCGCATTGAATAATGATGCCGGGAAATTAGAATTTGTAAGATCTGCACGTGCGCCCAGATTAAAAAATGCGTAAATCTGAAAAAAAACCCAGGAATTTGCTGTTTAACCGAGAAAAATTGCTGTTCATTTGCTTGTGGCACAGCTAGAAATACACGTTGATGTGCACAAACAAGAGTCATTTTTTATAAACATATAAATGTCCAAATATTTACAATTGAATTGTTTTTGTCGTCCTAAAATTAAGTTAGAATAATTACTTAAAACACTGTAAGTGAATTCGTGAATTCTGAAATTAAAGACATTATGTCTTCAGTTTTAACTGTTTTCTGACTGTGATCTATGATGCATAAATTTTAAATCACTGTAAACATCACAGTGTGCAGTTTTCTCTAGCTTCATGGGCAGATGACATGGATAACGGTAATTTATTTTAGTTATATACCTTTAATTTCAAAACAGCATAAGATATAAGACACTTAGTTTCAGAAATATCTTCCATTAGTCTCTTCGACCATTACGATATAAGCGGATTATATCTGACAGGCTGCAGATAATAGCTCTAGTTTTAATTTTTTAGTTTGAATTAAAGAAACACGTTGCTAAAACATCGAAATGTTAGCTGTTCGTTCTTCCACCGTTTGATTGACCCACTAGAAACAATTGTGGTTAGGTTACATTAAAACATTGAATTGAATTGCGTTATACATTATTCCAGACAAATGGAACGGATTCAATAAATTTGGATGTTTATAGCTTTCATAACCTGACGAATAATAACTGGTCAATTTATAGTCCTATAAAAATTAATCCCATCCTTATCGCTTCATAGAGCAAGATCTTCACCGCAGCAATCGGTGTCATTTAGTCATAATTTTTGGAAGAACAAGACTGATTCACATTTAACCCCTCCATCCCCTCTTCAATTCAGTTTTCGCAACAGAAATACAATTTAATAAAAAATCACTTTGCTCCAAAATGTTTTACCATTGAATGATGCATGGGCGACCCTGTTTTACATCACGATTACCAAGAACACGTGATTTGTGACCAACATTTATATAATCTCCAATTAACCGGAATGTTCAGAAAAAAAATGGCATCATGTTCATGACGTGATAACAGCGTCATTCTCACACCAACTAAGCGACTACTAATGATGCTGCCATGCCGATGATGCACTGTAGGATTGTAGAGCATTGTGTCATAAAGTATTTAAAATATATGACGTTTTGCCTAAAAATGAAACATATCGTTTAATGTTTATTAAAAAAAAATAAAAACAAATATGAAATACCTAGAGCAGCGAAACCTTGTTGGCTTCGTCCCTGATGATTGTCCAAAATGACTTGCATCCATGCGGGTCTCTCACGGTCCGAAGGTTGGTTTTCCATGTCCCTTGGGCTGTTACGAAAACTTGGATTTGCTCCAGGCCACTTCATGGCTTCTCCAAACACTAAGCTTTGATACTTCCCCTCAGCTTTTACCTTACTTTGTTTTTGTACTAGTTCTCTATCCTTCCATCAATTTTCCTTTTCAATTTATATTTATTTTTGAAAGAAATCAACAAGCTCCTTTATCCAGCGTGTTCTTCTTCTTTAATACCTGGATGGTACAGTATCACCGTATTGATGCTCCTTGCACCTCGTTAAACCCTTTTCAATGACTATCTCTGTCAACAGCTTCGACGCATGTTTAACCAATAAATTTATTTGGACATTCCCCCTCGCTTAAATATTACCTTCCTTGAATCAATATTGAGAGATAATCAAACTTTGCTCGTTTATGGGACAAATAGAAGATAAAAACTCAGAAACCACAACAAAGTGTCGATGAAGCATTATGAGTGTAAAATGTTTTTACTTGTTTACATAATCAATGCTGCTCTGATGCCACACGTTATATATAATAAATTGGTAATAATCCAAATAGATTTACTTTGAAACGTTTACTTAAACTTAAATGTAAAACTTATGAAAAGTTTGACGTTGAATTCACCCTTTGTGACTATGTTAACCACCACACGTGTTCCAACCTCGGTCTTGTGTCATCACGAGAAAATATTTATTTACCGGGCATATTTTATATATGGTTCATCTTTGGTGGTAGCCAATAGAAAGAAAGTAGCTGTTTAAACTTATAGAAATATCCTCATCGGCGAATATGATTACTTTCCTTAACTTGATATGATCAGAACCAAATGAGATAAACATAAAGTAAATGGTTGGTATGCAATGTACTATCATACTTCAAAATGACAACTATGACACGTTATAGCAAACCGTATGACTGATTGCTTTTCTATCTTAAGGGTATAGGTTTTCAATCACAACGGAAACATGCATGTGCGATCTATTATCAGATTATATAAAGAGAACTGATCTCATATTATTTTGGTATTCCGGTGTGTATGCCTAGAAAACCGAAAGATAATCTTTCAATAAACTAAGGATCCTTGACACAAGAGGAGCTGTTTACCAAAAGACTTACTGGGCTAAGGTAACATTAAGCATAAATAAAAGAAATGTTAATCCATGCAAGGCATATCAATATAATGATTTTTCACCAAAAGGTCTTTATCCTTTAATGAGTGCTTGTTGGGAGGTGCTAACGGGTATTTCAATTAATATATAAATATAAAACAGCTGTAACACACACACGCACACACACACACACACACACACACACACACACACACACACACACACACACATATATATATATATATATATATATATATATATATATATATATATATATATATATATATATATATATATATATATATATATATATATATATATATATATATATATATATATATATATATATATTTATGATTTCAAGCCGTCCTGTGAACACGAAAAAAACACGCAGGTGGGATTTTTATAAATTTCTTGTACCGCCAATGTTTAATTAATATATTTACAATTATTTAACATCAATACAATTACGCAACATCAGTACAATTACGTAACATCAATCCAATTACGTAACATCAATAATTGATAGATGTAAAACAATAAAGAAGAATTACATCACACATATTTATAAGAAAGAAAAAATATAATTCACTGATCCAAAATTTGTCTGGGGGTCAAACAAATTGAAATCCCCCACCGTAACAAAACAATATATGGAGGCGATGGGGCGGAGGAGGGATTTAAACAAATTTATTTCTTAGCTTAGTTATATAAAATGTGTTACACGCGAGGAGAGTAAAATGAATGAGGTTGCTGAATGCTTAACAGCTACCCTCATTGAGTACAGATAATTTTAGACCAATCAAATCAGAGGGACGGCTTATTCATAAATCCGTCTAGGTCAGTGGGCGGACCTAAACGGCAATTTATGATTTCAAGCCGTCCTGTGAACACGAAAAAAACACGCAGGTGGGATTTTTATAAATTTCTTGTACCGCCAATGTTTAATTAATATATTTACAATTATTTAACATCAATACAATTACGCAACATCAGTACAATTACGTAACATCAATCCAATTACGTAACATCAATAATTGATAGATGTAAAACAATAAAGAAGAATTACATCACACATATTTATAAGAAAGAAAAAATATAATTCACTGATCCAAAATTTGTCTGGGGGTCAAACAAATTGAAATCCCCACAGAAGAACCCCACAGACAAAAGGGCAATCACACTGTGAAAGACGGTACGCGAAAATATTTATCAATAGCATTAGAACGCCACCTGCCAATATGAGAAATGCGTGTTTTATTTAAACCTTTTTGGAGGCAATATGTCGCGGCACCTATTCGAAAGGAATGTGAAGTATAACCCTTACAAGTACCAAGGGAGAGAATTAATGCCGATTTGAGAACGGTATTAAAAAATGATGGAGAAATAGGCTTTCCGCTTTTTAAAACGAAGAGAGAACCAACTTTTTGTGTACGAAGTTTTAAATAATTTGACATCGCTTCAACGGGGCAAAAGGGGCCGGGGGAAGAGGGTATATGCAAATCAAAGTGTCTACCCTTATTATGCTTAAATTGTTCAAAGTGGATAGTTAAACCGACTGGTTTTCCTTGCTTCCTTTTAATTTTAATATTATTAGCTAATAACAAATTTGGATTGTTGGCGGATGTGGAAGTGAATTCACCAACACGAAGAAAGGCATGAAATGCTAATAAAAATAAGGTTTTAAATAAAGCAAGATTATAATATTCAGTAAATATTTGAGGAAGAACGTCACACATTCTGTGTAGCAAACTCACGGAAATGGGCTTTCTATGGTCAGAATGATAATGTTTATTTTTGTAACCAACCAAAGCCTTTCTAATTAAGAATTCTTGGGTGAGGTCTGGTTTCTGTTTAAAGCGATGAATAAACGCAATTGCAGACATGCGAGTTAACACTGTATTGTATGAAAAACCTTGACAAGAGCAATACGCAATATATATAAGCAACGCATTGATTGATGCAGGACAAGCTGGCTGAGCGAACATTTTACATGTTTTTTGAAAATGTTCCCACGATCTTTTGTACACAGAGCGGGTTGATACTGACAGACTATTGATCACCATAGTGGTCGCAATAAACAGCATGGATCCAGCTCCTTGGGAACAATAAGAGGATCGTCGTCTAAATGAGGTGCCATTTCCTTTGCGGCATTTACCTTCAAACGAGATAGCAAATCTGATATTCTATTCTGTGATGAAGATAAATGGACAGCGTGTAAACATATGTTATCTATCAAGGATCTAACCACTAATTTTCTAACTAAATGCATGGTCAATTTACATTTTGTTGTTTGATTATTTATGATGGACACAAGAGCCAAGTTGTCTGTGTGTAAAATCACACTTTTGTTTTTCAGTTTCTGTGAAAACAGGTGCACGGCGATTACTATCGGGATAAGCTCTAGGATAACAATATTATATTGTTTGAAAGAGTCATCCCATGTGCCGTAAAACCACTCATTATCCAAGACCGCAGAATAACCCACGGATTTACTGGCATCAGTAAAAACATTGAACTGATTTTGAGATAGCCATATATCCGTATTTAATAACGTGATGCCATTAAATTCTCGTAAGAAAACAAGCCAAGTGTGCAAATCCTGTTTGGCGGACATAGTTAATGGAATTAATTGTTCTCTGTTCACATGACCACAAGTAATATCCCACAGTCTTCGGAGAAAGGCACGACCTGGTTTTATACATTTACAACAGAAATTTAACAAACCAACGATTTTTTGAACATCACGCAGTTTTACAACATGTAGTTTTATGATTTGATTTATTAAACCGACTGCTTTGTCAGTTTTATCCTGGGGCAACTTGGCCTGCATTTGCAAAGTGTTTACTTCTATACCATGCAAAACCGCACATGTAGTTGGAAGGACGGTTTTTGACTCTTTTAGAGGTATACCAAGAAATTTTGACAGTCGAATGAAAGACTGAAGACCCCGCATACATTCAAAGGATCCCGCCGATCCAACAAAAATGAAGTCGTCCAAAATATGCGACATATCGCTGAACTTATAAATGTTCTTTATGACCCACTGCATTGCTGTACTAAATTGCTCGAACACATTACAACTTATGCGGCATCCCATAGGTAATACCGTATCGTAATAATACTTGCCATTTACTTTAAAACCTAACAAATGATGGTCCCGTTTAGTTATAGGAATGATTCGAAATGCATCTAGGATATCACATTTAGACATTAATGCACCCTTTCCTTTTTGTAAAATTAATGTTACAACTTGATCAAACGTCTCATACCTGACCGAAGAATAAATGTCATCAATGCCAGAATTTACAGAAATATCTTTTGGCTGACTCAAGTCATGAATGAGTCTAAAGCTGCCTTTTTCATTTTTGGGTACCAGTCCTAAGGGGCTGACGCAAAAATGTGGAAGAGGAGGGTGTGAAAAGGGGCCTGACAAGCGGCCTAATTGTATCTCCTTATTAATCTTAGAAATAAGAATATCTTTCCGTTCTGTAGCTGATTTATTATTAGGAAGTTCGTATTTTAGATCGGGACCATCATATCTGAGGTTAAAGCCGTAGCGAAAACCGTCAATCAAAAACTGTTTGTGGGGGTAATTTTGCAGCAATATGGCAAGCCTATCTGGATCAATTGGTGTGGGTAAAGAATAACTATTTTTTAGGTTTGGCGAGGGTTTTGTTTTGCTTGCCATTGGTAAATTCAGTGGTGCGGCATGTTCTGCCTGGGTGGTCACTTTGACATTTAAAGCACTCGTGTTTGTACACGCAGTTTGACCATGTGCAGATTCCCTGGGAATTAAATTGTCTGCAATAACCCGGGGGACAGAACACGTTTTCCGAAAGGGCTGGCTTTGGGAACGGAACTGTTTCAACTGTGCCGATTTTGCTGCGGCCAACAAATAAATTTCCTGATGAAGACTATCCCATGTAAGATCAGGGGAACGCTCCCTGAATTTACGGAAGTCCTCATCGTACTTGAGAGCAGCTTCTAGACCGAACGATTTATACAAGCCTTGTACAAACGACATATATTTAAAGAGCTGCCGTGACTTATCTGGAAAGTATTCTTGATAAATTGAAGAGAAAATTAAAAAAGCTGAAAACCATTGCTCACAGGATGCAATTTTGAGCTGCTTGGCCTTCTTATTGAGAGTCACACTGCCACTGTGTGAAATATTAAGGCTAATGTCTTGTTCATCCGGGTTCAGCAACTCAACTAAGGAAACGTACTGATCACGCTTAATTTTGTCCAGAACGTTCCTGGCGACATGTAGGTGCAGAGTACTGGAGGCTGAATTGATAGGCTCACCTTCAAGGTGTGGATCGTCCGCATCCCGAAATAAAACTTCAAGGTCCTCGTCTTGGTCTTCCTGATTTAATGTTTCCCGATTTGTGACCGGCGTTTGTGTCGCAATGGCGTCCTGTATAGCTTGGGCGATTACTGGTTGGAGCTGCTGGACGACTTCCTGGACAATGTCATCTTTTTTTGTCTTCTTGGAGGAAGCAGCAGTTGCTTTAGATGCCTTTCGTTTTGGAGCCATATCTATAGACAAGACAGGAAGAGGAGAAAAAAGTGTAAAATTGCTAAATAACTTAAGATAAACCTTAAGAAAAGAAAAAAAAATAGCTTAAATAAAATGATGCAATTATTGCTAATTTAATAACGAACCAGTGAAACAATGAAGCTTCAGTAAAAAGTGAGGGAGTCATGCTTGGAGTTCAAAGTACATATTAAGATTAATTATGAAATCCAAACCGAGTCCCGTTATTATTATTATTATTATTACCATTATTATTATTATTATTATTATTATTACTTAATCGTTATTATTATAATGATGCAAGTAAAAAGTAATAATAGGGAGTTTAGTTTGGAGTTCTAGGTAATAAAGTAAATAATATGAAGTCCAAACTGAGTCCCGATATTTATAAAAATATTAATTGTTTTGTACAATAAAAAGTAAAGAATTCCTGTTTGGAATGGATAATTGAAATGAAAAGCCCAAACGGTGTTACATAACATCAAAAAAGATGTAAAATTTTAAAAATTACTCACTCGCGTTCAGCTGGAATTCTCCTGGTTCACAAATTATCCAAGGTTTGCACGGAGCGTCAGTAACAAGATATCCTGGGTTATTTAAAATTATTTACTGTAGTAACTGATCTTGTGACGAAACAACAGAATCCTAATGACGACACAAAAGAATCCAGTTTAAAACGTCACAGCAACACCTATCCGAATATTCGTCCCCGTTTAAAGGAAAATACTTTAAATATCAGCAGTAATGTTTAAGGCGTCCCAGAGGTATCCAGAATATACTATATAAGAAAACAAAATAATAGAGATATTCCAACAAAATTTAAACAAATTTATTTCTTAGCTTAGTTATATAAAATGTGTTACACGCGAGGAGAGTAAAATGAATGAGGTTGCTGAATGCTTAACAGCTACCCTCATTGAGTACAGATAATTTTAGACCAATCAAATCAGAGGGACGGCTTATTCATAAATCCGTCTAGGTCAGTGGGCGGACCTAAACGGCAATATATATATATATATATATATATATATATATATATATATATATATATATATATATATATATATATATATATATATATATATATATATATATATATATATATGTGTGTATATATTACCTAGTTAAATAACGAAAAGACGGCTG
The DNA here is from genome assembly GCA_949752745.1 of Protula sp. h YS-2021. Classification (NCBI taxonomy): domain Eukaryota; kingdom Metazoa; phylum Annelida; class Polychaeta; order Sabellida; family Serpulidae; genus Protula; species Protula sp. h YS-2021. The sequence continues at coordinate 86,719,349 of OX457024.1, read as the reverse complement.
TTCGATGCATATTTTTCCAGTTTCTATGCTTAGAAAGCATTAATATCAGAAATAAAGGTAATGCAAGACTAATGTAAGACTTTGTTTAAAATAGGTCATAATTTTTTTTTCGAATACTTATAATGATTCAAAAAGTGAAATTGCTAGACATTTGGTTTTATAAGCGCCCATACAATGATCAAACGCTAGATCAGACAAATACTCAATTTGTACTGAATATGAACCATAATAAGGTATTCCTGTTCACAATATGTAACATGCGTATGCTATTTAAATTTAAAAGATTTCAAATCAGAAAAGACACATGGCCAGCGGTACAATAAACATCTTGTGCAGAAAGTTAACTTCCGAATGACAACCCTTATGCGCATAGGATTTAGAAAGTATCGTGGTCTCACAAAGTCATCGATAAGTAAAATGAGACTATACATTCTATTCAAACGGTCTTACAGATAAACCGTAAAGCTGGCCTCCGGACATACCCGTATCATATGGAAAACTCCCTAATTCGGACAAATTATGTCTGTTCTTTTTAATTTTCCAGTGGTTTCTACATATTAACTTGCATAGTTCTTGCATAGTTGTTATTAATTGAAACAGAAAACGGCGACAAAAAGGGGGGGGACATAATTATTGAGTTTTTTGCTGATCTTCCCACTCACTCCCTTACGTGGCCAGTTTTTTGCCTGATCTTTCTTCACTTCAGTTTCTTCGCTTTTAGGTGTGGTGTATTCTGGTCGGGTATTTCATGTTTTATAGGGCGGGACTTGCTAAGCGAGATATAAACAGAGTCTATTGAACAATGCAAATAAACCTAAAGGGCAATGCCCCGATATCGGAATAAATGAATTGTAATTCATGTCGATTGCTAATCACCAGTTTTCACTTGATGCATTCAGTTCGGTTAAACTTTAAAAAACAGACTATCATAGCCGAAATGATAACTAACGTCATAGAATATTGTTAAATTAAGGAGTCTGGGATCTTTTCCTCTGAAAAAGCAACAGAGGGGGAGAACACCCGGGCCACATTATTCCGGGGACAATACCACAATGGCTCATTAATAAGGAAGCCGCAATACCATAATCTGAGTAATCCGGACACCTTGCGAATTCGGGCAATTTTTTCAGTTCCAACGTTGTCCGTATCAACCAGGTTATACTGCAAAATCCACGTTACGTTTCTTATCTATGAAGAAATAGTAGGTAACTGGTTTTCTCGGTTAAATGTGACTCTTCCACCGCAAAATGAAACCGGATGAATGAAGAAAAAATCACTTGTTTGTTACAGCCTACATATATTCATTATCATAAATTTTCTACGTGCAATGGGAATATCATAAAACACTGATGAGTTTCTTATTTAAACTAGGATAAATAAATAAATCTTATAACAATATTCATTTGTTGACCAACTCTGTGGTAATAACAAGATTTCTGCCATTTAAATAACGCAAAGGAAAAAATCGCATTTCGCCTTTTCTCCATGGACTGTTTCACTATTTGTTACACTGGAAATGCCACCAATTTCTTTTCACATAAAACGAGAATCTATTTCTCAAAGGAGAACTATTAAATACGTGGTCCAAAAATTATCTTCTCATTTCGAGTAGAATTTAAAACACATTCCAGCCTGATTTTGGTTTGCTTTGCATTTACTAACAAAATAATATTTTTCTAGATTCTCATACCTTTCTAAGAAGTTTTTTGCAAGTACGAAACTTTATAAAACCATAGATTTGCTATTTACTGTCTGAAACGACATCCATCCGAATAGTGCGTAACTGAAACTGATTATGTATATGAAAATTCAGTGTGTTTCAAATGACCAGGTAAGATTTTGCATTCATGCGTCGTTCTTATAAAATTAACACAGGCATTTCGTTCTCAGCATAGTTGGCTGATGTAAATAAAGCACAGGTCATTTATATAATACACAGTGCGGTTGTTGACAGATACGTGAGCTTCGGGTTGTGATCACGAAAATAAAAACTACGGCGAATACAAGAAGCGAGGGGGATAACTTCAGATCAATTTCCACATACATACGAAATTTATGAGTTTTGGAGAGAGTATGGTCAGAGGAATAGTAAAGACAAAATGACGAACCAGTAAAGAGAGAAAAGGTCCGAAACATTGGCCCCTTACAAATCCATCGTACTCCTTGCAAGTCTTCGACTTGCCAAGTGTTAATAAGTGCACTGGGAATATTGATGCATTCCTTACAATATCTCTGAAACAAATTATATAAACGATCGCAGCTAATGGAAAACTAAGACAAAGACAAAGACAAAACACAAAGAGTAACAAACTGATGTGAATATATCATTGATTTTAGACCTATGGCAAACAGTAACTTCCTTTGTTATACACTGATAGCTTTTAAATTTAGCTTTGCTTAAAAAATACAACAATCTGCTTATAAAAATTGAATAAATGAAAATAACACGGCTTGTAAATCCGCTGTTTCAAGGTGGGCATCCAGCCATGGGTTTAAGTAAAGGAGTTCAAATTAATTCCAATTTTTCACGATGGACGGCTTTTCTCTGAGTTGATATTTTAAAGAGCGCAATACGTAACAATGATAGGCGGCGGCATTGTCCGTCATTTGAGATCTGGCAATCAGATTAAATACATACACTTATGAACATTTGGACAACCGGCAAATAGCGACGCAGCTGGTTCAGCACAGCTAAAACAACCTAATGGGTCCAACATGAGCCCTTGTGTTTGTGATCAACACTTAACTTGGATACATTTCATAGGATGTATTTTTTTAATGACCGTTTGACCAATATTGTATAAAAGTGAAATCACGCATTGAAACACACTTTGATTTACTATATAAGTAAATTAAAAATATATGTAATATATTGAACTTGTGTAAAGATAAATTAATAAGAAACAAAATTGGCCCTTTGGAGGTGTGAGAATTCTTGACAAAATAATGTATCCGATTCGGTTTCCAAATCATTTATTTAAAACAAAATTCGGCCGTCTGTCATCACAGAGGACAAGTTTTAATGTGGGCGGTAGAGATTACCACAAAGCAGTCCGTCTAAAACTGAGATATTCAAGATACAAAAGGGGATCGGGTTCACAAAAGGTTATAGTTGCAGGATATTTTATACAAGTACCTAACTAGCTGGCTGAAATTATAGACATTAGAAATTATGCTTGGGAAGTTTAATTGCCATTTTACTTCTTAATTACTTTGACTTGAACGATAGTTGTGACGTCACCCATTGTGTTTGCATGAGGATTCTCAGCCATGAAACCCCTTCTGATGACATCAATTTTCAATTTGCATAAGCGACATCTTAAGGACTCTGAACGGCCTTCCTTTTCGTTCGATTGTGTGTCCGTATCTGGTGCTGAAAAACCCCTTTGATGTCAAAAATGCAAATGTGTGTACAGTTTGTTATTACATATATACTTACAGTTATTTCTTTATTTCTGGACATTAACATTGGTGGATAAACAAAGAGCTCTTTTTATTCGATCTTCGTTTATCAAACATCACAACTTCATTGCTCCGTTCGTGATACATACAATTATCCATTATCCAAAAGCACCCATTATTGATATATTCCCTTCCACTGAACATTTAAATGTGTCCTATAAAACCAGACTCATCATTAAAATCACCTTGAGTATTGTTCTACATTCTGTTGTACCAGTTAGATGTACTGGCGGTCCTCACGGGGCCCGATAGTAAAAATCTTATTCATGGGCCTAATGTAGGGGTATTTTATTCTCAACGTTTGTACATTGCAGTGTAATACCTTTCAGCATATTTGGTTCATCAGCATTGCATTTTGATGACCCTTTCCAATAATACACTTGTTCTTAATGGAGATTTTTACCATCCGGCCCCGAATGAGCTCATGAGGGTCTCTAACATTCCAGAGGATTCTAGAGGATTCTAGCATTCTGGAAAAGATTCTTATGTATTTTGTATTTTGAAGTTAAATGATGTCTCCACAGGAAAAGCAAAGGATGGGATTTTGGTGCAAAAATTATTTTAGTCCTCGGAACCCATATTTTAGGGTATGATCCTAATATTATCCTGAAATTTTTCAGATAGGGTGCAAATCCCGAAATTTCAACAAGATCCAATTCCAGTTGCAATCCATACACATATTCGTATTTTGTCCTGGTGAGATCACAAACAGGATTGTAACTTGTTTTCTATGGAGTTTGTCCAGTTATCACACTTTTCTTTTATTCTGAATTTTCCACCTAAAAGGTCAGAACTATGTCATCTTACCTCATCAGAAGGGGTTTCTCATTTTGACCCTTTTTATTCAATAATCAACATGCATCTGCTCTTGACATAAGCTGGTCATCATTGCAATCTGTGAAATTAAGCTGATGATACACAGATGTTATATTTCAGCGGAACTACGAACTTCTCGCACAGGTGGTTTTCTGGCGGGAAATAAACTTGTGATGTAGCTACTCGTGGTTTCCCAGCGAGGAAACCACTCATGTTTGCGTTGTTATAAAACAGCTGATCTCTGATAAGATATATCTTTTATGTAAACACACAGAGCGGGTGGATATTCTAAAAACTACTTCCTGTCTTTTATGGACACTATTTTAGAGGAATCCTCAGTGGGTCTGCAAAATAAAAAGGTGTTATACACAACAGAATGAACCACCGTAGAGATTGGCTGTTTCACAACAACGTTGTGCTTGAAGTTTCTCCATTTTATTAATCAATCACGAGACATAATTTTTTTAATTCGAAACGTTCAGTGGCTTCCATTTGAAATTTAATTTCTTATGCAAACAGTCTGTTGATAGTGGCACTGAGCTATTCACTTTGCAAAAATCTAATCCGAAGTGCGTGAAAACCAAAAAAAAAATCATTGACTTTTTTCGAAGAATTAACTAAAAACGCACTAAAATTAGAAAGTATAAAAACGAATTTGACATTAAATTTTACTTCTCGGTGACATAAACTGTCCCAAATTCTCAGGGTTCGTTGCCAGGGTTAACACATGTGAATAATCTTTCTGCGCGAGTTTAACACGGCAACACACGTTCGGGTAAGCGTTCTGAAATTCTAAAAATTATCAGCAGACACTTTGTTTGTGTTTTAGTGGGTAAGCATACTTAAATAAAAGGAATCGGAGCATATCAAAAGCATAGAAAACACATATCAAATGCACAGGATATCAAATGCACAGAAAATACATCAAATGCCAATTATCTTATTTATTTAATGAATCTCAAGTCGTCTATTACATCATCGATGTTCAGCTGGTGTCCTATTTGACAGGCAAAAATTTCATTGCTATGGTTTCAATGTACTCTTTGCATTCGATATAAAAATAGCAATATTTTTGGAATGTGTCATGGAGAAAATCTAATTTCTTTTTCATAGTTTGGTGTTGATAACGTTGTAACTTGATGTACATCTCCTCCTGAAGCAGCATGGTGTTGGAAACGAAGGTGTAGATATTGGATTTGGGCTAGAAAAAGATTTCTCTAGGTGCATATGGTAGGATTCGGCTGCGTTGGTCGTACGCGGACCGTCATCTTCCGATGGATAGCCCACCCATAGCTCTGGTGGGTAGCTCGAATTACTGTCAATGTACGTATCAACCATGTAGTCAGCAAATACTGAAACTCTCGGATCTTCGGAGATCTAAGTTAAAAGGTTAAATGCGAACGCATCTTTGGATTCCATTTCTCTGACCCAGTGAACGCACCTCACTGGTTGTGAGAAGTGGAATCCAGATATAGACTTTAACCAGTTTCCGGTGTCACTCTCAACGTTTTGATACTCATTCTGTAAACCTAAATTCCGCACTTTCTTCAGCAAGGTCTGTCCAAAATGAAACGAACAACAACGGATAGTTGTTTCGGAAAGGACTTTCATAAATGCCGCGTGGGCTGCCATCTCAAAATCCAGCTGGATAATCCTGGGGTAAAACGTGAAACCAATAGTGTAACACTGCTCCGCGATCAATCTGAGCAGAGTGAATTGTTTTTCCGGAAGTAAAACTGAACACCAGTGGAAGGTAGTGACCATTGACGTATGCGTATAGTGTGTATAAGTAGTAGAAGTATGCTGATGTAACGTAAAAGATTCCATCACCCAAGACAACCTCTGCTTCACACAGTTTGTTTGTTTTGCACGCCAAAATTATGATTCCGTGTTCACTGGTTATTAATTTAGCGTGCATTAGAAAATCTTCGTTGATGCAGTTGACACGGATATTGTTTGCACTTTTTCGATGGTCTTCAGCTGATTGTGGCAATGTAGGATGCTTTTTTTCTACGTGCCCTGTATGGTAAACGGACAAAAGCCCAATAGGACAAAAGCCCAATAGGACAAAACCCCAATCATTTAACAAAGACGGACAAAACCCCAATCCGGACAAAAGCCCAATAGGACAAAACCCCAATCATTTTTTACTTTTTATTACAAGAATGATATATTATTATTGCTCAATTTTTTTATTGCATTATATATATTCACGCTTGTTCAAAATGCCAAAATATTGTTTGCGGATGGTACATCCTAACGATTACATAATATTTCACAAAATTTGCTCCCATGGTTATTTGTTCTACATTTTGAGTTACTATATCCTGGATATTACATAATTCAGGCATTGATCTTAATTTCACCCGTTATTACATAACAATACGCCGAACTTTGATTCAAAAAGCTTTCAATCCAAATCGCGATCGAACCTCACGCTGATTATTTCTGTGGATCAAAATGCTGTTCCAAGGTCCGGGGAATTTGATTACGAATTTCTACAACACAGTTTAACGTATTGCTTAAAGATGTACAAACAAAATATCAAAGCAAATGCGTGTGTCTCTATTACTCAACTTGATTACACCACAGTCGAACAATAATTGAGCGGTCGAATGTTATGTAACAGATAGGATATATGGCAGTGTTAAGATATTTCAAAACTTGAGGTACACTCAGATTTAAATAACTTATAAACTAGGTCTGGTGATGTATATTCTTAAAATTTTTAAGCATTGGGGTTTTGTCCTATTGGGCTTTTGTCCGGATTGGGGTTTTGTCCTCCTCTGTAAAATGATTGGGGTTTTGTCCTATTGGGCTTTTGTCCGGGATTCGCCCTGTATACTGCCTGTTTGGCAGTCAAGACGTCTTGCAGTTTCAATGTACCACTGTCCATTCTAGCCAGCTGGTTGCGAACCGTCACAACAGGTCCAGCGTCTACATTTAATACAGATCCTAATTTTCAATTTGCTTTAAACATTGCCGCATTTATGTTTCTTATTTAACACTTGACAAGCCTTTGGCTTTCAAGGGCTATATGAAGTTGTGTGAGCAGCCGTTGGTATCTTTTTTCTTAACAGTGATCAGATTTCCTGTGTCATCTCCTCCACTGGTACTATGGGCCCTAGGGCCACGAAACTTGGGAATTAGGTAGAAATTGGTATGAACGTGTGTATAACACTTTTTATTTTCGCCTTCGATTTAGTTTTCTTGTTTAAAACGCCATGTGCAAAGAGTGTATTTTTTGCAAATAAATGCGGTGTATTTAACGCATAGCACAGACCAGCACAGAATTGCTCAGCTTTGTGCGAGCTCTTACTTCGTAAATAGATAACACGGCGTATGCCTGATCAGTCAATAAAACCTTAAGTCAACAAAATCTAAACACTACTCGGCTTATAAAACGCATTCAAGCTGTGTTGTTTGCCAATATATTTAGCTGGCATTAAGTTATCGATCTTTGGAGTTGTTTTTCTTGACAGTGGTCCGATTTTTTTTGTCTCGTCTTCTCCTCTGGCACTATGGACCCTAGGACAACGAAACTTTGAACTTGTGTAGAGCTTGTGAATAATAATAATAACACGGATAATTTTGGTTGGGGCCATGGCCCCAGTTTCAGAAAATGGCCTCTTAAATTTTTCGCTGGGGCCGCGATGGCCCCCAGATTCTATAAATTGCCCCCAGTTTTTATGGCTGGGACCATTGTATGCATGTTTTAAAATAATTTATATTATTCAAGAAATAACATATTGATGGAAATGTTTGTGCGTGTTTAACATTTCGCTAGCGAAATGCGGTTCTAGTTTTATCAGAATTATTCCGCGCAAATTGTAGCGTTGCATTTGTGTGTTGTGCATCTCCAAACCGATTCTTGTGTTTTAGTGACGCTATACACGAATGTAAATTTGTTGTTTTCATGAATTTTACACCTTTTTCGCTGGTTTGATATGCTATCCATCTTTTTCACAAATATTGGTCAGCAAACACACCAGTTCGTTTAGGCTAAATGATACTTGGGGCCTGGATATTTAATAAAGGCGGTGAGGACGGAAGTTCCTGGGGTGGGACAACATGAGTTGGGTTGAATTTTGTGTGTTTGGTAAGATACCACACACGTGTTTTTAGTGACTGGATCCACCTTCTGGCACATCACAGAGCAGCACTGCATAACTGAAGTGTTGTTTTAATCAGGGCGCTTAAAAGTTGTGCTTTTGATATCCTGTGCATTTGATAAGGTTGTGCGTTTGATCAGTTGTGCTTTTGATATGTAGCCAAAAAGAATAAGACACGTCAGAATTTCGTTACTTATATTCTGAATTTTGCTTAACAGGGTTCTCTGTACCAATGATACTTGCATACTTGATTTGAACTTAAGTTCTCAGACAATGTGAAAACATGTGCAAATTACCGAATGCCGGAGAAAACCCTCCGCGGAAAAAAGCCCCAGAAGAAAATCCCCCTGTAATGAAACGTTTTGACCCCCAAACAAATCGACCCCCGATCGATTTGTTTTAAAACAAACAGACCCCCCCCCCGTCGATTTGTTTTAGGAAAGGCCGCCATAACAAACAAACCTCCCCTATAATAAAATAACCCCCTCCAAAAATTCATGTTTAAATATAAAATGGAAGTAAAAAAGGTGCATATGGTTTTTAAATACTATTTTAAGTATTTTCTACCTCTTGATGTAGAAAATTATTATTTTGAGCCATTGAAATGCCATTATTGAGCTTGGGCAGAATTTTTTGGTGACTGTATGTTAGTGGTGTTGGAAGTGTTTTCGTGTTTGAAAATGTAGATGTTAGTTGCTAAATAAATTATTTTTTATGGATATAGTTTTTATTTCAATTAAAGAAACTAATAAGGTGGCCATGTGTGGAAAGAAATAAAAAAATCAACAACAAAAATAAGAAGGTTAAAACATTTCAAGGGGGGTCTGTTTGTTTTAAAACAAATCGACCGGGGGTCTGTTTGTTTTAAAACAAATCGACCGGGGGTCGATTTATTTTGGGGGTCGAAACGTTTCCTTACACCCCCCCCCCCCCAATTTCAGCAACTGTGGATAAACCCCCCAGATTTCTGTTATATGAAGAGAAAAACCTCTGTGTAATATCTGCCATTTACATCATGTATTTTATCAGGGGCATATTTGCTGAAGTGATAATGATAACTTGGTGGGTGGGTGTGAGGTGCAGGTTGAACTAGAGCTTCAGAGTTTGTTTTAGAGTCACGGCTGAGTAGGTCAGAAAATACCATCTTGCTTTCAGTGACTGCATTGGAGACTAGGAATGGCTCGAGTTGGCAACCAACAAAACTTAACGGAATCCGGAGTACATTTAACAAGCAAAATCTCATAAATGCTCCGAAAGTGCTCCTAGACGATGACACGTTGAGAAAAAAATTTTCACAGGAGCACTCATCTAACAACATTTAATATTTTAATGCACATAATAGGTAGGCTAAAGAAAATAACTTCCATGGGGGATTTTCTTCGGGTATGGAACAAATTTAGGGGGTTTCTCCAAAGTTGCCAAAATGGGCTGATTTTCCCAGGGGGGGGGGGGCGTTTTTCCGAGGATTTTCACCGACCACATAACACACTATGTCAATTTCAGTATATTCACTTTAAGTCTAATTCAAATTTCAAAAATAAATTATCATACAGTCTCTTAAAAAAGAGTGTGTAATTTAGCAAGTCGTATAATTAAGTAGATTAAGATACAATTACAAGATTATTTATTGTATAATATTAAGAGATTTAGCGCTCTGTAAAACACTCATATTATGCAGTCTTTATCACAGGGTGTCGCCTGAAACTTGCGAGTGCCTGTCTTTCGAAGATTTGCTGTTCAGCACATTCCCTTTATTATCTTGACTTAATGAGTAGAGACCACGCAAATGTCCGGAGACAGTCGTCGAATTAAGTGCTCTTATTTTGTGAAGTTCGGCTACCATGTTTCACAGTGCTCTCCAAAGTCCACTAACACAGGATCCAGCGAGAACCCAATCCCGAATAAGACATTTGTGTGGCTATACTACGATTTGAGTGAAGCTGAAGAATTGAGCAGGCGATGCCCGAGATGCTTGCAAACACAGCCATAAGCGGCGACGCAAAGTGGCACCGAACTCGAAGAATATAACAGCGGCACACGAAGCCTGATCGCCTACTGGAAAGCATTATTGAGCGTCGGATGGGATTTTTGCACATTTTAAAATAGATTTGTTTTATTATTTTCCGGAAGTGTGTTGTGAAATCAGCTTTTAACTGCAAAAACGGTTATTTAATGTAGATTGAAATCAAGGGAATCGTAGTCCAACTTGACATGTATTTTGTGATCTTGTGCGTTTTGAAATAAAACGTGTTTTTATTATGAAATAAGGGCACGAGTTAGGATTTCATGCGTTTTGAAATAGCTGTTTTTCATTTTTAAATATAGGTGTTTTTATTGAGAGTTGTTGACTTGTAAACCCGTGGTCCAACTGGAAATGTCAAATTGTAGGACATCTGGGCCATAGTTTAACTGGGAATGCACAACTGTAGCACAAGTGGGCCGTGCGACAGATCGGAAGACTTCGTGAGGGCTATCTAGGATAGCTCGGTCAAATAGTCTAGCTACAGCAATTCTTAAGTCAAGAATGTCCGTGGATATTGTGCTCATCCGTAAAAGCAAAGGCATCAGAAGAGTGAAGGGAGAAACCGACAGTTGGCAGAAGATCTCATGGGCAACATATACCTACACACACAAAATGTTTTATTGACTTTTGAGATATAAGACATAACCTTATATTATTATTTTTTTAAGGACAGGAGTTACCGAAGCATACCGTCAATCCAATCAGTGCGACATCGGTTAGTCGGGTATACTGGTTAAACCGACACCGGTCAATTGGTTACATTGGTTAAACCGACATTGGTTAAACCCACATATCGCTCAGTTCGACGAACTTTTTATGGTTCCGACAGCGATATTTTACTGCATCTCACACCTAGCCACTTCCTTTCAGTTGTTGAGGCACGATCAAAGAACATGACGAAATGGCAAAGCTTTCCTGTCGATTCTTGTCACCAAATTGCATATGTCTTGAACCGTACAAAAAATAAAAGAATTTGACCAAATTTGAATTTTAATGCATTTCTGTATCCACTTACAGAACTGACTGTCCTGGACAATATCAATACAAATCGTATGTACAAATACAATAACAATGTACAGCAAGCGATAAAAGTAAAATTACAGCTACATGTTCTGGCAGAAATCAGTATTTAAGTTTTTCCATACATCTACTGGTGTGCTCTTTGGATAAAAAAAAAAAAACTCACGTAAAAAGCACCAGAAAATGTAACTGTGAATTTCAACATGAAAGACGGTCACAAGGCAAAAACAGGCAGAAGTCTATTGTTTTGAATCCGTGATAAATTAAGCTTGGTTTCTGAAGCATAAATTTAAATTAAGAATGATGCATGTATTCGTGTGTCAGCAAACATACAGTCCAACCTCAGTGAACACCTCTAACTAGTCACAACCTCTAGCAGCTGAACACCTTGTCATCTTATTTTCGCCTTCATTAGAAAATTTACCTCTTGTATGTGAACACCACTGTATAAACGTGAAAATATTTTCTCCTTCACAAAAGTGTTCATCATAACAAGTCCCCCGCCGCACCTCCGTTTTTGAAATAAAACAGTTCGAGTGACCTTGACCTTTGACCCAAGGTCACCAAAACCTAATCAGGTGGTCAAGATCCTGAGCTTCCCAACCCAGCTGCCAATTTTAGTTGTAATCCGTCCAGCCGAACTTGACATATGTCCACAACAGCGTGCACAACCTGAGATATTGTGACCCAAAGAGAAAAAAATTAAAAGTTTCAGTGACCTTAAAAAAGTTGCCCTGACCCAAGGTCACTAAAACCTGATCAAGTCAAATGCCTTTGCCCACCATTCTACCTGCCAATTTTGGTTGAAATCTGTCCAGCTAAACTTGAGATACCCGCCTTATACCACAGCAATCACAACGTTTAAAAAATCTGGCAATTTTTCGGGTTTTCTCTCTCTGTGCAAGAAAGAAATGAAATTACTGCATTAGTTACTGAAATATGGCGCGTACAAACTTAGCACTATAATAGTGGTTATCACACATTTTTACAACATTTCAAAAATCTGGCAATTTTTCAATTTTCGACAAAAATAAAAAACAACCTCGCGATGCACACCTCCAATATTCGCTCTCTCTCTATGCAAGAGAAACATAAAATTCCTTTAATAGTGACTGAGATCTAGCGCGTACAAACTTACCACTATACATCGAGGCAATTGCACTTTTTCACAACATTTCAAAAATCTGGCAATTTTTCATTTTTTGGGAAAAATAAAAAATAACCACGCGTTGCACACCTCCAATATACGCTCTCTGTCTGTGCAAGAAAAAAAAAATCCCTTTACTAGTGACTGAGATCTAGTGCGTACAAACTTGCCACTATACATAGGGGCAATTGCACATTTTCACAACATTTCCAAAATCTGGCAATTTTTCAGTTTTTGAGAAAAATAAAAAAGAACCATGCACTGCACACCTCCAATATATGTACTCTCTCTGTGCAAGAAAGAAACGAAACAACTGTATTAGTTACTGAGATATGGCCCGTACAAACTTACCACTCTAGATGGGGACAGACAGACGGACGGACGGACGGACACGGCCCGTTTCATAAGTCCCCCGCTCCGCGCCCCGCGCGGTGGCGGGGGACTAAAAAGTTTTGACTGAACCAACTGACAACACATCACTGACCATTGGACTATAAGAAATTTAAGCCCAGATATTTCGCATTTAAGTAACGAAGACCAATGAGTGACTGCAATCATATGGCTCATGTATTATAACGAACTGATTTTCAATGTAATACAAAAATTGAGCGGTCGCAGCAATACAACAGATGGGAGCTCTCGAAAAGCAAAATCAAATCGGAGGAACTGTTTTTACACTTTGCATTTTTTTCCTAAAATCATGAGTAAAGCGGTGATATTCAGTCATTAAGGTTTCAAACTGCGCAAATAAAGCGTAATCGCAATATCAACACTATTTAAATAACAAGCGCCTTTTTTTACCCCGTGAAAAAACCCAAAGATGTTCAATATAACAGGCGTAACGTCAAGTTCCTGTACACCGAACCACGGACAGATGCAATCTCCCTGCCAATGTTACGCACGTAGTCACTGGGATTGTTTTCAAACACCAATTAATCAAATCCTGAAGAAGAGTAGTTAAGGCTATAAATAACTGGTCTTATTCAGCCATAGGATTAACTGAAGTGTGGTTCAAGTAGACGTGAGGACGAACACACAACGGACTACGGCTTCAATCTGACATGGGCATAAATCTTCTGTACCGCTACTTTACCAGAGTTATTAGTCTTTTATCACCTAGTTAAATGATAAAAATTTGCACAAAACATCATGAATGGACATGATTGATATTGCAAATCATTTCGGACAAGGTCAAATGAGACTTTTACCTAACTCTTAAAAAGATCATTGAAGTCCGGTACTGCTAAGGGTGTCGGCTTTTCTCTGCGCATTGCATTCTAACTTTTAGTTTTCAACAACGCAAAAATGACGTAAACTTTGATATACTTGGGACTCATTGTACTTATCATTTTACTTTTTGTGTTAGCAAAATGGAAGGTTTTTTTACGTTTTAAAATGAAGAACACGATTCAGAAGTCAACATAACTTCTCGAATAATCTGTTTTAACAACTGCACATAAGGTTTTTTTGGTGCAATTGACCATATTCCTTAATCACTTTTACACATGTTAAATGTGCTTTTTTCACATTTGAATTAGAAAACTTAAAATATCTCGTGAATTTGAATAGTTTACTTTCTTTCGTAATGGCTCTTTAATTGTCTCATTTTTTAATTGAGAATAAAACATAACCTAATTCATGCGCTTTTTCAAGCAGTGTACATTTTCTTGTTTTTATTCAAAATAAAGTCTACTTCTTGCAAAACAGTTTTGTCCAAAAGAAGATAATTCTTATTTCAGAAGTCTTCTCAGACGTAAATCTGAAAAGTTAACTTCTTGCAAAAGGTCCTCAGTATTCTACAACCCCACCGCTCCCCAGCAAACCCATAAAAAGGTGCAGATTTCACACATTCCAACCTCACAACTTTGTCATGTTGGTGTTTTTGGTAAAATCTGAGTGATTTTGACACGTGCAATGCCTTTTGAAATTTCGCATAATAACCGGCCCCCTTCACACTACTGAACCAGGAAATACAGCAAAAGTTGGAAGGACTTTAAACAAAGCTGCGTCAGATGATTGGGCGAGGAGATTGTAGAAGTGGGGGAGGGGGGAGGGGGGAGGGGGGAGGAGAGTTATAAGCACTCAAAAGACATGGACACGCCTGAGATGAGAGAAATATCCTGGAAACTTGTAAAATTTTAGAAACAGAGATTTCACCTTCTTGAATCCCAGTTATACATGAAGTATTTTGTGAGGTACCAAAATTCGATAAACGAAACCAACACGGTGGCTCGACGCGTAGGACTTGCCAGTTTATACATGTTACACACCAAAGTAGTCACGTCAGCGAGTCACGTGACAACGACGCAAGAACTGAAAATATTTAAACCACAATACTGTATATCTTGAAACGCCAATTTGAAGTTCATATTTATCCGAATAATAAATTAAACGCATTATTTAGGGTACAGCAACACGTATGCCAGTTAACAATCCAAATCAAGGGACGACATACAACAGCAACACCTTTGTTTGGCTTGTTTACTGCAGATATTATCTTTTAAAGTTCTGAAGCCTTAGCTTGGAATATTTCTCTGAAGCGAACATTTTTCCACATCTGAATAGATTCCTAGCACAAAAGTTTCGCTGTATATAAAAAAGCAAAAATATGGCGAGAAGTTTCACCATCACTTCAGTTTAAAATCAAATAGGTGAATAATTACGCAAGCGAGACTCGATTCTATCACTAACACCTGTTTCAATCTTACCGAACTCAAGTCTTCCATTTGTTTATCTTTACTTTTTCCAGTATTCCATATACCAAATTGCATACATTATCAAACAGTGTAAATATTTGATAACTCTAATTTCTCTATAATCATTTCACTTCTAAAACCATTTCCGTGATAATACGCTGTGTTCTCACATTTGCACGGTCAAAACGGAAACATTTAAATTTTTGCTCAATAATTATAGTTCAACACAGTTTGCGTTTCGAAATATCCACTTTACGTAACACTACAATCTAAACTAGAACTAAATCTTAATTGAAATTTTAATGAAATTTCAACTGATAGCACGATTTGAAAGTTTTTTGGGGTAGTAATTCCGTATAACAAACTACACGGAAATGTGTCATGCTTGCGTCATCGGTTCGAATATTTACAGAGCGGGGTGAGGTACATAAGTTAACAAATCACATCACAACTCAAAAAGAAATGTACAATTAACATCAGTATTTGTTAAATAAACAAAACAACTCAATAAATGGCTGTCTGGCTGCAAACATAGTCTATAAAGCACTAGAAACTTTACTCGTTGTTAAACAGCACCAGCTCAGTCAAGGTACAGAGCAACTGCAGCCACGAAAAGTACTGCTGGACAAAAGCTTCAGGACAAGTACCGCCCAGAAAAATGCCCCTGGACAACCACCGCCTGGACAAGTGGCGCCGAGAAAAGTGCCCCAGGGCGAACAAGTGCCGCCCATTTTTAATTACTATGCTTTTTTCCCTAAAAAATACATAAGCATTTATTTCATCGATTATTTGTGCCGAATTTCTCACAATAACCACAAAATTTTCGTTAATAAAAGCACTTTTATTGTCATAAAATTACAAGAAAGAGGACACTGTCTTTTTTTCTGGGTCACGAGCCAATTTTCAGAGGCCCACGAGACCCTGGAGCACGATAACTTTACGTCCTGGTACAGACCCTGGAGCACGTTAACTTTACGTCCTGGTACAGGGGCAGTGAAAGGTTACTGAACAGTGACAGTTTTTGTGTGAGAGTGAACATATTTTGACAAATTAGCAGTAATTCAGTTACTTTGATAAATGCGAGTACGCCCACTTTTTAAAATAAAGTCGCTTCGAAACCTTTGAAGTTTTTAAATTTTTTTTATCAGTTTTCGATGATCGCATGATGTGAACACCTGTGAAATATATATTTTATACTACTCTGTGTTACACTTATTTGCTTTTCTTAGTGCTTCCTTTTTTGGGGGGCGGGGGGGGGGGTAAGGGGGATCCACGGCCGCTGTGCGCCGCTTGCAATTGTCCGGGGGTCGTGGCTGTCAAGTGGCAATTTCCCGGGCGGCAATTGTCCTGGTCCTGCTCAATCGCTAGCATTTTTTTTTTTTTTTGCAAGAAAAGCTATTTTATTTTAGATGCTCACAAATGCATGATATGGTCAAAACGAGAAGAGCTACATATTTGACCTGATTTGAACCCGACAAGCAATAATGTGAAGTTGCACTCAAGTAGGGTTACAGCACTTACAAAAGATATCAGTCATAGGCAGGAATACGCACCACAATGGCAGAATGCCAAATCCAAGGTGAAATACAGCATTTAGTCAGAGGAAGCAAGCATTATTTCTTACTGAGCACTTTCAATTTATGTTCCATCCCAACTCATACACAAAGTAACATCCTTGTTGTACAAATAAATGGAAAGACAAGCTGCATACTGTGCGGGTACATGAAAAGCGACTCGAAAAAACTTAATGAACACCTTTGTAGGAAAAACAATGCAAGTCAGAAAGTGACGGTAAAGGAGTATTAGCAGTTGCTGGTGTGACGTTTTACTTATTTAATTTCGTAATAATTTGTGGGCAAGAAAAACGAAAGTTGTCCGTAAATGCCAGATAAATATTGCAAGTCTCACAGCTGCGAGTAATCACTATCACAGCGCACACTTTATTTTGTTTTATGACTGCCAGTGCGTGTACAAAAGAATTTTTATTCTTTTTTTGTGGACGAGAGGTTGCGGCCGGATTGTCCGCTCTTCCGGTACTGAAAACGTCACAGCAGTGGTGAACGTTTGTATTCACATCGCTATAACAATGCAACTAAAGAACAGAATACATTCTCAGGAGTGCCAAAATGTTTACGTTATAACAGAATATATTTGTACCAAAAAAAATCATGAAATAAGACCGCATTTGCCTATGAAAACCTTCGCCTTCCAAGCAACATGCTGCTGCTGGTTTTTCCGATCAGATCACGTGCTCGTGTGCTTTTATCATTTTACTTTCATGTTTTCGTAGAATCGAGACAGTATTTCACCCTCAAACAGCTTCAGTTTTTCACTCTTTCTCTTCTCTTTCATACTACGATGTGAATGTAGAAAATTACCTTAATTACAAAAAGGGAATTTGCATAGCACCGGAAAGGAATTCGCTTCAACCTCGTTGACGATGAATCAAACCAATGGACTGTGTTCACGTAAACAAGAATCTGTTTACTTTGGCGCAGTTTATATATAAGGGAGTTCAAAATACAGATCAATGGCCAAAATTTTCTGCGACTTATAAAGTGTTCAGTATTTACAATGGCGAATAACAAAGCCTTACAACTGTACACCAATGTCACGTATTTTATCTCAGCCACTTTAGAATCATGGCAAGTGAAAATTCCGAGTCTAATCGCTAAGATTGCGTAGTTTGTCTTCATCACGCATGTAAATGTGCAGCGTCCAATCCCTTCGGCAGTCAAACTGGGGTTTGGGCGTGCTTGCAATTGCCCTGTATTCGCATTCGTCAATGATTTTAATGGCAAAGCTAGTATCAGTTTAAATCGCTGTATGAACAGTGCTCGGCTTAAAGTGGTTTGGCTAAGTAAAACCCGTTTAGGTCACTGTATGAACAAACCAAATCCGGCTAAAATAAACCCAGATAAATCCAAGTGGCTCAGATAAATCTGTTTACACCACTGTATGAAACGAGGATAAATTTCTTAGATCACAAATACAGCTTGTCATACTTAACTGACAGTTAGCCCACCTCAAAGGGTCTGTTAACTTTTTCAGTTAAACTGGGTGTTTGGGGCACAGTTAACTGACACTTAACTGTTGAGAACAGCATGTTAAAAGTTTGGCTCAACTGTTGCAGTTATATGTTCGGCTAACTATAGAAGTTAACTTTTCCTGTTAAGTGTTCAATTAACCGTGCAGTTTACTTTTGTGAATACGGCAACAGATGTAACAGTCTGCTCTGTATAGACTCTTTAGGAGTAATTTCACGAAATTATAATATCGCAAAAGAGTGTGTGTGTGTGTGTATGTGTGTGTGGGTTATCTACAGAGGATTGGTGAAGAATCGCCCACTTCATACAAGAAGTGAAAGGGGATTATTTTCATCAACAGCATGTAGTACAAGGACGTATAACAAAAACAATAATATTGGTGCCGTACAACTATATCTACATCACAAGTCTGGGGCTAGGCAGTTACGGAAAACTACGAGTCGCTTCAGTCCTTTGAAAGCATGGCGTCGGCAAAGTTTTCATCTCATCAACATTGCACAACACAAGCCTAAACCTATGCTCAATCTATTTTTCTCCGACATACACTATGGTCACATTTCTGTTCGTTTTCCATTTTGGACATCAGTCGTACAATATGCAAGCCAGAACATATTTCTTTCACTTCAAATGAAACCAAAATGACGTCATACTCCAATGTCCGCAACCCTGCATACTCGGCGATTAACATTTAGCTGCCCACAAAAAAAAGTTCAAGGTTTTGTGCTTCAAAAGTAACCGGAACTCAAGCAAGGGCATTATGGGAGTTTCTCACATCGTGCTTTCATGTCCCGCTAAGACATACAAATTAGAAAGGGCCTTCATGTCTTCGGTGGGTTTGCTTTCCAAACAAATCACCCTAAAACAAAACAAACATAGGAGGAAGTTCAACACACTGCAGATAACCACTTTCGTGCTGCATGAAATACGAGAACAATAAACACAAAACAAACAGAGATAATCGTTAAAGCTGCACCGCAATCGTAATAAAATAAATGTTTTCAGTTTGATCATGGTATCTCAAATGAATGCAAGGACGCCCTTTGACATGAAAAGGAAAGGCACTTCTCTGCAAATGTCACCAAGCTTGTATATTTAGTTACTTGACAATAGAAACACGCGGGTAACGACACTTTTTTTTTCCTTGTACTACCATTTCATCTAGCTTTTATTACTGTTGACACTCTTAAGAAAACCACGTGACAAACTTTCGAGAGCGTTGTGTTCGTCAATGAAGCCATTGACTGCTTTCCCACCCTCCCTCCCCCCCACCCCCTCCCCCCCAAAAATAAATAAAAATAAAAAAGACAAGATCAAATAGACACATCTGGAAAAACTATTACAGAAATTATCACGTGGGCGTGGAAATATCCCAGCTCATCGGTTCTTACTACCCCGCTGCGCGGAGTGAATACACCTCCGCCCTACCCCCCGCCCCCATCCTTCCCAACCGCCCCCTTTCACGCCTCACCCACACTCCTGAGCAGTGGCACATTTTTGAAAACTTGGAACTCACCTACTGCGTCGAGTGCAAGCGGTCAATGCTCTTTACTGGACAGTGCTTGTCTGTATGCTGTTAACCCCAGCTGCCCTCCCCCTCCCCCCTCCAGACTCAATCCAAATCCACAGCCCGGACCTTCAATGATTATTAGGCCGATTTGAAAAAAAAAAAAACAAGTTTGTCCAAGGACAAAGTCCCAGCTTACGAAAAGCAATAAGACCCATTCCAGCGTGAACGAGCAAAGGAATTTCCCTGAAATATCAAGCTTCAAAAGATGAGACGGCAAAGAGCTAGCTCAATAATTAATTTAGCGCCGGACCAGAACATAGACCGATAAATGCATACAAAGATTTCTTTCCCAGAAAAATGGGGAACAGATTTTTTGTATATCTGGTAGACTGGATAGTTTGCCATAGATACCTTCAAACAACGCTCGCATTTCGGACCAGTGCGCATATTTATGTAACTTGCCTCGATGCGCGGTTCTAATTCAGACAAGTGCGCATGTTTATTTAATTTGCGTTGATGCGCGGCTCTCATTTTGGAACAGTGCACATGTTTATTTAACTTAATAAAGATTAATGCGCGGTTCTTATTCCAGACCAATGCGCATGTTTATTTTACTTTCGTACTTATTTTGGACAAGTGCACAAGTTTCCTTAGGTTGTCTTGATGCGCGGTTCGCATTTCGGAAGAGTTTGCATGTTTATCTAACTTGCACGGCGCTTATTTTGGACGTGTGTATATGTTTATTTAACTTGCGTTGGTGCGCGGTTTGCATTTATGACCAGTGCGCATGTTTATTCAATTTGCGTTGATGAGCAGTTCGAATTTCGGACCATTGCGCATGTTTATTTGACTTGCGTTGACGCGCGGTTCGAATATCGGACCAGTGCGCACGTTTATTTAACTTGCATTGATGCGCGGTTCTTATTCTGGACCAGTACAAATGTTTGTTTAGCTTGCGTTGGCGCGTGGTTCACATTTCGAACCACTCCACACGTTTATTTAAGTGGCGTTGATGCGCGGTTCGAATTTCGGACCAGTGCGCATGTTTATTTAACTTGCGTTGATGTGCGGTTGGCATTTCGGATCAGTGTGCATGTTTATTTACTTGTGTTGATGTGCGGTTCTTATTTCGGATCAGTGCGCATGTTTATTTACATTGTGTTGATGTGCGGTTCTTTTTTCGGACCAGTGCGCATGTTTATTTAACCCGAAAATTACAACTTTCTTGCACTATCGCCCAATGTTCCCTATTATCGACCATCCGAAAAATATCATATTTTCGGGTTATAGAATTAATTCCAGCTCTTTTAAAGCGAAAATTACAACTTTCTTACATTATCTCCAATGTTCCCTATTATCGCCCACCCGTAAAATATCACATTGATCATATTTTCGGGTCACAGAATTGATTCCTGCACTTTTAAAGCGAAAATTACAACTTTCTTGCATTATCGCCCAATGTTCCGTATTATCGCCCACCCGGAAAGTATCACATTTATAATATTTTCGGGTCATAGAATTGATTCCTGCAATTTTAAAGCGAAAATTACAGCTTTCTTACATTAGCGTCCAATGTTCCCTATTATCGCCCACCCGAAAAATATTATATTTATCATATTTTCGGGTCCTAGAATTGTTTACTGCACTTTTAAAGCGAAAATTACAACTTTCTTGCAGTATCACCCAATATTCCCTATTATCGCCCATCCGAAAAATATCATATTTATCATATTTTCCGGTCACAGAATATATTCTTGCACTTTTAAAGCGAAAATTACAATCTTCTTACATTATCGCCCAATATTCCCTATTATAGCATACCTGAAAAATATCACATTTATCATATTTTCGGTTCATAGAATTGATTCCTGCACTTTAAAAGCGAAAATTACAACTTTCTTGCATTATCGCCCAATGTTCCCTATTATTGCCCACCCGAAAAATATTATATTTATCATATTTTCGGGTCCCAGAATTGTTTCCTGCACTTTTAAAGCGAAAATTACAACTTTCTTGCATTATCGCCCAATGTTCCCTATTATCGCCCACACGAAAAATATTATGTTTATCATATTTTCGGGACATAGAATTGATTCCTGCACTTTTAAAGCGAAAATTACAATTTTCTTACATTATCGCCCAATATTCCCTATTATCGCCTACCTGAAAAATATCAAATTAATCATATTTTCGGGTCATAGAATTGATCCCTGCACTTTTAAAGCGAAAATTACAACTTTCTTGAATTATCGCACAATGCTCCCTATTATCGCCCACACGAAAACTATCACATTTATCATATTTTCGGGTCACAGAATTGATTCCTGTACTTTTAAAGCGAAAATTACAACTTTCTTGCATTATCGCCCAATGTTCCCTATTATCGCCCACAAGAAAAATATTATGTTTATCATATTTTCGGGACATAAAATTGATTCCTGCACTTTTAAAGCGAAAATTACAATTTTCTTACATTATCGCCCAATATTCCCTATTATCGCCTACCTGAAAAATATCAAATTAATCATATTTTCGGGTCATAGAATTGATCCCTGCACTTTTAAAGCGAAAATTACAACTTTCTTGCATTATCGCACAATGCTCCCTATTATCGCACACACGAAAAATATCACATTTATCATATTTTCGGGTCACAGAATTGATTCCTGCACTTTTAAAGCGAAAATTACAACTTTCTTGCATAATCGCCCAATGTTTCCTATTATCGCCCACAGGAAAAATATCACATTTATCATATTTTCGGGTCCTAGAATTGCTTCCTGCACTTTTAAAGCGAAAATTACAACTTTCTTGCAGTATCGCCCAATATTCCCTATTATCGCCCATCCGAAAAATATCACATTTATCATATTTTCGGGACATAGAATTGATTCCTGCACTTTTAAAGCGAAAATTACAATTTTCTTACATTATCGCCCAATATTCCCTATTATCGCCTACCTGAAAAATATCAAATTAATCATATTTTCGGGTCATAGAATTGATCCCTGCACTTTTAAAGCGAAAATTACAACTTTCTTGCATTATCGCACAATGCTCCCTATTATCGCCCACACGAAAAATATCACATTTATCATATTTTCGGGTCACAGACTTGATTCCTGCACTTTTAAAGCGAAAATTACAACTTTCTTGCATTATCGCCCAATGTTCCCTATTATCGCCCACACGAAAAATATCATATTTATCATATTTTCGGGTCATAGAATTTATTCCTGTAATTTTAAAGCGAAAATTACAACTTACTTACATTATCGCCCAATGTTCCCTATTATTGCCCACCATAAAAATGTTATATTTATCATATTTTCGGGACAAAGAATTGATTCCTGCACTTTTAAAGCGATAATTACAATTTTCTTACATTATCGCCCAATATTCCCTATTATCGCCTACCCGAAAAATATCACATTTATCATATTTTCGGGTCATAGAATTGATCCCTGCACTTTTAAAGCGAAAATTACAACTTTCTTGCATTATCGCCCAATGTTCCCTATTATCGCCCACAGGAAAAATATCACATTTATCATATTTTCGGGTCATAGAATTGATTCCTGCAATTTTAAAGCGAAAATTACAGCTTTCTTACATTATCGCCCAATGTTCCCTATTATCGCCCACCAGAAAAATATTATATTTATCATATTTTGGGGTCCTAGAATTGTTTACTGCACTTTTAAAGCGAAAATTACAACTTTCTTACATTATCGCCCAATATTCCCTATTATCGCCCATCCGAAAAATATCATATTTATCATATTTTCCGGTCACAGAATATATTCTTGCACTTTTAAAGCGAAAATTACAATCTTCTTACATTATCGCCCAATATTCCCTATTATCGCCCACCTGAAAAATATCACATTTATCATATTTTCGGTTCATAGAATTGATTCCTGCACTTTAAAAGCGAAAATTACAACTTTCTTGCATTATCGCCCAATGTTCCCTATTATTGCCCACCCGAAAAATATTATATTTATCATATTTTCGGGTCCTAGAATTGATTCCTGCACATTTAAAGCGAAAATTACAATTTTCTTACATTAACGCCCAATATTCCCTATTATCGCCTACCCGAAAAATATCACATTTATCATATTTTCGGGTCATAGAATTGATCCCTGCACATTTAAAGCGAAAATTACAATTTTCTTACATTATCGCCCAATATTCCCTATTATCGCCCACCAGAAAAATATTATATTTATCATATTTTCGGGTCCTAGAATTGATTCCTGCACATTTAAAGCGAAAATTACAATTTTCTTACACTATCGCCCAATATTCCCTATTATCGCCCACCAGAAAAATATCATATTTATCATATTTTCCGGTCACAGAATATATTCTTGCACTTTTAAAGCGAAAATTACAATCTTCTTACATTATCGCCCAATATTCCCTATTATCGCCCACCTGAAAAATATCACATTTATCGTATTTTCGGTTCATAGAATTGATTCCTGCACTTTAAAAGCGAAAATTACAGCTTTCTTGCATTATCGCCCAATGTTCCCTATTATTGCCCACCCGAAAAATATTATATTTATCATATTTTTGGGTCCCAGAATTGTTTCCTGCACTTTTAAAGTGAAAATTACAACTTTCTTGCTTTTTCGCCCAATATTCCCTGATATCGCAAACCCGAAAAATATCACATTTATCATATTTTCGGATCACAGAATTGATTCCACCACTTTTAAAGCGAAAATTACAACTTTCTTGCATTATCGCCCAATGTTCCCTATTATCGCCCACACGAAAAATATCATATTTATCATATTTTCGGGTCATAGAATTTATTCCTGCACTTTTAAAGCGAAAATTAAAACTTTCTTGCATTATCGCCCAATGTTCCCTATTATCGCCCACCAGAAAAATATTATATTTATCATATTTTCGGGACATAGAATTGATTCCTGCACTTTTAAAGCGAAAATTTCAATTTTCTTACATTATCGCCCAATATTCCCTATTATCGCCTACCCGAAAAATATCATATTTATCATATTTTCGGGTCATAGAATTGATCCCTGCACTTTTAAAGCGAAAATTACAACTTTCTTGCATCATCGCCCAATGCTCCCTATTATCGCCCACACGAAAAATATCACATTTATCATATTTTCGGGTCACAGAATTGTTTCCTGCACTTTTAAAGCGAAAATTACAACTTTCTTGCATTACCGCCCAATGTTCCCTATTATCGCCCACAGGAAAAATATCACATTTATCATATTTTCGGGTCATAGAATTGATTCTTACACTTTTAAAGCGAAAATTACAACTTTCTTGCAGTATCGCCCAATATTCCCCATTATCGACCATCCGAAAAATATCATATTTATCGTATTTTCGGGTCACAGAATTGATTCCTGCACTTTTAAAGCGAAAATTACAATTTTCTTACATTATCGCCCAATATTCCCTATTATCGCCCACCCGAAAAATATCACATTTATCAAATTTTGGGTCATAGAATTGATTCCTGCAATTTAAAGGGAAAATTACAATTTTCTTACATTATCGCCCAATATTCCCTATTATCGCCCACCCGAAAAATATCACATTTATCATATTTTCGGGTCATAGAATTGATTCCTGCACTTTTAAAGCGAAAATTACAACTTTCTTGCATTATCGCCCAATGTTCCCTATTATCGCCCACCAGAAAAATATTATATTTATCATATTTTGGGGTCCTAGAATTGTTTCCTGCACTTTTAAAGCGAAAATTATAACTTTCTTACATTATCGCCCAATATTCCCTATTATCGCCCACCCGAAAAATATCATATTTATCATATTTTCCGGTCACAGAATATATTCTTGCACTTTTAAAGCGAAAATTACAATCTTCTTACATTATCGCCCAATATTCCCTATTATCGCCCACCTGAAAAATATCACATTTATCATATTTTCGGTTCATAGAATTGATTCCTGCACTTTAAAAGCGAAAATTACAACTTTCTTGCATTATCGCCCAATGTTCCCTATTATTGCCCACCCGAAAAATATTATATTTATCATATTTTCGGGTCCTAGAATTGATTCCTGCACATTTAAAGCGAAAATTACAATTTTCTTACATTAACGCCCAATATTCCCTATTATCGCCTACCCGAAAAATATCACATTTATCATATTTTCGGGTCATAGAATTGATCCCTGCACATTTAAAGCGAAAATTACAACTTTCTTGCATTATCGCCCAATATTCCCTATTATCGCCCACCAGAAAAATATTATATTTATCATATTTTCGGGTCCTAGAATTGATTCCTGCACATTTAAAGCGAAAATTACAATTTTCTTACATTATCGCCCAATATTCCCTATTATCGCCCACCCGAAAAATATCATATTTATCATATTTTCCGGTCACAGAATATATTCTTGCACTTTTAAAGCGAAAATTATAATCTTCTTACATTATCGCCCAATATTCCCTATTATCGCCCACCTGAAAAATATCACATTTATCGTATTTTCGGTTCATAGAATTGATTCCTGCACTTTAAAAGCGAAAATTACAACTTTCTTGCATTATCGCCCAATGTTCCCTATTATTGCCCACCCGAAAAATATTATATTTATCATATTTTTGGGTCCCAGAATTGTTTCCTGCACTTTTAAAGTGAAAATTACAACTTTCTTGCTTTTTCGCCCAATATTCCCTGATATCGCAAACCCGAAAAATATCACATTTATAATATTTTCGGATCACAGAATTGATTCCACCACTTTTAAAGCGAAAATTACAACTTTCTTGCATTATCGCCCAATGTTCCCTATTATCGCCCACACGAAAAATATCATATTTATCATATTTTCGGGTCATAGAATTTATTCCTGCACTTTTAAAGCGAAAATTAAAACTTTCTTGTATTATCGCCCAATGTTCCCTATTATCGCCCACCAGAAAAATATTATATTTATCATATTTTCGGGACATAGAATTGATTCCTGCACTTTTAAAGCGAAAATTACAATTTTCTTACATTATCGCCCAATATTCCCTATTATCGCCTACCCGAAAAATATCATATTTATCATATTTTCGGGTCATAGAATTGATCCCTGCACTTTTAAAGCGAAAATTACAACTTTCTTGCATCATCGCCCAATGCTCCCTATTATCGCCCACACGAAAAATATCACATTTATCATATTTTCGGGTCACAGAATTGTTTCCTGCACTTTTAAAGCGAAAATTACAACTTTCTTGCATTACCGCCCAATGTTCCCTATTATCGCCCACAGGAAAAATATCACATTTATCATATTTTCGGGTCATAGAATTGATTCTTACACTTTTGAAGCGAAAATTACAACTTTCTTGCAGTATCGCCCAATATTCCCTATTATCGACTTTCCGAAAAATATCATATTTATCGTATTTTCGGGTCACAGAATTGATTCCTGCACTTTTAAAGCGAAAATTACAATTTTCTTACATTATCGCCCAATATTCCCTATTATCGCCCACCCGAAAAATATCACATTTATCAAATTTTGGGTCATAGAATTGATTCCTGCAATTTAAAGGGAAAATTACAATTTTCTTACATTATCGCCCAATATTCCCTATTATCGCCCACCCGAAAAATATCACATTTATCATATTTTCGGGTCATAGAATTGATTCCTGCACTTTTAAAGCGAAAATTACAACTTTCTTGCATTATCGCCCAATGTTCCCTATTATCGCCCACCAGAAAAATATTATATTTATCATATTTTCGGGACATAGAATTGATTCCTGCACTTTTAAAGCGAAAATTACAATTTTCTTACATTATCGCCCAATATTCCCTATTATCGCCTACCCGAAAAATATCATATTTATCATATTTTCGGGTCATAGAATTGATCCCTGCACTTTTAAAGCGAAAATTACAACTTTCTTGCATCATCGCCCAATGCTCCCTATTATCGCCCACCAGAAAAATATCACATTTATCAAATTTTGGGTCATAGAATTGATTCCTGCAATTTAAAGGGAAAATTACAATTTTCTTACATTATCGCCCAATATTCCCTATTATCGCCCACCCGAAAAATATCACATTTATCATATTTTCGGGTCATAGAATTGATTCCTGCACTTTTAAAGCGAAAATTACAACTTTCTTGCTTTATCGCCCAATATTCCCTGTTATCGCCTACCCGTAAAATATCACATTGATCATATTTTCGGGTCACAGAATTGATTCCTGCACTTTTAAAGCGAAAATTACCATTTTCTTGCATTATCGCCCAATGTTTCCTAGTATCGCCCACAGTAAAAATATCACATTTATCATATTTTCGGGTCATAGAATTGATTCCTGCAATTTTAAAGCGAAAATTACAGCTTTCTTACATTATCGCCCAATGTTCCCTATTTTCGCCCACCCGAAAAATATTATATTTATCACATTTTCGGGTCCTAGAATTGTTTCCTGCACTTTTAAAGCGAAAATTACAACTTTCTTGCAGTATCGCCCAATATTCCCTATTATCGCCCACCCGAAAAATATCATATTTATCATATTTTCGGGTCACAGAATATATTCTTGCACTTTTAAAGCGAAAATTACAATATTCTTACATTATCGCCCAATGTTCCCTATTATCGCCCACCTGAAAAATATCACATTTGTCATATTTTCGGTTCATAGAATTGATTCCTGCACTTTAAAAGCGAAAATTACAACTTTCTTGCATTATCGCCCAATGTTCCCTATTATTGCCCACCCGAAAAATATTATATTTATCATATTTTCGGGTCCTAGAATTGTTTCCTGCATTTTTAAAGTGAAAATTACAATTTTCTTGCTTTTTCGCCCAATATTCCCTGATATTGCCCACCCGAAAAATATCACATTTATCCTATTTTCGGGTCACAGAAATTGATTCCTGCACTTTTAAAGCGAAAATTACAACTTTTTTGTATTATCGCCCAATGTTCCCTATTATCGCCCACACGAAAAAATATCGTATTTATCATATTTTCGGGTCATAGAATTTATTCCTGCACTTTTAAAGCGAAAATTACAACTTTCTTGCATTATCGCCCAATGTTCCGTATTATCGCCCACCAGAAAAATATTATATTTATCATATTTTCGGGTCCTAGAATTGACTCCTGCACATTTAAAGCGAAAATTACAATTTTCTTACATTATCGCCCAATATTCCCTATTATCGCCTACCCGAAAAATATCACATTTATCATATTTTCGGGTCATAGAATTGATCCCTGCACATTTAAAGCGAAAATTACAACTTTCTTGCATTATCGCCCAATGTTCCCTATTATCGCCCACCCGGAAAGTATCACATTTATCATATTTTCGGGTCATAGAATTGATTCCTGCACTTTTAAAGCTAAAATTACAACTTTCTTACATTATCGCCCAATGTTCCCTATTATCGCCCACCCGAAAAATATTATATTTATCATATTTTCGGGTCCTAGAATTGTTTCCTGCACATTTAAAGCGAAAATTACAACTTTCTTGCAGTATCGACCAATTTTCCCTATTATCGCCCATCCGAAAAATATCATATTTATCATATTTTCGGGACATAGAATTGATCCCTGCACTTTTAAAGCGAAAATTACAACTTTCTTGCTTTATCGCCCAATGTTCCCTATTATCGCCCACTTGAAAATATCATAGAAATGACCCACTGACAACAAAATTACTGAAAAGTCCAACCAGAAGTACTTGCATGTAACATATTGTGCCCCTCTGCAAATTGAAACTTTGCTTTTTTAAGAAGAAAAATGGAAATTTCCAATTTTTTAAAAGCTGCAAACTTCGAAGCTCAGTAGATTAAAAAATGAGGCGAAATTCAAAAATCGGAAAATGTACTTTTTTCACCCCTTAGTTCTAGTTTCTTCATAAAAAATTTCGGAATCTTCCGATGAAAAATGAGGGCTAGATAGATTTTTTCGGATTTTGCCCAAATTGGCAATAAAATCGCTAAAAATGGTTTAAACCAATAAATAAAAAAAATTCCTAATGCAGTAGAAGGTTAAAAACTCGCGTTTAAAATTTGGTACGAATCGGATGAAAAATAAAAAAGATATTCCACTTTAACTACTTTGTTAAGAAAAAAAAATGGAAATTTGCCAATTTTTAGAAGTTGCAAACTTCGAAGTTCAGTAGATTCAAAAATAAGGCGAAATTCAAAAATCGAAAAAAGTACTTTTTTTACCCCTTAGTCCTAGTTTCTTCATAAAAAATTTCGGAATCTTCCGATGAAAAATGAGGGACTAGATAGGTTTTTTCGTATTTTGCCCAAATTGGCAATAAAATCGCCAAAAATGGTTTAAACCGCAAAAATAAAAATATTTCCTAATGCAGTAAAGGGTTAGGAACTCGTGTTTAAAATTTGGTAAGAATCGGATAAAAAATAAAGTTATTCCACTTTTAACGGTCGCGGGACGGACAGACGGACGGACGGACAGACGGACGGACGGACAGACGGACGACACTTGCCCCCATCTGTATAGCCCTGTTGGCTAAAAAGCCAACTGGGCTGAAAAAAAGACATCGGATGAAAAATGTAGGACGAGATACATTTAAAATTTTTTTCTTCAAAAATTCCCCAAAAATTTAAAAATCACCCGATCGACTAGAAAAGCACAAGCCGTATGCACGACACTTTAGGGGTGCCTCATACCAAAAATAAATCACATCGGGTCAAAAATGTAGGAGGAGACACATTTTAAATTTTTTTCTTTAAAAATTCCCCTAAAATTCAAAAATCACCCGATCGACTAAAAAAGCACAAGCCGTATGCACGACTCCTTAGGGATGCCTCACATCAAAAATAAATGACATCGAATCAAAATTGTAGGAGTAGATGCATTTTGAATTATTTTCGAAATTTTTGCTTTAAAAATTCCCCAAAAATAAAAAAATTGCGCGATCGACTAAAAAAGCACAAGCCGTATGCACGACCCTTTAGGGGTGCCTCATACCAAAAATAAATGACATCGGGTCAAAAATGTAGGAGGAGATACATTTTAAAATTTTTTCTTTAAAAATTCGCCAAAAATTCAAAAATCACCCGATCGACTAGAAAAGCACAAGCCGTATGCATGACCCCTCAGGGATGCCTCACACCAAAAATAAATGACATCGGATAAAAATTGTAGGAGGAGATGCATTTTGAACCAAAGTTTACTAAATAAACAACTAACTAACTAACTAACTAACTAACTAACTAACTAACGGACACCGCCCGCAAACCGATAGGAATACCCCAGCTTACGTGTAACGTAAGCTGGGCTAAAAACTTAGTTTTTTTACCTATCTGAGCCGAGTAAGGAGAAAGTCCTTGTTTTATCGCAGATTTCTTGCGTCACTTCGTTGGCTTTGAAGCTCCTTCCCTGCATCCCGTGCTTGTGAAATGCTAACACGCTGTCTTGTAAACACACTGTCAGAACAAAATTAAAAGCGTCTACTTGATTTACTTGATCTACTTGACTTTGGAAAAGCCGGTGCAACAAACTTAATGTCAAATTCCTTTTTGGATACATGACAGTGAGAAAGATGTGAGAAAAACACTGACATTCAGATTTTATCAAGTGCGGGCCTTTTGACACTTGAGACACTATATTTGAGACACTGTCTTTCTGATACCACAATTAAGGGGAACTTTTGCCTCAACCACCATTAGGGCACTAAAAGAAATTCAATGTAGTTATAGACTGAGAGACAGCCGACGCAGTGGGGCATGTGGCGTACGTGCTTACGTCATGGCGCGTTGTTTCGTCTGTGAGTGTATACAGGCGCAATGAAGTTTACTGTGATCAGCTGCTCGAGTTCAAAATTTTCTTCTTTTTTTTTCAAGTTACGCGCATATGAAATACATCTAGTTATCCCGTGTGTAACGAAGGGATATAGGTTTCAACCTGTCCGTCTGTCTGTCTGTCCGTTTTCGTGCACCCTCGAGTCCGGGCTATATCTACGAAAGATATTTGTCGTAAGCTTTTTTTTGGCATACGGTTAGAATGTATATTGAAGGTGTGCAACGTCGTATCACTTTTGAAATTGGCCAAAAATTCTCAAAAATACATCTTGTCAAAAATGGGTGTTTTTCAGGAAACTTGCTAGCACGGAGAGAGGTTTTGTCCAGAAGTTCTGCAAAACTATTTGATCCAGCGTTCTGAAATTTTATGCAGTGAAAATATATATATTGTGAATGTGCTACGTCGCATTTTTTTTTTTTTTTGAAATCGGCCAAAAATTGTCAAAAACACTACTTGTCAAAAATGTATATTTTTATGGAAACTTGTTTGCACGGAAATAGATTTTCTCCAGACGAGTTCTACGAAATCATTTGATCCAGCGTTCCGAAATTTTATGTAGTGAAAATATATATATTGTAGATGTGCAAAGTCGTCTTATTTTTCAAATCGACCAAAAATTGTTAGACAATGTAGGGTTTTCAATTTCACTGAATTTACTACAATCCAATGACATTATGTGTTACACGGGGGATCCTGCCTCACTGAGCCTCTAGTTTTTCTATAGATATTTTCGTGCTTCATTTCTTACGCAGGAAAATCTGTTGAGCAGAAGTGTCAGGCCTCCAACTTTTACAGACTTTCGTCACTGTAAACAGTACCACAGAAGGTTTGCGAATATTGAATGATATACAGAAACACTTCAACTGAATTCACTAGTCAGTTTAAGGACAGTACGCCTGAGTGTGTGGCTGCACAAATTTATAACAGCCACTCTCAACAACCAGACAAAGAACACTAATAATTAGACTAGTACACAAAGGAATCAAGCCATATATCCTGGAACGCAGCAACATTCAGTGCAAGTTTTATGTTGATGACTGAAGATGTGTTATTTACCTATTTTTTTTTCACATGGCAACTAGAAGTGAAGCGGCCGTGACTTCTTTTTTTGGCAACAGTTGCCATTTTTGTACAAAACACTCGAAACCAGGACCTCCGTGCCCATCATAAGGCCTCGTTTCAATGACATAAAATATTAACTGCATATTTGCAATGGCAGTGGTGGGTGGAACAGATCGAGGGCAAAAGAACAGGTCCAGAGAAAGGCGCGGGGGAAGGGTGTGGTGGGGGGTGGGGGAGAAGTATGGAGGAAGAAGGGTGGGGCTCCTAATCGGCTACGAGCCAGCCAGTCCTCTATCCATACCAGCCCAGTCGGCTCCCATTGCAACATTTAGATAAGATACGGACGTACATTAACCTGTCCGATAAGGCCTACCAATGATAGGCCATTTATTTGTCACTGACAGATCAACAGCGGCAATAGATATCGATTTACGACACAAATATTCGGGTGACTCCATCAAAGTGACGTTTGTTATTTTCACGACTGTTGAAGACAAGCACGAACTGGCTCCTTTCTGTGATCTTTTAGCTCTCAACAACCAAACAAATAAGTCAATGATTTAATTACACCTCGTTTATTAAATGGCAATCAATCAATTACCGCCATTTGTTTTACTAAAAATATGTATTATGACACAGTTTGTTTTTCTTAAAGCGTCAATAAGCAACAAGAGTCAATTTGCTGCTACTTTATAAACTACACTTTAATAAATGTTTTTCTTTTTTTTTCACATATTGTTTTTAATAAATTTGACAACTCAGAAACTTAAGTTTATAAATTGTAGTTCGGCACTGTCCCCGATCGTCGCCATTGCAACACAAGCTGACCGCCATGCGCCAAAACTATTTACGTCAACTGGAGTGTGTCACGCCCAATTCTTTAATCATGTATCTTTGGACGCCCGGTGAGTCAATTCTTTTTTTTTTTTTTTTAATTTAAATCAAGTCTTTTGGGTTAGATAAAAAGTAGGATATGCTTATATACTGACAGCCCTGAAGGCTATTCGTTTAAGAATCTTAAGTAATAATTGTAATGACAATTAAAATTGCACCAATTACTAACGTCCCAGGACGGGGAAATCCAAATAAATAAGCCATCATCGACGGCACATTCCCAACCGGATCGGATCCTGATCACAGGCACCCATAAGGCACTGTAAACGAAACTTGGGCAATGGTATGACTGAGATATTATCTGTTGTTTCTATGGATAAACTTACAATTTTGGTTTCAAATTACCAAGTAGTTTTAGTATTTTCTTTACAAGAAATAGCAAAGATAAATTCAGGATGGCGGTGATTCTAAATCTTCCGACTGAAAATGGTTGAATTTCTCATGTTTACAAGAAATTGTTGAAAAAATATCAAAGATAGGGCCTGAATAGCGTTTTGATCATTCTTATCGATCACAAATCACCCACAAGCGTGACACAAAATTGCGAATGAAAATAAAGATGGAGGCAATTTGGAAATGTCGTATTTATCCGAAAACCAGCCCTAAGCGTGATTTACAGATGGCTTACTTGTGTGTATGTTCCAGGGAATCTCTGTAATCAGGGATTTCACATAATCGCTAGGGAATTCGTGTAATGACTGAAGAGTTCAAAGTTTAAGATTTGTTCATAATTTATTTGCTCTCAGCGATCAAGTACAATAAAACGATACAGGTTTTGAACTTTCAGTTTATTAAGGAATAATTTTGCAAAAACTTATCAGTCAACTACCGTATCAACTGTTTAAAATCGTGGATTTTCGGTCGGATTGAAAACGTGGCATTTAATAAATGTATCATTACATTTTGTGTCTAATATTTTGGATACTGTTTCCACTTCACATACCTATTCTTGCTATACTACAGCATTTCGCCAATCTTCCCTTTTACACAACATTTTTAGTTAAAATGTTGAAAACTTCTAATAATTTGTCCATTACACTGATTCCCTAGGGATTACGTGAAATCCTTGATTACACAGATTCCCTCTAACATGTATGGACTTTGTAATGAATTACTGTGCAAATAAACATTTTAGATGAAAATCTATGACGGCGACTAAATGTGACCTTTAAATGGTAAAAACAATGCACCTGGAAACTACAGTTGATCAACTATCTATCAAATATCGTGGGAAACGAATTATCAGTATTGGAATAACTCCCGGCGATGAACGGATGGACAGCACCCAAGCCCATAGTCCCCTCCGTGGCCTTGAGTTTAGTTGAGGGTAAGGGGGGGGGGGCGTGATGCAAAAAGGCATTACCTAGAGATTCTACGGTGAAGTCAAAGTGCAGCATGGCCGCCTGTCGTCTGCTTGACTTCATCTTGCCGCTCAAATTTACAACCTTCACTAGATCTGGAAAGCCATTCCAAATTGCTCGTATTTATTTAAGTGTGCACTACCTTTGAAAAGAATCTGGGTGCATTTGGTTCACATTTACTTTCACTTTATAAGATGATTTGAAAATGATTTTTTTCTCTCGCACATGTTAATATACTCTTGCTTCTTACCCAACAACCTTATCCAATAACAATTTTTACAATTAGTCCTAAATCCTACATTCTTTTTTGCACGAAAAAAGACTTAGAAAAAACGTCTTTTTTGGCGTTGTGTCCTGAACAGTTACTGGATATTAATATTGAATATTGAAAAATAATCAATTTCTTTTCGGTTTAAGTTTACGCTTTTTTCTGCCCTGGTTATTTCACTTACTGTCATAGCAGACTAGAATTGTGTCTTTTTCCAACTGCGTTACGTTGACTACGTTTAAATGGGTATCACCTACAAACACAGCAAAGAACCCTCACGCGTTAGTACCAAGTCTCCAAAAACAACAACTTCTCTGTCTAATCTTGTTCATTTATAATGCTTTAAAATTATTACTGTCTTAAAATGAACACTTAAAGTATCTGAGCATTCTCCCTGTAAAGCACCTTTAATATCAGGTTTATTGCCTCAAGTTGACGGGGAATATTTCTTGTTTACAAATTGCATTGTACTGTATCTGCCTCAATGGCATGGAAAGAACAAACCTGAGCCTAGGTCTGTAAACCAGTTGGTTGTTGAATTAAGATTTATCACATCAAACTTTACATGGTTTTTCTCCTCTCTGCAAAAATGCAAAAAAAAAAGAAAGAAAAAAAAGAGTTTTGTAAATATTTTAAGTAATAATCAATGTAATTCAAGCACAACAGGGAAGACGAAATCGGCCTTAAGACTGTAACGCAATAGCCAGATTTGCTCAAACGACATCCACACAGTAAACACAGTTAAAAATCATGACTGCGTAAAGCCGATATATAATCAATTCGTTTATGCAAGTGTATTTCACAGACGGTTATATCACAATGCATTTATGTACAACGAAAACATATATGTACCCTTTGTGGACCCCTATGCATAATAGGGGATACTCCACGTCTGGCGTTATGAACATTTCAAATACCCTAGGCATGCTGTACAACGGACACTCAAATGACTGCAAAAAGAGATGGTAAACAATGAATGAAACATTTTACCACAAGGCGCAATTTAAAAAAAATATCACATTTTTTTTCCACACTCACGCGCTCTAGATTAAGGAAAGTAGATTACGAGTTAAACTCAAAAGGGTGATCCGACACCATGTTTAGCGAAGACTAATGTAACAACACATTTTTACGTGTATTTTGAGTCTTACATAAAACCTTTAAGGGGCATGGCTCAGAAAGTGTATCTTTTTCAAATGTTTTACTAATGTTTCTTTTATCTCTCCCCTTGCTTCTCGACTCGAATAGTATCCTGCCATAATATTGACAAAGCGTCTTGCCCGAAGCAAGACCGTGGCACGTCTCGATCTTGAAATACTACTCTTAAAAAAAAAACATAAATTAATAAATAAATAAAATGAACTACCGCCCGTCATAGTGACTGCCAACACAGACGACGGTTGTCTACGAAACGGTGTCTACTTACGCATAAAAAAGCTTGTATGATGTCACCCCTTCCCCCCCCCCCCCCAAAAAAAAAAAAAGAAAAAAAAAGAGATCTTTCAGCGCAAGCAAAACTATTTTTGAAATCAGGGAAAAAAACAGTCACCTCACATTACTTGTGCGTTTACTTATTAATTTATTTATTTTTTTTTTGTCTGGTGGTCTATAATATTGATTAGAGGAAGCCATTGGTTACCTTAAGGAGCATGAACTTGTTGAGCGGCTCGTACCACTGCATGAGGAAGACACCGTTGCTAGTAGCACCGCACAGGTACTTGTAGCCATTGTATGGGTTCCTGCCCACGCAGCATTTAGAACAGCCTTTGGTTTCCGGAACTTTGGTGCTCGCTACGTATTTCCTAAACCCAATGAAAAGGCAGTGAAGCACAGTCAATGTCCGCTATGCCCCAACCCCTTCCTAACTCCTACATCCTGCCAAGCTCTCGATCAGTTTTGGAGCGTTACATATTTCATGCGTGCACTGATTTTCCCCTAGATTCATGTTTGTTGCCTTAACAATTCAAGCTTAAAGTTATTTTTATTCGTCAGGCGAAAAGTGTGATGGTGAATTCTAGCAAAAATTCTCTTTTTTTTTAACTATCTTTTTCTATGAACTTATAACTGACACATCTTTTTGTATTGATACTGACCAAATTTAACCAAAATAAGGGACTATTACTGCATCACTGCGTAATATTGACATCAATCTCATGGCGTCGAAATGCATTGAAACGTCATGTTATGACTTTATAAGGAACGGGTAATCAAAACATATGATCATCTCGACTACTATTCAGATCAAACTTTGTTAGGTAAAGAGGTTAAAATATAAAACACGTGATTTTTTTAAAATTTACAATTGAACAATAAGGACAAAATATTTCATTTTCATAAAAAAAGAATGTAATGTTTTGATAACTACAGTATGAATGTTGCTCAAATTTTACTTGAATGCTATTTTTTTGTCGAATGGAAAGCGCTGAACGGTAAGATCATACCATGATTTATATCTGGATTTCTTTTTCAGTTATAAACGCTTACAGGCCAACAAATTACAGGCAGTCAGGAATACATTTCTCCAGTTTTTTTTTTTTTTTTTTGGCCAACGGGTCCCAACGGATAGCAGACAGCTGTATTATTTCTTTTTTTTTTCACACAGATATTACTACAAGAGAAGGGCAGCAGGAGTTTCTTTAATTTGCCATTAAAACACCTTCGGTAGAGTATCTAAAACTAGAGTTTATAGGCATAAGAAAATTTAAATATGTAGGAGGTTAACTACTGCTAATGCCGTGATTACTTTTAATAAAAATAGTGCACTTTTAAACTGATTTCAAAATGGGCCTAAACGGCACAAAAGAAATCCAAACCATATAACAAAAGGAATACAACATAGTGAAGAGGGAAGCATAAGGAAAACTGTTCCTCATGATTTCCTTGTGCTTCCCCCTTGACCAGGTGGCATGAATATTGTCCGACTTCTCAGACAACATTCACACGGCCCATTACCTTGGCACTAATTTCTCCGGTATTTTATTCATGGGCAATACTGTGGAGATCTTGTTTTTGTGCACGTTATGCAGCGCTATCAGGTCATGGCGGTAGAGGGCCAGTGTCTTGCCCGACAGTGACATCAGTACGTCCTTTATCGCGTACAGCCACACACATCTCCGAGCTTGTAACTAGAAACCAAGATTTACGTACATTGGTTTTCGGATCATTTTAAAACCCCCTCCGTCTTTTTTTTTTTTTTGTAACTAGTTTGATTTTTTTGTAGGACAGAAGGTGAAAATAAGACAATTCAAAGACGAACAGTTATTTGTCAATCCTTTAAGTCTGCAGTAACCTGGCGTCTAAAGGCACTTCCAGCCCAAATCATACGGAGTCCTTATTACATTTTTCATGTGGAACTTTGCTCCTTAATGACAAAAAGACATAGTTTTACTACTTACTAATTCCATGGTGTTTTCGTGGATTTCGTTAAGGTTTAATGTATATAGCCCCTCCTCGGCACCAATGAGAACCCGCTGATCTACAAACAGGAACAACACATTCAACCTCTTACGTCACAATGACGTAATCCGCGCAGTACAACCACCTTTCTTTTCAACAATCTACAAGCGTTTCTGAAGATTTAACTTTTCAATTAATATGACATGGCAAACATTTTCTCCCTACTTTAAGTATACCATATGATTTCACAACAGGGCACAACCAACAATACATCAGCACTGCACTCCACTGTAGTTCGTCAACTCATAACCTTGCTCCTTCCCATCCTTAAAAAAACATCTATGACGTAGACGTACCCTTTGTTTCTGGATGAATCCAGCTCGCTGTGCAGTTAATACGCAGCGGACAGCCATTGAACACTTTAGAAAAGCACGCCCCCATCTAATAAATGTAACAAAAGATTTTTCGCATTTTCTAATGGAACGGACATCCATTTTCTACATGTAATAATTTTTTTTTCGTATTTGATAAAGGAACGGACATCCATTTTCTATATGTAATTAAAGATTTTTCATATTTTCTAAAGGAACGGACATCCATTTTCTATATGTAATAAAAGATTTTTCGTATTTTATAAAGGAACGGACATCCATTTTCTACACGTCCTTAAATGTGGTTTTTCGGATACACCATACTGCATATAAAAATTAATCACCATAGTGCCTATAAGTATTACCAACTACTTCGTTTAAATTTATTAAATATAACACAAAATACTAATGGCCAATTTTATTTTTAGAATTATAGGAAGGCCAATGCGATTATTCAAGCAACTCTCTTCAGTACAACCAGTTGACTCACATGAACTTTAGGTGTTGGTGGTAGCCCGTTAATCATTGGACGCTGAGAAAAAAAACATGGAACATAATTAATTACGATTTGTTTATTATTATTCTTATGGTTTTTCTTATTACTAATTTGAACCTCCGATACACAAAACCAATGGGGTTTTACAGTTTTTATCATCAGCTAACAGTAACACAATGCATTTGGGGAAGGGATACATTACTCACCAGGGGACTACTTTTGGTGTGGTGTCGCTTGCTGCGCGGTGGCACGGCCGGTGGGGTGGACTCGTCCCCAGTGGGTAGGCTACCGTTCATGGCATGCGTGGAGCGGTTCTGTTTGGGTGGCAATGCTGGCTTGGTTTCAAGGTCCTCGAGACTGGTTTTGGCTAACTCCATACCGGGAACTGTGACCAACAAAAAAGGGGGGGTTCAATCCACACCATATCAGACAGCTTACGCAGGAAGTTTACATCTGATGTCTGAGTAACTTATAGGCAAAATGAGAAGTAAACGTTCTACGCAAGTTGTCTATCATGTCGGAGAGGTAAGGCATTAAGACACAACAGACAAACGTTCAATTCATAATGTGCTAAGGTACATCAGACATAAATCGCATAACAGTACGTACTCGTACATTCAAACACGAGAAAAGGACCATTCCACGGCTTGCTCATTTCTTTGCGTAAATATTCTTGAAGAACCATAGGTAACATTTCTGGCGCCACCCGCACCAAATAACTTCAACAGTACACTCCATTCACAGCAACAAGTCTGTGAATACTCGTCCGAAAGAGTACAAAATTCAAAAGACTGCTGATTTTGTTGTTGCTTAATTCGACAAAGATCGCTAAACAGTTCTTCTCAGTTTGTAAAGATCGCTGACTGCGGGAGAAAGGGAATTGGGTCTTTCCTGCTGCACATACACACCCCATTATGGCAGCGTCCTCCCCCCCCCCCCACCCCTGCTGCTTAATGAGTGCTGGTGGTCCTCCAGGCGTCTGTCACTGTTTATCTGTGGCAGTACCCCTCCCCCTCCTTTCCTCTCCCTCTCCGAGTTACCTAGGATGTGCTGGTGGTAGCCCAGGCGTTTATGCAGGGAGCAGGAGTCTTCCGCCCCCTCCTCTTTCCCCTCCCCTCCCCTACCCGAGTACTCACCCAGGGTGTGCTGGTAGTCGTCCAGGCGTTTGTGCAGTGAACTGTTGGAGGAGGAAGAAGAGTCTTCAGGGCTGTCATCCGGCTCCGTCGGCGCTGTGAAAAATTCCTCCGTGTCAAGCTCCTCCGTGCTGCTCGAGGTGGGCTGACGAAAACGAAGCACTTCTGTCTTTCTTGTTTTTTTTTTTTTTTTTTGTTTATTTATTAATTTATTTTTCTGCAATTGAGATTACAAGGAAAATTGGTCAAATAGCACTTTAGTTTTTGAAAGTTATTATTATTATTATTATTATTATTATTATTATAGTTTCTTCTTTTTTTTACGGCAGGCTTATCCATCGGTTTATGGTATATGGTACACAAATACTGGTTCTTCTTCTGCAAAATTGCCCTCACTAAGACACATTAGGATGAAATACTTGTTCATTTTTTTCTCAGTAAAACCAGTTCAGTGAATTACCTTTGGTGGCAATGGAGGCGGTCCTAAAGGTAACGTGGCTCTGGAAGAAAACATAAATCTCAAATCAAACTTTATGTCAAGGTTTATAATGGCTTTAAGTACCAGAATGTAACCTGTGCGACAATGTCAAAGATACTATTAAAAGTACTCTAAGAGTTGTAAATTACATCGCAAAGCTTCAGTAAAATTAAAGTTTGTATAAATATTTTCCTCATACTTAAAATCGAATACGAATGGCATAAAACTGAGGGGTTCTTTCTTATTTAGGCCAGAGACATTTCATACAGTGTCGTAAAACGTCATAACATTATTAGCCTAATTCACAAGACAACTCTTATCTGTCTAATATCTTGATTTCGAAAAGGAAATTGGTCGAGCGTTCCAAGGGTTTATACCAATATATTTTTTATTCAACCGCACAACAATACATCTCTAATTGAGCAAAGACTGTTCAACTATTTTCTGTTAATTTTGCCTTCATCCCCCCCGAAAATTCCCCTTAACTGCTACTTTGGGAGAAAAATATTTCCTGATACAACATAAAAGCAATACAGCAGTGTTCAAGTTTATATTCAACGTGTTTACAGTTAAAAATGACCGCAATTTCTTTTTTCTTCGAATTCCCGAAACTGAACAAATAAAACATGCAATGGCGGGAAACTAACTATATCATTGCGCTAATATCAAATAGGGTTTGTGCATGACATATGTTGCTATGCACGTATTAGTTCGTGTGTGGATGAAGGATGAAATTTGTGTTATTACTTTCACTTTTAGTACAGTGTGTATAGTGACGTGATGTGCCCGTTGGTAAACAGGACGATAATATGACGTGTCACGCAGGGAGTAATATTACAAAGCAATTAAATGAACAACAAACTGGAGCCACTGATTGGCACGACTTCCTGCCCCCAGCTCACCCCCCCCCCCTTCCCCATGTAACGCGGTTGACCCACGAAATCGGTGCTAAAGTCGGTTTGCGAAGAACCATACTACTGCCACTTTCATCATGTTTTTCACAATTCTAACAGTCTGGCAATTTAAATTTCAACAAAAGCTAAGTTTTAAATTTAAAAAAAGTTCTTTTGCCAATTTTCAATGCCTGTTTTATCCGTGTGAGATGAGAAAAAAAAATTCGGAAAAAATAGCCTGGACAACACGTTCAGTTATATCAAATGTTTTACCACATTTCACAATACTGTCTGTTGACAATTTTTTCCATGAAAAGGAAAAAATAGGATACAGAACACCTGTAATATGTGCTCTATCTGTGTGTGAGATTGTTCAAAAATCGAAAAAAAAATCATTTTTTCATTAAAAGGAAATAAACTTTAAATTTTAACCAATTTCAAAATACTGTCACTTTTCATAATTCTGAACAAAAAAAAAAAAAAAACGACGTTGCACACCTTAAATATATACTCTAACCATGTGTGACATTTTAAAACAATCCAATTAACAGTTGGAGATCTAGCTCGTCGAAAATACGCGAAGTTCCAATAAAAGAAAAAATAATGCCATTTTGACAATTTTTTTTTACGATTCCGAACAAAAATGCGGCTTTGCATACCTTCAATATTTGCTCTATCCGTGTGTGACTGTTTTGGCAATACAGTCCGGACTCGCACGAGGACAGAGGGACAGACAAGCTCACAATTATATCCCTCCGTTACACAGGGAACAACTAGACCGTAGGGCGCCACAAAAAAAGGGATTTAGAATGTTCAAAATTTCACAATTATTTAAGGTATCTTTATTACATTCACGCCAAATTACATCAAAACTCTATGTAATACAGCTCTGGACATGCTGTATACAAGTAAACATTCTGATGTGGGTAGAACATCGATTTGAGGTGAAGTCAGTGGCCCCAGTCAAACCGCAACATTAAATCTGGTTGTAATTTGGTTGTGACCGGTGGCGACCACAAATTACCGTCTCGGACACAAAGTTTAATAGGTATGGCATAAGCAACGATGTATAGACGCTGATTTTGCTCACAAAAAACAAAACAAAACAAAAAAACAAACAAACAAAAAAAAAAAGTTATCAGTAAAAGTGATGAATGTCCCCCGCCACGAACTATGGCCGAATCGAAAAATAATGCGACCTCGCACAACTTCAATATATATATTTTCACTGTAGCAAAAATCAAAAGCCACCGTTGAATAGCGGCTGATATATCGCGTGCACAAAGTTGCACTGTAGGCAATAGAAATACTAAAACATTGCCTATTTTCAACAAGTCGCCATTTTTTGGTCGAATCGAAAAATAATGCGACGTCGCACAACTTCAATATATACATATTCACTGTAGCAACAATCAAAAGCCAGCGTTGAATAGCGGCTGAGATATCGCGTGCACAAAGTTGCACTGTGAAAACAGAAATACTAAAACATTGCCTATTTTCAACAAGTCGCCATTTCGTCATTTTTTGGTCGAATCGAAAAATAATGCGACGTCGCACAACTTCAATATATATATTTTCACTGTAGCAACAATCAAAAGCCAGCGTTGAATAGCGGCTGAGATATCGCGTGCACAAATCTGTGCTTCCAAGTGTCGCCAGATAGACGGATAGACGGGCGGACGGACGGACTGACGGACCCGAATACTATAGTCCCCCGCTCCGCGGCGGCGGGGGACTGAAAAAAAAAAACAAAAAGAATTTCGCAAATTTAAATCTGCAGGTAATTTGGTTGTGAATTTTCGCGACCACATTTCACCGTTTACGCAACGTTTTTAACATCAGCTGGATGAAAACGTCGTTAGATGCGACGTTGCATTTGGCTGCCGCAAACCCGACTTTTTCTTACGCTTAATTAGCGTCTGAGATGCAACGTTGAATAAATCTGGGAAAATCGACGATTTGTGTAGGCGTCGAAGACTCGAGGTCGAGGTTTAAGAAAACTGCGGAAAAAAGCCCCCCCCCCCCCCCCCCACCCCACTCCTAATTTTTGCCACACTTGAATTTTTTCCACGTAAACTTCCATATACAACGAAACCACGAAGCTAAAGAAATGTCAACATGATTAAATCATAATGACGTCATGAACATTAATGTTACGTCATACTAAGTGGACGGAGGGGGGGGGGGCAGTTTTTTTCTGGGGGGCAGTTTTTTCTGGGGGGACAGTTTTTTTCTGGGGGGGCAGTTTTTTTTCTGGGGGGGGGCAGTTTTTCTTCTGGGGGGGGCAGTTTTTCCTGGGAGGTCAGTTTTTTTCGGGGGCAGTTTTTTCTGGGGGGGGGGGGGAGTTAAGAACACCTGAAATGGCAAAATGAAAGAAACAAAATACGTACAGATTTCGCATGCATAAAAACATTTTAACCTCTATAGGCGTGACAAGTTTATGGCGGAAAATGGAATCATACGGAAACACCTTACCGATTCGTACAAAATTC
Organism: Protula sp. h YS-2021; assembly: GCA_949752745.1. Lineage (NCBI taxonomy): Eukaryota > Metazoa > Annelida > Polychaeta > Sabellida > Serpulidae > Protula > Protula sp. h YS-2021. The sequence continues at coordinate 86,674,833 of OX457024.1, read as the reverse complement.
AATAAACTATGGTGAATGAAAATCCCCAAGAGCACCGAACCCCTCTATATCACGAACATCACACCACATCTGATGGTAGTTTGAACATCTATTATTTAGTTAATATAGGGAAAATATGACACATGGTACTTTGTGGCTCTGAGGAATGCTTGAAGTTTATGTAAAAGTTTAGTTCAAACTAATAAGAGTAACGAAGGAACAAAAAAGTTTAGTGAGCAAACATACTACAAAAGTAAACAACAATGAAACAAAAAGTGAAGCAAACAAGCAAAACCCTACGAGAAAAAAACTGGACAAACATCAAATACCAGCCATTACAGTCCGTCACTGTTTTAAATATCATACAGGTTCGTACTCTATTCAGATGACGTCACAGGGCCACAGGTTGATACACAAGTTAGAAAAGAGGAGTACCCCTCTATACTTTTTTTCATAGCCTTGAACTAAGGGAAAGAATATAAACCTGTGTTGGAGCTATACATTATAGTATTTCTGTCTGATTTTGCCCACCGTTACTGTCATACTAAGTAATATAATACCGAAATATAAATCGTGGATGAAGAATCCTCTAACGTACAAGTATTTTCCTTTTTTTCTTTTGCTCAATTTTAAAATGTGGCTGGAAAATCGGTTGGGATGCTAATTGTAATGTGGCAACGAAAAGCCTAATGTGTTTTTCTCAGTGACACTGCTGAATGCTAAATGATCTCATTCCACAGCATTCAGCATCTCCGCCCCCAGTCCAACCTAAAGCAAGGAACAACCGATTTCGAAAGCGTCAAACCAAAACCACAGCACAATAAAATCACAAAAGGGTCACAAACATGCGAAGCTTAGGTAAAAACACACAGAGCACACAGCCAGACATTGACACAACTGATCATCTGTACAAGTGCCCTTACTGCTGTGAGTAAAGAGAATCGGAATCTTCGTGCAGATCCACTAAACTATTTGAGTGACCCCTGAAAGCAATTCAACAATGAGCTTAGTATCGCAAAGAACTAAGATTTCACTGATATATATATATGTACATTGCGTGGGAATTTAAAACAGGCTCCCAGTACTAATGGGTTGATAAGTTTTGAAAAAAAAGAGAAAACAACAGATTATATGGATATATGAATCATAAACATGAAAATGTGCGGCACAATAGAATGCTGCATGCTTGAAAATGAAATGCAATTTTAAGACATCCAGGTTCATTACTATGATAGCAAGTCTTGAAAAACTGTCCCCCAGTTAATACTTTTTCCCGCTAAAGCACTGGAGTACACGACATTTTTTTGCTTAGCTGTAACTTAATATGGCGGAACAGAAACGTTAAAACTGCAATACCAAAATTTTTTTGCTACTTTCAAACAATACGCTAACGTAAAGTTCGCTTATACGGAAGTGCACATGTCAAGCTTCCTCAAATCAGACTTTAAAAAAAACAAAGTGTCCATCCAAAAAGAATAACAGTCTAATAAGCGCGCCCACTGCACACCGACATCAGTGTACCTGAACATGTCAAACACTTTTATTGACTGGTGTCGTTTTGTATTTGTAAACAAAAACAAACGCTTCCTCGACAGCTACTGCTCCGCCCCCCCCCCCCCCAAATTCCCCTCCTTTTTCGCCCCTTCCCCTCCCTCAGCTTACAAAGTTTTATTTTGACAATTTTATACTATTTCAGCATTATAAAGCTTTTACCTTATATAAACATATCTGAACACATATATATAACGTGGTCACTACAACCTCTACGCCTACTCATCCGAATCTTGAGGGTGGTCGCTACAAAAAAAAAATAATGTCTTTTTTATCCGGGTCTGGAAGGTCATCGAAAGAGGACAAATTTCCTACTGCACTGGTGTTTTTTTTTTTTGTTTTTGCTTATCGGCACGCTCGCCCCCTCCCAACTCATCCTGCCATCTAATGTAGGTAAGGCTCACAACGCAGCCTCTTTCACAGAACGGGTCTGTATCCAAAGTGTAGTCACTTTCGCGTATATTTTCATCAGCCAAAACGCACTAAGAAGCAGCCTTGATAACTGTATGGATGACTCAAAATGGTCGGCTGCTTGTCGTAACACAATATAGCAGATGAACCACTTAAAAATGAGAAATACTTCCAGGTTCAGAAACAATTCAGAGCAGAAGCGAGTGAAACCAGAATTTGCAATAAATTGTTAAGATCATACCATGTCATGCACCGTCCAATATGCGTCAAATACAAGGCATAATCCCACCAAGTTTGAAGTTGGTCCAACTTGTCGTTCTCGAGTTATCACGTTTAACAGGTTAAGTGTGCACAATGTTTTGAAGTCATGTGGGGTCATCCGTCATCACTTGTACATATCCGTATATATGCCAAATACAACATGACCGTCCGGACCAACCATGACATGATTCTACCAAGTTTAAAGCTGATCAGACGTTTCGTTCGGGAGTTAACAAAATCAAGTGTGGATACACACACCACATGACACCCCCCCTTCTCCCCAGACACACATACAGAATGTACAAAGACAAAATGTTTCCCCTCTAGGGGAGAAGACATAATTTTTCCAAACCAGGTACCTGTTTTATAAAAAAAGTAAATATGAACTTATTTTTTTTTCAGCCATAAGCGCACTTGCACTTTTTACTCCGTGGACAGAAGTGAACAGAACATCCGGAGTCACAGTGTCCAGTTGAGTTACCTGATGTATCATATCTAAAAACAACTACGAAGTAAACTTTGAAGAGTTAAGTGGTTTAATAATTCTACAACTGATTTCCATTGTGAAGGGCTGAAAATTGCCACAGATTTTAAAATTACGGAATTATTTTCAGACAACTCAGAATTTTCAGAAAATTTACGTGTAACATTCAGCCATTCGCGTAAACCTCTAGAAAAAGTAGGATTTGCGTTTTGAGTGTTTTTACTGTTATCGTTCTTTTCAAATTTTTAAAATTTTTGCCCTATCAGCAAACTTCTGAGGCATTCCCAAGGAAGCCGTAATGTGAAGATCAAGTATGGCATTTCCTTCACAAACATGACAAAATTTAAGAATTATCTGTGGAAAAAAATACACGCTTATGTACAAAAAAACGTTATCTTTCCATAATTTTCACTGTTATCAGTCTGAAAATATCAAGAAAACAAGTAGCCTTTTGGCCATCCCTTTGAAAAAATAAGTGACAAAACATCAGGTTTTCTATTCTCACATAAGCCACCACGCGTGTGCGCAACCTTAGCAAGTGCTTAACTAATAAATCACTTCAACAGCAGAAACCGCAGATAACTCAACTTCGAACAAAAGTCCGTCAAGAGTTCGCACAATATATTTTAATGTCTAAAATTTTAAACCAGATTTGTTTAAAAAAGACAAGTACTTTTTGAACATTTAAACAATGCAACATATTCGCCAGGAGAGGGGAATGCTCAACAAGAGTTTCTGCTGCGGTTTCTGGAGACGATTCATCTGGCACGGGACCTCTGAACAATATGGATATGAACAACCCCATGCATAGTACACATCCTAACCTCCTTGACAGCTGTTGTAAGAAACTGGGAAAGGATCCTTTATTAACAGACCCCGCCCCCCCCCCCCCCATCCTCCCCCCGCCAAATCATCGGACTGGAACTTCGGTAGTGTCTTAACCATTTTATTTTTAAATCAGATTATTTATGCGCAGTCATTAAGGTTTCACTCATCATTGTTTCTACTTTTTTTCTGCGAAAACACGCCCATTTTTACACGGCACATTAAAGAGCTAACGAATCAAACTTCATACCTGGCTTCAGTCAATCGCACAAAAGCATAGACTCAGTAATTATCGATCAACGCGGTGATTTAGAATTAATTTACTTCAATGTATTTTAAACAGAAACGTGAAAATTTCAATTTCTTGCCACAAGTGAACTGCAATTTTTTTTCAAAGTACAAACAAAACCACTCAGAGCGCTGGACGCGGATTGTCAGCATAAATATCCTGGGCGTAACAACCAAGCAGTAGAAGATACAAAATCTCTACCCACCAAGTACACAGATGGAGAGAAAAATTACATTTCCGCCCACGGTTGTCCGATCTAAGCCCGCTCTATGAGGAGCCGTTGTCATGGCCACCTGAACATCAGCCAGACTGACCCCGTGGATGTGAGGGAAGAGTCCGATCTAAGCCCGCTCCATGCGGAGCCGTTGTCATGGCTACCTGAATATCAGCCAGACAGACTGCGTTGCTGTGGGGGACAGTCCGACCAAAGACCGCTCTATGCGGAGAGAGCCGTTGTCATGACTACCTGAACATCAGCCAGACAGACCCCGAGGATGTGAGGGGAGAGTCCGATCTAAGCCCGCTCTATGCGGAGCCGTTGTCATGGCTACCTGAACATCAGCCAGACAGACCCCGTGGATGTGAGGGGAGAGTCCGATCTAAGCCCGCTCCATGCGGAGCCGTTGTCATGGCTACCTGAACATCAGCCAGACAGACTGCGTTGCTGTGGGGGACAGTCCGACCAAAGACCGCTCTATGCGGAGAGAGCCGTTGTCATGACTACCTGAACATCAGCCAGACAGACCCCGTGGATGTGAGGGGAGAGTCCGATCTAAGCCCGCTCCATGCGGAGCCGTTGTCATGACTACCTGAACATCAGTCACACAGACTGTGTGGATGTGAGGGGAGAGTCCGATCTAAGCCCGCTCTATGCGGAGCCGTTGTCATGGCTACCTGAACATCAGCCAGACAGACCCCGTGGATGTGAGGGGAGAGTCCGATCTAAGCCCGCTCCATGCGGAGCCGTTGTCATGGCTACCTGAACATCAGCCAGACAGACTGCGTTGCTGTGGGGGACAGTCCGACCAAAGACCGCTCTATGCGGAGAGAGCCGTTGTCATGACTACCTGAACATCAGCCAGACAGACCCCGTGGATGTGAGGGGAGAGTCCGATCTAAGCCCGCTCCATGCGGAGCCGTTGTCATGGCTACCTGAACATCAGTCACACAGACTGTGTGGATGTGAGGGGAGAGTCCGATCTAAGCCCGCTCTATGCGGAGCCGTTGTCATGGCTACCTGAACATCGGCCAGACAGACCCCGTGGATGTGAGGGGAGAGTCCGATCTAAGCCCGCTCTATGAGGAGCCGTGGTCATGGCTACCGGAACATCAGCCAGACTGATCCCGTGGATGTGAGGGCAGAGTCCGCACTAAGCCCGCTCTATGCGGAGCCGTGGTCATGGCTACCGGAACATCAGCCAGACTGACCCCGTGGATGTGAGGGGAGAGTCCGATCTAAGCCCGCTCTATACGGAGCCGTTGTCATGGCTACCTGAACATCAGCCAGACTGATCCCGTGGATGTGAGGGGAGAGTCCGATCTAAGCCCGCTCTATGCGGAGCCGTGGTCATGGCTACCGGAACATCAGCCAGACTGATCCCGTGGATGTGAGGGCAGAGTCCGATCTAAGCCCGCTCTATGCGGAGCCGTGGTCATGGCTACCGGAACATCAGCCAGACTGACCCCGTGGATGTGAGGGGAGAGTCCGATCTAAGCCCGCTCTATACGGAGCCGTTGTCATGGCTACCTGAACATCAGCCAGACTGATCCCGTGGATGTGAGGGGAGAGTCCGATCTAAGCCCGCTCTATGCGGAGCCGTTGTCATGGCTAGATCAACACCAGCGAGACAGACTCAGCAGCGTGAACGAGTCGATGTACATATGTCACATCGCCACAGGAAGCTAGCTTCTAGTCAGGCTAGAACTAACGGGTCGTTTGCAAAAAGCATAATAAAAAAGAGAAAGAACAAAAAGGCTTTTTAATGTTCACCAATAGCGCAAAATTGAAAGGGAACATGGAACAATGGCATTTTACTCTGTCCTCCCAAATTTTATTTCGTCGACTAACAATCTTTGTTTTTGTTTACTCTACATAAGGATACAAGAAATAATCAAATAATCTCCTTTGGGTCATCAATAGAGTTACAGACGGATTTATGCCAAAACAGTAACATTCCGTGGAACTATCATCAGCCAAAAAAAGCAAGAATGCAGTCACAGCGAATCACAGTCACGTGCAGTGAAAAAACCTTCAACGACCAATTGTAAGCGTCGTCATGTTAATGCGACACAAACCTGGGTAAAAGAAACTTCCTTCGCACCAAATAAAGCAGTAATTGGAGCCGACAGGACGTTCTATTTTTTTGTTTAGTACAGCTGTTTTACACAACTGATTACGGGTACCTAGTTCTTCGTCCAATCAAAACTTTTGTTAGAGAAATTAAGAAAGGTGGTGCTCCATACTATGAATTTTTTTAAATGTTTTCTTTCTTATTTCACAAAAACCGTAAGATACCTTAGGTTTTTATGAGAATCAATTCGTACTTTTCAGCACATTATGAGTTATCGCCACAAGGTAACTGAAAATTAAAATAAAAAAAAAAAAAAAAAAAACGAATGGGCCTTAAATCGAGGTCCCGCATGATGACAAGCGAGGCTAGCAACCGCCCGAGAACACAAAACGTGTAAATACAATGAAACACGGAGTATACGTATACTGTTCTATATACAAGACAGCACTGGGACGCATCGCTCTACCTTTTTAATAATTCTTCTTCCACTGTTTCTAATAATGACCTAAAAGCAGAGACATTATCAAGCCGAAATAAAAAATATAGAGGAACAGCTTCAAAGATACAGAAATACGTTTTAAGCATTATATGTACAATGCGAAGTTAAGATTCATAAGCTTCACGTTATGACACTGCTGTGGAAAAAATAGAATTGCAACAACAAAACTGAACTCCTTGTGTGTATTTATAACACGTGTGGAATTGTGCAGTCGGTATTTATGTTTTATTTTAAAGCAATTTTGGTTCCGAAATGGCTTCTATAAGTCTGTGTTTGTATGAAAATTCCACGTCAACAGGTTTTACTTGACTGATAGAATTTTGGTTACTTTAAGTAGGATTTCATTGTCCTTTGGAAATTCGCCTCCACATCACCATAACGTCCTTAACCAAACACTCCCCAGAACCCTCACTCCTAAACTACTTATAACATTTGAATTCTGCAGCTGCGGAGAATATGACAGGACATGTGTGAGGGGTAAGAGGTGGAGGGGGGGGGGGTTGTGAGTGAGGAATATTTCTACTTAAATTTGTTAGTCACTTGGAGGAGGCACTGCATCAAGAGAGGACACTTGTAGCGACACTTCACTCGGTCACGTGACTTACTTGGTCTCTGCTTCGTCTTCCTCCACCCAGCCCTCCGTCAGCGACGAGCTCCTCTTGGCCGAGCGGTTCTCCTTGCCATCATTCGCGACCGCACCCTGGCGAAAAAAAATAATAATAATAATAAAATAATACAATGAATAGATAAGACTCAAATCACAATATCGGCAGCGTTCAGGAAGTCGGAGAACTTGTAGCAAGGACACTTATATATAACGGCCTTTCAGCTCACTGAAGAGCATCTGTACGCCACAGATGCTCTACATCGTGGCTTGCGTCACACCTGTTCTACGTCAGCTTACGTGATGCCTGCTCTGCATCAAAGCTTACGTCATACTTGATCTACGTCATAATTTCTGTCACGACTGCTCTGCACCATGGCTTACGTCACTAGTTCTACGTGAAAGCTCGCATCAAGTCAACGCTTAACGTCACGCCAGCTTTTAAAAAAAGGATATCTTTAGTCCATCTGATAATTCTCAAAGAAAATAAAGTGTTTAATTTCTAATGGAATGTTTTATAAATCTCCGCCAGTGTCAAGGATATGTAAGTGTCCTTATCTACAAGCTCCGCTATAAAGCTGATGTCAAAATCGTGTAATAAGCGCCACTGCACAATAGGTGTCAAATATATACGTACAAATTTAAGTGATAGAGAAACATAGCATTTGACATGGTTATCACACCACACATACTTGACAGATTAAGCTTTATCACGTGTTTTTATGTGTTTGGTTTTCTATTACACAAGCGATGAAATTATGGTTTCAGCTGGCTTCAATTATTCAATCACTATATTTATGTGGGAGAGAGAGGTCGACTGTGAAACACAAACACAATGTTAAGGCCTCATCCCTCTCGCTCCAATTCACAATGTTTATGCACAGCGAATGCTGTTGCTTAACACAGCTGTGATAGTGACAGCCACATACTAAGTGTTGAAACTATTAAATCACAAGTGAAATTTCTGCGGGTGACCCTTAATCCGTGGACTATTTTTTTTCTACAAAAATAGAGTGGGAAAAAGTCGAGTGCTGTGAATGCTTCTTTCGGTTCAGCGATACATCAACGCTATGGTTCATTAAAAACACCGCATCCAACCCTACTTCTTCACAGTATATTATGAAATGATTGCTTTAGAAAATTAATGTTTTACCATCAAAAATGTTGGTGCCCTTTTTAAGATCTTTTTTTAAAGTAAGCAAAATAGTAAATAATAACTGCAAGCATGTATTCGATGACAGGTTAATTGCAGGCACGTTTACTCAAATAACAGTGAGCGAGAAAAACAATAACACATAATCCTTGCCGTTTGTTAAAGCTGTTGTTTTTAGCACACATTAAGGCGTAAGCAATAACTGGCATACGGAATGATGGGTAAAAACAGAGGGAAAAGTGATCGTTCCAGGTGACGGATTCTGATGCTGTATTTCTGAATGGGTTGCCCAGAAACTGAGAGCGATATCTGGACAGCAGTTTGCCCCTAGTCAATTATTATCTCCGGGATTGCCATTCAAAGTAACCACAGCTAAAGGGGTTAAATTCAAGCAGTTTTTTTTTTTTTTTAAAGAATGTTGCGGCCATTAAGAAAAAATACTGAGGCAGAACCATGCAAGAAATTGTTAGCATCTGCCTTTTTTTCGGCCCTTACGTCTGTTTACAATTCAAGCTATAATGCACAGGATATAAGCAAAGATATGTTAATACATAAGCTCCCAAGTTACAACACAATCGAAGTTTACGTTCTGTTAGAAAAACACCCCCACCCCCTCTACACACACAGTCACTGAAAACATGCCCATACAGTTCATACGGTATAGTTCACAGGGAATAGATCTTGAAGAAGAAGTCTCGTAGATTCAAGGATTTTACGGTTCAGCAAATACTTAAATTCCTCGTTATTAAAATGAAAAAAAAAAAAAAATTTCGCGCATTCTGTGGGGAATAAAAAAATTCCACAGCTCTGTCATAAGTAGATGTTAATTAAATGTTTGACAATTGTTTTGATGTGTGGTGTTGAACGTCCGCGATAAATTTTGAGAATTTGGAGAACTTTCTAGAAATTTACTTTGTTTTCTTTGTTTTACTGCAAAGATACCATACTCGTATTGAACCTTCAGCCGCCAATATATTTTAACTGCATTTTCTCAGAGGAGAGAAACTGGTGGGTTGTCTCACAATTGGCACAAAGCTTTCATGCAATTAGGTTTTTTGCTCTAGATTGAGGACAGGCCACTACTAAAAAAAAATATGTGCGAGTACTGTTAGACTACGTATGTGTCAGCAGTATGCATTCCAGTTCTTCAGCCTCCTACGGTTTAAAACAAACTTCAAATCAACCCTTGATCTACTGTATCTAATTAAATATGCATGCATATACAGCATATTAATCCAACACATCGGTAAAAACGTATCTATATATATCTATATATATGTGGCACATAAGCAATATACATCTTCTGTTTTGGATTCATCGAGGTTCATTCGGTCTAAATCGCATTCGGGAGTGTCGCGTTTCTCCTCGTCGTTTTGAAACAGTCCCCAGTTCTTGCGAAGTTCTTCACCTCCTGAACCCTACATCAAAACCAACGCACTTTCCTCCTCAACGACTATTTACTGCTAGGTTGTCGGGAAACGTCCGAAAGTTCCATTTACCCTGTGGTGACACTTTCAACAGTGTCGCAAATAACGCATAGAGACATGCTCCAGAAAGTTGAGTTTCACCAAATTCGCATGAAAACATTTTTACGATTACCAATCATAGTTAAAAAAAAAAAACATTGCAATTAACAGATCGTTCACTGGGGCTATGTAAGGTCATTGCAATTCCAACACTGTTTTTTTTTTTATACAATGTGATCTCCAGCTGAAACAGGTAATCTGACCTTGGAAAAGTCAAACGGCAGTATCCACGTACAGGTGATGACACACATGCCTGCTGTGCTGGCAACTTACCTGGTCAGACTGCGTTTCGGTGACTAGAGGAGGCTGGAAGTTCACACTTTCCACTGCGATTAAAAAGGACATGGAATTTACCACCAAAGGATACGGCATGATTCATTTGCTTTTGTTTACAAATTTACATTTATATATTAAAATGACTATCTCGATTTTTTTTTTAATATCAAAAAGAACATAGAAAAAATGTATCTAGCGGAACATGAATCCATATACAAACATCTGAACAGAGACACAGAAGTTTAGTCTTGGAGCGAAGGCCTAGTGTTTAATGCACACTGCGCTTTTTTACGTCAACACTTTCACTTACTTCTTATTTCCGACTTGGTGCGCTGCTTATCTCTGGCCGAGCTCTTTGAAGGAATTCTTCTTGGAACATCCCGCAGCATATTCTACAAACAATACGCCATATAAAACCTATCCAGCAGACTGGACCCCACGGCATCACTCCCTTTATACAATGGTATGACAAGTAACTCATCTGTTATTTTGACTTTTTTTACTTAAACAGAAATCTTGTGCTCAACCACTGGACTTGAAACTATTAAGTTTGTACGAAGATATCCTTCACGGCCCTCTCCCAACTCAATCATCATCTAAAACATCTTGGAATTACAAATTTCGAGACTCTCCCCCTCCCCCCCCCCCCCCCACCCGAACCATCAATTTAACAAGTTGTGACTTCTTGACTTCCAATACAATAACATCAGACATGAGAACAGGCTGGGGCCTAAAAAAGCGGAAATTTTTATTTAGCGCCAAAGGAACAACAAACCATTAGAGGTTTGGGGAAGGTGGTGGGGGGGGGGGGGCGGGAGGGAGTCCGAAAAGTTCTCCCCACCCCCACCCCTCACACACCAAAATTTGGTATTTTGCGACGTAAATGAGATTATTTAAAGCTATTTTGGCACAATGTAAGCAACAATAATAGCATCTTTTTTTCTTTTTTTTTTTTTATTGGCTAAATTGTCAAAATACTGCTCGGGTTAGGCTTAGTATCAGCTCACCGACTCCTCCCCCCCCCCCCCCTACAAAGTGCATTTTGAAATCTCAACGGATTTGCATCGATCTCGGAGGCCACCAAATTTGAAGCCCCAAAAAGCGGAAACAGCTGAAAAAAGCCGACAGTTCTCATGTCTGTAACATGGGTTTACAAGCTTATACCTCTTCCTCGATGTCGCTGGGATCCACGTACTGAGCCGTCTGGCCACTGTAAGCTTTCTCTAAGAGCTCTTTGGCTTGTCGGCAGGACAGATCGCCCATCAGAAACGGATGCTGCAGAAAAGTGATGTTGTTAAAATAGCTGTGTTAACATGCCGTCTGCCAGACACGTATGAGATACATTGCTGAACTGAGACCCTGGATTATATACTACATTAAAACCATACAGAAAGCTGTTCCAGAAAAAACGTTCCCGAGCAAAGAGTCTCCTTTTTATCACACATAGCCTATATTGTAACTTATTTCCTTGAAAGCAGAGAGAGAATATTGAACACATGTGAAATGAGCAGGAAATAATTTGTGATGTTACAAATCTGTTGTCCAAATACGTACATACTACACGTGCTGACACATTATTGACTACAATATTACTGTGTTAAAGGCCTCGCGAATACTTGTCACATCGCCTTTTTAAAAGAACAAATGCCCAGGTTTAAACCGTTTGTGAATACAAAGCGGAACAGCGTCACTATCATCTCACTTATTACACGTTCCAAAAGGAACTTTTTCCCCAAAAGGAACTTTTTCCCCGTGGCAACTATTCGACCTGAACATCGGCGCTTTCTATCAATGGCCATGTCAACAAGTCTCTCCCAAAGCACATAATGTGTATCACACTAAATAAATACAAGCCCTTTACCTCAAGCAGCTTATCAGCAGTTGGGCGTTTCTTTGGGTTCTTTGTCAATGCAGTTTTTACGAAATTTTGCACCACAGGTGACCTGAAGTAAACATGCAAATCACAGCATTCTTAAAACATAAGAAAACTTACCCAATCTAAAGGTAAGCACTGTCGACAGCTTTATATATTGTAGGCAGATTAGATTTACGAATAAGAACAACAAACCATCGTTGTTGACAGCACAGCCCCCAACCCCAAGGTCAAAATACAATACGGTGCACGCACCCAATACCATAGGTCATCTGTATAGCATATAGCACAGGAAACACATTATCAGGGTGGCAGTAACAGCCGGCGATGGACGAACGGCCGGACAATACCAAAACCTATAGCCCTCCCCCCCCCCCCCTCCTGGGGCCTAAAAATGTACACTTTGAGACAAACTCACATTCAGTTTAGTTTTAAGATTCAAACTTTGCACAAAACATGAAAATCCTTTTAACATTAAAAGAATTTGACCATCTGTTAAATGTTAATATTTCAACAACAATAACGAAAAGCACAAACCACCGCTCTTTATCTTTGAGGGTGGGCGGTTTGAAGCCACTCTTTGACATGATAAACAAAGCTCTCATGGGGTGAAGGTCAAACATCGGAGGCTGAAGCTCAGCGAACTCGATAGCTGTTATTCCAACGGCCCAAATGTCGCATAACTGGTTGTAACCGCCTTTGCGTTCTACAGCAGCCACTTCCGGCGCCATCCTACATTACAAAATCGACCAATCAAAACACATGGCTAGGAATTTAAAAACAAATCCTCTTTTAACACATTTTTACTGCTGTACTGCATGGCTTGTTTTTTCTTATCCATCACCGCGTCTGTGTTATACCACTCAATGGGTTTAAACAACAGATAACAGCACTAAATTAAATCTATCCAAACCACTTTGCAAGATAAAACATTTGACAGCCTTTCTGTAATCTTAAAATGAACAGTACGTCTTTACCAGTATGGCGTGCCAATGAAACTCTTCCGCTTGCTGATTGTAGCTGTGATCTGAGCAGACACACCAAAATCCGCTGAAAGTTAATGAAGGTTATACATCAATACCAAAAAAAAAAAAAAAAGAAAAAGAAGCAAACTGTCCATTCAAAAGATAAACGCATGTACAGTAACTTACAACTGCTATGGTGCTACTAGAAAAGAAAACCCCTTAAATATGCAAATGCCATGTTACTACAATTGAAAACTCACCAAGTTTGACATCTCCGTCGTTTGTTAGCAGAATATTTGCTCCCTGTGTGAAAGAAAAATGACTAATTAATTTTAAAGTCTGCCTGGATAGAATCTGGAATTTTCACATTTTTTTAAAACAATGTGCTCGCTCTGAACTTTTAGCAAACCAACAGAAGGGTTAAAAAGAGAGCCTTATTTTAAAATTCTAAGAGTGCTTTGGTATCTAAGGATAAACCGACAATTTATAACAGACAGCATCGATCAAATACATTGTACACGGCTAAGTCACGGGTTATAAATTCAGTCCCTGGCTGTTACCTTAATATCCCGATGCATCTTCCCCTTGCTATGTAAATATTGTAAGCCCAGCAGGGTTTCTTTCAGTATGTATGCTATTTGAGGTTCTTGTAAAGGCCCAGTAACTTCAAAAACATGGCAAAATAGAAAGAATACATGTTAGTGGAAAAGTCACTCGTTTTACGGACAAAACAGTGCACATAAATAAAGCAACTTATAATCAAGTTCTACAATTTCACCTCTTTTAAGATTATTTTTAACTGCGTTTCAAGAACTACAACAAGTGAAAGCCACTGAGCAGTTCAATATTTACTGTGATAAATATCCTGAAGCGAACCGCCGCCACAAAACTCCATGCAAATCCATAACTTGTCTCTGCGCAGGTAGCTCCCGAAGTACGCTACGATGTTGTCGTGTTTGCATTCTCTCATCATCGTGATTTCTTGCTGTATTGTTGCAAAGTCGTCCCCTGATTTTTTTTTTTTTGACAAAGTAATTATTATAACGCATATGGATAATTACAAATGCTCCGGAGCGAGCAAATTACTTAGAATTATCCGTGTTTCGAATCAACAAAATTCATAATAACTGCGATTCGCAATCCCCGAAAAATTTCGGTTTCCGTTAAAAAGGAATTTTGTCGATCGATGACCGCGGTCACCGCCATTTACGCTGCCAATTAAGTGCGTGTGTGTGAATTTTGGTGGTGGTAGTGGAGGGGGTGACTCTATCTTTCCGCCCCTGCCCCTGAATAGTATATATTGGTATCGAGATACTCCCACCCTCGCAGTTGCATCCACCTTCAAGAAGAAAAAAATGAATCCACAATGGGACCAATTTATGAGGTATTTTATTTTTCCAGAAACTACGTAGATGGGGCCTCAACTATTTTTGAACCGATGTATTGGGGGAGGGATGATAATGACAGGGGAAAGACAATAAAAGTTCAGGTAAAAACTGTCATTGAAAGTACGGTGACATTCCTGTTCTACTGCTGGAGAAATTTGTACAGTTTCCAGATCTCTCTCTATTTTCCCAACTCCTACTTTCGAGACCTTCATTAAAACATAACGTGTGCCGATGTACTGTTGTTTGTTTTATCTGTCTCACATGCGCCTGTGGTTGACACTTGATCCATATTTCAGTTATTCCTATTGCTCTTAACTAATGCACAATAAGGTGGTACATAGAGTAAACGAAAGGTTTAATAACATATAAAAATTTTTTAGCAGGCTGCAACTGAAAGCGTTTTTGAATCAAACGTATTTTTTGGTAACTCAAGTGACCGAAATAGCTGTTTGAGCACTGATGGTTTCGGTCAGTGACCGTTTTTCGATTACCGATTACGAACCCTAGTAGTAATCCTTTTAGCCATTTCACCACCATATGATAAAAGGAATCGCTTGTTCAGTCTCAAGTCACGTCTAAGTTACTTATAAACTCAGACTCAATGCTTTTTTATGTGTGTACTACAGAGACATCTAAACAAACATGGCTGCTTTTATGATTTTGTAAGGTCTGCAAATAACTCAGATAAGAGAATGATGACGTACTCGGGCGTATTATCTAAAAAATGTCCATGTTTTCTAATTGCATTAATGTAACGACTGATTTGTAACAACAACAAATTACAACTGTATGCCCTTTTATATACAAAGAAATTCTCGCCCAAAGTATGTACTCAAGAGAGCAGAATCAGCATTTCAAATATTAAAAAATAAATTACCTGGCTCTAACTTTATCACCTTAATGGCAGCATACTCATTTGTGTACTTATTAGTAGCCTGGAAACATAAAACATAGTAGGCAAGAAGTAAAAAAGACCATTACATAATTGGACATAGGACTGGATAAAATGTCAAGCAGGACCAAATGTCAGCGCTTTCGATGATTTTCTTCGGCATATACCTACAGTGATTTCATTATACACATAGATTAACTGTAACATTTTTACAACATACACATGTAACAGACTGATCACTATGACGAAAAGCATGTTCAAAACCATCAAGCCCTTGCATGCTATTAAAACACGGGCTTAGTTTTCTCGCGTTTTGGAGCTTTGTTAAAATCGAAAATGACGCACCATGATTCTTAGTGCAATTTTCAATAAAACGGCCTGTTAGTATCAGCCTTGGTGCCCTGGACTGGTATTCTGCTCTGTCCTTATTTTTAAGGATGTCCTTATTTTTAAAAATAAGGATAAAAAAGCTATTCTGCTCTATCCTGAAATTTAACAAAGTCTTTTAAAAAAAAAGGATAAAAATTAAGGATGAACCATCTAATCTCAAGAATAAGGACGTCCTTAAATATAAGGACAGAGCAGAATGCCACTCCTGTTCTTTGCATCAAAAGATCCATAGCTTGTAGATTAGACATATGTGGCCATTTTTTTCTCAGTTTTTCAGACCTGGGATTCATTCTACCGTAGGAAGACAAAAACAGATCCGATACAACTGAAACAGAATCATTGTAAGCTTCTGGTCATGTATAGCAACTACAATTGGATGAAATATGACCCTATTAGGCGCAGGGTTAGCATGATTTAAATCACTTGATTTAAATCAAAATTTAAATCAAGGTGTCATTTATTCCAAAAAAAAAAAAAAAAACAACAATTGAAAAAATCACTTTTTTATTTTATGATCTACTATTAGTTTTGTGTATCTGACTGCTATATGTGTTGGTTCGAATCAGTTTATGGTGCCAGTGCTAAGTTGTTATCATGATTTTAGTTCCCCACTTAAACAGCGTACTTCCAACAACTGGCCCTTGAGCAAACAGTTTGTGCACGCAGGGAAGTTAACCTCTGGTCAAAGAGTAATAGTAGTCCACAGGGAAACTTTTGATAGTGATTTTGAGTCGGATGTTGAGAAAGCACTTTAATGTATTGTTTCTATTCCCATGACATCGAGGTTTAGTCCTAATATAAAGATACATTTTCTGAATTGTTTTCACTCTTTATTTGAAACGCTGAGAGTGGTATACTTGACATTTACTTGGCAATTATGTCTGGGAGACGCTTAGCTTCCATCTGGAAATATTTTGACAGGGATGTTACGAACGGCAAAAACACACTAAGGGAATGTGTAAGGGTTGTAAAACTTTGCAGCGCACCGCTTTTTGGAGCTACATAGTAGCTAGCTCCAAGAAGCGCTGCGCTAAAAAGTTTCAAGGCACCGCTTCAAAGCCTCGCTATATAACGATAAGCAAGTCAACTCCGCTCGCTTCGAGGCACCCTTGTGGCTACTTTGTGTGAGATTCAACGACCCATAAGTTTTTATTGGCATTTGCTAAAGGCCCTCAAAGTACAACGGTAATCATATACAACTTCTGTGTTACGCTTTCTTTAAAAGAAAATAATACGGAAATAACCCCAAATCTCCCGCAATAAATGACATTTGTTTGTATACAGGGAGCATACTTTATTACGTGAAAGAGAAAAGAAATTTTTTGCAATTATCCACCAAAAAAAACTTTTAAATTTATATTTCAAAAGAACGTGAACATAAAAAGTCAAACATTGTGGGTGTACCAAATAAATTTATACGTAATTCTACATCTATCAACTATTTAATATATATTGTCCAAATAAACTATAACCCCTTTATTTAAATCTTCGGTCCCTTGACTTTGGTCACGTGACAATTAAAGGCCAGAATGTAAACAAACATTTGACAGGTTGATGCGGAAGCTAACTTTTCTGCACTTTTATGAACAAATAAAAGATATACAGCTCACTAAAAACTGTGCCTGTTTTACGAAAAGGACACATTGGGCATGAACTTTCTGTAGATGTTTGAATAATAGGTGCTGGTATGCAGGATTCGCGCCACAGAACATATGAAATTGACCCTATTAGTGGAGCAATGGAAGGCTTCGTAGCTCTGACAGAGAGATATACGATGTTATAAAAGTCAGAGCTACTCGTAGTCCTAGATGACTCTTGCTCCCCAGCAAGAGTCATAGTTCCTATAATATAACTTGTCATTGATCTCAATTTTGCAATCTCGGCGCACGACTGGGGCTAATGGCGTCATTTTAAAAAGGGTGCATCACATAAATAACCCAGTTATAAACTATGGCGCACAATTTTTATGGTCAAATAACAATTTTGTAATGAGAAAAATAGATGTTTTCTTCAGATCAGAATATGGAATCTCCCATTATCGCCCACAACAACAATGAATATGCAGTTGCAAAACCACTCTTTACTCCATTTTGGTAGTTTAGACGGGGTCGAAAATAGTGCGCCAGGATACTTCTCAGTGTGCTCTTTAAGAAAAGGCATGCTACTCCGAACCTCGGTGTCTTGGAACGTGCGCCGAAAGATCTATTGCCGCGAAAATTGAGATCAATGGTCATTTCTATTACAGGAACTGTGACCCTTTCTGACCTAGGAAGACAGAAAGGGTCCACTGGGACTAAGCTACTCGGAGCTACATAGTAGCAGGAACTCAGGTGCATATAATCTCGTAAATCCGTCAGGCGTGGAACTTTGACCTAAATCTTCTATATGTTGACTTGCGTCTGACAGAACTGATGCGCGGATTCACACATTTGACTTATCACAACATGAAAACACATAAACCTTTCATTTGTACGATACTCACTTTATATACATCACCGTAGGTTCCACTCCCGACCCTCTGAAGTAGCTCAAAGTCATCTTTTGGGTCACGGCGGGAAATACTCAGGTTTGAAGCAGCACACATCTTAATCTTTTGGTCTAAACTGGCTTTTTAAGTCAGCAACATCACATATTTTGACATTTTCATTCTTTTTTTTTTTTAAGGAAGATTTACTTCCGCTTTTCTTTATTTTGGTTTGGGTGCGCACCCTAGCGGGTAGAAATGTAGTGTCAATAGTCATCGTTTTTATAAAACAGCTGACCTCTATTGGGATCGCTGTTATGTATAACCACAGAGCGAATGGATATTTATAAAGAAGTACCACTCTTTATGAGTGCTGTTTTCTTGGAATCCCCAGTGGTGCAGTATAGTAAAAAGGTATTGCAGACAACAGGCTAAACCGCCGTAGATGTTGGTTGTCCAGCATATTTTAAAAAGAAGTTCCTCTCTTTCATGAGTACTATTTTGCGCGGAATCAACAGTGGGTCCGCGGAGTAAAAAGGTGTTAAGCAAACAGAGCGTACCGCTGAACAAGCTGACTGTTGAGCAACAGCATGATTTAGGTGGTACTCGTCGTTTTTTATCATCTGGCCACTGAGGCGATTAATCTGTTATGTAATTCACAAGGTGGATGGAGTTACAATGTAGCTCCTGTCAGTAGATAGAAAAGGAGAGTTCTGGACCAGGAAGTGACGTCATTCTGTCTGGACCAGAAGTGACGTCATAGGCGTCGTCATGGTAACGAAGTGCTGTAGTCATAGTAACGTGACGTAGTCATGGGAACGAAGCATAGTCATGGTAATGTGACGTAGCCATGGCGAAACCCTGGTAACAAAGTGAGGACCCCCCCCCCTAGACGGCAGTCGGGGCAGACCCTATGGTAAAAAGTGATGACCCCCCTAGGCGGCAGTCGGGACAGACCCTACGTTGATAGAGTGGGACCACCCCCTAGACTGCAGTCGGGACAGACCCTACGGTGATACAGTGGGAACCCCCCCCCCCCCCCTAGGTGAGCAACATTTTGTCAAATCAGCATGCCAAGTCAGCAAAAATTACACACCACAATTTGATCACATCAGAGGGGTATATAAGGGATGAGCACCTCACTCCCCCAACAACAGTGACAGTTATATCGGTAAGTGGAACTGTGTAAGCAAAACAAAAACTTTCGTTATACTTGGTCGATTTGCATGAAAATTTCACTGTTTGATTCAGTGTTACGTAAAGTTTTGTTATAAAGTGATCATAGGCTAGTTGCGCATGTGGCTGTATGCATATTTACCGCTATTTTAACTTTGTAAAAATTGTGATAACTTTTGTTATAGTTGACCGATTTACATAAAAATTTCACCATTGGATTCAGTTTACAGTGGTTCTTCGCGGATGAATACCATTTCACTTCACCGCTAGATGTCTCTGCTGTACGACTGTAAGTGAGACATTGAAGAGAGTACAATTCTGCTGAGTCAGCAATTTTAACGAGTTTGAACAAGTATGAAAAGCTACACACCATATTTTGATTACAGTAAAGTGGTATAAATGAGTAAGACGTTATCAGTGATAAATTCTGCTGAGTCAACAAGTTAAACATCACTGAAGTGTTATAAAAGGAAGAGTGAAACGTGTATTTTACCAATTTCAGCAACAACAACGATGGCAACAGTCTACTGTCATGATTGCATTTCCATCTCTGGAATTGTTCGTAGCACATACATGCAAACCAGCTAGGATTAAACGTGCTCGTAAAGAGCTTGCTGAGCAGATTGAAGTTAAGAGACGAAAGACCTTACAAGATGGTATTGAAGACCTAATCCAGTCCTCTGCTGTCAATGTGCAAAGATATTTCCATCTTTGGATGCGTTTGAGACACATGTATGCATGATGGAAAATGTGTCTCATGAAGGACATGTTTCAAAGAAAGAAAAGACAGGTCAAGTAGGCAGAGGCAAAAGAGTGAGTCTTGGTGGAAACGCACAGGAAAGACGGTTTGAGCCTGAAGATGGATCAGATTTACTACTTAAAATGCGACAACAAGGGAACCGGATCAAGAGACATTTGTTAGAAACGTTAAACCATGGCATGAAATGGTATATTGTGGTGCATGCACGCTTCAAGAAACTGACGGCGAATGCTGAAGGCGTTATGGTAGAGCAAGTGGATAGTGCCTTTATCAGCAGTCCAACATATACAGCATACCATCCAGCGGATATTGAGAAGGACTTGCCAGAAATCTATAAAGAATTGTTTACCAAGTTTGATGAACATGGGCGACAAGGTTCTGGCTGGGTGTTGGATATTGTACAATGAAGTGCATACAGCTACATCAGCGCCACTGGAAGCAAGTAGTTTTATTCCACTACCGAAGAAAGTGAAGAATACAAAGGCTGTGTTAAACATTCAGAATGATGATAACAAGGGCTTCTTATGGTCTGTATTGGCTCACCTTCACCCTCATGAGAACAACTCACATCGCGTGAATCATTACACGCCATTTGAGAAGGAATTGAAGGTGGAAAGCATGGCATTTCCAACACCGATTACAGACATTCCAAAATTTGAAAAGGAGAATGATGTGTCTATCAACGTGTTTGGATATGAACATGATGTAGTTGTTCCGATACAACTTAGTCGAAACACTAGCGCCAGAGAAATCAACTTGCTGTTGATTAGCAATGACAAGAAAAGGCATTACTGTCTCATCAAGAATCTCAGCAAGAATTATGGCTTATCGATCAAAGCATAATGGAGTAGCATTTTATTGTTTCAATTGTCTTCACAGGTTTAAGCGACAAGATCTTTTAGACAAGCATCGTGAAGTGTGTGGCAAGCATGGAGCGCAACGTTTATCATTTCCCAAGGAACCTTTCATAAAGTTTAAGAATGTAGCCAAACAACAGCGAGCACCGTTTGTCATTTATGCGGACTTTGAATGTTTCACGAAAAAGCATGAAGGAGACAAGAATCAGCACCATCGTCCAAAAAGCTTTGCCTATGTGGTTGTGAGCCAGTATGATATACGTGCACCAGTCCTATATCGAGGAGATAATGCCGTGAAAGTCTTTTTAGACCATATGGTGAATGAGCTTGATCGTATTGTACATGGTTTACAACAGCCAAAGAAAATGGTGATGACTCGTGAAGATGAAGAGGATTTCAAGAACGCTGTTGATTGCTACATTTGTAAATACCGCGGAGCTGCACAAAGTGAATGCAATTTGCAATTCCGATTTCGAAAGGATAAGCAGGACGATAAAGATTCTTTTATCATTCCTGTGTTTTTCCACAATTTACGCGGCTATGACAGTCATTTGATCATGGAAGAAATTGGAAATTTTAAAAATGAAACCATTACAGTCATTCTCAACACCGTTGAGAAATATATTGCATTCATCATGAGCAATCTAAAATTTATCAGTTTATGAGTACTTTTCTACAGAAGTTGGTATCCAACCTGGCGGCAGAAGGGAAAGATAACTTTTATAACTTGACGTCACACATTCACGATAGCAACCAACAAGATTTACTGTTGAGAAAGGGAGTGTACCCCTACGATTACGTGGGTGAACCATCCAAGTTTGCTGAAACACAACTACCGTCCAAGGATAAGTTTTACAGTCTGCTCAGTGAAGAAGACATTAACGATGAGGATTATGCGCATGCGCAGAAGGTGTGGGAGACATTCAACTGTACTACATTTGGTGAATACCATGACTTATACCTGAAATCGGATGTGTTGCTGCTGGCTGACGTGTTTGAAAACTTTCGTCAAGTATGTCTCAACACGTATCAGTTTTATCCTGCTCACTACTATACAGCGCCAGGACTGTCGTGGGATGCCATGTTGAAAGCGACAAAGGTGAAATTGGAATTGATCAATGACATTGACATGTACCAAATGGTTAAACAAGGTCTGCGTGGAGGAATATCTGTCATCACACACAAGTATGCGAAAGCAAATAACCCCTACATAGCAGATTACGATCCCATGAAACCAACCAATTACCTGGTGTACCTGGACGCAAACAACTTGTATGGTTGGGTCATGTCGCAAAGCATGCCGGAAAGTGCATTTATGTGGGTGAGCGAGCCAGAATCCATTGACTTCATGGATGTGGAAGAAGATGACGAGATTAGATACATTTTAGAAGTGGATTTAGAATACCCATATTCAATCCATGATCGTCATAATCACTATCCAGTGGCTCCAGAACGGAAATGTATCAAAGTGGGAGAATTGTCAAAACATAGTCAGAAGCTACGGAAAGATCTAAACATGAAAGGGAAACCTAGTGAAAAGCTCATTCCCAACTTGTGTGACAAGAAGAAATATGTGCTTCATTATAAAAATTTACAGCAATATGTCTCACTGTGATTGAAAGTTACTAAGGTGCATCGTGCCATCATGTTTGCACAGAGCAAATGGTTGGTAAAATACATCTCCTTGAACACGGAAAAGAGAAAGTTGGCCAAGAACCCGTTTGAGAAAGACTTTTTCAAATTGATGAACAACTCTGTGTCCGGTAAAACCATGGCAAATGTGAGAAATCGTATGAACGTGGAACTTGTTCACCAGGAAAAGCGGTTCAAGAAACTTGTAGCCAAACCTTCATTCCACAAATTTAGAATTTTCAACGAAGATTTGACCGCGGTACATTTACGCAAAGTGGATTTGCTTCTGGATAAACCCATTTAAGTTGGTTTCACCATTCTCGACCTTTGTCAAAAGGGAGCGAAATTTTCTGTCACGTGGTTCTGTGTATCCAATAGAATTGTTGAGTGTAATTCTCTTCCCGAATGTAAATATTTACCTTTACGACGGAGAGGTGTAAGTATCCAACAACGGCATGAAAACAAACGAAATGTAAACAAAAAAGCTGTGATGTGATTGGGCAATAATTTTGGAGGGAAACGTTCCTATTGGCAAACTTTCGGCACCCTCATGTAGGTATATAAGGCAGGCAGCCGCAGGGTTCGACGCACTCGGTTTTCACAAATTCTAGAAGGCAGAAGGAGACCAGTTTGGATACAAAATTGGCGGGAAAATTAAAATAGCATTCAAGTAAAAAGCATTTATAGGAAGACTGTTTGTTGTGTGAAAACTAGATGGTATCGAGTAAATTGAATTAGATACTGGATAGAACCTAGCAAAATTGGCAAAAGAGTGATAAGGTGAAAATAAATTTAAAGTTGGAATAAATATTAAGAACACTCAGCTGCTAAGAAGGGAATAACTGCGTATTGTGGATGTTGTGAATTGTATCGACAATAAAACAGAGAGAATGAATATCTGGATATTTATTTGACTTTCACAACCAAGATATTAAAAAAAGGAAATAGTACGATAACTTTGAGTAAAACAGAAAGCAGCATTGAACAAAATAAAATACGATCACTCCGTGATAAAAGTCATTGACACCGTAAGCGATAACCCACTGCTAGATTTTGACATGGACTTCGACCGAATATTATAGTATGATGTATGGTGGGAAAGAAAAACGTACGGGCCAAAGGCATCGTTTGAAACATAAGCAGTATAGAAACAGTTTGTTCAATCAAACGCAAACGATGACTTCAGGGCATATTATTCGAAGACATGACCACCAGTTTTTCTCAGAGAAGTTGAGGAAAGTGGCTCTCTCCCGCTATGACAAGCGATATGTGATGAGTGATGGCTATTCCACTTTGGCGCATGGGCATTACAGTATATAAGGGGGAGACACTTCAACTTGAGATTAAGGTGAGGTGTGAACACTGAAGCGTGAACATGAACCGGAAAAGATCAGCAACGGATATGGATACTCTTGCTGATACAGTGAAAGACTTGAACGTGAAAAATCCCACCACCACCATCAAGCAATTAAAAGTGGAGACGGCACCAACGCCACAGTCTCGGGATGGAATGCTTTCTCTAGGCAATGGAAAGTATATCAAGATTATGAAACAAAGCAATGAAGGTGTGGTGAACATTCGCAAATACCTCAGATGAGGGGACTGGAAGAAACCGTCCTACGAAAAAGGGTATCTTGCTGACAATACCTGAATGCACCTATGTTTAACGATGGTGCTTACCTTACTGTAAATGATAGGAATGAAGTGATGATAGGTTCTCGGATAAGTTCTGATTATCGGTTTAAACCTGAAGTATGGAAAGACTTTCAAAACATACCGCTTGAAGCTGGGTTTGAACGTAGACTTGAAAATAAAGTTGAAGTGATGGTGACTGAGCATGATTCTAACATGCGCGTGAGATTCTGGAGAAATCTTTTACAGGATTATCCAGAGAATTATAAGGGAGTTGTGCCAGATGCTCCCTAATTTATCATACTATCGCCTGACGATCAATCTGTGTTGAAGGATCATCTAGACAAGTTGAGAATACCCGACTTTCTCCTAGCAGTCTCAAATGATTTAGAAGTGCGTGTGATTAAGAACTGTCTAGACGTGTTTGTACAATTTCGCCAACATGACGAGCTTGCAGAACACTACGACATCATCACCCTCAGCACAGTGGAATGGAACGCCTTGTTGCAAGCATTGGATTGCGAAGAACCTTGTGCTTGAATTCAAAGAGCATGGAATACAACTTATGCGGGGTACTAAATCCATTGAGCTGACACAGCCTATGCGGGTGATGGACTTAGAAGAAGGATATGAACTAAAACTGTCTGAACATGTAACTGTTAAAGTGATAAAGTTTGGTGATGTGCGTTATGTAAGCTTTCATAGCATTTACAAATGCGGGTATAATGTATATGATACGTATATCAATTTAGATTCTAATGAATGGCATACACTGATGAATGTATTAAAAAATGACTGTGATTGTAAATAGAGTTTGTAAATAGAGTTAGTAAATAAAAGTTTGTAAATAGAGTTTGTAAATAAAATTTGTAAATAGAGTTTGTTAATTAAGAGTTTGTAAATAGACTTTGTAAATAAGTGTTTGTAAATAGAGTTTGTAAATAAGTGTTTGTAAATAGAGTTTGTAAATAGAGTTTGTTAATTAAGTGTTTGTAAATAGAGTTTGTTAATTAAGTGTTTGTAAATAGACTTTGTTAATTAAGTGTTTGTAAGTAGACTTTGTTAATTAAGTGTTTGTAAATAGACTTAGAGTGTTTGTACAACACAATAAACAAGACATTTTCATCTTGGGTTTTTTTATTTAACAAACTTGAACAACAACAACTTAACTACAACTTAACTACAACTTAACTACAAGATTAATAAAACAAAGGCTTATAATGTCTATATACAAAATCCTTTACAATAAAATCACCATCCTTTCTTTTTAATATATTAACAATATAACATACTCTGACCTCGAGCTCTATGCAATATATAACATACACAATAAAAACCACATGACGATGAGATTGGCGTTTGTAATGATATGGAATTATACATGTAGTCATTTCTTAAAAACATTTCTAAACGATATTCTACAGGGTCTTTGTCATAATACACTGCCACCCAATGTTCTCCTGGTTCATCTTGATCGTCTGTGTTGATGACATAGGCTCCACGTTGTAAAGATGGTAACTGGTCCATGGAAACACGCCTTGAAACAAGTCTTTGGTCATGACATCATGGCTCAATATGGCATCAATCTGCTTCGTGTTCATGACTGGTAGTCGAATTGGATGCTGCGATTTGCACTTATTTCAATAATGTTGTCAAATTCAGCATAGACGATGACATTGATTGTATGTTGTAAAACTCCGTCAAAATTCATTTCTAGCCGCAAATTTCCATGCTTGATCAGGGAAAAATGATCATCACCATCACAATCAGGTGTTAAGTCGAACGAAAATAAAGCATAACCTCTAGGCCAATCTTCCCGTTTTATAATGGAACTTGTCTCACCATTCAATCTATCAAACGATTTGTAAAGCGTTTCAAAAGCGTCCAGTTATTTGTTTTGTGTAATGTCAAGCTTGAGAGGTTTGGATAGAACTGGTTCACCATCCGTGTACAGTTGTATATAGTCCAGATCAAAATGTTTGAAATCATATGGATTCTTCAGTACTGATCCACCAAAGGCTTCATTATGAACCAGACCAATGACAATGCGTTTTGGTGATTGACCCAAAAAGATGTTATCTTTCACAAAAGACTGAAATCCTGCTGGAAGGGCCAACACTTTACATTCTTTTCTAGTGATAATTAACTTGGCAGGACTTTTCATCAATGCATCTGTATGTCCTAACTGAATACCTGGACCAACCCTCACTTTGCGAATGGTTAAAAATGCTTCTTTCACTTCTACCTTATAGGTATTATTTGCAGCCATCAATACATATTAATCTTTCTGTCTATGGAAACGCAATTTCAAACTGATGCCATTAGGAAGATAACGATCCTGCTCAAACAAATCTATCCTTAAACCACCACTGAGCATAAAATCACGGCTGAGACGTGTATGCAAATAACGATTATGTAAGCCATTGTTTCCTTGCTCAGCTAAGTCGCCACCGTCAGCATTGACATGAAACCCGGATACATATCGTTCATGATTAGGTCTTTTCATCTCATAGCTACTCAACGACCCAGCCGTATCCTTGTACATGAGACGCATAGAGCTCTCAGAATGCAGACTTTCTTCCGAATCATGGATGAGATGAGAGATAATGCTGGTAAACCATGGGTATTGTTACTAACCCATTAAACACATCATTGATACAGGAGACATTATCATCTGCGCCACACGCTGTTCCATCAACCTTTACAATGCGACATATAATATGAAGTTTGCTGTTCTTTAAATCCAGATATTCTTCTGTACTCGTAGGAATGTAGAATTCTGTTGGAGCGCCTTCTCTAATGGTAGTGAGTGGTTGATAGTCAACATTATAACTTTTCTCTACAGCAGTTTGCGTCGGTGGTATGTGAAACCATTCCAATGGAGAAAGACTACATTCACACGATTATGAATGAGAGACATGATTAAAAGATATCTGTTTTATGTTTTGATGTTATTAGTGGAATAGCTTTGCGAGCCAATGATCCCAGTATTGAACCAATACCATCACCATATTGGATTCGCGCTCCTTGAATCCTGGTAATTCCCCACCCATTTGACGAAGAAAATGGTTGCGATATGCAGACGGATCCTGTGTATAAGCTTTCATATTGCTTTTGGTCGAAAAATGCAGTTTACAAATCACCTTTCCAGTTTGAAATGGAACATTATGGCCTGTGTTGTCCTTAATATTCATTTCTAGCATGTCAAATTTGGACGTGTTTACAGGAACATAATGCGGTTCGCTGTAAGTTTTCATGACAATATCGCCATCATGGCCTTGTATTCCAACAGAACGTAGCAAAGGAACATAATAATCACCAACAACTTGTGGTTCACAAATGCTACAATACACATAAAGTGTATAAAATCCCTGTTTCACATCAGCTTTATGTTCAGCTATACATCTTTCAGTATACCATTGATCTGGGATAAATCCTAAAATCTCAGCTAATCCAGCGGAGAATGACACTTCAAAGCCATAATTTAGAAATAGAAAAACGCGTCGTCTAATTTTATCATACTTTATCCGAATAGCTTCTTTAAGCTTCTAATTCTTTCATAGAATTAGCCGCTTCTTCATAGACTGCCTGACATATTTCTTGTATGGTTCTGTAGTAACGATAAGGAATGTTGATAGTGTTAAGTGTGTCTATCAGTGGTTGTTGTCGATACTGAATAGAATACTCCATTCCATGTCTCATAGTTGTCCATGTATGTGGATATTGAATTTCAGCTGAAGCCACTTCATATTTTCCATTCAAATAGATGGTTCGAGGCATACGAATTTGGTAATTCGAAGCCTTGTTTTTGGGATAATAGTTTACACTAGCATTGCTGGGCAAAGTAATGTAAAGACTTGTCGACTCCATGATGGACTAAATGGTATATGTGCGTTGACGTTGTCTGTATACATCACGATAGCGCGCGCCATTCGCAGATGCATGCAAACGATATGTCTCATCATCATGATCTATGACTTCTCCTTCACAACACGCACTAGCACATCTTATTTTTATAGGAATACTCGTTTTCGTTTCATTTTCTTGACAACAACATAGCTCTTTCAGCCATGTAAAAATTTTCCTATCCTTTGTTGACGCTGTTTCATTTCTGTTGTAATGTCATCGCGAGAGGTCTTTTTACTAAACATTGTTTTTGGAATATTAGCATCTGCAATTTCCTGGATAAACGAATGCCAACTATATGGTATGGCTCGTTCTTTTCTTCTTGTCGCCACCAATGCTTCTTTCATCAAATCAACAATGTTAGAATTTGTGATAATATCACCCGTTCTCAACACAAGTTCATTCTTGTCTGTCCATTTAACGCCATGTTTCTTCAGTTCTGCTAAAAGTTGTATTACTTTTCCATGGAAGATAGGTTGAAAATGACTTAAAAATAACTTTTCTGTTTTTTTCAGCATTGGATGACGTAACAGACTTTTTCTGATTTGTTCGTAAATGACAACCAAGAAATTGAGACATTTCTATAGCCTTTTCACGTGTTCGTTTCCCACGTAAAAGTGTATTGACTTTTGTTTTGATGTCTTTTTCTTTTCTAATAACAGTTTGTATTCATATTCAGGAATGAGGACCATTTTCATAGTATGTTTCATTTTAACAGCAGTTGGGCTAACAAGGGTAATGCAAATTTAGCAATAGCTCCAATGAATCCTCCTTTCTGGTTAATCAATTTCTTTTTCCTTCGAAGTGATATCTTCTTATCTGCTAGAGTACGTAGCGTATGACGTTCACGCTTGAATTCCTTATACCGTTTTGAGTTTAAGGGTAAATGTCCTCGCAATATATTTAAACAAATTTCAAACAAGCTCGTTAATTCATCCTTTGTAGCCTGCTGTAGCAAGGATTTACGTCGTTTAGGCCCACTGCATGCAAGCAAGTGAAGAAACGGTTGGTTCGCTCGAATACGTTTAGACATCTTGACTGCGAATGGTTAAATGAGTTGGTTCTTGTTCATACACTGCTTTATCAATATATACATAATATGTATCTTTTGGTAAAATACCTGTACGAATACGTAGTTGATCATTTGTCTTTGGTTTTAAATGAATAGATAACCATGGGGTTTGCTGGTAGCATCTTGATAGGCTTCTATGAGAAATTGAGATCTTCCAGGATACATTTGCCGTGCTAATGTACTTATTTGTTGACTATCTCTAGGATTTTTAAACAGAATGATATAATGTGTATTCAAACTAATATTTCGCATCTCTTTCCCATGATGGAATAAATTATGCACAATAAAGATAATGCTTAGATTTTGATGACTGCTGCCAACACTAAGGAGACGTGTCATTCGCTCATCACTATGGCATTTGGTCATAAAGTCAATGTCATCTGGAATGCCTTGGTAAAATTCAACGCCTTTCATTCCCTTGTACAAAGGCTGATCCGCTGCATAAAGCCATAAAATGCTTTTTGGAGAGGGTTTAATCAACTTTTGTTCTAGAATTTCCTTCACCAGAGACCTTTTGCCACTGCCTGTAGGTCCAGAGACTAAACATGTGAATGGATGCTTCATTTTTGAATGTCTGTTTCTTTCACCCAACTGTTGAACTTGTTTGCCAACCTAACCACTTGACAAATAATTCTTTCACACCTTGTCTTTTACGTGTTTTCAAGACTTTTTAAATTCTATAAATAGATTAAATATCTTTGGTCACTTTCTGCAGTTCTTCTTCATAGAAATGGCCATCAATATCTTCGTCTTTCACGCGATATAAATGTATTCCTTGCTTCTTACAACGATGTGTGACAATGAAGACTTCTTGCGTCCATTTAATGTGATAATCCCGCTGAAACACATACTTGATGTGGGAAATACGAACATGATCGCCAATGTTAAATTTAAAATTCTTCTTCTTCGGTTTCAATTTCAGTTTGTCAACATACATATACTTCCACACTTTCGATTCGTTGTCTTTACGAATCTCTGCAGGAGCATACTTATTAGGAAGAGAACCATGAGGTCTATGGTTGTAATTGTACACCAAGTCTGGAAGAATGTCTAAGTAACGGTAAGTTTGATTATGTAGAAAATACCGATACGTCTTTCCCTTTAGAGTACGAATGACTCTTTCAGCAAAGTTGGCTTGGGTTTCATTCTTTGTGGTATAAGCATGAATTCCCTCTTTCCTCAAAAATGCTTTTACCCTTTTTTTTTTAATTCCGTTCCTTTATCTGACCTTAGAGTTCGTGGTCTTCGTCGTGTGTCATGAAAAATCTTTTGGAAAGCCTGTATGACGCTGGTATGTGATTTATTAGGTATTGGCTGTACCCACAAATATTTGGAAAACACATCAATGACAATGAGTAAAAAGCGTGTGTCATCATTATAGGGAGCTATGTTTCCCACATCAGCCAAGTCAATATCCCACATGTCATCAATGCCACGTGTAATCACACGTTGTCTTTTAAACCTGTATTTTACAGGTTGTAGTAAACTGAATGCATCTTGATCTTGCCATTTCTTCACTTGTGAATGTGTGACTGGTTGATCATGTTTTCTTAAGATGTGATAAAGTTTGTAAGGACCAGCAAATGCCCCAGGCCGCCAGGTTTGAAGTAAATATTGGTCAAGTAGTCTTTCCACGTCGACATGATGAATGAAAAAAAAAACACTTTTCAATAGAACACTTTTATTTATAACTCAACCAACATAGTCTTAACTAACATCACTTAACTAATATGCATTTACAAATCAAGTATTGATACAATGGTGTGAATAACTGGAGACCATTGGTCTTCAATGAACACTAACCACCTACTGAGTTCATCCAATGTAATAGCATCTACACCATATTTCTCACAACGTTGATTTGCATTCTCTAACACTTTATCTAAATGTATGTAATATTTAGCTTCATCCCAATATGTATAGACACATGCAAAATGACAAGTATGTTCTTGAAACTCTTCATGTTGACAAGCAGGACATACTAAACATGCAAACTTTTTTACAGCTAATAACATTTCTTCACAATGGGCTTTTTGCACAATATATTGTCTCAGTGTCATGTCTGCCATTATACAGTCTTGTGAGATGTTGCTCCAACAATGCAGCACAAGTCTCTAGTTGTTCACTTAACACACTTCTCCAAGTTTTTACATGTCCACACGTCTGCACACCATGACGAGTAAATGAAAAGTGTCTAACCCTCACACAACATTTCTAACAACTTTCCCATAATATTCTGACCAGGATATGAAGGAGATGACATGTGTTTCACACCAGCTCCCCGCCAATGATCATACGTTGCTTCAACTAAAGTTTTATCTTTACATTCTTTTAACTTTTTGCGAAACAATACACACTGATTCAATTTGAAATGTGAAACATCTTGCATTTTACTTCCCTTCACTGTATGCCATAAAGGGCATGGCTTTATCACTTTAGCAATACGTTTCGCTTCATATCAATTTCTACTGAAACAATAGCTGAAGCAATATCTTGACGGTGATGAAAAACTGCTTTCTCATATTGATACAACGCTTCACTTGAGTTGAACACATGTCCATACTTTTCAAGTCGTGTTGGAAACATGTTTGAAAGAACGTCCTTGTGACCGCTGAATAGTACAAGATTCTCCATGTTGACTTTGTTTCTGTTGTTCATTCTGACATGTCGTTTTCTTCCTGTAATAAAATATGTTTTAAGATGACTGCAGCCTCTTCTGTCATATTCTTTCTTTGTTTATGTTGAAACCACTCACATAAAATTAAATTTGCTAGTAAGAAAAACATTGTTATCAACTCGCTACAAAGATGTTCTCTTACCTGATAAAGCTGCTCTGTTTCCTCTTTGCAACAATCTCTTAAATAGTCAACCAGGGTGAAATATACTTCCACATCAGTGCGAGCAGAATAAAGCGCAGAATCAAAGTCAAAGTCAGGATCTTCTTCTATTCCCATTTCATTTTATTCCAAGAAATGTTGAATGCAGTTCAATCACATCAAGATTATGATACACAACATCCCAAAAAGCGTCTAAATGATAAAGCTGATAGTCTGGAGTGCCACAGCTAGCACGTTTAGCAATCATCAAGTCAATATAAGTCTTTTTAAAACATGCGTCCATCTTGCTACTTGTCACTTCTACTTTGCTTCACAGACTTAAAGTACTCCACACTTGCCGCAGAAGTTGTTTGGTTCACACATCTTGCAATTATACTTGTGGCAGTGGCAATGATAATCCTCCACATATCCATAAGCACCACAATAGCCACAGGTAAGTCCAAGTTGATTTTGCACGTTCATGTTCTCCAATTGAACTTCAGCCAGTCTTTTCTTGGATAGTTTTGACACCTTCATCCGATAATCCTTTTGAAGTTTGATGATAGTTTTCTTATCATGGCATTCCACACATGGTGATAGGGCTGTGTTGATGTTGTCCATCTCCTGAAGCAGTGTCTCCCATTCACCATCATTCATGTTGATGTAATGCGTGTATTCTTTCCATTCAAACCGTGACGTGCGCACAAAACTGACATAACGCATATCCAAGTATGAAATGACTTCAAGCCACTTCGTTTGCGTTAAGTATAGTTTGAAGCCAATGTCACGCAAAATTTTCAAACTTTGACATACAATCTTCCACAAAGATGGTGAATAAGCACACCATCTCTCTCTACGTGTGATGCGTAGAAATGGCCCATATTCTCCATGCTCCACAGTAATGGTTAAGTTGGCACTAATTTTAAAGCTGCTTGTCTTGTTCTCCATGGCTGCACAATGTACTGATGACTTCACTGCCTTTTATACCCAACTATCTGCTGAGTCAGTCCACTCCCTCCAACTGTTTGCTGAGAAATGACTTCACTCTGCTGAGTTAGTCCACTCCCTTCAACTGTCTGCTGAGAAATAACTTCACTCCCTCCAACTGTCTGCTGAGTCCACTCCTTTTTATACCCAACTATCTGCTGAGTCAGCTCCCTTTTCAAAAAACTTGCAAACTTTTGAATTCACTTCAACTCGTCCACGGTTGAACCGAACAACGTCTAATATGTTATTTAGAACATCATCATCATAATGTAGAATAATTCTAGTAGCTACAGCTAACATGAGGTCAGTTGCCCAAATTGTATTCGCGTTGATATATGCTAAATCAATGTCATAAGTTGATAGTAAATGCAGTTCTTCACATTCATGTAGAAACGAGCGGATGAAACGATCTCTTGGAATAGCCTTTCCAACAGCTTCCCAATGCAGATGCAAATTCTTCACTTGCAACATCCAATCCGATTCAAAAGCAGGAAGCTTTGAAAACACATAGTCAATATAGTTCACTTTGAAGACGTCATCCATAGTCATACATCTGTCAAGAAGTAATGTCAACATTGTGAATGTTTTTTTTTACTTCACTCCTTTTTATGCAGGTCAGACGCTTTATGGAATTCCTCTAACATATCCTCGTAGCCAATGAGATTTGACTTAGGTTTCCCAGGTGTTGTGCTTATGACTCCAGCCCTTCCACTTGATGAGGTATAACTTCTTCTTGGGGTCGTCTTCCCCCTCTTGATCATAATCTATGATAGCTTCTACTTCGAAATTATCATATACAGGCCAAACGCTTTATGGAATTCTTCTAACATATCCTCGTAGCCAATGAGATTTGACTTACGTTTCCCAGGTGTTGTGCTCATGACTGCAACCCTTCCACTTGATGAGGTATAACTTCTTCTCGGGGTCGTCTTCCCCCCTCTTGACCATAATCTATGATAGCTTCTACTTCGAAATTATCGTGTACAGGTCAAATGCTTTATGGAATTCCTCTAACATATCCTCGTAGCCAATGAGATTTGACTTAGGTTTCCCAGGTGTTGTGCTTATGACTCCAGCCCTTCCCCCTCTTGACCATAATCTATGATAGCTTCTACTTCGAAATTATCATGTACAGGTCAGACGCTTTAAGGAATTCCTCTAACATATTCTCGTAGCCAATGAGATTTGACTTAGGTTTCCCAGGTGTTGTGCTCATGACTCCAACCCTTCCACTTGATGAGGTATAACTTCTTCTCGGGATCGTATACCACTTCCATATAATCAAGATATGGTGTGTAATTTGTTCAAAAATTGTTATAATTGCTTACTTAGCAAAAGTTATCACTGCTTGATATGCATGTCTATATGCTGTACAATGAGTTCACTCCTTACATGTAGGTTTTCATGAGATGTTTGTAAAATCGCGGAGTCATCTCATTGAAACTATCGAGAAAGGCTGTTGGTAAACCGTTTGTTAGAGATTGTGTCATGACAATCACTAAAAAGTCTCTTCGTCCGCGACTACCTACTATCCATTTGAAGACCATTGGCAAGGTGAAATGTCCTTTTTCATAGAGGTAAGCCATCATATCATACACTTGAATACGTTCTTCAAGGTATTTGAAACCTTGTAGTATAACCTTTGCACATTTAAAATCACAATCCTCATCAACACACTTTGGGACCGGTACACATAAAGTCTTAAAATGTTCCTCATGAAGAATTTTAATAAGTTGAACGAATCGTCGAGTCATGGCTTCGGAGAAATTTGTATCCGGAACATGTTCTATGTTTCCTTCTAACATGTAGATGAGCTGAATGACGGTATTCACTTCTTCCGTTAGGTACATATACGTATGTTGGTTGAAAAAGCCTTCTTCACATAAACACCATAAAATGTTACAATCAATGAGAGGAAGCACTGCTTGAAAGTTTCGTTTCAACAAAGTCATATCTTCCTCAGTAACAGGTATGGTCTTACTCGATTCAATCTTAGATTTAAGATATTTATCTTCTTCGTCATCGCTTGACATATCCACTTCGTCGTCATCATCACTCACTTCAGTTTCCTTATAATGCTTTCGATGTGCTTTTAACTTTGCACTAAGTGGTGTGTTGCTACCATTGACAAGCGCATTAGCAACCCAGAACGGGTAATCAGGTCCATCAGGATCTGGCATTCCTTGCTCCACTCCAGTGACATCTCACGAAGTATTTAACGTTTGCTCCACTGCAGGCGACGAAGAATTTAACGCTTGCTCCACTGCAGGCGACGAAGTATTTAACGCTTGCTCCACTGCAGGCGACGAAGGATTTAACGCTTCCTCCTGAGGTATTCCTTGCTGAATTGCAGTCACATTTAACGCTTCCGCCTGAGGTATTCCTTGCTCCATTGCAGTCACATTTAACGCTTCCTCCTGAGGTATTCCTTGCTCCACTGTAGTGTCGTCTAACGCTTCCTCCAAGGCTTTTTCAGCGTTTGCCAGGAACGCATCAATATCTTCCCATGGTAATAATGTTTCATCAAAAGTAACCGGCAGGTCATCCATGTCTCTGTTGATAGGTGGCGATGGTGTGTTGTCCATGATGTCTCTTGTTACCGTCCCCACATGGTTTAGTGTGGGGTGCTCATCCCTTATATACCCCTCTGATGTGATCAAATTGTGGTGTGTAACTTTTGCTGACTTGGCATGGTGACTTGACAAAATGGTGCTCGCCTAGGGGGGGGGGGGGTCCCACTGTATCACCGTAGGGTCTGTCCCGACTGCCGCCTAGGGGGGGGTCATCACTTTTTACCGTAGGGTCTGTCCCGACTGCCGCCTAGGGGGGGGGGGGTCATCACATTTTACCGTAGGGTCTGTCCCGACTGCCGCCTAGGGGGGAGGGAGGTCCTCACTTTGGTTTCGCCTATCATGGCTACGTCACATTATCATGGCTATGCTTCGTTACCATGACCACGACACGTTACCATGACTACAACACTTCGTTGCCATGACAACGCCTGTGACGTCACTTCCGGTCCAGACAGAATGACGTCACTTCCTGTGCTGGAACTGTCGTTTTCTATCTACTCCTGTCTTTCAATAAGGTTATCATTTTCAGGGAATGACCAGTGGATCGGAGGAAGAAAATGCTTTAATACTGTCGACAAAATCGCAATAGTGGCCATTAGAGAACCGACAGTGACAATAGTGGGGAGGTCGATAATGGGTTGATTTATTGCGTATTACTAGCCCAGCTAGCAACACCATCCACTTTCTCTTGATATCCGAAAAGTGGCAAACATGAAAAGCGCGGCTCTTCCAGCCTTAACTGAGATGTAGAACAGTTTGAAAAAGAGCACTTTTTGTCAGATTAAAAAAGTGCGACTCTTCTGGGCTGTTTCTTCCAGAAACAGCCTGTCTTCAATCCATAATAGAATAATTCATTCCACTGTTTTTCTAAACAGGTATTGTCACAAATTCTACCTTGCTATTTTGCTTACGCTATCCTCGATTTTTCATGGCTGTCAGGTCTACGTAGGTCTTAATCTGTAAGTCTAGAAGTCTCGAAATCTGTCCTCTCCAGCCTGGCAGGGGGTTTTATTCCCCTGCTATCCTGAGAGGGACTCCCAAACAACCAATGACAAACCTATTTTTTCCGCGGAGGATTGTAGACACGACACTATTGCAAATTAGTTGTAAAGAAATGATGAGAAAATATTCAAAACACGAAGGAAGTGGCGGAGCTTCTTCTAAAGAAATGCCTGAAAAGGGAATGGATCGCAAGTCGTTGGGAGCAGGGAGAGTGGGGGACCTATTTTTATGCTGCCAAACGAATGGGACCGTATTTTTCGAGTGCCACGTCCAGAAACCTCCTGCTGGGTTTGTTTTCTAAAAATCTTTCAATACTTTATCAAAATATTTTTAAAAGAAAGAGGGCGACAACCGTAGGGTTCTCACAACAACATCAGAACGGACCGCACAAAAACTTTATTCAGGTTACTTGAACTAAATTCTAAAACCACTAAACAAGCTATAGGTCAGTGAAAATATTTCACAGACTGTGTTTCTTTCAGTCACTCTTCAAATGGACAAAAGATCTTGGGACACGTCCATGTTTGTGACGATCACTGGTGTTATTATTAAAAAAAAGCAGCATTAGTTATGTATTTCAACACTTTTTGGTGAGGTGCACCAAAACCGTTGTTGTCCAACAGCCAGCCTCTACAGCTGTTCGGTCTGTTGTGCATAACGCCTTTCTACTCCACAATCTCAGCGAAAATAGTACAGTGGAACTACTTTTATCCCTGGGGGGGGGGGGGGGGGAAGAAAACTGTCGGGATATGGGAGTGTTCGTGTTATTAGGAATATCAGTAAATAGCGACTGTTTGGGACACAGAACCTGTACTCTGATGCAGTGTGTGCCAGATATAGTATGCACCTGCTGCCTTAAGTAAATTCGTACACAAAATCAAAGAGATCAATAGTAATAAATCTCATTTTTATTTATCTATTTACAAAAATTTATAAACAGTAATTGATTTTACACTTCTTTCTCACATTCTTAAACAGTTCACTATCTGAAACAAATGTAGTTCATAAACAGTTCATCAAAACATACGAACAACTCAGTTTTCTTTTTTAGCCATGCAATATAATTTCAATTCTTGTTTAATTTTTTTAGACTCTCATACTTTTTACTTTATATCATTAAACAATTAAAAGTGAAAATAAGGATCACCTTTATAAACATCATCATTATCTTCAGATCATTATCTTTACACAGGTCTTTGTTTGTATAATTGGTAATTCAGAAGCGTAAGACACAATGGCAAACACGTCGCATCGCGAGGCACAAATAAATTCAGCATTATGTGAATAGGGATTAAAAGTTATGGAACACATTCAGATAAAAGGACTTTCGTAGCCTGAGTAACTGGCAGACGCAATATAAACAAATCACAAGCCAAGATGTGTGTCGCAATTGGGATAAAAAGCTGAAAAAAATACAGTTTTCTGAATTTAGATACAAGAGGTTGAATACGGGGCAACGATTTCGAATTCAGTTCTCAGGGAATTCGGATATGGGAAGTTCGGATGTGAGAAGTTCCACTTTGCTCATTAAGAGATGAACAACTTTTAGGCCCAGTTTCTAGATAAGCAGGGGTTATAACAGTCGGTGAAAGTATGTGAGTAGTAAGCATTCAAGTTTAACAGTCGTATCTCCTGTTAGGTTTTCAGCCTCAATGTCTTGACATTTTGGTTGATAGCAGCAGATACAAGTAACTAGCATGCTTATTCTTTGGCATTTTACAAAACTGGCGGAAATATTGGCCCAAATTCAAATTTTGAAAACGTATCTTGTCCGAGGGTTTTTCATGGAAACGCTCCAAAATTCTGGTACGAGTTAGGGTGCATAAGTGTCCAACCGGCTATTACCTTTTTTGCGATTAGACAAAGAGGGCAAAAGTATTGGCCTAAAACCAAAAGTTTACGTAAAATCTCAATTATCTACAGGAAAATAGCTTACTGTCTAGGAATTTTACGTAAAAATAGCACTCGGAACTATCTACCTGGCGATTACTTTCTTGGTGACTGACCAAAACGTGGCGAAAATTTTGGTAAAAAAACAATAAAAATTCCGGGAAAATCATACCTAGTTGTTAGAAAAAACTAGGTAAGTCCTAACGAACTCCAGGAAAATAGCTTCACTGCCTTGTAATTTTAACTAACAGTAGCACACATTACTATATAAGTGACTTACTTTTTGTGGCAATTCGCCAGTCGTAAATTGAAGTGACAATAGCACACATTACTGTCTAATTGGGTGTTACTTTTTATGGCAATTTGTCAATAATTGGGTAAAATATTGACCAAAAGCCAAATTTGTGGAAACATTCCAAAATTTTGGTGGTACATGAGGTGCATAAGTGTTCACGCGACTGTTATATTTTTGGTGCGATTCGCCAAATATTGGCATAAATATTTTTTTTTTTTTTTGAAAAATCTTAACTATCCCCAGCTTACTATCTTCAGATTTTAAGTGAAGACAGCAGGTGCTTCTACTTACCTGACTGTTATTTTTGATGACTGACCAAAAATGGGCGGATATGGTGAAAATGGTAAAAACCTATAAAATTCGGGAAAAATCTTTAAAAAATTATCTAAAAGATTAACGAACTTCAGGAAAATAGTCTTACTGCGTTTTTAGAAAAGGTAGCAGAACTTACTCCTTACCTTGCTGTTAAGTTTTTAGCAACTGTGCAAAAATCGGCGAAAATTTTACGAGGAACTTAAAATACTTCAATAAAAACTTAAGTAACTGCTGGAAAATAGTCTTACCATCTTATAATTTTAGGTAACGGCTATTACTTTTGTGGTGATGGGGCAAAATATTGGCGAACATATCGGCGAAAAAAAAACAATTTCAGTAAAATATTTCAGTAAACTCCAGAAAAATAGCCCCCTTACTTTGTAAATTTAAATAATAATAGCACGCATTACTAGCTATTACTTTATTACCTAACTAGTTATTACTTTATTGGCAATTCGCCAAAAAAATATGGCGGAAATATTGGCCAAAGACCAATTATGTTTAAAACGTGTCTTATGGGGTTTTCTAGGAAACGCCCTGAAATTTTGGTGGAAGATGCGGTGCACAAGTTTTCACCTGGCTATTTCTTGTTTTGGCGAAAAATCAAATTGTATTCGTAAAGTCGCAGCTAACTCTATTCAAATAGTCTTACTTTCTTAAAAAGTTAAGCAAAAGTAGCAGGCATTAATACCTACCTAGGTATTGCTTTTTTGGAGAATGCCCAAAAAGTTGGCGAAAAAAAAGAGTTAAATCTTAATGAATTCCATGAAAATACTCTTTTAATTTCGAAAATATCGGCTTGTAGACTACGAAGCCACCACTAAGGGTTTTCCAATGTATTGAATATTGGTTATCGTGATCCATAATAATAAAACATTCTTTGAAACACATAGCACCACATGGTATCCTTACCGGGTGCCCTGTTTCTATGTTTACAATGCCTGGTCAACCAACCGACCAATCAGCGCACGCTGCAGTTCCTGTCATGTAACCGAACCATTCCCAACTTATCGCGATCCGAATAACAGGAGATTTTTCTCCAGTGTCAATTTTGTTAAAATGACGGATTAAAACCAAGATAAATGTATACTTTCTGGATATTATTTATCTCGGATGTTATATCTAATCATACTGTAAGTTTTTCTGACCACGGATACGTTTTGAATGGTTTTGCTGACTTTGCTGATTCCTACACGCCATAGTCATCCCTGCCATTAGAACGTAGTGTAGCTTATGTGTAATAGACAGTGAGATGGTTTCTGGGTGATTTCCTCAGTTTCCATTGCCATTTTAATGGTTTCCTTCATTGTCAGCAAACAGTTTGCATCGAGTCAGCTCTGCAAACGTTGATGTGTGGGGCTTATTCTGGACCAGTTCGCATGTTTATTTAACTTCCGTCGATGTGCAGTTCGCATTTCCGGCCACTGCGCATGTTTATTTAACTTGTGTTGATGCGTGGTTCTCATTTCAGACATCTGCGCATGTTTCTTTGTGTTGCGTTGATGCGAGGTTCTTTTTTCGGATCAGTGCGCATATTTATTTAACTTTGTGTTGATGCGCGGTGCTTATTTTGGACCAAGTGCACATGTTTATTTTTAATTTGCGTTGATGTGCGGTTCGCATTTCAGACAAGCGCGCATGTTTCCTTGGGTTGCGTTGATGCGCAGTTCGCATTTCGGACCATTGTGCATGTCTATTCAACTTGCGTCGATGCGTGGTTCATTTTTTTTTCAGACCAGTGCGTATGTTTATTTAACTTGCGTTGATGCGCGGTGCTTATTTTGGACCAGTTCGCGTGTTTATTTATCTTCCGTCGATGCGCGGTTCACATTTCAGACCAATGCGCATGTCTGTTTAACTTGCCTCATACCAAAAATAAATGACATCGGGTCAAAAGATACATTTTAAAATTTTTTCTTAAAAAATTCGCCACAAAATCACCCAATCGACTGGAAAAGCACAAACCGTATGCACGATCCCTTAGGCATGCCTCACACCAAAAATAAATGACATCGGATCATAAAAGTAGGAGGAGACACATTTTAATTTTTTTGTTCAAAAATTCATCAAAAATTTAAAAAAAATTGCCAGAACGACTTAAAAAGCACAAGTCGTATGCCTGACCGCTTAGGGATGCCTCACACATCGACTCAAAATTGTAGGAGTAGATGGATTTTGAATTATTTCCGAGATTTTTGCTTAAAAAATTCCATAAAAATTGTCCGATCGACTAAAAAAGCACAAGCCGTATGCACGACCCTTTAGGGGTGCCTCATACAAAAAAATACGTGACATCGGGTAAAAAATGTAGTATACATTTTAAAAATTGTTCTTAAAAATTCGCCAAAAATTCAAAAATCACCCGACCGACTAGAAAAAGCACAAGCCATATGCACGAACCCTTAGGGATGCCTCACACAAAAAATAAATGACTTCGGATCAACATTGTAGGATGAGATGCATTTTAAAACTAACTAACGAACTAACTAACTAACTAACTAACTAACTAACTAACTCACTCACTCACTCACTAACTAACGCAAACCGATAGGAATACTCCTGCTTACGTGTACGTAAGCTGGGCTAAAAACATTATTTCATACTCTTCAGCTTGCACGTCTTTTCGTGCACATATTGCACTTGACACTAAAGTGCTTGTAGCAATAGCAACATTTAAATTTTGCTTAAAGGAGATGCACACCCTTAACATGGACAACGGCGTTGGCACATGTGCTCATGACTTTTGAACACAGAAGACACTGTCGTCCTTCCACCCATCATTTCGCATCCTGTGGCTTTGTGTCCTTAAAAAAAACTGAAAAAAATCCGCCGTAATAATACACACCTTTAAACCTTAGTCATTTATGCGTAATAACAATAGCTTCATAGCTAGTATACTAAACGTATGAAAGGTAGCCCTGAAATTAAAGTCCTATTCTAAAACATTTCAAACCA
The DNA here is from genome assembly GCA_949752745.1 of Protula sp. h YS-2021. Taxonomy (NCBI): domain Eukaryota; kingdom Metazoa; phylum Annelida; class Polychaeta; order Sabellida; family Serpulidae; genus Protula; species Protula sp. h YS-2021. Next base: position 86,632,844 of record OX457024.1, on the reverse strand, counting down.
GTCCCGTCTACATATAAAGTACTACAAATACATATTTTGTGTCAAATTTTTGCACACGAGACTTGGACAAAATTAACAGAAAATAACATTTGTTTACCTTGTCGCAAGTAGCAGAGGGGTGGGTAGTCGCTTGCCTACCGCCTTCTTTGTTGCTTTGTTCCGTCTGTAAACATAGGAGCAAAGTATTTATTTTAGACAACAAATATGAGTTTTCAAATTACTCAGAAAATTTAACTCTATTTTAAAACATTCTGATCCAGTTCTATCTATATATAAAAATGTATCTTTCATTTCAATATGTACATGAGACGTGTTATTTTGCACAATATTATTAGAAAATAGCATTTCTTTACTGTGTTGCAAGTAGAAGTGGTGTGGGTAGTCGCTGGTCTGCCGCCTTCTTTACTGCTTTGTTCCGCCTGTAAACACAGGAGCAAAATATTTATTTTAAACAAATTAATGAATAATCTGAAGAAACAACTAGCTGAAGTTTTAAAATATTCATAAACGAATTTTTTTTTCAAATGTTTGCATATATTACTAGGGAACAATAACAAGAAACATAATTACATTTAATACTAAAGTTATTCCTTTTAGTTAGTATACTAAAAGTATCAAAGGTACCCTTGTATTTGAACTTTTATTCTAGAACATTTCGAACCAGTAATCTGTGGATGTCTGCATGCCAATCGCTACAGCCCGGCTTTGTGCTCTTCTCGTCCACCTGTGACATACATCAAAATAAATAAAAATATATATAATGATATATATAATATATAATAATATAATATTTTATCGTGCCATAAAAGCTGTATTTAAGCGTCTTTTCTTTGCAACAGTTACCACTTAACATTTATGACCGGACTCCAAAATTGTGCCTTTCTGCAGATTGCACGTTCAAATCTTCTATGTTTCCATGCATATATTCAGTATAAAAAATTTTGTTTTGAAATTTTGGTTGTTTTATAAAATAACGGCATTATATTATATGCATTTCTGATTTCTACACAGTATCCTTTAACTCGCTTCAAAGATGGCTAACACTCTCCGTCTCTTTAAGCGCGTCCTGTGCCTTTTGGTTCATTTTAACATATAATTACAAAGTTCTTACTGTAATAATAGTAATACTGCATAGTAATAAACTTAAACACAGTTTAAGTGAACAATTTTACAATCTTGGACTCACTTTTTATAAATTTATAAGTTTATTACACCACAAATTGTTTTATTAAACATTACCACATGTTAATCCCATGAGAATTATTCAATTAACTTAAATAACTAACCTCTTGCGAAAGGCTGCCAAGATCGTGCACGATGTTTTCTTCCTTGGATTCTGCAACATTATTAAACACATGGATTCTACATTTGTACTGGCAACCGGTGAATTATGTTTTCGTATATTTAATTTTATCTTTGAATTTAATATTGTGCCATGCTTCCATCAGTTCATAACTTACTCAATAAAACCAATCTTTGCTAAAATTAATTTATTCTCAGCAATTGAATATTATATTAGAACCTCATTTCGCTAGCGAAATGTTAAACACTTGACAAAAATTAAAACGCAAAAATACTTCCTTCAATGGGTTATTTCTTGAATAATATATTGCAATCAACACAACTTGAATACGTCTTAAAGGCCGAGTAGTGTCTTGTTTTTGTTGACTTAAGGTTTTATTGACTGATCAGGCATACGCCATGTTATCTATATACGCAGTGAGAGCTCACACGAAGCTGAGCAACTGTGTGTTCTGTGCTGCGCGTGAAATGCCCGCATTTACTTGCAAAAAACACACTCTTTTCGCCGCATGGCGTTTTAAAGAAGAAAACGAAATCGAAGGCGGAAATAAAAAGTATCATGCACACGTTCATATCAAGTTCTACTTAAGTCCCAAGTTTCATGGCCCTAGAGCCCGTAGTGTCAGTGGAGAAGATGACAGAAAAATCGGATCACTGTCAAGAAAAAAAGATACCAACGGCTGCTCGCACAAATTCAAAAAGCCCTTGCAAGCCAAAGGCTTGTCAAGTGTTAATAAAAGCGATTTGTCACTAGCAAGAAGTTCCGAGATAACTAATATACTTATCAAAGACCCGGAGGTCAGCTTGAGTAATCTGCTGGGACGTCAGAAGCTTGTGTAGGATAAGCGACGCACTTACAGCTTGTTTCGGAGCCACATGATCACTGTAGTGTCGCTCTTGAGTGACCGCATCATGCTTCAAGTCTCCGAAAGAAAGCGCTTCACCTTCGAATTTCCCTCCAATATCCCATTAGTCTGCAAAACCATGATTTCATTGATTAATTTCTGAAAATACTTATTATTTAAGGCAAAATATACTTCACTCTCTAAGTTCAAAAATAACTAACAAGAGTGGCAGCGATGTGCCCTTTTGTGTTCGGTGTTATCTTGTACTCTGGAGCCCCTTCTGGCTGCAGAAAACGCCTTGCTATGATGGTCGGCAGGTATGTCGAATCCATCCCATCTCCATTGACTATAAGAAAAACTGGTCGGGTATCCTGTCCGCTGGGCTTGGGAGAACGGACATGGGAAACCACTGACAGGTACTTCTTCAGTCCACCAAACACGCCCGGCGATACTGTAAGGCGAAGGGGTTCATGGGAAGCCACGGCTTTGTGCTCGAAAACCTGAAAATAGAAATTTTGTTTTAAATAGGGTTGTATGCTGCATTATGTTCTTTCCCTGTTTTTTTCTTTTATGTGCATCTGAACATAATAATATTTTAATAAATAAAAACAATCATACTTATGTTTATATTTACTTATTACATATGGAATGCCGTTTTCACATTTATTAGGGAATTATTAATATCAAAAATTAATTTTTGAAATCAAAAATTGATTTTTTGATATCAAGAATTAATTTTTGATATCAAAATATCCATATTTTGATATCAAGAACTAATTTTTGCTATCTGTAATTGTATTTTTGATATCTCCAAATGTATTCTTGATCTCAAAAAATATTTTTTGATATCAATAAATATTTAGAGATATCAAGAAATATTTATTAATATCAAAAATGATTTAATGATATCTAAAATTGATTTTTTAAGATCAAAAATTGAATTCTTGAGAGAAAAAATGAAATATTTGAGAGCAAAATATCCATTTTGGGCTCAATAATTCATTTTCCTTTTATTGATATCAAGAATTTATTTCAGATATTATTATTTCAGAATGGAACTATTTAAATTTGTATTTTGAAATCTACAACTGAATTTTTTATCTCAAAAATTGATTTTTGATATCAAAATATCAGTCTATCTTTTTAAGTAAAAAATTCAGAAGCACATATCTGTAAATTAATAATGACTTGCCCTTGCATGCAGAATCTTTTTTACTGTACAAAAAGGAAGCAATTTTTGAGATCAAAAATTGTGTTGTTATTATTGATTTCAATAATTCAAGTTTTCATTTCCAAAATTTTATTGACGATTCGTTAAATTTTATATAAATGTGTACTTCCTTTAAGATTTTTTAAGTTTGTAAATTTTATTTTTTGATCTCAAAAATAAATTTTTGCCATCTAAAATTCAATTATTGATAGCAAAATATAATTTATTGAGATCTACATTGATTTCTTGATATCTTCAATTATATTTTGATATCAAAAATAAGCATTTAATGTTAAAACGGCATTCCATAATTACATCATTTAGCCTTCTTAACTTTATTTATCCCAACATCATATTTGCTAGTGTTTTATACAGCTGTAAAGAAATTCCAAATGTTTCCTTACAAAATCACAAACAAATTTGCATACTTATATCGGAAATTTACAGTAATGATGTAGTGCCCATTTTCTTCCAGCGCTTCGAAAACATCGCTAGTGAGCATGCTTGCAATCCCACCACTGCGATTGGCATTGAAAATCAATATTTGGATCATGAGGTAATCTGCAAACAAAGCAAATAAAATTAATTAAAAACTTATCCAACTACATTTAATTAGTTCAAGCAAATAATTAAAAAAGGAGTGACAATCTGCAGAAATGCACAAGACTAATAACAAAACACTTGCCACTGCCCAGCGCATGCGCAGTTCTGCTAAATACGCCTGTCTTCACGGCCATCTTTACAGAAGTGCCAAATGCTGTGTGGCTGAGATTGGCCAGATTACTCATGTCGATATCGCGCAGTTCGGCTGTAAAATAACATTATGCATTTTAATTTCACAATTCTGCACGGCTACTTTACTCCCATTCTAATTTTTTTTAAACAGAAATGAACAACACTTCAACCATCATTTCTAAAGCTCTTGTAAGTTCAATACTTGCATAAGGCCACATATTATAATGTTCACTAGTTATTTACCGCTTACTAATTCTTTCCATATTTAACAAAACTCTAAATGGTAACAAAGTTATCAAAGCTTATTAATTACCTTGTCTCTTGGCTGATTTTTCTAGAAGCTCTGCCGTGTTGTCGCGAAATGCAGAAGAGGTCGATCTTCTTATCCTGTTCTTGACTAGATCAATACTCCAAATGGGTTCTCCACTCTAAAACCTACTTGAAGGTGTAAAGGTAGACGTGAACAGAGGCGGGGCAGAGCGGCTTAATATTTCATTACTCAAAACCAAGACATCGTTTTGTCCTAAGTGCATATGGTAATTTTGCCTTGGCTGCCTTGAAGATAGCTGCAATCTGTTGCAAAACCTCCAACACCCTCTGGACGCCTGCCACCACCACTTCCTTGGGCCCAGGAAACGAATTTGTGACAGTCAATATCGTGTAACCATTTTTGGTGCTCTTCTTTAATCGCACGCTCTGTCTTTTGCTGATTAGTTGGTAAAACATCCGGTACTTGCTGTCTTGCTGTTCGAAGACCCCGCTCCAGCTGGAGGTTGTGTTGCCGCTCACTGTGGTCGCTTAGATCATGAAACTAAAGAAAGGTGTTTAAAAAAATGCATTAAAATCTTAAGTTTTGGCGTGTTGATACCAACCGAAGGGTTGAATATTAATTTCTACCCACAGTGGATTATAAGGAACTATCCCTAAGTCTATCTAGAATTTCGTTTTCAATTTAAAATAATATTTTTGTTGTGCCATAAATGGGAATTTTACAATTTGCTATGAAGTCATTAAGTTAATAAATGGTATGAATACACACCAAACATAACGTATTAGCATTATTGTCTTTCGTGCCTACTGCTTAAAAATCTCCTTTAATATGCATTTAAAGCAAATATCTTGTTTGTAAAGCAGTAAAAATGTTTTAATTTTTGCTATAAGTCGCCTTAGTTACTTTGTAAAGATTTTAAGCAGTCAATTGAACTAAAACATTTCATTAAGGTAATGCTTTGTTTTTTTTAACAAAAGAAATGCAGATATACTTCGGTTCTTTGTGGTCTAACGATGTACCACTCTTCTGCACTGGATTCTGCATCGCTAAAATAGAAAAGGCATTGCTTATATACAACTGCTTAACACATGTTTCAACAAGCCATCGTCGAAGGCGCAGACCCCAACCGGACACAAGCCGCCATTTTGGCAATTTTTTACCGATTTGTAAAATAACACGACGTCGATATATATATTTTCACTGTGCAAGGAAGCATATGCCTAGGATAAATAGCTGAGAACTCGCGTGGAAAGCACCCAAGTCTTACATTGTAGTTATCTCAAAAGATCACAATTTTTGACAAGTCGTTATTTTGGCAATTTTTGGCCGAATTGAACAACAACAAGACGCTGCATAAATTCAATATATAATTTTCACTGTGCAAGGAAGCATATTCCTAGGATAAATAGTTTCGGAGAACTCGCGTGGAAAGTACCCAAGTCTTACATTCCATTAATCTCAAGAGATCGCAATTTTTGACAAGTCGCCATTTTGGCAATTTTTGGCCGATTTGAAAAATAACACATCTTTGCACAACTTCAATATATATATTTTAACTCTACAAGGTTGCATGTGCCTAGAGTAAATAGTTTCGGAGAACTTGCGTGGAAACAACCGAAGTCATTACATTAGAGTTATCTAATAAATTGGCAAGTTTTGACAGGTAGCCATTTTGGCAATTTTTGGTCGATTGAAAAATAAAACGAAGTTGCACAACTTCAATATATATATTTTCACTGTGCAAGGTTGCATATGCCTAGGATAAATAGTTTCGGAGAACTTGCGTGGAAACAAAACAGCATCCAAAGTGTGACAAACGGACGGACAGAGGGCAATCCTATAGACCTCCCGTGCTCGCCCGGTTTTGGTCTAATAAAACACAATACAAAATTTTATAGAATCCTTAAAATAATCAAGCCAGTGGTTAAAAGGAATAATTCTTGTTTTGTTTTGTTTTTTTTTTTTTTTGCTCACAATTTCTACTTCATTTAAACGAATCTTTCCATTAAACATAAACTGGCTCAAATTCTCTCAACGCTAGAACTTGGCATGGCACCACACAGACACGATCGATTTATTGAAGTTAGTGTTGAAACTAATGCCAACTAATCATGCAAAAACATTTTGCAAAGGTTGGTGTTTAGATATTTGGCTCAAGCAAATGCACTAAGGCATATGTGTTGTTGATCCCCGTGATAGTCGTTTTCATGCAATATGGCCAGTCTTCACAATATTTTGCATGTTTTTGCAATACACTGCAGTACTCCATGATGACTGTAAAAAGCCATTCTTGCATTAAAGAATCGACAAAACTAGTCTTTTATAGATTTACATGTCCTTAGTTTTAGGTTTGCTTTTTATTTTTGGGCTTAGGCTGGCCTGTGAGGAGACATTCATATTCATGCTAGGGTGGCCTTTAAACTCCAAGCCATGCAGGTCTTACCAAATGCTTTTATGACAAATTCGATTTTAGGAATAAAGTTACCTGTCACTGACTGGATTCTGAAAATATATGTTGCTGTATTTATAAAAATGTTCCCTATAATCCTTCACGTTTCAGCTTGTCTTACAATAAGACATTTTCAACTAACTGTTATATTTGCTTAATGCATTTCAATTTAGTTTAATTGGGAAAAGTGAGTGCTGCAAAGATATTCGGATTATTCGTACACTGTCAGTTCATTATTTGGATAAGTTTAACATTAGAATTACCCTGTTTACTCTTTGTCTGGGCAATACCGTGCTTTTGCGTTGAATTCACAGTTCGTAGTCTTCGCTCTTTGATTCGTCCTCAAAGCTGGAACTTTCTTCTCTGAAAATACTTGGCGGAGAACACATGTGCAACATGTGCAACGGATTATCAAGTGTAATAAATTTACCATTTAACCATGGTTGTGATCTTGCGTATCTTCGTCCCAAGTTCAACTGCATGCTCCAGTGCGTTATTTCCAGTAATCATTTAAATACTGTCATTTACTGACTATTAACCGCCCCGAATTATCAGCCGCACCGCAGCAAAGTTGTTAAAAATGTTTCGTCGACCAGACTTTAAGCTGCACCCCGTCCATACAAAACTCTGTTGTAAAAATTTGTTTAAAATGCATTTTTGCTAACCGCCCTCCCAGTGTCAATAGTTATCCATGTACATGCCTCAATCTCTGTGTTTTAGCACTAATAAGTGCACACAATGGATATTTGTCATTAACGTAAGTATTTTTGGTATCCTTAAGAATATAAATCAATTTTTTTTTCGGATTATTAACCGCCCTGGAAAGTAAACTGCAGGAGGTTTTGTGTGTAAAATCGAACCATAAACTGTGGTTAATATTCCGGAAATTACGTTCCGTAATAGTAGAAATGCAATGGGGATATTTAAATACTACAAACACAACAAGGTTTACTTACGTGTATGAACTTTGTTCAGGTGAAGCATCCAGTTGTGTTCTCGGAAGTTACATTTCATACACTTCAGCTCCTGGAAAATAGAAACTGTCGCCATAATATAGTTTAATTAAGATAGTAAGGAGGCAAAATCTGTTCCGATCTGTTTTTATTATTACAAAATTCTGTAACGGAATACAACCATTTATGGCAGCTGCTTTATCTACCCTCTTGTTCTTTTGTGGAACATGGTCATTTTTAACATGAAGCGTAAAATTTTTCGCCGGATTACCTGCAAATAAAGTAAACCACATAAAACACAGTTGGTTCTTTAAAAACAATACAAACCAGGCAACGCTTACAATAATTCATGTATTTGGTGGTCAGTTATGCATTGTTTCGATCACATTTAAGGAGAAAGCACCAAATGAATGTTTCCATGGCTATCGCTATCTATAATCACATTTAAATTTAACACTAGAAACAATATCCAATGCGTGACATCTCTTTCATGACTGCCACTGACTCGCCGAGCCTTTTTCGTGGGTCTTCTTCAGGTGCCAAGACAAACTCTCCTTCATTAACTGACCAGAAATAGAATATAAAAGTAAAAATTTAATTTCAATAACAAAGTCTGCACTTACACACTTTCTACATGCAAATGTATATTTTTTACTTATGTTTTAAATATCCTTATACCCTTACAGTGTTGCGGTTTTGGCAGGGCAGGTATTTACCCGAAGAACATTGATTTCAGTGTCTTGAATTCAGCACTTATCAAAGACATGCCCATTCCGTTAAGGATTAAAAAGCACAAGCGCATTTTCTGAGCAGCGTTCAGTGTGTTTGGGACAACATCACCAACTCAGGAAACGAAACTGGCTTCTTCTTCTCCGCTTATGTACTGGCCTATCACTTCACTACCACCTGGGTCGCCATGTCAATGACAAGTTGGGATTCTCTGGCCTCTCTCACATATTGCTCAACCATTAATTTTAGCAGAACAAATGCGTAAGCTGAAAGAATATCAAATGCACTCTGTGTTTTACAAAACATTTAGAGTACATTATATGCTTATTATAATATGCAAATTATTTCAACTGTTACGATAGACCAGTCCACTGTCTCATCTGGATGGGACATGGATCATATATGAATTGCACGTAAAATAATTTCGAGACTATTTTAATATACTTATTAAGGAGGAACGTACCCTGCACTCTGTTGAAAAACTGCCTTGAACACACCTTTGCAGACTGAAGCAAAATTATTTTCTGGTTATTCAAATATTATTTCAGTACTCAATCTTGGCAAATTCAAAATTAAATGAAAATTCTCATGTTGTACCAATAACAACATAATATCTTGCATTTTAGGTGGTCGTTTTTCCAATGGTTTTTACATTTTTCAACCATATATTTGACAAAAGAAAAGAAACAACAAACAAAACAAAACTGACTATAAAACTCTTACTATTTCAGATGAGAATGCGTTGAATGTGGACATTGCATTTTATAGAACTTCAACAAAAGAATGTAAATACTGTTGAGTAAATCTTTAAACAAAAAAAGTTACTCAATGGAAATGTTATACACATTTATTAAAACCTGTAACAAATCGTACTAACATGACGCTGTATATGCAAATATTTTCCTGTTATTGCAAGAAAATCCGGTGCAGATGACTTCGCCTATTCTAATAGCCTCCTGACCCGAGACAATTATTCGATGAACCGATTTATCAGAATCCCCGATTACATTTGAGCATATTGAGAAGAACCGATGATTTTAAATTTTATTGTAATAAGCGGCACATTGGATTAACAGATAATAGAATAGGCGATGCCATCTGTATTAAAACAAAAAATTCTATCTTTCGATTTTCAACATGTCTTGTTATTTTGCTCGGAGCTGAGAACCAATTTTTTTTAATTGCTGTTTTTTCGGAAAGTTGCTGTCCCATTTTATCTATTAGGTTTATCTGAGTTAGAATACATTCAATTACATGTTTTCTAATGCTTACTGTATGAGTAATAATCGATTTAAATATGTTTTTGAAACCGATTCGGTAAAAACATTGTTTCTGTATTTTCAAAATCAGCTATTTTTTCCTAGATAAACAAATATCGACTGCAAACTGCGTTTGGTTCGGAATTATATATATCTAAATTTTTTCCTAGATGAATGAATATAGACTGAAACATTGCGTTTGGTTCGAAAAGATATCTAAACGATTAGACAAAAAAATCTGGCATTAAAACAGAAACCTAAAGAATTCGGTATTTTTGAGGAATACAAGAGAACTCGGCCCCACAACGAACTCGACCCAGTCCCGTAATGAACCTCGTCCTGGACTCGTCCCTCTTTTTTCGGAAATCGGATGCTACGTGCAACGCACACAGCGGTGCATTCAACATTTTGTTTTCTATCGAAAGTAAAATAATTACGGATGAATTTTTTTTTCACAAAATGAAAAAAAATATTCGTTTTATTTGCATATTTAACACTTGACAAGCCTTTGGCTTGCAAGAGTTATATGAATTTGTGCGAGCAAAATTCGTCCTTTTTTTTTTTCTTCTTGACACTTTTTCCGATTTTTTGTGTCTTCTTCTTCTCTGACACTATGGGCCCTACGACCATGAAACTTGGGACTTACGAAGAGCTTGATCTGAACATGTGCATGTCACTTTTTATTTTCGTCTTTGATTTCGTTTTCTTTGTTAAAACGCCATGTGAAAAGAGTGTATTTTTTGCAAGTTAATGCGTAGCATTTAAGCCACATCACACACAGTTGCTTAGTGAGCTTTGTGCGAGCTCTCACAACAGAAAGTCAACAGAAACTAAACACTACTCGGCTTATAAGACGTATTCAAGCTGTGTTGTTTGCAATATATTATTCAAGAAATAACCCATTGAAGCCAGTATTTTTGCGTTTTAATTTTTGTCAAGTGTTTAACATTTCGCTAGCGGAATGAGCTTCTAGTTGCAAACTGTATCCATGTGAACAATAACACTTTTACACATAATATATGATCATATTCTATAAAGAGTTAGTGGGAAAGCAAAGTCATTTTTTGGCAAGTCATTATTATTTTACAAGTATGACATATAATAATAAATTCAAAGTGGCAAATCTAGTTCAAATATAGCTCTAGATAGTTCTTGAAATGTCTGGTTTTCGCTTTACAAGCTCCTGTTGTTAAAAAGTTGCAAAATGTCCACTTGTGAACTCAAAAAATTATGAAACAAAAAGTATTCTATAACTTAACACACGATACACTTAAAGTGAGTATTGCATATATTTAAAAGAAACACAAATAAACACGTAACTTTTTCTTTTGTTGAAACTCGACACGTTTAAAATTTTTAAAATGGTCTTTTAGCAACATTTGTCGTGTAGTAATAATAATAATAATAATAATAATAATAATAATAATAATAATAATAATAATAATAATAAACAACACTGTATTATTTAACATAAGAATTCTGAAGCAAATAAGAAACCAGATATTTTCTGGTAGGCTATTCCGGAATAGACTACCGATAAATCGAATGTCAGAAAAATCCGATTTTTTTCAATATTTCATTAATTTATGTTGAAGACTATATAAAAAACTTATTTTCTTGTCTTATAAATAGAAAAAAAAAATTAAATCGCAAGTAAAATTTTTAAATTTCAATAGGTATTTCCATACTGAACTACCGACATTTTAATAAACAGTCATATTAAAATCAATTTTTCAAGATTTTTGTTTTAGTTTCGTCAAAAGATAACAATTAACATCGTTCACTTTTTTCAACCTTTGGTAGAAAAAAAATAGCATTATTGATTTCTGTGACATTTTAATTATCGGTAGTCTATTCTGGAATAGCCTACCAAAAATATCTGGTTTCTTATTTGCTTCAGAATTCTTATTATAAACAATACGATAATAATAATAATAATAATAATAATAATAATAATAATAATAATAATAATAATAATAATTTATCGGTGAAACTGATGAATGTCCCCCGCCACGAACTATGGTCGAATCGAAAAATACGACGTCGCACAACTTCAATATATTTTCACAGTAGTAACAATCAAAAGCCAGGGTTGAATAGCGGCTGAGATTTCGCGTGCACAAAGTTGCACTGTAGGCAAAAGAAATACTAAAACATTGCTTATTTTCAACAAGTCGCCACTTCGTCATTTTTTGGTCGAATCGAAAAATAATGCGACGTCGCACAACTTCAATATATATATTTTCACTGTAGCAACAATCAAAAGCCAGGTTTGAAGAGCGGTTGAGATATCGCGTGCACAAATTTGTGCTTCCAAGTGTCGCCAGACGGACGGACGGACCCGAATACTATAGTCCCCCGCTCCGCAATACGCGGCGGAGGGGGATTAATAATAATATCTGTTGAACCAGACTATCCGCAGCAAGGTGTAGCTGATTTTTAAAGCAGACATATTTCTACTAAACCTCCATTTTAAAAACATGATATGAACCATTGTGAGGCACACTTCTCAACCCATTTTCACACAGAGACAGTGAAATTATTCAAATCGCTTCGGGCAATTTATAACACGTTTGACCTGAAACAAGTATATCCTGAAGCCGAGCTTGCACATTTGTTTATCACAGAAAATAACGTCCACTACATATTGGTAATCCGGAGGTTCTCGAGTATTACTAAAACGGGGTACGGAAAAAATGGCAACGGAAATAATGGCAAGGGAAATATGGCAAGTGGAAATAATGGCAACGGAAAAAATAGCAAAATGAAAAAAAGGAAAAAATGGCAAATTTTACAGGTTTCACTGAAGTTCAGTCGAAAAAAAGAAATCTCCTACCTTGACTACTCAGGATCAAAGAAAGTCCAATCAAAACCACTTAATGCCACTTGATGTCAGGTATTTGGGGTGCAAGCAAAAATGGCAAAACGTAATCCCTGTGTGCAGCACCGTTAATCCTTTGGATGCTCGGGTATCAACGTAACAATACATCTATTTGAGGTGCATCAGGCAAAGCTTATTCGCTGTGTGTACAATGCAGTTACTCTTTCGGATGCTCGGGTGTCAACGTAACAAAACATTTATTTGGGCTGCATCCGGCAAAACTTTAACCCTGTGTATACAGTGTTGCTAATCCTATGGATGTTCGGGTGCCATCACAACAATACATTTATTAGGGGCGTTGTCCAGAATGAGCAACATGCTCGTGATATTACGCTTAAGAATAAATTTGACAAATGTGATAAAATTTTTATTTGTTATTATGCCATTTTTTCCGTTTTTTCACTTTGCCATTTTTTCCGTTGCCATTATTTCCACTTGCCATATTTTCCGTTGCCATTATTTCAGCTGCCATTTTTTCCTACACTCACTAAAACAAGTCGCGTTTTTGAAACAATTATTCAACTAACAAATAACTTCAACCAGAAGAAAAAAAAAAACATGAAAGACTTGGTATATACTACGATTAACAACGCTTAATAATTTTCTCAAAAAATAAGTGATAAACATAAAATTTAACAATACCTCTTTGGGGACTTAACAAAAGAACGCCTTGGAGGGCAGAAGCACCTGTTTTTACAACGCTATGTCTGAGAGAATACATGTTACAAGAACTCTCCAGCACTACTGGTACACAATAGGTATTCTGAACAAGCTCCTTTGTTTCTGAACAAAAGTGTTGTGCTTTTAACTACTTTCCATGTCACAACTGAAACTGGCCCTCGGCTTTGTCCGCGATCATCTTAGCGATGGCGAGTGATGACGTGGCAGCCGGCGATGGAGCGTTGCGCACGTGGATGATTCGACCGCCGATCTCACCAGTACCGCTGTCGAAGACGAAGTCATCCACCAGGCTGCCGTCTTCCGCCAGTGCCTGCGCGCGCACCCCTGACGGTCCCCTGTTGCCAAGCAACCGCAACATGTACACGTCACACAATGTGTCACGACTTTTGTGGTATCGAACATAATGTTAGATTGTAATGTTTTAGCAATTTAATTAAAACACATTTATGATACATGATTTTCATGCATTTAGTTGCAGAACAGAAATTTCCAAGACAAAAAAAAAGACAGTATTTCGCCATAAAGCTTAAGAAAAGCTCAAAACTCGGGTTAGAAAATCGACCCAATGACTCCCACCTGACATGGAATACAAGGGTTAGTTCACGCAAAAACGTATTCCTCATGTTTCTCCTCTTTAATTATCGGTTAACCTAAAATTCAAATCACTTTGGTCCATCAGTGTTCAGCTTTAACTTCGCTGACTGTTCGATGTCTGTAATTAACACTACAGACAATGTCGGCGTAAAAATAATGATGTCAAATAAACCCGAGCCCACCTTATGACGTCAGCTGGCGTCAGTTCCGGAACGAATCTCTGTAGCTGTTTCACTTGAGCTGTAATGTTTACTCCTCTATATAATTCCCCAAAGGCGTAAGATAAATTGCCGAATACTAGCTTCCGCAACCCTCTGAAATTCATAAAAAAAATAGCTGTGGCAAAAAGCATTTTATGCAGACTGAATACATTTCTGTCTTTTATCTATATGCTGTATTTTGATAAATGTTGTGCCTACAAGAAAGCACTGCAGGGCATAACGGCAAAAGGAATTAGGAACCGAATTAAAGAAACCAAAATAACCAGCAAAACTTGGAACAATTCGCGGTCGGGTGTCAAATGCAACATGGGTGAGGTGGTCAAGGAAGGCAGCAAATACACTGAATACGCTAGTGTCAAGCTTCCTATGACGCTATCGGTACGCCACGTATTCGTAGCGTGTCTGCGTGGAGTCTTTCGTGTCTGCGTGGAGTCTTATTTGTGGGCAATAAAATATGGGACTAGCCTCCAAACAGTATTTGTGTGTACGCATGAAAGTACGGCGTCCTTAACTTTGACCGCGTGCTTAATCAATGCACTCTTTGCACGGGGACCACTGGACGTAAACGTGACTTATGCCTGTATTTAATATTGGAGGATCAATGAAAAGTTGATTATGTTTCACTACTGTGTTTCACAACAGCGATCAGGTGTCTTTGAAATGAATAACTTAGACTTTCTCGACTGGCCTTTTGTTATTTAATCAGAATCCTCAGTGAAATAACCTCCGATTACACTTAGTTTGGTGAGAGCCTCAACATTTCTTAACACGGAAACTATTGCTTGGCCAAAAAAAGGTTATTTCTTTGGACATTTTCCCTTGGATGTTCAATTGTATCCTTTTTTGAGAGCTTTAATTAAATACCTTATCGGTTTCCGAATGAAATTTAAATCCCTGGTCGATACATAAATAGACAGTAAACGACAAGAATCCATAGAACGGTTTTGAAACTAAAGTAAAACCACAGAAAACCGTTGAAAAAACATAAGGTCACAGCTCTCATTTTCTCTGCAATACATTCTCTCTATGTGATCTTAACGCACTACAATTTTGAACAAACGCGTTCACACCACAAATCCATCTTCTTATTCAAAACAACTAAATTTTCACGCCAAAAAAGGATCCGAAAACTCCTGAAATTTTGTACAATACTTTCATTCTGCACCCTTGTACCTGAATGCCAGGGCATCGTAGAGGTCCCCCGGACTGACGTCCAACAATCTGTAGCCCTCTCGCTTAAAGGCAAGTACTGCATTCGGACCAAGCCAGATCTCTCCATTCATGCGGGGCGTGAAATGTACGCCGAGGAAGGGAAACCTCGGGTCCGGTACCTTGAAAGAAAACGTAGAAGACACGTCATACTCATCTACTAGACATTTTATATTTTGTATCTCAAGTGAACTCATGTAAAAACGGCTAGGAATTACTAAATATATACCTAAAATGGCCAAGTACGAAGACTGCAATTTCAGTCATTTTATTCGCCTTTAATCTTTCATAAATGACGTACTTACGGGATAAATGTTTCCATTGACAAGATGCTGTTTTTCTGACTTAAGCAGAAGATATTCTCCCCTAAATGGAACGATCTTAGGGACGGAGGAGCAGCCAGACTTCTCCGCTAGGCGATCAGCGTGCAGACCTCCACACGTGATGACGTATTTGGTTCGAAACATTTCTACTTGATTTGACGCTTTCTGAAAAAAAGAGAACGCGTGATCACACATTTGAAGCTTAAGTGGTGTATATTACCATAGTCCTTTTGCAATGAAGCGTATTGCTCCTGAAAATTTCATTGGTCATTTTAATTAAAAAGGGGTGTATTAAAGTTTTTTTTCGTAATGCACTTCAAAAACAGAAACTTACTAACCACGCAGAATTTTCAACGGCTTTAAAAAAGACTAATAGTAGCAGTTACAGTTTTAATATAACCAGACCAGTTACAACTGGTTCTTGTTTGGTTGTTTTTTCTCTAAAATACTCCTGGTTTCGAAACATATTCGGAGTACTCACACTGTGAGTGGCTTTAACTGTGACAGGATAATCTACATTTTCCGTAGTTGTTTCGAAGCCAGAAACGCTGCGACCTAGAAATATTTTGCCACCCATTCTTTCAAAATTTCTACCATAAGATCGTGTCACTTCTCCCCAGTCTACAATTCCAGTTTGTGGCGAGTGCAGCGCTTTTAATCCCTGAAATAAGGCACACAGAATCATCAAAAATACATAACTTTCATGTTTTTCAACAGTCTCAGTAATGACGACTAGTTTGGATGTTGAAATGCCTAGACTTAAGAAATGCATAAATGGCGCTAACTGTATATATATATATATATATATATATATATATATATATATATATATATATATATATGAGACAAACTACAAATGTGTCCGTTCGAACATGGATGCCCTGACTGAACTGCCAAACTGATGGGGAAAACAGATTCCTTGAAGGGCAATTGTCTAGATACATGTTTCAACTATAAAAATGACAATTAACGTATTAGGCTCTCACAAGAAGGCTTAATAAAAACTGAAAGGCCACAGGTGTCATAAGTATCTACTTCAAGCATAGAATTTATAGATATATATGTTACAGCGAATCTGTAAAACGAGCGAATCTATAGATTCGCTGAAAATTTCAGCGAATCTGTAGATTCGCTGACTCACTTAGCCAACCTGAAGATTCGCTGAAAATATTTTTGCTCACTGTTCATGTCTTTCTTAATTGCCGTTAAGTAGACATCTTTTCATAGAACACTCATGCACTGTGAACATTTTTCGGTTCTAAGCGAGTTCAATATATTGTTGGACAAAATTTATGGCCAAAATAGGTAGAACTCGACATACGTTGTTCACAAACCACTTGGTATGAGAAATCAAATAAAAATTTCAAAGTTCAGCAGTGAACTTGAACAACGACGCAAGATCAACAAAACTTAATCAGCTCCAGAACATCAGAAATAAAAGCTCCAAACCAGGTTGGATTGAAATCCGACCAGTTAAACTTGAGACGTGGTATTCACAAACCACTTGGTTTGGGAAGTGCCATGAAAAGTTTGATGTCTCACAGTGACCTTGAAGAACGCCGTAAAGTCACCAAAACCTAATCAGTTCTGGAACATCACATGGTGTTAACGAACCACTTGCTACGAGAAATCCCATGTAAACTTTTGAACGCAACGACCTTGAACAACCACGCAAGGTCACCAAAACTTAATCGGCTCTAGAATATTGTATATTACAGCTAAGTGTGACATTTGATTGAAATCCGACCAATGGACTTTGAGATATGCTGTTCAAAAACCACTTGAAAATCCCATGTAAAATTTCGAAGTCTCGCAGTGACCTTGAGCAACGATGCAAGGTCACCAAAACATAATCAGATCTAGAACATCATATATAGAAGCAACATAACACGTTTGACTGAATCCGATTGCAAGAACTTGAGATACGGTGACGCGCAGAATGACGGACGGACGGACAGACAGGTGGACCATTCAAAAACATAATGCTCCTCCTGTCAGGTCGGGGCATAAAAAAAATAAATAAATAATAAACAAGACAATCGTAGATTGCATATGCATCGCCGAGCAGTTACTATGTTCGACCTTAATTAATTCAGTGAAACTTTACCAATGTAAAGACATAACTTTCATCTGTCTCGATCAATAAACCCTTTCAGACTGTTAAAAACCAAAATAAATTAACTTTGTTGAGAGGGCCATAATTCCGGCAACTTTTGGTCGATCAAACTGAAATATATTCAATATATATTCAATCCAAATCTACAATATATATTTTTTCTCTGTGCAGTAGTTTCAAAGCTATGCGACCAAGGGAAATTAACAAGTCGTCCGAACTAAACACGGACTGAGAAGTGAAAAATAACCTTAAGTTCAGAGAGCCATAATTCCGACAATTATTGGTACTCAAATTGAAATTAAGACGTTGCAAATCTATGTGACTGTGTAAAGTTTCAAAGCAATCAGATAAAGGAAAGTTGACAAAGTGGTCCGAATAAAACAAGTTTAACACGCTACATGGACCAAGAAGAAGTGAAAAATAATCCAAGTTCAGAGGGCCATAATTTCGACAATTTTTGGTTCGATCAAACTAAACGACGTTGCAGCTCTGCTATCTATATTCTTTCATGGGTGAAGTGTCAAAACAATTAGAACAAGCCATCGTCGAAGGCGCAGACCCCAACCGGGCACAACAAGTCGTCATTTTGGCAATTTTCTACCAATCTCAAAAATAACACGACATTGCACAACTTAAACATATATATTTTCACTGTACAAGGTTGCACATGCCTAGGGTAAATAGCTTCGGAGAACTCACGTGGGAACCACTAAGTCTTACATTAGAGTTATCTAACAAATTGGCAAGTTTTGACAAGTCGCCATTTTAACAATTTTTCACCAATTTCAAAAATAACACGACGTTGCACAACTTCAATATATATATTTTCACTGTGCAAGGTTGCATATGCCTAGGGTAAATAGTTTCGGAGAGCTTGCGCGGAAACAAAACAGCATCCAAAGTGTGACACACGGACGGACGGACAGAGGAATGGACGGACGGAGAGCAATCCTACAGACCCCCGGGCTCGCCCGGTTGGGGTCTAAAAAGGAAAGTTAACAAAGTGGCCCGGACAAAACCGTTGTTTGAACACCTTCATGGATTGAGCAGAAGAGGAAACAAATCGCTTAAATTTACAGGGCGATATTTTTGGCCGATCAAACTGAAACCAAAACAATGCAAATCTACAATATATATTCTTTTATTTTTCACTGTGTGAGGTTTCAAAGCTAAGCAATCAGGAAAGTTAACAAAGTGGCCCGAAAAAAAAAACCCACACGAACTGAGAAAAAGTGAAAAATCACTTAAGTTCAGAGGGCCATAATTCTCGCATTTTTTTGTCAATCAAACCGAAACCAAGACGATGGAAATCTACAATATATATTCTTTCACGATGTGAAGTTTCAAAGCTGAGAAAAGTTAACAAAGCGACCCGAACAAAACACCCCATATGGACTGAGAAGAAGAAAAAATTACCTAAGTTTAGAAGGCTATAATTCTGGCAATTTTTAATCGATCAAACTGAAACCAAGACGTTGTAAATCTACAATATATACTTTTTCACTTTGTGAAGTTTCAAAGCTGTGCGACCAAGGCAAGTTAACAAAGTGTCCCGGACAAAAGGGGGCACGGACGGACGGACACGAGGCGTTTCTATATCCCCCGCCCACGGCAGAGGATAATAAATGAATAGATAAATAAATAAATACTGCTGATGCTTCAGATGAACAAAAGCATATCTAAACCATAAAGCATACCCTTGTAAGCGATTTTCTGTGGATTGAAAGGGCAAAAAAAATTGCATTTTACTGTTATTGTTTATTTACTTATTTGTTTATTTGCTCTTTTTTGTGTTCTCTGGGATCATCACCCGATTAAAACATTTTTATTTTATATAAGAACACCTACCACACAATGTGGCTCCACTTGCTTGATTTCGTCTGGACCTAGTATTTTGAGATCTGGTACTTCGTTCTGAATCCCTCTCTCGTATAGGCTATTCAGTCTTTCGACCTCGTGAGGTTCCGTGGCCACAATAAGCTAAAATTACATTTATATCGAAATAATAAACACGAATTTCTGTATCTTTACCTTGAATTTGGTGTTTTTGATTGTGACTTCATCAACTTTCTTCATTTCATTTTTAGACTTTATGTTTTCAATTAGCCCTACGCAGACGCCTGAGCATGAATTTATGACATAGACCACTGCGGTACAACTGCAACAAATGTATGTATGGTAGTCATTATTTAAAGCACTGATTTATCGGCACTATGTTTTGTTCCATGGCTGTCTCCACACCTTGCCACACTTCCTGTACGGCACATTGTATATATGGTAGTCATTATTTAAAGCACTTATTTATCGGCACTATGTTTTGTTCCACGGCTGTCTCCACACCTTGCCACACTTCCTGTACGGCACATTGTTCTCGTCACAGTACTGGTAAGAGAGGCGCAGTCCCTCCACGCACAGCTTGGCCTTGAGTGAGCCTGGCTTGTAGTAGATGCCCGCGTGAATTACGCCACTGTTCTTTCCACTCTGGTGGGCCGCTATATTGGGAAAAAAAACTGTGATGTTTCTTAAAATTGTTTCCTCATAGAACAGCATGTCTCACTTTTGAATCCCGCACTGTTCTTGGACAGTCAGTTCAGCTTTAGCAGGCCTTCCAGAGCTCCTCAGGAAAAAAATGGGTTATTTTAATAGGTCCTTGGTTAAAAAATAGGTTTTTATAGGTTTTTTGGCGTTAAAAAATATTTTTAATAGGTTGTTGGGGCGTCCAAAAAGTAAATTTTTATAAGGTTTCACGTTCTAAAACGTTAAAGTTTTAAACGGTTTAAAGGTTTTAAAACATATTTTAATCGCTTTTTTACTTTAACAGTTTTAATTTATATACAATAAACATATTAATTTAAACAATACAGATACTCTAACAAGAATGTCCAGGGAGATTGTGACCAGCCAAGATCTAGTAAATCACGTATCAATAGGCTTGAATCGTCCCCACAAATGGTTTTCGTATTCTTAAACCCCGTTGTAGAAAACCTGTACATATTTATAAAGGAATCCGGTGAAAATTGTGGGGAAGAAAAAATTTGAAAATTGCCTACAAATATTTTAAATGCCGCCCCCTCCCCCCCCCCCCCCCCCATTTAGCCAATTTTTGGCAGATCGCCAGAAAAGTAACTTTTCAAAAGAGAAACATCAAGAGAACAACAGTACAAAAATAATAAGGAATGCAATCCAAATTGTGGGAGATGAAGTATTTTAAAAATTGGCTATCAGCAAATTAAAAAATGCCCATCCCCCATTTAACCAATATTTGGGAGACCGCCAAAAAGTAATTTTTCAAGAGAAGCCTAACTAGAGAACAACCGTACAAAATTGCAAAGAGATCCGATCCATATTAAGGGAAAAGATTTTGAAAATTGGAAACCAATAAATTAAAAAAAAGATGCCCCCATTTGGCAAATTTTTGGCGGATCGTAAAAAAAGTAACTCTTCAAGAGAGAACTACGTATAGAACATTCGTGCAAAATTTAAAGAAAATCTTATGATTGTAGGAGAAGAACTAGAAGAAGCATTTTGAACTTTTTAACCAAAAGATTTTGAATGCCCTCAATTTAGCCAATTTTTGGCGGATCGCCAAAAAAAGTAATTTTTTAAGAGAGGCCTACCTGGAGGACAATTGTACAAAATTTTAAATAATTTAATCAAAATTGTGGCAGAAGAAGCATTTTGAAAATCGGGAACTGAACAGTTTGAAATGCCCCCATTTGGCCAAATTTTGGTGCATCGCCAAAAAAAAGTTTTTAAGACAGGCCTACATAGAGAACAGTCGTACAAAATTTGAAAGGAATCCGATCAAACTTGAAGGAGAAGAAGCATTTTAATTAAAAGTTTACTTATGTTCATACGTACACACGTACATACGGACGACGGATATCCCTTTTTTTGATAACATTTTGTGTAAGAAATGCATACTATTCAGAAAAATAAACAGGCAACAAAAAAATTAATTAGCAGTGTAAAAAATAGGTTTTAATAGGTCATTTTCGCAAAAAAAGAAAATAGGTCCATTTTGAAAAAGTAGGTTTAATAGGTTTTAATGGCTTTAATAGGTCCCGCTGGAAGGCCTGCTTTAGTTCTTTAAGCACGGACGATTTTTTTTGTCAGAAACCAGCCAGGCTGCACAAAACAGTTTTACAGAAAATTTGGCTGTCGTACTCGCGCTAAATTCTACTACTGTTTCAACTTTAAAACTTTTTATGTTTTAAGGAATATAGTTTCCAGTTTTTTTTTATGTTTTATTCTGTACATACGAAAACAGTATCTTCAAGTAGCAGTTATAAAACTGGTTCCCCCCGTGATCTGATTGGATGTGCCCCTTTTACTCAACAGGTCATTAAAAACAAATTCATGCGCTTGGGGATCCATACGGGTCTTTTTTCGCCATAACATTATCCCTGGTCTAAGACGGACAGCGCTGGGATGAGAAAATTTGGCACAGACATAATGTAGCATATCTAGTCTGTCCAACTCAATTTTTTCAGAAATTCATTAACATTTATATGCAAAAATGGACATTGAAATTTTGCCAATGAAGCTCATAACTAAGGCGGATAAGGCACATGACATGATAACAGCGTAGTCATATTGATCGCTCAACTGTCCACCATTAGGGCAATTATAAGCGAAATCACACTTGGGGCGTTCCCAATAAAAATGCGCAAAAATTCTGTATTTCGAATAAAATAACCGGGTAAAAATGAAAGAAATGACAGAGAGATTTCGCCTAAATGTCAAATTTTTCTTGCACCAAACAGCAATCGGCTTTTTAACAAACCCTATGCTATTTTAAAAATTTATATTGCTCTTTTTTCTCCTTTCTTTTTTTTATTAGTTTACACTATCTGACGCAGAAAGATGAAGGTTGGCTCACCTACAGAGGATGTTGAGATGTCGTGAAGTTCGTAATTTTTTTTTACTTTGATTTCAAGCTTAAAGTCATATTGAGGTCAAATTATTTTTTTTTACCTCAAAGTGGTTTTCAGAAAACTCTTCCTACAAAGGTTTGACGTAGAATGACGACATTACTTAAACGTACAGAGGGTAATGTGTGCTTGTGAAATTCGCTATTTTTTCACCTTAAACTCCAAGGCTAAGGTCAAATTGAGGTGAAAATATTTTTGAACCTTAATTTATCACGGGAACCGGCTAGAAATAACACTGAAATTCTCGTTTGAACACCTATACGGTTTCAGTACTGAGTAACCTCGCGATCTGAATCTTGATATTCAAGATCAAGGTCAAAAAGTCAAGTGACCTTTGTACCGTAATTCATGGCAAATAGGACGCGGCCTATATGGTGTTTTTTCGTTAAAAATGGACTTCTGAGTCCTATATGCCGTTTTACTTTTTTTAGCAAGGGAGGCCTCATTTTTTTATATGGAAAAAATAACATTTTTTAATTAAATAAGCTTTTGAACGCAATGAAACAAACGTTTCCTTTTACTCTCTTTATAATCGTAGCAGATCTCATAACTAAAAACACAAAATATCCATAGTATCCACAAAATATCGATGGCGTAGGTCACACACTCAGTATCTTTCCAGGCAGTTCAAACATCCATACAATGTCAGTCATCACTCGGATTGAAGCCTCCGAAGTCACTCTCCTCGGCATCTGAGGTCAACAGAGCTCGGAGCTCTGGGATAAGTTCAGCGGGACGCCGTTCGTCGGTGTCGGTCTCGTCGTCACTAGAGGGGTAGAACTATAGATAGTGCAGGACAGAGCATAGTCTTAATCCCCAGAAAATATACAATCATAGTTATGGTATACCACAATGTGAACGTACATTTTTTCTAAAATTGAGGTGCGTCTTATATGCCGTGGCGTCCTATATGTCGTTTTACTTTCAAAAATGGCGATTTTGCCCCCCCCCCCCCCCCCTGCGTCCTATATGCGAGGCGTCCTATATGCCGTGAATTACGGTATATCGAAAAGGCGTTAGAGAAGGATTGAAAATCATTCATAAAACAATTGGAGATTTTGTGCTTATTTTGACTCTTTTGGCATGACAGACATTATATAAGAGCTACCTCGGTAAACTTGACCTCCTGGGTCATGGTCAAGGTCAAAAACCAGAAGTTGACCATTATATCCAAAACGGTTAGAGATAATGTGATTTTGAGCATATTTTCCACCCTTTGGACCTAAAAGATGTTATGTAAGCGGTACCTCAGTGACCTTGACCTTCTCGGCCACAAAGAGGTGCCTTGGTGACCTTGACTTGGTAACGTTCAAGGTCAACAACCGGAAATTGACTGTTATCTCGAAAACGGTTAGAGACAGAGTGATGTTGAGCTCATTTTTAACCCTTTAGGTCAAAACGACGACAAAGACTTGGTACTGCGTGAGCTTCTTGGTCATAATTTAATACAGATACTTTCTTTAGTGGTTTCTGCAAGTGGGTTTATTCCGCTGTCTAGCGGCATTCAGTCTAGTTTCTCTTTGCTTTTCACCGCCACTGACGCTTTTTTTTGTTTGATTGTTTCTATTATTCATTGAGTGAGAAGCTGCAAGCGGACAAGGCGCCAGTACAAACATCAAGATGACTTCTGCCTGCGATTGCACCATTTTTACCTAATCTTTTTTCTTTGATTCCAACATTTTTCACCTCTCAGTTTTTTTAGACCCGGCACTGCAGATAAGTTGTCATGCCTATCCATATTCTATGAACCCGGTTAATGGGAAAGATACTCAAATGAACAATCTTTGAACTACAGTAAAACCTCTGTTAGTGAACACCTCTATATAATGAATGATTTTTTCGGTTCCAAATATTACCATTGACTTAACCATAGGTATTTTGTTGTAGGTTCTCGTCAGTAAACACCTCTATACTCTGAACAGTGAACACTTGCTGGGGTCCCAAATCATGGTCAATGTCAGTGCAAGCAAACCTCTAACCTCTAAGATATTTTGCCGGTACATTTTCCCAATTTGTTTATGCAATTATTGGGCCCTTATCTTGCCCCATATGCAGTGTAGCCCATATTAGTGGGAGTATTAGTTATGTTTACTGAGTTATGTGCTCATAGCCTCCAAGTACTTAGGGACAACAGGACAAAAAGGTTGAAATAATGACACACTACGCGTAGCGGTGGGGATCAAGAGTAATTAAGATAATGGCATGAGTTTTACGACTAAAAAGCTTGCTTATGTTTGTTGAGTACTGTCTGATGACGCCTATATAAACAGCTGTAAATGATGATTTGGGTACAATTGTTATTTCGAAAACATGTCTACGCCTGTCGTACGTTATTACGTTTGTGTATGGCAACCCTTTTTATATTATTAAAGTGTGAAGTATAAACAAATGGTTTCGTTTAATTTGAACCTCAAAAATCACCTTCTGACTTACGAAAATCTTGAACCTCCCGTTAGTGAATACCAGGAGTGTGTTCCGGGGGCATAGTTTTCTATGTATACATATATGACACTATATATATGGCAAGGTATATATATATATATATATATATATATATATATATATATATATATATATATATATATATATACTCGTATAACTGAATACTGTGCGATGTCCTGTGAACAAAACTAAATAACTAAATTTCACAAAAACGTATAAATCAATACTGAAACTAAATGGTTCATCAATATATACAGATATATTTGAAATGAGTAAAACTGAAAGATATCTATCAAGTACAAATATAAATGTATCATGAAAAAGGCCGGACCGGCCATACATGGCCCGAAATTCAGCTTTACCCAGCCCTGTCGACGAAAAGGGTCGGGCCGGGCCGGGCCTCGGAACACAGCCCTAGTGAATACCTCGACATAGAGAACATTTTGCTCGGTCCCGAGAGTGTTCATTATAAAGAGGTTTTACTGTATTTAGAAGACGTGCATATTAATGCCACCGACACAGTAAATTGTTTTTGCACTACGCAGAAAATATGTAACAAAACAGTCTCGTTTCCCACCTGGCTATAAACAAACATGTTAACATGACATATGGATACAGCCTTCCACAGAGGCCGATATGCATGTAACAATCGCCACATAACCCACGGCTTACATCAATTGCTTACAACGTGCTTATGAAGCATATGACTGAAACATATGGGGACCTGTGCCAATACTTGCCCCGCCCCCCCCCCCACCACTGAACTCACCAACAACGTTCTCCTTGTCAAGCACAGCGCAAGCGAGGTGTGGATGCCTGATTGACAGCTCTCGCGCCGTTGCTAAGCCAACAATGCCCGCCCCAACGACGATGGCATCAAAACAGTTGTCTTGTGCTCTACATCCATAAAAAAAAAGAAAAACAAATCAAATCGTGTTCGAAATTTTCCAAAACAAGTAGGTCAGTGAAACTGACTATGTCCCGCGCCTTCGTACAATCGCTGTATTTGATTTTGTTAGGTTGGACTACAACCCAATTCGTATCATATTCAGGAATATATGGAAACAAATTCACTCAAGTGCTGAAAGACTGTGTGAATTTCCGAAGTCCAGCAGGGCCAATGTCCTCGGGCAGACGTGGCTCATTTACAATACCAATTCTTGTTAGAACCCATACTACCTATATGCAAAATATTTTGAAAATCGATCAAGAAATATAAGCTTAATTGTGTTAACAAACTTACTCAATTGCTCAAGGAATGTGCAATTTTTTAAAGTCCACCTGGGCCAATGTCCTTGGACCGACCTATTTCATTTATAAGACTAACCCTTGTTATCACCCACACTAGGTGTATGTACATTATTTCGACAATCGATAAAAAAATGTCCAGCTGGGCCAATGTGCTCGGGCCGACACATTTCATTTACAATACCAAACCTTGTTGGTTCCAATACTACTCATAGTTAAGATATCTTATAAATCGATGCAGAAATGTAGGCTTGAGTGTGTTAACAAACTCATTCCAGTATGTAAGGGTTGTGAAAATTTCTGAAGTTCAGCTGGGCCGATGTCCTTGGGCCGACAGGGCTCATTTACAATACCGACCTTTGTTGGTTCCAATACTTCCTATATGTAAAAGATTTCAACAATCGATCCAGAAATTTAGGCTTGAGTGTGTTAACAAACTCATTGAAATGAGTAAGGATTGGGAAAATTTGTGAAGTTCAGCCGGGCCAATGTCCTTGGGTCGACATGGCTCATTGACAATACCAACTTGTTGGTTCTAATTCTACTTATAGTTAAGATATCTTATAAATCGATGCAGAAATGTAGGATTGAGTGTTTTAAAACAAATTCATTCCAGTATGTAAGGGTTGTGAAAATTTCTGATGTTCAGCTGGGCCAGTGTACTTTGGCCGACAGGGCTTATTTGCAATACCGACCTTTATTGGTTCCAATACTTCCTATATGTAAAAGATTTCAAGAATTGATCCAGAAATGTAGGCGTGAGTGTGTTAGCAAACTCATTCAACTGAGTAAAGATTTGGAAAACTTGTGCAGTTCAGCTGGGCCAATGTCCTTGGGCCGGCATGACTCATTTACAATACTGATCCTTGTTCGTTATCGATATCTTAACAATCAGTTGAAAAATGTAGGCTTGTGTGTGTTAACAAAAAAGGTGTCGACAGACGGACAAACAGACCCGAAAACTATAGTCTCCCGGCGGTTGACTAATAAAAAGGTTTCAAGCCATCACTGTAGTTTCTTTCTTTAACATAGGCAGCTAAAATGGTCTCACAGTGTATCAAAGGTCATTTTCGAACTTCTCACTTTGGAAGAAATTTACACGCAGTGCCCATTCACGGAGAAGTGTCTTAGGAAGTAGTATGCAGCAAAGTAAATGCCGGAGACATGATACTGGCGTTTTGTTGAGCAAAACTAGTGTCTTCCAAAAAAAGAAATCAAAAGCAATCAAAAACAAAACAAAACAAAACAAAACGCAATCCGTGCATAACGCGATAGAATTCAAATGCAAAAAAAAAAAAGAAAAAACAAACATAAAAATTGCTCCTTCCCCCTGCAAAAGCAAAAAAAAATATGGAAGCCATTCTTATTTCGGATCAAACTGAAAGTCGAGCCGAAGGGCTAATTTTGGGTCTGAAATATATCTGGAAAATTGTGCGACCACAAGCCTTACTGTTCTCGAAAAAAATGAAGGCATGGCAGTCATATTAGACTCAATATCCAACTTGATACCAGTACCGACAAGACATGCGTTTGGTGTTTGCATAACATTAAGTAAATCACCCACGTGGTTTCCAAGGTATCGTGTTTACACAGTTGCATAATAGACAGAGGGACATGAAGCGAATGACAATAACCTGCACTCAAAATTTGCCAAATGGCATAAACTGCTCTGCAAAAAAATCAAGAGTACCGACACCCATCACTGGCTCCAACACCCACCCCTCCTAAAAAATACAATAAAAAAATAGAGCGGCAAGTGCGCACCAACATCACTTGTCTGTGAAATCAACAACAGTTTTTAGTTTTTAGCATATATCACCTTTTCCTTGAAATTTTGGGGGAAAAGTTGAAGGGCCCATATAGTGTATGGAGACAAATATTTCAATGCCTCCAACATCTTCCAAATACTTTGCAAAAAGGTATTTTTAATTGAGACGTTTTACCTAGTAATCGTAAAGAATGTGCTTAATCACATTATCACCAGATAAGCAATATTTCGTCTAACAGTCTTAGAATATTCAAATGTTTCTACTTTTTAAACATAAGTATTGCCTAACCTTGCAGTCTTGAGGCCTTGCCGAGCCTAACTGATATCAGTCTGCCTAGTATTAAAGAGCAATTTAGCAGAGTTCACCAAACGGGGATATGGAGAAGACACTTCACGGAAGAGTTCAAATTCAAGTCACAGTCTGGTTAAAATTAAACTGCTTTATCAGATTACAGCAGAAGATAATAAAAGGGAAGCTGTGAACATTTAGTTAAATGCACACTACATTCGGCAAATTATTAGTGTAGGCTCTTGCGAAACTTGAACATGAATTTTATTCCTTTTTCTGTCCCTCCCACTTGATTCAACCGATTCAATCAGCTGAAGAACATTTTTTCTTGTTTATTCGATTTTACTTTTTACTGGAATCGTTCGAATGTGTTAGTAGTTTTAGCAAAGACTGAAACTTCTCAACGCAACAGCACCTACACGCTCCCCGGGCAAGCAGAAGAGTGCAGGCTTATATCACAAACTTTCAATCGACACCCATTAATTTTTTTTGTTTTTGTTACCAAAACAAATGTCTCCCCGACTAAACCCAAAATTCACCAATAACCATTTTCCATTTCCTTTGTCCCAGACAGCTCTTCCACATAGATTTATTTAAGCGAGTCTATGCTATTTTCAGAATACCAAAACCTTTTGCCTTACATTAGTGTATCCCATGAGCACAGTAGTCGGGTTGTCTATCACCTTTATCCCATTACTGAAGGAGGAAGGAGGGAGGGAGGAGGTACGTAACTTGAATTGTGCCTATTTCAATCCTCTTTTTATACAAATTTAGGCTTAGGTATTTTATCTCGGTCTGGAAGGTGGTCACTAAAGAATTGTTATTGTACGTCGTTTTTGTCCGTTTTAGGTTGGTGGCCGCTAAAACAGATCTTACTGCACATCCTTTTTTCCCCCGGTTTTGAAGTCGGTCATTGCAGCAGCTTTACTGTTGATTGATTGATTGGTTTAACGACAACAGCAACCCGTTAGGGTCATACTGTGTCGGTTCTGTTGCTATAGAAAGACTAAGTTGAAACTAAAAACAATTAAAATAGACAAAACAAGTAGTATATACATCTAAAAACCAACTAAATTCAATTTAAAACTTACTCTACAACTGTATTTCTTTAAGAAAAGAAATAAGTTTACTTTGTGCTACGTCTGTAAAAAGGTCTTTCATGCAATTCACACTGTAGTAGCGTGAACGAATGTTCTGAAAATCTACGCAATTGAGTAGAATATGTTTCACAGTCAAACGTTCTTGGCAAGGAATATATTCTGGAGGCGCATCGCCTCTCAAAAGATATTCGTGGGTGATGTATGTATGCCCGATTCGACCTCTATGCATAACCATTGTGTCGCGAATATTGCCGAGAACTAGCTGCTTTTGTCCAAGTGTTGGTTGGATTTGAAAGAGTTTATTTCTCTGTTCGTTCAACTTTTGTTGTCAAAGGTTTTTTTACATAACTTGAAATATGGGGTTTAAATTTAGAGTATGGTATGAGAAGGTCGGATATGTTGTAGTTTAGCGCCTCATTTGTTGCCTGGTCCGCAGCTTCATTATCCGGTATGCCGACGTGCTTGGCACCCAGCAAAACACTACGATTTGCCTTATTTGATTGTATTTCGTAACGTTTTATTAGGTCTAAAATCATTGGGTTCGACACTTGCAGATTTTCTAGTGATTGTAAGACCGATAAGGAATCGACACAGATAAGAAACTTTTTGTACCTACTAATCATGACGATTTCCATGGCTACTTAGAGTGCCCGAACCTCCGCGGAAACGATGGAGGAGCCGTTTGGTGATCTTGTTTTCAGGGTATTTGATTTTGTAACTATTGAGGCAGCAAATTTGCTATCGAGTTTAGATCCGTCCGTGTATATGAAATAATGGTGTAGATAGGTTTCCTTTATCTCAGCAAACCTAACTTTGAACTCGTCACCATTTGTTGCGTCTTAGGGAAAGTTTGTCAGAGTTTTGTTTTTGGTTGGTCTTTGTATTTTCCATGTTGGGTATTCCGAAATTTTTGAGTTTGCAATTTGTTCGACTTTGATTCCAGTATTATTAAGGTGGTTACGGATTCCAGTGCCAAAGGGTACGATAACCGTAGGGCGTGTGTTTAGGACTTCTGAATGGTCTGCTTCGAACACTGCTTTATGGGTGGAGTTTTCTTTATTTGGTATAGTTTAATAGCATATTGCATTGAGATTTTGATTATAACGGTTGTTCATTTGATTCAACCTGAAGGCTTTCCGCAGGTGACGTTCTGAAAGCGTTAAGGCAGAAGCGAAGGCCTTGGTTTTTGTATTGGATTTACCATCTTTAAGTACGAGGGCCTTCCCAGGGCCTTCCCGATACGCAGACGATGCTACCATAATCTACTCTAGATCTTATTAATGATCTACACAGTAGTAATGCAGTACTGGTATCTGTTCCCCAGTCTTGGGTGGAGACGACTCGTAGCAGGTTGAGTGCCTTTTGACATTTCCTCTTCACGTCTTTTATGTGGGGAATAAAATTTAGCTTTGAGTCCAGAATTAGACCAAGGAAATTGTTTTCCTTTACTACAGGTATCTGAGTGTTTGATAAGTATAAAATAGGATCTTCGTGTGGCTTTCGCTTGTTGCAAAAGTGCATGCAAATCGTTTTGGTTTGCGAAAACTTGAAACCATTTTAGTCAGCCCATTTCTGAAAAGAGTTTATATTTTCCTGGAGGCAACGATGAGATTCATATTCTTACTCCTGGCAGACATAGCAAAATCGTCTACAAAGAGTGAGCTGTCTATTCCCTGTTTAGTTGCGCCTTTGATACTATTGATTAGAAACAAGAGAATTGATAGAATACAGCCTTGAGGATACCCCTCTTCTTGCTCAGAATAGTCCGAGAAAATAGAACCGAGACCGACTTAAAACCGCCTGTCATTTAAAACCGTTTCAATGAATTCAGGAAGACGACCTCGTACGCCAAGGTTGTAGAGGTCTTGCATGACCCCGTGTTTCCAAGGCGTGTCCTAGGCTTTTTCTAAATCGAAGAAAACAGTGACGACATGTTCGTTATTGATAAAACCTTCTCTTATAAATGATTCGAGTCTATGGTACTTCTTTCTTTTCTGAAGCCAGTTTGAATGTCAGTAAGCAGATGATTTTTCTCTAAATACCAAATTAGTCTTGCAGCTATCATTCGCTATAGTGCTTTGCACAATGACCTTGTCAGAGATATTGGGCGGTAATTTGGGGGATTAGTAGGATCCTTATTCCGTTTTGGGATTTGTATGATGGTGGCCTCTTTCCATATTTCAGGAAAGTTTCCTGTAGTCCTAACTTGGTTGAGTAATTCTAGGAGGACTTCAAGGGTTTCCACAGGTAGGTGTTTTAGAACCTGTTGGTGCGGGTCGTCTGGTCCGTCAGCTGAGTTTTGTATGGCGTCTTTCAACTCCGCCAGGGTAAAGGTGCTATTGTACTGCTCCAAATTATTTGAGGTGAAGTCCATTGGTATTTGTTCTTCTGCTTCTTGTATTTGACAAGACGCTTGGGAGTAATTGTCACATGAAGAGTTGAATTGAAAGGTTCTGGCAAAGTTATTTCATCGAATTTTGCAATAGCCGTTTGTATTAGTTGGTAGTATTGTGACTGCTGACATAAAATTGGCGAAGAGTTATTGCTTTTTTGCAGTCGTCGTTAAACCAAGGTTTCTGTGGCTTTTTAGTGTTTCCGAAGGTTTTAGATACGGTTTTTTCATGATTGCCTGGATTGGGATAGTAATGAGTAAAATCAGGTCGTCACCATGTGTAAAGTGGTTTTTAGGGCCTTTGGGCATAGTTTCCAAAGGCCCTAATCAAGTTAATCAAGTCGTTAAGTTCTTCTCGTTGGGGTTTGGAGGGTGGTGGTAGGCACATGTTACAAATGGAAAAAGTTTTCTTCATCGTAACATGAACTGTAGTTGCTTGCAGGTTTGTATTTAATTTGACTTCACTTTGAATACCGTTGTTTCGGATTAAGGTAGTGATTCCGCCCGAGGCGCGGTTGTTATTTGCATTCTTGTGGGGGGAATATCAGTACCGTATGTTTCTTGGAGGCAAAAGATGGACGGGTTATATTGCTGGCTCAGAGTTAAAAGATCTATCTGGTTGGTCCACATACCTCTAATGTTCCAGTGAACTATTGTCATTAGGTACTGTTGACTCTAGGTTTGCTGATTGCTACTCGTGGTGGCTTGGGATGTACAGGAAGGGTCTGAAGGGAACTCTTACGCTCCTCTGCTGAAATTATTTTTGGAGAGGGATGTAGCGAGGTTCCAACTTCAATAACCTCCATTAAAGCAGTAAATTTGTTCTCAGATTCCCTGTTTCTTTGGTTCAGTTGTTGTCTCTGCGTAACGACTTGGGCTTTGTTTTTCAGTCTTGTTGTGTTTTACCGGGCTCTTACTCATTTGGTTCCGGTATTTTCGAGGTACAGTAAAACCCCGGATATGGACACCCTCTATTATGAACACCCCTGAATTATGGACAGTATTTTTCAGTCTGTTTTAAAAGGCCATAGAGTTCTGTTATATCTAGACCCCTCTTTTGGGGACACCCCTCTATTCAGAATTAGGGACACTCTTTTTATCCCGTAAGTACGGTTACACATTTAAAACAACCCCTCTATTGTGGACACTCAAATTGCTGCCCATATTTTGTACGTTATGTAAACAACACCTATCAACTTGTTACTCCGTAGTGTTTGTTTTTTCGCTATTGCTATCTGTGGGTATTGAGTACATTATATTGAACACAGTGCATGTAAAGACAATAGGGCTTATTACAAAAGATGTGTGCTTAAGAGATAAGCTTTATACTACTAAACCCTATTGACATGTGCTCCATCTTTTAAAATGCGTATAATGAAACAAGTAATTCATTGTCTTTATACTCAGTTAAGATGTTATACAAGGTGTTAAATCTGAATATCGGTGGTGTGAAAAGAAAACGGAACGAACTTTCGCTATCTGATAAAGTTAAAATAATCAAAGTTAGTGATGGAAAAAGTGTAAGAAAAACAGCCAAAGATTTTAGTTGTAGTTATCAGACAAAACAGAACCTCGAAATTAGGGACACCCCGCCATTAAGGACAAAATTATTCAGTCACTTTTTGTCCCTAATACCGGGGTTTCACTGTACTTGGTTTTGGAGTTTTAGGTGGGGAGGAGTTTACTGCTTTCTTGATGTTGATCTTGGTGTAATTACTTGGACTTTATTTTTCTTTTGTATTTTGTTCATTTACCCAGGCCCAGTCGGCCTGGCATGAGGTAGTTCGGCTTTCTGGCTTCCTTGCTGCAGCATATGATTTAGCTGGATTTGTAGCTAGCATGGCTAGTTTCCTTGCTTCTGGGTAGGTGACAGAGTGGGTGAAATTGATATCCTCCACTTTTCTGGAAGGTCCACCGTGGGCAATCTTTTGAAGAAGCCTGGTGGTTTCCTGAGCAATTGGCGCAGGTTGGTGTTCTTGCGGAGCAGGATTCAAAGGTGTGGCCTTCCTTGCCACATTTAGCGTAAGATGGCAGTTTTGCTTTACAGGTTGTTTTGGTGTGTCCGTACTTCTGGCAATTGAAACACCGCATCGGGTTTGGAATATAAGTTTTAACCGGAAGACTAAGGTAACCCCCATTGTAATTTTGGCTGGGAGTGTAGGTTTGTTGAAAGTGAGAACCAAGGAACCTCTCTGACCCAGAAAGCGCACATCTGTCACTGCTTCGGTTTTCATTTCTTCCACGATTTCCTCCACAGAGCAGTTAGTTAGTTAGTTAGTTATTTGATTGGTTTAACGACACCGCCAACCTGTTGCAGGTCATATTGTGTCATTCCTGGTAACTTTGTCGAATTTATACTTTATTGATTAAAAATGATTATAAAATAAAGTCTCAAATATACTAAAAAATATACTAAAAATAGACTTAATGGTGGTCTACACATAGGAATACATATTAATCTCTTTTAAAAATTCTAGGACCTTGTTGGAATTTACCTTCTCAAAGAGCTCTCTCATGGAATCAACTCTATAATAACGGGGACGAATGTGATTGAAGTCTATACAATCTATCAAGATGTGTTTTACTGTATACCGTTCCTGACAACTTACACATTCGGGTTGTGGTTCACCTCTTAAGAGGTGTTTGTGAGTAGTGTAAGAATGTCCTATTCTTAATCTTTGAATTACCATATCGTCGCGAAGGCCATTTAGGGAGGGCAATTTGTGCCCTACCACAGGGTTAATTTGGTATAGCTTATTGTTGGTTTGTTCATCCCAATATTGTTGCCATAGATTTTTGACATATCTAGAAATATGGCACTTAAAATCTGATGACGGTATAAGGAAATCTGAGCAGTCTTGGTTTAACGCTTCTTTGGCGCCTTTGTCGGCTGCCTCGTTGCCCGGGATTCCAACGTGGCTCGGTACCCAACAAAATATTATCTCTTTGCCAGCTTTTACCACTTCGTCGTGTTTTTCTATCAAGTCCAAAATTATTGGGTTGGATACCTGTAAGTTTTCTAGTGACTCAAGCACTGACATGGAGTCCACGCACAATATGAATTTTTTGTAGCGGCTAATCTTGACAATTTGCATAGCTAGCTGCAGGGCTCTAACTTCTGCAGAGAAAATAGAAGACCCATCAGGGAGCCTGGTTCTAAATGTATTATTTTCTGTGACAATAGCTGCTGCAGCCTTGTCCTCAAGTTTGGAACCATCGGTATATATGAAATGGTAGTCATTATAATTATCCTTTAATTCTGCAAATTTTGACTGAAATACACACGGGTTAGTTCGTTCTTTTGTGGACTCAGAAAGAGTCTTCAAGACCACAGGTTTCGTTAACTTCCAAGGGGGTTGGTTAGGTATTTTGTAATTTGCAACAGATTCAACGATTATACCTGCTTCTTGCAGGTGTGGTATAATCCTACTTCCAAGGGGGGGAATAGCATTGGTACCTCTATACGCATAATGTGATCCGAAAACAATCTGATGAGTAGGGTTATTTCTATTGGCGTAAAGTTTTATACAATACTGCATGGCAAGTTTTAACCGCCGTATATTGAGAGGTTGTTCATTTGCCTCAACGTGTAAACTGTCGGCTGGGGATGTTCTAAAGGCATTTAAACATATTCTTAAGCCTTGATTCTGTATCGGTTCTAGCATCTTGAGATATGATGGTCTAGTTGAGCCATAAACTATACTGCCATAGTCCAGTCGCGATCTAATTAGAGCTCTATACAACATGAGTTTAGTATCCCGATCTGCTCCCCAATCGTGGGAGGAGATGACTCTCAGTAAATTTAAGGCCTTCTGACACTTTCTTCGGAGGTGTTTGATATGTGGGATAAAACTAAGTTGGCTATCAAAAATTAAACCTAAAAATTTGTTTTCCTTGACAACAGGGATTTGCACGTTAGAGATGTGTAAAACTGGATCGTCGTGCTGTTTTCGTTTTTTACAAAAGTGTATACAAACCGTTTTGGTTTGTGAGAATTTAAAACCATTCTTATTCGCCCAAACTTGGAGAGAATAAATACTCTGCTGAAGACGACGCTGTATTAAATTCATACTTTTGCCTCTACACGACATGGCAAAATCATCCACGAAGAGTGAGCTATCTATCCCCTGTCTCAGTGTATCTTTTATATTGTTGATTTTTATCAGGAAAAGTAGAATTGAAAGGATGCATCCTTGCGGGAAGCCTTCCTCTTGTTCAAAGTATTCTGAGAATATTGTACTAAGGCGAACCCTGAATCGACGGTCGTCCAGGAATCCTTTTATAAACTGGGGCAGACGGCCTCGGAGGCCGAAATCAAAAAGATCCTTTAGTACTCCGTGTTTCCATGCTGTGTCATAAGCTTTTTCCAAGTCGAAGAAAACGGTAACAACATGTTCCTTGTTATTGGAAGCTTCTTTCACAAAAGATTCTAATCTTACAAGATGGTCCAGAGTGCTCCTTTGTTTCCTAAAGCCACTCTGTATGTCGGCAAGCAAGAGCAGAATTTTAGCTCTGGGTTTCAGACAACTCCTTTAGATGGGTTAAGTGTTCTATGGGCAGTTGCTCTCATGGGTACACCGACGAAGTTTTCTAATTGTAGTAGTGGAGTGCTGTGTCTACGGTCAGTAACATGAACCAGTAGAGAACCTGATCTTACTCGTTTAACAGTGTACCGTGTTCCAACTAGCTCATTAAGCCCCTTTTCAATTGCGATAGGAGAGACCTTAAGGTGTCCGTCCCGAGGTGAAACGATAATATACTCGGGGAAAGGCGCGGGACGATTCAATTTCGACATGTCGCGTTTTTGTCGATGTTCTTGTCATGTCGGATCCAGCTTTACTATACGTACTTTTTCATCCGGGTCTGGAAGGTGGTCAAGGCAGGCGTGTTTTACCGTACATCTTGATATCCGAAACTGGATGTTGGTCACTATAAAGCGGTTTTACTTCACGTCTTTTTATCAAGATATTTTGCCCAAATCATATGCAAATTTTACGTGATGAAGTCATACGCCGCACTCGTTTGTTGTACTACCGACAAAATTTGGCAGAATCTTTCGGACCCATTAAGCAACAATCATACCAAGTTTGAGCTTTCTCCGATGTTCAGCGGCTGAGGAATTTTGCACATACGATTTTTATGTAACGACGTTACGTGCGTCAAACGTCCGTCCGACCTACCCAAGGAATGAACAGATCAAGTTTGAAGTCGATCCGACTTCTCATTCTCGAGATATCTTGCACACAAGATCATGTTCAAAATATATAGATATTTTACGTACAGCCATTATACGTATAACCGCATAGCAAACTCGATTAGCCAGTTCCTCCATTGCGAGAGCGGACCTTTTAAAATAGCTATTTATATTTTTGGAACATTATTTTCGAAGCTATAGATAATAAATGAACATTATTTTGGCAGGAACTTATGCGTTTGATTTTTGCGACAAATTTAATTGATGAATACTTAAAAAACTTTGTCCCGCCGTCAGTGCTCCCTCAAATCTGATAAGATGGTCCAGGTAGCAACCATAGTTAAGTGATATAACACACCACGCTCGCACAAACATTGTCCAGGCTCTCCCCTCGCATCGTTTTGCACCACACGCAGTTAGTGTGAACTGTAACGAATGGGGTAAGGTTGGGGGAGTCCTATGCCGAAGTGATGATCGGATATGTGTGTCATGTGATTTTTCCCATTTTGGTAAGTTCACTGGCCCCCATCCGCAGGGCGTAATTTCAAAACAAAGGTTACCAAACACTCGATCTAAAAAAAAAGGTCAACCATTTCGTGAAGTGACCCTCACCCCAATCAAAAGCAACTTGATAATCCGAATGCCATTCGTTGTTTGTTAGTTAGTTAGTTAGATGATTTGCTTAACGACACGGCCTAATCTTAGCGAGTCAAATTGTGTCAGCAAAATCTTGTAGATACTAAAATCTTCTAAAATCTTGCCCTATCAAGGTCTTAAAAATAATGATTCAGGTTTATATCTTTTAAAAACGAGATAATTTTACTTGGGTTAGTTTTGTCGAAGAGCTGCTTCATACAGTCAGCTGAAATGTCTTAAGCGTATCTCGTCGAAATCAATACAGTCTATCAGAATATGTTTTACAGTAAAACGTTCTTGACACCCAAGGAATTCAGGCGGTGGTTCGTCTCTAAGAAGGCGCTTGTGGGTGATATATGTATGTCCTATTCTGGCCCTGTGATAAAGCATTTCATCTCTCACACTGTTTAGTGGCGGGGGGTTTTGTCCGACTAACGGTTTAGTTTGATACAGCTTGTTTCTTTGTTCGTTCCATCTTTCTTGCCATAGTCTTTTTGTGTATCTTGCGATGTGGTGTTTAAAATCGGAGGCTGGTGTCAGCATATCAGTAAAACTATCATTTAGAGCCTCTTTTGCAACTTTGTCGGCTATTTCGTTTCCCCGGATTCTCACGTGACTTGTAGAAAAGCCCAACACTATGTTAGCCAGTTTTGATGGCATCGTCATGCCTTTCCAGCAGGTCAGTGATAAGGGGGTTTGATATTTGTAGGTTCTTTATTGGTTGCAGGACGGACATCAAGTGCACGCATAACATAAACTTTTTGTTTGTTTTTTCGTTTGTTTGTTTGTTTGCTTGGTGCTTGACGTCCCGTTCACCAACTAGGATGGGTATATTAGGACGCACTTGCTAAAGCAACAAGTGGGAAAAAAGGAAAATGAGGAAATTGTCAAAGAAGAGCTAGAAAGAAATTCTAATTAGTCGCTTCTTACGCCATGCACGGAACAGAACGCCTTGGGTGTATTCTGAAGATTACCCCCCCCCCCCCCACAATGGGATAACAACAGGTATTTGAATGCCCGAAATGTATAGTACCGGATCGTGCTGCTGTTTGCGTTTATTGCAGAATGCATGCAGACTGTTTTGGTTTGTGAGAATTTAAGACCGTTTTGGTTAGCCCATGTTTGCAGTGAGTGTATGTTTTGCTGCAAGCGTCGCTGTATTAAATTCATTTTCTTGCCTCTGCAGGATACTGCGAAATAGTCAACAAAGAGTGAGCTGTCTATTACCGGTTTCACGGCATGTCGGATGCTATTTATCTTTATCAGGAACAAAAGAATGGAAAGAATGCATGCATGGGGGGAACCTTTCTCTTGTTCGAAGTAGTCTGAGAACACGGCCCCAAGGCGGACCCGAAAACGCCAGTCCTTCAAAAAAAAAAAAGCTTTAATACATTCAGGTAGGTGGCCTCGCAGCCCCAAGTCTAAGAGGTCTTGTAGTACTCTGTGCTTCCATGCTGGGTCATAGGCCTTTTCCAAGTCAAAGAAAGCCTTAACAACATGTTCATTATTGATACAAGCTTCTCTTACAAACGAATCTAGTCTTACAAGGTGGTAAAGGGTATTTCTTTGTTTCCTAAAACCACTTTGTCGGCAAACAAATTGTTGTTTTCTGGGTACCGAGTGAGTCTGTCAGCTATTATGCGTTCAAACGTTTTACACAGTGAACTTGTTTAGGACATTCATTGGCCTATAGTTTTGTGGGCTTGTGGGGTCTTTGTTTGGTTTTGCTATTGGCACGATAATCGCCTCTCTCCATATTTCTAGGCTTGGTTAAGCAGCCCCAAAGTTTTTCCAAGCTTAATTTGGCAAGTCGGAGTTCATTCAGTGAGAAATCGCATTTGTAAGATTCAATATTCTTAATAAACGTTCATGTTGTTTCGTTCTTTAAGTGCCTTATGCCGTCTTAAGTCTTCGCTATAGTGCTTAGAGGAAGAGTTATGTTCAACTGTTTCTCCCAGGACATATTTCTTTTGTTCCTGTTGCAGTAGTATGGTTCGTTTGCAAATGGCTCACTGGACCTGGACAGCTTTTACCGGATATTTTCCTAACCATTTCCCAGGTTTTCTTTAATGAAGTTTTCCCGCTTAGTTTGGAGCCAAACTCCTCCCATGACCGTTTTTCACTTTGTATTACAGTCTTGCAGGAGATCGCATTGAGCCTTTTATATTCCATTTTTCTACGGTGTCCGGATGATTGATGAACTGTTTTAATGCTTGTTTTCGAAGAGCTATTGACGGTTTGCAACCAGATTTTGTGTGGGTTTTTTTACGAGAACGGGATATTTTGGGGATAGTCTTTTCCATTATTGATTGTATCAAAGAAGTGAATAATAAAATGGGAATTATCGCTTTCAAGATGTTCTCGTGTAATTGACTGATGACATAATTCTTGGAAGTGTAGCCACTCTGCTTTGTTAAGATTCCATTTCGCTACTCTTTCTTGTCGTGGTAGAGTTGATTGTTTTAGTAAAATAAGAAATTGATCGCTTCCATGTAGGTCGTCTACAACTTTTCAGTTAAAATCCAGATAACAAGTTAGCAGAGGCTAAAGAGAGGTCCAGGGGTTTTTGAACCAGTGCCCATATGAAAAAAATACGTTGTTTTTTTTTGTCATTGCCACTGCACCGTTCCTCTTTGATGGTGGTGAGTTTAGGACTCTTGGGCTTTTTGCCCACTGTTGATTGGGGGTAGTCAGTTTTGGGTCTTGCACCACGTTGTGTTTGAGAACCTGTAGCTAAACTACGCGGCTCGTCCAATTTTGTCACCTTTGTCCTTTGTGGTTGTATGTTGAGAGTTTCCTAGGCTGTCAATCATGTCCCCTGATGTCGGTCTGACCGCGTTGGTGTACCTTTTATTTCTAGGTGACGTTTGCGTTGCCAGTTTTCGGGCCTGCTGGTATGTCACCGACTGTTAGTATTTAATTTCTTGTACCTTTTTCTCCAACTTCCTGCGCGGGCAGTCTCCAGAGGACGCCGCGTGGTTTCCTTCGCAGTTTTTGCACTTTGTGGTGGCAGCGGTACAGGCTTCGTGGGCGTGTCCCTCCTCTCCAAACTTGGCGCATCTTGGTTGACTGGCTCTGCATTTAGTTTTGGTATAGAATGTGCCACTGTATTGTTTATAGAAACTGGCATTGTCTCAATGTTGATTATTTGGAAAATTTTGTGAGGAGGCCGAAACAGGAAAATTAACAGTTACAAATATTGAATGATTATAGCGTCCAACAACAATGCTACAAATGTCGTATAAATTGTTGGAGTCTACCGAAAGTCGAAGACCTTTGGCTTGAAGACGGGTGTTTATGATTTGGTGAGCCTCTTCTAAGTCGTCGAGAGGAACTAGTGCGGGTATAAAATGTCCTTGTCGAGCAGCGATGAGTCCGCTCATGAAGGTACCGAGGTGATGACGGAGGAGTTGAGCGTTGTATATCGTGCGGTCAAAAGCACGGAGATACCTGTTTGAGCGAGAAACAGTTTCTACGTCTGACACCACAACACCAATCTCGTCATGCGTATTTTGAACCAGTTGGGCAAGATTATCGATTCGAGATGTCACTGCTGTGGTATATGACGAGACTTCGTCGCTAAAAACCTGAAACCTTCTCGATAACTGATCTTGTTGCCTTGAGATGTGCGAGATATGAGAGTTCATTTTTTGAAGGTCTGTTTCGTCGAGGGTGCCGAATAAGCAGCGCGAAGCTTGACCAATAAACGGA
The DNA here is from genome assembly GCA_949752745.1 of Protula sp. h YS-2021. Taxonomy (NCBI): domain Eukaryota; kingdom Metazoa; phylum Annelida; class Polychaeta; order Sabellida; family Serpulidae; genus Protula; species Protula sp. h YS-2021. Next base: position 86,591,352 of record OX457024.1, on the reverse strand, counting down.
AGGACTGAGCGGTGTCGACGTTTAGAGACCTCGCCACTTTGTTCTGGCACGAGTACGTTGATGGCGTGAATTGTATCTGTGAGATACGAGCGCGACGATTTTAGAATGGCTATGATTTCCCGGGATGTGTGGTGCCACGTGGACTCGGCGCTGTTGACTAGTGCTACAGGCCGGAAGATTACACCGTAGTTGACCCTTGTCACCGGATCCGCCAAAGCAGTCTGCCACACAGCCAGGATGCAAAGAATGTGGATGGGCATTGCGATATCTGTAATATTAAAACACTCATTAAAGCAATTGTAACTACATAACAAACACCAAATTTTGGGTAAAAATGTCTAAAAGGACTGCAGAATTTGAAATTTTGACTCGAAACGTTTGCCGGCATGGTGAATCTGCACTTGGTTACTTCCACTGCCAGTGTTGTACGGTACAGAAGCTGAACTGAGGAAACACATTCTATGCGCTTAGCTGTAGCGTCTGCTCAGCTCACAGGATTTATTCTGACGTCAGTATTAGTTAGAATAGACTAGAATAGTGCTAGCAAAAGAACAACATTAAATCATTGAATAAAATGGTTTTAACAAAAGAATATTAACTCACAGAACAGAATAATGCCAGCAAACAAATACGAACGCACTGAATAGAATAGCGATAACAAAATAATATGAAGTCATGCATGGAATGCTGAAGATGAAACCTGACAAGTAAATACAAGTAATACAAGTAATTACCTAGCTAGAAATAATCTGAATCACATTATACACATAGACACATCATATATACACTCTATATACACTACTTACGCTGAGTTATCTTTTGTTTCCTACGCTTAATTTGGCATTTTACGTCTTTAGTGATATAATTTGCGGCCTAAGTCATCTGGGACAGATTGGCACAAAATGGGACGAGCACTTCCTTTAATTTTCACCTTTATGTCACCTGTTGGTCTTGCTTCGCTAAGAACCTTTATGATCTAATCTGGATTCACTAGTAAGGGATTCGCATCTGGCGTCTGGATCGCATTGGGAGCTGACACAGGATCTGGAATTGGAGCATTGTAGCGTTAAAGGCGGTTTGCGTGTACGCGTGATGGAAGAGGGTTGTTATTGTCCGTTCTGCGCAGCTTATACGTGTCTTTGCGTCCACAGTCCGAGACATAGTAAGGACCGGTATATAAGGGATCCAGCTTTTTGGAGCGATCAACTCTAGCCTTTAGGTTGGATACGCAAACCCAATGACCAGTGCGGAATTTGTTTTCTTTGGCGAGCTTGTCATAGTAGGCTTTGGCTTCCTTTGCATGGGCCTTAAGATTTGTGCGCACAATGTCTCGACTTGGCGGTATCTGAGGGTAATAGCATTCGCGGCCAAATAAAAGTAAGGGGAGAAATGGGTTGACTGGTTGGCCGGAGTCACGCGGTAGCTTTACATTACCAGTGGAAGCTCACGAGACCAATTGGAATGGTTATGTACCATAGTGCGAAGACTTTGTTCAATGCGGGAATTCTGTCTTTCACAGATTGCATTGCTTTGAGCGTGATAACTGGATATGAATTTGTGCTGTATGTCGTATATTTTACACAGTTCTTTTAAGACTGACGACATAAAATTTTGAGCTCGATCAGTAACCAGGGTCTCGAAGCTTCCGTGTCGTGATATAATTTCTCTGTGAAGAGCGTCTGCGACGGTTTTAGCACTAATTTCCTTTAATGGGATGGCTTCGCACCATTTTGAGAAGGAGTCCACTGTGAGGAGTATATACAGGTAGCCTTCCGCACATTTAGTTATTAGACCGAGTATATCCATGTGCCATCGCGTAAATATATTTGTTGGGGGGGGGGGGGAAACGGGAGGAAGGGAGTGGATCTTTGGTGAAAGCTCTTTCAGAGATCTGACAGGGTTCACATGACTTCACATATTCATTAATATCTTCAGCCATCCTGTTCCATTGGTATTTAAGAGCTATAGCGTCTCTGGTGCGCTGTTCACCTTGGTGACCCTGCTTATCATGATACGCCTGCACGGAGCGGCGGGGGTACAATGATTACCCAGGTACTCCCTGGCATCTTAGGATACTTGGTATTGTACTGTATTGTATTGTTCTTTAGATCCCTTTCAACTGCTATGGTCATGTCGGGATCCCCCTGCCATATTATACTGAAATGGGGCATTCCAGCCCTCCTTCTAACCCTTACATGTGGAGTGTCTCACAGGGTAGCAAGGAGGAGTCCCAATTTTAAAGTCTTAGGTACGACCCGACCGGGGTTTGAACCCACGATCTTCCAGTCTTGAGGCGGACACTCTAACCACTACGCCACCCAGGCTGGTAGGATACTTGGTTTTCACAAGTCTGGCTTCCTTGTATCTAACCAGTATGCCGTTCTCGTCAATGGCGTATAAGTGGCAGTTTCTGTCAATCAAAGAGGCTAGCTTGTGGTCGTCTGGCAACACATTTTCCCTCACGCACACCATCATAGGACCACACCAACTAGTATCTTCTTTTTGATAGTCAGCTAGAGCTTAGCTCGAATAGCGAAGATGGAGTTGACAGAATCTTGCAATGCTACAGACATGTCGTGGTTCGTGTAAACTGGTTGGCCGTTTCGCTGTTTGAGTGGTTTGGGGTTGCGGTTAATAGAACCACAAAACTGGAGTTGCACCACACACAAGTCTTTGTCTTCTGGAGCCACTGTGATGGGGCAATTTCTGGAAAATCTACGTCATTTGCTGGAGCGGGAGTCTCTTCATACTCTCGCCGGGATCAAGCATCGGCCACATTGTTTGATTTTCCGGATATGTGTTTTACGGTGTAGTCGAATTGTTGCAACTGGAAAGACCACCTTACAAGTTTTCCTTTATTGGAACCGTTGTTGAGTAGGTGAAGGGCAACACTGTTGTCCGTGTAGAGGAGGAATGGAATGTTCTGTGCATTATTTTGTTCGAAGTATTTTCTGTAAAAGCTACAACCAGCAACGATTGCAAGGGGGTGACGGTTAGCTCAGTCGGTAGAGCGTTGGTCCTGTAATGCTATGGTCCCTGGTTCCACCATAACAGATTGGACGTTCACGACCTTTGTCATCCTTCTGTGCTAAGATGTAACTGAGAGAGTAATCGCTAGCATCAGTGTACATGATGAACTGCTTCTCAAAAGAAGGCATATACAACATTGGGTCTATTGTTAAAGCGATTTTTAGAGTTTCAAAAGCTTTTTGACACTCCTCGCTCTACACAAATTTGACATCTTTTCTGCGTTCTGTAAGGGCGCAGAAATGCGAGAATAATCTTTAATAAATCGCCTGGAGTAGTTGCACAGGCTGTTTGAGGGTGCTGTTTTCACCACTTCACTTGAGATTATGTGTCCTAAGTATTGTACTTCGCGCACCGCGAAGTTGCACTTTGAAACGTTGAGTTTTAAGTTATGCTGACGCAGGACCGTAAATGTTTGTTTCAAGTGCTGAAGATGGGATTGGAATGTAGGGCTGAAAAAAAGGATGTCATCCATGCATATCAGCAAAATATCGAACGCAAGTTTGCTGAATATTTGTTGTAGCACCGATTGGAATACATACGGACTAGCTGGCAACCCGAACGGAAAACGTAAAAATTCATAAATTGTGCGATGCGTTGCGAATGCCGTTTTATGCCTTGTTTTGGGGTCGAGTGGTATGTTCCAGAAGGCATTCTTAACGTCCAACGTTGATAAGAACGCAGCTGTTTTAGAAGCGATTTCCTTTAAGATCTTATCAATGTCTGGTAATACTTGGACAGCAGGCGTTAGAAGTTTGTTAAGTTTTCTATAATCTACAACAAATCGATATGAACCGTCACGTTTTTTGACGAGTAAGCATGGCGATGACCAACAAGGAGCTCTCCCGGATAATGTCATCCGCGAGCAGTTTTGCAGGAGTTTATCCATTTCTTGTCGCATAACCGGAGTAGTTATGCGCGTTGTTGAATGGGTTTTGCGTTAACAGTTTCGATTGCATATTGGTAACCCTTACAAAGACCAACACTGGAATCGCCATCTGCGAAAACGTCTTTGTTTTTACCCAAAAGAAGCAATAACTGATCCTGCTGTTGCTTGGATAACGTTGAGGAACGGATATCAGAGCCAAAGTTAAGTTTTTAAGCGCTGCGTATGTATTCGTCATCGGAGAGAACGTTATCGGAAGTTGTTTCGGCATTATTAAGTTCGGGGTCGGGCGTGGGAAGTTTTAGACTGTGTACAGAATACTCGGTTGCTAAGTGTTCGAAGACTGTTACCGGATAATTTTTTGGTACTGTGCAGTCGCATACGTCTGGATTAAGTATATGTACGTAGGCCACGTTGTTATTGGTTGTCACTGGGCACTTCGCTCCTTGTAGACAAAATTTACGTGCTAGTTCCTTGGTTGGAGATATAATTCCCGTAACGTTTGTCTTGGTGTCGCCTGTGATCCTGACACAAAACACTGCTTCCGAAGTAGCAGGTATAAGAACGTCGTCCTGGGATCGAGCAAAGAAGGTTGTTTTACCGTGATTAAGTGTTGATTGGTGTGCTGATGATGTACTTGTATGCTCTGTTTTGTTATGTCGGTCGGCAAATGTCAACACATTTTCGTCAAAGTTGAGAATGCCTTTGTATTGTGTGAGGAAATCTTCTACAAGTATGAGTTTCTTTGACAACGATTTGACAACACAAAAGGTATGAGTGAATTTTTGTAGTGATTCCTTGAACTTGAAGGTAATGTGTATGTAAGTATGTAAGTACCATAGACCTCCAATGCATTGCCGTTTGCGGCTTTCACTTGGTGGTTTGTGCGTTCTAAGTTTGGCGCGTCCTCGTGAAATAGTGTATCTAATAGTGATTTGCATATGCATGAAATTTGTGCGTAGTTGTTAATTGCAAGTAATAAACTTCACAATTGCTATGTGGTTGTTGTTTGTTTTTCTGTTTGTTTGCTATGATAATGTCACTTGCCTTTCGTTTTTTCTTTCTATTTGTTTCCTTTTTAGGTTTTTCGTGTGTTTTTCTATCTATCTATGAACAGTTGTATAGGGCTTATTTAGGCGAAGCCACTAAGCGCACATGATTATAACACTGATTTAAAATTAATACTGCTATTTTCTAAAATAAAGAATCACGTGTACAACAGTCACTGTCTTGTAAAAAGTCATACTTTATATATATAGGTCTTTAATCTTTTCTTGAATTCAACAGTTGCTGGTATGGTTTTGAATTCATTGGGGAGCGCATTCCAGAGTGTGGCAGCGGCATAACTGAAACATCGTTCTCCATATCTGTCTTGTGCGAGGTACTTTGAGCGTGTGGTAGTCTGCTGAACGCAGACTACGTGCTGGCTTGTACTCAACCAGCAGTTCACGTAGATATACCGGTGCTTCATTATGGAGCGCTTTGTAGGTGAGTGTTATAACTTTAAACTCGACCCGTTGACGCACAGGGAGCCAATGTAGTTGTTTCAATACGGGTGTGATATGATGGTGGCGAGGGGTACGTGTCACCAGTCTAGCTGCTGCATTCATCAATCGTTGGAGCCGTTGGATAGTGTATTCAGGGAGATTAACTAAAAGGGAATTGAAGTAATCAATTTTGCTTATGACCAGAGCATGGGTTGTGGGACAACTTCGGACTTCCCAAATCCAGTTCAGATTGTAGAATCCAGTCCTGCATACGCAACTGACATGGTCTATCACGGACATGGAATTGTCTATCAAAACACCAAGGTTTCGAGCACTTGAGACTGCGTTAACAATGTCACCATCTAAGTCAAGATGGTCAACACTAATTAAGCCTTGATTTTTTGCGCTTGCGATGACAATGAATTCAGTTTTCTCTTTGTTGAGCTGCAGCTTATTGTTAAACATCCATGTCGCCACAGTGTTGATGGAATGTTGAAGGTGTCTGGCACAGAATAACTGGTTGTTGATACATTTCGGGTTTACTGATTGCCAGACTTGTGAATCATCGGCAAAGAAATGGAATGCAGTTCTAGAATCCGAAGGAGAGTGCCAAGAGGAATTGTGTATCCAAGATACTTTTGAGGGCCAAGAATAGTTCCCTGTGGTACAGCACAATCAACTGGAGACTCCTTTGAATAACGGCCATCAACGCACACGCAGACCGAACGACCGGAGAGATAGGAACGAAACCATTTAAGGGCGTTATAATCTATGAATAGAGTTTGCTTCAGCCTTCGCAGCAGAATGCTGTGGTAAACCGTATCGAAGGCTGCCGACAAATCCAGCAAAGTGAGAAATACGGCTTGTCTATTGTCTAATTGTTCCAGGATATTATCAAAAACTTTCACCAAAGCCGTTTCTGTACTACGATAGGCACGATACGCCGACTGAAGAACTTCGTGTAGTCCATTCTGATCCAAGTGTTTTGTAAGCTGCATGTTGACGGACTGTTCTATCAATTTAGTAATGTACGGTAGATTTGAGACTGGGCGATAGTTTTTCAAAATCCTGTCTATATTGGGCTTTTTCAGCAAAGGACGTATTATAGCCTTTTTGTAAGTCATAGTATGATTCCTGAGAGAAAGGTTTACAATTCTGATAATGACAGAAACAAGTTCCGTGGCGCATTGTTTCACTAAAGACGTAGGGATAGGGTCGAGTTCACAGGATTCTGCATCGAAATTCCAAAGGAATTGTCAAAATTGTTTGTAGTTGGTTGTGTGTTGTTGACATGTTGAGTGTGTTTGTCGTTAGCCTGTACTGCTGTGTTGTTTTCTACCTGTAATGGTACCTTGTTATTGTGTTGTTGTGGTATTTTTTGGTTAGCTGGTTGTACTTTGGGTTGTTGTTGTGTAATATTGCACTGTCATCGCGTAATTGTGTTGTTCTATTACCTGGCATTTGCCATTTTGTATTGTTGTTGTGTGTCGATTTGTTATCGGATAAAAGCATTAGTTTGCTGCTGTGTAATAACCCATTCTTAATGTGGTGTTGTGTTGTTTTATTGCCTGTCAAGTGCATTGATGTATTGTGGCTATTGTGTAATAATACATTGCTATTGTAAATCTGTCTGTTGTGCTGCCTCTCAACCGCATTGGTGTATTGTTGTTGTGTAATAATGCACTGTTACTGAGATGCTGTGTTGTTTTGTTCGTTCTTAACTGCTTTGTTGTGTTGTTGTTGTGTAATAATGCAGTGTTATTGTATAGCTGTGTTGTTTTGTAGTTTCTTAATTGCATTGATGTATTGTTGTACTTGTATAATAATGCACTGTTACTGTGAAGCCGTGTTGTTTTGTTCCCTCTTAATTGCTTTGTTGTGCTGTTGTTGTCGTTGTGTAAGAATGCAGTATTATTGTATAGCTGTGTTGTTTTGTAGTTTCTTAATTGCATTGGTGCATTGTTGTTGTTGTGTAATACTTCATCGTTATTGTATATTTGTGCTGTTTTGTTGCCTCTTAATTGCTTTGTTGTATTGTTGCTGTGTTGCAATAATGCATTGTTATTGTATAGCTGTGCTGTTTGGTTGCCTCTTAATTGCTTTGTTGCATTGTTGGTATGCAATAATGCATTGTTATTGTGTTGCTGTGCTGTTTTGTTGTTTGGTAATTGAAGTGCTGGTTTATTAGTATGTATTCTTTCTTGCTTGATTCTAGATACATGTTTTGTCTCCTTGCGTCTGCATACTGTTTTGAAGTATGCCTATCCCGATTGCCGAAGATAGGCGCGTGTCCCTATTGAGTTTGATTGTGATTGCTTGTGTTGTATGGATTCATGTGTGGTGGCGGTTGATTGAATATGGGCGCATTGTGTTGTTGTGGGTAACTGAATCGTGGTTGTTGATACCGTGGGTTAGTGAAGCGTCTTGGTGTTTGTTGTTTTTTAACTTTGCGACAGGCTCGCTTAAAGTGGCCTTCATTTGAACAAAAAGTGCACCTTTGTTGAAATGCAGGGCAGTTGTTCGATATATGTTACGAGAGGCAGTTGCCGTAATTGAATATGTACTTAGGTTGTTTATTTTGTAACCCTTTTTGTTGACTTGTATTGTATTGTGTTGTTCTTTGGATCCCTTTCAACTGCAATGGTCATGTCGGGATCCCCCTGCCAAATTATACTGAAATGGGGCATTCCAGCCCCATTTCTAACCCTTACATGTGGAGTGCCTCACAGGGTAGCAAGGAAGAGTCCCAATTTTAAGGTCTTAGGTATGACCCGACCGGGGTGCGAACCCACGGTCTTCCAGTCACGAGGCGGACACTCTAACCACTAGGCCACCGAAGCTTATTAATGTGAAGATATTTTGTGTTGTTGGTGATTTTGTTGTTCCCGTGATTGTGTTGACTGTATGTGGCTGACTGATGTGTTGGGTCGTGTTTCAGGAGCGTGCGCTTTTAGTGCTAACTGGTGCAATTTTATGCTTAATTGTGACTCGTGAGCAAGTTTTCTAAGTTCGTCCCATGAGTTTATTTGATTTGCCGCGAAATCGCGGACAATTTCTTGTAGAAAATTCTGTTTTGTTATTTGAATGGCCCATACGAATGGTATATTAGCCTCAAGGGCCAGAGAAGACATAGTATCGATGTAATCCGATACTCGCTGCTCTGGTTTTTGGCGTGTGTTTTGGAAGAGTTGTAATTTCGCCTGAATCGGCAACGAAACGGCTTTTGTACGCTGCAATAAAATTTTCTTTATTGGCTTTAACGCTGGGATCTACTATGGTAGACGACCACGTTTTTGCAGTGCCCCTAAAATGCAAAATACAAAACCGAGCAAATTCGGCATCGGACACGTTATATAGAACTGCCATGTCCATGATGTCGCGCAGTCAGCTGTTTGCCTTTTCCGGGTCTCCTTCGAATACGTCGACAGGATGCTTGCTAAAAGTAAACGAGAGTCTAAAGGTTTGTTGGGAGGGTTGGGGAATGTTTGGTTCTTGTGTGGGGGCGGCTGCTGGAGTATTCTGGGCTGACGGGAGGGCGGCTCCTTGAATGGATTGGGCGGGTAGGGCCGGCTGACCTTCTTGTTGTTCCATGTCTGGTTGCGCAAGGACATCTGCTTGTTGTCCATGTTGAGCCTGACTGCGTGTAACAATATGATTTTTGGGGGGCGACATGATAGTTAATAAGTGAGTTGTCAGTAATAACAATATAAAATAAAGTACTCGACGAGAACCTGACAGGCTATAAAAGAGCAAGAAAATAATATTAAACAATAAGAAAAGTAGCCAAATGTGAAACCTGAAAGACGAATAAGTGAATAGATTAATATCGGAAAGGAGAAATATATTTATTAGGGCAAAACAGGAACCTAAAAAATAAAGTTATAACTAGAGCGGCCAGTGCACACAAAACATAAGAGTGCAGGCTTATATTACACACTTTCAATCGATACCTACTCAACTTTCTTGTTTTTGTGAACAAAAACAAATGTCTCCCCGACTAAACCCATGACCCCCCCCCTCCCCCCAAACTGAAACAAAATATTCATTTCTGCAAACATAACCTTCATTGATTGTAAAAATCTTAAAATAAACCAAACAGATGGTGGTCACTAAAACAGATATAAATGAGCATCTTTTTTCATCGAAGTCTGAAAGGTGGTCGCTAAAACGGGTTTTACTGTAGGCCCCTCTTATCCAGATCTGAAGTTGGTCACTATAGCAGTTTTACTGTACGTTACATTTTTATCCGGGTCTGGAAGGTGGTCAAGACAGGCAGGTTTTACCGTACGTCTTTTTACCTGAATGTGGAAGGGGTCACGACAAACGGTTCTTACCTTACATCTTTTTATCCGGGTCTTGAAGGTGGTCGGAATTTTTTTTTTTTTTTTGCTAACCATCATCCTCCACACGCCCCCCCCCCCCGCCCCCAGCTATTTACTGTAGGTCCGAATATAAACACAACTCTAACCCTTTTACCCAAGGCAACGGTAGCAGTCTGTACCCTAAGTGTAGTTATAGCCATGATAGACTACTTTGTCTTCGCACATTCCCATCGGCCAAATAGCACTAGGAAGGCATTCTTCATAGCTGCGCATCAGAGATCACGCACCTCGGTGGGAGAAGGGGGAGGCATTTCGTAGGCAAAATGGTGAGCTGCTCCTCATAACACAAGATATCAGACGACCAAATTTAATAGCGAAAAATGCTTCTGCACACAATGCTAATCGATACAGCATGGCTCGTATATATAGCACATCTTGGCAACCTAATCAAGTATGCGGCGAAAAAAAATCAATAGCTAGAGCTGCTTAGAGCCATAATACGACAATAGCAGTCCATGACCTCGTAGATAACGACACCATCATGCACCGCAACTGACACTGACCCCTGACTGAGTGGCATGTTACGTAACAACCACAGATGAGAAATGCACAAAAAGCTCAATTTCAGGCAAAAACAAATAGCAATGGACCGACAATAATGCTGTTACTGTTTTGAAGCTTTCTAAAGAATGCAGGAACACTAGAGAATCTTCGGGAAAATCTTCCGAAATCCCCAGCGCAGTTAACACCCATGCATAGATAACAAAGCAGCCAAAAATGGGGAGGTTGGGGTGGGGGGGGGGGAGCTGTTGACGTTATGCACCTTTCTTGATTTTCTATACGAGTTCAATAATGTTTAATAAAACCGTGTGACCTATCCGAGGAATAACTACACCAAATTTAAAGTCGATCCGACTTTCCGATGTCGAGATATTTTGCTTAAGAACAGATAATTTTTTACCTGTCAAAAGTTGAAACAGTCGTCTGACTGAACCAAGGAATATCCATATAAAATTTTAAGTCGATATGACTTTCCGTTATCGAGATAATATGTATAAAAGATCTGGTTCAAAATATACACATTTTACGCGATGACGTCATACGCCGCTTTCGTTCGTTCTACTCGTGAAAAATATTTAGAGTTTCTTTCGGACCTACCAAGCAATAATTCAAAGTTTCAGCTTTCTCCGGCGTCCAGCAGCTAAGTAATTTCGCACACAAGATTTTTACGCAATGACGTCATACACCCGCCCTAATCACGTGACGCGCCAAAAATTGATAGAACAGTCCGGCTGACCCAAGGAATATTCATATAAAATTTGAAGTCGATAGGACTTTCCGTTATCGAGATATTTTGCACACAAGACCTTGTTTATAAAATAAAACATATTCTACGTGATGACGTCATACGCCGCATTCGTTCGTTCCACTCGCGAAAAAATTCTATAGAGTCTTTCGGACCTAACAAGCAACAATCCCACCAAGTTTCAACTTTCTCCGATGTTCAGCAGCTGAGAAATTTGGCACATAAGATTTTTACGTAATGACGTCATGCACCTGCCCTAATCAGGTGACATGCGTAAAAAGTTGATAGAACCGTCCGGCTGACCCAAAGAATATCTATATAAAATTTGAAGTCGATAGGACTTTCCGTTATCGAGATATTTTGCACACAAGACCTTGTTTATAATATATACATATTTTACGTGATGACGTCATACGCCACATTCGTTCGTTCTACTCGCGAAAAAAATATATAGGGTCTTTCGGACCAACCAAGCAACAATTCCACCAAGTTTCAACTTTCTCCGATGTTCAGCGGCTGAGATATTTCGCACACAAGATTTTTGCGTAATGACGTCATACGCCTGCCTTAATCATCTGACATGCGCTAAAAATTGATAGAACCCGCCGACTGACCCAAGGAATATTGATATAAAATTTGAAGTCGATAGGACTTTCCGTTATCGAGATATTTTGCACACAAGATCTTGTTCAAAATATATACATATTCTGCGTGATGACGTCATACGCCGCATTCGTTCGTTCTACTCGCGAAAAAAATCTACAGAGTCTTTCGGACCAACCAAGCAACAATCCCACCAAGTTTCAACTTTCTCCGATGTTCAGTGGCTGAGAAATTTCGCACACAAAATTTTTACGTAATGACGTCATACGCTTGCCCTAATGACGTGACATGCCTCAAAAGTTGATAGAACCGTCCGACCTTACCAAGGAATAATTCGATCAAGTTTGAAGTCGATCCGACGTTTCGTTCTCGAGATATCTTGCACACAACACTTTGTTCACAACAGACTGACACACACACACACACACACACAGACACACACACACACGTACACACATACACACACACAGAACGTACAAACACTATATGTCTCCCCTTGGTCGGGGAGACATAATTACGTCAAAATGAAATCTGAAAAAAGAAATTTACCAATCCCCTTTCACATGAATAAAAATAACGTTCAAATATTACAGCGCAACGAGGGATCTTTGAGGCATGTCCACCAATTATTATACCGGCCTTTGGGGGTGTCTGGTACAAGGGGGAGTTGTCCGGAACAGGCAGGTTTGTCCGGGAGAAGGGGGAAACGGTCCGGGGAAGTAGCTCGAGCCGTTACGCTGTAGAGGATGGGGCTGACATATGGAATTATATTTATATTTTCTAATTGTCTTTATTCAGTTTTACTTTTTTTCAACGGAGCGAAACTAAAATTTACTTTAAATCAACTGCTTTTATTTGCTTTTATTTACTTCCTTAAATTCTGCATTTATTTAACATTCGCATTATAACACATCAAGAATATGCATAATTTATCGCGCAAAAGTAAACTAAATTATTGGACTGACATAATAACGTATTGCCCGAAAAGAGACGTAATTTTATACCCAGAATAAATGATAATTTAAACCAAATATTTAAACAAAGCACTTATCTACGGTTATGATGCTCCTTGAAATCTGTTCGTTGTCGGGTTTCCGGTTTCCTGGTAGCTTAACTGTTGGACTCTTATTCCTTATTTTCCGCAAATTATCCTAAGTTTGAATACTTGAATTTTCACACCGAAGGTACAATTTTTGTTATTTTGATGTTCCTTTCTTGAAGTCCAAAGCGCAACTGTCGTTCAAAATTTTAGAGTGAAAACCGTTCCGAGATTTGGGGGTCGGGCGCGTTGTAACACGCTCCCTGACTGGTATGGGCCAGGAGCGTAAAACTGAAATTATTGGTGGATTCCTTTTTATTGTGTAATTTCTTTAATGACGAAGCTGACCATCGGACATGCTCATTTATGCGGGATTATTTATGTTTAATTTTGAGTTAAATGGAGAAGAGCACAATGAGAGCGAATTTACCCTTAAACCCTAAATTGCACATGGGGCCATTGAACATGCCACCCACTAAAAGAACGTCCCTTTACTATTAGACCTAAGTGTTTAATTGTTAGGACCACTGGCACAGAACAATGTCATACAAGAATACGAAGTTTTCCATAAACGGATTAAATTAAACTCGCTGTGGGGTGAACTGACACCTTATCGAATAAATTGCATCAATTAAGTTTTATTTAAATTTGAAATATTTGAATATAAACGATAGAAATAGCTGAAATTAGAAAAATTTATCCCAAAAACCCTATGACCAACAATGTTATTTTTTGCGAGTACAATACTATCACCAACAACTGTAGGAGACCTTGGTGGAAGCACAACAGGTTGCCACACTTTTATGCGGTTTGCGTGGGAACGGTGTAGCACAAATCTTTGTTGGATCCTAGCAGGTTCTTTAGCAAAGCTGTAACACCGTGTCTGAAGCACTACAGTTAAGTAGTCCCGAGATGATAATACAAAATGAGTTGAAGATTAAACAAGAAGGTAGCAAATTATTTTCTTTCTTGGAATTAAAAAGACATCAGATTTATCAGGAAGTGGTTTTCATTCTGTTATTGTTCTGGAAAGATATTATTATAAGGAGAGGTATTATTGTGGATTTTACCTTAGTATGTGTATTTGTGGCAGGTTTTACAGTAAGTATGATGATGGGACAGTGTGGGGCAGTGTGAGGTGGAGGGCGAAGTACTAGTGGAACTGCTATAAGACAGTAGAACTAGTATTTTAAAATTTTAAGGGAGCAACCCTGAGCTATTCGTTGCAGTGGCTGCTCTCGCTTTTTCACAATGATGACGATATGCTTTTGCCATGTGAATTAAGCGATAATACATAGAAATTCCGCGAATGCTTGAGCATCAGTACCGATATGTATCACATGCTACAGTCCATCCCCGCTTTAACTTTCGTATGCGACGACTGCCTAAAATTCCGAAAGCGATATGATAGGTGTATCGATGATGCTGTACACAGGCCTTTAGCCAGTTGTACTGAAACAAAACTGGATAGTAGGTTCGAAAAATATATCCGTGATTTAGATAATAGAACCGCTAAAATTGAACAAAGTGAAAGCGCAGCTACGTCGGAAGTCATTAGCAAAGTGGGACCTGAAGCGAAATTCCCCTTAAACACTATCAGAGCTCTAAGCATCTTTCTGCCTTAAATAAAAATCTCGACTTATTCGTTGACGAACCAGTCGAAATAGAAAAACGCAAATCAAACATCGCAATACGTGGCTTCTTTGAAAGCGAGGAAATAAACGACATGGATATTTTAAGTGAATTGTCCGAAACCCTAGAATTTGATAATCAAATCAGCAATGAAAAAGGTACTCTTATGCTGGGTGAAAAAAGGGAAGGAAATAACCATGCTATTAAAATAATTTGCGAGCGCTAGCAAAGAGCAAATACTACAAAAGGTCAAGTTGCTAAAATACATAACCAGAGAAGGGATCTCTTTCAACCGTTAAGCATTCTTTATTGGCCCCTATTTGTTTAATGCCAAAGAGAGAGAGAATATCATGCTCGAGTGAAAAGACGCAAATATAAAGCCCTTACCCAGGCCCAGTGTTCAAGGCAGCAACAACGGGAACAGTAGTTGATAACGCACAGGCTATGAATACTCGACCAGAAAATCGCATTAATGATTCTGAATTGCCTCAAATACAACCGATAAACAATGATACGCCCGACGATAGCGGTGCAACTATTCCAAAAAACTAATACATACAAATAGACCAACAATTGTACATAAAAATGTAGAATATGCACCATTTTCAGTGTTTTACGTTAATGCACAAGGTTTTACATCAAAGTTTCCTTTCGTACTAGATATGATTATCAGGCAACATCCTGACATAATTGCTGTCTCTGAATCTTGGGTATCAAAGGGCATTGCCGATGCAGAAATTTCTACCCCGAGCTACTCCATATTCAGAAAAGATAGAAATCTTGAATATTACAATGGACTCGAAAGACAATGGAGGAGGAGTAATGGTTTATATGAAGGCAAACGTAACCCCAGTGTTACCCAGACTCAATAGTGTGAAAACTGATTCATTAAATGAATTCGATACGTCTGAGTCGCTTATCTTTGGTGATTTTAATCTCAGTGACATTGATTAGAATAGCAATAAGGCGAAAACACCAATATGTGAAATATTCCTCCATATGCTCCAATTCCTCCTTACTGGAGCAAATTATAGACGAAATGACAAGAGACAAATACATTAACGACCTCGTTATGACAGAAAATGTGATTCTGATTGAAAATGTATCCATTGATCGTTCATTACCGCGAACAGACCATAAGACTATACGTGTATCGCTGAAATTGTTTACTCTTAAGTTATCACTCTCCCCTAGAAAGATCTACCTGTATAGTAAAAGTAGCTATGCTGAGTTTGACCACGAGATTGTAAGTATGGATCGGTGCAAAATCCTTTCTCGTAACATGAGTGTTGAACAGCAGTGGCGCATCTTCAAAAACACTTATTTTGAGTTATTGGATAAGTATGTGCCATTTAAACTAGTGAAGTCGGGCTCTAAGTTGCGATTCCCATGGTTAAACGACAAGAGACTCCTACCATCGCGTAAGAAACGCCGTGAGGCCCAAGTTGCTGTAAATCGACCGAATTCACACTGCGAAAAAATATATTTTGAGTAAGTTAACTCTACTTATGAAAACAATGTTGTAAAATGTAAGTTCGACTACGAAGCTTCAATTGCCTCAAACAGAAAAGAAAATCCCCGCAAGTTCTATATTTATTGCCGTAAATTTACTAGATCATCTTCTTCTATAGACTACCTGGATATTAATGGCAAACTAATAACTAATGATTTACAAAAGGCTGAAGCTTTGAACCAGTATTTTGCCTCAGTCATGATATTATATTTGATAAGCAATTAGGGTTTGAATCTCTTCAAAGGATTAATGTGTCGAAAGGCTGTGGCCCTGATGGCATCTACCCGCGAGTATTGCGTGAAGTTGGATCATTTAGTGTTGCTCTCTCGACCCTCTTCCGCTCTTCACTGGATACTGGAAAAATCCCAGAAGACTGGCGCAGGGCAAACGAAGAAGGAAATCGCACAAATACCTGCAACTATTGGCCATTAAGTTTAACCAGTTAAGTGATAAACTTATTTGAAAAAAAAATAAATAAAAACAGAAGACTTTTAGAATATTGTGATAGTAACGGTGTCAATACTTGTAAACAACTTGACCAATCTTATTGAAAGCCTCAGTGATTGGACATTTACATTCGCCAAAGCAGGTCTGGGGTCGATATAATTTACACGGACTCTAGTAAGGATTTTGACACTGTCCTTCACCACCGCCTCTTAGCAAAACTTCGTTCATACGGTGTCTCTGGTAAACTCCGTCGATGGTTCCAACAAATAGAAAACAACGCGTCATCTTAAACAGGTCTCTCGAAAAATGCTTTAACTCAACGATGTCCCAGATATCCTCAGTTCCAAGTGTTCCCTCTTTACTGACAACTGTGAGGTCTACTCCGAAATTAAAGATATGAAACGATACGTAAATGAACTCTGGTCCAGGATGCTCAAATTTAATAAGGACAAATGTGTTGTGCTTCGTGTCAGAAAAAAAACAAGGATTTTATATATTGTATTGACGGCAAAGCCTTGAAAGAAGTAGAACAACATGACTTGGGAATTACAATAAGTAATAGTTTGAAACCTTCTACACACATTAAACAAATAGCCTCAAAAGCCAACCAACGACTTGGTATGATCAGTCGCTCCTTCTTAAACAAAAGTGCGGATACAATCATCCCACTATACACAATGTTTGTGCGGCCAATAATTGAGTGTAATTCCCCCTTTTGGTACCAACTTTCGGTAAAATATCAGTGGCTAACATTCTAGCCTCCCCAAACCACGGTTTTCGTTCTGGATATTCATGTGAAACCCAACTGTTGATTACAATAGATGATCCAGCCAGAAAGTATGATAAAGGTATTCAAACTGATGTAGCAATTCCTGATTTTTCTAAGGCCTTCGATACTGTTCCCCAAGATAAACTGTTTGCGAAACTCCAATAATATGGCATACATGGTACACTCCGTCAGTGGCTACCTCACTTCCTATAGGCACGAACCATGCGTGTGATATGTGAAGAGACCAGCTCATCAGAGGTAGAAGTGGAGTCTGGTATCCCTCAAGGCACCGTGTTGGGGCCACTGCTGTTTCTATGTCAGATCAACGACCTACCTGATCATGTTACCTCGCAAGTACGACTGTTTGCTGACGACTGCCTGCTATACAGCCTATTCGGAGTGAAAAGGATAAAATAGCCCTGGGGGACGTCCAAGTTCTCGAAAGCTGAGCTTTAAAATGGGGTCAGCGATTTAATGCGAAGAAGTGCTATATTATTCATATTTCGCCAAACGGTCCCTAAAATGCACATATATACAGTCTCAGAGGCCATTTCTAGAGACTGTGAGTGATAACCCATACCTAGAACTCCAGATTTCTGACGACCTTAAATGGCAGAAACATATTACAAATATAACAGCCAGCATAGGCGATAACTCTTACGCCGTAATCTCAAACTTCTGCCAAAACACCATAAGACCACCGCGTACCATTAGATCTTTCCTCGAATACGGTTCTATGGTGTGGGATCCATACCTTCAACAGGATATACAAATTCTCGAACGTGTGCAAAGGCATGGGGTACGTTTCATCATGAGTGACTATAAAACTAAATCGCAAGGCTTCATGACACAGGCGCTAAAGGATCGAAAATTACCTACAATACAAGAAAGGAGACTCTACAATAGGCCTTGTTTCTTCTACAAGATTGTAAAAGGGCTGGTACCTGCAATTCAACCAAGTGATTGTCTTACACGTTTGGATAATGAAAGGATAAAATCAAAGCAGTACAGTGGGTATAAAGTGGACAGTCCTGTTCTTAAATTACTTCAGAACAACTCCCAAGGATTTATATACACAAGCACAAACTGTGACCAATATAAAAACTCATTTTTTGTTCAAACAATTAGTGATTGGAACCGTTTGGATAGTACTGCTGTCTGATAAAAAACTCTAGAAACATTTAAAAAGAAAGTGAAAAACTCAATATAAGACTAAAAGGCATTATGAAGATTCAAAATATGGACCGCGAGTCTGAAACAAAGCAATAAATAAATAAATAAAATATAAAATAAACTTAAAGACGTACCTAACCGTCCGACCGTTAATACA
Source organism: Protula sp. h YS-2021 (assembly GCA_949752745.1). NCBI lineage: Eukaryota > Metazoa > Annelida > Polychaeta > Sabellida > Serpulidae > Protula > Protula sp. h YS-2021. The sequence goes on along the minus strand of OX457024.1, from coordinate 86,572,991 downwards.
GGGATACTGGGTCGATTCGGGGTCCTATCTATCTAGATGTAGGCAAAATTATAATTTCTTCTCAACATGCGCACTTTTAAATTAAAAAAAGCCAACATATAATCTTTTAAAAACTATTTTACATATTATTCTGCCTCTTTTATAGCCCACTTGTAAACATGTTTTTAGTAAAATGGAATTTTGCTGATTTTTCCAGTTTTTTCTATCATTTCTTTATGGCTTTATCCCAACCTGATTCGGTCGAAATGTTACGCGCCGTTTTCAGACCGGCGTCGTTTTAAGACGGCACTGGGGCCGTTTTGGGACCGATGCTGGTCCAAAAATGGCCTGGCCGTTTTGAGTCGGCGACTGGCCGTTTTGGGACCGTCTCGGCCATGAAATGGCACATGCACCGTTTTCAGATGCTGTATGTGCCATTTTATAACCACGGTTCAGTTTTAAGAAGCAAAATAAAAAGGATATTTTACTTTTTCTTAATGTTTATTCCAATTCTACTGTGATACTATTACTCTTGCAACAGCTAATTGCAGTTCATCGTTAGAAAGCTAACAAGCCAACAATTCAATGTTAACTTAATTGCAACTCGCTACGATTACATAATTTGTTTCAGTCTTCAATTTAATTACAATTACAACTCTATATCACCAATTCGCGTGAGACGTTAATTTAACAGAAAATATAATCTTAATTGCAATTTGATTTCAAACAACTTCACTGCAGTTCACCATCAGAAAGTTAACAAGCCAAAAATTCAATGTCAACTTAATTGCAATGTTTTGGTACTTTAACAGTTTTTTCAAAACCAATTCTCTTCTGCACTCATCTCATCGTAACTGACACAAACACCATGATACCAGCTGTGACATCTTACCATTAAGGAACCATCGTCCACCATTCTGCAAGTGCAGTGTACGTTATGTTTACTTTGGCTAGAACCATGTTTTGTCTCAAACAAATTTCGCTTGGAAAACTTGAAATAGAACCGTTCTGTAAACACCGTTTCAAATGTTCTTTCGGATTGTTCAAGTTCAACTGACAGGGTCTTCTCCATTGGCCAGCAAGACGGAATATGCAGCACCCAGGACAGATTAAAGAAAATAGATGTGGATCCATGTCCGTTTCTAAATTGCATTGAGTGACTGATGTAATTTTTAACCTATCTCCGGTTCTTTAATGCGGGATTTAGGGATTAACTGAGTAAAACATGCTTTCAATCGACATTCACCCTAATCACAACTTTAGAAGAATTGTATCTCTTAATTGCAATAATTTTTTTAAATCAAGTAAATTTAAACCTGGTCTTAAAACGGCACCGGTGCGGTGGTGGTAATAATGGTCCTAAAACGACGCTGGTGTCGTTGTAATTGCAATAACTTTTTAAATGAAGTAAATCTAAACCTGGTCCTAAAACGGCACCGGTGCGGTGGTGGTAATAATGGTCCTAAAACGGCACCGGTGCGGTGGTGGTAATAATGGTCCTAAAACGGCGGTGGTGCCGAACAGCGGACGGTCTCAAATATGGCGCCTGAAATATGGTCCCAAAATGGAGCCGACGCCGTTTTAAATCGGCGACAGTCCTGAAAAGGCCCTGAACAGAAACACCAAAACTTCTCGGCAAATTCTAAATATGAATCCGCTTATTTAGCTACTCTTAAATAAAACTCATACCACTCAGCAAAATTTTAACAATTTTTGCCAAATTGTACCAAAAAAAAAACCGAACAGAATAATTGCAGAGTACCGATCCGAACCGTGGGAATGGCGTACCGTCACACCTCTACTTGTAACTATCCATGGACCACAATTAAATTTCCTGGTAGAACATGTACACGTAAGGAGTAAAACAACAAGTAAGTATTTGTGAAACACACGCAGGCCCAAACCGCCCCCCCCCCCAAATTCATAGGGGTATAAAGCGATGACGGACAGACGGGCGGACGGACCGACAGACGGACGGACACCCCAAACCTATAGGCCCCAATCCGAAGGGTTGGGGCCTAAAAAGCAGTGCCGCGGTAAATGTATTATTATGTAACACATATGCAGTCAATAAATAAAAGTTGTTGTTGTAAAGTATTCACAATAGGCTGGATTGTTCTAGGAAAAAAATTGCTATGAAATATTTATTGGTTAATGCGTAACATTTTTAAAAAAAATCACCAAAATATACGTGGAAATCGGCCAAAACTTGAGAATCCCACGGTTGCTATTTTCCATTCAGCATAGCAAAAAATCGAATCGACAGACCCCCCATTTGAACAATAGGGGCTGGTGTGCAGGATTCGTGCCTCAGAACATATGAAATTGACCTGTGTTAGTGGAACAATGGAAGGCTTCGTAGCTCTGACACAGAAATATACGATGTTACACAATTCTGAACTACTCGGAGCTGAGGCCTCATACAAGTCATAGTGTCAGAGAAGAAGACACAAAAAATGGGAAAAAGTGTCAAGAAGAAAAAGGACGAACGGCTGCTCGCATAAATTCATATAACTCTTGTAAGCCAAAGGCTTGTCAAGTGTTAATTAATACACGAATAAAGAGTTTCGATCATTAGCCAATCAGAGTGCTGTTTACATTTTCTCCGTAATGCTTAGAAGTAAACATAGCAGAAATGCATGTCTTCGTTTGCGTTGACATGCGCCAAAATTTATGTAAAAACCAACCTGAATGTTTATTGTCAAGACAGGACAGCATGCGGCATGTATTTTTCAATACTATGCAAAGTATATTTTATTCTACTTTGGGCATGACAAAGGACTGAGATCAAGAAATCGACATTAGAAGATTTCGCGCAAGTACCCAATTTTCGCGAAAAGCTTCTGCCGAGTATTAAAAAACGTCCTAGTATGACTTGTATAAAAGGAAAAAAATAAATTACACTCAATGGTGTGTTTAGTCAATCAAATTTATGGGGAAAAGTTCAATGAAAAATGAATTCATCACATCTAACACGTTTCAGAGCAAACTGAACTTGTTGTGTACCGCGATTTTAAAATGGGCGATTTTCTATTTGATATAACAGCCTATAGCAAAATATTGACATGCTAAAATTTTCAAAACAATAAAAAATAATGATGGTTAATGTTACCTTTAACCCGGAAAATCTCCAAAAATCAATGTTGGTGTCAAGTGAACAATATTTTTGAAGCAATTCCCAACCTTGTTTTACCGGGTTTTATATAGCTTTTTGTCATAGGTCCAAAGGTACACAGCTTCAAAATTCGACCATAAATCAATTAATGACACTATTGTCAAGTAAAAGTGTTTAAATGACGCGATTAGGTTTAATTTTGCTAGGGTTTAATTTCTGAAAAAATATTTTGACTGGTTGCCTTGAAATTTTTAGTAAATGTCAAAAATTTGTGTGCAAAACTCCAGGATCTTATATTATCGCCTTCAATTTATGCATTGTAAAAACGTGAATAGAGGCAGTCAACTGGTACTTATTGTCATGAATTAAGGTTTTGGTACTTTTCGTTCTAGTTGTATGGTCGGTCTTATTTTGTCGTGCTTGAAAAAGTCAAAAATTGCATTTAATGATGTCATTTGGAAGCTCCATTTTTGTAGACAAGAAATGTTTGTTTACCGTCGAAAGATGGTTTTTCCAATATGGCCGCGGAAGTCTTTATCTGTGTATTGTGGTCCATGACCAACTGGTATGTCACGGTTTCGCTTGTGATCCTATAATATCGCTCAAAGACAAAAACTTGTGAACTATTAAGTCTATGTCATCACTCACTTCGAAGAAAAACGCTTTGTACTCTCCTGAACTATTTTGGTTTCATGATATAAATCCCATGGAAATCTACTGAAACTCAAACTTCTGGATAAGCTTGCCGTCCTCCTCATTTTCCTTATTTATACATTACAATATTCATGTTATATGCTTCCGCCGTGTTTTTTCACTCTGTCACAGTTTCCAAACAGAAATTATTTTTCTGTGCAACAGTGAATTTCGGCTTAAACAAAACGACTAAAATAGAAATCATAGAATCAAATAAAAAAACAGAATAGATTTTTAAATAATTAAATATCTGTAGAAAATATCAAACGAAAATCGTGAAACACAAACGTGCGCGCTGCTTTAGTCACGGATGCGGAATACCTGAGATCACACCTGCAAAGAAACTATTTCACGGAGCTCTTGAAGCTGCTAAACCAAGTGAAAAGACCACATTTTATAAACCATTAAAAACTAATATCAAAGTATGAAAGGTCACTATTCCGTTACCCCATAGCACAAACAGGAGATCGAGATAACTGTATTAAGTAAGTATCGATACAAGTAGGGTGAAAACGTTGGTTCTACCGCACTTGCGGTAGAACCAACGTTTGGTTCTGCTGCAGAACCAATGTTTTGCATTGCAGCAGAACCAACGTTGGTTCTGCTGCAGAATCGGCAGATGGTAGACAGACGGTCAGACGGACAGACGGACAGACGATAACTTTTTTTTTTCCCATTTCCCACACTCTCATGCATACACACATATACCAACACCATGATAAATTGTTTTGCTTATTTTGTAATAAGTGGCGGCCGCTCTGAAAAGAGCAGCCTGGAGTTGAAACTCCTCACTGTTAGTGCTGTTCAGCAAAAGGTGATAACATTTTGATATCGCCTGCCGCACTGAGTCATCTGCTGACCATTAAATATGAAGTGATTCGTCTTTGTCCCACAGCTTAAACACTTGAGGAGATACTCATGCCGTAAGGCTGCCTGATAGGCACGCGCGACAGAACAAGATATACATGCTTGATGACCGCAAGCGGCAGCAATGACCTTGTCTGCACCTATCAGACAGCCACACCCGCGACATAGATTGATGTGTTGAAGCATAAAGTATCCAGCCCAGGCCGGGTATTCCTCCTCTTCTAAATGGGATGGTGTTGCTTCCCCCAGGACGACTGATCTGATGTACGCCTCTTGGTATCTGCCCTGTTCAATATCACTAAGCCGCTTCCCAATCATAACATCCCTGTTGAGTAGAACTGGCATAGCGATGGCGACAGCACGAGCCGGATCTGGAAACAGCTGCAAGAAGAATTCTCGCACCGCTTCATGCGCTGTAGGGTGGTACATTAAATCCACCTTTGTAATGTCTCGGATAACTAACGAATTCTCTAAAGCGAAACAGCACTCCATGATGGTATTCTGTGGAAGTTGTGAAGAGAGCACACCTATATATATATATATATATATAGTAAAATGACATCATTGCAAAATGATGTCGCATTGCAAAAATGACGTCACCCCCCCCCCAGTGCATACTATGTACCGACCCCCCCCCCTAGTGCATACTATGTACCGACCCCCCCCCCCCCAGGACAGACTATGTACCGACATCACTAGGACATACTATGTACCGACCCCCCCCCCCCCAGGACAGACTATGTACCGACATCACTAGGACATACTATGTACCGACCCCCCCCCCCCCCAGGACAGACTATGTACCGACATCACTAGGACATACTATGTACCGACCCCCCCCCCCCCGGGGCATACTATGTACCGACCCCCCCCCCCCAGGAGAACAAACTAAACAAAAAAAAAAAACAAAAAAAATTGTGCTGAATCAGCATGATGAAATCGTTGATTCAGCATGATAAAATCGTATATAAGTGTAGTGTCTCGAGGCTTAGGCATCGTCAGACACACCAGCTATCAACATAGACATGGATGACTTTGAAACAGTTACTTTTGATGATACATTATTATCGTTGGAAGAGATAGATGCGTTCTTTGAAGACGTTGAAACAGCTTTGAAGGAAGCGTTAGTTGCTCTGCCAGATGTCGCTACAGTGCAACAAGCAATGCCTCAGGAGGAAGCGTTAAATGCACCATCAGATGTCGCTACAGTGCAACAAGCAATGCCTCAGGAGGAAGCGTTAAATGCACCATCAGATGTCGCTACAGTGCAACAAGCAATGCCTCAGGAGGAAGCATTAAATGCACCATCAGATGTCGCTGCAGTGCAGCAAGAAATGCCAGATCCTGAGGGGTCTGACTACCCGTTCTGGGTTGCGAATAGACTTATCAATGGTGACAACTCACAACTAAGTGCAAAGTTAAAAGTGCATCTAGCACATTATGAGGAAAACGAAGTGAGTGATGATGATGAGGATTCAGAATTGGACATGTCAAGCGATAATGAGGATTCAGAAGTGGACATGTCAAGCGATGACGGAGAAGACAAACAGCTGAAATCTAAAATTGAATCGAGTAAGACCATACCTGTTACTGAGGAAGATGTTATAATGTTGAAACGGAACTTTCGAGCAGTACTTCCTCTGATTGATTGTAACATTTTATGGTGTTTATGTGAAGAAGGCTTTTTCAACAACCACACGTACATGTATCTAACGGAAGAAGTGAATACCGTCATTCAACTCATCTACATGTTAGAAGGAAACACAGAACATGTTCCGGCGTCAGAGCCAAAGTTCTCCGAAGCTATGACTCAACGTTTCATTCAACTTATTAAAAGTCTTCATGAGGAACTTTTTAAGACTTTATCTCTACCGGCGCCAAAGTCTCTGGATGAGGATCGTGAATTCAAATGTGCAAAGGTCATGTTGCATGGTTTCAAATACCTTGAAGAACGCATTCATGTGTATGATATGATGGCTTACCTCTATGAAAAAGGACATTTCACTATGTCAATGCTGTTTCAATGGATACTAGGGCATCGGACCCCAGGAGACTTTTTAGTGATTGTCATGGTACAATCGCTAACAAACGGTTTACCAACAACCTTTCTCGACGGTTTCAATGACATGACTCCGCGATTTTACAAACATCTCATGAAAACCTACATGTAACATCTGTATAAAAGGAGGTAAAACCATCTACAATGTCAACATTGCTTCTTCATCGATGTGTAGAGACCATGGATGACGTCTTCAAAGTGAATTATGCTGACTATGTGTTTTCAAAGCTTCCTGCTTTTGAATCGGATTGGATGCTGCAAGTGAAGAATTTACATCAGCATTGAGAAGCTGTTGGAAAGACCATTCCAAGAGATCGTTTCATCCGCTCGTTTCTACGTGAATGTGAAGATCTACATTTACCGTTAACTTATGACATTGATTCAGCATTTATCAACGTGAATACAATTTGGGCAGTTGAGCTCATGTTAGATGTGGCTGCAAGAATCATTTTACATTATGATGATGATGTTCCATTGAAGACGAATGTATCAGAGCTTGTCCGATTCAACCATGGACGAGTTGAAGTGAATTCAAAACTTTGCAAGTTCTTTGAAAAGAAAGCTGACTCAGCAAACAGTTGGGTATAAAAGGGAGTGGACTCAGCAGAGTGAAGTCATTTCTCAGCAGACAGTTGGAGGGAGTGGATTATCAGTACATTGTAGCAGCCATGGAGAACAAGACAAGCAGCAGCAGCAGCAGCTTTAAAATTAGTGCTAACTTAACCATTACTGTGGAGCATGGAGAATATGGGCCATTTCTACGCATCACACGTGGAGAGAGATGGTGTGCTTATTCACCATCTTTGTGGAGGATTGTATGTCAAAGCTTGAAAAATTTACGTGACATTGGCTTCAAACTGTACTTAACGCAAACGAAGTGGCTTGAAGTCATTTCATACTTGGATATGCGCTATGTGAGTTTTGTGCGCACGTCACGGTTTGAAGGGAAAGAATACACACATCACATCAACATGAATGATGGTGAATGAGAGACACTGCTTCAGGAGATGGACAACATCAACTCAGCCCTATCACCATGTGAGGAATGTCATGACAAGAAAACGATCATCAAGCTGCAAAAGGATGGTCGGATGAAGTTGTCAAAGCTATCCAAGAAAAGGCTGGCTGAAGTTCAGTTGGAGAACATGAACGTACAAAATCAACTTGGACTTACCTGTGACTATTGCGGTGCTTGTGGATATGTGGAGGATTATCATTGCCACTGCCACAAGTATAATTGCAAGTTGTGTGAACCAAGCAACTTCTGCGGCAAGTGTGGAGTACTTAAAGTCAGTGAAGCAAAGTAAAAGCCCACAAGACACACTGAAACAAGATGGACGCATGTTTTAAAAATGCTTATATTGACTTGATGATTGCTAAACTTGCTTGCTGTGGCACTCCAGACTATCAACTTTATCATTTGGATGCTTTTTGGGATGTTGTACATCATAGTCTTGATGTGATTGAACTGCATTCAAGATTTCTTGGAGAATGTCATAAAACTGGAATAGAAGAAGATCCTGACTTTGACTTTGATTCTGCACTTTATTCTGCTCGCACTGATGTGGAAGTATATTTCACCGTGGTTGATCATTTGAGAGATTGTTGTAAAGAAGAAGAGGAAACCGAGCAGCTTTATCAGGTAAGTTATAAAAACCTTTTTTAAACATGTTTATGACAACATAGTGAATTGTTTCTCAAAGACATAACAATGTTTTTCTTACTAGCAAATTTAGTTTTATGTGAGTGGTTTCAACGTAAACAAAGAAAGAATATGATAGAAGAGGCAGCAAATATATTAAAAGATATTTTATTACAGGAAGAAACCGACATGTCAGAATAAAACAGCAGAAGCAAAGTCAACATGGAGAATCTTGTACTATTCAGCGGTCATAAGGACGTTCTTTCAAATATGTTTCCAACACGACTTGAAAAGTATGGACATGTGTTCAACTCAAGTGAAGCGTTGTATCAATATGAGAAAGCAGTGTTTCATCACCGTCAAGATATTGCTTCAGCCATTGCTTCATGTTGAAATGGATATGAAGCAAAACGTATTGCTAAAGTGATAAAGCCATGTCCTTTATGGCATACAGTGAAGAGAAGCAAAATGCAAGATGTTTTACAAGTCAAACTGGATCAGTGTGTATTGTTTCGCAACAAGTTGAAAGAATGTAAAGACAAAACTTTAGTTGAAGCAACGTATGATCATTGGTGGGGAGCTGGTGTGAAACAAGTGTCATCTGGATATCCTGGTCAGAATATCATGGGAAAGTTGTTAGAACTGTTCTGTGAGGGTTAGAGACTTTTTCATTTGCTTGCCAACCGTCATGGTGTGCAGACGTGTGAACATGTAAATTTGAAGTATGTTTAACTTGTGTTGCATTGATTCAAGACTGCACAATGGCGGACATGACACTGAGACAATATATTGTGCAAAAAGCTTATTGTGAAGAAATGTTATCAGCTGTAAAAAAGTTTGCATATTTAGTCTGTCCTGCTTGTCAACATGAAGAGTGTCAAGAACATACTTGTCATTTTGCATCTGTTTATACATATTGGAATGAAGCTAAATATTACATGCATTTAGATAAAGTGTTAGAGAATGCAAATCAACGTTGTGAGAAATATGGTGTAGATGCTATTACATTGGATGAACTCAGTCATTGGTTAGTGTTCATTGAAGACCAATGGTCTCCAGTTATTCATACCATTGTATCTATACTTGATTTGTAAAAAACTTGTTAGTTAAGTTATAAATGCATGTTAGTTAAGTGATGTTGGTTGAGTTATAAAATAAAAGCTGTTCTGTTGAGAAGGTGGTTTTCATTCGGTGTGACCATGTCGACGTGGAAAGACTACTTGACCAATATTTACTTCAAACCTGGACAGCCTGGAGCATTTGCTGGTCCTTACAAACTGTATCACATCTTACGAAAACATAATCAACCAGTCACACAGTCACAAGTGAAGAAATGGTTGCAGGATCAAGATGCTTTTAGTTTACTCCAACCTGTCAAATACAGGTTCAAAAGACAACGTGTCATTACACGTGGTATTGATGACATGTGGGATATTGATTTGGCTGATATGGGAAACATAGCTCCCTATAATGATGACATACGCTTTTTACTCATTGTCATTGATGTGTTTTCCAAATATGTCTGGGTACAGCCAATACCTAATAAATCACATACCAGCGTCATACAAGCTTTCCAAAAGATTTTTCATGACACACGACGAAGACCGCGAACTCTAAGGTCTGATAAAGGAACAGAATTTAAAAACAGATGGGTAAAAGCATTTTTGAAGAAAGAAGGCATTCATGCTTATACCACAAAGAATGAAACCAAAGCCAACTTTGCTGAAAGAGTCATTCGTACTCTGAAGGGAATGATGTATCGGTATTTTCTACATAATCAAACTTACCGTTACTTAGACATTCTTCCAGACTTGGTGTACAATTACAACCATAGACCTCATGGTTCTCTTCCTAATAAATATGCTCCAGCCGAGATTCGTAAAGACAACGAATCAAAAGTGTGGAAGTATATGTATGTCGACAAACTGAAATTGAAACCTAAGAAGAAGAAGAAGAAGTACAAATTTAACATTGGTGATCATGTTCGCATTTCTCACATTAAATATGTGTTTCAACGGGATTATCACATCAAATGGACGCAAGAAGTCTTCATTGTCACACATCGTTGTAAGAAGCAAGGAATACATTTATATCGTGTGAAAGACTTTTTAGACGAAGATATTGATGGTCATTTCTATGAAGAAGAACTGCAGAAAGTGACCAAAGATATTGAATCTATTTATAGAATTGAAAAAGTCTTGAAAACACGTAAAAGACGAGGAGGAGGTGTGAAAGAATTATTTGTCAAGTGGTTAGGTTGGCCAAACAAGTTTAACAGTTGGGTGAAAGAAACAGACATTCAACAATGAAGCATCCATTTACATGTTTAGTCTCTGGACCTACAGGCAGTGGCAAAACGTCTCTGGTGAAGGAAATTCTAGAACAAAAGTTGATTAAACCCTCTCCAAAAAGCATTTTATGGCTCTATGCAGCAGATCAGCCTTTGTACAAGGGAATGAAAGGCGTGGAATTTTACCAAGGCATTCCAGATGACATTGAAGAGCGTTTTAACCCGAAGAAACCAAACTTACTTATCATTGATGACTTAATGACGAAATGTCATAGTGATGAGCGTATGACACGTCTCTTTAGTGTTGGCAGCAGTCATCAAAATCTAAGCATTATTTTTATTGTGCATAATTTATTCCATCATGGGAAAGAGATGCGAAATATTAGTTTGAATACACATTATATCATTCTGTTTAAAAATCCTAGAGACAGTCAGCAAATTAGTACATTGGCGCGGCAAATGTATCCTGGAAGATCTCAATTTCTCATAGAAGCCTATCAAGATGCTACCAGCAAACCTCATGGTTATTTATTCATTGATTTAAAACCAAAGACAAATGATCAACTACGTATTCGTACAGGCATTTTACCAAAAGATACACATTATGTATATATTGATAAAGCAGTGTATGAACAAGAACCAAGTCATTTGACCATTCGCAGTCAAGATGTCTAAACGTATTCGAGCGAACCAACCGTTTCTTCACTTGCTTGCACGCAGTGGGCCTAAACGACGTAAATCCTTGCTACAGCAAGCTACAAAGGAGGAATTAACAAGCTTGTTTGAAATTTGTTTGAATATATTGCAAGGACATTTACCCTTAAGCTCAAAACGGTTTAAGGAATTTAAACGTGAACGTCATACGCTACGTACTCTAGCTGATAAGAAGATATCTCTTCGACGAAAAAAGAAGTTGATTAATCAGAAAGGAGGATTCATTGGAGCTATTGCTAGATTGGCATTACCTTTGTTAGCCAAACTACTGCTAAAATGAAACATACGATGAAAATGGTCCTCATTCCTGAATATGAATACAAACTGTTATTAGAAAAGAAACATGACATTAAAACAAAAGTCAATACACTTTTACGTGGGAAACGAACACGTGAAAAGGCTATAGAAATATCTCAACTTCTTGGTCGTCATTTACGAACAAGTCAGTCTAGGCAGCAAAAGCCCTCATCATCATCACCACCTGAAAAGCCAGAAAAGTTATTTTTAAGTCATTTTCAACCTATCTATCATGGAAAAGTAACACAACTTTTAGCAGAACTGAAGAAATATGGTACGACATGGTCAGAGAAGAATGAACTTGTGTTGAAAACGGGCGATATTATAGCAAATTCCAACATGGTTGATTTGATGAAAGAAGCATTGGTGGCGACAAGAAGAAAAGAACGAGCCATACCACCACATGGCTGGCATCCGTTTATCCAGGAAATTGTTGATGCTAATATTCCAAAAACAATGTTTAGTAAAAAGACCACTCGTGACGCCATTACAACAGAAATGAAACAACGTCAACAAAGAGGGTTTCCTGAAGGATGGGAAAATTTTTAACATGGCTGAAAGAGCCATGTTGTTGTTGTGAGGAAGATAAACCAACTATTCCTGTGAAGATCAGATGTACAATTGCTTGTTGTGAAGGAGAAGTCATAGATCATCTAGATCATCATCATGATGTAAAAGACCATTTGCATACTTGGTCGAATGGCGCGCGCTATCGTGAAGTATATAGACAACGTCAACGCACCTATACCATTTAGTTCCCATCCATCATGGAGTCGACAAGCTTTTACATCACTTTGCCTAGCAATGCGAGTATGAACTATTATCCCAACAACAAGGCTTCGAATTATCAAATTCATATGCCTCGAACCATCTATCTGAACGGAAAATATGAAGTGGCTTTAGCTGAAATTCAATATCCACATACATGGACAACGATGAGACATGACATGGACTATTCTATTCAGTATCGACAACAACCACTGACAGAGACACTTGACACTATCAATATTCCCTATGGTTATTATAGATCCATACAAGAGATATGCCAGGCAGTGAATGAAGAAGCGACTCATTCTATGAAAGATGATCTTAAAGAAGCTATTCGGATAAAGTATGATAAAATTAGACGACGTGTGTTTCTATTTCTAAATTATGGCTTTGAAGTGTCCTTTTCCGCTGGATTGGCTGAGATTTTAGGATTTATCCCAGAGCAATGGTATACTGAAACATGTACAGCTGAACATAAAGCGGATGTGAAACAGGGATTTTATACACTTTATGTGTATTGTAGCATTTGTGAACCACAAGTTGTTGGTGATTATTATGTGCCTTTGCTACGTTCTGTTGGCATACAAGGCCATGATGGCGACATTATCATGAAAACGTACGGCGAACCGCATTATGTTCCTGTAAACACGTCCAAATTTGACGTGATAGAAATGAATATTAAGGACGACACAGGCTATAATGTTCCATTTCAAACTGGAAAGGTGATCTGTAAACTTCATTTTCGACCAAAAGCAATATGAAAGCTTATACACACGATCCGTCTGCATATCGCAACCATTTTCTTCGTCAAGTGGGCGGGGAATTACCAGGATTCAAAGGAGCGCGAATCCAATATGGTGATGGTATTGGTTCAATACTGGGATCATTGGCTCGCAAAGCTATTCCACTACTTAAGGCTGGGGCTAAGATCGTTGCGCCACATCTTAAGAAGGCTGCAAAGAATGTCGCGAAAGATGTGACGGGTCGAGTAGCAGAACGTGTGTTTGGTGAACAAAAGCGTATGCAACCGACGAAACGTGCCAGAAGACGAAAAACAGCCAGACGGATAACATCAAAATATCGCAAAGATATTTTTTAAAGAACAAAAAAAAAAAAAGAATGTCTCTCATTCATAATCATTCGTGTGAATGTAGTCTTTCTCCATTGGAATGGTTTCACGTACCACCAACGCAAACTGCTGTAGAGAAAAGTTATAATGTTGACTATCAACCACTTACAAGCATTAGAGAAGGCGCTCCAATAGAATTCTACATTCCTGCGAGTATAGAAGAATATCTAGATTTAAAGAACAGCAAACTTCATATTGTATGTCGCATTCTAAAGGCCGATGGAACAGCGTGTGGCGCAGATGATAATGTCTCTTGCATCAATGATGTGTTTAATGGGTTATGGTCTAATATTGAATTGTTTCTGAATGATCGTTTGGTTTCGCATAGCAACAATACTCATGGTTATACCAGTATTATCTCTCATCTCATCCATGATTCGGAAGAAAGTCTACATTCTGAGCGCTCTATGCGTCTCATGTATAAGGATACTGCTGGGTCAATGAATAGCTATGAGGTGAAAAGACCTAATCATGAACAATATGTATCCGGGTTTCATGTCAATGCCGACGGCGGTGACTTGGCTGAGCAAGGCAACAATGGCTTACATCATCGTTATTTGCATACACGTCTTAGCCGTGATTTTATGCTTACTGGCGGTTTAAGGATAGATTTGTTTGAGCAGGATCGTTATCTTCCGAATGGCATCAGTTTGAAATTGCGTTTCCATAGACAAAAAGATGACTATGTATTGATGGCTGCAGATAATACCTATAAGGTAGAAGTGAAAGAGGCATTTTTAACCATTCGCAAAGTGAGGGTGAGTCCAGGTATTCAGTTAGGACATACAGATGCATTGATGAAAAGTCCTGCCAAGATCATCATCACTAGAAAAGAATGTAAAGTCTTGGCTATTCCAGCAGGATTTCAGTCTTTTGTGAAAGATAACATCTTTTTGGGTCAATTACCAAATCGTATTGTCATTGGTCTAGTTCATAATGAAGCTTTTGGTGGATCAGTATTGAGGAATCCATATGATTTCAAACATTTTAATCTGGACTATATGCAACTGTACACGGATGGTGAACCAGTTCTATCCAAACCTCTCAAGCTTGACATTACACAGAACAAATACCTGGACGCTTTTGAAACGCTTTACAAATCGTTTGATCGGTTGAATGGTGAGAAAAGTTCCATTATAAATCGGGAAGATTGGCCTAGAGGTTATGCTTTATTTTCGTTTGACTTAACACCGGATTATGATGGCGATGATCATTTCCCCCTGATCAAGCATGGGAATTTGCGGCTAGAAATGAACTTTGCTACGGCTTTGCAACATACCATCAATGTCATTGTCTATGCTGAATTTGACAACATTATTGAGATCAGTGCAAATCGCAGCATCCAATTCGACTACCAGTCATGAACACGAAGCAGATTGATGCCATATTGAGTCATGATGTCATGACCAAAGACTTGTTTCAAGGCGTGTTTGCCATGGACCAGTTACCGTCTTTACAACGCGGCGCCTATGTGATCAACACAGACGATCAAGATGAACCAGGAGAACATTGGGTGGCAGTGTATTATGATAAAGACCCTGCAGAATATTTTGACTCTTATGGACTGTTCCCTCTCGATGATCGTTTAGATATGTTTTTAAGAAATGACTATATGTATAATTCTATATCATTACAAACGCCAATATCATCGTCATGTGGTTTTTATTGTGTCTATTATATATTACATAGAGCTCGAGGTCAGAGTATGTTTGATATTGTGAATATATTAAAAAGAAAGGATGGTGATTTTATTGTAAAGGATTTTGTATATAGACATTATAAACCATTGTTTTATTAATGTTGTTTTATTAATGTTGTTGTTATATTAGTTAAGTTGTAGTTAAGTTGTTGTTGTTATATTAGTTAAGTTGTTGTTGTTGTTGTTAAATAAAACAAACCAAGTTTTCAAACAGTCTTGTTTATTGTGTTGTACATACGTTTATTTACAAATTCTTAACTACAAACACTATTTACAAATTCTTAACTATAAACACTATTTACAAAGTTTACAAACACTATTTACAAACTTTTATTTACAAAGTCTATTTACACTATTTACAAATTCTTAACTACAAACTTTTATTTACAAATTCTATTTACAAAGTTTACAAACACTATTTACAAACTCTTAACTATAAAGTCTATTTACACTATTTACAAACTTTTTATTTACAAACACATTCATTTTTCAATACATTCATCAATGAATACCATTCATTAGAATCTAAATTGATATAGGTATCATAGACATTACATCCATGTTTGTAAATGCTATGAAAGCTCACATAACACACATCACCAAACTTTATCACTTTAACAGTTTCATGTTCAGACAGTTTCAGTTCATATCCTTCTTCTAAGTCAATGTCCATCACACGCATAGGTTGTGTCAGCTCAATGGATTTGGTACCCCGCTTGAGTTGTATTCCTCCCTCTTTAAATTCAAGCGTTAGGTTCTTTCCAATCCAATGCTTGTAACAGAGCGTACCATTCCACTGTGTTGAGGGTGATGTAGTCATAGTTTTCTGTAAGCTCGTCATATTGGCGAAATTGTACAAACACGTCTAAGCAGTTCTCAGTCACACGCACTTCTAATTCATTTGAGACTGCTAGGAGAAAGCCAGGTATCCTGAACTTCTCTAGATGGTCTTTCAACACGGATTGGTCATCAAGTGATAGGACGAGATACTGTCCAAAATGTCTTAGCACAATGTCATCATATTCGTTTCTCAGATATGAGAATCCATGCGTAATGGGTTTATATTCCGTTAAAAAGTCTTCCATCTCGTTCAACAGTCAGATGAACTATGAGCTGTCTCCTTGTCTGCAAAGACGTTTTTATGCTCGCAAGATGGTGAAGAGTGGATGTTGTATCGCTTCTAGGAATCGTAAGACTGCGCGCCAGTTCTTGATATTAAAGAGGATCAAATCTGTATATGGTGTATCTGGTACAACTCCCTTATAATCCTTTGGATAATCCTGTAAAAGATTTCTACAGATTTCTACACGTATGTTAGAATCATATTCAGCTACCGTCACTTCCACTTTATTTTCAAGTCTACGTTTAAACCCAGGTTCAAGTGGTATGTTTTTAAAGTCTTTCCACACTTCAGGTTTAAACCGATGATAACTTGTCTTAGAATCTAGTATCACTTCATTCCTCTCATTGACAGTAAGGTAAACACCACCGTTCAGCATGAGTGCATTCATGTTTTTACCTTGTTATGACTTGTCGTCTTGTCTGCGAAGCCTTTTATCCACTTCTTTCACCTGCTTCTTCAGCATTTTCCATTCAGGTATTGTCAGCAAGATACCCTTTTTCGTTGGACGGTTTTTTCCAGTCCCCTCATCTCTGAGGTATTTGCGAATGTTTACCACACCTTCATTACTTTGTTTCATAATATTGATATACTTTCCATTGCCTAGAGAAAGCATTCCATCCCACGACTGTGGTGTTGGTACCGTCGTCTCCACTTTTAATTTCTTAATGGTAGTATCAGGATGTTTCACTTTCATGTCTTTGACTGTATCAGCAAGAGTATCCATATCCGTTGGTGCAGATCTTTTCCGATTCATGTTGACGCTTCAGTGTTCACACCACAACTAACTCTCAAGTTGAAGTGTCTCCCCCTTATATACTGTAATGCCCATGCGCCAAAGTGGAATAGCCATCACTCATCACATATCGCTTGTCATCAAAGGGAGAGAGAGCCACTTTCCTCAACTTCTCCGAGAAGATCTGGTGGTTATGACTTCGAATGATGTGTCCTGTAGTCATCGTTTGCGTTTGGTTGAACAAACTGTCTCTATACTGCTGATGTTTCATCCGTCTTTGACACGCGCGAGTGATGCCTTTGGCCGTACGTTTTTCTTTCCCACCATACATCATACTATACATTTTCGGCCGAAGTCCAACAAACTCTTCAATGGGAATGCCCGCCGCCTCATCTTTCATTTTCCCAAGCACTTTCTTGTTCACGTTGGAATGTAGGAAATGATCTGGCGGATAGTCACTTGTGTCGAACAAGTCAGCATCTTCCTGCATGTCTTTGTATATATCTTCCGTTTCTATGTCAAAACATAGACTGTCGGTGTCGCTGAACAAGAGTTTGGCGTTGGGATACTTGGTCATGATGTAGTTGTAATGAAAGTGGAACATGAGCACCTTGCTGAGGTCGAGAATGGTGAACCCAACTTGAATGGGTTTATCCAGAAGCAGATCCACTTTGCGCAAATGTACCGCGGTTAAATCTTCGTTGAAAATTCTAAATTTGTGGAAGGAAGGTTTGGCTACAAGTTTCTTGAACCGCTTTTCCTGGTGAACAAGTTCCACATTCATGCGCTTTCTTACATTTTCCATGGTTTTGCCAAACACAGAGTTGTTCATCAGTTTGAAAAAGTCTTTCTCAAACGGGTTCTTGGCCAACTTTCTCTTTTCCGTGTTCAAGGAGATGTATTTTGCCAACCATTTGCTCTGTGCAAACATGATGGCACGATGCACCTTCGTGACTTTCAATCCCAGTGAGACATATTGCTGTAAATTTCTATAATGAAGCACATATTTCTTCTTGTCGCATAAGTTGGGAATGAGCTTTTCACTAGGCTTGCCTTTCATGTTTAGATCTTTCCGTAGCTTCTGACTATGCTCTGATAATTCTCCCACTTTCACACATTTCCGTTCTGGAGCCACTGGATAGTGATTATGATGATTATGAATGGATTGTGGGTATTCTAAATCCACTTCTAAAATGTAGCCAATCTCATCATCTTCATCCACATCCATAAAGTTAATGGATTCTGGCTCGCTCACCCACATAAATCCACTTTCTGGCATGCTTTGCGACATGGCCCAACCATACAAGTTGTTTGCATCCAGGTACGTCAAGTAGTTGGTCGGTTTCAAGGGATCGTAATCTGCTACGTAGGGGTTATTTGCTTTCGCATACTTGTGTGTGATGACAGATATTCCCCCACGTAGGCCTTGTTCAACCATTTGGTACATGTCAATGTCGTTGATCAATTCTAATTTCACCTTTGTCGCTTTCAACATGGCATCCAACGACAGTCCTGGCGCTGTATAGTAGTGAGCAGGATCCAATTCATACGTGTTAAGACATACGTGACGAAAGTTTTCAAACACGTCAGCCAGCAGCAACACATCTGATTTCAGGTACAAGTCATGGTATTCGCCAAATGTAGTACAGTGGAATGTCTCCCACACCTTCTGCGCATGCGCATAATCCTCATCGCTAATGTCTTCTTCACTGAGCAGACTGTAAAACTTGTCCTTGGACGGCAGTTGTGTTTCAGCAAACTTGGATGGCTCATCCACATAATCATAAGGGTACACTCCCTTTCTCAACAGTAAATCTTGTTGGTTGCTATCGTGAATGTGTGACGTCATGTTATAAAAGTTGTCTTTCCCTTCTGCCGCCAGGTTGGATACTAACTTCTGTAGAGAAGTACTCATGAACTGAAAGCTGTCTGTAAATTTCAGATTGCTCATGGTGAATGCAATATATTTCTCAACGGTGTTGGGAATGACTGTAATCCTTTCGTTTTTGAACTTTCCAATTTCTTCCATGATCAAATGGCTGTCATAGCCTCGTAAATTGTGGAAAAAGACAGGAATGATGAAAGAATCTTCAACATCCTGCTGATCTTTTCGAAGTCGAAATTGTAAATTGCATTCATTATGTGCAGCTCCGCGGTATTTACCATTGATATGATCATGATCTCTCACACGATCTGCCCCTAGAGGCTCATGACAAATGTAACAATCTGTAGCGTTCTTATAATGCTCTTCATCTTCATGAGTCATGACTATTTTCTTTTTCTGCTGTAGACCATGCACAATACGATCACGCTCATTCACCATATGGTCTAAAAAGACTTTCACAGCATTATCGCCTCGATATATGACTGGAGCACGTGTATCATACTGGCTCACAACCACATAGGCAAAGCTGTTTGGACGATGATGTTGATACTTGTCTCCTTCATGCTTTTTCGTGAAGCATTCAAAGTCTGCATAAATGACAAACGGCGCTCGCTGTTGTTTGGCTATATTCTTGAACTTGATGAAGGGTTCCTTGGGGAATGATAAACGTTGTGCGCCATGCTTGCCACACACTTCACGATGTTTGTCTAAAAGATCTTGTCGCATAAACCCATGAAGACAGTTGAAACAATAAAATATTGCATTCTGACGCTTTGTTCGATAAGCCATCAGTCTGCTGAAATTCTTGATGAGGCAGTAATGTCTTGTCTTGTCATTGCTAATCAAAAGCAAGTTAATTTCTCTGACGCTGTTGGCGCTGGTGTTTCGACTGAGTTGTATGGGAACAACGACATCATGTTCATATCCAAACACGTTAATGGACATATCGTTCTCCTTTTCAAACTTTGGAATGTCTGTAATCGGTGTTGGAAATGTCATGTCTTCCACCTTCAATTCGTTCTCAAATAGCTTGTATTGATGCACACGCTGTGGGTCATTGCTTGTTGAAGGGTGAAGGTGAGCCAATACAGACCATAAAAAGCACTTGTTGTCTTTATTCTGAATGTTTAACACCGCCTTTATAGTCTTTACTTTCTTCGGTAGTGGGATAAAACTGCTCGCTTCCAGTGGCGCTGACGTAGCTGTATGCACTTCAATGAATAATATGTTATCCAACACCCAACCAGAGCCTTGTCGCTCATGTTCATCAAACCTGGTAAACAATTCTTTATAGGCTTCTGGTAAGTCCTTCTCAATATCCGTTGGATTGTATGCTGCATATGTCGGACTACTGATGAAGGCATTATCCACTTGTTCTACCATCACACCTTCAACATTTGGTGTCATTTTCTTGAAGCGTGCATGTACCACAATGTACCATTTCATGCCACGGTTTAACGTTTCTAGCAAATGTCTCTTGATTCTATTCTCTTGTTGTCGCATTTCAAGTAACAAATCTGATCCATCTTCAGGCTCAAACCGTCTTTCCTGCGCGTTTTCACCAAGACTCACTCTTCTACCTCTGCCTACTTGTCCTGTCTCTTTCTTTCTTTGTTCTTCATGAGGTATGCATACATGTGTCTCAAACGCATCCAAAGATGAAAATATCTTGACGCATTTACAGCAGAGGACTGGATCAGGTCTGTCAACACCATCTTGTAACGTCTTTTGTCTCTTGGCTTGAATCTGCTCAACAAGCTCATCATGAGCACGTTTCATCCTAGTTTTCTTACATGTGTGTGTCACGAACAATTCCAGAGATGGAAATGTCACATCACAATCATGACAGTAGACTGCTGTCATCCTTGTTGTTTCTTCAACTGCTAGAACTGAAATGAAGTAAAATACACGTTTCACTCTTCCTTTTATACCACTTCAATGGTGTGTTAACTCGGCAGAATGTATCACTGGTTGACTAGTTGACATGTTTCACTCATGCTTTTATGCTACTTCCATGTAATCAAAATATGGTGTGTAACTTGTTTCAAAAATGTTAAAATTGCTGACTCAGCAGAATTTTACTTGTGTATATGAATGTCTCACTTACAGTTGTATAGCTGCACTGCTGCACAGCAGAGACATCTAGCGGTGAAGTCAAATGGTCTGCCAAATGGTATTCATCCGTCAAATGGTATTCATCCGCCAAATAGACCTGAAATGTGATAAAATGTATTCTCTCTCTCACACACACACACACACACACACACACACACACACACACACACACACACACACACACACAGACATGTTTTGCTTCATTTCATAATATAGGATGGCCCTTAAAAGGGCCGAAAGATGTTAGTACTTCTTCACCAGCAAGTGGGATTTCCACAATCACACTGGTATCTGTAAAACTGCTCCATGGAGAAAGGCCTTCTCGAGCACTTGAACGGATGAAAGTTGTAATAGCCGAAGTTTTTCAGCGTCGCACCGCACCACCAGCAGTCCGTGCATGGCTCCGGTCCTGGCAATCTTGCAGTAAACTTATACCAGAGCAATCCACCACAGGTTTTGCAGCAGTAATGCCGTGGTGCGTTGTGGTGCACTGGGCAGTTGTGTGGTTGACCTGGGTACTCCAACCACACTCAACACTTATAACATTCTGTCGTTAGTGTCACTACCCTGCCCTCTCGCATCACTTTCTTACTTGTCGTAGTAGCTGGTGTGTTGTCCATGATGTGTCTAATGATGTCTGTCTATGTCTGACGGTGTCTGAGCCTCGAGACACTACACTTATATACGATTTTATCATGCTGAATCAACGATTTCATCAAGCTGATTCAGCACAATTTTTTTTTTGCTCTCCTGGGGGGGGGGGGGGGTCGGTACATAGTCTGTCCTGGGGGGGGGGGTCGGTACATAGTCTGTCCTGGGGGGGGGGGGGGGGTCGGTACATAGTCTGTCCTGGGGGGGGGGGTTAGACGTTAACTTTTTTCCATCTTTACATCATTTTGCAATGACGTCATTTTGGTTTTCTACCCTATATATATATGTGCTATCTTCACAGCTTTCCACAGTTTACCACTGCCTGCTGACATGGAAGTTCTAGCCGCGATCGACGATTCACGCATAATAAGAGAGATTAGAGAGGTGGTTGTTCAAGTAACACCACCAATCTATCCGTCTGAGAGACAGTCGTTTTTGCATCTGCTGCCGGATCCAGCTAAAGCCGCTGCGCTGTGCATTCCGATATACTTCCATAGAGGGGCTATGATTGGGCAACGCATTAGAGACATAGAAGACGGGTGTTACAGGCAGGCCTACTTCAGATCTGCTGTTCTAGGAGAAGACATTCCATCAAAGACTGAAGAGGATGAATACCCGGCCTGGGGTCGATACTTCCTACAGGAAGACATCCAATTTTGCATTGGATGTGGGTGCATGCTGTCCCCAGACCGGGTCATAGCAGCAGGATGTGGACATCAAACATGTCTCTTTTGCGCCTTCATCTGGACCTGCCACTCCGCGCTGAGAGACAGATATACGCTGAGATGTTTTACATGTGGTTTGACAACAGACCACTTCTTATTCAACTCTCAGCAGATGACCTCATGTGCCAGACCAGTACAACAAACAGTAGTCTTCTACTAGACTGGAAGCAAAAAGAGTGAGGAGTTTCAACTCCAGGCTGCTCTTTTCAGAGCGGCCGCCACTTATTACAAAAATAAGCAAAACAGTCATGGTGTTGGTATATGTGTGTATGCATGAGAGTGTGGGAAATGGGAAAAAAAAAAAAAAAAAAAGTTATCGTCTGTCCGTCTGTCCGTCTGACCGTCTGTCTACCATCTGCCGATTCTGCAGCAGAACCAACGTTGGTTCTGCTGCAATGCAAAACATTGGTTCTGCAGCAGAACCAAACGTTGGTTCTACCGCACTTGCGGTAGAACCAACGTTGGTTCTACCGCAAGTGCGGTAGAACCAACGTTTTCACCCTACTGATACAAGTCGTCCAAATGTTACAGGACTATCTGGTACCGCCAATGCAGTCTCAAAGGATTCGCTTTAGCAACTTTTTGAAGGAATTGGATCCACATTTGAACCATATTTTATCTATTCATAGCAAGGGTCACCTGTTTAGTCCATCTTCTACAGTTTTAAGAGCATTTTTTGACAATTGGTTCATAATTCGTATGGGCATGTTTCTGAGCCTACGTATTAGCGTGTAGCATATTTTCAAGTTATTATTCGCTTCAACAGAATATTACATACATATAATGATCGCTATCAAGTGTAATATGAGTGTCTAAGAAACTTTTTGCATGTTGCTCTAGTAAACAAACCTTTTTTTAAAAATGTCGACAGCATTCTTAATGTCTTCTTGATGTTAATGTAGAAGTTTTTCAAAATTTAACAAAATAATCTGGTAACTAAAAGTTTGTTTCGCTTAAGAATAGGAACTGCAAAATATACGACTCTGAAAGTACGGCTAAGTAATTATACACAATTTTAACAAACATACAGGAATTTTAATTTAAAGTGTTATGGTAATTTTAATTTGGATGGATTAATACAGACATGTTTTCCAGCCAACGTGAAAAATACAATTTAACATTCGAGTTAAAATAGCTATAAATGTAAAGATTAATTTGCTCTCACATAAATGGAAGTTTTGTAATACTTGAACTGAACATCATGTGCCATGTAAGTCCTGGGTTGACGCTAAAATACGTGTGGGCAAACAACAGAAGTTTACTGTGAAGTGGCACAGAGCATGCGTGAAAGATTCGTCTGCAGCTGTAGAGATGTAAACACATGTGTTGAGAAAAGGGAAAAACTTTTGTTAAAATGGAGCAAGAATTGCGTTGTCCGGCATGTAAAAGATTTTTCACAAATCCCGTAATGCTACCTTGTTCTCATAATATGTGCTTAGCTTGTGCGTCAAACCTCCAAGTGCATACGCCGCCACAGATAAGTGTTAACATAGCGGATGACGGATCTCAATCGGGTGGAAGTTCTCATTCTGGAACGGAGTTGGACCTTTCTGATTTGGATAAGTTAAGTTTAATCAGTGAAGCAGATTCTGGTGTTGTATGCAACAGCAGGCCAAACAGCTATGTAGGCACACCGAGCATTGGAAATCTCTCATTTCCCCATCTCAGCGGACACGCTTTTGGACTAACTTGCCCAGTTTGTAAGAAAACCGTTCTGCTCGATGAGCACGGTGCCAATTCTTTACCAAAAAACAAAAGTCTTGAAACAATAGTGGATAAATATGGCGAATCGAAACATGTTGCAATTCACTGCCAGCTGTGCGAAGGTGATACGACACCAGCCACAAAAATGTGCATGCAGTGTAAGGTTTTCTACTGCGAAAAGTGTATTGAAAGCTGTCATCCAACTCGCGGACCGTTTGCGGAACATAAACTAGTCCAGCCAGCTGACGGTAAAGCTGCAGTTCGAGCAGAAAATAGAATAAAAGAGGAAAAATGCTCTGAACATGTGGACGAAAGCCTCAGCATGTACTGTACTATGTGTAAAATTACAGTTTGTTACATTTGTTTCCAAGATGGTAGACATATGAATCACGATGTCCAAGCTCTTGGTGCTATGTGTAAATCTCAAAAGGTAAGGGTTTGATCTCGATGGCTTAGGAATTTATCCTTGACAGTTCTCCCTCAGCTTACTGCTTGGGTACAGGCCGTCTTTTTATTTCGATGCAGAGGCAACATCTAGTTTGCATTCAATTTTTAAAAGGGTGTAATCTTGTGAAAAGGGCTTGTGCCATGTTTTGAAATAGTCGTAGTTTAAACAGTACTTGCAGAGGTGTTGATGCTAGAAATGTCTCAATGTTCCGGTTTAAAATCCAATTTGATTTTAATCTACTACAGTGTTACATCCTGGAAGACATTCTGGCAAAGCGAATTGCGGGTTATGTATTTTTATCGGGTTTGCATAAATTTGTTTCCTGTACTCGAGCTTCATGCCGGCAGTCGATTAATATTGATGTAACTTGTTTCTATATATTCGATCTGCGAGTACTGCATGTGAGCCATAGTTATCTCCATGGATGCTGTGAGAACGAATGTTCATACAAATCGATCGACGGGAATCCGTCGATTTTGAACCGAAATTTATGATCCTCGAGATCAGCTGAATTCTGTAATATATATATTTTTTGACTTTGAGTGGAGGGGAGGGGTTCTCGGTACTTGCAGATGGGTTCCGGACCATACCCCCCCCCTCCGACAATACCCCCTCCCCCAGCCAGAATATTTCTAATTTTCTACGTTACAACAAAATGGAAAGATACAGTACAGCAACAGGTGTTATTTATAGCGGCATGTTTTATTTCTCTCCAACACTATGTTTAATCTTTAAATCGATATATCGAGTCTGCGTCTCATTCACAGTCAAATCTGCAAGTTCACAGTCCACATCTTTCAAAACTGAATATTCCACGAAGATAGTCCAGTATGTTGCGATTTGCGAAGTCGCCAACAATGTTCCTAATTCGTACACTGCAGATTAATTGCAGTAAACTGGGGCGCGAATTGATAATTGCAATTGTTGAAATTATGCATTAAATTGCATTTATAAACCTTTTAACTAGATCATTGAGGATTTTTTTTATGTACAATAGCTTTTATCAATGGATCAATGAGATGAGTTGTAAGCGTTGTGGAACTGCAGTTATACCCATTTCAACTAGATCATAGCGAAATCGCTTAGCTTTTAACTACAGATCACAGAACTGTATTAGTTTGTTGTTCGTTAATGAAAATCTTTCAAATGAAAATTGCCAAAAATGATGGGGGGGGGGGGTATTGTCCTAGACCCCTTGCAGATACTGTTGTGGAGATCTTAATTTGTCAGGTGTATATTTTTCGCGCTCGCGCCTTCGGCGCTCGCGAATTAATGCACTGCAGTTTTTTCTGTGCTTTATCTGTTTTCGTCACACTATATTACATGGACGGTATCCAGACATCTCGCATCTGGACATCTCGCATCCAAATGAAAAAGTGGACATCTCGCCTCCGTGATTTTGGTCTGCTTTTAAGGGGGAACTTTAACACTGTGTTTGGGAAACTTCATACAGAAAATAAATTACAGGGGTTTCCTAAACGTAAGTTATTTGAGTAAAAATAAATAAGCGAGATTTTGTGCTTTACGATATTAACAGGGGTTTCCAAAACGTAAGTTATTTAAGTAAATCAACTGACAAAACTCAGTTCAGTTTACGGAGTAATTTAAGAGTTAGACTGACATTTGTACTCAGTGAATGCCATATAGTGAGTAGTTGAACGTTCGGTGCAGCGCGAAACCACATATGCTAATCCCTCGAAAGAGGCACTTAAAAGCATGAAGGATTTAATGAACGTGTGGCGGATCAGTATTAAGAATGAATCCACATCCACTAATCCCACTGATCTATTCAATTTTTAAAAAATTTTCTTGGAAGGGAAACGTGCACAGGTTCGAAAATGCGGAGGGTAAGATGTAGTCACGAATCCACATCCCTTAAGGTAGGGTATGTCAAAATACACTAAATAAAATGATTACCACCTACCCCCCCCCCCCCCCCCCACCGCCAAAACACAATGATAAATCAAGCAAAAAACCACGGATGCGAGATGTCCACTTTTTCATTTGGATGCGAGATGTCCAGGTGGGAGTTGTCGGATGCGAGATGTCCAGATGCGAGATGTCCCGGATGTATTAAGCGTTATATATATCTTTGTGTATATATAAAATTGTGTCCTTTCATTTTTGTTGTGTCTCGCATTTATCAAAGCGCAAAGGCATACTTTCTTTGACCAAAAACTGAGCGTGTGAAAGTGTAGAGCTGGAAGATTGCTCGGTTCGCACCGAAAATATCACACTTTTTCCGTCGATTTCGACGAGCCCGAGAACAACACCTAAAATATCGAACAGCCATACAGACCTAACCTATAGGTGGCGGTTTTTAAACTGAAATGAATGTTACATTTTGAAATGCGTCGGCTAATAAATTCGGTCCAAGCCGCATATATAAGTTTTGCTTCAAGTTCTTTTTTGAATCCGATCGATTGACTTCCAGTTACACCGTTTGGCTATTGACCAGCTCCTTGGTAACTATAAAATCGCATTTGATGTTGAGATTTAATGTGCCAGCAATTTTTTTTCCTTCAATTGCATATTGACATTGGAAATGAAAGAAACAGAGAACATATTGTTTTCTTGTTTTCTTTTGATATGAAGTCTTGAAGGTGGTCGTATGATGTTTATTAATAATTCTTGAGGGGTAAATCAATATGAGTGAAGTAGTTTATGTTATCGTAGGTTTTTTTATAAAAGATGCAACGTGTGAGTGGAAGTAGCTATTGGCTAGATTTCTTCCGTTTCGTCTTTTGGACTATTGCGGATTGCTTGACTGGTCTTGTAAGCGACAGGAGAAATAGAACTAATATTTTAACAGTCAAATAAAATAAATGGTATTACCGATGAAGTTTTGATGTTTGGCGACATCAGCTATCCTTTTAAGAACAGCAAGGGGGGCGTTGAAGCTGCATGTAGGCAACAAGAGGACAATGGCTGTGCAGACAGCCTGGCGCCTTGTCACCGAAGGCCACATTAATAAGCAAATCTGTCTGACAGTCGCCAAACCTTTTAACTTGGGCTGCATTCTTTTCGCCAGGTTCCGACAGATGAGAATAAGCGGATGATATCATAAACTGTTTAGTTTTTTGTGTTAAAAACACGCGCCCTCCGGTCATCTCACACCGTTGTCACTTATACAATGAATGTACTAAATGGGGGTGTTACTTACATAAAGGAGATGCTTTGAAATGCATGAAGGGGCAGACTGCATGACACTTTAAAAGTGGAATATCAATCGTGTTAGGTGCTGGCTTATTAGACGTACGGTCTTCTTGGAAATTGATAATATGGTTCTCTTTTGTTCATCGCTTATTTCTTTTCAGATTAAATCTTTTGAATTATTTGTCAAATGGCGTAAGACGTGTGTAGCTTTGTGACACTCGCAACATTTTCATATTGAGTTCTGCAATGCAGCACATTGGCCCTTCCATTAACAAATTGTCTCGAAAGCTGAAGACAAAAACGAAAAATTACCCCGTGAATGACATTGACTGTGATTTTGTCATTCTGGGCATTTGCTAAATGACACTTAGCTTCAGGGATGGAGACAGCGAGACTGAACATGCATGCATGAATCAAGAGAACAATGACTCAGTAAGATTATGTTAAGCAATCTGATGTTCTTCGCAAGAAATGTAATACAATGCATTTAAACATGAACGGCGCCTTGAGTGTAACAATATTGGGGTTCAGTTTATACGTAGCCCAGAGATGCACTCAGATCTTTTTGTGGGAAATTTGATATGTAGCAGGTCAGCGACTGTCCGCTTTTAAAGTTACGTTTTAATTATCGAAGTTTTTGGTTTATATATTTTTTTTATTCTTTGAAGGCGAATCTTTCACAAGATATCGGTATTTCTTTCTTTGCGTTAATTAAGACTGATGCTCCTAATCCATGCTCGGTAGTTTTCGGTTATCTTGATTTTGATTGAACCGAATTTTTACTTTGAGGTAGAGGATAGAAATTCGTTGCCAAAACTGGATACTTTAAAGATTCGGTATAACTAAGACCAGAAATAACTGGTGTTTTCTGGATGTAGGTGTGAAACATGCTGTGTGTTTTTGGTATTTCTCTGCGATTTCAACAAATAGTTCTGGCATCATTTTCAGGCATTGGGGACTAAAATTTATCAGACAATAGCGTGCGTTAGATTAACACCAAATCAATTTATGGCGCCGTTCCGTCTCGTGGAACGGCACTTCCTGGAGCTCAGCCTTGTTTAGTCTCCCATGAGGAGTTTCCTTCTCGCCCAAGCGTTGATGGATCGCCAGCAGTTTGTTCTCCCAGGGGTGATATCAAACTTAGCGGAATGCGAATGATCACAAGAGAAAGGTTATCTGACCAATTTCTTGACCGTGCCATGCAACCTATTGGTTTGTTTGTGGTTCATTGTAGGAAGCTGTTAAACTAATAATTACCAAAACGTCAACGTTAAAGATGCTTTTTACAGAAATTGACTGTATAGTTGTAGAGAGCAGATAAAAATGTGCAATATTTATTAATGTATTATATTATTAAGTCAGCCCGAATAATTTCTTGACATACTGTACCTGAAAGAGCAGGCACTGCAGGTGTAAATATTCATTCTTTTCTTGGCTCGTGAAATCGCTTGCAGGGATGTGTATAAATAACTTAGCAGAGTTGTTTTTGGAGATCATCAAATGGAACTGTTCACAAATGACTGCATTTATTGTCGCAGAGCATTAACTTCAAGAAAAGGAAACTAAAAAACACCTCACTCGCTGTTTTACTTAACACAATTCTTATCTCTGGTTCTTTTGGTTCCTGGCCACAAATTAAGCAAACTTTGCAGGTCCCACTGTATTTGGCTTTGCTTAATGCCCTTTCAGAAAATTCATGATGATTTCATGTAGCATATTCAAATTTACATGTCATATTAAACAGTATATTTTATTGCCTTTGTTCTTTTGTGCTTGATAAAAATATTGGATATGACTGTTCAAGCAACGATATTTTTTGGCTTTGTTGGGTTTTATAGTCGAGCAAGCAAAAGAAAAAGGTGAGAAAAAGGACAATTGCAACACGCCGAAAGGTGCCAATTCAATTCTCGCCAATCCCTAACCACTTCAGATTGTGTTCAATGGTGGTCTTATGAAACTTATTTCTTACAGCCAATTACTGATAACATATTGATAAATCACGAAATAACGAATTTCGTTGAGTAATAAGTACCCTGCGAAGATTGTGAAGACTGGATGAAACTTGTCCACTGTAATCTTTAGTGCTTGTTTGTAATGGTCCGACCAGGGAGATATCACAAAGATTTATAAATATACAAATAAAATATAAATAAACAGAATTCTGAACTATCTATTAGACCAAAATGCATTGGTAGAATTGGCAGCGTCGTTTTGTGCCCATTACGTTAATCGCAGTGTTAACGATTTTCCTTCGTTATGGATCAAAATGCAAATCCCACAGAAGTTACTCCAGGACACTTTTTTTCGGACATTTATTAGGCACCCTCTCCAACTACTGAAGGCGGTCGGGGTTAAGAATGGAATAATACCAGACATATATGGACATTTTTTTAAAAATCCGGGTCAAAGTTTCTTCTTTATTCGGAAACAACTTTTAGAAATCTCCACGTTTCGGAGGTTATTTCATTGTCAAACTAAAATACGATAAGGGGTTAAAATTCTTACAATAGAGATCCAACTTGGGCAGAGGTATTTATGCAGGGTTTACGGGACGCGGATTTGCGCGTCAGTGTCGCAAAAAAAAAATGACGCAAAAAATTTTGGGCGTGCGTCCCAGGGGACGCTTAAAAAATCTGTCTTCACACGTGCATTATTACTGACAAAAAACTATCTACAGTTAAGCACTTTGTACGGTCCTGTAAAAACACGCTTACTTTTGAGGCTTTTACAGGGCTCGAAATTAACCATTTTTACGAAATTTCTTGGGGCCCGGCCGAAAATCCTGGGGTCCGGATAGATATAGGCTATATATTAGAAAAATGACGATATTCCCATAACTGTAATTTATGTCTCTTAACTATTCGCGCACATACCGGTAATACAAAGTCTTCAGTTTGTCTTTTTATTGTTTTCATTATATTTTTTCCACACCCCTATTTCCTCTTCTGTGAAAAAAGTTTCTATTGGCGATTAACATAGGCCTTTCCGAAAAAGTCGTGGTGGGCCCGACGGGCCCCAAGTCTCGAAAATCCATGGGTCCGGCCAGAATTATACGGTCTGAGGCCCGAGGGCCCTGTATAATTTCTAGCCCCTTTTGCAAAAATGCTCATTAACGATTCTATATTCAGTTACCCGATTTTGCGTTGCTGTGCAAACTGGCCCTGGTTATACCGGTTTCGTCTATTCCATGGGAAAGATTTTTGGTTTAAAACGCAATAGAAACAGAAACAGACAAAACCCCGGACGGTTGAACCGTTTAATGTTCATTAAACTGAAAGGATCAGCCATAGCGCAACTTGATTTTCCCGACGCTGCCAGATTGTTTAACAATATGAAAACAGGCCTGGTTAGATGAGAATTCATTGCTTTAGAATTTTCTTGGTTTGGTAACGAAAGATAGTGTGAACTACAACTGTGCGCGTCACCTCTTACCCCCCCCCCCCCCCAAACCACCCAAACACACACCCTTTGTGCTTATTCAAATAAGGGGACCCAAACAAATCAGGGTGCAAATTGGGGTACGCAAAAAAAATCATGGGGGACGCAAAAATATGAAAGCGTGACGTCCTTGGGACACGAAGATTTTAAAGTTGAGGTAAAACCCTGTAATATTCCATATAACGCAACCGGGTTCCCTATGCGGAGAAAAGATATAAGCGTATGGTGCTTTAAAGGTGCGAGAACAGAGAGTCTTGGTTGAAAAGGTTGGAATATCATGCATCAGAAATGTCCTTGTTTTGCTATCAGGTGAACTGAGTCAAAGAGCATACAATAACAATATTCATGCTCTTTGACTGAGTCAGTACAATTTACTTACGCGGTATATAAAATAGATCCCACACGGATCTTTCCTTGATTCACAGTGTAGCCACAAAACCACAATACCGGGAACTTAAACCAGTATCACATGCAGGTCTTTCAGCTGTTTTCCATTTTAGGTTTTCGGGTTGTAAACATATACTTGTGCGAGTTGTGGGATGGGGGTGGGGGTAGTACAGGCTTACCTGTTCAGTGAAATAAAACAATCGGGTCGTCTGTAGAATTTTGTTGATGCATGATCGGAATCCCCTGTGAATGTATCAGAAAAGCTGTTGCGAATATTCATCTTCGAGTATTAAACGATCAGAATGCACTCCTTAAATATCTGTGAGGGGGGTGGGGCGGGGGGAAGGGGGGGTCAGCGAAAGTGCAGCTTTTGATGTGAAATCTTAGTGCACATTTTCTTTGTTAAAATTGTTTTTGTAATCAATTGAGTATTTAAACTGTGAAAATGAAACGTAAAATAAGATGAAATGCTCATTTGGGAACATTGATTTCTGAGTGATTTTGTGACAAATCGATTTTGGCACTGTTCACGTTGAATTTAGATGTATGCACTCTGGCAAGCATGGGTCGAAGGTTGCGCTGTAAGGTGATCTGTTTTGGGCCCATACGACTATCGTCGCATGCTATACTCCTCACTTGTGGGGAATTTGTTGTCCATCATGTATATGTGTGTAATCATTTTTTTTTCAAATACTACCCTTCCTACATTTCTGGTCCGATTGTTTCGAAATTTTGCAGGAATGTTCTTTAAGTAATCCTCGATACAACTTACATATATTTTTTGGGATTTGGTCAAAATATTGGCCAGATTTGGGAAAACACAAAGAAATGCTACTCTTCCTATAAAATTTTCCTGAAATTTGACGGGAATATTCCCTTCAAGCTCCTGTATCGGGTTTATATTTTGTTCGGCGATTTTATAAAAATTACCAAAATATTGGACGAAAACGGTAAAATTGAAAAAAAAATTAGCAGTGTGCTCTTTCTTGATGCACCTTCACCAGTCACCTGACCATTTGCCTCGATAGCACAAGCGGTAAGGTGGTAGACACACAATTTCAAGGTCGTAGCTTCAAGGTTTTCATTGTCTCCCTTTGTCGGTTTTATAGGCGATATTTATAGTTTTGCCTTCCGCGGAACAAGTGGTTTGCGTTGTCGCCTGCGAAGCAAGACATTATGAGTGCAAGCCGCAGTCTAGAATAAGTTATAGTGTTGCTCAAGGTGCGTATTAATACCTTTAATGGAGTTTTTGTAGTATTTTGGCTGTCAGTTTGGTAAAAACTGGCCAAAATAAGCTGTTCGCCCCACAGATTCTGCACGATTGCTTTTGATAACAGTGATGCCCATGAGGCCTTCTACCCAATCTCAATTTTGTCAAAATTGGTAGGTTTTACAACTGAGCACAATGTCCCCGGACATTCTTGTACTATTATCACCGACATTGAACCTAACACAGTAAACCTGTAAAACTTTTTGATTACATTCGAATTATTCAGATAATGTAGGCAAAACCATTTAATGCAGTTTACAACAGAAAAGAATATCGGTGCAGAGACGTTTTTTGTTTGTAACAAAAAAACGTCGTCCTCTGCAGCCTGTCGGTATAAAAGAACTTTTCATTTCTTTAATTAGTTTTTGTATTTTTGTTTTCAATTAATTTTATATCGATTGGTTTCAATAAATCTGTGAAACCAAAGTTGGAAAAGAATGTTTATTGATTCTTACAGATGGGAACACAAAATGAATCTTACTAATTGCAAAGTAGAACTTCTTTGTGTGAGTTAATGAGAGATCATCACGTAGAAAGGCGAATCACCCGAGGTTGCTCACTTCTGATGGCAACCTGTTGGAAGTGGGCGAGCACTTGTTGAGTCCTGTTGAGCTCTATTGTTTTTTTCCTTTCTTATTGATTGCTTTCGACAAGATATGGCTGTTAGCTCATAGCTTAATCGATGCTGTGTTGCGAAATGTCAGGACCAACAATACCAGGGAAAAAGAGCAGAAAAAATGAAAGAAAGAAACAGACAAAGAAAGGAAAGAAGAAAGACAGAAAGAAAGAGAGGAAATTTTATGTAACAGCGAGACGAGCTAGTCGTCTGGCCCGGTATTCACAAAAGTTGACTGTGCAGTTAACTCTTAGCCGCGATGCAGCTAGATCAACAGATATACTCTTAGACAAGTATATCTGTTGATCTAGCTGCATCGCGCAAACAATTTAAGGCAGATGTTTTCTTTTTGTTAAAATTGCCAAATTTATTAACTTTCTTTCGGATTTTCGGGTTGCTCACGGAGCAGTTAACGAAATCAGTTAACTGTAGAGTTAACTTTTGTGAATACGGCCACTGACGATTTATTTAGTTAGCATTTTTGCATAGACTCGGATGTAGACTGGCGTTTGCGCTGTCACTTTTTTTCTGGCATATGCGCTGTCGCCTTTTTGTCCCTCTCTTTCTCAATTTGTGTTTAGTATAATTTGGTAAAATACCATAAAAACTACAATTTCAAAGTTTTTGGCACATGTCATCTCATTTAATTATTTGTTTCTTGTAAAAACTTCTCAAAAGCTTCGGGTCGATCCTATGGTAGCTTCAAGGCATTTAGTAACAAAATATCAAGTTTTTCTTGGTCTGTATATACCTGAGCAAGTTTTGTTCGCTGTTTTTAGAACTGGGCCATCTGCGCTTCAGTCGACATTTTGCTTAGCTTGCAAAAAAAATGACGCGCCACAGGCTTCAGATATGTCGAATAAGAGTAGGCTTATACCGCTTGAGCAATACAGTTTTAGTTGTTTTAATTTTTTATTTTTTATGTTTTTACTTCCGGCTGTGGATATTTTTTCACTTGCTCCCTGTTGCTTGTTTGCTATTGCAAAAGCAAGATGGCGTAAAAAGATGGCAACAGAAGCTGTAAAAACCGTGAGTGGGATGTAGTCCTGTATCGATTATCTGTTTTATTCCGTCGAGTATTACGAAAAAGAAGGAAAAGAAAACACCCCGAAAAGAAAAAATGCTGTAAGCTCATCTGCGTGATCTTTTGATTGCACGGTCCACTGACGGATGATATCATTACATGGTTCGCTCAAGGTACCACCGTTCATGCAACGATCTTGTTCCGTTCACATCTGATAGTTTTCTAGATAGATCGGCTAGTGATATCGTTGCGTGGACGGGGAAGGGAAAAAATGATGAGATGATAATTGACTGTGAGTTACTTTCAACGTGTGCCAGGTATAACGGGGTATGACTGAATGAAGGAATGAAAAAGGTCATAATCAGATAATAAGTTGTACTTTCTGGTGGTAACGATACCGAAACGCTGGCCAGCCTGTTACAATTTTCTTTGCTCACGAAGTGCAGTCGGTGAGGAACAGAATGAAGGCTGCCAAATATATATCCGCTCTAAAATGTGTATCAGTGATTGAGCGATTACGTTGAGCGATTCATCAAAAGTGCAGAATTGTCTGCGGTTAGATGTGTGTTTCTTTTGGGGGTACAGTAAAGCCTGTATATGCGAAAAAGTTTCAGAATCGCCAATTAAGAAGTGTTCACACGATTGTGGCGTGGGTTTTTTTTTCAGATTAGGTAGATACTATTTTCACATCAATTGCATCTTCAAAGTTCTTGTGACTGATGACATTATTCCGAGATATCAGGCGTTTAAGATAAAAGGAGACAACATGGCATTTAGATAAGAACTCGGACACGAAAATTACTTGGCGGAGACTGAGAGAGCGAGATAACAGATTTTATCGATAGATGTCGTTGCTGGGGTCTGTTGTGGCATTGACGGAGCCCGAGTGTATCAAGTGATCGGCACTTGGGGAAAGTGTTGGCGATTGCTCCGCGCAGCTCACTCTTACTGTAAATGAAAGACTTTAAACGAA
The DNA here is from genome assembly GCA_949752745.1 of Protula sp. h YS-2021. Classification (NCBI taxonomy): domain Eukaryota; kingdom Metazoa; phylum Annelida; class Polychaeta; order Sabellida; family Serpulidae; genus Protula; species Protula sp. h YS-2021. The sequence goes on along the minus strand of OX457024.1, from coordinate 86,537,491 downwards.
GTCCTTGTGACAAAACATGCACAGTGCAGTGGGAAACTAGTGTAAAAACAGAGTATGTTTTAAACACCATATTTGCGTTAACTCCTGACTCCATATAGCATTCGAAGTAACGATGGCGTGCGCCCAGGAAAATAACGCTGAACAATTGACTTGTGTTAAAGAAAATTCTTCAATTTAAATAAACATTTTCAGCCAGCAATTACATCGATTATTCCAGTGTTGACTTTGTCGACATTTTGTTATATTATTTAACCAAGTGGAAGGCCGGTATAACAAATCAAGTGATTGTGAAAAGTTTGGCGTTAACAAGGTGCGGGATGGCTGCTTGGTGCATCCTTTCACATCTTTCACCTGGTCAGCATTTATTACACATCGCGCTTGGCTTGGTGTGAACACAGACTCACTGGCACCACTTCACACTTGTGTAAACACTAAACTCTGTAGTCACTATAGAGTGAGAGCCATTGCAGTCCATTTGTCTGCATTTCTATGCCGCCAAAGTCAATGTTAACACGCTTCATCACCATCTCCGGTATCTTCTTGAAACCAACCAGTTTTAAGAAGATTCTGGACAAAGCAACTTACCCCCTGCCTCCTTCTCCTCAAACCCCGTTGTTGGGCCCCAGCCTCCATCGCCGATCTGCTGAACTTCCTCGTAAAGACCTGTTTAACCAGTACACCCTTAAAATAAACAGAAAAATTGATATAATTCAGACTTACAGTTATTCCCATTCTTGTTTGGTGTTCCGAGTTCTATGTTGATTTCATGCCCACTTTTGTTTCTTTATCAAGTCGCTGGATCTTGGGACCTTAAAAAATGTGGGTTCCGACGAAGCAAGCTGAGTCTGCTGATTAGGGCCGGGTGCCCTTCTTATTTTACCCACAAGACCGGGAATAAGCTTTATCACTTTCCAACTTGCCATGAGTAGAATTGGCAAGTCGAAATTTTAGAACTGCTTTTCTGGTTTCTGGTATTCAAGATTTGACTTTCCAGACAGTTAATTCCGAGAATACTCAGAGAAATATTTATTTACTGTGTAGAATTCGCAGCAGTAATTTGCTTCGGCAGATTGGCTGTTTTCCTGATCAACATGAAAGATTCCTTTGGTCATTGAGATTCTTTGTAAATAATTAATACGCACTAATGAGCGCATGACTTACAGAAATTGCACATGCAGATGATAAACGTGCAGACGGTGAAATTGAACAGTATAACCAATATAAAAGGAGCACCTTCTAGTCGATCTGGTACATTTTTATCAGTTCTACAGGAAAATGTTTCCTACGTTAAAAAAAGTCCACCAACACGGTGATTAATTTGCTTTGTATAGAATTGCGGCAACATGAACACTGCTGATTGTGCATATGAGCAAAAATAGTATTAAAAACAATGGGTCTCACATAATGCAAATGGGGCTGAGGTTTGATATTAATTCGCGAGCAAGCACGATCAAATGGTAATCTTCTTGATAGCTAGCGGGTAAAATAGGGAACAGATGGCCAGCGGTGCCGTGAAGACTGATGCCACAGATGCATTACACTGGCGAAAGTTTTGTTGCATCACTTAACGCTGTTCCCCCGCTGCTGCAGCCAAATAGGGAAATCACAGCTATCAAGCAAATGCCCTTTAGTTAACAGCAAAAACCTTGTATTGTTATAAGTTAATTCCTGTTAAAAACAGTTGTATTGTTTGCAGAATGATCGAATTAACAAGTGCAGCTGACCGCCATTAGGGTTTTCACATGATGTAAGAACCGACGACGGTATAGCGTGATCTGTTCCAAGTGAATTTCAAGCGCATGAATTTACTGGAAGATTAATAAAAAAAAAGAATTTTGACAGATTATATTGGACGTAATAGTTGCGTTGTTTTGCAGGTGGAATGAAATTCAGTTGCAGTAACCGCATTGAAAGCATTTGGTTGAGAAAAGGAATAAAAAACGCTTTATGGGCTTTGTTAGTTAAAAACATGGTCAGACGAAACTGCGGCCATTTTGTCCAATTTCAGTGTTTGCCTTCATTTACAGTTTCCAAACATTTGATAAATTTTTGTTCATTCATGAGGAATCCTTCGAAGGAAGGATGAGATAATTAAAGATAACACTGAGGGGTCACACATCTCGGTGTCTGGTGCCTGGTCGTTTGTAGACGCAGCGTAATGCATGCATGTCTGACGTTCATTTGCATATGTGCCATTTCGTGATGTCATTTGGTGTAGGAACACCAATATCTTATGCATTATTTTGTATGTATCATCATGTGGGAAGTGTCCTTTAAATTTCATGGTCTTAATGTGGGTTAGATTTAATTCATTGGAAGTGTAGATTAGCAAAAGTACGGCGCCTCCCATACAAGGTGAGCTTTCATTGCGAGCGAACTTCGAAATAGCTTGTCTTGACTTTGTGAAATTTTACTATAAAAATTGCCATGCAGCCTACTGTATTGCAAAAACTTCAAAATGTATTTGATGTTGAATACGTTCTGTTGTAAGGACTGACAAATTTATTACAAGGCACTCAAGGACCAGATGCTCGTATTTTAATACAGTGTATTGTGCAAGTTAAAAGCCAGGCAGTATTTTTTATTCGTCCAGGTGGCTGTCAGACAGCGTCATATGTCTTTCAGGTGCCTGTTTGTTTGTTGGCCCGACTGCGTAAAAAAATCTCCTGCATTGTTGGGAGAATCGCGAGGCAAAGGCTATCTGGTTCTACGAATCCACGACAACTCGCAACTGACAACTCGCAACTAGACAACTCGCAACTGACAACTCGCAACTAGACAACTCGCAATTCGACAACTCGCAACTAAATGAAAAAGTGGACAACTCGCAACTCGTTTTTTTTTTGGGGTGGGGGGGTGGGGGGGGGGTGGTTGGTTGGGAAACTAAGAAAATAATATAAAGACGTTTATTCATAACTTGTTTATAACTTTTTTTTATAACTTATCCTTCAAACACTTCAGTTTGCTTTCCCTCCCGTACACTCAGCACCACTTTCCCGACACAAAACTCTGTCATACCCTTCCCCTGCACGACTTCATTCCCCGTTGAACGGTCTCTGCGTTCTCCGTCATAACCACTCCTCGTCAGTCCACTACCCCACTATTCCGAACCACAAAACAATCTCTGCTGTCTCCGTCTTGATCATGGATCCACCTCTTGGCTTTCGCGGTTCGCAGGACGCCACCGTATGTTATGACCGATTCCATGAAGAAACTGTGGGACGGACTTGCACGGACTCTAGAATTCTTACCGTGATTTCGAATCTGTGCGGATAACTCCGTGCATACTGTGCTTCAAAGTTTAAGAGATTAAGGATGTGGAACTGCGCACTGCTGTAGTTCTTTTGCCTTTTGCAAATTTAAATTTAATCTGATAATCTGTGATCTTCTCACCTCGATTTCGAATAATAAGACATGAGTATTTAGGGAGATTTCATAAGTTACGTTAATAGACATACTGTTAATTTCACGGAGAATGTTGTGGATTCGCGAAAATTAGATTTTAATCTACATTAATAAGACATGAGTATTTACGGAGATTTCACTTGTTGCCTTAATAAGACATTAATAAGACATGAGTATTTACGGAGATTTCACGAGTTGCGGGTTGTCCACTTGTTCATTTAGTTGCGAGTTGTTTAGTTGCGAGTTGTCTGGATACCGGTTCTACAGTTTCGTTGTGCTCGGCCAGAGTTTGGCCAAAAGTCGAAAGAGTAACCGTGGTGTCTACCTGTCGCCCTCCTGTCTGTCTGTCATACTTATGTTGTTTTTTTTTTTTTTGCTCGTACTCTCTGGTACCTCTTTTTTTCTGCTTTAATTTGTACAAATGTCGAAATGAAGAAAAGTATTTAAATTTTGGTTTTCGAAATCTTGACGATTTTTATTTTCTCTTTCTAGCATGAAACTATTTGAATTTGTATCCAGTTGGGCATTTTTTTTTTTTTTTTTTTTGATTTTGGGATTTTTTAATTTGGCTGGATGGCTTTCTGTACACACTGACAGTAAAAAAAGTTACTGGTACAGTTATTCTGTTCACGTTTCTTTCAAGTTTGAATATTATGTACACGCCAAAGTATTATTTACTCGAGGCAAACAGGTAGCTGGCTATATTCAGCCTGGTAGGCATGCCAGAGTGGTGTAATAAATGAAAGAAGAAAACAAACAAAAAAAAACAAAAAAAAACAATGAAAATAATAGCGACGTGTATCAACTAAGAAATATAGTTTTGCAACAGAGTTTGCCAAATAGATGTGCACAGCCTCACGTCTAGACGACGCTGATATAGTGCCGAGAATATCGCCAAGGAGCGAAGAAGCTACAGCAATTCCAGAGAGATATATGAACCCTTGGCAACCCCAGACATATCAAAAGAAAAATTTAAATTTCTTTTGGCAATGTAATGGACTCTTTAGTGTATGGGACGTGATGCATTCTCGTGTGTTTATAATGTGGCAACCATATTTGATAAAATGCTATTTATTCGGTTAAAAGTGGGATAATTTTGATCTCCTGCTGACTTCAGATATTACACTTATCACATTTCGGAAATTTAGAGGCAACCTAGCGTATGGTTTCGTGCATTTATAGAGCAAGCTCCCCCGTTACATGCGTGTTTAAAAGTGGAAAATGTCCTTAAATCTTTTGAAAGGAAGTAGATAGCCAATATGTCGCCTCTTTTTCTGTTGTGTAAGGGTCTCCTTTGCAAAGTGAAGGATACTTCAGAACACCTCAAGTTGAGGTGTTAAGATGTTTTAAAAACATGTTTAAGTGAAATTGAGCATTTGCCTCATTGAAAAAAAGAGTTCACTGAGAGAAGCCAAAGAGTAATAGCGCGTGATAATTATAGTAATTTTGACATTTGTTATATTTTTAGCATGTTAAAAAATAGTACGCATTTTTTTCTGCCAAGACTGTTTTGTAACGGAACGGAAAAGGAAAAACAAACAAGATGTAGTACTCTTTAAGGCATATTCTGCATTTTGGTGGTTTGTGAAGACCTTTAAAAAAGTTCGTATTGTTGAAATTTTGGTTTTAAAAAATCACGTAGAAATACACCGATTTGCTGCTAGCCTTGTCATCAAGTGAACGCGTTTTTAGCTCTCCAGTCTGCGTTGCTTCCTAAAGTAATTTGTTAGTTTTGAAATTTAATTAGGGCGTATTCGGTTGAAACGTGTAAGTGTAAAAAAAAGCAGACATAAAAAATCAGCAGCAATATAAGGTGTTAAATCGTATCCTTGCCCCGCGAGAAAGAAGAACTAGGCACGTATTCTCTAAGTCTAAAAAGGTAAACTTTGAGTAAATGGCGGTGTCGGGTTCTGTTGTTTTCTGGCGTTACAGTATCTACAAGGAATCTCTATCCAGCAGTCGCATGTGTTTACACACGTGGGTCGGGTTCAGTGTTTTTAAAAGTTCAAAGTTGTTTCATGATTGTGTCAGATACTCGAGCATGCGTATCAGCACCAAGGCGACACTTCCTGCACGAGTTTATCCCCCTTCTGCTGAGCCCTTTATGCATTGTCGTAATTGAAATTAATTTTTTTTCAGCCTGAATGTCACAGCTGCCTCCATACAGCACCAGAAGAAAAGGGAATTTCAATTAATGATATTGAAATCTTGATAAAATGATAACATCAGTACCAATTGGCGTTTGTTTGTAAACGTTTGCTCTTCAGTAAGATCGTTCGATACGAAACGTGAGACCGCTGGGACTTAATGGAAGCTCTAATGAACTACATTTTCTAGGGCTAAATAACGCAGAATATTTTTGAGTCTTTATATTGGGATGTGGTGATGTAAATAATAGCCATTTAATATAGTGAAATCTAGTTATTGGAGCATTTTCTATGCCATCCTGGTTATAGACACACAAGTCCCAATTTTAGTTGCTAAATTAAAAAAAAAAATTAATAAAAGAAGCCGGGCACGAAATTAACCTAGGTCTGGAGGTCCCTGGCATCCGGATTTCATCTAGGTCTTCTGAACTTTGACCGCCGAAAGCACCACGGACCTCCAAAAATTTCTTAAGTTCAAAAGTACTTTTAAGTCCGCCTGGTTGGTCAGGGTGGGATCATGTGTGAGATCAATACCTGTCATTTGTTCAGATGTGCGTAGATATTTTACCAGCAGTTTTGAGCTGCTCCGATTTTTCTCGGGCTTCCGGTGGATCTTGTGCTCTAAATACACCAGTAGAATATCTTACTTTGAAAGTCATGCGTCTATCATAGTGTGTGATTCTTAGTACATTTTAATGCAAAGGAAGGGTTAGGGATTCTTCAAACAGCATACAGTAAACCGGGGCAGTTAGAATAACATACAGTGAGATTGGTGAGATTAACCGCCGTGCGATTAACCGATATCATGTTGCAGCGAGGTTCTACTGTAGTTAATTTAAAACATCGCTTTTTAATTTCTACATTTGACTTTCGTTACAGCAAGAGTTATCTCAGCATCTTCACAGCCTGTCCGAACGAGCTCGATCTGGGACTGAATTCATCCAACAACTGAAGGTTATGGCAGACAGAATCCAGGTAAAGCGCCCCCCCCCCCAAGGATTTCCCGTCTCGAATTTCAAAGTCATAGAAATACCATGTAAAAAACATAAACGTCATCGTCAGCTAGCTGATACCATGTCTTACATGGATTAGGATAATCTGTTAAAGGGCAAGAAAACAAGTGATTCTGTTGCGGTTTAATGTTCACAGAGGTCTCTTCAGTGATTGTTGTCACGGTAAGCAGACTGTGCCTTAAGACAGTTTGCATTTCTCTTCACATAAGCAGACATGTGGAGACTGTGGTTACACCTCAGAAGGGAATTGTCTCAAGTTGCCTCAAGCCGGCCGAAGCTCAGTATTTTTCTCGAAGCTGACATTGATTTTTCTCAATAACGTCATTCTGAAACCGCCTTTAAAACTGTAAGGAAAGAACATTTGATTTTAAATGAAATATGTGCTGGGGCATTCTTTGTAGCATTTACCTTCTTTGTATGGTGTTTTTGTGTAAGCACAAGGACATAAATGCAGTGTTATCATTAACAAACAAATTTGCATAATAGATAATTCTTTATGCTCTAACTGAGTTATTTATTGACAAATTTCACTAATCCAGTAACTTAGTTGAATTTTCAAACACCTGTCATTCAAACAGTATAATGTTTGAGAAAATTTCCGGTTATGGAGAAAATTGGTGCGGGGCGGGGGGAGGTGGAGATGTGGCAAAATAAAGGTTTTTTCTCTCTCGAGTGTCTCCTGTAGCAATAAAATAGTCACATTCTACAGAAATATGACTTCACTCTTGATATTCCTAGTAACACCAAGAACCATCGAAGTGAAATGTCATCGCAGGTAGAAATCTGACGACTGCGAGCAATTAATACTTTGATACTTGAACTGCTTTCTAAATGTTGGTCATTTATATGCTTCAAGAATATATGCTGTTAGTCATGTTGTTGGAGTTTATAACGTGTGGGCACTTAAGTGGTAATGGGGAGAGATTGATTTCCCGTCAACTATTAAACGAATGACCATGGTCGCGGGGGAAAAGTGTCGCCGAATGAGTCAGAGCTTCGAGTGTCCCTCTCAGTGGAATCATTTTCGTTGTTTTGTGGTAGTTAATTTTTTTGTTTTGGCACGTATTCTTTGTTGCAATAAAAAAAAACGATGGAAACTCTTGCAAAGAAAACTTATAAAACACGCAACGAACAATGAGAAAAAAAAACAGTCCATGAATTATGCATTTGACGCATTACTGTGCGTTGGGATGAAATGAATGCTGTAATATGACTTGATTCAATTAAAAGTTCAGAATTTCAGTTTCGGGTGACAGGTCTCATTCTTGTGCCTTCATCAACAATAACCACAGAAAAAAATGAGGCTTAATAAATCACATTCATAGTCCTTGTTTTAATTTTTTCCCAGGATAATTGCACCGAATTCGAAGCACGAGTGGTAGCCCAGTGTGACGCCCTAATTACGGCGATTCGCTCGAGGCAGGAACAACTCATGATATCAATAAGAGAGGAAAAAGCTAGAAAACAACACGTCTTCAAAGAGCAAGTGTCACATTGCACAGGCAAACTACAGAGGGCAACTGGCCTGTTACAGTTCAGCATTGAGGTGCTGAAGGAGAGCGATCCTGCGGCTTTTCTGCAGGTTTGTTTTCCACTTGATTAAAAGTTGTTCAAGTAAAAAGGGCGCCAATTTTTGGGTGCGTCGGCACCATTTACCAAGTCATTTTGTTTTCATTTTGTTGTTGCTTACTCTTCGTTAAGCATTTGAAATTAAATAAAAATTCTTACGTCGTTACCTGTAAAAAATAGAGAAAAATAATAAAAAAAAAATAATAAAACAAATAAAAAAATTGTGAAGGTTATTTGCAATAGACTACAGGTTTTGCTCATCTGCGTTAGACATAAAAGGGTGTCATAATCCCAAGTCTCATCCCCATTTGATGCCTTGGCTTTGTTCAAAAATAGCATTTTCCTTCACTTCAGTCAGTCTGGCTGAGGGCTAAATAACGTTACCTTTAGTGAAGCTGCAGAGTAAGCTCTGCTGTTTTCTCGAAAAGGAAAGGCAACCATTGTATGGATTCGCATAACAGCACTGACAAGAAGAAAAAAATCGCCGTAAAAACAATTGCGACATTTAGAGAGAAAAAAACAGTTTTTTTTTTGTTTTTTTTTGCAGGTATCCAACGGCCTAATGGCGCGCGTGTCTGATATGGACAAAAACTTCACAAAGGAGCTGGAATTCGAGCCCAGAGTTGCTGCTGAGTTTGAAATGACTCTAGACAGCGATTCCGTGCTACGATCCATTAACATGATGAATTTCTATCAAATGAAAGGTGATTCTGCTTCCTCTATCTCCATTATCTAGTGCATTGCTAATATTCGCGCCCACAGTACCCCGGACACTATGGCACCGAACACGCCCAGTTTTATTGAGCAATAGCTAGAGGAAGAGAGAACGTATAAAGCTGCGCTGAAGACCAGCGCTGAATTGAAAAAAAAACGGCGGATAGTACTGCAGATATTGTCAACAAATACGTCTTTTTACAATGCCCCGCATGACATCAGTAAGAGGGACATTATTTTTTAACTTGTCCGTTCGTTTTTCTGTCTGTCGGTGTGTCCTCCCACTGAGTGATGTTGTCAAGGTCACTTCTTTAATCTTCTTTAGTCCTCTCGACTGTTTTCATATTGCACACATCTTCTTACTGATCCAAGGCCCCATTTAGAATGAAGCACGTTCGTTAAGTTAAACGTTGTCGGGTTCACGTAAAAAAAACATTGGTATCATTAATTTCGGCCGGCTGAGCTTGCAGTGTTGAGACTGACACATTTTTAGTTTTTGTCTAGTTATTAAAAAATAAGAGTATTGATACATGCAAGCGTAGGCTGAGAGGATTATATGTAGAAAGAGCCAGTAAAACATTATGGACATTACGCCATAAATGGCTTTTAGCGATCCCTGAAGAAGTCAGTTTGCTATCGCTCGATGTCTCAAGTGTGACATCATTCTGTCTGTATCTCTTCTGTCAGCCCCAAGTTCAGAGATAGGAGTATCTTTGTTTTTTCTTACCTTTGCTTTTTTGTTTAATAAAAACTTTAGTTGATTAGAAATTGCATCCTGACGGAACTGTTGAGAGTTGCCAGTCTAGTTGCCCGCACAACTTGGTCGAGTTAGTCGTCCCGTGTAGCCAGGACGGTCTAGTTGCCCCTCGGAGCCTAGACAAACTAGCTGTAGCTAGACGAGCTAGTCGTAGCTGGATTCCATCACTGCAAAGATGTTTGTGGGGAGAGTCCCTGCTAGCTCAAGTAGTTGATTAAAGAAGTATATACTGTCTGAGAACGAAAGAGTTCCTGTGTTGGATTTTTGGTAGTTTCTTACAAGTTCTTGTAGAAACGATGGCAGCTGTAGCTCATTCTCACGGCTGAAAGAGCTAATTTGTGATGGACGTAATGGGTCCTTTTTAGGCCAATCGACTTTGTCGGACTGGTCTTGTTACAACGACCGGGGTTAGCATTCGTCGTCCGTATGCACGTATCTAAACTTTTAATCAAAGTGCTTCTGATCGGATTGCTTTCAGAATTCACAGGAATTGTGCCCAGGTAGTCCTGTCATGAAAAAAAACTTTGGCAAATAAACAAGAATTGGCTAAACGGCGGCATTTTAATTTTTGTTTTGAAGCCATTTTTCAAATTGTTTCTTCTTCCATATAATTGAAGGAATGTGTTCAGATTTTAAGTGACTGCTCCCTAGATGGATCTTTCTTGAAAAATTACTTACTTAGCGACCCGAAATTGACCAAATGGCGGCGTTCTAAATTTTTTGGGGCCGTTTGTCAAATTGCTTTTCCCACAGCTTTGAACGGATTGCTTTCAATTTTTAGAAATGTTTCCCATTATAGCCTCTTGCGAATTACTTTTTTACTGGCCAGATGACGGCATTTTGAAAAATTATTTAGAGATAATTTTTCAAGTGCTTCTTCTGTCAATTTATATGAGGCTTTCAGCCAGCTTGACGATGCGATCAATGGATAAGTCTTCCTACGACGACTTCTAACATGGTTTTGTTTCTAACATCTTTTGTTTGCTGTTTCACTAAAGCCTAAACTGTTGCAACTTCGGTATATTTCGACAAAAATGGACAGGAGGCACCAAATTATTAAGCATATATCCTACAAGCATTTTGATACTTGATTAACTACACCTCCTCTGGTCACAATACCTCTCAACGTTCCTGATCAACAGAAGTCCAGCTGCGTCGCACCTATCAAAAAGACACGTAAGCAAACACCACATGTTGGTGTTATCCCTTTTTATCAGAGATCAAGTCGTGACAGTTTGCGTCATTGTTTATTGTACATGTCAAACTGTTTGGTCACGTGATGCGTGGGGCCAAGTCATTCAAAATCAGACGTCAGTCACGTGGTGTCAACTGTGGCGGTCTAGAACTGGGTTTGGGACTGCTCAATGTGTTTACATCGAGTTGTTTTCGATTCTGTGCTATTTGTCCTTCTCTTTTGAAAGTGAGCTCACTGTGTCATGTCATTTTTTTTATCGGAATATATTTTAATGATGTAAATATTTACGAAAATGTGAAATAATTAACCTATTAACCAGCTTTCTGGGGAAAACTATATAAAAAGGCTGATGTGTTTGTCTGTGCCGTTTTCACCTGACTCAAATTTCTCCACGGGGTGGGAACTATTTTAAACGATGTACATAATATAAACACATACAAGTCTCAATGTTTAGATCCTCCCCCAACCTCTAACATCAGATGCTGTTGAGAACAAATTATTTGTTATTGTTTCTGTTGGGTAAATGTTGCCAATCTGTCTCTGTCCAAGACGCCTTTGCCGGCGTATTCGTGGAAGACCTACCAATCGCAGAGAGCGTGCCTGACATATTTCTCAGTAAACAGGTTTAGTTTTGGTAAACACAATTTCTACGGCATCGATAGCAGCACTTGCGAATTGTCAGTTTTAATCGCGTTATTGCCTTTTCACATTGAATTATTAGCTCGAATCTGTGCAGATCAGCGTAACATGTTTAACTCAATCCCCAACACCCACATTTTGACTGACCAAGGCAAAAGAAAGAAATAAGTGTGGTTTGGATAGCTTATTTCAACTGAACCGTTTGACGTCATATGGACTGTGAAGAAGCCAATGGGAGCTCGGCGTGAGCCTCGTTTCACGGTGTTGAAGTTAAATAACCAGTGACTGTGTGATTTATACCTAGGCCACAAGCCAGATGGACTCGTCGATAGTATTTGCAAACCATACATTATACTTTTACGTAGCTTGTTTCCCGCCTATTCAGCTGGCATCCGGGCTCTACCACGGGCTCTGACTGGCTATGTATGGCATGTTTATGTATATTTGGTACTGATGCTATTGGATCACTCTTTCATGTGAAAGGCAGACTAATTGTTGTGCCAGTTTTCTGTGAAGTTCACTTACAACAAAAGCAAAGATAAAGCGCCAGTGAAAACAGTGTTTCTGATTTCTAAACGTTTTGTTTACTGAAGAAATTGCGGAACAAATCATACCTATTCCCCAACAGCGTAAACTGAGGCGAAGATCTGTTATCTTATCCCCAGACAAGTCAAGCGCTTTGTATCATCCGGAAATAAATTCTAAAATATGTTTTTTTCCTTATAACTCCTAAGCATTGACCCAAAGATTAACACTTGTAGATCGTGTGCAAATTGAATTACGACAATAGCTCAAAACTTGAAAAAAGTTTTAATGTCATGTGCGTGCGTTGCTAAATCAACGTAGGTGCAGTGTCAACAGGAGAAGGTATGAACGCGTTTGATCGCGGGTTGTTTGGGTTCTTGTAGGTCTGGGCAACTTAATTTTACGTGTAGTATTTCCTTATAATACCAAGCGCATGGCGCTGTTATCCTCACAACACTGTTAACATTTAATCAGATGCTTGGAAACTCTTCTTAATTTTCCATTCTTAAGATATACAAAAATGTGAATGAGGTTATTCCTACTGGACCTGTATCTGTTTAATAATGAAAGAAACAGCACCCGCCGCTTTTAAGACTCATCTTCGTTCATTTTTTATTTCGGCTAAGTCAGATATATACAAAGGTGTTTGAGTGTTTAAAGCATAAGAATGCACAACTTGTCAGTGAATTAAGGAAACTAACTCTAGCTTCTTCTTGCACCATGCACGCAGATGGCATTGTAGGTGAGTTCATACAGATCGGGTGTTGCCTGTGCTGAGCTTGTCTTTCAATGTTTTTTCTTCTATTTTCTGGCGTTTTCTTTCAGCGCGGAGAGTAAATGAAGTAGATCATTCTATGTATAATTGGCATGCAATCAGTTCGTTGTCTGAGTTGGTAATTTCCACGGCACCAAGTAGTCTAACAGACAAAAAAACGAAGAGAAATAGAAGAAAGATATATAAACAAGCAAAAGTGGCAACAAAAATAAGAAAAATATACATCAACATACTTATCTCAAATGCCGAATGTACATAACTTCAATTTGGTGCCCACGTTTCACCTTGAAATTTAGACTTGCTTGGAAAATGTGTTAATGGATGTTTCTTTTTCTTAATTATTTAAATCCTGCGTTTTAATGAGTTTGATTCACACTTTATTTCTACTTTTTTTTTTATTTATTGTTAGTTTCAAATTATAGCTTCGTGTTTCTTGTTTTAGTCCACAAAGACTTATTGTGTTTTCACTTACTCTTTACCCTTTCTTTTCATGTATGTATAATTTCCTGTAAAACTCTTGGTCTCGAAACTGCTTGGTCAGCCAGCATCCTCGATGTACTGTGCCCCCACATCAGCATATGGTAAAATGAAGGTGAAATGAAGAAATAAATAATCCAAAAAAAAAAAAAAAACCTACAAAGCACGACTTCGGCGCATCTGATTTCGAAACGGAGATACGAAGGTAACACGCAGGTACGAAGCTTGAAGAATCACAAATATTTCGAATTCCTAGCACAATTTTGCAATGAACTTCAAGTGTCACTAACTTTTTATTATTATTTTCATTTTCTTATTGTAACAGATACAGATGTTCGGCAAAATAAGGCAGAAAGGAGGGGGGGGGGGGGGGCAGTAAAAACTGTGCGAGACTTAGAGGGTAAATATTATATCCTCGTTTGAAGAACGAACATTCATGGCAGTGATGAATTAGAGGATATCTTTTTATTAGCAACAACAAAAGAATGTGAGTTGCAGAAAATTGCATACCAATGAGTTCGGTTCCGTTGTGTTGTTTGATATGCTTAGTTTTCTGCTCAAGAAAAAAACGAATTTAACCTTGCGTAAGCCAATAAATTCTTTTCAATGATATGACCCAGCATTGTTTGATAACGAAGTGAACTTGTTGGACAATGGCCGTTGCTGGCTTCTTTGTGTGGTGTGGAGTTATTTGATTTGAGAGGAAAGCTGAAGTAAAACATGAATGTCCCTGAAAGTGAGAACATTACTTGACTGCCTGCCAGTCATAGACCCAATAAAGTTACCTGTAAAAGAATACAGAACATTTTGAGTTAGCAGAGTTTATAGGAATTAATGCAAGCCTGTAGAATGTGTATGTCTGAGATGCGATGCCCGAGATTCAGCTGTGTAGACTTGATATGGTTTTATAGCCGCATCAGGTTCTCCCAAGATTATTTTCATTAATTTGCTAAATGAAACGGTCGGAAACTAAAAAGACCAATATCTCTTTTACAACTGTAACGTAGTATGCTACACTAAAATGACATTCATTATCGCTCTCGTAAAGATGCCAAGAAACTAATAACATCTCATATTGATTCCTTTTTACGAGAGTGTGAAGTTCACTCTGGGTCACGTTGCTGGTGTTTATAATGCAATTTCATGCAAGTGTGAGCATCAGTCAGCATTAACAGATGTTTAAAAAAAGAGATGCTGTAACGTTTGTTTATTTGTTTAAAAAAAGAAAAGAAATAAAGAGTAATGTGATTATCGAGATGTATGGGGAAAAATCGTTCTCAGACGTAATCTTTCATTTTGCAGTGGTATACCGTGCGTTTTTTTCTCTTCTCAACTGCTGAAAGGTTGGAACGTATTGGCTGATCAGTTCTTCTCGATTCCAAAGTTGAAGGTGGCACGCTCCCCCCCCCCCCCTCAAAAAAAAAACAAAAAAAATCATACACACACAACACACTAATGTAATGTAATAATAAAAACATCTTTGTTTTATTTGTAGCCCCTGGCCCTCCACAGGTTTTGCCGACAGAGTGCAGTGCTGAAAACAATACAGTCACCCTCGCGTGGCGTCCCCACCCAGGCTGTGCCGTAGATGGCTTCGTGCTTGAGCTGGATGACGGCAGCGGTGGCGCTTTTAGGGTGTGTATTACTCCCCCCCAACCCCCCCCCCCCCCCCCCACAGCCCAGACGTTACTGGTACTTTTCGTAGAGCTGAGTCCGTATCGATGAAGGTTTAATGCTTCTGGTTCTGTAAAAATTGCAGTAAAATGTCAGTTATCTAAGATGTCTAACAAACAGTGGAACATGGTTTGAACTCGTTCCCATTATTTCTATAGTAATTAACCCCCTTTAAAGGAGTATTTCAACATAATGAGCATCTTTCACGGCAAAACTTTAGTTCTGTTAAAGAGTTTTTAATGTACATTTTCTCAAAGCCATACGCTATGTATGGACGCCAGCCCTGGTGTACTCAATGAAGCGGTGTAATATCAGAAGCGGAACGTGATGTTTTGATTATTAGATGGTAGGAGTATAATCAAGTTTGTTATTAGTATTCGTCTGAGGAAGAACCGAGTAGACGGTAAAAAAATAGAAAATTTGTCATGCAACAGTTAGCCGTGTTCAGTCCACGACTTTTCTGCTTACTATCTCAAACCAAGCAGAGATTACGTCTGTCAATTACGGGAGCTTCTTATATCACTAATTATTCCTCTTATAAATGCAATAAATGTGCTGCTGTGATGACTTACAGAAGCCAATTTTCGCTGCGAGAAAGGAGGTTTTTATTGACGGGGTAGCGGCCACTAGAAGGGACAGAGATGGCATTTTTGGAGATACAATTTCTTCATACGAGTCTGCATAACATTGTTCCTTTCTCATGTGTCCTCGTGAATCGGCTTCCAATAATAAATTATTAAATTCTGCATCTGCAGATATCAGTATCCAAAAGAAGAGCTTGGTTCTTGGAAGTCATTGAGATTGATGAAAGTCCCTGGGATATTGGACAGAAAACATTTTACTGCATCTTTCTTTCTGTCTTTTTTTTTTTTTGTTGTTGTTGTTGTTGTTGAACATTACCATGCCTGCAAAATCATTCAAGATCCAAATAGGTTCTAGATCAGTTGTAATCACATCTGCATCAGACATATTGTCAAATAGAAAGAAATTGATCACGAGTGTGTATAATGCAACATATTCCCATATGTTACTTACATATAACGGGTTAAAAAGTTCCATCTGTTTGAAAGCTCCCTTCAGTATATTTACATGTATTTAATTTCTTAACTGCCACAGCCTCGAACTGAATTGCTTTTCGAGAGCAAATGAGAAGCGTATCAGTTAAAAAAAAAGCTCGACTAGGCGCCGAAACTAATTGGCGTGGCCTCAATTAATCCAATATGAGTAAAATACCCCAGCGTGTAAACGCCTCAGGCACTAGACTTGCGCCTGCGGACATGATGTGAGGTTTATTTTTGAGTACTTGTACTTGATTTTCGGTCAGATATAGGCAATTCTAATTTCATTTCAGAAAAAAAGGCTAATCATTTAAAATTAGCGCATCTGTTTTCATGTGATGTGTTGCAGGAAGTGTATTGTGGGAAAGAAAGCATTTGCACAGTTGAAGGACTACATTTTGATAGCATGTACAACGCCAGAGTGAAAGCCTACAACCATGCCGGAGATAGCCCTTATAGTGACGTCATCGCGCTGCAGACGGCAGAGGGTATTTCTTTATAACCAGTATTCGTTCAAATGCTGTTGTGGGGGTTTGTTGAGAGGGAGGGGAGGCACGACTCTCAGCCCATCAAGGTCCCACGAGCAGTTGATTTACTGTTCAGCTGCGCCGCAATGATTTAACAAAATTAAATACAATGAGCAATGGCGACAAAGGTCATAGGCTAAAGGTCACGCAGTCATAGACATGTACCAGTACGCTTGTGCATGTGGTGTTCGTTTATTTGAAACGATGTTGCGTGGCCAGACATAGATATCTGCTTTCTGGTTTCTTATACACAAAGCTATCAATCTCGCCCGACATCGGTTTGTTTTTTGGGCCCTTAATTTTAAGTCTAGCCAGTAATGTACTTGAGGCTCTGGCCGCGTTGTCAAATTAGGCGCCGTTGTGAATTTTTGCCAAAGATTGTTGATTCGCACAAACTCCTGGCTGAGTGTACTGATGATAGCTTCACCCAAATTCTCGAACTTACTGTAGCGGCGACCGCATAATGAACAACAGCTTATTGCCTGCCAAGTGGCACCCCTTCCTTCACCCCTGAAATGCGCATACACACACACACACACACATGCTGGCGGGGACATATGGGCCGGGGGGTTAATGTGGGCATGTGCTTCACAGGGGAACACATTAGAGTGGGCACCAGAGGGCACTTTTTTATTTTATTTAAAGAGGCAGTCGTTGTGAAAAATGGAAAGAAATCGCTTTGCAGGAAAATGCCTGCTCCTGCTTGTCTTTGTAAAGAGACTAAAACGGCTCCTAACTTTTACCCCTGCCTTGAAATTACTAGAAGTGCCCTTGTTATGTCCACAATAAATGTAGGAAGCAATTTCCAGGGGCTACGGGTTATTGCACCCCTTCATTTCTCGGGTAATAAAATCCGGCGTCTGCTCAGCTCTTGCCCCACCGAACGTAGTTTCTTCTCAAGCTGTTATTTATTGCTGTGTGTTTCATAAGAAATTGCCTCATAATCCGTTAGTGCACGTTGTAAGTTTTCCTTGGTTTCTTTCAGTCGCATGGTTCAGCCTAGATCCTAACAACGGCCATGAAGATATTTCGGTTTCCAATAGCAACATGACAGCTGCTTGCCGTTGTTTTGATGACAGACTTATTCTCGGAAGCGTTGGATTTTCTAAAGGTGTACATTATTGGGAAGTGGTTATCGATCGTTTTGTGGGTGATTGTGACCCCTCATTCGGTATTGCACGCTTCGACGTAGGAAAAGACCAGCGAATAGGTAAAAATATGTTTATAATATTAAATAATACGGGTCTAGGACACAACCCCCCGGGACCAAACCCCCCGGGACCGAACCCCCCCGACCAAACCCCCCGGGACCGAACCCCCCGCGCGCATAACCCCCCGTGCCAAAACCCCCCGATCGGACCAAACCCCCCCTCTCAAAAAGCCAATATAATATGCCAAATTTAAACACACGTTTATTGAATCATGATTTTATAACTTTGTAGACTTATCTAAAGGCATAATAATAATAATAATAATAATAATAATAATAAAAAAAAAATTATATTAAAAAAAGACTTGGCCAGTGCCAGTATTTAACCTTTTTAAGTATCATGAGAGTGGATGTAGTGTGCAACCTAAGAAGAATGTTTTCAACTTTGTCAAAAAAGTTGCGTTATTATGCAATAATCATGATAAGAAACAACGCGCACATAAACCGGAGGTTTTGTAGTACTTTTGCTTATAAACAATGTCAAGTTATATGTGATGCGGCTTGAAATTAGTTAGATTCTCTGGCATTGCCGGCCAGAAAGGTGTCAAAAACACGCCATGATGAATCGCTATGAAAGTGACTTTTAAACTGTTCTCAGATAAAAGCTACCGTAATCATAAAATAATAGAAAAAAAAACAGACTGACATTGATAAATCATTGGTAGTTGTGTTTGGATTAAAAAAAGAACATTAGTCTTCAGTATTCTCTGAATAATTTGAAGTCACGCAACATTATACACCAGAAAAAAATAGTTAATTCTATTCATGTGATCGATTGGTTGTCCTTTGATTTCAAAAGATGTGCAGCAATGCGTAAAGGAAATGTGCATGGACAGATACCCCGTGATACGTTTCACTGCGGCGTAATAACGCACTCATTCTTTCCTATACCCATTTGGACATTGTGATGTTGAATGGCAGAGCCGCGTGCTTTTAATTCGTTGAAATCCGAAGCAGTCCATAAACACGTGTGTATTGTTTGAGCAAATATTATTTTACATCCTGTGCCTTCAATAGGAAAAGACAACAAGGGCTGGGCGATGTACATCGACAGGAAGCGCAGCTGGTTCATGCACGCCGGGCAACACACGGACCGCACGGAAGGGGGTATCGGCAAGGGCAGCGTCGTGGGTGTACTCCTAGATCTCAACCAACATACACTGAGTTTCTTTGTCAACGGACACCCTCACGGCCCTATTGCCTTCACGAAACTAAAGGGCGTTTTCTACCCGGCCTTTAGTTTGAATCACAATGTACAGATGACGCTACACACAGGCCTGGAAGTACCCCCAGTTGATTCGGACTCTTCTGAAGATGATTAATTTGGATTGCTACATCTCATTATGTTTCCTCTCGTCCCAAAACCAACAAACTGTTGCTTACTTTGCGAAAACGTCTTCTTTAATGACCGCGAATATCCGATAAAGTAATGAGTGACATTTAAATGTAAATAGTCTGTTTTTAGGTAATTTCAGTGTTTTTCTTTTAGTCGATGTTTAATAGCAAACAAAGCTGCGATGATGCCGAGTGTCCATTCAACTAGAAAAGGCGTAGGGGTCTTACGTCACACATTATAAGGCCAGACGGTGGTGGGTGGGTTTGTATTAAGTGGCTTATTTCCATAAGTTACTACCCAAGTGCCAAGTTGGATGAAATAAAGCCAAGATATTAGTTGACCATTATGAAATGGTGAAATTTACAGTTAGTTTGCAGTTACTTGCTATATGTACATAAACCTGATAGATTCTTCGTTAGGAGTTTCTTTTTTATTACATTGTAATTATTGTGAAAAAAAAAAGAAAATGAAAAAAAGCAACAGAAAGTCACCAGCTAATGCACTGAAAACTTTACTTCCGTGTTTTTGCATTTCATTGATTTTGAAAAAGGAAAATATAACCATTTAATGTGATATGACTGAAGTTTATACGAAGCGGTCCACATTCGACTTTTGTAAGTGCATTGATTGATTTTGATTGTTGTCAGCGAGATATCTTCAGGCTTGACAGCCAGAATGATTTTATTGTTTTTAAACGATGTCCAAGCTTGTCCTCTCAACACGCCCCTGATATCATTTGTGTAATACAGAATGATTTGTTTTGTTATGATAGAGTTTATTAGTTTCTTATAATTAACTTGATGTTCACCTAATATGTTGATTCAATCTACAGTGTACTAAGTGTGGTTTTAACTCTTGTGAGTGCTACTTGTTAAAGGCTTAAAATCTACTGTTTATTTCTTGCTTGTGTTTAGGACTAAGTCATTGAAAAAGTCTAATAAATTGTAACTGTTTGTTAAAGAATTTAAGATAAAATGCTAATTTTTATTGCACTATGAAGCATCTTTCCTTCAAAAGCATTTTCTTCATTAAGCTGTTTTGGCAAAAGGGAGGAAAACCGCATCTAGAAAAAAAGAACATCTTTTTTTTACTAGAAGTTAATTGGTTGCTGGCAACCCTTTTTATGATTCATGTTGTATATTTTCTTTTGTAAATATAGTAGCATGCTTACTTAAATTATTTTTGTATAGCATTTTTATGGTATTGAATGGCATAAAATTCGATAGGTGGACTGACAGACGCTTTTGCCGTCTCTGCGCTTTTAATTTATGTGTTTGTTGACGTCACGCCAGACCACTGGGCGGGGCAGTCGTGCTGACAACATGTCTGAAGAGCGAAACATCGAGCTCTTGTTAGACTCATTAGATATCCCTCTTTGATATATTAAATGTGGGCAAACTCTCAATGTCGGCTTTACACAATGTGTGGAAATCAACTTGCGGCAGTCACTACCAGGACTAACGTTTCATCATATCTTTGAAATGATTTTAGAACATGTTAAAAGGCATTTCACTTCTACTTGTCCTGCTTAAATAGTAAAAATAAGACAGCATGATTTTTACCTTAATATACAGGTTGGATATCTGTTTTGGTTCGCAAATATATATATTTGCGAACCAAAACAGACATCCAACCTGCTTATTAAGGTAAAAATTATATATATATTGAGGTAAAAATCATATATATATGTATCCTTCTGCGCTGATTTAAGTGTGCACTGGCCACTCTAGTTAACCTCTACTTGCATTGTAAGCTTTGTGTTTTTTGGAGTATTGACGTTAAAGTTGAAGGCTGATGTTCATTTTTTGTACAGAAACAATTGTGCTAGTGTATTAAAAATAGTCGAACGTGAGAATCTTGTGCTTTTATTATCCCTCAGGCATGAAATTGTTGTGGCCGTGTTCGTCTGTCCGTCCGTTAATATTTACCTTGTGAATTGTAGCTTGCAATTTTTGCCAATCGCTTAGATATTTTAAATATAGCTTGTATGTGGACCATTGAAGATCCCTATTGTTAACGAGCCATATCCGACCAAGGACAGTGGCTCAGCTGGACTCGGAAATTTTCTTATTTGTGCCATTATCAAGTTTGCTTAAAATGTGGCCTGTGAACACTCTTTAGCCCACAATTCTTTACCAATTACTAAGATCTTACGGATGTAGTTACTATATGGAGCAATGAAGATTCTTATTGTATATGAGCCATATCCGACCAAGGACAGTGGCTGAGCTGGAATTTGAAATTTGCATATTTCTATCATTATCAGGTTTGGTGATATGTGGCTTGTGAACACTCTCTAGCCTACAATTCCTTATCAATTACTAAGATATTTCAGACATAGCTAGTATATGGATTAATGAAGATCCTTATTGCTTATGAGCCATATCCGACCAAGGACAGTGGCTAAGCTGGACTTTCTCATGGTAAATGTTTTCGTTTTTTTTTTTTGTTCATCTTAAAGCACTGCCATCCTTTTTTTTTTCGGTGTTAAGGATTGAAATGAGGCTGTGACCGATCTCAAACCTACCATTTTCCTTGTTTCAAATGTTCCGGCTGGCTGAGGGCTTTGCATCTCTGATGCCTATGGTTTTTCCTACCAGGCAAATACATACATTCGTTTACATACATATATGCCCATTTGAATTTAGTATTATAAACGTCTTGCTGTTCCGTAACAGAATCGGCCAGGTTAAACTAGTACGTCTTGACTGTTCTGCGTTAATGTAAACTACCGTTTTGCTCGAAACGTTTTAATGTTTCATGCGTAATTCATGCTGGCATTTCTGCGTTTCTGATGGCAAAAGACTTTCACCGCCAAACTTTCACGATTTCAGAAGTCACGGTTTCAGTTAAAAAAAAAAAACACTTCAGTTACTCTTGCTTTACTGCCGGCATTGGATGGAATGTGGGATGGGTGGTTAGGGGTGTTCATGAAAACTTATGTTAACGTTTTTTTTAAGTTGTCCTTGTCAATAGTTTCGGTCATTCCCCAGTCCACGACAAAATTTGGCCAATGTATAATTGCCATTGGGGAAACAGCAGCACTACTGCTGACAGTGCTAAAAATAATCCGTGAGAACCACCGATACGAAATAATCCAACTAAGTCACAGAAATCATGTGAGAAATTATGCGAATTCCTGTGATTTGTTACGAAGACATACGAGTCTCTTATGAGAACATACGTGTTTAAAAGGTAAACTTGTTTATTACCTAGCGATCATAGTTCATGCTTGATGGTAGAAACAGGATATTCTAAGAACTTCACATGAATTAAAGATCTCATTTTTAGCTGATACTGCTATTGGAGACTGTTTTGGAGATGAGCAGACATACCATTTTACCCACATAGCAAACCTAAGCTTCGGGGTATCTTCAAAAAGTGTCAGAAAAGAGAGGCAGAATTATGTTACTTGCCTTAAACTATTATGGCCAAAAGTTTGCTCAATTGCTCAATTCAAAATACAGTATGCAATACCAAAACCATTTTAATTGTAGCCAATCGAAGTTGAATCAAAATAGCAAAATTTTCTCTGACTAAAAATTCTAGAACTATTTCCAGCTCTTATTTCAGTTTGAAAATGTGTAAAAAAAACACATGCATCCCATAGAAGAATGGTTAGAATATAACCACAGTAGATTAGCACATTAGGCAGGGTAACTTCGAATCACCCCAAAAGATAAATCTTACAGCGAAATAATTCCTTTCAATATAAATCACCCGCTGCAGGGGTTTCTCAAGTGTAAAATTCATTCAAAATACATTTAAAGTCTTATTTTTGGATATTTTCTGGAGTGAAGGGGGTGTTAAGACAACAGCATGGTTGAGAAATTTTTGCGGTGCTTTAGGTCTGGTTATTTCTATTACATCCCTGGAAACATTGAGTCGAAAGCAGAGGACATACAACAGCTCTGCATCCTCTTTTGACTTGAATTATTTCGATATCATATCAATATTAATCTAATATGCCTCCTCGTGTTGAAATATAAACAAAGACGACAAATACGAAAAAGTGTTGTCCAACGATTTCTCGTTAAAACTATTATTTATTACATTTACATTTGACGAAACACAACATTTTAATTGTGAAATAAGATTAATTTGACATACAATGTTTAAGTCAAATTTAAAAATTCATTTAAAATAGAAGAGAAAAGTTTTCTTTTCATTTTACATATAAAGATTACTGCACGTTCCATGCAAATCTGGACAACTTAATTTTTGTACAAGCTAGAGAACACAATTTTGCATACATTTCGTCCAAAATATTGATCATACATCATTCCGTGACAATATCGGACAGTGAATGAAAAAGATGAATTCAAGGTAATTCAAAGTGATAGTTTTGTTCTTTAGATGGCCCTGTGTTTTGCATCAAAATCGACAGATTTTAATATTGTATGAACTCAGTTATGGTCGTATATTTAAGGTAAGATGCTACTTTTCACAAAATAAGAAATTTTGCAAACAAAAAAGGAGAAAAAATCAATCGTTCACTTTCGTCAACGGAGTCCTTGGTTATAAAATAGTTACACTGTATCCAAAATCGAGTTCCACGACTGATTGTTTTCTCACTTCTTCGAGGTACATTGCTTCTAGGACTCGTGTCTCTAAACATTTTGCTTATAGTTTCGTTTATGATCAATTTCATATTATTCCGCAAAATATTCTGAAATGCCACGAGTTTGGATTACATGAATATATTCCAAAAACCCCAAGTCCTGTTATAGTTGCAAAAAAATAAAACATTTCGGTTAGAATGTTCTAATGGAATGTCATACTTTTTCAGGTAATTACGTGCTGGCTGATTCCTTGTTCAGTTATTCCGTATTATACTGTGGAAGACAATTTCATGCCAGAACTATTTCTGATCATTTTCTACTGATGTTGAACACAATTTGACAGCAATATTTCCGTTATAAAGGACGAACAGTCAACTTCTTGGAATCGAATCCATAGCATTCTTTCCTCATGATAATGGAAAGGAGTAGTTTGCGAGGTGCTTTGGTCCACTGCACCTCGCAAACAAATTCCTTTCTATAATCATGAGGAAATGCTATGGATTCGATTCGATTCCAAGAAGTTGGCATCGACTGTCATGGTTTTTTACCACGTCGCCCCTACCCCTGACAGCAAAATACGTGCCCTAAAAGGGAAATCACATCTGTTGACTTGCCCGAATAAAATAAAATTCACGCCTTGTCATTATTCCTATACATTCAGAGGCGTTGATAAACATTATTATGCCATGGTGTATTGAATCAAAGGAATCTAGACATCCCAAAGAAAATCGGACAAATTTTTGTACTTTTGTTTGCTGCTCATATCGGTTCAGGTTCACAAAATCCTCATGAAAAATGATATTAAAAATATTCAGGCTTGCGTTCGAATGTGTATTTTGAAAAACAATAAAAATTCACCTGCTGACCTTTTATACTTTCAAAAGTCTGAGTGCCAAGCAATGATTGCACAGCATTTGTACAAAGTTACAGCTCTTTCTATGTAACATTCTAGAAACATGTCAATTTGTGATATATATCAACTATTTATGTTTTTCAGTTGGAGAGCTGCTCTGACTCGTGAAGCTGGGTTGCGTAATTTAAACGAGATAAGCTATTCGTTTGTAGTCCTAGTCACGTAATAATCAATAAGTTTGTTTTGGTCCTTAGTAGCCTCATAGTTCTATATAGATATGTCTATATAAATATGCTACAAATACTAAATACTACACAACTATATGCATAGCTATGTATAATATAACTTCAAATGAATTCCACATCCTCGGGAATATTTAATATCCTAGTTTTATATTTATGCAGTGTTATATTCCAAATATTAATATTCCACACTTGTCAAGACTTTCATAAGATATTAGCCTAGTTGAGAAACATTGATTTTTAATATTTAGACAATAGTGTAAACTTATATCAACTTAATGGCCTTGTTTCCACAACATCAGGATATACATAAGCCAAACAGATTTTATAATAACAAAGCGAGTTTTGTAGCCATTAATTTTAATTTAAAATTTCTTAGTTTATATATAAAGATGACGTGATTCTTAGCAGTATTACATCCGACGATGAAGAGCAAATTATAAAACAATCAGAATCCAATTAGCATGCAAAATGTCAAGGAAATGGCATGTTGAGTTCTTCGTGATGAGGAGACAAACGAATGGTCAGGCGACTATATATTTGATGCAGAATAAACAATTTGTTCAATCGGGATCTGACAGAAAATCATAGATGCTAGCAATATTTTACACAATTTAGCCTAATTTCATGCCTAGCACACGTTTCTGAACTTAAATTACACGTTTTTGTGTTATCGCTGATGTAAACATTGTTTTTAAATGAAAATATAGCGAAAATTGAGCGAATTTAAACAAGTGTAGAACACGGTTGAATTCTTAAAATAAGCACCCTCTTGTATTTCTATATTTTGAAACATGACATCGTTTCAAATGTGATTGGACGATTGAAAAAGGAAGCCTGTGTATAATTTTAGATATGACGCTAAAGATCATATGTTATATCCTCTGTTTTCAGCACTTGGTGACCTTTGTTTGTGTGAAAACATGGCGTCTCTGTAATCCTTTCTGATTTTCTCACTTATTTATTCTGTAGAACAATTGGACTTTTTACGGTTAGAACAACAGTGAGCCGTGCCTCTCATGGTTGACCTGTTTATGATATAGAACAATAGGGGTCATTTTAGGGATTACATCGCATCTCATCATTCTTTGTTTATATAACAACAGGCTCCATTGTCTGATTGCATAAAGAATAAGTCAAACAAGGAACCCTTTCTTTTACTGTACGAAGAACAATAGCGGTCCGACTAGGATTAACTTGATTGTGACGTCGCACGGGACGTCACAATAGATGTCACACAGAAAACCATAGGGATAGAAACCGGAATGACTTTGAGTGTCACCATTCTTTGTTTACATAACAATGGGCTCCAATGTCTGTTTGCCTAAACGATGGGACAATAAGGGAACAATAAGGGGCACAAATACAGAACAATGGGATCCTTCACGGTTAGCACAACAGAAATTGAAGTAGGAGTCTCGCCTCTCATTCTTTACCTATATATACCACAGAACATTACAGAACAACTGGGATCCGACACGGAATCTTACCTCTGATTGGATTAGCTATTATGACATCAGCTCCAACCTGATTGGATAACCTAGCTATGCCGTCAAATGTAACGTCGCAATAGACATTTCACGCATCAGTGACCGAGAACAATAGGGATTAGTAGTTGAACACAGAACCCCATTCTACTACTACTATACTTCATTTGTACATGTAGAGGCTTATGAAATGTAAAAAGCATTGGAAATGTTAAGACTATGGTTGCCTCTTGAAACCTGGTAATTCGAACGACGTCTTGCTACTTCCACGGTACACTCTGTTCCATATCTCATTCAGTAATAACGATGAAGGTACTTAAGAAGATTAAAAAACAGAGGCCATCTCGCTTTTTCATTTGCTAGAGACATTTCGTGCCAGTGTAACTTTTCCCTACATTTGTCAAAAACTTTTCAATAATAATAATAATAATAATAATAATAATAATAATAATAATAATAATAATAATAATAATAATAATAATAATAATAATAATAATAATAATAATAATAATAAGAAGAAGAAGAAGAAGAAGAAGAAGAAGAAGAAGAAGAAGAAGAAGAAGAAGAAGAAGAATAATTGTTAGGCTTTCAAGGTTTGATGATTTAAAAAGACTGTTAACATGGCGAAAATAAATTTAAAAAAACATATAAGAAATACTCTTAAATTTCATTTTCGCCATATAAAAGAAAAAAACCCAGTTTGTGGTAAAAATTATTGCAGCTTCGGAAAGTAATGGTTGGCGCTCTAAACTAGATGTTCTCTGTCAGTGAGCTGGCTAGCTAGAAACAAAGAAACAGTGACAGCGAAATCCCATAAGATACATTGGCACGGTAAGGTCGAAGAAAGGGACAACTATCAATGAACAGATAAAAAAGTGTACGCTATATGAAATCTCAGCTGTATATATTTCGAATAGTTTTCAAGGTAAGATAACATATGATAATTTATATCAAATTCCTTAAGAAAAATTTAGGTTTCTCCTCAGCAATGGCAAATTAGAGATGTATAAATAAAAGATATTAAATGGAATTTAATCATTTTAGGTTGTGTTTTAACGAAACGCCACTTAACTGTAATTAATTGCACTGACAAATTAAGTTAGTTGAGAATCTGGTCAATTTCGAGCTCACTGAGGCCTCTGTCTTACATGGATTGAGAAGCCCCATAGTAAAGCATTTAACTTTAACTTCATATTAAGACAACGCTAATATAGACTGAATTTATGGCTTAACAAAATTATATTTGTTGTCTGGAAGGGTACTGTGATGTGCCTAATGGATGTTTAATTAAGTCATTCATTCCAATCTATACGACGGTTCCATCTGTTATGCATAACACCGTTGTTGTCCATCAAGGGGGGGGACACTCACATACTAACTGGTAGTTAAGCGGAGTGCAGTTCTGAAAGAATTTCCTTTTTCATGGGAAACAGGGATACAGAATGAAGATTACCCCCTTTAAAACGAAATTGGGACTTCGCGAGAACAGCTGACTTTAAAATTACTCCTTTTCTCTACGTTGTCTCTTTTTTTTGGGGGGGGGAGGGGGGCAGGGCACACTTGTAACACATATGATACCAAGTGCCCCCAATGGCGTTGTCAAGCATCCAGCGGTTCCTTCTGTTGTATATAAATTGGTACCCACAGACACTCTAGAGTACTCTAGCTAATCTGTGTTGTGTATAACACCTTTTTATTCGGCAGACCCACTTGGCATTCTCATAAAAAACGACTTACTTTTAAAAATATTAACCCCCTCTGACTATACCGTTGTTATAAAACAGCTGACCTCTGAGGATGGGTAGGTAGGTCTGTGGTAGACCGGCAAGCGTCGTTAATTGATAATACTCTAGAGTGGCTTTGGGAACCAATTTAGGTCTGTGGATAAAAAGATGTTACACACAACATACCGAACCGCCATAGAGGGTGACTGTTGGACAACAACGTGTTGATGGAGACAGCTCTTTTCAGAGGTCATATATTTTATAACAACGCGAGGCAGTGAGAATGTGGAGGTTTAGAAAATGTGAAAATAAAATATTATTATACTCTTTGTTGATATTTTATACCTATACTTTCTGAAGTTCAGTTTAATATCCACTAGATTCGTTGATAATAATGATACTGTGATTGCTATGTGCTGCATATTTATATTCTAAAATCGGATGCTGTATTATCGCCCGGCGCGCCTTTCCGTTTTTTTAATCTACTCAATCTCACAAGCCAAAAATTAGCACAAAGCCGTACTATGTGGAGAGACTCTGTATAGAAACGTATAGAGCTTTGCTCTGAAAGCGTATCCCGACGACGACGGGGAAGAGAACGAATGGTTACATTAGATCCAAATTGCTGAAATAAAAAAAATCTTCTACAGCTGAAAACAATTTGTATTAGTCGAATATCACAAAATAGGGAATATTTGAGTCGAAAGAGTTGTGGCGAAGCCAGAGGATGTGAGTTTAAGACCCAGTCAGCCTAGTCCTAGATGACTCTTGCGGTCTTCCTATGACAGCAAGAGTTAAGTTCCTATATTAGGAAATGTCATTGATGTCAATTTTCGAATCTCGGCTCACGACTTGGGCCAACGGCGTTATTTTAGAAAGGGTGTATCACATAAATGGCCCAATAATGAATTATGGCGCACAAGTTTTATGGTCAGATAACAATTTTTTACTGAGAAAAATGTGTTTACTTGAGATCAGGGTATCGATTCCCTCATTATCGCCCACAACAACAGTGAATCCACAGTTTCAAAACCACGCTTTACTCTACTTTGGGAGTTTGCTGAGGTCAAAATAATGCGCCAGGGTACTTCTCCGTGTGCCGTTTAAGAAAAAGCCTTCCAGTTCCAGCCTCGGTGTCCTTGAACGTGCGCCGAAAGATCAAAAGCCTCGAAAATTGGGATCAATTGCCATTTCTGTTGCAGGAACTGTGACCCTTTCTGTCCTAGGAAGATAGAAAGGGTCCGCTGGGACTACAGGCAGTCCAGCAAAATTCTACGTCTTGTAAGGGTTGTAAAAGGGTTATTTGGTCATGACGTCAATACAATCAAATTTAAACGTCATGTTTTGTCAGTTATCCTGTACTTCGCAGATACGCACTACGTCATTGGGTTTCGTCATCGCCTTAAGTAGCTTGACCGAGCTATTGAGGGGTTCCGGGGTTATGCGCGGGGGGGGGGGGGGGGGTTGGTCACGGGGGGTTTAGTCCCGGGAGGTTCTGTCCTAGACCCGCTATTGAGTACTTAAGGGCCGCCGCTAGAACATTCTGTGCTGTTCATGCGTTGTAAACAATGCTGTGTGCTTGTAAACCGGTTGTTTTTGCATTTTATTATTTTATTTGGAAGTTTAAATGAGGTTTAAAAACAGCTTTGGATTCTAAACGATTCGCGAACAATCTAAAGATATCGGATGTTGAACGAAATTACAGATTTCTAAGATAAAAAGACTGTTTATGTTTATGGGAATATTTCGCAATATCTCAAATTTTCCAAAACTTTTCAATGACCTAACACATCACTTTCGACTCCACTTGCAATATAAAATACGGGACGCTGGGCCATGTAGCAGTTAGTTATGTTAACTGTCTTACAGTCAGATTTGTTAAACACAGTGAAAAACAGGGGGTGCGTTTGGGTGCAGTTCGGTGATGTTGAACAAGGTGGTCAAGAGAGCCGGTTGGAGTCTTGAGTTCCGATATCCTTTTCAACCAAAAATCGACGTCAGATTGACGTCGGAATTCGACGGAACACTGACATTGAAAATTCGATGTCGGTTCCAGTTGGTATACAAAATTTACGAAAAAAAATTACATTTTGCCAAAAAAACTGGTCAGTTTCTCCTTTCATCTTTGTAATGTCTTCGCTTTTACGGCTGGGCACAATGTATACGGACATTCTTGTTATTGTTATATTTTCTTTAATACATTACTTTGAATGAGTACATTGTGATATTGCGATTCAGTTTACCCCTTGTGTGGTTGCAGTGTGGCTTGCATGCAGTTGTCTGACCCCTTTGCTGTGTGTATATAAGTTGAAAAATTTTCAATGAAAATTGTGTAGGCCCATCAGTCATTATTCCATAAAATTCAATCTGTCTCCCAGGCTGTTTTCTGTAGGTATATCTATAACCACTGATCACGTTTTGCAGATAAGTCCATTTAGTATACTGTTCAAGGTGTATTGAAATTGTACAGCACCATGTTATTTTCATAATGACCAAGTAAATCAGTTGAATTTTTTTTCAAAATATGTGAATTTGACTCCGGCTTTGGTGCTTTGTGACGCCCAAGTTCTCGCTTTTTGCGCTGGGTTATCGCGTAATCTCGTGTTTAACCGTGATTGTAATTTAGAGATGATAAGATCAGCTTTCGTGTGCATGTTCCTGAAAAATACCTAAATCCTGCCGACTTTTGTCGGTGGAATATACCGATCCCTCGTGAGGTATCCGTCGTTGGTATGTGTTTGTAACAATTTTGCGGCTGGACACAGTATCCACGGATATCATTATTTATTTTATAAATGCAAGGATCTATTAATTTAAGAACTGGCTGAAATTGACCTAATATAAAACAAAAGAAGTTCTAAACTCCTTCAGATAACACCTGCTACAGCCAAGGATAAAAAACAATTGCATTATGCTGCCAATGTCATGCAGTAAACTTTTGGCAACATGTCAGTTGCACTGGGAAACGTGTTATCGTTGATACAAGGGGCATATGTGATTCTACTTTTTTAGACCAGCCGACTTCGTCTGGCTGCTCTTCTCACATAAGTAGAGGGGGATCCGTCGTCTATGTATGTGTGTACGCACGTGTATAGTATGTAAATTTTACTTAAAATGCTTATTATCCCTCAGTATTGATTCGATTCCTTTAAAAATTTTTAAAATGCTACTCCTTCCAGTTTTACTCCAGTCGTTTGGATGTTACGCAGGGATGTTCCCCATTGGTTCGCCTACGAGGCTATTTTTTTTCGCGGTTGCCGAAAGTGCCGAAATGGCGGAACTTTGAAGTTTGGCAAAAACTGGAATAAATGGTAGTAAATAACTGAATGGTCAAACCATTCATTTCTCTAAGTCTTTTTCAGATAGTTATAAAATTTTAATCGAAAGTTTCTTAAGTGCTTCTCCACCTGGATTTTTTTTTTCGCAAATGACAAAAAAAAAAAAAAAAAAAAAAATGCCGAAATGGTAGAATTTTAAAAATTTGGTGAAACTGTAAATGTGGGTAAATACGTGAATCGGGAAAACTCGTTCTTGTGTATTAAAACAATGAAAAAGTTACGTTCAGAAACAAAGTTCTTCATTCTTTGGCTTAACAATATTCGTTTCAGAGTTTTTCTCTCTTTCCTTGTTTGGTAACTCGGCTGGGTCATGTCCTTGGACATGCTTGTTTTGGAGGTCCGCCAGAAATTGGTCAAACGGGGGAGGGGGCATATAAAATTTGTTGGTAGCAAATTTTGAAACTGCTTCTTCTCCAACAATTTTGATCGGATTACCTTCCAATTTTGCAGAAATTTTCGCCAGGCCATGTACTCTTGAAAAGCTGCTGCTTTTGGCGATCCAAACAAAAGTTGGCTAAATGGAGGGGTGGTTGGCGCATTTTAAATTTTTTGGGAAGAAATTTTCAAAATGCTTTCACTCCCGCTATTTGGAACGCATTACTTGCAAACTGGGTAGGCCTCTCTTGAAAATTTTTGGCGATTGACCATAAATTGTCCTAACTGGGGGGGGGGGGGGGGGGGGCATTTCAAAATTTTTTGGCAGCCAATTTTCCAACGGTTTTCCCCAAAAAAATTTGTTCGGAGTGACTTCAAATTTTGCATAAATGTTCACTAGGCAATCCGATTTTGAAAAGTTACCGATACCGATCCGCCAAAAATTGGCCCTTCGGATTGGGGCCTATAGGTTTGGGGTGTCCGCCCATCCGTCCGTCATCGCTTTTTTATACACGCCATATCTCCGGTTCTATTGGTCGTAGAGCATTGATAGTTAGCTTAAATGAAAGGTCTCGACCTGTAGATGTGTCTTTTGGCACTTTTGGCCAGATTCGGTCATCAGAAAGTGGTCAAATTGACGAAAATGGGCGATTATGGGGGTTATAGGGAAATAAGCTTGTACACGCTATATCTTCGGTTGTATTAGTCGTAGACAGGGTTGGCATGGTCAAATCTAGGTGCATTTATCGGGGGGATTTACCCGGATAAATCCGTCCCGGTCAATTCTCCAGAAGTGGCTTTTTCTGGTCAATTGTGGTCAGTTCTTACAAGAGACATAAAAGCAGTTGAAATACTCAGAAAACTTATATTTCACCTTTTTGCATTTTGATTGACCTGAAATTATCCTTAAAATAATTAAAATTCTCTTTGAAATATATGTAATAATTAAAATATAATAATTATATAATAGTAAAATTACATAATGATTATACAATAATTTTGTATAATTATTCAGCTTTAATTCCTAACTATTTTATGCTAAATTACAGATGATTCAGTTGTCGCCTAATAAGAAGCTTTTTTCAGTAGAAAAATAAGAAAAGGGTTGCCTTTATATATATAGAGTTGACGTGCTCCGGAGACAATTAAAGCAATAGCATAGCCATTAATATGTCCCTTGAGGGGGGGGGGGGGGGCAGAGAAAACACATGTTTGCATAAAACATGCTGCGCGATGTGTTAAGCCGAAACACCTCAAGTAAGGATTAAAATGCAATTGAGCGGCACAGCATAGCACAAGTATGTGGGTTGTTTAATGCGAACTCGATTCAGCTGACTACGGTTGTACTGACTACGGTTGTAAATAAATACTCGTTAATGTTCATGACTTGTTATCTTCATATGTAGACTAGTTGTCTTCAATACCTAAAGGCTTTTCGTTTACTGATATAGAGTACTTGCTTACATTTGACATTTGATTCAAGAATGTTTGAATGCCTGACAATTGACCAGAAAAGGGCGGATTTGACCGAATTTGACCAGAAAAAGGCGGGTAAATATAGAAAAAACCACTGGCCCGGTCAAATCTGGAAAAAGGCTGTCTTTTTCCCAACCGTGGTCGTAGAACATTGAGAATAGCGTTAAATGAAAGGTCTCGACCTGTAGATGTGCCTTTTGGTATCTTTGGTCAGATTCGGTCATCCGGAAGTGGTCAAAATGACCAAAATAGGCGATAATTGGAGTTCTTTGGGAAATTAAGCTTGTACACGCTATATCAACGGTTCTATTGAATGTAAGGCATTGGTGTTAGGTTCAAATGAAAGGGCTCGACCTGTAGATGTGCCTTTTGCACATTTTGTCAGATTTGTTCATCCGGAAGTGGAAAAATGGGCCAAATGGGCGATAATTGGGGTTTTTGGGAAAATCAGCTTGTACACGCTATATCTTCGGTTCCATTAGACGTAGAGCATTGGTGTTGGGCTCAAATGAAAAGTCTCGACCTGTAATGTGCCTTATGGTACCTTGGATTAGATTTGGTTATCCGGAAGTGGTTAAATTTACAAAAAAGGGGATAATTGGGGTTTTAGAGAAATATGTTTGTACACGCTATAGCTCCAGTTCCATTACAAGTGTAGCACTGATGTTGGGCTCATATGAAAGGTCTCGACCTGTACAGAACGTGACACGGAGATATGTTTACCAAGTTTTTGAAAGTCCAAGTTCAATGATATTGAAACTAAAAATGCCCAAGCCATTGTCAAAAGTGTCATTATGACTAGCAAAATAGTCCACGGCCGTAAGTTTACATTTTATATTTTACAACATATTAGGATTAAGGTTACTGTTCATAATCTGTAACTGCATATTTTAGACGTCTGTTATATTATCCATTCCTCCCCCTCTTGTTGCTTTTCTCTTTTATTTAGAATATCCTATTGCTTCAGTCTATAATGCTTAACCTGAAGGTCAGTTTTAAAAATTGACTTTGTACCCCTTTGAATTTTGGGGCAGTTCGGGCCTGCTCGTGTTTTACAAATACTTACTTGTTTTTGTCGCTTGGCCAAAAATTGGCTCAATGGGGGTGGGTGGGGACATTTTAAATTTTTTCGTAGCCAAATTTTCAAAGGTTTTTTATTCCACAATTTTAATGACATTGCTTTTCAATTTCGCGTAAATGTTCAACTAGCCTGTGTTCTGTTGAAGAGTTACTTTTATTTGGCGATCCCCAAAAATTTGGTCAAGTGGGGGCACCTTTCGGTAGGCAATTCTGATTCTTTTTCCACAATTTGGATCCGATTGCCATGAAATTTTACGAAATGTGCACAAGACGGTCCTCTTTTGAAAAGTTACTTTTTTTGGCGATCCTCCAAAAACTGGCTTAATTGGGGGCATTTAAAAAATTTAGTAGTCAGTTTTCAAAAGTCTTTTCCTCCCACAAATTTGATCAGGTTTCTTTTAGATTTTGAACAGTTGTTCCCAAATGGTTCTCTCTTAAAAATTTTCTTTTTTGGTCGATCCGCCAAAAATTGACCGGATGGGGAGGGGCACGTGGGGCATTTTTAATTTTTTGGTTGCCAGTATTCAAAATGTTGATGGGATTGCCTTCAAATTTTGCATAAATATTCACTAGGGGTTTCTCTCATGGAAAGTTGCTTTTTTGATGATCCAACAAAAATTGGCTAAATGGGGGGCACTTAACAAGAAAAAGTTAACCAATTTTGAAAATGGTTTTCCCACAATATGGATCGGATTTTTTTTCCAATTTTCCATTACGCTGTCCTCTCTTGAAAATTATTTTGGCGACCCACCACAATAGTGGGTGGGGGGGGGGGGGATTTATAATTTGTTGGTTGCCAGTTTTCAAAATGCCTCCTTCCCCATTTTTCGATCGGATTGTCTTCAAGTTTTGCATAAATGTTCATTATGCGATCCTGTCTTGTAAAGCTTCTTTTTTTTGGCGATGAACCAAAAACTGGCTGAATGGGGGCGGGGGCTTTTAAAAAAAACAATGTGGTAAGCAATTTTGAAAATGCTTCTTCTCCCACAGTTTTGATCAGATTTCTTTACAGTTTTGTACGGTTACTGTCTCTCTCTTGAAAAGTTACTTTTTTGTCGATCCGCCAGAAATTGGCCAAATTGGGGACATTAATTTTTTGATAGCCAATTTTCAAAATGCTTCTACTCCCACAATTTGGATCGCATTCCCTTCAAATTCTGTATACTGGCCTCTCTTGAAATGTTTTAACCGAAGCTCCGACCAATTATTGGACAAATAGGGGATATTTAATTTTTTTTGTAGTCAATTTTCTGAAGGTGTTTTTCCTACAATATGGATTGGATTGCCATCAAATGGTGCATAAATGTTCACTAGACGGTCCGCTTTTGAAAAGTTACTTTCTTGGCGATCCGCCAAAAATTAGCCAAATAGGGATCATTTAAAAAATCTGGTAGCTACCTCTCAAAATGCTTCTTCTCCCATAAGTTTGACCGGATTACTTAAAATTTTGTACGCCTGTTCCCTAGATGTTTCTCTTTCCAAAAATTATTTTTGTTTGTCGATTCTCCAAAACTGGCCAATTGGCGGTATTTAAAATCTTTTTGTTTTCCAAAATTCGTTGATTGCTGCACTTTGGTTGGATTTATTCAAACTTTTAGACTATTCTTCTTCATGTGATGTTTTCTTATTTTTTTTATTTTTTATTTTTTTGCACACCTCCAAAAATTGGGCTCATGCCGCCGTGTGTATGTTTTGGGAATGAAGTTTTTCAAAACAGTTCTTCTGCAAGTAATTTTAGTCAGACTGCTTTCATTTTTGGGGGGGGGGGGTGGGGGGCGGAGGGGGTACCGCGGAGCGGGGAACTATGGTATTCGGGTTCGTCCGTCTGTCCGTCCGTCTGGCGACACTTGGAAGCACAAATTTGCGCATTATTTTTCGATTCGACCGAAAAGTGACGAAATGGCGACTTGTTGAAAATAGGCAATGTTTTAGTATTTATGTTGCTTACAGTGCAACTTTATGCATGCGATATCTCAGCCGCTATTCAACCCTAGCTTTTGATTTTTGCTACAGTGAAAATATATATACTGAAGTTGTGCGACGTCGCGTTATTTTTCGATTCGACCACAGTTCGTGGCGGGGGACATTCATCAGTTTCACTGATAACTTGTTGCCTTTGAAATTTACTTTTGTGAGATCCATCAGAGATTAGGCAAATGCCGACCTTTGAAAAATTTTCAGTAACCTGTTTATAAAATATAACTAATACTTTTTGGCGACCATACAAGCCTATTGATACTTGATTCAATAGATCTTGGATGGTCACAATGTCCTTG
This sequence comes from Protula sp. h YS-2021, assembly GCA_949752745.1. Taxonomy (NCBI): domain Eukaryota; kingdom Metazoa; phylum Annelida; class Polychaeta; order Sabellida; family Serpulidae; genus Protula; species Protula sp. h YS-2021. Next base: position 86,501,057 of record OX457024.1, on the reverse strand, counting down.
GGCATTCTTGTTTTTTCGCTGATTGACGGTTCGGGGTACGCCCGTATATATATTTGCCGAGTTGGGTTTCGGTCGATTTCTTACTCTGACAGTGGGTGAGTATCATCGACATTGTTTCCGGGAGCCCTGGAGCAGTCGAGTAAATACTGTGCAGATTCCTCTTGTTTTATTGTTCCTCACAGAGAGCTGATATGGCACTGTTCCCCGTGCGCTATGATAGTTCATTTATTGCTACAGTATAATGCAACCTGACAGGAATGAATATAGGACTTCGTGTAGAAACACCACAAAAGCGCTTGCACTTGTGGCTGGCTGTTTTGTGCTTAAATAATCTATTTGCAGCAAGAACATGCACGCATCGTAAGCCATTGAAGTGATCAGCCAACGCGTTTTTTACACCGGTACGCGTTTAATGATTTTATGCTCTGTTCATTATCGATTTTACACTTGGCTCAATAACTCGATAGTGGGCCGGCAGAGCTTGGCCGTTTTAAACAGAGGTTTAGTGCTGTGACTAGCTGGCAGTGCACTAACGAAGAGGTCGTGTTATTGCTTTTTCATGAATATTTCATGGATTGCGAAATTACAACAGTTCTTGTGTAGATAAATAAGCACGAGGAATATACTTGAACACGCCATTTCTATCAGGTTTGATTTAATAGTTATATTATTTTGTAATGGTGATATATATTAGTATGACTTTGAATTTGCAAGATAATACTTCTTTTGGGCTATGGTCCATCCTTGGTTATCGAACACGGTAATTTTAATGAACGACATGTAATGGCTTAACGCATTTTTATATGTCTCCCGAGTCTCCCGAGACATATATATAGTATTTCGTATGTCCGTCCCTCCAAAATAGTTCGTTGGATAAGGCTCAGGCGCAAGAACACACATACAGCGCAAATGTATACTGCGAAGTTTTTCTTAAGTTCCGTTGAAAATGTATTTTTGGCGATTTTTTAATTTTCTGATTTTTAAGTTTTTTGCCATATTGTTGGGATACCTCCGAAAAAGTTTGTTGGATTAGGCTGAAGCGTGGCATTCTCTGTAAAAATGTATTTTTGGCGATGTTTTAATTTTTTTTGGCTCGCCAATGTTGTACTTTTAAGCAAGGAATTTTTTTCCACGTGACTGGGGGCGGGGGAGACATATCCGTTTTTGTTTTAACAAAAACACTGGCCAGACTTAGTTTATCCTTCATTTTAAAATTCACCTCTCTTTAGTGGTTAGCTCTGTAATAGCGCTTTCCGGTCTCAGGAGTGTATATTATAAAGGAGATTTTCTGCTCTATAAGAGATCATGGGACTGGCATGCTTTGTTTTGGTTTCGAGCACCCATGGAAGGCCTGCGAACAAAAAGGGCTCAGCGGACTTCATTTGGTTAATTAAGAATCTACATATTTGTGTCTTTTTATGTTCATTAGGGTAGCTAAATGCAATTTGACTGCCCTCCTCTGCATCTTTCAAAAAGGAAAATAGAGTCCGTCCATGTTGAAGGGACAAAATGGACGGACTCTATTTTCCTTTTTGTTGTGTTGTGCTTGTGTCATTTTGCACGTGAGAAAATAACACACGAGATTGCATCAGCCTCGGCCCACTGTGTCAGGTGACAAGTAAAAAAAAAACCACGGTTATACTGAAGCTTTCCACGTGTAACTCGGTTCCATTTTCAATGGCAGTTATTGCCAAAACATTTTCCGGGTTAGAAAGATTCAAAATATCCTATGTCATATATTTCTGGCATGTCTACGTGTTGACATTCGGTCGCCTTTCATGTCAACGCTTATACACTGTCTAGTCTATCAGAAGTGCAGACGTGGGCACTTGGAATCATAGAAGTCATGTACACACACACATGACAGCAGTGTTCTACTCGGTTCGTCGTGCATGTTGAATTTGCTGTTAATTGTGACATAAAATCTGAGATACCCACTAGCTCCAGTGAAACGCAGACAAAGTATTTTTCAATATTTAAGTCGAAATATGTCTTAAATATTTAACCACACACAAACTGTAGAAAGTTCTGTGCACTAAAAATGAAACCTTTCCACACCACGTGTAAGGTCTTCGCACACCACTGTACGACACGACATTATGGCACCATGCACTCCAAATACGACCAATTCCTTACTACAACGACTGATATTTATATGAGAATAGGTAAATTTATGATAAATTTTAATTATGTCTCAATTAATTCCTGTGCCAATTCTTTCGGCAAAGCGGTTCGCAGCCATACACCATTGTAGTCCTTATCACTCTTGTCTCGCAGGGTGGGGTGTTGCTGGACAAACAAAACAATGTTCTTTTTTCCGGAATATACATGCAAAAATATTACATATGTATGTGGGCATCCTGTTTATAAATATAATAACAAGATACAGCCTGAAAAGCGTGGTACTGTAGAGCACTTTGCTTCAGTATTAAAACATGTATGTGTAACTTCCTGGATGATCTCTCGTTAAAGGCTACACGACACGACATAAAAATCAGAAATTTTTCTATCTCAATTTTGTCATGTCATGCCGAGTCGTGTCGTGTCGTGTTCGGTATGCAATGGCATTAATAATTCTTACTTGACAGATAAGTTATGTTCATGCTTGCTTTTTGTTGGAATTACTAAATATCTAACTCGATTAAAAAAAAACATTTTAATCAACTATATGTTAGTTACCAAATATTAATTGAGTAGAACCACACATTGAGAATGGCGTTTATTTGCATGGGGTTTGTTTATGTGAAGCAGAATGCCCTCGGGGGTCAAGCCCAGCTGCCGCGAATAAACGGTCCAAGCTTGGCTGGACAGAATTCACATGATCGGCGCGGATTGTCCCCACTCCTCACCATCACTTGCCACACACTGAGGGATTCACGTCACGGGAGTAGCATCTTTGACGCAAGCAATTCAACTACGCTCGCATGTTGAGTCTTCAATATATACTCCGTACCGCGAGATCTTTCATTGCTTGGAACCAGTGATTTCTAGTGTTATGTGTTGAATGCACATCAGTTTGAACACTGAAAAAGAAATAAGGTGGGAAAAATTAACACCCCCAGTATTCAGGCTGATTTTCTGATTGTATGATATTTAAAAACATCTGGTCCTATTTGACACGCAACCCTCCACCTCCCCGTCCTTGAGGGGTCTGCTCATATTCCCGGGCAGTTTATAGTCTGGTAACATATTCATAATCAGGAGAATTTTTTTCTCTCATAATTTTTGCCTCCTATTTTCAAAGGGTGGATACTATAGTATGGGGTTATAGTCCTGAAAATACGAATTTTGGTGCTGTTTCAAGGTATTCACACTCTAAGACTTTTATGTTCTAGTGCAACCAGTCCAATAGGTCAAGGTAGTTACATGGGAACAATACAGTAAGGCATTTATTTTCCCTTGTGTGAACCGAAAAACCAGTAAATAACTTGCTGGATTGTTCGAGTTTAATAACCACCTTTTTATATAAAATGGAGTTACCTAGAAGTTTATGCCGGAAAAAGCCCGGCTTGGGGGACGATTTTTCACATTTTGTCGCGGTTTTCACCCAGTTCGGGACTGTCAGTAATTGTGAATTTTCGTTAGAATATAGGTGCATATATCGACTTTATAATGACCTGTGTTTTCGTTGTTATAAATGTAATTTTTCGTTGCTATGGTGACATTTTATGTTGGGGTTTTCGATCTCTCAATTTGCTGCTTTGTTCCACAAACAGTAGCTTTATAAACAAATCATTACTTTACAGAATCTATAATGACACTTGCGTCGTATCTATAGTGACATTCCTGTCATATACAAACAGATCCAGTAACCCTTGTAAGCAACATGCGGTGTTTATGTGAAGGGGGGGGGGGGGGGGGGGGCTTGCAGTGTTTGAACTGACAAAGTATTCGAATTTACAAGCTGGGGAAATCCAGTGATCTGTTCTAATCTATCAAGTTTGCCATGTTTGCCATCTACATCTTGACCCCGCCTCCTGAATAATTTTTAAGTAATTCTGAATCATATTTTTCGAGTAACATTTCCACAGTAAGCCTTGTCTCAGGAGCTCCGGATGCGTGTGGGTGTGTTTGGGGGGGGGGGGTTACTTTGTAGAGTGACAGGTGTGCCACGCCTTACCACGCCTTGCCGAACAATGAGCTGCCCCAAAACAGGTAATTTGTTTAAAGGGTTTTTTTGTCACATCAAGGACATCGCAGACTGCGGACGAAAAAAGGGGATGTTTTTCGTTACACATGCCAAGCGAAACCAAAAAGGAGAGCCGTCTCCGCGAATCCCCCCTACCCCCCCCCCCCCACCCCCATACACTCACCGCACGTTGCATGGCAAGTCACTGGATCTGTTTGTAAATTACGGAAAATATTGAATATTTGGAAATAAAATGCTCCCATACCAAATCTGTTTGAAACATAACCATATATAGATTCTATAAAGTCATCGGCTGATTGTATAGCTATGGTATGGAGAACAACAAAGTAAGTGCGCTCAGGCGTGCTTTTGGTGCCACCCCGACCCCAAATCCCAACGTTGAAAGTCACTACAGCAACGCAATTTTACAATTACAACAGAGAGTGAAAACGTATATCATTATAAAATGGATTTTTGCACGAAAAATCATAATTTTTGGTCGTTTCGAACTGGGTGAAAACCGCGACAAACTCGGAAAAATCGTCGCCAAGCCGGGCTTTTTCAGACTTCTACACTGCAGACACAAGTTGCTTTGCCGGTGGAGATGCACAGTTCAGACGGTCGCTTATTGGCATTTTTTTTGGGTCTAAGTAAACAACTACCAAAGGGTTGGCCTCTTCAGTCAGTGTGGTATGAAATATTATTTAATGAGGGCGCCAACGGGGGTATCAAACTGACTACTGTGTGCGGCAGCACGCTTTTGATAGCAAAGTATTCGTGCACTTGTGCCACATGCAAAAAAAAAAAAAAAAAAAAACAGAAGAGAAGAGAAAAAAAAATAGGTTATCAGGCCTGCATTTAAGGTCGCATGTGTCGCAGAGGCGTTGATCTATCGATCTGTTTTGACAATTAATTTATTCACATTCGGCGTTGGTTTTTACAATCCCCGAACAGGCTGCGTTGATTTTTGTGGGCCTTTTTCTACTATCACTCATTGATGGCGGTCATTATTCGGTTACCTTGTCCTTGTTTAGTTTTCGATTTAAAAAAATCGCAAATCAGCTGAGCAAAACTTAAAAGCTGTAGATTAGCTGTCGAAGAAAACCGATTACTCAAATTAATTCTACCAAGACTCTAACCATATTAAATATGAGTTTTCAAAAACATGGAATGGTCCTCTCGACTATTGACCTATGCCTTAGGGTTTGTGATGTGATGCGATTTTTTAAATCGCAGCGTTTCGGTTCAGCAAAATGGGAGAATTTTCTACATGAGTAACGACACTATTTTTAGATCTTTAGATCAACAAACCTGTTTATAGAGTAGTCCTAAACAAAAATATGGCGTTTTTTTTTCATTTAACTTAAGCACGTGATATTGGCGATCGATTTGTTCGATTTTTTCTCTTTGTTTTTATTTACCGTGCCTTGTAAACAGTTGTTTATCGCATGACCCGCACGGGTGTGTGCGTGTGATGTCTACGCGGATGCCTTGTTTCATTTTATATTACAGTTAGCAGCGCGTTGTAATGATTGATGGCTTGGGGTTTTTCTTAGCAAAGCAAACGACAGAATGAGAACATTTTCAAGATTGAAGCAAAGAAGAAAATACTGTTTTCAAATTTCTAAGAGTTGTTTTGAATTAGAGTGACGCAAAAGCGTGGGAAGGTTGGGTCAGTGCACTGTGGTATTTGCACTTTCTGTTTACCTTTTCGTCAGCAATAAGAACGTTTGGCAATCGTTCCACATGGCCCTTTTTTTCTGACGAGATCGCATGAAAAAGCTTGGTTAATCCCAACCAGATCGATCACCATTTGATCCGAAAAATATCTTGTATGCGTGCAAATGTTTTGTCTGAGCTGCCTCTGAGTGCGCGTAAACATTATCTATTGTGCTACACACATTGTTGTTTTGCAACTTTAAGATTATTACAGACCATTATGCAGCTAATGTCTGCAGCGCAATGACAGCGTCTCTGCAAAGGCTTTTGTGGAAATCAAATGCTGATCTATGTTTTGGTTCCATGAAAATATTTATAGAACATGCTTTCGAAATGTGAAAAGCTTTCGAGTAAAAAATCAAATATAGTTGGTGGTTAGAAATCAATGGTTTAGATCTTTGTGGGTTAGTTTTAACTAAGAATATATGTGCATATGTGTCATCAATTCCATTTTTTTGAATACCAGAAAAATGACTAACTTACACACGAAAATTGTCTCTTGCTGAGGGTGGGGTCGATAATATGAACCCTTCTAATGTGAAAGGAGTTACAATACTATAGAGTATGGTGCGGATACTGAAGAAACGATCATTGTTTGCAAAGGCTGGCAAATAAACAATTTAAGTGGTGTCACCTAATTACTGGTTTAGTATTCTATCCCTTTAACTTTGCATTGATTTTATTAGATCAGCCGACTTGGTCGGGCTAGTCTCATCACATCAGAAGAGGGCCATCCGTGGTCTGTATGTACTTGTATACGCATGTAAGCATGTAAACTCTTACTTTAATGCTTCTTCTTCAGTGTTGATGGGATTCCTTTCAAATTTTGTACGAATGGGGACATTTAAAAGTTTTTGGATGCCAATTTTCAAAATGCATCTTCCAAAAAATTTTGATCAGATTTTCTTTAAATTTTGCACACATGTTCACTAAGAGGGCTTCTCTCGAAAACGTAATTTTTTTTCGATTCACCAAAAAATTGACCAAACTGGGCCATTTTAATATTTATTGGTAGCAAATTTTCACAATGTTTCTTCTTTCATAATTTGATTCCTTTCCAGTTTCGTACGATGGCTCGCTCTCGAAAAATTACTTTTTGGGTGATATTTATATCACCAAAACCCGCCCGTGGATGAGCATTAAAAATTGTTGGGTGCCAATTATCAAAATACTCCTCCCACAATTTCGAACGGTTTTTCTTCAAATTTTGTATAAATGTTCACCAAGAAGGCCTCTCTTGAAAAATTGCTTTTTTGGCGATCCACCAAAATTGACCAAATGGGGGGGGGGGGCTTTTTTTTTAATTATTGGTAGCAATTTTCAAAATGCTGCTTCTTCCGCAATTTTGATTTGATTCCTTTCCAATTTTGCAGGACTGTTTGTTCCACAGCCGGTTCTGTCTTGAAAAATTATTTTGTTTTGGCGATCCACCAGAGTTGACCAAATGGAGGCATTTATAATTTTTTGGCAGATAATGGTCATAATACTTCTTGTTCTGCAATTTGATCGGATTACATTCAAATTTACATAAATGTTCAATAGGCTGTCCTGTCTTGAAAAGTTTTTTTTTCTTTTTTTTTTTTTTTTTTGGCGATCCAAAAGAAAATTGGTTAATGGCGGACATTTAAAAAAAAATTTTCTAGCCAATTTTCAAAGTGCCTCTACTTCCACAGTTTGGATCGGATTCCTTTCAACTTTTGTACGACTGTTTACTTGGGAGGCCTCTCTTGGAATTGTTTAGCGATCTACCAAAAACTGGCCGTATGCTGGGCCTTTAAAAAATTTTTGGTATCCAATTTTCAAAATGCTTCTTCTTCCACAAATTTGATAGGATTGTCTTCGAATTTTGCGTAAATATTCACCAACCGTTTCTCTTTGAAAAGTGTTTTTTGTCGCTTCAAAAGAAAATGGCTAAAATTGGGGGATTGTTTAATGTTCGGATAACCAAGTTTTAAAATGCCTCTGTTTCCATAATTTGGATCGGATTCTTTTCAAATTTTGAAGGAATGTTTATTTGGTAGGCTTGTCTTGAAATTTTTTTGGCGATCCACCAAAAACTGACGAAATGCTGGACATTTTAAAAAAATTTAGGCTTTTTTCCACAATTTTCATTGGATTGCTTTCAAAGTTTGCATAAATGTTTAGTAACCTGTTGTCTTTTGAAAAGCTGCTTTTTTGGCGATCTCCCAAAAACTGACGAAATTTTTCGGTCGCCAATTTTCAAAATGCTTCTTTCACAATCGCGATCGGATTACCTTTAAAGTTTGCAGAAATATTCCATTGGAGATCCTGTCTTGAAAAGTTTCTTTTTTGGCGATCCGCCAACAAATGGCTAAATGAGCGGGAGGAGGGGGGATTAAAAAAAAAATGGTAGCCAATTTTTAAAATGCTTCGTCAACCATATTTTTCTTGTCGCTGAATATCGTTTGGCAACGCACGAAAAAAAAAAAAAAAAACAAACAAACAAAAGCTCTGTTGTTGCAGACTTATATGTGTCTTTTTCCATAAACAGGTTTCTCTGAGTATCTGTGTGTGGAGGGGGAAGGGGCCGCCCCGAATAAATTCGGGTGTTGGACGGATATTTGAAAAAAAAAAGAATAATGAAAAACTAACCTGAATTAAATGTACTGCGACATACCATTAATTGTGGTGATATATTTTTACCAGACAAGTACATCAAAGGTAGGAGAGATTCAGTAGTCTCGATGGAGGGCTCTCTGGAGGTGAAGTTCAAGGACCCGCCCGTGGATGAGCAGACCAATGGCACGGACGAGGCACCACGCCAGAGAAGCAAGAGTGGCGACTTGCCCAAGTGTGACATGAAGAGTCTTTCCAAGGGTCGCTTCCGACACGCGTCGGGCGAGTGCCTGAGGCATGCCAGCGGCGATCGGCACAAACACGCGTCCGGAGAGAGTGACCGCGGCAGGCATGAGTCCGGATCGAGTGCTGCCTCTTGTACCTCGCCACTTCCCCTGGGCGGGGGCTCCAAAGTGATGATTGCCCTTGACAACAGCCCCCATAGTAGAGAAACCATTGACTGTAAGTGAAAGTAGTGCTCTTATCCGAAGTGTGTTTTTTCAATGCCGGTTCTTTCTTTCATGAAATATGAAAAAGAACCCGGAATTTTGAATTTTGGTTTTAAAAACCTACGAGTATTTTGCGACTCCGCACAGTAACTACCCCCAAAAAAAGAAAACAGTGTTATGCTTTACTTAGTCCCACGGTTTGCGCGGAGCGGGGGACTCGTGAAACGCTGCGCGCCCGCCCGTCAGACCGTCCTCCTGCCCCCTACTAATAGTGTTAAGTTTGTGCGTGCCATATCTCAGTAAGTATCCAGGGGATTTCGTTTCTTTCTTCTAAAAGAAACTGTGCGACTGGAGTTATGCAACGTAAAGTTATTTTTCGTTTTTCTTCAACATTAAAAAAGTTGCAAATTTTTCAAAATGTCATTACAGATAAGAAAGACCATATATTAAAGCTGTGCGACGTATAGTTACTTTCCGTTTTTCTTTAAAATTGAAAAATTGCAACGAAACATTTTTTGAATATAAATATAGCTATGAAAATGCATATTTATGCCCAGACATGGCTAAGGTCAGGAGGGGCATTATGTTTTTGACTGGTCCGTATGTCCGTCCGTTTGTCATTCTGTGCGTTTCGCTATGAATGTGAACATCATATCTCAAGTTCTACCAATAGGATTTCCGTCAAACCTGGTTTGTAGCTTCTATATGTAATGTTCTAGAGCTCGTTAAGTTTGGTGACCTTGCGTCGTTGTTCAAGGTCGCTGTGGAACTTTGAGATTTTGCATGGGCTTTCCCTTACCAAGTAGTTTGTGAACACATGTCTCAAATTTCACTGGTCGGATTTCAGTCAAATCAGGTATGTAGCTTTTGTATATGATGTTCTACAGCTGATTAGTTTTGGTGACCTTGCGTCGTTGTTCAAGGTCACTGCAGGACTGCGGAATTTTACATGGATTTGAGTTTTTTTTTTTTTTTTTTTTTTTTTTTGCATTATGCATCAAAGCTGCTAGTAGGTTAAATTATGATTATGAATAGCTGAGACTGATTCATTTGTGAAGTTTTCTGGTACTTTCATCATAAATGTTGTACAGGAATATAATGAACCCCCTGAGAATAATGTTCACTGTGAATAAGTGTTCAATGAAAAGACGTCCACTTAACGGCAATTAACAAAGGCATGGAAGATGAGAATAAATATAAAAGTACGTGTATAAATTTAAATTTCATGCTTGAAGTGGACACCTATGACTATACAGTTCCTTTTCAGTTTTCATTAAGCTTTTTTGTGGGAGGCCCAATACGTTAATTATCAGTTTTGTATTTGCAAAATTAGGCAGTTGCTTTTCTAGAAATCTAGTTTAACTTGTAATTTGATTTCGGAAGGGATGGGGGTAGAGTAAGGGTTACTCATAGAAGCATATCAACAATGAATTTACTGTAAACCGAACCTCCAATAGGACTGGATTTGGCAGTATCCTCCGTCAAAACCCACGCACACATAATCAAGCAGATTACGTCGGAGTTGGGAGAGATTGAAGACATAGTTGATTTTCTTTACATTTGAGGCTCTCGCCCCCTCCCCCCTCCCCGTCCCTCTCGTGGCGGTCCTCGACTTTTTGCACTTCAGTTATTCGGTTCGTTTTTTTTTTCGGTATAATTTAGCAAAAATTGTTTAAATTTGGCCGAGGTGGTAGAATATTTGTAATTAGCTAAATATTTACCTTATAACAGCCAATAATGTCGTAGCTATGTGATTTGAAACATAACATCAGATTATAAGGTCTCTGGTCGATTCGGCCCTTTGTGAAAGTCGATTCGGCACCAACTTGGACGATTCGGCCCTCGGCGTTTCGGCACCAAATTATCAACCACATGTTAACTTTTCTTGTTTAGGTTAGAATTCACCTCTCTTGTTTTAGCGTGTAGAATGTCATAAAAAGTCATTGATATACAGTAAATCCTTTTATTCTTTCTTTTTATTTATATCTTAAAACAAACTAAATTTTACACACCACAATTCTGCCCACTACAAAATGCATATGAAAAGCTGATTTTGGTTAACATGAAGTTACTTCCAATTCCCTAAAGTCTAATACAACTGTTTGATATAGGGACACTCCACAATTAACACACCACAACTCTTACAAAAATGGGTGAATGTTTTGTCACCCTAAACTAATGCTTTTTTCCCAGGATTATAACTTATGTCTGTAACTTTAATACAAAGTAAGCCAAAACTTTTCCCTTCAGTAATCTATTCATTAACTCAAACTATTTATTGATTTGGCCCGTAAATACGCCCAACAGCCTTGAGTAGTTTTGAAGCGGATCTAAAAATAGAATAATAAAACATGGTGCCGAATCAACCAAAAGGGCCGAAACGGTGAAGGGCCGAATCGTCCAAGTTTGTGCTTACCCCTTTAAAAATAGAAAATAATAATAATAAAACATGGTGCCGAATAAACCAAAAACGGCCGAAACGGTTAAGGGCCGAATCGTCCAAGTTGGTGCCGAATCAACCAAAAAGGGATGAATCGGCAAAGAGCCGAATCGACCAGACCCCGATTATAACACTTATATCGCTCAAATTGATAAATTAGAAACTATTTTTTTTAAATAAGGCATCAGTCCTTTAATATTTATTAGGTGACGAAGCGCCTAAAACAGGTCTCTCCAAATATCTAATAATGACTTTTAGTCCCCCGCCACCGCGCAGCATGAAGCGGGGACTATAGTATTCGGGTTTGTCCGTCCGTCTGTCGACACTTGAGGTAGATGATTTTGTCTTATCTCAAACACAGAGGCGAGTAAAGCTGCTGTGCCTATGTGTAAATGTTCCCCATCATGTGCAGATATGCGAGAAGTATTTTGCGTGTCGATACGTCCAATCGTTTAAAATATTTTAAACGCTAAAGACACGTCAGTTAAGCATAAATATCTTAAATAGCAAACACTAAACGTATTATTTCACGTCACCGAACTTACAATGACAATGATTGTAGTTTTGCCTTAACTTAAATATATCACATAGCAGTCATTACAGCTTTGTTCTAGCTTTAGAACATTTACATCTTAATTATTCCGCCATAAACAAAACGCCTTTACACATATTAAAAGATTCTTTAAATCTTGAACTACACTTAGGAAACAACGGTACTGGCGCTAATGGAACAACACTCAAGTGATAACTTGACATCTGTACATATTTTTCTTTGCAAAGAGCAACACGTGAACATGCTGAGGCTTTAAAGTGTTGAGCGCGAAACAGTACCTTATTTCATAGCTGTCCACTATCAGTTAAAAAACTAGCAAAAAACCCCCGAAAGTACCGCGGTTTTTTAACCGAACCGAAGAACCGCTGTCGATTTTCGGTTACGTTTGCGAACTGTAACGCCCTAATGATAATGTACTTTCTATTTTTGGTATAAAACACGAGTGAAAAGTTATTGGATTTTGATTTCTCTTTCAACTTTCAGACTATCTGAGGCACGTGCACCGTCCAGAGAATGAAGTGATCCTTGCCCATGTGATCGAGCTGCCGGAAAATGCCCATGAAGCAAGTACGTGCGCATCTCTTCGTTAAAGTCACTCTGTACTCAACAGTACATTAGATATTGGTGTGTGTGCTCGTTACCCCGAGTGCAGTCGACAGTTGGCTCGAAGAATTTTTTGTGTTTATCTGGTTTATGCGGTTATCCGGTATCCGAGGCTCTAAAATGTAAAAGAACAAAGGTTTTTAGCCCCCATCCGGGACTTAATGTCCCTGTGGGGAGCTTATCGATTGGGCTCTGTCCGTCTGTCTGTCCGTCCGTCTGTCGGTTACCACTCTTAGATGTGTAAGCCATTTGGTCTGATAGTTTACAGAACTCATCCCATGGTCGTAGCTTGTAGACACGATATCTCAAATTCAGTTAGACGGATTTCAACCAACGTTGGTATGTGGTTTGTGTGGAGAAGGGTCGTGACCTGATTACCTGTGAATGACCTTGGGTCAGAGGTCAATATCAATGTGAGACTTTGAAATTTTACACATCTGTTACTTTTGGACACCATATCTCAAGGTCGGCTTTGGTTTAAATTGCCGTTTAAGTTGAGTCCCCGTCAGGTTGAGCTGTAACAAATCGTTTTATTAGCCCAGCTTACGTTACACGCAAGCTTGGGTATTCCTATCGGTCTGCGGATGGCGTCCGTTAGTTAGTTAGTTAGTTAGTTAGTTCGCTGTAAACTTTGTTTCAAAATGCATCTGCTCCTACAATTTTGATCCGATGTCATTTATTTTTGGTTTGAGGCATCCCTAAGGGGTCGTGCATACGGCTTGTGCTTTTCTAGTCGATCGGGTGATTTTTTAATTTTTGGCGAATTTTTAAAGAAAAAAATTAAAAATGTATCTCCTCTTACATTTTTGACCCGATGTCATTTATTTTTGGTATGAGGCACCCCTAAAGGGTCGTGCATACGGCTTGTGCTTTTTTAATCGATCGGACAATTTTTGTATTTTTGGGGATTTTTTCAAGCAAAAATTTTGAAAAAAATGCATCTACTCCTACAATTTTGATTCGATGTCATTTATTTTTTGTGTGAGGATTTACTAAGCGGTCGTGCATACGGGTTGTGCTTTTTTAGTCGATCGGGTGATTTTTGAATTTTTGGGGATTTTTTAAAGAAATTTTAAAATGTATCTCCTCTTACGTTTTCGACCCGATGTCATTTATTTTTGGTATGAGGCACCCCTAAAGAGTCGTGCATACGGCTGATGCTTTTTTAGTTTGTATTTTTTGGGAATTTTTTAAGCAAAAATTTCGAAAATAATTCAAAATGCATCTACCCCTACAATTTTGATTCTATGTCATTTATTTTTGGTGTGAGTGCATACGGCTTGTGCTTTTTAGTCGATCGGGCAATTTTTGTATTATTAGGGAGTTTTTGGAGAAAAACTTCAAGATGCATTTCCTCCTACAGTTTTTAACCGATTTCATTTATTTTTGCTATGAAGCATCCTTAGGTAGGTCTCGCATACGGCTTGTGCTATTTGACTCGACTAGGAAATTTTTGATTTCGGGGGGAATTATTGATGAAAATACCTCAAAATGCATTTTCTCCTGCAGTTTTGATCAAACATCATTTATTTTGGGCCTGAGGCATGCTTAGGGTGTCGTGAATGTTGCCTGTCTTTTTCAGTCGATACAGAATTTTGGAAGAAAAAAATTCAAAATGCATTTCCTCCTACAGTTTTTATCAGATTTCATTTATTTCGATATGAGCCGTCTCCAGGGGGTCATGCATACGGCTTGTGCTTTTTGAGTGAATTGGGAAACTTTTGAATTTTTTTCAGAATTTTTGAAAAAAAAAAAAATAAATGAATCTCCTCCTGCAGCGCATAACGCAAGTTAAATGAACTTGCGCAGTAGTCAGATTTAACAACCGCACATCGACGCAAGTTAAAGAAACATTCGCAGTAGTCCAACTTAAGTACTCCGCATCGATGCAAGTTAAATAAACATGCGCATTGGTCCGAAATGTGAACTGCGCATCGACGGAAGATAAATAAAGATGCGAACTGGTCCAAAATAAGCACCGCGCATCAACGCAGGTTAAATAAACATGCGCACTGGTCCGAAAAAAAGAACTACACTTCGACGTAAGTTGAATAGACATGCACAGTGGTCTGAAATGCGAACCGCGCATCAACGCAGCCTAAAGAAACATGCGCACTGGTCCGAAATGCGAACCGCTTATCGGGACAAATGAAATAAACATGCGCAGTGGTCCGAAATGCGAACCGCGCATCAACGCAAGTTAAATAAATATGCACAGTGGTCTGAAATGAGAACCACGCATCAACACAAGTTAAATAAACAGGGCAATGGCCTGAAATGCGAACCGCGAATCGACGGAAGTTAAATAAACATGCGATCCGGTCCAAAATAAGCACCGCACATCAACGCAAGTTAAACAAACATGCGCACTTGTCCGAAAAAAGAATCACGCATCGACGCAAGTTGAATAGACATGCGCAGTGGTCTGAAATGAGAACCGCGCATCAACGCAAGTTCAATAATAAATGCGCTGTGGTCCGAAGAAAGAACCATGGATCGACGCAAGTTGAATAGACATCAGAGTCGGGCATCGACGGGACTTAAATAAACATGCGTTCTGGTCCGAAACGCAAATCGCGCGTCAACGCAAGTTAAATGAACCTGCTCACTTGTCCCAAAATGCGAACTGCGCATCAACGCAACCTGAAGAAACAGGTATACTGGTCCGAAATGCGAACGGGATATCAACGCAAATTAAATAAACATGTACACTGGTCCGAATTGCGAACCGCACATAAGCGTAAGTTAAATAAACATTTGCACCGGTCCGAAATAAGTACCGATCATCAATACAAGTTAAATAAATATGCGCAATGGTCCAAAATGCGAACCACGCATCAACACAAGTTAAAAAAAACATGCGCGCTGGTCCGAAATGCGAACCGCACAGCAACACAAGCTAAATAAGCAAGCACACTGGACCAAAATAAGCACCTTGTATCAACACAAGTTAAATAAACATGCCCACTCTTTCGAAATGCGACCTGCCCATTAACGCAACTTAAATAACATGCGCACTATTCAAAATAAGAACTGCGCATCAACGCAACTTAAATAAACATGTGCACTGGTCCAGAATAAAACCGCACATCAACTCAAGTTAAAGAAATATGCGCATTGGCCTGAAATAAGAACCGCGCATCGACGCACGTTAAATAAACATACGCAGTGGTTCGAAATGCGAACCACGCGCCAACGTAAGTTAAATAAACATTTGCACTGGTCTAAAATAAGCACCGCGCATCAACACCAGTTAAATAAACATGCGCACTTCTCCGAAATTCGAACCGCGCATCCATGCAAGTATAATAAACATGCGCAGTGGTTCGAAATGCGAACCACGCTCCAACGCAAGTTAAATAAACATTTGCACTGGTCCAAAATAAGCACTGCGCATCAACGCAAGTTAAATAAACATGCGCACTGGTCCGAAATTCGAACCGCGCATTAACGCAAGTTAAATAAAGATGCGTAATGATCCGAAATTCGAACTGCTCATCAACGCAAGTTAAATGAACATGCAGACTGGTCCAAAATGCGAACCGCGCACCAACGCAAGTTAAATAAACATAGGCACACGTCCAAAATAAGCACCGTGCATCAACGCAAGTTAAATAAACATGCAAACTGGTCCGAAATGCGAACCGCGTATCAAGGCAACCTAAGAAAACTTGGGCTGTCCGAAATAAGTACCGCTCATCAACGCAAGTAAAATAAACATGCGCATTGGTATGGAATAAGAACCGCACATCAACACAAGGTAAATAAACATGCGCACTGATCCGAAATAAGAACCGCACATCAACACAAGGTAAATAAACATGCGCACTGATCCGAAATAAGAACCGCACATCAACACAAGGTAAATAAACATGCGCACTGATCCGAAATAAGAACCGCACATCAACACAATGTAAATAAACATGCGCATTGATCCGAAATAAGAACCGCACATCAACGCAAGTTAAATAAACAGGTGCACTGTTCCAAAATGGGAACCGCGCATCTACGCAAAATAAAATAAACATGCGCACTTGTCTTATTAAGAACCGCGCATCAAGGCAAGTTACATAAATATGCGCACTGGTCCGAAATGCGAGCGTTGTTTGAAGGTATCTATGGCAGACTATCCAGTCTACCAGAGATACAAAAAATCTGTTTCCTATTTTTCTGGGAAAGAAATCTTTGTATGCATTTATCGGTCTATGTTCTGGTCCGGTGCTAAATTAATTATTGGGCTAGCTCTTTGCCGTCTCATCTTTTGAAGCCCAATTTTTCAGGAAAATTCCCTTGCTGATGCACGCTGGAATTGGTTTTATTGCTTTTCGTAAGCTGGGACTTTGTCCTTGGACAAACTTGCACTATTCACAGTGTCGCATTCGGATCGTACATTAATTTTAAACCGACTCATCGCCGTTTTCAGTTGGCGGCTGTGCTCTCGATGATGGCTTGCTAAAATAGTATACAGTTGATCGGGTTGTTTGATTAACTGCTGTGCGAATTACGGTTTTAATGTATAGTTTTCTGGGGAAGAGATCCTTGCTCGCCCATTGAGATTTTATTTCAATACCAAATAAAGCTTGCGGCACTGGAGGTACAGGGGTTGGGGAGGGGGAATCGCAGTGTTGATCAATATCAAACTGGAATTTTTTTTTTTTTTTTTTTTTGGGGGGGGGGGGGTAATTTTGTTCATTTTCATTGTTTAAGTCACGTTCGTTTTGAAACTTCCTTAGAAGGTATGACTGACAAGTAGTACAAAGCCCTGCCTTAAAACGTGACGTATTGATCAGTAACAGGTACTAGCGAGAAATAGGCAAGATATGAGTGTCAATACTCGCGTGTGTCACTGTAAGCACCTTGCAGAATTGACGACCACCAGGTACAACAAACCGTCGTTGTAGCGACATGGGATGTTTGAAGTGCTTCCCATGTCCCGGTTTGAATCTTCATGCTAACTGCAAACGAAATTGTGATCTAGTTGTTACAACTGGTTGTCAACAGAGTGTGTTTGTTACGAGTATGTAGCAAACCAGGGTCTGTACTAAGACAGATTGTGTCTGGCATTGATTGGTCCTTGGGCCACACAGCTCACATGTAGATGTGTTCTATTCCATTCCAGGGCAGTGGGGTGGGGGCGGGGGGGAGGGGGGGGGGAATGGTTTTTTTATGGTCCATCATAGACGAAATAATTTTATGGATTGGTGGGGATTTCGGCTGGTGGATATCGGCAGTAATCTGCAAAAGAGGAAGGGAGTGGTCACCGTTTCCAAATATCGAACAGTTTACTTTTGTATGTGAAATTGCTTTTCAAAGGTAAAAAATCGATAAAAATGAGTGTGTTCTTTCTTTGTCGGTGGCTTTCAAGTGCGTACCATGCTGTCACGGGAGACTATAGCGGAAATGTGGTCGCAGGGCGTATCGAAAGCGGAGAACATTGAGAAGCAGTACGCAGCCGTTTTGCAGGAAGCAGGGGTACGGCAAGCGAATGCCTCGCCACTTAGTTTTTTATAGTTCGCCTTTTACTTCTTAGAGCAATTCTTTAAAAAAAAAACAATTAAAAACACAAAAATAAAAAATAATAATAATAAACAAGCATTGTTGATGGTGGTTGTGCTGCTCTGGAAATTAAAATCTGTAGGCTAAGATCTGATACTATATAATGAGACGGAAGGGGGGGGGGGTCGCGGTGCTAAATATAACTTGTTATAAAACATAATAAACTAGGTCGTCACAGGTGTTGTTGTTTAGTGGTCGCGCAAATATATCTCTTTTTTTTCATGTGTTGGAATTATAAAGTTGTTGACATATTACAAAAATGCATATTGTCAAATAAGAAAACAAAAGGCTTAGAACCGTAGATTATAGCCATTCGTCTGGGAAATTACGCTCCGTTAAAGGAAGTAGGGCATAAATGTAAACTGCTTCATGTAGGCCATGCTCTCGGTCCGCATTTATCTACGCCATGTTGTATTTAGACGCAGTTTGTGTATGATGTAAAACTTAGCTTGAACACCTGCCAAATCAAAATAGATTTATTCGATTTATAGTGCAGAAGGGAGTGAATACGGTGTGCGCAGGTTGAAGCTGGGAATAGTGACCTTTTTTTCAGTGTATTCGATTTCGCCTGCTCCAGACCATGCTTATTTGCCAGTTGATATATGTGCATTAAACAGTGGAGTGAATGAGGTGTTTGTTGCACAGGTGGACCACATACACATTCGGAACGAGAGCGGGCTGAAACCAGGCCATGCCTTGTGCCAGGTCGCCGAGCAGGAATGCGTCAACATGATTGTGATTGGCTCGCGCGGCGAGGGCAAGATCCGGCGCACGCTCCTGGGCAGCGTCAGCGACTACATCGTACACCACGCCCCGTGCCCCGCCCTCGTCTGTAAGTACTCCAAATGCAAGAACAAGCACGGCAAGGGGAAGAAACAAGAGAAACAGGAGAAACAGGAGAAGCACTAGCGACGGGCTTGCTGTGGGACTTAGGCAAGGAGTCATACGTTCAGTGGCTATTGATCACCGGGCTACCTGCTACAGACCAATCGCCTTTCACTACTTGCACGCGGGCAGGACAGCCATATTTTGCCGGATGCACTGGTTTTTCAGCAACCGGCGTGGGCTTTTTTTTTTTTTCTTTTTTTTTTTTTTTTTTGAGTGACTGCCCAAACATTCGATGAAATAATTCTCAAGTCATTTTGAGTGTGAAAAAGTACATACTTTTTGCAAGTGTTATTTAACATTATGAGAAATTTCTTTCCTGTTGGCAAATTTCGGTCCTTCTGTTTAAGTGTGTTTCAAACTTCCTCCTTTAAACGCTTTTCTCTAAACAGTGGAGGCTGCCGTGATTGGTTTACAGCGTGTGCAAGCCGCAGAGGGGTGCTGTTCGCGATCCAGAATATTTTTCCATCAAAGCGTAACATCATATCACAGTATTACATCTATTTAAAGTAAATTACGTTTCATGGGTGGGGGGGGGGGGCTGCTCAGTTAGCTTGATGTCTTTCAGCATTGCGTTCTGATAGCCTGTGTGGACACCACCTAAAAGCCTGTGCGGACATCATCTGAAAGCCTGTGTGAACACCGTCTAATTGTGTGTGAACGCCAATCAGCTGTAGAAAAAAGATCATCTTTTTCTCGTTCTCTCTCTCTCTCACTCTCTGTCTCTGTCTGTCTGTCACTCTTTCTTTCTTTCTCTCAGTCTATTTTTATTTTTGTTCTTAACGAATTAAGTGCCCTTTGGTTTTTACCTTGTATATCTGGTATTGGTTTGTAGCGGGGCGTGCATTTAGTCTTTTGTAACATAAAAAAGGGGAATCTCGTTGACTTTTATTTTCTACCATGCTTAGAATTTCAGTCGTGTAAATTGTGTAGTTCTTGTGTTGATTTCAGTATTTTAAGCACGGGGAGTAAATTAACGAATTTTGATTTTGTCCTTCACTTATCCATTTCCATTAAATCCATCAATGCAAGTCGAGTGTCAAACGCTCCCCCCCCCCCCCCCCCAGACTGCCGGACTGTGCCATACAATGTACTGAGCCCAGATCAGTGACTCAGCGCCAGTATTTTTGAGAATAGAGGGAAAATCTGCGTATGTTTTTTCAAGGTTTTTTAAGTATTTGTGTTTCATCTGTTTTCTGCCAATCACCAACGAGACAGATGTTGTGATAATGATCGAAATTGATAGAAAGTTGCGAGAGAATTGACTTTCCTACAAACTTGGCATGATCCGTTTAATTATAGATTTTCAGAAACCCACGAAATTTTCTCTGAGGCTCAAATATGGTGGTCAACTTGATGCTCTCTAATCAGTCTGTTCACAAAAGTAGTGTCGAACTTCCTTTATTTGGCTTAAGTTGCCCTTTCTTTGCGTCATTTTTTCTGCTTTTTGAGCTTTTTTGACCGAAGCAAGTCTGACCTACTACAAGCAGATGTGTCAATTTTAACTGGGATATATTTTTAATGATAGTTCCATTTAATATTTATTTTACCAACGATTTGTATTCATTAAAGAATAACATTATTTCTGATGAAAAAAAAACTAGACATGAATTTAAGTTCTGTTGGTCGAGGAACAGTTAACGCTCAGTGTACATAGTGTATAGTTACTGATACCACGAGGTTTTCAAGCCAAGCTTTTGCGTGATTCAATCGGCTATCGTGATATTATGTTGGGTTTTTTATGTCTGCATATTTGGAGTTAACGCATGTCCATGTAGATTTGAGTTTTGGGTGGGCGGCACAGGTATAAATAAAGTATTATTGCTGAATAACATTTCTCTGTGTCTTATTTTTTGTTGACGTCACACATCAGGTGAATAACTGCCTTTTTATCCCCAATGTGACGGAGGGATATAGTTACGAGCTTGTCGGTGTGCGGTCCTGGGTAATATCTGAAACTATATGGTGTGATTGTTTTGAAATTTCACACACACATAGGTGTGCAACGTTGGCTTTTGGTTCGGATTCATAAAAATGTGATAATTACAGTATTTTTCGATTATTAGAACTTGGCGTATTTTAGCTCCGTGTACAGGCTAGATCTCCAAAATGTTAATAGGCTTCTTTTCACATACGGATAGAGCACATATTTAAGATGTACGCCGTATTGTGTTTCCCCGACCAAGGGGACATAGTGAGTGTTTGTACGTTCTGATTGTGGATGTGTGTGTCAGTCTTGTGAACAAAAAGTTGGTGCACAAGATATCTCGAAAACGGATGGTCGGATAAACTTCAAACTTGGTCAGTTTATTCCTTTGGTAGGTCGAATCATTCTATCAACTTTTGATGCATGTAGGTGCAACAGGGAAGGCATATGACGTCATTACGTAGAAATCTTGTGTGGGAAATTTCTGAGCCGCTGAGCAACGGAGAAAGTTCAGACCTCGTGGGATTGTTGCTTGTTAGGTTCGAAAGAGTCAAATTTTGTCGCGGGTAGAGTAACGAGCGCGGCGTATGATGTCATCACGTAAAATATGTACACTGTATATATTTCAAACTAGGTCTTGTGTACAAAATATCTGTAACGGACGTCTGTCGACTTCACGTTTTATATGGGTATTCCTTTGGGACAGTCGGACGGGTCTCTCAACTTTTGACGGATGTAGCGAAATTAAGGAAGGCGTGTGACGTCAGTACGACAAAACCTTGTGTGTAACATTTCTCAGCCGCTGAACATTGGAGAAAGTTGAAACTTAGTGGGAATGTTGCTTGGTAGGTCCGAAAGATTCTGTGAAATTCTGCCCGGAGAAGAACGAACGAACGCATATGACGTCACTAAGTAAGAATATTTCGACAAGGGAAAGTCTGATCTACTTCAAACTTGGTGTAGTTATTCCTTGGATAAGCCGCACAGTTTCTTTCAAACCTGAAACTCGCAGCAAATTAAGGCGCCAAACGCGTGAAGAGTATTATGTAATATATTTTGAAGTTTAATACCGACCCCTGCCCCCCCCCCCCCTGCCCTAATTTCACTTTTAAAGTTAGCCATCTAAGATGTTTTGTTGTGACATGCAGCTCATCATTTTGATACCAAAATGCGCCCACCCCCGCGCCCCCACTGCGCTTAGGATACAGACCATTACCGTAAAGATGGCTAAAAGGGTTATGGTTCCTTCTAGAGTCGAACCTGCATTGGATGGCGAAGGGGGGGGGGGGGTGGGTAGGGATTTAAGGTAAGCAAACCAAAAAGCCTATTTCGGTACAACTTACATATGCGATCGACCGCTTGTCGGTCGGTCTGTCATGAAGAGCTTGTTAACACGATAACTTAAAGACTCCTGCAAGGATTTTCATCAAACTTGGTATGTAGCTTCTATGGGAACAAACACAGATCGCATTGTAAATGGGCTAGGTTCGTCCAAGGAAAATGGACCAGCTGGACTTAGTCTATTGTTAACACGATATCTCAAGAACAACTGCAAGAATTTCAATGAAACATGGTGTGTATCTTTTGTGGGCACTAACAAGCATCTTTATTGTCAATGGGTTAAGTTGGCGCAAGGAAAATGAGCCAAATGTACTTTGAAATTTACCAAATAATGGAAATTATTCAGCATCGGAATGAGTTTGTTAACACGATATCTCAAGAACAACTGCAGGGATTTTAATGAAACTTGGTATGTAGCCTCTATGGGAACAATCACAGATCGGTATTGTAAATGGGCCAGGTTCGTCCAAGGAAAATGCACCAACTGAACTTGGAAAATTTCAGCTCTTGATTGACAATTGATGGCCGTGTTTAACTGATGGGGGGCATGTGGGGAATATGTGGGCTATGCACACTGTTCTAGTTTGTAACTACTACCTTGAACAGTCGGATAAGAAGACGTTTTTGAATTGTGGTTATGTTTTACAGAAATTTATCTTCATTTCAGTAATACGAAAAAAATGGCTATTGGGGAATTATGGGTTTAGTCTTGGAAACATTTGGTTTTGTTTAGAAAACACGAATGCAAATATGTGTCGATTGAAAGTGTGTGATATAAGCCCACACTCATGTTTTCTGTGCACTGGCCGCTCTAATTTTTGGCATTCATGAAAAATGGTCAAAATGCCAGTTTTAAAATTTGTTTAAACTTTAACAGCATTGATAACTTTGATAGCATTTTGTCCGCGTAATGAAACGTATCGTCCAGGCTGTGCCTGCAAAACTATTCATCGGAATCTTTGAAATTTCACACATCGATAAGACTTTTCCAAAAATACAAAACTTTACTTAGCTTTTGTCGAAATTTAAAAATATAAAACTGTTAGAATTGTGAAAAATGGATGAAAGTGGCAGTAGTATGACATTTTGCAAACCGACCATAGCACCTATATCATAGGTAATCCGCCCTATACGGGGGATCGCGTCTCTCGCAGGCTCTAGTGTTTATGTGGGTTTTCAGCCAGTCGTAAGCCTTATTAAGACTTGGCAAGACAAAGTCTGGCAAAGAGTTATATGGTTTGGTATTAGGGCACCCGTGAGATTTTCATGAAACTTGGGACTTCTGAAGAGCTTGATCTAAACGTGTACATGTCACTTTTTATTTTCGTCTTCGATTTCGTTTTCTTTGCTAAAACGCCATGTGAAAAGAGTGTATTTTTGCAAGTAAATGCAGTGCATTTAACGTACATCACAGAACACAGTTGCTGGGCTTTGTGCGAGCTCTCACTGCGTAAATAGATAACACGGCGTATGCCTGCTCAGTCAATAAAACCTTAAGCCAACAGAAACCAAACACTACTCGGCTTATAAGACGTATTCAAGCTGTGTTGTTTGCAATATATTATTCAAGAAATAACCCATTGAAGGAAGTATTTTTGCATTTAATTTTTGTCAAGTGTTTAACATTTCGCTAGCGAAATAAGGTTCTAGTTAGACTATTATTTTTTTTATCGTGCTCAGCTGCACACACGTTCAACTGATCTCGAGCTATATTGCATGCACGCACATGTACTTATTTTTAGCAATGCGGCAAAGCCTCCACTCTGTTTACAGCAGGCCTCAGGTGTGATGTAATAGCAAACTATGCACAGCGTGCATCAGCCTTTTGCTCAGTGCAGGAGAAAGTGCATTTCTGTGTGCATCATTTTAATGCATCATTATATATAAAATATTATATATTTTAAATCATTAATTTTCAAAAAGTTTTTGGTGTAGTTTTTGGATGCTACTCATCGAATTTCAAGTTATAACGGTCAAAATGTAAAACAGAAGCTTCGAAAGTCTTTAAAAAAAATCACACGCTCGAGAGCGGTTGGATGGAGTGATGGCTCTGCACCAGGTATGTTAAATGCACGCTTATATACAGACCAGTTTTTAGCAGGATACATGGTTATGAAAAATGAAATATCCTTTTAGAACGGGATCGTACTAAATCCAACTAAAAAAAAAATAATAAAAATTTTAGGTTTTTTTTTAAATTTTAATTTGGGCCAGGGGTTAACCGATTTGACTTTCGTCAAATCATGTTCCTCGTTCTAGTTTCATTTTCGAGTTGATGTGCACTGGACTATAACGGTAACAAGATACACCTTTATCACCCTTTCAACATTTTCTCCGCGTAAAAAAAAACTATTTTACGCCTTTCAGGTCAGTAGACTCTTGTTAACATTGACCTTTACCATTTATGATCAAAATTGAGGTTCCTTCTAGGGAGCAATTTTCTTCGTCATCTTATTTTGGTGAATTGCTGCATATTTGCAAAACACAGCGTAAAATTAGTACATGATGAAAGTGAAGTCGAGAATCAATGTTTTTGTTGTTTTCAATGTGCACATGTGGATTTCAGCAGATGAATCAAATGCTTCTCTAAACAACAGACAGGTTTTTCGAGCTTTTGCTCACAGGAAAAAAAGAAAAATAAATAAACAAGGAAAGCTTAATTATGTTCTTGCACCAATCACTGCTTTTACGAAAACAAGATTTTGCTCTTTGAATTTCCTACAACTGAAGAGTTTCTTGAGTCAATGAGTTTGATCCAGACCTATGGAAGCGGATCCCTCTCGTACAAGTATGCCAAATTTCTTTGCCGAAGGGGGGCGGTATAGAGAAGGTACACGATTCGACTTTTTAAGCGGAGAGGAGTTGGCATGTTTGCACCCCATCCCGTGTTCACTAATGCCTCTGATTTTAAACCATATAAATATTTGTCTGTACTTCCGTGCTTCCGTTATGAGTGAGTGTGTGTGTGTGTGTGTGTGTGTGTGTGTGTGTGTGTGTGTGTGTGTGTGTGTGTGTGTGTGTGTGTGTGTGTGTGTGTGTGTGTGTTTGTGGCGATGTGACCAAAATTAACCAAAATATTGTCCAAATTTTAGAAAACACAAAAATGCTAACTATTCCTACAAATGCGGTCGGATTGCGTTGATATTTGACAGTAATTGTTCCCTTAACATCAGGTTGTATTTTATTTGGCTATTTGATCCAAACTGACCAAAATATTGGCCAAAAATGATAAAATAGTCGAAGAAAAATCAACGCGCTCCTACTTGATGCCTTTTCACCAGTCGCTTAATCACTTGCTTCGATAGCTCAAATGGTAAGGACTGATAATCATGAGCTCGTGGGTTCAAGCTGCGATGAATGCAATTTTTTTCATTGTGTCCCTTAATTGTTTTTATGGTCAAAACTAGGGTAAGTATAATAGCCCTGAAACTAAAGATACCCTGTAACATATAAACAGATTCACAAACACTTTTTGAAAACTTTGTGAACAAATTACTTCAGCGGGCACCAAAATGATGAAAATAAATTAGCCAAAAAATGGCCATGAATCGGTTTTACCAAGTACAAGTTCCCACAATCCTGTGCTGATTTAGCGGAATAACTAAATATATCGTATGCAACTATCAAACATTCTTTCTAGCCTCTCAACCTGATCAACCATCCTACACGGGTCAGCAATTTCCCGTTCTTTGCATGATAACAACCCTTTGAATGGCAGATACTTGGCAGATGCTCGGCATGGCCGAGTCCATGCAGATGTATGGTTTCCAAACTTTAGTTTTAAGCTCTTGAGAAGTTAAATTGTCTGTTTTGCAGAAAGCTTGCATATACAAAGGATAAAACGCATTGAATCGTTTGTGAGAGAGCTCTCAATTGGAGCATCGTAAAGTTAAAACTTTGTTGCCTACATATTTTCATTCGTTTTTTAATTTAATTCCCACTTGAAAACTTTGTTTCCGAATCGGTATACTTTGCCAGATATCACAAAAGTTCATTTCCTTTTTATATTTTTTTCACCTGGCATGGTTTCGACGCTATTTGAAAGATCAAATCTCGCAGACATATAGAAGATGAGGATGAAACGCCGTGAAATCCACAAATTTTTTTAACTTTGACTTTGAACATCAAGGTCAAATTGAGGTCAAATTATTTCTTACTTCAGAATGTTTCCCACAAAATTCTTCCTAGACCGTTTGACACAGGAAGGCGACATTTGGTACAGATATAAAGGGTAATTAGATTTCGCGAAATCCGTCAATTTGTTTGACCTTGACCAAAATACTTTAAAAAACCGTATTCATCACGAAAAATTGCTAGAAAAAGCTCAAATCCATATGCGGTTTTAGTAGGGCGCAAACTCACGATATGAATCTTGACCTTGAGGATCAAAAACACAAAAGGCCACATGACCTTCGTATCTCTGAAGTCTATGGCTACTGATCGAGAGAACTCGAAAAGGTTTAGCGATAGAGCGATTTTGAGCTTTTTTATCCCTGGGGCCCAAAAAACCAACATAAGAGGTATCTCGTTTACTTGGACCTTCTCGGTCATAATGTAACACGCACTTTTTCTCCTGTGTTTTTGTGCGGCGAGAAAACTAAAAGCGAAAAGATCCCATATTGCCACAATGTATGTAAAAAGCAAAAAATCGCAATTTTTTTAGACTTTAAAAGGGAAAAGATCGCAAATTAGAGAGCTTATCAAAGCAACTGATAGACGTAGGTACAAAACTAAAAAAATATCAAGACATTTGTAATCAAAAAGACTGCCACTTGCCAACTGAAAGCGAAAAGGGTGTGAACCCTGCGTTTGAAGAAGAAGCGAAAAGACCACTAAATTTTAAAAAGCAAAATTTAAAAGATCGAAAGAGTGTAGATTTTGAGTCAAATCGCCACCCAAGTCATTCTAATCAGCACCACGCCACCCCGGGATTACTTCTGAGCAAGCGAGATACATGGGTGTTTACAGGGCGAAATCCGACATAAGGAGAAAAAAAGGATGGAGATACGCAAAAAGCTATTGATGTAAACACATGAAAAAAAAACAAAAAAGAAAAAAATAAACAAAACACGTAAACACATGTTAAAACTGCTGTGATAAATGCAAAAGTAGAAATGAGTAGACTGGTACAGAATTGGGATAAAAAAGAGTGGAGTCTTCAGCTAGACTAAATCGCTACAATACAAAGGGAAAACATCATGTTTTTTCCTTTTGATTTCTCTGTTTCCCAAGTAAACACTGCGGCGTTCCACAACGTTGGATAGACGTTGCACCCGACGACGGCTTAAAGTCGGAGTTTGGTTGGTTATGGAAGTCGCAATCCATTTTTCACACAGTTTAAAAGCGTCACTTTGTCTTTTCCCCAACAGTTTTCTGTTGGACCTGATTCCACGGGACAAGAAACAACTAATTGTTCATTTATTTATTACAGCTTAGCCTACTGTATTTCTTTGCCCTACCGGTGTGAGATAGAAGGAATGATCGTAATACTGTGAATGTTTTGGTACCGTTTCGACTTCATGCTACATTTAACAAACATTTTGTTTACCTTAAAGTGCTGAAATTTTGCTGGTTTATAGGTACGCGTGTTTAAATTGACATAAGAATGCTGTTTTCATTTATTTAAACCAAAAAGCTGTCCTACGCCACCTTTTCAAAATCGAGTTTAACATTTTTTAATCCTATTATTGCGAATACGGTAAGACAGAAGTAAAATACGGACAAATCTTTAAGTCTCATATCAAGGCTAACAAAGAAAAATGTGGAACTGATCGTTTCAAATGTTTTAGAACCGAAGTGATACTTGCTCATAGCCTTCCCCCCAGCAAAAAAAAAACAAAAAAAAAACAACAAAAACAACAAACAAACAAACAAACAAAAAAACAAAAACAAAAACAAACAAGCAAACAAATAAAAACGAACCACTTTTATATCGATATACACTCGAGCTGTACGGGACCCTTCTTGGTAATGGGGCTCTTTCTTAAAACTGGAGTCTCGAGATGGAAGCTGGCCTACAAACGAACTACCTTTGCACTTATCTCATCGAACCGCCCAACTGTGAGATCACAAATGAACAGCGCATTTATTCCTAGGTAATAACTAGACTGGCAGTGTTTTGTTAAAACAAAAACGGATGTCTCCCCCCGCCCCCAATCAATCACGTGGAAAAAATTCCTTGCTTAAAAGTAAAACATTGGCGAGCCAAAAAAAATTTTAAAAATCGCCAAAAAATACATTTTTATAGAAAATGAAGAAAAACTTCGCAGTGAACATTTGCACTATATGTGGGTGCTTTTTGCCACGTTTCAGCCTAATGGAACAAACTGTTTCGGAGATAGCGCAACAATATGGCCAAAAAACTTAAAAATCTAAAATTTAAAAAATCGCCAAAATACATTTTCAACGGAAATGAAGAAAAACTTTGCAGTATACATTTGCGCTATATGTGTGTTGTTCTTGGGACGTCTGAGCCTTATCCAATGAATTGTTTTGGAGATTCAGCCTGCCAAAGTGAAAAAATGCACGAAAACCCCCCTATGTGCAAAAAATTTGCCAAAAACAGAATTTTTGAAGGAACGAAAAAAAATAACACGGGCATCATTTAGACATGTAGCAAAATGGGTATGTATGTTTTGAGAAAAAATCGACTCATTAATTTCATAAGAACTCACTGCGGACAGATGGGGAGACATATAATAAATAAGTAAACTTGAATTTTATATTAAAACAATGCCACAAACGAAGCTCTGTCAAGAAGAAAATTTAATTCTTTGAACCTGGTAGGAAATGGAATCTGCACTGATGCTGGTCAGGGCGAAAGAAAAAGACATATGTTTCCTTGAGGGGTGAGGGAACTCACTCACACATTTGCTACCACGCATGTCCATGAATTTTTTAAACGATCCTGACATGTAGAAAGTATGCGCACAATTTTTGATTCCCCACGCGTTTCACCATGGCGCGGAGAGCACCCCGCCCCCCTCCCATCCCGCCCCACATTTCTATAAAACGGATACTGGCTAAAATACCATTCCCTCGTTCCTTTGACAGAAGTGCTTCTTCTCGTGGACCGCGTTTGGGCTATAGATAAACAGAGTTTGTTTATTTCCGTTTAAAACGGTTGTGGGCTCGTCAAGCCTGTCAAGCAGCTTATAACCTCTCTCCGGATAGCAAATTTGATTGTGCATCAGGAACCAACCATCTCTCCGCCCTCTGCCACCTAAAGGACGACTAATCCACCACCGCTCGCAGCTTAAAGGCGGAAAGCTCAATTGTTTCGCTTCGCCCAATAAACGCACATTTACGTCTGTCGACTCAGCAGTAGCCTTGACGGGACAGCGATCCTACATGTGTAAGGTCCACCAAAAATCCACCTATCGCCACGTCATCTTCAGTCCATTCTCGCAAGAATTTAGGGATCTGAAGAAATTCGATCGCGAATCGCACTGTACAGATAAATGATCGACGTTTCCCGTTTGAGCTTCTCTAAAGGTTGCAGTCTTTCACTGGATAATCCGAAGAGTTTGGTCATTTGGCGATAATTGGCGAAAATATTGACCAAAAACTGCAAAATTTCAGAAAGTAAAAAATACTTCTATTAATACATATATAGCCAGATCGCATCCTGCATCAGTTCCAGAATCAGGCTTGTATTTTGTTTGGCGTTTTGGCCAAAATTGGACAAAATATTTCCCAGAAAATGCCAAAATTTTAGAAATATCATAAAATGCCCTACTGTGGGCCTGTTCTAGGCAATCCGACTTTTCAGAATACCAAATGCTAATTTTTAAGGCTACATTTACAGTTCTGTTTCCGCAAAATTCAATAGACATATATATAATCCTTTAAAAATTAATTTATCTGATGGTGGCTCAGAATTGTAAGGTCTATACCTTACATGATAATAATCAGTGATATGATAATCAGTGAAATATATATATTTCAGGGCTGGGCACAATGTCCACGGACATTCGTGTTGCTGTCTATAAGTTTGCGCAGTTAAAAGATTGTTCTGTGGCTATGTAGAAGAGGGCATGCATTGTGCTAAAAATAAAATTCACAGCATGTTATATTGGGGTTAGTCCTTCTAAGCAAATAGTACATTCAAGATAATATTGACGCTCATGAGAAACACAGAATATGTCATGTGGATTTCTGTTCTGCATAATTAATCTGCATAGAGCAAATAGAAATAAACTACAAACTACACTGCGTAATACGGGCTCGATAACTGGGTTAAATACTAAATAAACATCCGATAAAAAGGATTTGGGACATTTTTGGGAAGCACTGATTACATCACGTGGATTTCGTGTTGTTTGAAGCAATAAATTGGCAAAGTGAAATAAAAAAAACCGCTGATATTTCAAGATATCTTGTGATATCAATTATGCCATGCAAATTTATGCTTTGCTTAAAAAGAAAGGACAGCGCAAAACCAAAACGAATACAGCAATAGCTCAGTCAATCTTAGTTTTGTTAAAGACAGCGGTGCGGTATAAAATAAAAACGAAAAGAAATTGTCAGTTCATATTATAAAAGACAAAGACACTCAATAGTCTGAATGGAGGACAACAACTCGGCAAAACATGCGGTGGAAAAAACTGATGATGCTGAAAGCGAGTCAGAATGTTCCTCTCCGAGGGTTCTGAACAACACTTCCAAAGTTATGATCGCACTTGACAACAGTTCACATAGCAGAGAGACAATTGACTGTAAGTAGAAAGAGTAAACATTAATTATATTCATTCGATTCATTTTGTTTTTGGAACAAATAATAATAATAATAATAATAATAATAATAATAATAATAATAATAATAATAATAATAATAATAATAATAATGATGATGATGATGATGATGATGATGATGATGATGATGATGATGATGATGATGATGATGATGATGCAATAGAAAGAGATTTTGTTAATCCCTGGGTTGCGCTGTTTATTCGCTTTATCCTTAGTCAAACAGCTTTATCTTCTACTTTAACATGTCAAATCTTTTTATATTCATTGTGTCCTCTTGGTTCACCTTGTTGTTTGAAAAATATAGGTAAATTTGAAAACTCTCTCAACATAATAACTCTTTAGTATAAACGAATTTTCATGGATCCAACAGAACTCTGGACAGAATTTTATGTGTTATATATACAATGAACGTATTACAATCTGTGTCGCAATTTATAAGATTTTTTCGCTAAAATTATGGTGTGACTTGGTGTGACCTTGACTTGTTTACAATTGTACTTGCAGATTATCTCAGACATGTTCATCGTAAAGAAAATGATGTACTCCTGGCCCATGTTATTGAGTTGCCAGAAAACGCCCAGGAAGCTAGTACGTTATCAATGATTCATAATACTATGTTTATGTTCTATGACTCAACAAAGAAGTCTTTATCTGAGGAATTATTTATTATTCAAGCATGGTATTTGTCTCCATGGAAATATGTAAATCACTGGTGGCTATTGGAATGCCAAATAAAGCGTCACATATCTTTAGTTTCGATAACTAAGAAGCTGTACTTAAAATTGTCTTAATGAAGATTTGTTTAGTCATTAATAGTTGTTAAACTGTGTAGATTTCAAAAATGTGATCTTGTTGTCTGTAGCAATCAGAAGTTATGGATGAGAACCACTGTAAAAAAACCTTGCATTGTTCACAGTTCGTTGCTTCCGATAGGAGGGTCAGACACAGTAATCGTGTGGCACTTTCGGAGTTGATGTTCATATTATTTTTGCCAGCATCAAGACAGGGGGTTAGACAGAAGATATCCTACTGGCACATAATTTGCTTTTTAAAAGGATAAAACCAGCGAAGTAAAAATTAACGAATAAAGCAGCACTAATTTCTATATGCAAGCCTTTTTTGTTTGTCTTTTAAGTTTATTCCATGATGTCACAAGATGTGATAGCGAAAATGTGGTCAGATGCCATGTCAAAAGCAGAGGAGATCGAGAAAGATTATGCAGCTATATTAAAGAGAGAAGGGGTATGTACAGTTGGGCTATTTATTCATTTTTTGTGATACAGGAAGACGGATACAAACTAAAACAGCTAATAACACACACATCCAATACCAAGAGGCTAAGACAAAATCTCAGACACGAGGAAATAAAATCTTTTCTTTTATGTGTTTACGCTTCTTTGTGCGAAAAAATAAGTTTTTAGAAGATGTACTAAATTATTGTTTTTATCCCTAAATACAATATCATCAGGTTTAATAAATAAAGACTATTTTATTATTATTGTTATATTATTCTTCCTTTTCGTTTTATAGAACACAGTGAAAATCAGTCCGGAAGATTCGGTTTTTATTGCTTAAATATTTAATATTGACTTCACTGCTCGACATTATAGTATGTGCTACTTATGTTTATGTGTATGCTACTTGGTTTCATTAAGTCTATGTGTGATGTATAGGTGGAACACGTACACATTCAAAACGGAAGTGGTTTGAAGCCTGGCCCTGCATTGTGTCATATTGCTGAGGAGAAGGGTGTTAATATGATAGTAATTGGATCACGTGGCGAGGGAAAGATTCGGCGCACACTGCTGGGAAGCGTCAGTGATTACATCGTACACCACGCACCTTGTCCAACTCTTGTGTGTAAGCACTCGAAAAGCAAGGACAAGCACGCCAAAGCCAAAAGGCATGACAAAAAGGAGAAACACTAGATACAAGCCGAGCTACATGGAAACCAGAGACCATGTAGACTTGCTTCTATAGTGACTTAATAGAAACAGTGATGAAAACTTATTTATTCTGGCTACACTGGGGTACATTACCTGATTTGTAATTGTTTATTAGCACGGCAAAAGGTAGAAGAGAAGAATTAGTTTATTCTGTATCACTGTATGTTTTGCAGATGTAAGAATCGGAGAAAATAACTACATTATATATATATATATATATATATATATATATATATATATATATATATATATATATATATATATATATATATATATATATTTATATATATATATCTATATATACAGAGAGAGAGAGAGAGAGAGAGAGAGAGAGAGAGAGAGAGAGGGGGGAGAGAGAGAGAGAGAAAGAGAGGAAAAGATAATAAAATAAGGTAATAAATACCAGATAACTTCGCCTGGAATTGTCTATTACAAAAATATGAACAAATTCAATTTATGCATTTAGTTATGTAGCTTGCTTAATCAAAATGTTTTGAAAGAAGAAACAATTACACTTACATGAGAATTGTTTGGGTAGCATAAGAAAGAAATATATGAGGTAATTCTGTGTGAGGCTTTATAAAATTTAAAAATATGAAAGTAATTTCAAAGTTATTAATGTTGGTTCTTTGCATTATGATTTCACACGTGTCAGTTGAATATTAATTTCAAATTAGTAATGTGCTCAGTTAGCAATTTGTGTTTGGTATTGCATACCAAACTATGCAGGTTGAATCGTAATGCATTCATTCTAGGTAGGGTGAGTACATAGTAGAAAGAAATTAAGTGAATTTGTAACCTATTAACTGTAACCTATAATTGCAATTGATGTAATTGGTAAATTCATCCAAGCGTTTGTTGATTGCATTGTTTCTAATGTAATGATAGTAAATTGACCTACAAGAAATCAAAAGTGATAAAATCAAAAGTGGTAAAACTCTAGCCAGCTAGAAAATTTGAAAGAAGTCCTCAAACTTACATATGCTGCTATTTAGAGAAAGGTATTATCTATGATGCAATGAAGCCCGTTAGGGATATCGTATGTAGCTAAAGCATTTTTTTGCGTCTCTGTGTTATGCGAGAATATAAAATATACCCCAGATCTAAGTTAGACATGCGCTTGTAAAACCAGCATACATTTCTTACTTTTTACAACATTTTTGTGGTGAAAACTGAAGTACATTAATGATCACATGAAACAAATGTAATGTAAACTGCTCTGTAGCATTTAGATTAATGTTACAAACATGAGGTTTTATTGAACGTATAGTACTCACTCGTCTGAAATATTTTGAATGTCATTCCAAGTACTGATTCAGGATAGGATTAACATCACATTTCTCCCTCTCATTCGAATCTGGTCGCAATCTGTAAATAAAACTACTAGTACCAGCGTGTATGGAAAAACAATGGAGCAGTCTAATAAAACTTTTACACATTTTTTTCATTTCATAGTTTCATTTAGGAGAAATTTGTTTGTTGATCTGCTATTTGTTTAGACTGAAAGTTTTGTTCACTGATCATTTCAGTTGGTTCAGCCTTACTAAAAGGTTCTGAGTAAAAGCTCACTGGATCCTGTAAGTGTAGGTGTGCTTGCTTGGATTTCAGAGATAACCGTTTCAAATTTGTGAATTTGTGATGGATGGTATCTTGCTTCCTTTGAAACCATTTTGGATAATAACTATAGAGCTTGAACGAATTTCGGTACCGCGTAACGAAATATCTCCACATAAATAAAACTAAGGTAGTGATCAAATTTAAACGCTCTCCTGTGTTCAAAGTCAATTTTCATATCACAAAGACACAAATATGTGTTGAGCAATTGGAATTCGCAAATGAGATCAATGTAATGTTTCATGGTAAAGGAATACACTGAATCTGTAGTAAGATTAATCTGTATTGTTTAATTCTCAGAGTAACTGTACCGTCGAATTTGTGTATAACAAATTTTCATGCAGAACATTAGGCGTTAACTCTGAATTTAATTAGGTTTACGTTTTATCAAGTTTGCTACATTTAAAAAAACACATTACTTTACAAATACACGTGATAATTTGTGTATATTTTTTTCTGTTTAAGATCATTCACGCGTAATGATGAGGAAACTCGAAACAAGACCAAAATTCACAAATGCTTGCCGAAACACCATAGCATGATATCACAGAGTCACATTCATAATCTAAATGAAACTTCGACTTAAGAAAAGTAGTATAAACATATCGAAGTTGCCTCTCACGTAACTCCGTATGAGGTTGAGTAAAAATTGAGGTCAATATCATTCTAATTTTAAGAGTTAACACAGATCACGTGACTTTTAACCTTAAAAATTTAAGTCAAACTTCAGATCTCATAGTTATAAAAAGGAAAAAGTGAAGAACAAGCATTTGGTTCAAGTAACCATTTGCGAGGTAACACAGGTTATGTAACCTCACACTGAAATTTTCGGTAATATCACGAAGATCCTACATGAGTTCATATATAAGACTGCGTCTTAAAATGAGATTAAGATCTATTATTTCTTACAATCACGGCTGTGATAAAATATTTTTTCACAAAACAAAAAAATATAGAAACACTTCAATTAGCAAAACAATGTTGTTTTCAATGCATTGTTTTATCACTTGTTACATAGGTAGCTTGCAAATGTTTGAGCTAAATCGGCCATTCTCGGTCTCAATTTCGGGTGTCAATACAGCATGGTCAGGTTGGGAACAGCGAATTTTGGACATTTCCAAACATTTAAAAAGGCGCCGTTGCAATAAAAATCATTCAATGGACCCTTTTACTTCCTAATGTTTGAGGCGAAAAGGTGATTTTTGACTGGTTTGATTTTTAAAAAGGAAAGCTTAACTTTAAATTCGTGAAAAAATGACCATTCTGTTGAAAAAAAAACCCATATACATTTTCATTTCATCTCCTAATAAAAAGCTATTTTTAATAATAATGTTCAATGTTATTTCTGGCTAATTAGTGAAAGAAATTTTAATGAGATGCAAGAAAAAATAATTTTAAAAAATTAATACCATTCTTAATCTTCATCTCTCTGTATGCTCTTTTCTAATTTTAATTTTGATTATCAGCAAAGCAGGACTTCGGCATAGTAACGGATGACTGGATTAAATAATACTGTTCTCGAGCTTCTATTTGTATAGTTCTTTTTTACTGATGACTAGTTAAAAAAAATTCTATTTGACAGGTGATCTCATTTCGTATAGCTGGGTTTCGTCGTATATAATATGAATACTTCTTTGCATATCCTCCCTTAAAGAAAGAACATCAGTTAGAGAGATGCCAGAGTAGACCCGCTCCACTAGTTATGAGGATGATAGGATTTAAATTCAAATTTCGTATTATTGATGCTCTATACCTGAAATTTTAATTTTAAAAGAGCTGTTTGGGAATAAAATTCCATAATGCTTATTATGCACTAAGCAAGGATATAGGTCTCAATTTAACTAAAGTTTTAGTTTTAGTTAACTAGAATTAATAGTAGTATATTGTGGAATTCTGCTTAACAATGTAATAGAAGCACTTGAAACTCTTCAGTTTTCAACAATTTACCTCAGGGAGAAGAAAATGTGAACTAGATGCATGCATTTTATTTTCCGGGTTATTTTATGTTGTTAGACAAGCCCCCTTCGCCAAGTTGATATAGTCAATTCAGCGAAAAAAATCTGTCGCTTATATGCAGGTATGCAATTTTTATTTCAAAATGCATCTTCATCAAATATCCCAATTAAATTACGTTTAATGGAATGAATGTCCGTAGGCAGTTTTCAGCTGAGAAATTGTCATTTGGCTATATTCCAAAATGGGCAAAGTGGTGCCATTTTCTATTGTTAGTTTTAAATTAGATTGCAATATGCTTAATCTCCAACAGGTATGATTGCACTACTTTCGAATTTGGTTTGAACATTTCGAAGGTTAGTCTTTCTTCTTTGAAATGTCACTGTTGTTGGCAATCACTAAATATTCATCAAGTTGTTCCTGCTTTAAAACTTTTAAGACCCACTTTCAAAAAATTGTTCTCTGTTACAACTTTAACTGAATTGCTTTAAATATTTCTTCACGTAATCTTTTCTTGAAAATTTTCATTTTTTTGTAATAAAAACAATTGGTCAAATGGTGGCGTATAAAGTTTTTAGAAATCCAGGTTTTCGAAATTACTTTTTAGTGAATCCGGTAAAGACTGGCCCAATACTGGAAAGTTATTTTTTAAAAGCTGTTTTCAAAAATACACCTACCAAAGCGTGATCAAATTGCTTTCACCTTTTATAAGAAGTATTCGTAGTTGGTTCTCTCTTAGAAAAATGATTTTTTGCAATCCTATGAATGTTTATATTTGATTGATTAAATCTCTTCCGGCACAATGCTTCTGAACATGCTTGTTTGTTGTGTGTTTTAGTTTAGCCATGAATGCTATATAGTAATAATTACATAAAATATGACTGTATTTTTTTCTGATTTGAAGTTTGAAGTTACTTTTAAAAGTTCATGTTTTCTCTCTGTTGAATAAAGGTGATAAAAAATTTAGTAATCATTTTATCGTCATTATTTTGGCATTATTATTCACTGAAGTATTTAATTTCCTAATACTCATTTTTATCAGTAAAATATGTTGTAGACGTATGTTGGTGGGGGGAATTGAATACCAAGTGCATGCAAACTGGTTGACACGCCGTCTACAAGACATTGTGTCGGAAAGGCAGAAATAAAAGACATTGAATTCAAATTATCTTTTAATTCCGTGGGGTCCCACCACGAATAATGATAATGTTATATGGGATTTCACCATGAAGTGCCCATTATTAACAAACAATATAAAAAACACTTACCGACTGATACGAGCTAATGTCCTCCCTTTTTTCCATAAGAAAAGTAAAGTCGAGTTCACCACATGTGTACCGACCCGTCTCAGTGTCGTGTTATATCATGTGCAAAATCGTACTGTCTAAAAATCCGACCATAGTATAAAACGGCACTGTGCCGAGCCGCAACAGCGTCGGTCAAATGATAGAGTTATGTGCTGTTGGAACAGAGCTGAACGGTGCATCCACCACCGAATCTACTTCTTCTTGTAGGTTTTCTTTCCGTCAGATTGCTGGGGAGTCCTGCAAGGAGGCTATTATGAATCACTAATTCAGCAGCAACAAACGGCCCAAGACTATGTAAATTATTAAACGCGTCAGTTGTTTATTCTTACAAGTACTGTTAGATAAGCGTGTTAAGCGAGGGACAACAGCCAACCCGCAACAATTCACACATTGACACACATAAGGAGTGCGCTGCATGTCTAACCTGATGAGCTTTAATTGACAATGGCATCTTCAGGTTCTTTAATTATATCATCATATGCTAACAATATGGTTGCCTTGATATAATTATATATTTATTATTACTGTTACTATTATTATTATTATTACACGTATTTATAATGCTCTTACAATGGATTAAACCCTTAGCGCAACAACAGCAAAAATACAAGTAATGACATACTTACTGAATAAAAGAATCATAACTTGAAAATTCTGCATAACACTAGAAAAGTGTTTGTATACTGAAATAAAAATTTCAATACTTTCGCAAAAAGTTGTTAGAATTGAAATGTCTCACATCAAATACTGGCATTAATAGTGACTAGATTAGCATATCAAGGAACTACTTACAGTAGGCTAGTCTAAACAGATGAGTTTTTAGTAATTTCTTGATATAGAATAATATGGACGCCTTAGAAAGATTTACTAAGGATCGATACCTGTGTTGACACACTATGACTCGAAAAGTCGCCAATGTGACAAGTAAACCTTATTCGCGAAATCTTTGTGGATCCTGTCCATTCTCTGCATCACTCTCTGAGAGAAACCCTTGACTTTCATGAATGAAAGCTTATGCACCATAGCTTCAGTCGGAACAACTGAGGATTTTGGTGATAATATTCTCAATCATATTGACGCAGACTACCTTACTCCAAGGAAAAGGGGCAGACTCTTGACTCACAGACTGATTGTCGACCAGAAACTGAACCACTTGATCTTGAGAAACCTCGCGAGAGCTTCACAAGTAAGGAACACTGCCTTCATTTCCACCACACTGGCATGGATCCGATCAATGACCCTTCCACGTGCGTCCCTGGAAAAAGAAACCCCAACCGTTGCGCGATTCATCGGTCTGTACCTGCTACGATGAGTCCGGGAAAGAAAAAAGGCACACCTTTCAGATTATTGAGTTGACACGACCACCAGTCGAGATCCCTCAGAGCTAACAAGGAGACGCGTATCCGATGACGCAGCGCTTTCAAAACAACGCTTGAAACTCGAGAAAATAACACCTGCCTAGAACCACTCTCTTCTCCTTCGCTCCCAATATCCCGAGAAGAGACTCTTTTAAGGAAATTGGAGGCTTGGGAGAGGACACGACTTCTGCAATTAGACACGGAATCTTTTGCGTGGGAACGCTCTGGCCCTTAGAAAACCTAGGAATTCGCCCAAGAAATTCGTTGCGCCGGAATTAATTCGGACTTCCTGTAATTGACCAACAGACCGAGGAAATCGCACTGCTTGACCAGTGTGGCCAGCTAGGATAGAA
The DNA here is from genome assembly GCA_949752745.1 of Protula sp. h YS-2021. NCBI lineage: Eukaryota > Metazoa > Annelida > Polychaeta > Sabellida > Serpulidae > Protula > Protula sp. h YS-2021. The sequence goes on along the minus strand of OX457024.1, from coordinate 86,461,593 downwards.
GGACCTACCTGTCTCCGTTCATCAACAACCAATAGTCGAGATACTGACAAGTGAGCAAGCCTGTTTGACGGCCCGAACGTTTAACTACCTTTATAATCTGGGTAAATACATGTACCGTCGACAAACCGAACAGTTGATCAAGAAAATAATGGTTTTGGTCCCCTATCCTGAAGACCAGAGAACGACGCGACGTGTCGTGCATTGGAATGTGTAGCTATGCATCGGACAGATCCACTGAAAGGCCCACATGCCCTGGTTTAGAGTAGATTTGATCAATTGTGGGGTGTTCATATTGAAAGATGTGAGTTGTATGAACTGATTGAGAAGTGACAAATCTATGACAACGACTTTTTCGGAACCAGAACGACTCGACTGAAAAACCTTGAGTACCCATAGGCAACTTTTCTGTGGCTTTCTTTTCTATCAGTTCCTGAATCATTGTTTGCAATGCCATCCGCCTTTCTGGCTGCTTCTGTTACAACGAGGCTAAAGAAGGATGGGGAAGTTTGGTTAACGATAGAAGGATTTGATAATCCGACCTGTCTCTTGCAAACGGTAAGGGGTATCCCCAACAAAACCAGCGGACTATCTGTTTGGGAGCTCCTCCTAACGCTTGCCAAGCTTGCCAAAAATTCTTCCACTACATGCACATTTAAGCTCGATTTGGGAAATGGATAAGCCAGTTCTTCGCAAAAATCTAAAGTATCTAGTAGAGATCGACCTGTGGTCTCGGCCATATACGTTAATTGGTTGATACCTCTGCTTGCGAGGGACAGTCTGCTTTACACATCAGTGGGTCCTGTGACTTTACTCGCGCTGACTCGATGACATTCTTTAGTATTTCCGGTGGAAATAGTTCCATTTGATTGTCTCTTGACGCAAAATGGAGTTTACGAGTGACTTCTGTAGTTATATTTGACTGTGGTAGCACTTGATCTCATCATAGTACGAGTAATATGAGCAGATTAGCATTAAGTTTCAACAAGTCTGACGAAGCTGTAACCACAGAGTCAAACACACATGATATTGTGAAAGGAAAGGGTTCGCAAACCCTTCCGTGCCACTTCCTCTGGAAACCTACGGTCACGTTCAACCTGGACTCAGGGTTCACAGTAGGGAGCCACGGGCCCATGTCACGAGGGTAGATGAGCGGTTGGGTCTGCAATACACCGTCATTGAACTGATAAGTAGCTGTCTTGACATGTAATACCTTGCACTGCAGGAGACGTGACCCCTGGCGCGGACGTGTATCCTGCAACGCTTGCAACTCCTGTATCCTGGCTTGCAATGTGTTTGACACGCGTGGACAGTCCCAGGCAGTCTTCACGTGGAGGCGTTTGTTACTGAACCGCGAAGCTGTTCAGTCCAATGATGTGCAGCTTTGTAGTGGCGATTGAAGCTGCAGGATAATCTACTATAAACTAAATAATATCCTTGACAGATCGATTGTGTATGCTTTTTCCCAGTCGTCTGGTAAGATCTAAACATTCGGTGGAGTAAGAGTGCTTACCGATCGCAAAGGCTTATAATCTTCCTGGATCATGACACGGAGGCACGGTATGACACCGACTGCGACAAGGTCAGCGCCAAAGCTCGAGTAGTTGACTGAGGAACAGGGTGAGACACCGAAGTCAAACCGGTGACGAGGGTGTGATATGCTTCATTTATCCTGTAGCAAGCGTGAGCGGGATTTGCTCTTGCTCACTCAGGACCTCTGGTTTCTCCTCGCCCGATGAGAAGTTGTCCGCCAAGACAGAAGAGGACAAACCATAAATTGAATCATATTGTAAATGATGTATGTTTCCTGTCAATGACTGTATAGGGGCCTTGCAAGGTAGAGACGGAGGCCGTGTATTTTTTGGAGACGACGGTTCCGTAGTAATAGTGGCTGCCTTAAGGCATGACCATGCAGAAGCCACTGAGCCTGATTTCGAGGCAAACCGCGTAACACTTTAAGTTCCTCGCCCGATGCTTGTTTCGAAGCGTCCGGATGTAAATTCAAACTTAAAGCAAACTATTTCAATGCAGAAAGCTTCTGCCTATGCGGTATTGTCTCCGAAAAAACTTAATTCACTGCCGACGTAATGCTTAAATCTATTTCGGTTGTGATAAGTAAATCCTGTACAGGTACATCCTGAACTAACTTATTAGTTTCCATAGTGAGATCGTTCAACAAAGGCGTCACTTTCACTGATTGAATGGGTGCCTGTATAGCAGGAGTTGCGGTCATTATACGTGTACCCATCGCTGAAGTAACAACCATCCGACCTGGGTCGATAAAATAAATCCCGGGTGATCCTTCCGTATCCAACTTATCGACTGAGATGAGGGCGGGGGCGACAAAGTGTGTACTGAAGCTGGAGATTTCTCGCCCTTAGAACGTTTCCACTGCCCTTACTATCTTCCTCTTGCTGAAGCAAAAAGGAGAACCGAGAATGCCAAAGACGAACACATTGGTCACAACGGTTGTCCAGTGTACAGGGCTGAATGCCCGATCGGCGAAGACACGCAGTACATCTAGAGTTTTTTTAATCTATAACAAAAGAATACCCATAACATGGACGAGTAGTGATAGCAGCGACCCGTCACAAACACGACTGATGGTATGATCTATGACATATGTCACATGACGGACATCGTCACGGGTCGTGACAATGACAACCCGTTGCAAGCACAATTGTGATAGCATTAACTCATCGCATGAGCGACCCGTCACTGCTACGGGTCGTGGGAATGACGACTTGTTGCATGCAAGACCCGTAACAGCAGCGACCCCGGACGTGATCGACCCGTCACTGTAACGGGTCGTGACAGGGGCGATTCGTAGCGTACACCAGGCGCATAATCGACCCATGCTCACGTCGTGAAAGTCGCGCATAAGAGCAACACTGTCGTTGATATCACAACATCGGCTCGTATTCGATCACGTGATCGTACTTGGGCCTATAACTATGTGTCTTTAATCGGCAATAATGCGCAAACCTTTACCAAGCTCTCCACCCGCGGTGAAGCTGGAGACAGGTTTTGTGACGTGACACGTGATCGGAGCTTACACCATGCTGGTGATGCAACAACCCGACACAGTGTCGAGGCGTCGTACCCGTTACAGGAACGCCGCTGCTGTGACGACCAACGCCGTATCAGGAGTGGATATCAGCGGCTGCACTATTCGATACTGTGTCAAGTCTCAAGCAACACATCAAGGTTTGATGATTGCCACAGAAAGAGTTAGTGGTTGCAACCTCACAAGGAGAGTTGCCTCAGTATCGACCAAGTAGGGGACATGACTTCCTCAAACCTGGGATTAACGGCGTGCCCAAAGACCCCACCATGCCTTGCTGTTGGCAGAAGAGAAGAAGGGTGATGGAAAGTTGAAACTTTCCTATTCAGAGCCAACTCAGCGCATACTGTTTACTGACACTGAGGGAAACCCTAGAAATGAGATTTCTGAGAACATCGCTCAGAAATCGCCTTACTGTGGATCACTAATAACCTACACTACGTTTGGCAAAATCTAGCACGTGTAGGGATCATCAAAGTCAGCAACCTGGAAATACGAAAAACAAATCAGATAAAACTTACAGTATACGTTAATCTAATATTTGAATAAATAATACCTAAAAATTAAGCATCAAATAAAATGCTGACGGAGGAAACTACCGTCTACAGGATCGCGATAAGTTGGGAATGGTTCGATCACATGACAAGAACTGTACCGGCGCTGATTGATCGGTTTGTTGACAATGCATGGTAAACATATTAATATGGGAAACCGTTCAAAATTTACTTTGCGGGTAATATCCCGCAAAATGTCTGTTATTCATCGCGATATCCAATGTTTAAAACCTTGTAGTCTACAAGACGATATTTTTGAAATTAAAATACTTTTTAAAATTTCATTTTTAATTTCGAATATATCGGCTTGTAAACTACGAAGCCATCAGTATGGGTTCTCCGGTGTATTAAACATCGGTTATCGCGATCCATAATAATAATAAATTCTTTGGAACCCACATGGATATTCTTACTATGTGCCATGTTATGTTTACAATGCCTGGTCAACCAGCCGACCAATCAGCGCTCGCTGTAGTTCCTATCATGTGACCGAACCGTTCCCAACTTATAGCGATCCTAATAACAGATTTTTCTCCGGTGTCAATTTTGTTAAAATGGTGGATCAAAATCAAGGTAAATGCATACTTTTTGGGTATTACTTATCTTAGATATTATCTCTACGTATACTGTAAGTTTTTACTGGCTGCCGGTGCGTTTTGAATGGTTTTTGTGACATTGCTCATTCCTACAACTCTTAGTTCTGGGCTTTGTTAGACCGGCTTTCCTTCGGTAAATGCATCCCTGCCATCAGAACGTAGTGTAGGTTATGTGTAATAGACAGTGAGATGGTTTCTGGGCGATTTTCTCAGTTTGCATTTCAAGGGTTTCCCTCATTGTCAGCAAACAGTTTGTATTGAGTCGGCTCTGCCAGCAGGAAAGTTTCAACTTTCCGCTGTCCTTCTTCGTTTCTGCCAGAAACCAGGCATTTTAGGGTGGTTAGACACGCAGTTATAACAGGTTTAGGAGATTTTGGCTTCTATTACCTCGATACTGCGCCAACTTTCTTGGGAGAATTGCATACACTTTCGCTTTCCGTGATTTAACACGCTAATGTTTTCCTGTTGCGACGCTGCTTATCACGGTGGGGAGTAGTGTAGCCGCTTCTGTATACATTTGACTCGGTGAAGAATCGATCATGTGGTCCTCACAGTGGCGCCGTGCCTGCAGCCGGTACGACACCTTGGCACTGTGACGGGTCGTCGCAACACCAATAGGGTGATAGCGTCGATCAGATGTCGTGCTACGAGGTTAGCATGGGGCTGTGACTCTGTGCGATTTATTGCACCGTGTTGCTTGTAATCCGTAGCAGTGACGGGTACAGCAAAGTAAGGTGTATGTACTGATTTCTTCTTTGTTTGCTCCTCGTATCTGCAACGACTTGCAGTGTTCAAGAATCATGTTTGTCACGATTGCTGGGCGCACGGGGCGTTATTGCAGCCACTTACCGTGCTTACTGGTCGTGCTTACACCGATTTCCTGTTGTTTTCTCACTCGTGTTGTATAATCCTGTGGTGTGCAAGGATCGTGTGTGCAGCGACTTGAGCTGAGCACGGGTTGTGGTTGCAGCGACTTGACGTGGTCACGAGTGGTGTTTGCGCCGACTCGTGGTATTCACGGTTTGTGTTGGTAGCGACTTGCTGCGTTCATAAGCTGTGTCTGCGTCGTGTGTGCAGCGAATCGCTGTGTTCAGGAGTCGTGTTTGTGGCCACTCGCTGTGCTCAGGAGTCGTGTCTGCGACGGCTTGCCGTATTCACGGGTCGTGATTGCAGCGACTCGCTGTGCTCACGGATCATGTTTACGGCATCTTGCTGTGCGCATTGCTGCTGTTTGCAGAAAGTTGCCGTGCTAAATGTTTAAGAAAAAGAAGGGGATTCCTGGACACAGTGATTTGCTGTTGCAGCGTCTACTGTCTTTCATCGTACGTGACTGTCACGGGTTGCCACGCCAAGGGGTCGTGTTTTCAGCGACTCGGTCACTTGATACACGTTGCAATGTCCGGTTTTCAGTGTTTGCTTGTGTTTTTTGTTTTTAAAACAGTTTGATGATATATAACGATTATTTTATCAACTTTTATCATTAATATATTCTGTTTTACACATTATTTTCAGCCATTGTTATATGTTTATGTGATGTCCTGATTGTAGATTCGCTGCAATCCCGGAATCTTGTGCACATCTCAAGCCTACTGGAGATACGTATTCATGATGCACGGCCTGTTTACCTCACTGGTAGATTCAGCCGTGCACGTTACTTGGGATAATCGCTGCGATCTGTTTGCAAATTTATACAATTCGACGTTGGATAATCGTTGCGATCTCTGTGTATTTGGACTATTCGATTTTTTCTTTTCTGCTATAACAGCAAGAGTCGGCGACGGTCCTTGCTAGAGGCCGTAAACGTTGAGTGATAAGTCGTCGATGCAGTCGTTTAACCTTTTGTGTTACCTACGCTTGTGAGATCGGATACGGATGCACAGAATAACATACCATCAGTGAAGGTCAATCCCAAGATTATTCCTTTGCCACTTCTAGATTCTGTGGTGTAATTGCAGCCCCTGTATACCGTACAGCAGGATCAAGTGGACGTGACGTCACCTATAGGAGCTTCGCTAGTGACTGCGCCCAGGACCCTGTTCAATCGTTGCATGTGCCGTTGGCAAGTGATGTAACGATGGAGATCAATGCATCTATGCAACAATTGTCTGCAACGAAAGACTTATATATTACTATTTCTGTGGCTGTGAAACACGTATTGCCGGGGTCTTCCCGGCCAAGGCAGGAATAATTGCCATTAAAGAAATTTGCCTGAAGTCTGAGTTTACATCCGGAACTTTGCGTCACGCCTCAGATGAGGAACTTACGATGCTAAGTCCGGATCAGGGGCGTCGGCAACATCGCGACTAAACTCAATTCCGTCGGTTAGGATTACGACTGAGCCATTGTCACCGTAGGAGTTGCAGCCACCTCCGTTCCCTTTTATTGCTCTGATTCAACCTTTGACGGAAGGTACGCGTAGTGTGCGTCACCAGGCAGTTTATGAGTCTTCTTCTGCCTCTTCACCAGATAATTCCTCGTCGGGGGAAAACGAAACACCGCTGGCTAGTGACTTTGAACAGACTCAGACGTGTGTCGCTCATACTACGGCAGTCACTGTGCCTGTGTCACTTATTAAGACTACCACATCCCGACCCGCTCCACTCATTTTCACTCATCATCGGACGCATTACATTCAGTGTCTTATCAGGACTCGCCTGGGGAGGAATATAGGCCGTTTAAGATGGTATGTATGCCCTCTTCTCAAGGCACTGATCTTCCACCACAGGCGTAGGAAGAGGCGTCAACTGTGGATCTGTCGGCAACGGACTTCCCATTTAAAGACATTTTTAAGTTTATTGCTGACAATTCTTCTAACGCGCTAACGAGTTTGCAGCCGCAGCTTAGTAGACCAGCTCTGCTTGTTTTTGCGGCTCAGTCCCTACCGAAACCACGCGAGGATTTTATGGCTCCCTGTGTAGCCAACGTTCTGCAAGCGAGAATGGAAGAAATAAAGTCAAATAAAAGGTCAATCCCTATTGAAACGTACCTTTTGCGGAGCGTGACTGTCGCTTTCTGGAGGAAGTTGCCAGGAAGAGCATGCGGGCTCTTTCCTTTCAAGATGCAGCATTTCAAGCGCTGAGAAAGTTTATGGATTCTAGTACCAGCTTGTTATTTGACCGTGTATTTTATTCGGTGGTGGCTGAGTGGTTGGACTTGCTCAAATTGAACACGTATCTACTGTCGTCACTTGTAGTTTTGAGAAGGGATCAGATCTCACCGCACTCGACCATCAGGGCGGAAGATGCAAGGAAGCTTCGTTTCGCACCTATTGACGGTCACTCGGACTTATTTCTGCTTGCTTAAGAATATGATTGAAGCGGCACGGGTGAGGCCACAAGACGCATGTACCACTCCAGCGAAGCAACGTCACACAGCCGCCTTTTTGACAGCTCCGCCTCGGAAGAGGTAGGGTTAATTACCAGTATCGACACTTCAACACAAGAAGCACAAGTTGGACCGAAAAAGCAGGCTGAAACTCCGAAGCAGAGGTAGCAATCAATCAAAGTATCTGGCACAGATAGCATGACAATCTTTGCCAGATACTTTCGGTTTCTGCGAAAAGTTGGTTGGTCAGTATCGCGAATCGAACGTAAATGCGCCTGTAGGGGGTAAGGCTAAAGAATTGTTGGCAAGCTTGGCAAGCTCTGGGAGCTCCGAAAAATGTGATTCGGTGGTTGCGCTTGGGTTGCCCCTTACTGTATGCAAGAGAAGGTAGTTTTGTCCAATTCTCCCACCGCTGGCCAAGCTACCCAATCCTTCTTTAGTTACGACGTACGATCACAATCCAGACAAGCAACTTGCGTTTAAAAAGATGGTGCAAGATCTTGTCAGGGGGTCAGATCAGGGGGTTGGCATCTTGTCATAGACTTGTCGCAACTTATTCATTTTCTCTGTCTTATATCTTGCACGACAGATACTCTCCAGTTGATCAAATCCACCCTAATTCAGGGCATGTGGGCGGTATCAGTCGATCTGTTCGACACATATCTCCCAGATTCCATACACGACGGTCACGTCGGTTTCTTGCATTCATGTTAGCGGATCAGATTATTGGTTTCTCTCCCTATCAGTTGGATTATCAACGGCCCCGTTTGTGTTTACATAAGTTATGAAGGTAGTCAAGTGGAGTCGGCAAGTAGGGTTTCTGTTGTTCCAATATCTCGACGATTGGTTGTTAGTAAGTGTGGGCAGTCGGGTACTTCTAACTCAGTTGCGTCTTCTGTAGGATCGGTGCGAGGTTTTAGTCGGAGTTGGTTCCCGGTCAGAAAATAGAGTTTCTGGGAGAACTGTTAGATTTCGTGCGCGCTAGAGCTTTTCCCACGCAAAGCATAATTCAGAAAATAATGTCACTCATTACCAAGGTTGTGTCTATACCAAGGCCTCGGGTGGCACAGTTAGAGTCTCTTCTAGGTTTGCTGGTGCCAACGGAAAAGACGGCCGAGCTGGGCAGGTGTCGTTTTCGCGAGTTTCAGCGTGTGGTCCTGAAGGCAGTCGGCGGGGCAGGTTGCCCGGTCATCGCATAAGGTTACCGTTGTTGGCTCTCAAGAATCTAGATAGGTGGTCCAGGCAACCAAATTTTTGGTTGGAGTTCCTTTTTCCCTTTCAGCTCCATTGAAGCAAGTGCAGACGGACGCATCTCGCACAGTATGGGGTGTAGTTTTCCAGGGTCATATGTGGAAGGGTTGTTGGTCCAGTCACAAGCAGCGCTTGCATATCAATGCCCTGGAAATGGAGGCGGTTTGGATAGCTTGTCAAACTCTGCAAACACTTCGCGACGATCACGTGGTTCAGTTTCTGATAGACAATCAGACGGTGGTGTCGTATATGTCTAACCAGGGCTGCAGGCGCTCACCCATGTTGTCTCACCAAACAGGTCTTGCTGTGTGTTCGGGACTGTGGCTTTTTCATTCAGCCCTCTCACATTGCTGGCATTTTTTATTAAAACTGAAGTATTTAATTTCTCAATACTCAATTTATGGGTAAAATATCTTGTAGACGTAGAAGCCATCACTCGAATTGTACCCACCCACCCCTCCATCAATTGGGATCGTCTGGGTATGGTTCGGTCACATGATAGGAACTGCAGCGTGCGCTGATTGGTCGTTTGGTTGACAGACATTGTAAATATAGCAACAGGGCACCTAGTAAGGATACCCATGTGGTGCTATGTGTTCCAAAGAATTTTTTATTATTATGGATCGCGACAACCAATGTTTAATACATTGGAAAACCCATAGTGATGGCTTCTACATCTACAAGATATTTAACTCATAAAATGAGTATTAAGAAATTAAACACTTCAGATTGAAATGCGAAACATGAATGTGTTTCTTATTACTTGAAGGTTGAAATATTTTATTGATATTTGATAAGTAACTTAAGTTATGCGTTAATAGTTTTGAGGCTCATCTTGAGTTCAGCATTCAAAAACGATGCGGCGATAGTCTAATTTGTTAATTCTTTGTTGTGTGATACCTAAGCAAATAACTGCAAACTTTTTCGTTCAGGGAAGTAGTGTCTGTTTTCATTACTCGTAAACTTGCCTTCAGACTATGAAGTTGTTTTTCGGCTAAAGTATTTGTAGATACGTTGTAAACCAAAGTAAACTTGTATGTTTTCCTGTGGAAATTAGTTAAGTGTTGTAACGTACTGTAATTGCCCATGCATATCATAAATAATATAACAGATAAACAGTTCTTGTAATTCGTTTGAGCATCTTCAATGGTACTCTCTGCTTGATCGTCCACAAATGCCAATTTTTGGGGGAACAGAAACAAGTGTAAGATATTTCATTAGCTAATAGAAGTCATTCCAAGGGTCTGTTTCCTTACTTTGCAGAGTCAGCTGGACGATCTCTAACAAATTTATGAAAATGATTGGTCATTAGCAATGTCTCGCGCAGCTGTCTTGGGAGGTGAACAGATAAAATAGCTAAAATGTGTAATATTCTTTACTAGGTAGTAAAATATGATGAACTATCTTTGGCTGTGTAGTAAAGTTGAGAAGCAACTGGCCAGCAAAACATTTGCTAAAATTGTGCACAGTCCAAAGGTATTATAATTTGCTTGCATTTTTAAACAATTCCTAGTTAATATATAAAACCTAAATTTAAAACCATCCAAGCGGTTAGATTACATAACAATAGAAATGGTGCAAACTTTGTACCAAAACTTATTTTATTATTCTAAACTCTTTTAGTGCCACTGTAATTTATAGGAATGTTAGGCTAATCGGAATTTAAGTAAAATAATTTCAATTAAAGTTACACTATATCTTAATCGCTTAAAAATATCTGTTCTAATTCTTATTACTTTTTTAATTGTGGACAGAAATTCTACTTTCATTTTTGTGACAATTATTGTTTTCTATTAATGCGGTATTATTGAAAATAAGAATTCTTAAGCAAATAAGAAACCAAATATTTTCTGGTAGGCTGTTCCAGAATAGACTACCGATAAATCAAATGTCACAGAAATAGATTTTTTCAATTTTTAATTATTTTATGTTGCGAACTATATAAACAACTTATTTTCTTGCCTTACAAATTAAAAAATGTGAAAAAAATGAAAATGCAAATAAATTTTTAAAAACTTTAAATTTCCGGTGGCGGATCCAAGGATTAAGGGGTTCAGGGGTTGCAACCCTTCCTGAATCCGAAAAATAGACCCCCAACTGGCTTAATAGCGCGCATACCCTACTTACACGTTAGTCCAAGTTGAACCCCCCTTGCCCGAAAGCTGTATTCGTAACTGATTTCAGTAGGTTATTCAATACTGAACTACCAACATTTTAATAAACAGCCAAATTTAATTCAGTTTTTAATGTTTTTATTTTCCTTTCGCGAAAAGATAAGAATTTACATTCTTCAACTTATTTTCACTTATATTATTATTATTATTATTATAATTATTATTATTATTACTATTATTATTATTATTTTTCCCTTTGAGGCATTTCATATGTCCATGAACTGTGTGTGTTTAAAACTGTTTTAAGTGTCTTCGCCCGTATTGAAACATTTAATCAGCCTGTTATTGTGGCATCAATCTACCGACCACCTAATAGTGGAATTGACTATATGTACAACCTCTGCGATACAATAGAAAAAGTTGTAAATGAAAACAAAAGCAGTGTCTTTTGGTTTGGCGGCGATATCAACCTGCCCGATATTGACTGGGAATCAAACTCTATTGCTGGGAACTCGTACAACAAAGCCCTAAACGACCGGTTATTGGATATGCTCCAGGCCTGCAATCTACAACAAATGGTCAGAGAACCAACAAGAAATAACAACACTTTAGACGTTTTCTTAACAAATCGACCATCCCTTGTGAATAAGTGTACAGTAATTCCAGGAGTTAGCGATCATGATGCAGTCTTCGTGGATACCAGTTCCCGAACGAGGCACGTTATAGCCACACCGCGTAAAATCCTACTCTGGAACAAATCTGATGCACCCTCCATGAAACAAGATGCCCTGTTGTTTCAGAAATCTTTCCTAACATCGTACCACGCTCAGTGTGACGTGAATAATATGTGGATTGCTTTTAAAAAAGCGCTCAATAATATTATGGTAAAACATGTACCAACAAAAATCACCAGTTCGCGTTTCAATCAACCTTGGATAAACACCGATATAAAGCGCCTAAGTAGAAAAAAGAAAAGAAGTTACACTAGAGCCAAGAAAAAGGGTAAAAACTCGAAAGAGTTCAAGCGCTACCAGAGCCTAAAGAAACAGTGTGATAAAGCCTGCAGAGAAGCATACAACTCATATATCGAAGAAATTGTTACCCCAAACGAAGGCAGTCGCTCAAAAGTAAGAAAACAGAACACTGCGGCGTTTCACCCTTGAAAGACAGAAACCGCATAATTACCAACGATACTCAGTCCAAAGCCAATATCCTAAATAATCAGTTCACGGGGGTGTTTAAGAAGAACGAAGACTGCTTTTCGAAGCTTCATTGACCCAGGGTGTAGTCCCAGATGACTGGAAGAAGGCAAACGTCGCACCGGTATTCAAGAAGGGAAATAAGTCAAAAGCCGAAAACTACAGACCTATATCCCTTACTTGCGTTGTATGTAAGGTTATGGAACATATTGTAGCCAGCAGTGTTATGTCTCACCTCGACGCAAACTCCATCTTAACAGATGTACAGCATGGATTCAGACGTCGCCGTTCATGTGAAACACAACTTATTTCTACTATTGATTTCCTGGCAAGGAGTTTGGACACTAAAAACCAAATAGACGAAATATTACTTGACTTTTCAAAAGCTTTTGATGTAGTTCCACATAAACGCCTGCTATATAAGTTAGAATATTACGGAATTACTGGTACTACACTTACCTGGATAAAAGATTTCCTCGCCAACCGCACGCAACAGGTCGTACTCAAAGGCAAAAAGTCCGACACAGCGCGAGTAGATTCTGGAGTACCACAGGGTAGTGTACTGGGACCCATTCTTTTCCTAGCTTACATTAACGATCTTCCTGACGATATATGCCACGGCTCCCATGTGAACCTATTCGCTGACGACAGTATTCTATACCGCCAAGTTAACAACTTAGACGAAGCCCAAGCCCTACAAGCCGACTTAGAGAATCTCCAGCGCTGGGAACAAGACTGGCAGATGCGCTTTCACCCTGCAAAATGTCACGTCATGCATATCAATACTAAGAGGAAAGTCATCCGATACAACTACTCCATCCACCACCAAGTTCTTGAAGAAGTTGAGAGTTCCAAATACCTCGGTGTCAATCTACAAAGACATTTAAATTGGAACAAGCACATTGATGCCATAAGCAACAAGGCAAACCAGACCTGCTCATTCCTAAGACGCAATCTCTCTCGCTGCCCCCGCCAAACCAAGGTGAACGCTTATAAAGCCATGGTTAGACCTGTCGTCGAATATGCTAGTTCTGTGTGGGACCCACACACACAGTCCAACATCATCAAGCTAGAAATGGTCCAGAGGCGCGCTGCACGCTATGTCACGGGTGACTACCACCGGTCTCATAGTGTGACACAGATGTTAGACCAGCTGCAGTGGACCTCCCTGCAAGAAAGAAGAGCACAAGCTAAGGTCGTTCTGATGTATAAGATTATCAACGGCCTAGCAGATGTTCAATGTTCCCACCTAGTGCAAACAGCATCCACTCGCGGTCTAAATTACCATATAATGGTACCCTTCGCAAGGACGCAGTTATACCAAAAGTCATTCTTCCCCACATCTATTCGCCTGTGGAACATCCTTCCAAACGAAGTTGTGGCCTGTTCCAGCGTCGAGGCTTTCCGCGGACAGGTCCAGACTATTTCCCTCACCTAGAAGCACAAGTGATTATTTTAGTTCCACTGTACATACGTCTGGCACCAGCATTATGCACATTATCAATTGTTTTTGCTTTGAGTTTTGCACCGAACTTGTGCGTGATACACCAGAGGTGGACTGCACAGTAACAGAAGAAGAAGAAGTTGTCTATAGCTGATTTTACATCGTAAAGAATTCCTCTTGTCTAAACGAATAAACCAACACAAGCTTTGTCACGTGATCGGATGTTTTTACTTTGTTCAAGCGAGTTTGGAAAAAATACGATTTTGCATCATTGTAACTGTCGAAACGAACCCGGGGAACGGAAAATAGTGAGATATTATTATGCTTGTTAGTAATGTGATGTGAACGATTGGAACACACCTGTTCTGTTTAAACTTTAAGGGTCTTCATGGGCGATAATAGGATTCGTACCTGCACATAGCCACTTGCTTGTAGTTCATATACACAGCCTGCACAACACACACATATAACCTACACTAAGTTGCAAAATTTTTTGGCTACCTGTCGCAAGTGCATCACATTGCTCAGGGCGTGGTACCAAGGTAATTCGGTGCTTACACCTTTTTAAGGGTCCAGTAATCCATGCTTGTTCCTCAGGAACTACCTTTAAATAGAACCATTTTCATGCAGTCATATACGCCTCTTATGTTGGTCAAACAGCAGAAGATGGATTAGAGCTTAGAAAGGAAAACGAGACATTCCTGTTGAACGTACAGATTGCTGAAATCAAAACTAAAAGGAGTGTTCAGAATTTCTTAGGTGACAAATAGAACTTTTGTACCAGTGTTGGTTTGAAAAACTAGTCATTTACTCTATGTTGTATTGAGTAACAGAATGGAGTCTGCATCTGGTCGTTGCCTTTTCAGCAAAAAATAACGAAGTATGACTTCGAAGTGTCTAAAACTAGTCCCAGATGACTCTTGCAGTCTTCCTATGACAGTAAGAGGCATAATCCTATAATAGAACATGCCATTGATGTCAGTTTTACTAATCTCAGCGCACGAATTGTGCTAATGGCCTTATTATAGAAAGGGTGCATCACCCAGATGGCCCAGTTATAAGTTATGGCGTGCAATTTTTATGACCAAATAATGATTTTTCACTGAGAAAAATAGATGTTTTCTTGGGATCAGGATGCAGAATCCCACATTTTCGCCCACAACAACAGTGAGTATACAGCTGCAAAACCACTGAAAAAAGGCCTGATAATTCGACCTCTATTGTCTGGGAATGTGCGCCGATAGATCCATAGCCTCGAAAGTTGAGATCAGCGGTCATTTCTATTCGCCATTTCGCAATGATCAAAAGACTTGTTTATGTACAACTCAGAACGAGGCTCGAATGTCTACAGCAATGTTTTCAGGGTCTTCTGCTTTCATTCGGCAACAAAAATGAGACGTGTAAAACAGCAGAAACGTAAAAGTATTTTCAAACATGAACTATTTGTTTATCTTTTTCATACCGGAACATTTTTTACGACATATCTTACAAAACTACTTCACTAAGTTGTCTACAATGCATATTTAATCCTTTGAACTGCTTAAATAAACGGGTACTAAAATGGAATAATGCATTTTTCACGTTTAATAGATCACAATTCCTGCGAAAGGAACCTTTCTAGAGTGATTACGAAGTAAATCTGAATATATCTAAAATAGGGCTTTTCGGGATTTCGCGACCATCAAATTTAATAATACTTAAATATGTGACGCATAAATTTATACCTACAAAAATTAATAAATCATAAAACACACATTTAAAGTGGTTAGAATTTTAGAAAAAAAAATCCGGGTAAGATTTTAGTAGAATTTATGAATCAAAATACCTAAACAGAACACATAGCCCTATGAGAATTGGTTCTTGTAAGAATCATATATTATCACCCACAAAATTCGTCAATATGCTCTTAATATAAATGAAATGCAATAATGGTAAGTGAAAATAACTTTTGAAAATTCACTTGTTTATTTGCGATGCAAACATATATACTTATGCATAAGTGTGTGAAGAAACTGAAACTGGAATGCACCCTTCTCTAAGTAAAGACTTCTAGAAGAAGGCATTTGACCTGTGTTCCTTTTTCCGCCACTAGGTGGCGAATGAACCATTGCGAAATCGGGAAATCAGAGAAACTGACCCTTTCTGCCCTAGGTAGTCCTAGATGACAACAAGAATCATCGTTCCTGTAATAGAACTTGTCGTTGATGTCAAGTTTGCCAATCTCGGTCGAAAATAATGCGCGAGGATACTTTTGAGTGTGCTTTTAAAGAAAAAAGCTACAAGTCCGAACCTGTCCTGGAACGTGCTCCGAAAGACCCAGAGCCTTCAAAGGCGAAATCAATAGCCATTTCTATTACAGGAACTGGCCTAGGAAGATAGAAAAGGTGCGCTGGGACGATGTCCTAGGAAGATAGAAAGTGTTCGCTGGTGCTGTCAAAAACTATATAGAAATGATTTTTTAAGCCTCATATATAACACATAGAACGCATTTAAAAAGCCAAATCTGTTTCTGCATAAATCGCAAAGTGATTTTTATGCCTCACCAAACTGGCCAGCATTTTTTGGTGTCTTGCTTGCAACAGCCTGAAGCCATAGAAATTGGAGGTGTATAATTGGAAGTTCACATGAAAACAGGGTTAACAAGTGTCTTCCTGGGTAGAAAAAAAACCGGGTTTTTTTTTTTTTTGCACGGTCTTTTTCCGATACGGAAGAAATAATTTCTTTCCCTCCATTTAGGGAAGAAATGAAAGAAACTGAAAAAGTTACATATTTTATTGTTTGGAAGTATCGGAAAGTTTTACGCTTAAAGGAAAAAATTGTTTGTTTTCGCATACACACTAATTCTTTATGCTAAATTTGAGATCAAATAAGGCCTGAATGCAATATTCCTAGTTCTGCATGTTCTGATCTCGGTTTTGTGCAGTTAGTCACCAATACACTGTCGCACTGTCTGCACAGACTCACCACTACTTAGATTAGATTAAGATTAGCAATAAAAATTCTGTTACAAGAAGCAACACATTTACACTGACTATGTTTCCCCCGTAGAGGGAAAATATTTTGTTTTTGTGCATTCTGTGTGTGTAATGTAGACACCCGATTTTGTTAACACGATAACTCTAGAACGAAGCGTTGGATCAGCTTCAAACTTTGTGAGATTATGCCTTGGGTTGGTCCCCCGGTTGTGGTTGTATGCGGCATATATTGGGCAACGCCCGACGTCAAAAGACGTCAAAACATAACAATTGCAGAACGAAAGCTCGATTCAGCTTCAAACTTGGTAGGATAATACATTGGATGGTTCCGACGGTTCATGTTATGTGCAGCGTATGTAGTGAAACGGATGATACGATAACCGTGTTGACACGAACTACAAGTCAAATCATCTTCGTACTTAGTGGTATTTTGCCCTGGGTGGGACTGCTGCTTGCAATGAGCTACTAATTGCAATCACATCTTGAAAGAGAAAATTCAAATTTGGCACAAAAATAAAAAATGATAATGATAAATGTTAAAAAAAATATATTGCAATAAATTGTGGGAAGGGGGAGGGGAGTTTGATTAATAAAATATCAGAAACAGAAAACTTAAGCACAGGTAGTTCATAAATCGTAGTGATATTTAAATTTTGTTTTTATCCGAGTGATATTTAAATTTTGTTTTTATCCGAGAAAATAAAATAAAAGTTTTAAATAAATGTCAATGGGAGTTTTCTTAACATACAAAATACGTTTCAGGCAAAGACTACAATGTTTAGCAGCAAGCCAGGCAGTGTAAACATTTCCTGGTCTTTTCTAGGAAATGTATACATTGCCTGATTGAGTCAGGAATTGTAGACATAGCCTGATCATTTTAGGAAATGTATACATTTCCTGGTTGTAATCATAGCCTGTAACATGTATATAACAGGGAATCGATGTAATCAGGGAATACGCGTATTTCCTGAAATGTTTAAGGTGAGTCTTAAGTTCTGAAGTAGTACAAAATTGTCGAAATCAAATTTCACAAACCGCGAGAGGGGCGTTTTTGATTGAAAAAAAAAAAAAAAAAACAACAAAAAAAAAAACAAAAAAACAACAAAAAACACGGCATTGGCTGTCTAGTAAGTGTGCTTGACATGTTTGGGTACACTGATGCAGGTGTGCACTGGCCGCTTTGGTGTTTTTTCTAAGTTCATACATGGAAAGGGATCAGGTTTCGCATGTTCACAGTCTGCATGGATGAACTTGCAGTGGATATACACAGCGAGGACATTTTACCTTCAATAACGAGACGGTCATGTGTTTTTTACTCGTGTAATTGAAAGTGACGAGCAAGACAATAGTTATCATACATTCATTAGTGCGGCCCTGATTTTTAATTTTACATACTAATTTTTGGAATGAGAGTAGAGGTTTCTTTCTAATTTGTTCCTGGAAGAAAGGTTTTCCCATGTTTGTTCCCATGGAACGGAAGAAATACTTTTCTTCTGGAAAGAAAACCAACCCTGCATTAAAAGATAATGGACAGGCCCATCAGAAGCTTTTGCTTGGTCTCTTTTCTGTGTATTTAATTCATTGCGATTTACTCTATAAAATCAATTTGGGTCAAGTATGGGTTTCTGCAGCTCAAGCCAGTTAGTCTAGTTAGCGGTGATAGCCTTGCACACTGCATGTAGAAGACACAGCTGACATTCAGACACTTCACGGTCAAGTGATATGCAGGTGAATGTCGAAAATAATAAGAATATCCAGAGACATTGTGACCCGCTGAGATCTAGTTAATCAAGTATCAAAAGGCTGAGGGGATTGCCAAAACGTGGTGGTTGCATTTTAACAGTTGGTTACTGAAAATATGTCAAAATCTTGCATTTGTCTTATCTCCGGTGCATCGGAGGAAAGTAATTTTTGAGAGAGGCCTAATCCTGGACTAACCTACAAAATTTGAAAGCAGTTTGACTATAACTACATATGTTTTGTGTGAATATTCCTGAGTGGCTCTCTCTTGAAAATTACTTTATTGGCGATTTACCCCCCCCCCCAAAAAAAAAATGGCAGCATTATTTTTTTGTTTGGTTTTTTTTTTTTTTTTTTGGTAACTAGTTTCAGAATCTTTCTTCCATGATTTTGAGCGGGTTTCTTTCGACTTTTGCATAGACGTTCTCAATATGGTGCTGCAAAACTGGCGTCACCCCGGCATAGGGTTGAACATTTAAAAGAACGCAATGTCAGTTCCGCCCATCAGTATCGTATGATTTAAGACGAAACCTGTGACATGCATTCGGTGTTTGTTTCAGTTCCAAATATGATGCAGGTAGCATGAACATGGCCATGACAAGCGAACAGATGCGAGAGCACACCATCAACGGCGCTGTTAGCCGCGAGCAAGCACCGGAAGTCACCGACAAGGAGGAGAGTCATTCAGAACAGCGGCCCTATCAGCCGCCGCCTTCCAATGAAAGATCAAATGAAATGCACGCGGCAGAGTCCCCAGGGGAAGAGACGGAACATCGATTAGAAGACGCCAAGTTACCACAGCAGCACCAGGGAGAGACAGGGGGCCTTGATTTAAAGTCAGGAGCACCCAAGACTCATGTCGCTGCCGCTTTAGACCCAGAGGGCGACACACGGAGCATTGAGACCTTTATCACTGATTTAGCCACCGCACATCCTAATCTAGATTTAAGTTGCTTAACAACTCAAGACATCAAAATAATGATGCGTCATAAGATTGATCTTAAACGTAATGCTGAGCGATTTGGACTGGTGCCTTTGGCGGAATACAACGCCACAAGGCGACCCAAACCTGCACCAAGGGCACAGACGAATTTCAGTAACTGTTATCAAGGGACAGAGAACAGTGCCGTGAGCCGGTCCTCAGCTTATTCAGGTATGCAGAATTACGCTGCAGCAACGAGTACGCAATCGTCAATGGCCAACCCGAACGTCAGCCAGTACGGGAACGTTCAGTCGGCCATAGCCGCCAACTGGTATAATGCAATGATGAGCGGTGCTTATCCCCCGGAACAAGTGCAGGCCTACTTCTCCGACATGCTAATGAAAATGTCACAGACGGGGCAGAATCCCATGACTCCGAATCAACAGTGGAGCCCCCCACCGGCAACGTCCTACGCGGTGAGCACCAGCGGGCAATTACAGTCGGCTGGCCCCGTGTACACTTCGTCTGAAACCGCTTCTGAACCGTACAACCTCAAAGCTGCCTCAACTTACGACTCCAGGATGTCGGGTGCAACCACTTCCAGCATGGACTCTAGCAACCAATCGGCGCCCGCGTACGACTCCAGCGACAAGCACGATGTGCAGTCCCACCTGCAGCAGCAGTACGCCAGCGCTGCCCACTACGCGGCCACCGGCGGTAGCGCCACGGCTGGTTACCCGCAGGCTCCCATTGAGATCACGCCATGGCAGCAGCAACAGCAGCAGCAGTCGGCGGGTAACACCGACATGGCGCTGCAGTATGTCACCCAGGGCGATGACCAGCGCGGGGCCCACCCCCAGCAACACCAAGGTTATATGTGAGCGTGACCCGTGGGTCCGTTTCGAGGAATGGGTTAGGGGTAGGTGGAAAAGAGGGTGACGTGGGACTATGGAGTTTTGATCTCAGCTTGAAAGCTGCGCGCTTTGAGCTTGAAACTGGGAAGAAATATCCGGTCATTCAGAGAGTTTATTAAGTTGAAATAATTAATCAACATCACTGTTAACTGAATAAACTTACAGTTGTGCAGAATACGTAGATATTAAAAAGAAAAAATAAACAAACAAAAACAACAAAGTAGCATATCTGCTGTCGCAAAGAACATTCGAGGAAGCTTGCGGTGTTGTGAAAAGTTGTACGCTGCTCTTGGGATTATGTGTGATGCACTAAATGAGGAAAAGAAACCTACTGTGGCCTGAAAAGAAAGCATATATCAAGGGCCTGTGCTGCTGCGTACGAGGCCATGAAGTGGCCATATGTTCTATTTTTTAAACCTTTTTGAACTGCTGTTCCGACGAAGAAATATTGTTACAATTCCAGCTCTGTACATGGAAAATGTGTGCATAATTCAGTAATTGTGTAGTGAGCTAAGCAAAAAAAAAAAAATCAGGGTAACGTGGATTACATTGTTCTGATTTTCATTGAAAAACTGGTATTTGTTATTTTCCCTTCTGTTTTATGAAAGGTGTTTCTAATTTCCAGTTGTAAGTTTCTTTTTTCCTGCAGGGCTTGGCATTAACTGGTTTTTTTTATATTGGCTGTTGCACCGGACAGGGTAGTTCAATTTCTATATGCTTTGGGGAAAAAAACTGTCTGGGCAACCGTTTTAATTTACGGAGAGACACTTTGTACCAAGATGGTAAAGTAGCACTGCTAAATATTCCGGTTTTGCGTGTCAAAAGTATCGCACGCATGATCAGCACTGGTGGCAAACGGAGGAATATTGATTTTTCGCATGTAGCATTTCCCTTTCCTGGTTCATTGAAGCTCTTGCCCTGAAGGCTAGAATCGTAAATATAGAAGACGAATAAAAATGTTGAAACTAGGACTTGATAAGGAATTTGACTCGTTGAAAGAAGGGGCAGGGGATGCGTGCCTATTTCGAGACACGGGGTCCCAATGCCCAAGTGGCTGATCATCTGCTAAAACCCACAACCGTTTTCCAGGCATTTCTGATGTGTTATAGACTGGCCGCAGAGGTTTATCACAGTTTCGCTAGCATCCAGACTATACGCGAGTTAAATTGTGATATAGGTCACTCCATTCTCACATTATTGAAACTATGAATCGTGTGTTGTGAGGTGTGCACCTCGCTTGCGTGATGATTTCATAAGAAAACCCACCAACAAAAATTTATTTATGAAATTCTCGCTACCCCCCCCCCCCCCCACCCTTCAAACAAATATTAAGTTAAAAGTTGTCAGAGAAAATCCAAACCTTGTGTTTATCAAACCATATGAATAAAGGCAAGACCGTGAAAAATTGAAAACTTCCTTTAAAAAAGTGCTCATTGGCCATATAGTGGGCTATTCGATCTATTTAGTGCTCACCAGTGGGGTTCCTAACAGGGTTCGCGTTGGCGGGTTTTTTTCCATTTTTTGGACATTTTTTACGAAATGGCTCACTTTTTCGGAACCCACCGAGTTTTTCTGGACCCAACTGGGTCACACCTTCCTTTTTTGACCCTCTTTCCTGAGAACCCAGCGCGAACCCTGCCTAAGCTTACTGGTTTTTGTCGAGTTATGCGTTTAACCTTTGCAAAGTATCGGCAATTGTTTAACTTTGGACGCCCTGGTATTTATTGTCTTTTCCCTCTTCATTTCATGTTTTAGGGAATTCTAGCTTAAGTGTGAGGGATTCAATGAATTTTTGTGTCCTGTCAAACTCACCTCGCGTTCTGGTGCTAATAATTTTCGAAACCTGAATGAATTCCATCGGAAATGCGAAGATCTGTTGATGACAAGCCCAGTAAGAAAATATATGTTAAATCAAATACATTTTATGTTAAATTAGCATTTTTGATTGAAGACTAAAATCAAAAGTATCGTTGTTTTGGAATATCTGGAAGTTGTTACTTGGTGAATACAGAATACAATGTACTTCGATGTTGTTTGATCTTTATACACTGATGTATTTTTCATATAGAAATATGTTTTTGTGTACAACTTTTGTGAATATAAATTGAATGAGCATAAGTCCGAACTAAAGCATTATTTTCCCGAACTTTTTCACAAGCTACTTCTTTATTTTTTATGAGCGGCGTAAATCATAGTTTTTTTTTTTTTTGACAGTAATTAAAGTTGTGTAATAAGTGGTGGGCGAGGTGAAGTGTTTAAATAAAAAAAAGAGAGAGAAAATTTTTCGGCAATCTTCTATGTATGCTTTAAATTAATACCGTCATCCTCATATTTGTGCTAAATATTTTGAATATATTTAAATGTGGATCCATGGAGCGTCATTCATTGCTTTGGGACAAATAAGTGTTATGTATATCAGCTACGCAATTTCACTGAATAATTTGCTTTGAATGTTTTAAGCTATCGGCAAACAGGATACTTACTGTACCTTTAGTTATACTCAAGCAACACCAAGTACATAAAGTTAGCGAATACTATGTGTACATGTCTGTTTTTCAGTTTTGTACAGTTCTTTTGTTGGGTGGGGGGGGGGGGGAATTAGGATGAAAATTCAAAGTGAAATGAAGGTGAAAGAAAAGGTCGGAAAGACGAAAAGTCAAATATGAGTTCGGTGACATTTATTTGCGTGCTTCACCGAATGCTCCTAACTCGTGTACCTGGGAGGGTGAGGGGGGGGGGGGGGGTGCTGAGGCTGTGTACATTAATGGCTAAAGTCTAGAAATTTTCGTAGGATGGCTCCTTTTTGTGCCGTGTTTATTGTATATTATTCACTTTGGTTAGCATTTTGTAGTTGTTCGCTGAGACATTTTATGAAATGCGATGAAAATGTCCATTTGCCGTGTCCTAAAAGCTTTTCTATCGCTGTATTATGCGCTTTAGTTGTCTTTTATGACCAATTTTATTGCTGTGTTATATTATTTTAGCGCTTATAATTTTTGACATATCTTTTACCATGAAATTGAGTTATACTATTTTGTTGATTTTTTTTTATGTTTATGAAAATCAAAATTCGACACATTGTTTACCAAAATTTTGCACCAAAACACACGACTTATTTACATTGTTAAATGGCATTTTGTTACCACGAAGTTATAGATTTTCTATAAATGCGACTTTATAATGTATATTTATGACAAATACAGCCAGTTATTGCCTCGTGCTTTGTCGTAGCTTTCTGTAGAAAGAGGCGGAGTGGGTTAATGCCGCGTAGTGGCTTCTGTCTTATACGCATACATTGTGTACTTATACGAGGCCATTCTGCTATTTTGTGTAAAGTATTTCTTTACGGTTTCAGTGTAAGGGTTTTGTCAGAATCTCCCCGGTTTGCGAGCTTTAAAAGTCGCTCGTCTGGAACAAAAGTTTGAGAACAAATAGGATTCCTACCAAGCGCAGGCCTAGTTATAAAATTAAAAAAAAGGCAAGACTGTATCAGAAGGTATGATATATATAGTTGTCACTGTTATGCCAGAGAAGGCGGAACTCGAGGCATGAATGTCGCACCGCCCGACCGGTATAAGTCCATTTTGACTTTGGCCGCTAATTAAAAACAAAAAACAAAAAAAACACTGCCACTATTATTATTATTTGGTTGAAAGTAATACTGCTTTCCTTCATAAATAACATCTCAAGGATGTTTTTTTATCGCAGGGCCAACCTGAGCATTTTGATTTAGGTGTCGAGTCGTCCTATTTGCTAATGGCCCATGAGCGCCGATTCTCGCGTTCTGCGGCGCAGGTGTTAATATGTGTGTCACAGAAATGCTTCTACAGTGAAGTTCACCCATAGGCCGCAGAATAAGTGCAGAGCGTGAGATTCCGGCGCTTTCAACAATATTAAAATATAAAGTCAGCTCTGGCTTTTAACCTTGTCTGAGTCAGCGCACCGATTTTGACAGAATTGTTGGTTTTGTCTGACGAAAGTAATTCGAGGCTATTGTTGTATATTTTATGCTGAAAACCAATGTCTACTATCTGCACTGTTACTAAAGTTATTTACACTGGAGTAGTTTTGTAATATTAAAATTTTCAGTATCTGATATCTTCAGACTTATTAAATTTATTTAAATTAGAACAATTTTCTTTTTAAAATTTCTTCTTGGGAATAAGTTGCGAAAAGACGATTTTTTTCTCTGAACTTGGTTTAAAATTGGCAATTTAAAAAACAAGACCAATAAATGAATTCAGTTGCGTCTCTATTCATTTAATGCGGCTTTGTTTCCACGGCCTTGCTGTGTGACGTCATACAACGATTAGCAGTGCTCTTCATTATGCGATCTGCTGGCTTCTCTATGTCCATAGTTAAAAAAACAAAACAAAACAGAACAAAACTAATGTGTATATATATATACTGCATCTAAATTTAAAATCAAAGTGGTAGCATTTCTTCTATTTGTATATACGAGGTCACAGATGTATTTTACAGATGTTTCTGTCAGGAAGATACATATATACTCACGTGTAGGAAGCGCGCTGTTATATACGTACGTACGTATAAGTACGTTATATATATTTGCTGTTGCGTCGTAATGTATATTGCAATATGTTAACACTTGTATTAGGAGCTATGTTGATAGTGGGAGGTGTTCGAGGGTGCAAGCCATCATTAAAAGTGGAGTTTGTCGGTGTCTTGCTGTTCAAAGTTATAGAAATTTGAACTGTTGGGCGAAAATTATTTTTTTAATTTTCAGTCCATCCTGTTCAGTTTAGTTTAAAAGGGTCACTGTGAACACATGCACGATTTTTTGCGAGCATTGTTGTGGAGAAATATTCCAATGTAAAGAGCAGCTGATTCAGTGTATAATTTTTGAAAAAAAAAAAAAACGTAGCAAACGCTTCGGTAATCGGTTTTCACCAATGTAGGTTTTCTAACACCAATCTTGAAGGCAGTGAATTATTTAGCCTTTTCTGTTTGCAACTTGATAAGAAACTTTGACAACATGGACTCGTTAATTTGTGTCCATTCTAATCGGTGTTGTGCATATTGTACCCGGATAATTCACAGATCCTGATTTTGTTATTCCTAGAACTCAAATTAATAATTTTGAAATTTGGATGCGGATATCCCCCGGATTTCACACAAACAGAAACGACAAGGGTTCTACGGGTATGACCAGCTGCTTAGCGGCACATTAAGGGTCATTATGGAATTGAATAGACTGCAAACTGGACAGACCAATCGTACAGGTGACATATTCTGTATTTTTGAAGCCTTCCCACAGTCTCCAACGTCCAATGTTCTTCCATCTGTCTCCTCGTGGTCATACAGACAGCCCTGTTGAGCGCATAATTCTGCTACGAAATTTTTGGAATTTGGGTGCGATCAGTTCCCAGGTACAGATGGAAGGTATTGTCCAATTGTCACGTGAGAAACGTACGCACAGACAAGAAGTCCACTTGCACATTGTACAAATAAGGTGTATTATCTAAACTGTTGACATATACATAGTATGGCAGTAGGTGTCACACGCGCAGCTTTGCGTCGAAACTAAATCCATACGTAAGCGTTTGTTTCAGTCTCAATGTAGTGACAAAAAAAAGTCAGATAATTATCAAGCGAATGTAAAAGACATACCCAGTTACCGGGCAACAATTTTCGAAGTATCTTTCATTGTTAGCTGTTCGTTTTAGGAACAGGTGTAAGTGAAGATATCATGGTTTTTTCATCATGCGATTTTATTTCTTTTCTAAAGTTTGGTTCACATAGTATTGTTGACCTCTTGGTTTTAGTGGAGTGGGCATGTCGAAAAGTTATTAACCAATGATTACCCAATTTCTACACTCGTTCACGATTTAAAATCTTGTTTGGGATCGATTTTGAGCCCGATCGATAAATTCAAAATGGTCACAGGGTGCCATCTTTGACTGTAGAGCTGCATTCTTGTGAACACGATCAGTCGAAACTGTTCAAGCAGTCATCATCAACATATAGGGCAATACTTAAGAATGCGCTCCTCCTCCATCTCCGCGCCATTGTTTATGAACAGGATCAGTACCGTTTTAAACGAAACGAACGAGTACTGCGTAGCATTGCTGTACAGTTGATTGTGTTGTGTAGAAGCTCTAGGTATTGCTTGTGTCTGCCACGCGTGGATTTTTATCTATGTATATAGCTTCCTGTTGAAGTACTATTTGGCGTTACCGTATTCTATTGTAATGCAAATGTTTACGACATTACGGTGTTATTATCGTAATGCTAATATTTACGTCATTACGGTATTATTATTGTAATGCAAATGTTTACGTTATAGATAATAAAGACTTCAATTTCACTAAATAAAACATTTTATTATGTATTTAGCGATAGCTTACAAATCTCCAGTAATTGTTACTTGCAAAATTTCTTCCCCTAATTATGGCCTAATAGAATTGCTCTCCCCCGACCGAGGGGAGATATACAGATTTTGTACGTTCTGTGTGTGTGTCAGTCTGTTGTGAGTGGATAGGATGTCTTGAGAACGAAAATCGGATCGACTTGGTCTATTTGTTGTAAAGCGCTTAGAGCTTATATTTTAGAATAAGCGCTATAAAAATGAAGATGAATAATAATAAATAATATTTATTTCTTGGATTGGCCAGGCGGTTCTGTTAACTTTTGACGTGTGTTGCATGATTTAGGAAGGCGTATGACGTCATCCTGTGTGCAAAATATCTCGGCCGTTGAACAGGAGGAAATTGAAACTTAGTGGGATATTTGCTTGGTAGATTGTATTAAATTTTGAAGAATCATTTTAAAGTAGAAAGATCCAGAACGGCATATAAAGTAATTATATCCCGAGAAACGGAGGGATACAGTTATGAGCTGGTCAGTCCGTCCGTCCGTCCGTCCGTCTGTCCACAGAAAGTACTAAGTTTTGTCTGGCCGACTTTTCATAGAAGGAATTGTCGTAGGAACCTGAAACCTTAAATGGTGAAAATGTGTATATTGAAGATGTACAACGTGGCATTATTGTCAAAATCGGCCAAAAATTGACGTCTCGGGAAATTGTTAAAAATGGTGAATTTTGGCTTGAACTTAACTCTGAGACGATGTTTTGTCCGGCCAACTTCTCATGGAAGGAATTGTCGTAGGGACGTGAAACCTTGCGTTGTGAAAATATATATTTTGAAGATGTACAGCGTGGCATTATTGTCCAAATCGGCCAAAAATTGACGTCGTGGAAAACTGTCAAATATGGTGAATTTTTGGCTTGAACTTAGCCGTGACGCGATATTTTGTCCGGTCGACTTCTCATGGAAGAAATTGTCGTAGGAACGTGAAACCTTTGCGTGGTGAAAATATATATATTTTGAAGATGTGCAACGTGGCATTGTTGTCAGAATCGACCAAAAATTCACGTCGTAGGAAACTATCAAATATGGTGAATTTTGGACTTGAACTTAGCTGTGAGATGATGTTTTGCCCGGCCGACTTCTCATAGAAGGGATTGTCGTAGGAACCTAAAACCTTGCTTGGTGAATATATATATATATATATATATATATATATATATATATATATATATATATATATATATATATTGAAGATGTGAAACGTGGCATTATTGTCAAAATCGGCCAAAAATTGACGTCGTGGAAAATTGTCAAATACGGTGAATTTTGGGCTCGATGTTTTGTCCGACCGGATTGTACCAGGAATCAGAAAACGTGCAGCGTGACTTGACCTCATTTTACTTTTACCGCATCACGGGGGATCCCGCCTTACTGAGGCTCTAGTTACGTAAATTATGTACATGTTACAATCAATCAGTGTTTTCATTCAATGTATACTGAGCGTCAATGAAAACTTCCGGGTAAGAAATTTGGTACATTTTACAATTTTCTTTATGTCATGTATAGTAAACAATGCTTAAGTATTGGGCACTAGGTTCTACACCGATGTATAATATTGCCAATCAGTGTCACGCATGGGTGACTCTATCGGCCGACTTTCGACCAAAAACAGTTTTTGGCCATATGCTACTCGAAAGCTTGGGCCATACTCAGTATTTTGGTTTCAATGGAAAGCGGTTTGAAGGGATAACACGAATCAAGATTGAGATACCTGAAAACGGTTAGCTATGCCACGTTTATCGCGTGAAGAACGCATGATTGCGCTCGGCATGTCGCAAGCGAACCAGAATTACAGCGAGGTAGGGCGTCATTTTGGCTGCAGCCGAACAACTATTCGAAAACTAGTCGAGCGCTACAATCAAACGGGTTCCGTCGATGACAGACCACCCCCAGGAAGGAAAGAGTGACCACACCTGACCAGGATCGTCACATTAATTTTAAAATCTCTGTCCATTACACCCGTAACTGAATTGAATATGACCGTTAATATCACTAAAGAATCCCAATAAACACGTCATTGACAGTTTTGATCTTAAGGTGCGTAGTCCAATAACTCTGAGGAGTGACGTTTTTAATTTACATACAGTGTCGGAGTCGCCGTCGATTACGAAAATATGTATATAGATTTAAACAAGATTTTGTGTGCAAAATATCTCGAAAATGGAAAGTCGCATTCACTCTAAACTTTGCATGGTTATTTTCTTTGGGCCATTCGGACGATTCTACGAAGTTTTGACGCGTTTAGCGAAATAACGCAAGGCGTATGACAGCATATAAAAATCTTATTTGTAATATTTCGATGAACATTGGAGATCCTCTATAGTTGATGGGGTGTTGCTTGGAAGGTTCTTACGAGTGTTTTGCGAAGAGAAGACTGCATAATGTCGTTATGTAAAATAATTTTCTACAAAAACAATCTCGAAATGCTCAAAATATCTCGATAAGGA
Source organism: Protula sp. h YS-2021 (assembly GCA_949752745.1). NCBI lineage: Eukaryota > Metazoa > Annelida > Polychaeta > Sabellida > Serpulidae > Protula > Protula sp. h YS-2021. The sequence continues at coordinate 86,432,663 of OX457024.1, read as the reverse complement.
AAAGTGGGATGCACTACACACTTTGTGTAGTTCTTTCATGGATAAGTCTAAGGATTTTGCACAATTTGAAATGAGTACGGGAGATAAATGGACGCATGACATCTTCACAAAAACGTGATAATTACGTTAACATTACGCGAGATATTTTTCTTTCGGTTATCCTTAACCCCGTTTGTAGGCTCTTTTGTTAACCACGTATGGCGAATTGCTACTTTACGCTCCTGGAGTTTACAGCTTTTTCCAGAAGATCATCGATCTTGTCTCCATTCCTGAGGCATTTTGGTTCAAAACAGCGACAGCACAGAACAAGCCATCATTGAATAGTGCATGGCTCACGCTGTCTCCTAAGGGCGATTGCATGCACGACTAACTGGATCAGTTTCCTTTGCATTGCATTATGTAAGTCACGGTAAGGTGTAAGTATATGGTATAAGTCATCTGATTCAGAGATGCGTGTGAGGTAAACAGAATAACATTCCTTAAAATTTACTAAAATATAATGCACGCATTTCTTGAAGTAAACAATTTATGAGATGAAAAGTGTGGTGTGCAGTTTTATTTAAGATCTGCAGTTAAATAATGTTAAGGAAAAATAAGGTTCTGGACCCATCGTGACGGAAAAGTGTATTTTGTCTTGGGGAGTTTGGGATGTATCCTATGAATGAAAAACGTTGCAAATAATTACAATATTTTGACGGCTATTCCTGTGAATAATTGTGTGCTTTCTTTGAATTTAGCATTATGAATTTTGATTATATTTACAGAAACAGAAAATTATTCTAATTAATTTGCTATTTCTGTAAATGGGAAATCAGTATTGCAGAGCCATGGATTTTTTTCGGGGAGGCATATGTTTATCTTTACAACAGCAAGAAATTAAAAATAGGTCTCAGTTGAAAGAATACAATATATCCCTATGCACTGATGTTATGTGTGCACTGGCTGCTCTCGTTTCATAAAGGTTTTGCCGTTGGTGTTATTGCTTGACTTGTGCTATATCGCTGTCAAGTTTGATTTGGATATTTTGGCCAAAAATGCTATCTCTTGGTTAAAAACTGGTATATTTGCATTTCTCTGAATGCGATGCTTAGATACTGCTTTGATTGGAGAATGATAGGAATGCTTTCACTGAAGCTACATTGTGTCGACTGGACTAAAATTAGCCGATATCATGCAGATATAGTGTTAGTGTTAGATATGGTGTTATGGTGTTAGCATGATCGCGACTATTTCGACACCAGTGGGCTCGCTTCCAAATGGCAAAACGAACACATTACCTTTGTTTACCTGTCGTAATGGTCTGGTTCCACTTCCAGAATTTGGGTGGGCATCTATCCCCCACCCAAATTGGGGTCAAATGTGAAAATTAACAAATTAGGCTTTTGAATAAAGATATTCCTTTTTCCTAAAGAAAATGTATAACAATATGACTTACTATGAGTAAGCCAGTGTCTAACACCGCTTATGGGAAGTGAACGCTGATGTAACAGTTTACCGGCCGCTGTAATTAACTAGGTGTTCACAGACTGAGGAGAAGTTATTTCCCTAAAATTGATACCAGTTTTTCTGGAAGAAAATAAGAGAGAGAGAGAAAGAGAGAGAGAGAGAGAGAGAGAGAGAGAGAGAGAGAGAGAGAGAGAGAGAGAGAGAGAGAGAGAGAGAGAGAGAGAGGAGGGAGACAGAGTAAAATACTTCTAACGAGATAGCGATAAATTTGGCTATACATTTTGTGTTCATAGGCCTGATAAGACTCGATTTGTAGTGTTATTAGGGGGATATCTCGTGTTAATAGTTTGACAAAGAACAACTTGCATGAGGGGAAATAGTCAAGTTTCTCAAGCTTACGCAAAGCTGAACCAAGGCCAAGAAGGAAAATATATTTTTTTTCTTCATTCAAATTGCCGAGAAAATTGACCTGGGACTTTACTATTTTTGTCGGCTCAGAATATGGTGCAGTGACTTTAAGAAGGCTACACCGCACAACACAAAGCAGATGTTGACCTATTAAGAGTCAACATGAAGCATTATTGACCAGTAAGAGAATTGCACCTTCCGGTCAGCAAGCCGATATACGCTTTTTCTATACGACTTCATCACAAATAACTGAATAGTGAATTTATTCAAGGCGTGTTACAATATTTCATTTCGACTCAAGATGAGTCAATAGATGATTAATGTTTCTGCTTTATAACTTCTACATGATACTGGTAAGAAAACGTGGAAGTCAAAGGGACGGGTGCAAAATTCGTAGATAAACTGGTTCTCACAAGTGCGCATTCCAACATTTTCTGCCTTCAGGATCACAATTCTTTATTTCAAGTTGCAAATGAAGTGACAAGGTAAAAGCCGGGTATAATTTTTCTAGAGCTAAAAGAAACAGTCTCCTCGGCTGTGTGAAAAATAGTCAGCAAGGCAAAAATCTTTCACAAAAAATAGATCTGAAAGAACAAAAAATAATGAAATAGCCTATTCTGAAAAAAGATACTAAATTGTAATCAGATCGAATTCTGCAAACATACAAACTCCGATACTGAGCAGATTGTGTAGGTCTTATTACTATCCAAATATGTACGAATGCATTACAAATATCAAAAATAACAGAAAAAATCCATGCAGGATACATTGTACTTTCTGTTGAATTTTACTGAAACTTCTGGGATGCGATTGGTTCTAATTTGGCGCAAGTCTTCAACTTCACTAGAAGTCTCCCGTTTGAGTTGACACTTATCAATATCGCAAAGGACAGCTGTAATCACTCTCTTACAGAAAAGTAAAGAATTAAGAATTACAGACCAGCCTAATTGTTTTGTTGATTACAACATACTCTGAAAATTCTTAGCAAACCGAATTCATTATTTTTCTATATTATTAAGTGAGGATCAAGGAAGTTATAAGTACAATTCTTAATAAAGGTTATAGTTGTAGATGTTTTAACAGTGGGGTAAGACATGGATGTGGATTATTATGCATAGTATTTTGTACCGGCAGTTGAAGTTTTAGCTGCACTGATTAGAGAGATAATGACAATATCAAGGGTGTAACAACAAAGATACTCAGTTCAAAATATCAGTGTGCTGACGCATAACATGTGTGTCAAGTGGAATTGAGTCTGTCACTGAGTTGTTTAAAATGACTGATTTTTTCGTATGCTTTGTATAGCCAACAAAATAATAATACAACGAAATAATAAAGATGTTTTGATGCCTAATAAAGATATTTGCATACAATAATGGCACGCCAAAGAGTGCTATCTTCTGTGATGACTTGGAGCACAAGTCAGTGAAATGAAGAATTTCAAGATAAATAGAATGTAAAGACAAACTTCATCCAGTAAAATAGTATCCCTGGTGCTATTGTCAAGTTAGTCTTGACAAGTGGCTCAAAAATAGATAAAGTAAGGTCAAATGGCTCGATTATTGTGATGAATTTGTTGAGCTGTAGAGAGAGAAGCCGGTATTAAGGCAGAGCACATCCTGTCAAGTATACCTAGACCAGGAGGGCTACCAACTGAATTATAATGTTAGCCTCCCAGTATAAAATGAATGACAACATCGTAGCTAACATCGAAATTTATATAAATAGGGTAAAACGAGCGACTATAATTGTTTATATTGCGACGAGACTGATAACCTAAAACAAATGTTCACACGTTCACACTTTGAATACCATTAGAGATATATTTTTCTCGTTGAATTTTTAATTAAAGAATTTATACTGGGCTAGGAATATTAGGGTTTCAATGTTGTATACATATTATTAAAATGATTGTTGGGGAAAAACTAGGTATTACAATACACAATAGCGATCAACAGAGATTACGAGACGACAAGTTTGGACTAAAATGGTGGGAATTTTAGTATATTTATGAAAAAATGCATCATTATGTATGCCGCGTGCCTAATATCATTACGTAAAACCAATTTTATAATGTGTCCAAAAGCTTTCTTTTTTCATCTTGTTGAAATGGGTGCTGTTATCTAGCATTGTGTACTCTGTCTTATCGAGAAAATGACTGTGGACAAGGAGGTAAATGTTTGAATAATAGGTTGTGGCGTACAAAAAGGTTAAAATGATGTAAAAAATATACCGCCTCCCCAAAATAATAAAACAGAGGCAGATCAAAATTTGCAATACTGTACAATCTACTCATATGTTCTGACATCGATATGCCCTTTATGTATCTTAAAAGGGCAATGATAATTGATTTCAAGATATATCAATCTTTAAAATGCACAAGGATAAAATATTCAGAAAATATCCACACTAAGGTATTCTGACACAAGGGACAGAAATATAACGGCCTTGGACATGACGGTCGTGTGTGAAAAATTGCAATATTGTCCTTTGGTACTGTGCTCTGTTACCATTTTCCCTTGCCTGTATGACTGTGGCCATTTTACCCGCTTACAATTTTTCCCTTGCCATTTTGTCTGCACCCCGGACATTACATCAATACATCAAATCTCTCGCGTTTAACCGTAGAGGCGGTTCAGCTCGAAAATGAGCTCGACATAACTCTAACGCTTTTGCAAGGTATGCTGCACACTGACCAAAGACGCTACGAAAATTCAAGGTTAGGCCACAAGCAACGAAGTTGCCTCTTACGTTACACCGTATACGAACCAAAGTTCAAAATAAGGTCAAAATCGCTATTTATAACAGTTTTCTAAACACAGAGCTTACGCGACCTATAACCTTGACCTCCAAGATCACATGTCACGTGATGAAGTTACCGATATCTCTAACGGTTTTCAAGAGACATAAATTATGTCCCCTATGCTAAGTCGTATGTGGATTTGATTTCGAACATGTTGCCAGAATTGTTCTAACGACTTCCAATATGTGGTGCTTTATGGATAAGTTTTAAGTAATAAATTGCCACTCATATAATAGTTTCTCGTTTTGCAGCATATAAGGTATTCTGGGTACTTGAAATGCAACTAGGTACCGAACTTTTTGTTGTTGCTGTTGTTACTGATGATGTCCTGTTTTTAAGAACAGTTGAGTTACATAGAACCGACCTACTTTGTTTTGACCTTAGCGAGGAAGTCAGCAATGCTTTGAGGTGCTTGCAAAATAAATTATGGGGTTATAGATGTTAAATTGTAGAAATATTCTCTATTTTTATGCACAAATTATAAATACTGGATACGGGATAAATAAACTTTTGGATAACAATAGGTAAAGGCTGTCTTAGTGTTGTGCAAATAGTTTTAATGGTGTTTGCCACCAGTCTAATCTCGGAATAGTTCAACAATAAAATACCGCATTCATCAATCAACACATGACTGATCGTGATCTGAATAGAATGAGAGACAAATTTTTGCTTATCCTGTGTCGCCATTTGTGGGAATATTGGAGAAAATGTCTTGTCTTGACCTCGTTTATCAACGGTGCCCTCCAGAGATTATCAAGTTGTCACATTAGCATATGACTATGATATCGGGAGCAAGACTTGCTTTATCGCAATCCGTTTGTAGCCACACCAGGCGCTGCATCTCGCGCTGCCCTTCTGCAACGCTAACAGTATTGATGTGCATTCCTGGCTTTGTTTAACTGTTCTCAAGCTGGGTCTTATTAAGCTTCGAGGGATAACAAACACAAGAGCAATTTCTGGTGAAGTTTCTCTTTCTTCATTCAAAAGATCGTAATTGATGCTATACAGTGAACAACTTGAATCATTTGCTAAAAGGCTTTTGAAAATGGCTTCTGGAGGAAGTAAAAACGACAAACCTACCGTGGTGTTAGCAATTGATCAAAGCAAGCAAGCGGAGCATGCTGCAAATTGTAAGTACATCTATCAAAGCATTGAAGATTTTAGTCTTTTTGCTTATATACATCCAGCTCATTGTTATAATAATAATAATAATAATAATAATAATAATAATAATAATAATAATAATAATAATAATAATAATTGTAATAATTGTAATAATAATTACAATAATAATAATTATTATTGTCAACATCATCATTACTACTATGACTATTATTATATTAGGGTAATAAAAGTGAAGCAAAAAAAAAAAACAAGAAAAACAAAATATACAGAAAATAGTAAAATTACCAAGTCTAAAATTACCTACATTATTACACTGTGTGTGAAGATCCGTCTCTTGTTTCAGTGTCTTGTTATTCTTTTTTTGATGAGGAAGGGGGGAGGTGTTGGGGAGGGCCAAAGTTTCTGAGAAAGTCATTGACTGACTTATTGATAGATCGGTAAGGCCTGTCAAACTGGCAGCACAGATCGGCCCTGTCAACTGGCAAATGGCAATTTATTTGGCAATTAAGACTGACGTTTACCAAGGGCATCCATTTCCTCATTCCATATCACTTTTATGTGGACTTTATTTAGGACCTAAACCTAAGTTTGGTCAAACCAATCTGTCTATGATTCGATTAGGTTTACACAGAACTTTGCTGTTATAAGCACGAGTGACTCCGCCATCGCAGCAGACATTGACGCTATTACATAATCAACATAATAGCTGGCATAAAAAAATCGATAGGCTTCGGATGAAAGTGAAGGGGGCTAAAGTAAGAAAGACTTGTATAAATGTTCACATGTGAACAGTCAGCAGCAATAATCAATGCAACTACTCTATAGTCGTGCTAATATTGTCTGAATGTACCAAAAAACGTGAAGTCGACTGTTAGCTGTCTGACTCGAAGAATGCTTTCGTTGGCTAAGGGGTCTTTTTACTGGTTTTAGACACAGAATCGTGCCAATTAAGTAATCCTTTAACTACCCTACAAACTTCAGAAAGCAGAAAATACAACGAATCCCAAAAATCAACACACACACACACAACACACAAGTACACACACAAATCAATGGGTCACTCAATCGAATAAAACCTTAGTGTGCGCATCTTCCTCAGAACCAGTCTGTTTTGATAACTGCGTTAACCTGTACAATATAGATATATAACGTTTCGATCAGCCAAATGTTTTACTTGACCAGTTATTCCATTTATCTAACCTCTAATTGCTTTCTGAAGCAAGTTAAACATTGACCAGATTTATTCAATAGTTGTAAGAAAGTTGTTTTGAGCGGTTTCTTATTTGCACTCAATATCTATCTCACAAACCAGCGTTAAGTTAAAGCGAAAAACTGTGCTTAGTGATAATAACAACAACATAAGCAAGAGAACGAATGGATGCAAAGTTAGAATTAGCCGATGTTCTCATATTTTCTGATCAGCTAAATAATTACACTCCTTTAAAACACGAGAGTAACGCCATAGCATTGCATGCAGCATGGCTCTCCACATACAAATCTGGGGATGTTTTCATGTTCTCTTGAGTGATTTCTAGGGGAAGAAAATAACATTTGTTTTGTTGGTAATAAATTTAACGTGAAGGTATTTAGTTCCGAGCATGAGATGTAAACATTATGCCATCTTTTTTACTAAATTTTCCCAAGAACCGTAACTAGCAACATATACCGAAGCTACAAGAACGTTGGCACATTCGAATAGTTTCTTTTAAATGAACTCCTATTCTTTGTGAATGTTTTTCTCTTTTTTTGGTAATAATGTGGTGCAGTTTTTTGTAGACAAAAATAATGAGTTGTTTTCCTATGCCTATAAACAAAACAAATTGGTTTTATATTAACAGCACTCAATACAATACAATACTAACTAAATGAAACCATCGGTTGGTTTAAAGGGAGAGAGTGGGATTGTCAACAGTCACATTCTTTGTTCACTGAACTTTCCAGACCATGTCAATAATTTCCCATATCTATAGCGTCTTCAGATGTGGGATCATTTTGCCTGAGAACATATTGCACAAAAAGTGAGCTGCCTGTTTGTTTTTGCATCCGATGCGTGCCTTTGGTATTCATCACATGGAATGACTTATGATCACAATTTATATACCACCTGGCCCAAATGGATGGGCCAGGTGAAATCATAGCGGTCTTTGTTACCAAAAAATTGCATGAGCATTATGCTTATTGCTCGTCATTTATCTGTTTGTCACCTTTTTGTTGCTTTCAAGGCTATTTCCAAGTGCTTCAACGAGGCGATGTTTCCATAGCTGTAAATACCTCTGGGGGGAGGGGGAATAATTTTTCTGGGGTCCAATGTGTTTGCCAGCAAAGATCTTAGACACCAGTAGTTTAACTGAAGATGCCTAGCGGATTTATTTTTAAATGCAAGCCAGTATAAAGTTCCTATATCTTATCCATATGGTGTTCCTATATCGTATCGGAGCATGAGCATAAAACCTCACTGCAGTAGATCATATAGCTGAATCCTTCCATAATCAACACTTATTTCTACACTATTATGAAGACGACAGAAAAAGCGTTAGGCTTGGTGGTTGCCCCGGTGCATTATGTTTTGCTTCGAAATCAGGAAATGACTATTTCGCTTTCAGAAAGTCAATTTGCTGTTCAAACACCGGTTTGTCTCGGACGTCAGTTATTGAAGCAACTGTTCCTGTGAATATTCAAAAGTTTTTGATGATAAAGGTGTGTGCTCAATATTTGATTGCCCTGGCATAAACGTAATCGAAAAAAAAGATATGCAATGCGCAAACTGTCTATCTGTGTCCAATACAATTTTGCACATTCTGTCAACCAAGTGCGATTAAATCAGATATATTTCCGAAATCTGTAACCATTTTCAAAGCAGCACACGTGTATTGAACTTAATCTAATACAAGGTGTCTCCCTACTGTAAAGTACTTTTGAATCATTTTATGTCGTGAAATAGCCTATCAATGTCTTAATACACCCTTTGCAAATCATTGATTGACTTAATGTTTATGATCTTGTGTTAAGTTATTTGGCTTTATCTTCTATAAAAGCTAATTGTTCCCAGTATTTTTTAAAGATCTGTTTGACAGAAGCAAATATGGTGCCAATTTCCAATTACTGTGTCTTAACAGTCTTCTGTTATCCCACCCAAATAATAAAAAAAGGATTTTCAGAAAGAAATGGATCAATGTCGCTGCTTTTATTTTTACTTACTCGCTTTTTAGATAGGAATGAAACTCTTAATGGTGTTAGAAAATAATTTCGTTCGCTGTTGTAAATTTTACAATGCATTGTTATAAAATTTAAGGATTGCTCAAAATAATTGTTAGGCTCTATCTCTGCTTTGCATATATATATATTTGCAAATGAACTAAAGGTTTTGACCGCTCTTGATTATTTATGTGTCTATAATTTTAATTTTACTAATTGCTGATGGTTAGCTGATGAGAAGGTCCCGAAACACTTTAGAAAGACCAGAAATAATATGGGCAACAGCAGGTGCAGGAAGACTAACAAGCGTGTCTTATTGCATACTCATGCCCAGTGTTTGCTTATTAGGAGGCCATTAAGCTTGGTCGCTGAGTAATTAACCTGGAAAGTGATGAGGAGTGGAGAGCTCTGTGCGTCTCGTCTACGTCCTATGTTTATTCAATAGCGTCACGGAAGTGTTGCGAGTTGTTTTTTCGATATTTCCTAGCAGAGTGGTCTTTTTAGTCTTTTTTAGTTCTAAATGATAAATGAATAGATCATTTCTTTGAGGGAACTAGTTAAAGAAAGAATTGGTTACATAATAACTAAACCGTCGAACTGAATCTTTGAGGGAACTAGTTGAAGAAAGAATTGGTTACATAATAACTAAACCGTCGAACTGAAGTTTCCTGTGGCTGTGACGCCTCTTTTTTTTGTTTTAGAATTGGGTAAAAAGCAAAATGGTTTCAACAACATGCTACAAAGTATCTTTGTTTCATTTGGTACAGGCTGTTAGGTTTTTAAGTTCACAGGGTCAGTTTTTGGGTGTATACCAATCTCTGTTTTAACATGATTTATGTGCATCTTGTATGTCGTGTTATGCCTAGCTCGTGACCTTTATGTGTTATTCTTCATTGTTTGCTTTAGTAAAAACTGTATATTTCAAGTTACTGTTACTCGTCGGCTACAGTGTGTATGGAATTGCATAAAAAGTTTCTCTTTTCTTGTATTCTGTTCATTGAACGAAGTTTGCTTAAAGGACTCATGCACTGTACCAAAGGCTATTCGCGGTTAATAACCGATCAGTTCTTTGTCAATGTGAATTGCCTGGCACTTTCATATTTGTTCCTATCGATATTGTTATTTGACTTGAAAAATTCTTCAACTATTTCTTGGAAATACATACAATTTGATTAGACTAGAAAAAATCTAATGTTCATATTGCACTATGTCTACATAAGATTTATAAGTCAGCCACTGGGCGCACACATATTTTGTTGTATATTACACATATTTGAGTAAGATCAAAACTTCAGGTCTGAACCAGCTATGGACCACACAAACGTCATATTTCTATCTGCTCGAGGCTTGGTCTGCCCACTTTTGGTTTACAGTGGTTAAAAGGTTTCAACTTAGGATTTTTGGCGTGGTTTTGTTACATAATGCCCGTAGAACGAGAATTACTAATTAAAAAAAAAAAAAAAAAAAAAAAAAAAAGCAAAAAACCTGTCAACACAAACCTTTCACTGACAATTGATGTCTCTCTTATATCAAAAATACTTCAACAATATAAAATATACGATCAATAATGCAAAAGTGCTATGTAAACTTGATAAGGATAATACAATTCTATTTTTGTAATGCTCAGGTCTCTCATGAACCGTAGATAATCGAACATACGTCATCAGCGTGTTCTTTCATTGATAACAAAAATAAAAAAATGTAAATTCTGGTGATATCAAAGGCTTTGTAGTTGTTTTGAAATAGGTCAACCGTACCGTTAAAACATGACACAAATAATATTTGGGTCTGGCATCTTCAGATTTTAATTTGCTGATTGCAGATTTCACTCACAGAAATTATTTAAATAAGATAATTTACAGTTTGAAAAAGCTTTCTCATGCCACAGCGAACTGTTACGTGTGTTCATATACCTTAAAATCATTTCACAGGAATCAGACATCAAAGAAACAAACGTTTCAGGAATGTACAGTACATACTTCATGACATGGTGTAAAATAATAGCGAAACATAGAGAGTCAACAGTGGGTCGCGCTGTTGATATCAGACAATGATGTATCGACAACACATTAATTTTTGCGGAAGACATATAACTCATTTGAATAAAAATAAGTCCATTTGATTGGAAATTAAGCAAATTTGATATCATATTACTTGATTTAAGTAATTTCAATACGCTGACAGTGCATTTATTTTTAGATGTTGTCTTTACTCCATGATTATTATTAATTCCCATTGATACTTGTTTCTGCCACCGAAAGGAAAACGTATTTATGTCTTGTATGAATTTAGACCTTACCAAGCATCTTTTTACGCAGATTATAAACATTTACTCAGAAGTAATAACAGTCTGAGTATTTATTACTGATAGCAGGCATTCTCAGACAGATGACATGAAATGATTAACATTTACTGAGCAACTGTTTGACATTTACTTTTCAATAGTTGAAAACATATAAGAAATTGTGTGGATTTTGTAGCAGGGAGTACCGAGTGGTCATGAAGAACCACAGATGTCCTCGATAAACCAGACAACTCGCCATACCGAATTTTGCAGTCCCCTTTTATTTTCCATTTATTTCCGTAATAAAGAAACGTCAATGAAGTAGAAACCTCACTATTTCGCACATCGGACTGCCGGTGTGGTGCGAAATAGAGGCCTTACAGGCTTTCATTTTAAATACATTGAATGTTCATATAAATTATCAGCATCAGTTACGAAATAATCTTGGTGAAGATCGGGGGGGGGGGGAAGGGGCGGGGGTTGGGGATGGCGTTTCATAGAGTTAGACAGCAAGTGGCAAAGCTATGTGTTTTTTTTCTCTACAAAGGTTTCGAACTGGCAAAAAAGTTTCTTAGAAAGGTTTCAGAATCTGAAAAAAAACATTGTCTTGTTTGTAAAGGATAATCAACTCAAAATCAAGCTGAAAAGTTTTTTTACATTCTATTCGAAGGGCAAAAGTGATTTTAACAATTTGATTCTTTTTGCCAAATATTTAATATTTCGCCTTTAAGAAATAGATTCTCGTTGTAATTCATATGGAAATTCAGCAAGGAAAATCTACACCTGCCAGTTCACCACCTTAAGGTTGGCAAATAATTCAAACACAGCTTGCCCGAGTGGTAGGTTTAACCTGGTAAAAAATTATCTTATTGCAAGAGCTTACATTATCGTGCTACTTAGATAAAGAAGTCAGAAAGTGGTTGCATTTTGTATTTATCTCTCCCTTAAAATGATAACAAGCATGCTGCTTTGTTCACTATTTGGAAAATTACAGCAGGAAAGGTTTTGGAAAAAATTGAACTCATTTGCCCAATAGTTTAACCTTTGGCCGTTGGAAAATATCCAGTTAGCAAATGACGGCTGGTGAAAAACGGCTGGATACAACAGAAATATCTAGGTCGTAAAAAATAACACCAAACACAGTTTCAAAAGCAGAACTCATAAATGGTATTCATTTACAATTTTACTGTTACAATGAATGGCATATTCATTCGATTAAGGCAGAAAATAGCGCTAAAATTAACCAATGAAGTTGATTTAATTTTGATACAGATTACCTGGAACACTTGCACAAAGATGGGAGGAATCAAGTCGTGATGGTTCACATCATAGAACTGCCGGATACGGAGCATGCTCGTAAGTTATTCACTGTAAACCCACGTCATTCATAACATTGCATTCTGGGGGCGTTGGGGGGGGGGGGGGGGCGGGAGCAACAGATGCATAACGGCTAACCCGTCAAGTAAAGGCATATGGAATGGGCGTCTATGGCTACGCTGGTATTATGGTTAATAGGTGACGTCCCAAATTTTTGCGTACGAGGGGAGGGGGCGGGACTTGAAAAATATGTTAACTCCACTAAGCGGCTAATATACAAAATTTCCCGAATAAATAGCAGATTTAATGAACGCAGTGTTGCGAATTTGCACATCAACACTGGATGCGCCATGTCCGAGTTTAATAAACGTGGACACAATTTTAACGGTTTTTTGTACAATGATACCACTGCGATCACGAAATAGGATCGGTCTTGTGGAGTGTGAAAGATCTGAGTAGTGGGAAAATACGGGTTTGAGCACGCGCGTGCTCAAACCCGTATTTTCAGGTGTTTTGAAACCCGTACGGGTTTGAGCACAGGTGTGTTGAAACCCGTACGGGTTTGAGCACACCTGTTTTCAAACCCGCTCGGGTATGAACACAGGTGTTTTTTTTTTTTTTTTTTTTTTTTTTTTGAAGTTGTAAGAAACAAACAAATAAACAAATAAAAGAAACAAAAAAATATGTATAAACAAATAAAAAATAAATAAAACGAAGGTCAAGGACACTCAACGTTAAGATAACTAAAGATCAGTAAAGGTTAAGGTCACTATATATGAAGAATAAAGTTAAGCCTATCATAGAAGACTTTTATAGACGAATGAAATGAGAGAAAAAGAGAGGTATATAAGAAAAAAGTGAAAGTGAGGCATTAGTCAAAATGAATCGCATTGAGTGCTACAAGTGCTGGGTTATCCTACGGTATGAGGGTGAGCCACACAACTGTCCCGTGGGTCATAATGCTCCACGCCGGTTTTGTTGCAGGAAGTGTGGTGGTCTCCTATGGTACAGTTACTCATCTGTAGCATGGGGGGCTGACTGCACGGATTGCTACTGGTGTGGAGTTAAACTAAAAAATTTGGGTGGTTTTAACTCGCACCCATTCAAGTGTGTTGGCCGCCCTTTTACCATGGATCAGTACTACAAGTGGCAATGTAAATGCAATTTCTTGGAGGGTTCAAAGAGCTACTACTAAAAACTACTACAACCAACACCCTCGGCTCTTTTCAGAGCCACTATTTCTTAAAAATAAGCTAAACCTGTTTTTATGTCTGTATGTGTGTGTGTGAAAAAAAAAAAATGTATAATTTTATCTTCCAGTTCAAGTACTTTTCCCCTCTCTCCACTCTCACATTTCATGTCTTGTATTGAATATTGCTGAAGGTGAAGGACACTAAGTGAAACCAATCATTCCTTCCCTCTCTCTCCACCCCCACATTTCAGGTCATGTATTCAAGACCATAGAAGGTGAAGGACACTTTAAGTGAAGCCAATCAAGGAAGACTTTTACAGACCAATGAAATAAGTAAAAAATATATATATAAGGAAAAAAAAAAGAGAAAGTGAAGCAACAATCATGTCTTTACGCCTTGACAGAGTCGGTTTGTTTCATAAGTTTTTTTCACTCGGTGTTCGGAACACAGTGTTTTTGCAGTGTGTTTTAGAATGGCCGGATGAGAATGCGTATGACTTATGGAAAATATTTTTCGCTATTGAAATGGCGTTAGGCGGTATAGAAGACTGGATTGAAGAAAACCAGCTCTTTGGGCGCGTTTGCTAATCAATCCAGAAGAAAAATTAAAGCCCTTTTAAGGGCTTCTATTATTACAAAATAAGCAACATGTGTCTTTAAAAAATTGTATGTATGTGTGTATGTGTAGGTGTGAGTGAATAAAAGTATTTTTTTTTAAAGTTATACGAGTATTAAAACGTTATGTAAGTATAAAAACAACATTTTTTTTAAGAAAAGAAAGAATATATAAATAAAATAGAAAAGGGAGCAGCGTTGCTTAACACAAATTGTTGCACATTTCAAAGTACAGAGCAAGAGGCACAGTGACGTAACGTAATTAAGAACCAATCGTCATGCCATTTCACGGACAAATAAAATTGCGGCTACATTCAGACTTACTGTAGGCAAGGTCAAGGCCGCTCGGAACGGGTTGAGGTCGTATGTACATGAGGCTGCTTTCAGGGTGGGGGTGCTCAATAAAGGTTAAGGCCGGTTAAGACAGGTTGAGGTCACTAATGAATAATACTTATTTCAGAGAACCAATAGTTTTGTAGTTACGAGAACGAATCAGGTTGGAAAGGGTGGTTTGAGAGGGGGGAACCATATGAATATATATATAAAAAAAAACCTGTTTGAGGTGTTTGAGAAAAATGGCTCGTCAAGAGGGAGACCAGATTGATTTAACAGGCAATGAGGAAGAAGATTCTGACAGAGCTATTATGGCTTCTTTTATAAGAAGTCAGGGAGATCGTGCATTATCAAGACAGTGGGTGACAACATATTACTTGAATGAGAATGGAGAGCTTATTGAAATGAATATAGGAATGCGGTTTTTTCACCAGAAAAGACTTCGTCTACAAGCCATAGAAACAGGAGACTACAGAATGGCATTTTACTTCCATTTCCTGCTAGGATATAAAATGCCTTGCACACAAGAAAGGGAAGAATATCCAGACTGGTTCAACGCATGGCTGGAGAAGTACACAACACGGTGTTTCATTTGCTTTAAGAAAATGGGACAAAGCAGAGCCTTCACAGAAACATGTTATCATGACCTCTGCATAGAATGTACTCACCAATGGTGCCATAGATGTTATGAAACTGGACAAATGACCTGCCCCATGTGCCGAACCAACACGAAATTTCAAATTTTTGAGACCAGGCAAATGAGAATAGCACTCTAAAAAAAAATAAGCAAAATCCAACCGGCTCTTATAAGAGCCATCCACTCTTACAAATAAGCTAAATCTATTTTGTTTTAAAAACAGTTTGAGAAAAAAAAATGTGTGAAAGTGTTTTAAAAGCAGTTTGAAAGTCATTGTAAATGTTTGAGAAAAAAAAAAAGTTGTGTGAAAGTGAGTGGGACTTATGACGCTGTCATTACCTCTCTGAACTGTTTCGTCATACGAACATAATTACTTCGCGCTCTTTTGATCAACCGTCTGCTTTGTTGAACTATAGCAACCAGATACCATTTACTGACCCTTAATCATACTACATCATAATTATAGTTTTATTGCCATCTTTTCCTTTTTTTATTTTTTAAAAAAGTGAAAGAATAAATGTATTAGAAAGAAATTAAGTAGAAGCCAGAATTTCTGTTTTAATTCATTAACAAATATCATATATTAAAATCCTTTAAAACATCTTTTTTTTCTGTCTTTTTATGTATAATTATTTAGAGTTTCATACATAGTCTTCATTAAAACTGAACATAAAAAAAAAATAATTATATAGAAAAAAAAGCTTATTTAAACAGTTAAAGTGTTAATTTTTTCAATTTTTTAATGAAATAACGTTAAATTTCATATAGAAAAACTTTTTTTTTAGTTATTTTAATAAATGTAGTAATAAATAGTATCTTTTTGTTTCACATTCCATTTTTAAAAATAAGAAAAACTATAAACCTTTTAAGTTATAAGTGAAAAATAAAATATGAGAAACACAAATCTAAACCCTCATCACGGTGTTCAACCCCATGTCAGCATGGTTTGCCTTTACGTATGAACTTAGCGTATAAAAAGACGAAACAGTAGGAGGGATGGATAACCATGGAACACGAATTTTTCAACATCCAGTGTGAGCTGTATAAAATAAGTATAAGACTGCAGAAGCTGCAGCTCATGGCCAAGAAATCGGTGGTGTCGGTCGGTACTCAAACCGACCCACCGACGCTGTCACCGCCACCATCAACACCAGCACAGCCGACATTAAATCGACTGTTAGCAGAGCCGCCGGAGAAGAAAATGAAGGTTCCAGATTTGCCAACAGTAACCTATCTGGGGCCAGCTGGAGCGGAGAGTAGTCAGCAGGGAAACCAGCTGACTATTCAAACCCTCGAAAGCTGGCTCCAGCAGCAGCAACAATAGGAAAAAATAACATAATGGCCCTTTTTAGGGCCCCTAATATGTGAAATGAGCGCTTATTACGAAATTGAATGAAAGGTTTTTTTGTGTGTGTGTGAAAGGGCTTATGGTAAAAGACGAATAAATGTTTATTAAAAAAAAAAATAAATCAATAAAAAATAAATAAAATAAAATGAATAAAATAAAAATAAATAAATAAACATAAATTTAAAAAGAAAGAAAGAAAAAAAAAAAAAAAAAAAAAAAGAAAAGACAAAAAAAAATCACTTTTCTGGAAGTGGTTTAAAAAACATTTTCATCAAACCCTCTTAAGGTTAACGTTATGTATGACGTCATTTACCTAAATATTTCAATCATACATAACTTTAAAACTATTAAACCAATTTCAACCGTCTTTTCAACATAATATTCAGGAAGACCAAGTATTTATGAATGTTATATTTATGATGTCTATATGCTTAGAATTTTTTTTTATATATTTTAACCTAATTTCTTTAAGAAAACTATAACCTTAACCTCATTTCGCTAAGGACACTTCATTAAAGTATACATGCACCTTTAACCTAAAAATCATTTCATTAAGGACACTCCGTCAAAGTATACATGTACTTTTAACCTTAGCCTCATTTCGTTAAGGACACTTTGTATAAAGTGTACATGCACCTTTAACCTAAAAATCATTTCATTAAGGACACTCCGTCAAAGTACACATGTACCTTTAACCTTAGCCTCATTTCGTTAAGGACACTTTGTTAAAGTATACATATACTTTTAACCTTCATCCAATTTCGTTAAGGATACTTCGTTAAAGTACACATATACTTTTAATCTTGACCCCATTTCGTCAAGGACACTTTGTTAAAGTACACATGCACTTTTAACCTTGACCCCATTTCGTCAAGGACACTTCATCAAAATACACATATACTTTTTAACCTTAACCCCATTTCCTCAAGGACACATGTACTTTTAACCTTGACCTCATTTCCTCAAGACACTTCGTCAAAGTACACATGCACTTTTAACCTTATTTTAATTTCGTTAAAGTGAACGCGTACTTTTAACCTTGACCTCATTTTGTTAAGGTCACATATTTTTTTTTAACCTTGACCTTTCATACATATATAAAGGTATGTAACAAAGCATATGATAATTATGGATAACACTGTGGTTACAAAATATTATTATGGAGAATATGACTTAATAAATAAAGAAATTAGGAGACGTAAAGAACCAAAAAACGTCATTAATGTAGTGGATTTAACGGAGGAAAAAAATTATAATGCTACAGAGGAAAATAATGCTACAGAGGAAAATGCTACAGAGGAAAATGCATTAATATCAGCTTACATTAATCGACAGAGTGAAGTTCAACCAATCCGGACGTATTACACTACACTTAAGTTTAAGAATAGAAAACTTAAATATATTAGAAAGTCTATGAGTAACTGGACAGAATTAGGGAGAAGACTAAGACATATACAGAAAGGAGAGTACCGATACGCCTTTATTTATCATATCATTCTTGGTATGGGAATACCATGTAAACAAGAAAGAGACGAATATCCTGAATGGGCTAAGCAGTGTGAGATATACTTGAGTGAAAAGTGTTTCATATGTAATGGTGTTATGGGATGGAGCCGAGTATATACAATAGCATGCCTTCACTACTGTTGCTTAGAGTGTGCACATAAATGGAATGTACAATGTTTACGTGATGGAGTACAACGATGTGCATACTGTCGAACACCAGATAAATGTGTAGTTCTACATCAAAAGCAAATGTTAAAGTGGGGTGACCACATTCTTCAGTTCTAGAGAGAGACAATGCTTTTTATCATTCCATGTATATTGGTGTATGAATTACACTGTTACAGACAACGAAAACAAATTTTAGCTGAACTGGATGAAGTGTACGAACAGTTAGAATGGATGACTATTTAGCTGAAATTAATCGATTGATTGCTATTGGTGCAACAGCAGAGGTGGATTTTATCGGTATTGAGAATGCTCTCAACAAGTTAAGGGAAATTCCGTTATCTATCAATGAACAGGAAACTAATGTTATGGAGCGTGCAGCACAGGAGGAGGAGGAGGAGGAGGAGGATGAGTATGATTGGTCTCCCTTACCCATCACTGAACAGGAACTTGATGTATTGGTACATACATCACTGGAGGAGGAGGATGAGTATGTTTGGTCTCCCTTACCCATTACTGAACAGGAACTTAATGTTATGGATAGTGCGGTAGTGGAGGAGGAACTTGATGTAATGGAGCATGTAGCACAGGAGGAGCATTTACCAATTACTGATACTAAGTTTAAAGAGCGTGCTGCACAAACTGATACTTCATCAATTGAAGACATAGACCCATGTGCTAAAAGATGTATATATCAAGCACCAGGAGGTAAATTGCGTGCACATTTATTACATTACAAAGAAAATACAGACGATGAGATGACGGAAGAAAATACAGACAATGATATAACACAAGAAAATACAGACAATGAAATAAAACAAGACCATAAGACAAGGCAGAGAAGTATCATGAAACATCATTGCTGCATATGCAGTCGACATTTTAGCTCTCGTCAGAAGCTACAACAACATCATCAAGCTAATCACCAACGCCTTACTCTAATGTGCACAGATTGTGGTAAAATGTTTAACAGTAGCAAGCTTCTCGGACAGCATCGATTAGTATGTAGTATGAGGAACAAACAGCAACGCGTCTCACAAGTGGGTCGTGGGTATCGAAAAAGTATGCAAAACCATGCGAGAGAAAAGGTGTTTCAGCCTAAAAATGATCATGATATTTTAATGGCTTTGAAGGAATTGGAACCTGACATTGAACATTATTTAAAGGAAGATATAAGAGGAGGAATAAAATGGTATGTCACTCTACACGCAGTATATAGGAAAATGGTGAAAAACGATGAAGGGAATATGTTAGAAAAAACCTATAAAATTTATCAAGGGAGTAAAACATATACTGCACTACAACCTGAGGAAATTCAAAATGCATTACCTGAAGTATTTCAAACACTACATACAAAGTTTCAAGAATTTGAGCGTGAGGGTTCAGGTTGGCATTTAGATAAAGTGAACAATATTGAAGTGCATACCGCTACATATGATCCACTGGTAGGGTCTTCTTATTTACCATTACCCCAACCATTGGTGAGAACACGAGCCATTGTAAACATTAAAAACAAGGACCAAAAGTGTTTTTTATGGTCAGTCTTGGCACATCTTCATGTGAAACATAAAAATGCGAACAGGATGTATAATTATACGAACTATGAGAAAGAACTCAACGTGAGCAATATCTCCTTTCCAACACCTATACGTGAAGTACCAACCTTTGAGAAGAACAACAGCTTATCTATAAATGTGTTTGGGTATGACAAAAACAATGTAGTACCAATTTATTTGAGTAAATATAATTACGAGACACAAATTAATTTATTACTCATCAGCAAGGGAGAGCGCAGCCACTATTGTTTGATTCGGGATTTTAATATGCTTATGCATACACGTACGAAATATAAAGGACGTATGTATTATTGTTTCAACTGCCTCCATGCATTTACTCGAGAAGATTTGCTGGATAGGCATAAGGCAGTCTGCATGAAAAATCAAACACAACGATTGACCTTTCCTGAGAAGGAAGAAGATTTAGTCATTCAATTCAAAGGCATTGCTAAGCAGCAAAAGATACCATTTATCATATACGCAGATTTTGAATGCTTTACAGAAAGAGAGGAGGATGGTGTCAAGTATCAACATCATAAAGCAAACAGTTTTGCTTACGTTGTTGTTAGTACTGATGCTCAATATTCAAGACGACCAGTACTGTATCGAGGAGACAATGTTGTTGATGTATTCTTACAGAAATTGATGGAGGAAAAAGATCGGATCATAGATATTTTGATGAATGTGAAACCTTTGGAAATGACACCAGAAAACATTCATGATTTTGAAACTGCAACCACTTGTTTTATTTGTCATGCTACCTTAGGATGTGACCGAGTGCGAGATCATGACCATGTCACTGGACTCTACCGCGGTGCTGCTCACAGCAACTGTAATTTACAATACCGTTTAATGAAAAAGAGTCAGGGTCAGGAGGATTCATTCATCATACCAGTTGTATTTCACAACTTACGTGGGTATGACAGCCATTTCATTATGGAGAAGATTGGACAGTTTAAGGAAAGTAAACTACGTGTTATTCCAAACACCACTGAAAAATACATATCCTTTTCATTAGATAATTTACGGTTCATTGACTCTTTTCAATTTATGGGAGCCTCCCTGCAAAAGCTGGTGAACAACTTAGCAAACGAAGGTAAAACGAAATTCCATATTATGACATCAACCATTGAAAACAGTCATCAACAAGATTTGTTGTTGAGAAAGGGAGTATACCCATATGATTTTGTGGATGGAGCTGATAAATTTCATGTATGCAGCCTTCCTCCACAGGACGTATTTTACAGTACATTGACTGAGGAAGGTATCAGTGAAGACGACTATAAACATGCGCAGAATGTATGGGAGACATTTAATTGCTATACATTAGGAGACTACCATGATTTGTATTTAAAAACAGACGTCATGTTATTAGCTGACGTGTTTGAAAATTTTCGACAAGTGTGTCTAACCACTTACGAATTGGATCCAGCACATTATTATACAGCTCCCGGCCTGTCATGGGACGCTATGCTCCGACATACAGATGTTGCATTATCTGTTATCAATGACATTGATATGTATCAAATGATAGAGCAAGGCATTCGTGGTGGAATATAAATGATAAGTCACAAGTACGCCAAGGCAAATAATAAATATTTAAGTACTTATGATTCCACCCAACCAGACAGCTACATTATGTATCTAGATGCAAATAATTTATACGGTTGGGCAATGAGTCAGCCCCTTCCAGAAGGAAATTTTACATGGGTAGAAGACTTGGATTCTATTAATGTCATGTCTATACCGAAAGACGGAGACACAGGGTATATATTGGAAGTGGACTTAGACTATCCAGATAACCTTCATGCTCTTCACAGTGACTACCCAGTAGCTGTACAGCGACTATGTGTTGAAGAAGAGGAACTGTCTCCTTACAGTAAAGAACTCAAGAACGAATTAAACTTGAAGGGGAAACCATGTGAGAAACTGGTCCCTACTCTTTATTCCAAAACAAGATATGTTCTACATTACCGGAATTTACAGCAGTATTTATCATTAGGTTTAACCTTAACAAAAATTCATCGAGCCATCATGTTCACTCAGAGTAAATGGTTAGAACCATACATTACCCTGAATACAGAAAAGCGTAAAGAAGCTAAAAATCCGTTTGAGAAGGATTTCTACAAACTTATGAACAATTCTATATTTGGAAAAACAATGGAAAATGTGCGGAAACGTATTCAATTGGAACTGGTGAATAATGAGAAACGCTTTAGGAAGCTCGTAGCAAAACCAACATTCCATCGTTTCAAAATTTTTAACGAACATTTAACTGCAGTTCACTTGAAACAGGCTGAACTATTGTTGAACAAACCGATTTATGTTGGATTCAGCATCTTAGATCTCAGCAAAACGTTAATGTATGACTTTCATTATTTGTACATAAAAGCTAAGTACCCCACAGCAAAACTGTTGTTCACGGATACAGACAGTTTGTGTTACTGTATTGAAACAAGTGACTTGTATCAAGATATGTTAGAAGATGTGTCTTACTTTGATACAAGTGATTACCCTACATCCCATTTCCTTCATTCCACTACCAACAAAAAAGTGATTGGAAAAATGAAGGATGAAACTGCAGGTCTTCCTATAGAAGAGTTTGTAGGTCTGCGATCCAAAATGTACAGTTTTTCATATTCTGGAGTAGAAAAGAAAACTGCTAAAGGTATTAGTCGGGCATATATCAGAAAAATGAGGCATGAAGACTATAATAGAGCTCTGTTTCAGAAATGTCAGACTATAGCAACAAGCAATACGTTACGAAGTCATGAACATCAAGTTTATGCAGAACGACTTGTAAAGGTAGCACTGTCTCCATTTGATGATAAGAGGTATGTGTTGAATGATGGTGTAAGTACATTGGCTTATGGACATTGTGACATAATTGTGTGACGTTATGATGACGTAAGCAGTAAGTATATAAGCTACTGTTTACGCAACTACACATACACATACACTCAAAATGCTTATCACTATAACAGTGGATAAGGATGTAGAAGGACACTATTTCATATGTTTAAAACGAGGAGCTAAATGTATTACCTATTCGCTTCAGCAGTGGGAAACAATTAGAAAACATGCACACCTTATAACAGAAGGATGTGAACTCATACTGAGTAATGAGAAGAATGTGAAAGCTACTAGATATGTGGACCGACAGATTATCACTTTTCACAGGATTCATCGAGTCAATCATAACGTGTATAGCACATACATCAATCTGAATGAAGAGGAGTGGACAACATTTATGAACACACTACCATTCATAGATGATGTGATTTATTCAGAATGTGAAAACTAACTTGTATGAAGTGCTCAGCTATGATAAAAACTGTAAAGAACAAACATCATTTTCTTGTATGTGTCAGAAGTGTAATTTTTTGCTATATCGCACTTATTAATGTTTAATGTATTTAATGTATTCATTCATATGTTAAACAATATATGTAAATAAAGTTGAATGTATATTTGAATGTGTTTTATTTATGTGTTTGAAATAAAAGTCCATAATTTTTTTTAATTTTATTTAACCAACAAACACTTGAATAACAATTCATTTTTAACAATATTTAACTAAT
This sequence comes from Protula sp. h YS-2021, assembly GCA_949752745.1. Lineage (NCBI taxonomy): Eukaryota > Metazoa > Annelida > Polychaeta > Sabellida > Serpulidae > Protula > Protula sp. h YS-2021. Next base: position 86,409,152 of record OX457024.1, on the reverse strand, counting down.
ACTTAACTAATACTTAACTAACAAAATACTTAACAAATACTTTATAAAAAAAAAGTTTACTTTACAATACTTAACAAATACTTAACAAATGCATAACTAACATCGCTTAATAAAACAAAGGTTTACTAAACAAATACTTAATAAAACAAAGGTTTATAACGATCATAAATCATATGTTTTACAATAAAATCACTGTCACTGTTTCTGAGTACCTCTAGAATGTTTTCTACATTCACACCTCGAGCCCGTTGTAAAATATAATACACACAGTAAAATCCACATGCATTTGACAATGGTTGTTGTAATGGTATACTATTCATTACAAAGTTTTTTCCTAAAAATTGAACTATACGTTTATCTGTAGGTGCTATACCATAGGAATCAAAATACTCTTTATTATACACCGCCAGCCAATGTTGTCCGGGCTTATGCTGTTCATCCGTGTTAATAACATAAGCCCCCGGTTGCCATGTGGGTAACTGATCAATAGCAAATACACCATGAAAAATATCCTTAGTCATACAGTCATGTTTTAAAATAGCTTCAATCTGCCACGTATTCATGTGTAGTCAAACTGAATATTTCGACTTCCCGTTATTTCAACAATATTATCAAACTCCGCATAAATGATAATATTTGTCGGATGCTGCAATCCTTCAGCAAAATTCATTTCCAACCTTAAATTACCATGTTTTATAATACCATAGTGGTCATTTTCATCATAATCTGGTGTTAAGTCAAAGGCAAAGAGTGCATAACCTTTATCCCAGTCTTCACGCTTAATAATACAGCTCTTACCTCCATCCAACCTATCAAATCCTCGAAACAATGTTTCATAGCATTGCAAATAATCTTTTTCACTCATATTCGGTTGGAGAGCTGTGGTAGCTACAGGCTCACCATCTGTATACAGTTGAATAAAGTTAATGTTGTTATGTAGAAAATTGTAAGGATTCTTATCTCCTCTTCCAGAAAAAGCTGAACTTTCCACCATACTTATGACAACTCGCTTCGGTAATTGTCCTAGAAATATGTTGTCTTTCACAAATGTGCGAAATCCAGCCGGCACAGCAACCACTTTACATTCCTTACGTGTGATAGGGAATTTAGCTGGCATTTTCAATAGTGCATCAGCATGACCTAATTGCACACCTGGGCTTGCTCGTACTTTTCGTACCATGAGGAAACATTCCATCAAATCAACTCTATAGTTGTCTGCCGGTGTCATCAACATGTAACTATCCTTTTGTCTGTGGAAACGCAGTTTTACATTGATGCCGTTTGGAAGGTACCTTTCTTGCTCAAACATATCAATGCGTAATGAGCCCATGACGCTCACCGGTTGACTATTACGTGTGTATTTGTAGCATGTGTGTAAGCCATGGTTCCCAGGTGGATCAGCAATGGGTTGTCCATTCTCTCCTATGGTGAAGCCGGGAATATACTGTAATGGATTAGCCTTCTTCACATTTAAAGAATCTATTTGTCCTGCTGTATCTTTGTAAATGAGCTGTAGCGTTCGCTCTGATTTGAGACTTTCTTCTGAGTCATGAATGAGGTGTGAAATAATGCTTGTATATCCATGAGTGTTGTTGCTATGTGAAATAAGACGATCATTCAGAAACAGTTCCACATTGCTCCATAATGCATTAAACATATCGTTAATAGGAGCCACTTCATCATCCGGTCCACAACCAGCTCCTGATTTCTTTACAATTCTAAAGGTAACGTGAAGTTTTGAATTTTTTAAGTCTAGATATTCTTCTGTTGTTGCTGGTATGTAGAACTCTACTGGTGCACTTGGTCTAAGAGCAGTAACGGGTTGGTATTCTACATCAGATGTTTTTTCAACTGCTGTTTGTGTTGGTAAAATGTGAAACCATTCTAAAGGTGAAGTACTACATTCACAGGACTGATCATGAATAAGTGACATGTTTTTAAAAAATATCTTTTGATGTTGACGCTTTCACTCTTTTTCGTTTACTAACAGGTTTGCGTGCGTGCTTGCGCCTTTTACCATTTGGTATAGCACCTACGAGTCGTGTTGTCGCTTCCTGAGCTACTTTTCCAGTAACATCTTTAGCAATTCCTCTTAATGCTTTTTTCAAATGAGGAGCAACCATTTTTGCGCCAGATGCAAGTAGTGGTACAGCCTTTCTAGCCAATGCACTCAGAAAAGAACCAATACCTTGTCCATATTGCATTCGAGTGCCTCGAAAACCAGGTAGTGCCCGCCCAACTTGGTATTGAAAATGGTTTCGATAAATATTTGGATTGTGAATATAAGGCTTCATATCGCTTTTTGTCTAAAATGAAGTTTACAAATGACTTTACCACTCTCAAATGCTACGTTTTCCCCTGTGTCGTTCTTGATATTGATTTCAATAGTATCGAACTTGTTGCTATTTACAGAAACATAATGTGGTTCCCCATAAGTTTTAGTGACTATGTCACCATTTTTTCCTTGAACAGCTACTGCACGTAATAAAGGGACATAATAATCACCAACAACTTGAGGATCACAAATACTACAATACACATACAAAGTGTAAAATCCACGTGTAATATTAGAGGTATAGTCTGATTGGTACATTTGTTCACTGTCCGCGTCAGATGTAAATAAACCTGTGTCGCGAAATCCTAACACGTCAGCTAAACCTTGACTTAGACCGAGTTGATATCCATTTTTTACAATTATTCGGGTGCGTCGTGTGATGGTGTTGTATTTGAATTTTATTTTCAATGCTGTAATCGCTGTTGTATTGGTTTCTATAAGCAACTGCCTATTCAACATATCTACTAATTCTTCCGTTGTACTATAATGACCTCGAGGAATATGAATTTTAATTAACTCTTCTGTACCATACCAAAAGGAATAATCTCCATCTTTTTTAAATGTAGGCCATGTATGAGGGTATTGAATTTCTGCTAATGCTACTTCAAATTTGTTTCTTAAATAAATTGTTTTTGGCATACGTATTTGAAAAGTGGAAGCTGTATTATTTGGATAAATATCTTTGCTTGCATTGCTTGGCAAAGTAATGTAAAAACTTGTTGATTCCATGACGTCTAAATTGAAAATGACCGTTTGTGCTTAGGTAAAACATTAATTTCTACACTTATAGTTTCATCTACTGTACCTCCACAACACCCACTTAAGCACCGTACTTTTTGGAAGGTTTTCATAAAACGTAATGAAGGTAATTTAATACATTTCCCATTCCAGCTCATGTTGACGGGCTTTTTTAATATCTTGTATGGTTGTACGTTTTGTAAAAATGGTTAAGGGAATGTTACTTTTTGCTATAGCCTCAATAAACTCTTTCCATCCAACTGGTACACTTTCACGTTCTTTCTTTCGTGACCCCACCAGTGCTTCTTTCAATAAGTCAACAATATTTGAATTAGAAATGACTTCACCCGTACTTAACACAAGTTCTTTCTGTTCAGTCCACTGTATTCCATTGTCTTTCAATTCTTTTAATACTAAAGTCACCTTTTGATGATATGTAGGTGGAAAATACTGTACTATATTTGTTTTCTTATCTGGAGGTGTACCACGTTTTTGTTTGTAGCGTATATATTCTCCCACAAGCTGTGACATCTTTTTAGCAGATTCATGATTCCTTTCAGCTTTCAATACATGTTTTATTTTACTTTTCAAATCACTCTCCTTAGACTGAGACTTTTTAAGTTCTAACAACATAAAATATTCAGATTCTGGAATCAACACCATTTTCTCTGTGTGTTTCATCGTCGTATAAGCTGTGCTAATAGGGGTAGGGCAAACGTTGCTAAAGTCCCAATAAAACCACCTTTTTGATTAATTAGCTTCTTTTTATGTTTAAGAGATACTTTTTTGTTACTCAGTGTTCTCAACAAGTGTTTATGACGTTTCAGCTTTTTATAAGCTTGCGGATTTAATGGTATATGCCCTTTTAAAATGTTGAGACAAATTTCAAACAAACTAGTCAATTCTTCTTTTGTCGCTTGTTTAAGTAAAACTTTACGTCGCTGTGGTCCACTGCGTGCAGGCAAATGAAGGAATGGTTGATTTGATTTTAGTCGCTTTGACATGTTGCTTCATTCAATGTAAAAGCTAGAAATGACTACTGTGCTATAGACATAGCCTTATTTACATAAACGAAAGGTATGTCATGTGGTAAAATACCAGTACGAATGCGAAGGTGTTCTTCTGTTTTTGGTTTTAAGTCAATAAGCAAATAACCAAAAGGTTTGGTTGTAGCGTCTTGAAACGCTTCAATTAAAAATTGTGATTTGCCTGGATACATTTGACGTGCTAATGTTGTAATTTGTTGATTATCTCTTGGATTCTTAAACAAAATAATATAATTAGAGTTCAAACTAATATTTCGCATTTCTTTTCCTTGATGAAACAAATTGTGCACAATAAACAGAATGCTCAAATTATTATGACTGCTAGCCACGCTAAACAAACGCGTCATACGTTCATCGCTATGACACTGTGTCATTAAGTCATCAATAACCAAGAGATTAGTTGTTTTAGGATCAAATCGGTCTTCAATGTCTTCTGGTATACCTTTATGAAATATTACCTGACGCATAGACTTGTATAAAGGTTGGTCTGCACCATATAACCATAAAATATGTTGTGGTGGTGGATAAATGAGTTTATGCTCAATAATAGCTTTCACTAGAGATGTTTTTCCACTTCCAGTGGGTCCAGAACATAAACATGTAAATGGGTGTTTGAATTGCATGTTAAAACCACTGTATGTCTTGGTCTTTTATCCAACTGTTGAATTTTTTCGGCCAGCCCATCCACTTCACAAAGTGTTCTGTTTGTCCTTTTCTTTTACGTGTTTTTAAAACTTTTTCCACTTTAAATAATGAATCAGCGTCTTTTGAAACGGATTGTAATTCTTCTTCATAAAAATGACCATCTATAGGCTCATCCATAAAGTCTTTAAGTCTGTACAAGTTAATACCCTGTTTTCGACACCGATGCGTAATGATAAAGACTTCTTCAGTCCACTTCTGTTGATAGTCACGTTGAAATACATATTTCATATGAGAAATACGTACTTGAGCTTTTATTTTAAATTTATATGGTTTAACTTTTTTAGAAAATTTAATAGTGTCCATGTACATACGTTTCCATACTTTGGCTTCGTTTGTTTTATTTACACCAGCAGGTGATAAGCCATGTAGTGAGGTATGAGGTCTATTGTTGTAATTAGCTACAAGTTGTTGTAAGATGTCAGTGTACTTGTATGTTTGATTTTGAAGAAAATAACGGTACATCAAACCTTTTACGGTACGTATGACACGTTCAGCATAATTCGCTTTGGTTTCATTTTTAGTTGTGTAGACATGAATACCTTGTTTTTTCAGAAATTCTTTCACCCACCGGTTGGTGAATTCTGTCCCTTTATCTGACCGTAACAACTTAGGTCGTCTGTCTGTTTTCTGGAAAATGGTTTTAAAGGCTTGTACCACAGAGTCATGTTTTTTATTTGGTAATGGTTCAATCCACAAATATTTAGAAAAAACATCAATGACGACTAGCAGAAAACGAATGCTTTCGTTGTGTGGAGAAAGATTGGTAACGTCAGCTAAATCTGTATCCCATAAGTCATCTATACCTTGTGTTATAATACGCTGTCGTTTAAATTTGTACTTGACGGGTTGTAAGAGTGTAAAGGCGTCTTGATCACGAATCCATTTTTTAACGTTATTATATGAAGTTGCTTTTCCTGTTTGCTTCAGAAGTTGATATAATTTATAAGGCCCAGCAAAAGCACCAGGATGACTTGGATCAAAATAAATTTGATTTAAATAATCTTTCCATTTAGCCATGGTATAAAAACACATTCAGTAACAATAAAACCATTTATTTTACAATAGCATTAAAAACATTATACCTATGCTTAACTACAGCTTAACTATAACTCATGTTTATATGTATAACTGTTTCTATAACAACCATTTTACTTTGAAAGTTCTTTTATTACACTTTCTATAACTCATGTTTCTATAACAAGCATATTACTTTAAATGTTCTTTTATTAGACTGTCTATTTCCCTACTACTCTTCCGTAGTTGCTTCCACTCAGCTGGTGTAAGCAGTATACCTCGTTTGCTAGCATAAGTACGTCCATCTTTTGTGGTAATATAGTCGCGGATATTTACATAGAGTTTTTGCTTGTATCGACACACTTTCACACCTTTTCCATTCCCAATTGGGATGAGAACTTTTAAGTTTTGTTGTTGTGGTGTAGCACTTTCTTGCGTGAAGGCTGGTTCACCACTCACTTTCACACCTTGTGCAGTTGGGATAAGAACGGATTGTTTTAAGTGTTGTAGTATATTGTTTACACTTTCTTGTCTAGTAGCTGGTTCCTCACTAACTTTTATTTCTCCTGAATTCATGTTGACGTTCACTCCTCAGCGGTTCGTTTTAAAATGATGAGGAGTGACTGTGTTGTACCCTTTTATTGTGTAGAAGTGTCCACTGGCGCATGCGTAACTAAACACATTTCTGCTACTAAAAAACGAATGTCTGGTAGCCAATCATAATCAGCCTTTTGTAATGCTAGTCCTAACATAAATTGTTCATGTGGTACACCAAGGCTGTTACACTTTTGTGTAAATTCCACCAACACTTGATGAATCGGTAAGTTAAGCCGTGCTTTTTTCCAGTATGTATTAAAGTATATAAACACAGAATCAAGTTTTTCATTCAAAGAAAAATGAGGTGTTAAAACAAAAGACTTTTCTCGCTGTAAACTAATGTACATCCAATGAGCATAACGTTTTTTAAATTCAAATTCTATTATGCGATACGATTCCATGTGGTTCTACCTTAAGTTCACCACACACCTTACAGAAATTGTCTGGTTCACAGTCTTTACAGTTGTATTTATGACAATGACACTTGTCTCCAAAGAACTCAGATCCACCACAGTACTCACAAATGTAAGCAAGTTGGTTGTACGCGTGTTTGTTACAATTTCTCACTTCTCTCAGATCCTCTTTCTTCAGCTCGCTTTCTTTCATACGTTGATGAAAAAGCTGTATTTTCAATGTTTCATGACATTTTCCTTTCAACAGCTCTGCAACTTTTGGTATAATATCTAAAAATGTATTCCATTCCTCATCATTTAGGTTGATGTAGTTGTTGTACACTTTACTGTTCACTTCTCGAATCCAGTGAAAACTGACATATCTCTTTTCAGCAAACTTAATGACTGTAATATGTTTATCGTCAGAAAGTTTGAGTTCATATCCTTCATCTCGCATGTGGTAACTATTGACTCTTATTTTATCCCACATAAGAGTTGAGAGAACAATCCATCTTGACCCACGTAAAAGACGTGCAAAGCTTCCATATGCTCCTTCTTCTACACAGACTTGTAAGTTATGACTGATTTCAAATGATGTGTTCATGGTTGCGTTCATGGTTGTGACTGTTGAGTAATACTAGAGTTCATTCCTTTTATATGTCATATACCATATGACGTCATAAAAGCGTTAACCAATTATATTATGAGTTGCTTGAAGACGTTATTGAATTTTTTAACCAATCAGAGTTGCTTGAAGACGTTACAGAATTTTTAACCAATCATATTTGATTCCTCACCCCAATAGGCTATGAACCACTTTCTAACGAGTTCTTTTACTTCAGGCAGCCATTCATGTTCTGTTTTTTGCATAGCTTCCTGTATATTAAACCGTTGGTAAGGAAGATTCAATTCTTCACATTCATCCTTAAATCCATTGAAAAGAATATATGAAGAAACTATAACATGTGCACTTGACCATTTTTTGTTAATGTCTTCCCACCATAGTGCTGGATTTTCTACTCGAATGCGTGAAAACATCCATGTAGCGTACCAATCCTTAAATATTTTTTCCATAGCTCTGTCTTCTTCCATGTTTTTTTTTTTTTACTCTTCATGAATGTATTATGTTACCCCTTTTATATGCTGTGACGAAATGATGTGATGACGAAATGATGCGTCATTTCGTCTCTCACTGCTTTAACGAAATAATTTACATTCACTTCCGGAAACTGTGCTCATACCTGCGCTGCGTTGCTTGTCTTGTTCTCCATGGCTGCAACAATGTATTGATGATCCACTCCCTCCAACTGTCTGCTGAGAAATGACTTCACTCTGCTGAGTTCACTCCCTTTTATACCCAACTGGTTGCTGAGTCAAGCTTTTCAAACTTCTTGCAAACGTTTGAATTCACTTCAACTCGTCCATGGTTGAATCGAACAAGGTCTGATACATTCGTCGTCAATGGAACATCATCATCATAAAGTAAAATGATTCTTGCAGCTACAACTAACATGAGCTCAACTGCCCAAATTGTATTCGCGTTGATAAATGCTGAATCAATGTCATAAGTTGATATGATAAATGTTAAATCAATGTTATAAGTTGATAGTATATGTAGATCTTCACAGTCACGTAGAAACGAGTCGATGAAATCACTTGGAATAGTCTTTCCGACAGCTTCCCAATGCAGATGTAAATTCTTCACTTGCTGCATCCAATCCCATTCAAAAGTAGGAAGCTTTGAAAACACATAGTTAGTATAATTCACTTTGAAGACGTCGTCCATAGTCATACATCTGTCAAGAAGTAATGCTGACATTGTGAAGTCTTTTCTCGTCACACAATGTATTACTAGTTGACTAGTTGACATGTTTCACTCATGCTTTTATACTACTTCCATGTAGCAATCCGTGCAGTCAGCCCCCCATGCTACAGAAGGTGTGCTCAAACCCGTACGGGTTTCAACACACCTGTGCTCAAACCCGTACGGGTTTCAAAACACCTGAAAATACGGGTTTGAGCACGCGGGTGCTCAAACCCGTACGGGTTTGAGCACCCGCGTGCTCAAACCCGTATTTTCCCACTACTGATCTGTGACATGTCTTACCCACTGTGTGCTCCCCCCACCCCATCCTTCTTTACCCCTGTAGATGGCGAACACAGGACATGTCTTCATCCAATTGTATTCACTTTGATGTGCTTTTCAATTAGAATCCATTATAATTTTCTTTAAAAAGTGTGTAGTTCAGAAGCTTTTAGTCCCAAAGTCTTCCTATATCTTTTTAGACAGATGATGTTGGGATGATTGCTTGGTCTTATAGGCTCGTTTTGGTCCATCTTTTCAAAGGCTAGGTAACGAGAAGCTGAAACTATAATGCTATAACATTCGAAACCCTGAAATTTCATGGAATTCCGTAAATTTACTGATATAACAGTATATGTATAGCCACCTTATTAACCGCTTCAGTAGGGTGCCTATAATAATAATAATAATAATAATAACAATAATAATAATAATAATAATAATAATAATAATAATAATAATAATAATAATAATAATAATAATAATAATAATAATAATAATAATAATAATAATAATAATAAATAATAATAATAATAATAATAATATTAATAATAATAATAAATAAATAAATAAATAAGGAAGCGGTGATAGCAGGCACTTGGAAAAATTGCATAGAACAAAAATAGAACAATTTTTGTTGCTGTAAGATCCGTCAGTAAAACGAGGCACACTTTCGCCAGAGGTGATTGCAAGAGCACATTTTTTCACTGTGGAGATAATTCGGTTCCTCGATATACCATTACAATGATAATAGGAACTGGGATAGAACGAAAAAAAGTACCAAAGATCTCACGCTCTGGCCACATGCCGAAATCCAGAACTCTAGGAGGATGGGGATGGTGGGGTTGGGGGTACGAAGTTTTGGTTTGCAAACCGAGTAATGGTTATAACATTTCTTTATGCCGAAGAATATCACGTCTTTCTTAAGCACCCATCCAAATACGATCTAGATCACAAAATATTAGCTTACCTGAAAAAAAAATGTTGTGAATTTCAGTAACATAGCATTGTAACATGTTTTAAAACATTTTTAGTATTTCAACATTTTGAACAATGTACATCACAAACATGATTATACAGCTAGTCTTTATTTTTCCTGTTGATCTCTTAAAAAAATGGCGAAATGGAGTTTTTATACTTTAGAATCTCGCAATCTAAAAACTGTTATTTCTCCTTTTTGCTCTACTGTTGGGTGGTTGAATAATAATAGAGTTAGTGCATTCTTGTTCCTAGCTGCTATTTTCACCGACTCATCTGAAATTGGTGGAGAGGAGGGACACTAAATTTTGCACCTAATAGCTAGTGGTGCAAAAGTCTTTTGCTAAACTGAATTATCACGGTGCAAGCTAAACCTCACAAGTAGGGTGAAAAGGACAGTTTCACTGCACACAAAGAATTAAGAAACGACATGACCTCTGTGAGAACCACTGCATACAAAGAATTAAGAAACGACATGACCTCTATGAGAACCACTACATAGGAACGGATGATTGTGACGTCATAATCATTGTGACAGTCATATCAGTAAGTGGAGCAAGGGAGCAAAAGTTGTAGAACTACAATTGGATCACATCAGATCCAGGGATGGCATCCAGTGACAACTATTTCGGTAAGTGTTTATTGAAACTTTATAAATAAAAAGTGAACTTTGTAAACAAACTTTAGTTATTTGCATAATTGAAACTTTGTAAACAAACTTTGTAAACAAACTGTGTAAACAAACTTTATAAATAAAATTTGTAAACAAACTTTGTAAACAAACTTTATAAACAAAATTTGTAAACAAACTTTGTAAACAAACTGTGTAAACAAACTGTGTAAACAAACTTTGTAAACAAACTTTATAAACAAAATTTGTAAGCAAACTTTGTAAACAAACTTGACTTATTTACATAATTGAAAATTTGTAAACAAACTTTGTAAACAAAATTTGTAAACAAACTTTGTAAACAAAATTTGAAAACAAACTTTGGTTATTTACATAATTGAAACTCATTGAAACTTTGTAGACAAGCTTTGTAAACAAACTTTGTTAACAAACTTTGTAAACACAATTTGTAAACAAACTTTGTAAACAAACTTTGTAAACACAATTTGTAAACAAACTTTATAAACAAAATTTGTAAACACAATTTGTAAACAAACTTTGTAAACAAACTTTGTAAACACAATTTATAAACAAAATTGGTAAACAAACTTTGTAAACAAACTGTGTAAACAAACTGTGTAAACAAACTTTGTAAACAAACTTTATAAACAAAATTTGTAAGCAAACTTTGTAAACAAACTTGACTTATTTACATAATTGAAAATTTGTAAACAAACTTTGTAAACAAAATTTGTAAACAAACTTTGTAAACAAAATTTGTAAGCAAACTTTGGTTATTTACATAATTGAAACTCATTGAAACTTTGTAGACAAGCTTTGTAAACAAACTTTGTTAACAAACTTTGTAAACACAATTTGTAAACAAACTTTGTAAACAAACTTTGTAAACACAATTTGTAAACAAACTTTGTAAGCAAACTTTGCAAACAAAATTTGTAAACAAAATTTGTAACAAACTTTGGTTATTTGCATAATTGAAACTCATTGAAACTTTGTAAACAAACTTTGTAAACAAACTTTGTAAACACAATTTGTAAACAAACTTTATAAACAAACTTTGTAAACAAAATTTGTAAACCAACTTTGGTTATTTGCATAATTGAAACTCATTGAAACTTTATAAACAAACTTAGTAAACAAACTTCTTTTTTTTTTTTTTTTTTTTTTTTTTCATTTCCCACACACACACACACACACACACACACACAAATACCACGACTGAGCGTTTCATTTCGTAAGTCGCATAGGTATTTTAACCTTCTGATGGCAACTTTTTTCCCCACACTCTCCACACACACACACACACACCACGACTGAGCATTTCATAAGCCGCATAGGTATTTCAACCTTCTGACGGCAACTTTTTTTTCCCCCACACTCTCATGCATACATACCAACACCATGATAAAATGTTTTGCTTATGTTGCTCTTTGTACTCCATTATTCTACTTTTTTTTTTGTTTGAAATGCAGTGTTTACTTAGAAAAGAAAATGGCGTCATACAACCTTCAATCGTCATCAGCAGCATTTCGTCATCAGTGTAATCAGACTGCGTAATCAGATTTCGTCATCAAACAATGTAGACAGCGGTGTCAGGCTTTTTGTTTTTCTGAGGCAGCAGTGTCTAACTGCTTGGAGTTGCAGTATGCAGTGTTATACTTGACCGATTTACATGAAAATTTCACTGTTTAATTCAGTTTTATATCTAGTTTTCACATAGTCATGGACTGGTTGTGCAGCTGGCTGTATGTATCATGAATTCACCTTAAAATGATAAGTTAAAAGTGGAATAACTTTTGTTATGATTGACGGATTTGCATGAAACTTTCACTGTTTGATTCAGTTTTATATCTAGTTTTAGCATTAAGTGGTTATAGGCTATTTGCGCAGTTGCCTGTGTGCATATTTACCACAATTTTTAAATTGTAAAAAGTGGGATAACTTCCGCTATAGTTGACGGATTTGCATGAAAATTTCACCGTTGGATTCAGTTTGATGTTTTCGTTTAAAGTAGTTTGTGCATAGGTGGGTTATTGGAATGGCGCGCGCCCCCCACCATTCAAACATGTGTTTGAATTATTTTTACGTCAAACTATTGTTCAAGTTGTTTAGCAATTGTACAACAATTCTTCAACAAGCTGTTGTTCAACATGTTCAACATGTTGTTGAACATGTTCAACATATTCAACATGTTCAACAACATGTTCAACATGTTCAACAACATGTTCAACAAGTTGAACATGTTCAACATGTTCAGCATGTTCAACAACATGTTCAACATGTTGAACATGTTCAACATGTTCAACATGTTCAACTTGTTAAACATGTTGTTGAACATGTTGAACATGTTGAACATGTTTAACAAGTTGTTCAACAAGTTGTAGTTCAAGCAAAGAAAAAACAAGACATATGTTGAATAGGTTTATTAATACATTTAAATACACTTAAATACACTTAAATACACTTAACTACACTTAAATACACTTAAATACACTTAAATACACTTAAATACATACAGCTTAAATCTATAACAATATTATAACATTTATTGATTTACAAAGTCTTTATTATAATGTTTAGTCAAATAAGTCTATTTTTCTTCATCTGCTTCACTCTGTTCACTGGCATCCATATCACTTTCTTCGTCACTGCTTTCATCTTCCTCCTCCTCATCTAGAAGCTCTTCAAAGAATGCATCGTTTCTTCTTATAGCCGCCTTTAGTGCCTTTGAATACTCGTAATGTTTTTCATCAACAAAGTAATTAAAGTCTTCTAAAATAGTTTCATAATGTTCGTTTTGTTGTAGACGTTGGGCATATTTGAATAGTCTCATAAACAGTTGTTTAAGTCGACGCTTATAAATGGGTCGAAAGTCATCACTTGCTATTTCACGCGCATCTTCAAGCCCTTGTTCTTCATATTCTGAAACCTTTTCTTGAAATTTGGTATCATATTCATCGTAGACTTCTTGAACCATATCATACCAAACAGAGTCTGTTTCTGACTCACTTTCAGAGCTGTCGTCATCATCACCCTCAACACAATGTTCCATATGTTTGAACAAAGCTTCTTGACTGTTGTACAACGCACCACATTCTGTACAAGCATGTGCATTCTTTTCAGTCATGTTGACGCTTTGACTTTCCATAGAAGACTCATCTAAAGTTTCAGTGATAGGTGGTTTTACAGGGTTTACCATATCTATCTCCAATTCTTCTTCTTCTGAAGTGTGAGCATTCTTTAAGTGTCTTTTAAGACTTTGTGGCCAATTGTAAGATTTCAAACAAATGTTGCATTTATACATCTTTTCGGTTCAACATACACTTTTCAAATGATGAAAAAGCCTTTAAACATAGCCTTATATACAACTTGTTGAACAGCATGTTGAACAACATGTTCAACTTGTTGAACAACATGTTCAAGAACATGTTGAACAACATGTTCAACATGTTCAACATGTTGTTGAACATGTTGTCTACGTCTAGGGTTAGGGTTATGCCGCTTAGGGGAGTCTAACGTCATGACGTCTTTATGACGTCATCATGACGTCTTTATGACGTCATCATGACGTCATTATGCTGCGTCAGCAATTATAACAAGTTTGAATGTTTGAGCAAGTTACACACCATATTTTGATTACATCAAAGTAACATAAAAGGAAGAGTGAGACATGCATTTCATGCATATCAAACAGAAACAAATTCTGCTGAGTCAGTTTTTTTTTTGGTAAAGCGCGCGCCTGTTCGAATGACGTTATTATGACGTCATAATGATGACGTCATAATGACGTCATCATGACGTCATAAAAACGTTATGATGACGTCATAAAGGCAAATAGCCTATAACCACTTAATGCTAAAACTAGATATAAAACTGAATCAAACAGTGAAAGTTTCATGCAAATCCGTCAATCATAACAAAAGTTATTCCACTTTTAACTTATCATTTTAAGGTGAATTCATGATACATACAGCCAGCTGCACAACCAGTCCATGACTATGTGAAAACTAGATATAAAACTGAATTAAACAGTGAAATTTTCATGTAAATCGGTCAAGTATAACACTGCATACTGCAACTCCAAGCAGTTAGACACTGCTGCCTCAGAAAAACAAAAAGCCTGACACCGCTGTCTACATTGTTTGATGACGAAATCTGATTACGCAGTCTGATTACACTGATGACGAAATGCTGCTGATGACGATTGAAGGTTGTATGACGCCATTTTCTTTTCTAAGTAAACACTGCATTTCAAACAAAAAAAAAAGTAGAATAATGGAGTACAAAGAGCAACATAAGCAAAACATTTTATCATGGTGTTGGTATGTATGCATGAGAGTGTGGGGGAAAAAAAAGTTGCCGTCAGAAGGTTGAAATACCTATGCGGCTTATGAAATGCTCAGTCGTGGTGTGTGTGTGTGTGTGTGTGTGTGTGTGTGGAGAGTGTGGGGAAAAAAGTTGTCATCAGAAGGTTAAAATACCTATGCGACTTACGAAATGAAACGCTCAGTCGTGGTATTTGTGTGTGTGTGTGTGTGTGTGTGTGGGAAATGAAAAAAAAAAAAAAAAAAAGAAGTTTGTTTACTAAATTTGTTTATAAAGTTTCAATGAGTTTCAATTATGCAAATAACCAAAGTTGGTTTACAAATTTTGTTTACAAAGTTTGTTTATAAAGTTTGTTTACAAATTGTGTTTACAAAGTTTGTTTACAAAGTTTGTTTACAAAGTTTCAATGAGTTTCAATTATGCAAATAACCAAAGTTTGTTACAAATTTTGTTTACAAATTTTGTTTGCAAAGTTTGCTTACAAAGTTTGTTTACAAATTGTGTTTACAAAGTTTGTTTACAAAGTTTGTTTACAAATTGTGTTTACAAAGTTTGTTAACAAAGTTTGTTTACAAAGCTTGTCTACAAAGTTTCAATGAGTTTCAATTATGTAAATAACCAAAGTTTGCTTACAAATTTTGTTTACAAAGTTTGTTTACAAATTTTGTTTACAAAGTTTGTTTACAAATTTTCAATTATGTAAATAAGTCAAGTTTGTTTACAAAGTTTGCTTACAAATTTTGTTTATAAAGTTTGTTTACAAAGTTTGTTTACACAGTTTGTTTACACAGTTTGTTTACAAAGTTTGTTTACAAATTTTGTTTATAAAGTTTGTTTACAAAGTTTGTTTACAAAGTTTGTTTACAAAGTTTCAATTATGCAAATAACTAAAGTTTGTTTACAAAGTTCACTTTTTATTTATAAAGTTTCAATAAACACTTACCGAAATAGTTGTCACTGGATGCCATCCCTGGATCTGATGTGATCCAATTGTAGTTCTACAACTTTTGCTCCCTTGCTCCACTTACTGATATGACTGTCACAATGATTATGACGTCACAATCATCCGTTCCTATGCAGTGATTCTCATAGAGGTCATGTCGTTTCTTAATTCTTTGTATGCAGTGGTTCTCATAGAGGTCATGTCGTTTCTTAATTCTTTGTGTGCAGTGAAACTGTCCTTTTCACCCTACTCTCACATGACAGAGAAGCAATAATAGTGCAGACAACCGGGGAGTGGGGGCTGGGAGGGGGTACTTGATACAAAATGTGTTACCATGTGTGTCCAAAAAACGCGGAGAAAGGGGGTTTGACAGATAACGACTATTCTAAAGCATTCTAAAACCTATCCTTGCCTTTACGCTTGGTTGCAGGTCAACAATACTTGTCTCCCAACGCTCTAGCTGAGCTGTGGAAAGAGGAACTGGTAAACTCAAAGTCTCTGGAAGCGAAATTTAAAGACATTTTCGCAAACAAAGGGGTAATAATCTTACAAGCTTCTCTACTCTGTATTTTTACTCTTGGCGGTCTTTTCATTATGGAGAAGAAACAAGTAAGTATTTGTGAAACACAAGCAGGTCCCAACCGCCTCCAAATTCATAGGGGTATAAAGCGATGACGGACAGACGGACGGACACCCCAAACCTATAGGCCCCAATCCGAAGGGTTGGGGCCTAATAACAGTGGGAGAAACATGAAGCACGAGTGCATTCTGAACCCTTAATACTGGGCTAAAGGATTACTTAATGGCTCACACGACAATGTCATAATTCAAGGCTGTTCCATTGTGTCCACATTTAAGCTCATATGACAATGTCATAATTCAAGTCTATTTCATTATGTGCACATTTAAAATAAACAACTTAAACTGGTCTAAATACCTGCCATTGTCCTACAGGTTACAGACGTTCGGATGAGGAATGAAGGGGGCATGAAACCAGGACAAACTATATGCCAAGTAGCGGAACAGGAAAAGGCAATCATGATAGTGATGGGGACGCGTGGTATGGGCAAAATACGCCGCACTATCATGGGTAGTGTTAGCGATTACGTTGTACACCATTCCCACTGCCCTGTGGTGGTTTGCAGAAAGGCGGAGGACATTGTGGCAGCAACACAACAAACACAGCAGAGCGCACAGTGATTCCAAAGTGTTACCAGCAGCAATATGTCACGTGCTTTTCAGAAAACTTGCTTCTTTCCTGGAGGAGGGGGCACATGGTTTCGTATGTATCACCAAGCGTATCAAGAAAAAAAAAAAAAGACGCAAAAAGAGGATAATTTTGAGGCCAGACGCGGTCCTTGCGGAGTGCCAATTTCGTTTAAATGGGGGGTAATTTGAAGTGTTACTAAATGTAGATTTCACTTCAATTCTGCCTGTTGATCTTGCTGTGCAGAGTTAAGTTTCTGAAACCAGAAGTGTGAAAAGCAAGAGCAGAACATTCAGCAACGATGCCTAAATTTTGTCATAAAATGTACTGTATTGTTGAGAGTGAATTCAGGTCAAAATGGCCCGGTCCGAAATGGGCCGGTGCAAAATGGCCCGAAAAAGTGCAAGGGGGTCAAAATGGCCCGAAAAGTGCTAGAGCCTTATATTTTACTCAGAGTTACTTCTGTTATATCTATTTCAATCTGTATTAACGAGATGGTGCCATTTTGGGCAGTGCCATTTTGCCCCCTTACACTTTTGGCGAGCCATTTTCGACCGGGCAACTCTGACCCCCCTTGCACTTTTTCGGGCCGTTTTGACCGGGCCATTTTGGACCGGGCCACTTTGACCGGATACCGTTGGGAGTCGGGGAGGGGATCAAAGAAAAGAGCTCGGTCAAATAAAACAATTTATAACGACTCCGTATTTATAGGGGATGTTTCACCTTAAACTTTAAGGTTCGGCATGTTTTCAAGCTGCCTTGTCAGCTCATTTATAATACCAAATCCGATTAATTTCCTGATTTTTGCAACACATTGAGTAAATGTTTAGCAATGATGGAAGTAAATTGCAATAAAGGAAGAGAAAAGTAAAAGCTTTGCTGTTGTTTTATTTTTTACAAGTTACCTTTTCTCTGTAATTTTTGGGTAGACTATTTGTGATAAATTTAACCGACCTGCTACCTTTGACGCCAGAGAAATCTTTACTTTTTTTAAAATTTGGTTAATTAAAATTTTATTGAATTTTTGCCAATAT
Source organism: Protula sp. h YS-2021 (assembly GCA_949752745.1). Classification (NCBI taxonomy): domain Eukaryota; kingdom Metazoa; phylum Annelida; class Polychaeta; order Sabellida; family Serpulidae; genus Protula; species Protula sp. h YS-2021. Next base: position 86,391,123 of record OX457024.1, on the reverse strand, counting down.
ATCCGCCAATTTTTGCGGAACCCAGAGACAAGTAAAATTTGTAGCGGGCATTAGTACCTAACTGGCTAACTCAAGTTAAAGACAAAGGCCTTACACCTGGCGCCAGTTCAAATGGACTATAAAATTGTTTTTAGAGCCAATATTTCTGCTAATATTTGGCGAATCAAAAATGTCATTGTTAGATGAGCACTTTTAACCAACAATTTATGAGATTAAGGCCATATACCTAAATAGAAGAACTGTCCGCTTTCATTATTCAAGGTTTTAAAACGGTAGCATGGGGGAAATCAATTTCTTGTTAAAATCGTAACTAAACACATAATATAAATGTATGATATACATAAATAAATAAATCAATCAATCAATCAATCAAAAAACAATCGTACATATCGAATTGTCCTTAATCTAATTCAACAAGAGCACCGGAACGCTACAAATACCCTGGCCCTTCGCACATTTTTACATGAGGAGTAAATCTGTATAGGATTTGAAATGTGTGTGCTTACCCGTTCGGAGGCGTTGTGCATACAAGACTTAGATCAAAGAGCTTTTATAGTAGAAAATTATGGTAAGTTTCGACCTCAGTTTTGGCTAAATAAATGAAAAGTCGGACAAACTGAATACGAGGTGCAAAACTACAATACACGAGTAAATCTGTATAGGATCTTAAATTTGTGTGCTTACCCGGTCGGAGGTATTGTGCACACAAGACCACTACCCAAAAGTGTGACGGACGGACGGACGGATGGACAAACAGACGGACAGACGGAAAAAGCAAATACCATATCCCCTTCGCCAACAAAGTTGGGCGAGGAGATAATAATGGTGTTGCTAATTTTTTTTTGGAATCACAGATATAGCGGATAGCCCAGTAAGTAGTACTAATGACAGCTATCTTTGCTTAAATTTTCAAAACTGCAAGACCATTTCTCTGGCGTCAGCTGAGATTTTACCAATTTTTTCGCAAATGTTTACGCCAATTGTGGCGAATTCCCAAAGAATATAAAACAAGATTGTCCATGGACAATGTCCTAGCTCACGAAAGCTGATGTCAGGATCTATGATATAGAAATGCGTAACCTTCAACCAAAATTTCAAGACTTCAGTCAAGATTTTTAATGCAAAAATTGTTTATCGTCAATATTTCCGCAATTTTCGGCGAATCGCCAAAAAAGTAAGAACCACATAGGTACTAATGCCCCCTGCCTTTAATCAAGATGTCAAGACAATAAGACCATATGAATATCCTTGCGTCCATTAGGATCTAGTGGTTTTCGTCAAAATTTATTTTTTGTGACAATTTACCAAAACGTAACAGCCAAGTGGACAATTGCTCCGCCACATTCAATCAGGAGGAGATCTGTTTGATGGTCTACCAAAACTGGCAGAAAATGGTCTACCAAAACTGGCAGAAATATTGTTAAAATCAATCAGTATATATAATCCTTAATCGAAATTTCAACATATTCCTGGAGTCAATTTAGTAGTATGAAAAGGAGAGTTCTGGGTCACTTTGTGACGTCATACTGTCTGGAAATGACGTCATACTGTCTGGAAATGACGTCATCATGTCTGGAAGTGACGTCATAGCGTCTGGACCGGAAGTGCTGTCTAGACCGGAAGTGACGTCATCATGTCTGGACCGGAAGTGACGTCATCATGTCTGGACGGGAAGTGACGTCATCATGTCTGGACCGGAAGTCATGATAAGCGTTAGGATAGGCGCGACCATCTGTGACGTCATCATGGCGTCATACTGAGATGATGCTGTCTGGAGCGAAAGTGGTTTGGCCGAGTCAATCAACATGAAGCCAACGAACTCCACCTGTCAATCAGTGTAACCATGGCAACACTATGCCATGCCTATACTATGTACCGACCCCCCCCCCCCCCGAAATTGTGATTTTTGCATATTTATCCGTTTCAGACGATTCTGAACATTTTTCTTTTTTTTTTTGGGTCGACCGACCCCCCCCCCCCCGAAATTGTGATTTTTGCATATTTATCCGTTTCAGACGATTCTGAACATTTTTCATTTTTTTTGGGTCGACCGACCCCCCCCCCCCCTCGAAATTGTGATTTTTGCATATTTATCCGTTTCAGACGATTCTGAACATTTTTCATTTTTTTTGGGTCGACCGACCCCCCCCCCCTAGAAATTGTGATTTTTGCATATTTATACGTTTCAGACGATTCTGAACATTTTTCATTTTTTGGGTCGACCGACCCCCCCCCCCCCCCCTCGAAATTGTGATTTTTGCATATTTATCCGTTTCAGACGATTCTGAACATTTTTCATTTTTTTTTGGGTCGACCGACCCCCCCCCCCTCGAAATTGTGATTTTTGCATATTTATCCGTTTCAGACGATTCTGAACATTTTTCTTTTTTTTTTTGGGTCGACCGACCCCCCCCCCCTCGAAATTGTGATTTTTGCATATTTATCCGTTTCAGACGATTCTGAACATTTTTCTTTTTTTTTTTTGGGTCGACCGACCCCCCCCCCCCCTCGAAATTGTGATTTTTGCATATTTATCCGTTTCAGACGATTCTGAACATTTTTCATTTTTTTTGGGTCGACCGACCCCCCCCCCCCCCCGCTAGATGTCTCTGCTTTACAGCTGTACAGCAGTACAACTGTAAGTGAGACATTCATATACATAAGTAAAATTCTGCTGAGTCAGCAATTTTTGAACAACGTTACACACCATATTTTGATTACATGGAAGTAGTATAAAAGCATGAGTGAAACATGTCAACTAGTCAACTAGTAATACATTGTGTGACGAGAAAAGACTTCACAATGTCAGCATTACTTCTTGACAGATGTATGACTATGGACGACGTCTTCAAAGTGAATTATACTAACTATGTGTTTTCAAAGCTTCCTACTTTTGAATGGGATTGGATGCAGCAAGTGAAGAATTTACATCTGCATTGGGAAGCTGTCGGAAAGACTATTCCAAGTGATTTCATCGACTCTTTTCTGCGTGACTGTGAAGATCTACATATACTATCAACTTATAACATTGATTTAACATTTATCATATCAACTTACGACATTGATTCAGCATTTATCAACGCGAATACAATTTGGGCAGAGGAGCTCATGTTAGTTGTAGCTGCAAGAATCATTTTACTTTATGATGATGATGTTCCAAATAATGTATCAGAGCTTGTCCGATTCAACCATGGACGAGTTGAAGTGAATTCAAACGTTTGCAAGAAGTTTGAAAAGCTTGACTCAGCAGATAGTTGGGTATAAAAGGGAGTGAACTCAGCAGAGTGAAGTCATTTCTCAGCAGACAGTTGGAGGGAGTGCATCATCAGTACATTGTAGCAGCCATGGAGAACAAGACAAGCAGCAACAGCAGCAGCAGCAGCTTTAAAATTAGTGCTAACTTAACCATTACTGTGGAGCATGGAGAATATGGGCCATTTCTACGCATCACACGTGGAGAGAGATGGTGTGCTTATTCACCATCTTTGTGGAAGATTGTATGTCAAAGCTTGAAAAATTTACGCGACATTGGCTTCAAACTATACTTAACGCAAACGAAGTGGCTTGAAGTCATTTCATACTTGGATATGCGCTATGTGAGTTTTGTGCGCACGTCACGGTTTGAAGGGAAAGAATACACACATCACATCAACATGAATGATGGTGAATGGGAGACACTGCTTCAGGAGATGGACAACATCAACTCAGCCCTATCACCATGTGAGGAATGTCATGACAAGAAAACGATCATCAAGCTGCAAAAGGATGGTCGGATGAAGGTGTCAAAGCTATCCAAGAAAAGACTGGCTGAAGTTCAGTTGGAGAACATGAACGTACAAAATCAACTTGGACTTACCTGCGAGTATTGTGGTGCTTGTGGATATGTGGAGGATTATCATTGCCACTGCCACAAGTATAATTGCAAGTTGTGTGAACCAAGCAACTTCTGCGACAAGTGTGGAGTACTTAAAGTCAGTGAAGCAAAGTAAAAGCCCACAAGACACTGAAACAAGATGGACGCATGTTTTAAAAATGCTTATATTGACTTGATGATTGCTAAACTTGCTTGCTGTGGCACTCCAGACTATCAACTTTATCATTTGGATGCTTTTTGGGATGTTGTACATCATAGTCTTGATGTGATTGAACTGCATTCAAGATTTCTTGGAGAATGTTATAAAACTGGAATAGAAGAAGATCCTGACTTTGACTTTGATGCTGCACTTTATTCTGCTCGCACTGATGTGGAAGTATATTTCACCGTGGTTGATCATTTGAGAGATTGTTGTAAAGAAGCAGAGGAAACCGAGCAGCTTTATCAGGTAAGAGAACCTTTTTAATCATCTTTGTAACAACATAGTGAATTGTTTCTCAAAGACATAACCATGTTTTTCTTACTAGCAAATTTAGTTTTATGTGAGTGGTTTCAACGTAAACAAAGAAAGAATATGATAGAAGAGGCAGCAAATATATTAAAAGATATTTTATTACAGGAAGAAACCGACATGTCAGAATAAAGAAGCAAAGTCAACATGGAGAATCTTGTACTATTCAGCGGTCATAAGGACGTTCTTTCAAATATGTTTCCAACACGACTTGAAAAGTATGGACATGTGTTCAACTCAAGTGAAGCTTTGTATCAATATGAGAAAGCAGTGTTTCATCACCGTCCAGATATTGCTTCAGCCATTGCTTCATGTAGAAATGGATATGAAGCGAAACGTATTGCTAAAGGGATAAAACCATGTCCTTTATGGCATACAGTGAAGAGAAGCAAAATGCAAGATGTTTTACAAGTCAAATGGAATCAGTGTGTATTGTTTCGCAACAAGTTGAAAGAATGTAAAGACAAAACTTTAGTTGAAGCAACGTATGATCATTGGTGGGGAGCTGGTGTGAAACAAGTGTCATCTGGATATCCTGGTCAGAATATTATGGGAAAGTTGTTAGAAATGTTGTGTGAGGGTTAGAGACTTTTTCATTTGCTTGCCAACCGTCATGGTGTGCAGACGTGTGGACATGTAAATTTGAAGTATGTTTAACTTGTGTTGCATTGATTCAAGACTGCACAATGGCGGACATGACACTGAGACAATATATTGTACAAAAAGCTTATTGTGAAGAAATGTTATCAGCTGTAAAAAAGTTTGCCTATTTAGTCTGTCCTGCTTGTCAACATGAAGAGTGTCAAGAACATACTTGTCATTTTGCATCTGTTTATACATATTGGAATGAAGCTAAATATTACATGCATTTAGATAAAGTGTTAGAGAATGCAAATCAACGTTGTGAGAAATATGGTGTAGATGCTATTACATTGGATGAACTCAGTCATTGGTTAGTGTTCATTGAAGACCAATGGTCTCCAGTTATTCATACCATTGTATCTATACTTGATTTGTAAATATATGTTAGTTATAAATACATGTTAGTTATTAATACATATTAGTTAAGTTACTATGTTAGTTAAGTGATGTTGGTTGAGTTATAAAATAAAAGCTGTTCTGTTGAGAAGGTGGTTTTCATTCGGTGTGACCATGTCGACGTGGAAAGACTACTTGACTGATATTTACTTCAAACCTGGACAGCCTGGAGCATTTGCTGGTCCTTACAAACTGTATCACATCTTACGAAAACATAATCAACCAGTCACACATTCACAAGTGAAGAAATGGCTACAGGATCAAGATGCTTTCAGTTTACTCCAACCTGTCAAATACAGGTTCAAAAGACAACGCGTCATTACACGTGGCATTGATGATATGTGGGATATTGATTTGGCTGATATGGGAAACATAGCTCCCTATAATGATGACATACGCTTTTTACTCATTGTCATTGATGTGTTTTCCAAATATGTCTGGGTACAGCCAATACCTAATAAATCACATACCAGCGTCATACAAGCTTTCCAAAAGATTTTTCATGACACACGACGAAGACCGCGAACTCTAAGGTCTGATAAAGGAACAGAATTTAAAAACAGATGGGTAAAAGCATTTTTGAAGAAAGAAGGCATTCATGCTTATACCACAAAGAATGAAACCAAAGCCAACTTTGCTGAAAGAGTCATTCGTACTCTAAAGGGAATGATGTATCGGTATTTTCTACATAATCAAACTTACCGTTACTTAGACATTCTTCCAGACTTGGTGTACAATTACAACCATAGACCTCATGGTTCTCTTCCTAATAAATATGCTCCAGCCGAGATTCGTAAAGACAATGAATCAAAAGTGTGGAAGTATATGTATGTTGACAAACTGAAATTGAAACCGAAGAAGAAGAAGAAGAAGTACAAATTTAACATTGGCGATCATGTTCGCATTTCTCACATTAAATATGTGTTTCAACGGGATTATCACATCAAATGGACGCAAGAAGTCTTCATTGTCACACATCGTTGTAAGAAGCAAGGAATACATTTATATCGTGTGAAAGACTTTTTAGACGAAGATATTGATGGTCATTTCTATGAAGAAGAACTGCAGAAAGTGACCAAAGATATTGAATCTATTTATAGAATTGAAAAAGTCTTGAAAACACGTAAAAGACGAGGAGGAGGTGTGAAAGAATTATTTGTCAAGTGGTTAGGTTGGCCAAACAAGTTTAACAGTTGGGTGAAAGAAACAGACATTCAACAATGAAGCATCCATTTACATGTTTAGTCTCTGGACCTACAGGCAGTGGCAAAACGTCTCTGGTGAAGGAAATTCTAGAACAAAAGTTGATTCAACCCTCTCCAAAAAGCATTTTATGGCTCTATGCAGCAGATCAGCCTTTGTACAAGGGAATGAAAGGCGTGGAATTTTACCAAGGCATTCCAGATGACATTGAAGAGCGTTTTAACCCGAAGAAACCAAACTTACTTATCATTGATGACTTAATGACGAAATGCCATAGTGATGAGCGTATGACACGTCTCTTTAGTGTTGGCAGCAGTCATCAAAATCTAAGCATTATTTTTATTGTGCATAATTTATTCCATCATGGGAAAGAGATGCGAAATATTAGTTTGAATACACATTATATCATTCTGTTTAAAAATCCGAGAGACAGTCAACAAATTAGTACATTGGCGCGGCAAATGTATCCTAGAAGATCTCAATTTCTCATAGAAGCCTATCAAGATGCTACTAGCAAACCTCATGGTTATTTATTCATTGATTTAAAACCAAAGACAAATGATCAACTACGTATTCGTACGGGCATTTTACCAAAAGATACACATTATGTCTATATTGATAAAGCAGTGTATGAACAAGAACCAACTCATTTGACCATTCGCAGTCAAGATGTCTAAACGTATTCGAGCGAACCAGCCGTTTCTTCATTTGCTTGCACGCAGTGGACCTAAACGACGTAAATCCTTGCTACAGCAAGCTACAAAGGAGGAATTAACAAGCTTGTTTGAAATTTGTTTGAATATATTGCAAGGACATTTACCCTTAAGCTCAAAACGGTTTAAGGAATTTAAACGTGAACGTCATACGCTACGTACTCTAGCAGATAAGAAGATATCCCTTCGACGAAAAAAGAAGTTGATTAATCAGAAAGGAGGATTCATTGGAGTTATTGCTAGATTGGCATTGCCCTTGTTAGCCAAACTACTGCTAAAATGAAACATACGATGAAAATGGTCCTCATTCCTGAATATGAATACAAACTGTTATTAGAAAAGAAACATGATGGTGAAATCAAAACGAAAGTGAATAAACTTTTACGTGGGAAACGAACGCGTGAAAAGGTTATTGAAATGTCTCAACTTCTTGGTCGTCATTTACGAACAAGTCAGTCTAGGCAAAAGCCCTCATCATCATCATCACCACCTGAAAAGCCAGAAAAGCTAGTGTTAAGTCATTTTCAACCTATCTATCATGGAAAAATAACACAACTTTTAGCCGAACTGAAGAAATATGGTACAACATGGTCAGAGAAGAATGAACTTGTGTTGAAAACGGGCGATATTATAGCAAATTCCAACATGGTTGATTTGATGAAAGAAGCATTGGTGGCGACAAGAAGAAAAGAACGAGTCAAACCACCACATGGTTGGCATCCGTTTATCCAGGAAATTGTTGATGCTAATATTCCAAAAACAATGTTTAGTAAAAAGACCACTCGTGACGACATTACAACAGAAATGAAACAACGTCAACAAAGACAGTTTCCTGAAGGATGGGAAAATTTTTAACATGGCTGAAAGAGCTATGTTGTTGTTGTGGTCAAGACACAACTATTCCTGTGAAAATAAGATGTACAAGCGCGTGTTGTGAAGGAGAAATAAAAGACCATGTGAATGAGGATGAGATTTGGCATACTTGGTCGAATGGCGCGCGCTATCGTGAAGTATATAGACAACGTCAACGCACCTATACCATTTAGTTCCCATCCATCATGGAGTCGACAAGCTTTTACATTACTTTGCCTAGCAATGCGAGTATGACCTATTATCCCAACAACAAGGCTTCGAATTATCAAATTCGTATGCCTCGAACCATCTATCTGAATGGAAAATATGAAGTGGCTTTAGCTGAAATTCAATATCCACATACATGGACAACGATGAGACAGGGCATGAACTATTCTATTGGGTATCGACAAATAGATACATTTGGCATTTGGCATGTTAATATTCCTTATGGATACTATAGAACCATACAAGAACTATGTGAGGCAGTCAATGAAGAAGCGGCTAACCCCGATGACCCGAAACAACCTATTCGGCTAAAGTATGATAAGATTAGACGACGTGTGTTTCTATTTCTCGATGATGGTCTTGAAGTGTCCTTTTCCACTGGATTGGCTGAGATTTTAGGATTTATCCCAGAGCAATGGTATACTGAAGCGTGTGCAGCTGAACATAAAGCGGATGTGAAACAGGGATTTTATACACTGTATGTGTATTGTAGCATTTGTGAACCACAAGTTGTTGGTGATTATTATGTGCCGTTACTACGTTCTGTTGGGATACAAGGCCATGATGGTGACATTATCATGAAAACGTACGGCGAACCGCATTATGTTCCTGTAAACACGTCCAAATTTGACGTGATAGAAATGAATATTAAGGACGACACAGGCCATACTGTTCCATTTCAAACTGGAAAGGTGATCTGTAAACTTCATTTTCGACCAAAAGCATTATGAAAGCCTACACACACGATCCGTCTGCATATCGCAACCATTTTCTTCGTCAAGTGGGCGGGGAATTACCAGGATTCAAAGGAGCGCGAATCCAGTATGGTGATGGTATTGGTTCCATACTGGGATCATTGGCTCGCAAAGCTATTCCACTACTTAAGGCTGGGGCTAAGATCGTTGCGCCACATCTTAAGAAGGCTGCAAAGAATGTCGCGAAAGATGTGACGGGCCGAGTAGCAGAACGTGTGTTTGGTGAACAAAAGCGTATGCAACCAACGAAACGTGCCAGAAGACGAAAAACAGCCAGACGGATAACATCAAAATATCGCAAAGATATTTTTTGAAATCATGTCTCTCATTCATAATCATTCGTGTGAATGTAGTCTTTCTCCATTGGAATGGTTTCACGTACCACCGACGCAAACTGCTGTAGAGAAAAGTTATAATGTTGACTATCAACCACTTACAAGCATTAGAGAAGGCGCTCCAATCGAATTCTACATTCCTGCGAGTACAGAAGAATATCTGGATTTAAAGAACAGCAAACTTCATATTGTATGTCGCATTCTAAAGGCTGATGGAACAGCGTGTGGCGCAGATGATAATGTCTCTTGCATCAATGATGTGTTTAATGGGTTATGGTCTAATATTGAATTGTTTCTGAATGATCGTTTGGTTTCGCATAGCAACAATACTCATGGTTATACCAGCATTATCTCTCATCTCATCCATGATTCGGAAGAAAGTCTGCATTCTGAGCGCTCTATGCGTCTCATGTACAAGGATACTGCTGGGTCAATGAATAGTCATGAGGTGAAAAGACCTAATCATGAACAATATGTATCCGGGTTTCATGTCAATGCCGACGGTGGTGACTTGGCTGAGCAAGGCAATAATGGCTTACATCATCGTTATTTGCATACTCGTCTTAGCCGTGATGTTATGCTTACTGGCGGTTTAAGGATAGATTTGTTTGAGCAGGATCGTTATCTTCCGAATGGCATCAGTTTGAAATTGCGTTTCCATAGACAAAAAGATGACTATGTATTGATGGCTGTAAATAATACCTATAAGGTAGAAGTGAAAGAGGCATTTTTAACCATTCGCAAAGTGAGGGTGAGTCCAGGTATTCAGTTAGGACATGCAGATGCATTGATGAAAAGTCCTGCCAAGATCATCATCACTAGAAAAGAATGTAAAGTCTTGGCCATTCCAGCAGGATTTCAGTCTTTTGTGAAAGATAACATCTTTTTGGGTCAATTACCAAATCGTATTGTCATTGGTCTGGTTCATAATGAAGCTTTTGGTGGATCAGTATTGAGGAATCCATACAATTTTGATCATTTTAATCTGGACTATATGCAACTGTACACGGATGGTGAACCAGTTCTATCCAAACATCTCAAGCTTGACATTACACAGAACAAATACCTGAACGCTTTTGAAACGCTTTACAAATCGTTTGATCGGTTGAATGGTGAGAAAAGTTCCATTATAAAACGGGAAGATTGGCCTAGAGGTTATGCTTTATTTTCGTTTGACTTAACACCGGATTATGATGGTGATGATCATTTCCCCCTGATCAAGCATGGGAATTTGCGGCTAGAAATGAACTTTGCTAGGGCTTTGCAACCTACAATCAATGTCATTGTCTATGCTGAATTTGACAACATTATTGAGATCAGTGCCAATCGCAGCATCCAATTCGACTACCAGTCATGAACACGAAGCAGATTGATGTCATATTGAGTCATGATGTCATGACCAAAGACTTGTTTCAAGGCGTGTTTGCCATGGACCAGTTACCGTCTTTACAACGCGGCGCCTATGTGATCAACACAGACGATCAAGATGAACCAGGAGAACATTGGGTGGCAGTGTATTATGATAAAGACCCTGCAGAATATTTTGACTCTTATGGACTGTTCCCTCTCGATGATCGTTTAGATATGTTTTTAAGAAATGACTATATGTATAATTCTATCTCATTACAAACGCCAATATCATCATCATGTGGTTTTTATTGTGTATATTATATATTACATAGAGCTCGAGGTCAGAGTATGTTTGATATTGTGAATATATTAAAAAGAAAGGATGGTGATTTTATTGTAAAGGATTTTGTATATAGACATTATAAACCATTGTTTTATTAATGTTGTTGTTGTTGTTATATTAGTTAAGTTGTTGTTGTTATATTAGTTAAGTTGTTGTTATATTAGTTAAGTTGTTGTTATATTAGTTAAGTTGTTGTTGTTAAATAAAACAAACCAAGTTTCAAACAACTGTCTTGTTTATTGTGTTCTATTTACAAAGTTTACAAACACTATTTACAAACTCTTAACTACAAACGCTATTTACACTATTTACAAATTCTTAACTACAAATTCTATTTACACTATTTACAAACTTTTATTTACACTATTTACACTATTTACAAAATTCTTAACTACAAACTCTTAACTACAAAGTCTATTTACACTATTTACAAACTTTTTATTTACAAACACATTCATTTTTCAATACATTCATCAATGAATACCATTCATTAGAATCTAAATTGATATAGGTATCATAGACATTACATCCATGTTTGTAAATGCTATGAAAGCTCACATAACACACATCACCAAACTTTATCACTTTCACAGTTACATGTTCAGACAGTTTCAGTTCATATCCTTCTTCTTCTTCTAAGTCAATGTCCATCACACGCATAGGTTGTGTCAGCTCAATGGATTTGGTGCCTCGTGTAAGCCATATTTCTGTTTCTTTGAATTCAAGCGTTAGGTTCTTTCCAATCCAATGCTTGTAACAGAGCGTACCATTCCACTGTGTTGAGGGTGATGATGTCGCAGTCTTCTGTAAGCTCGTCATATTGGCGAAATTGTACAAACACGTCTAGACCGTTCTCAGTCACACGCACTTCTAATTCATTTGAGACTGCTAGGAGAAAGCCGGGTATTCTCAACTTGTCTAGATGGTCTTTCAACACGGATTGGTCATCAAGTGATAGGACGAGATACTGTCCAAAATGTCGTAGCACAATATCATCACATAAGTTTCTCATGTATGAGAATCCATGCGTAATGGGTTTATATTCCGTTAAAAAGTCTTCCATCTCGTTCAACAGTCAGATGAACTATGAGCTGTCTCCTTGTCTGCAAAGACGTTTTTTTTATGCTCGCAAGATGGTGAAGAGTGGATGTTGTATCACTTCTAGGAATCGTAAGACTGCGCGCCAGTTCTTGATATCAAAGATGATCAAATCTGTATATGGTGTATCTGGTACAACTCCCTTATAATCCTTTGGATAATCCTGTAAAAGATTTCTACAGATTTCTACACGTATGTTAGAATCATATTCAGCCACCGTCACTTCCACTTTATTTTCAAGTCTACGTTTAAACCCAGGTTCAAGTGGTATGTTTTTAAAGTCTTTCCACACTTCAGGTTTAAACCGATGATAACTTGTCTTAGAATCTAGTATCACTTCATTCCTCTCATTGACAGTAAGGTAAACACCACCGTTCAGCATGAGTGCATTCATGATTGTTACCTTGTTATGACTTGTCGTCTTGTCTGCGAAGCCTTTTATCCACTTCTTTCACCTGCTTCTTCATCATTTTCCATTCAGGTATTGTCAGCAAGATACCCTTTTTCGTTGGACGGTTTTTTCCAGTCCCCTCATCTCTGAGGTATTTGCGAATGTTTACCACACCTTCATTACTTTGTTTCATAATCTTGATATACTTTCCATTGCCTAGAGAAAGCATTCCATCCCACGACTGTGGTGTTGGTACCGTCGTCTCCACTTTTAATTTCTTAATGGTAGTATCAGGATGTTTCACTTTCATGTCTTTGACCGTATCTGCTAGAGTATCCATATCCGTTGGTGCAGATCTTTTCATGTTGACGCTTCAGTGTTCACACCACAACTAACTCTCAAGTTGAAGTGTCTCCCCCTTATATACTGTAATGCCCATGCGCCAAAGTGGAATAGCCATCACTCATCACATATCGCTTGTCATCAAAGGGAGAGAGAGCCACTTTCCTCAACTTCTCCGAGAAGATCTGGTGGTTATGACTTCGAATGATGTGCCCTGTAGTCATCGTTTGCGTTTGGTTGAACAAACTGTCTCTATACTGCTGATGTTTCATCCGTCTTTGACACGCGCGAGTGATGCCTTTGGCCGTACGTTTTTCTTTCCCACCATACATCATACTATACATTTTCGGCCGAAGTCCAACAAACTCTTCAATGGGAATGCCCGCCGTCTCATCTTTCATTTTCCCAAGCACTTTCTTGTTCACGTTGGAATGTAGGAAATGATCTGGCGGATAGTCACTTGTGTCGAACAAGTCAGCATCTTCCTGCATGTCTTTGTATATATCTTCCGTTTCTATGTCATAACATAGACTGTCGGTGTCGCTGAACAAGAGTTTGGCGTTGGGATACTTGGTCATGATGTAGTTGTAATGAAAGTGGAACATGAGCACCTTGCTGAGGTCGAGAATGGTGAACCCAACTTGAATGGGTTTATCCAGAAGCAGATCCACTTTGCGTAAATGTACCGCGGTTAAATCTTCGTTGAAAATTCTAAATTTGTGGAAGGAAGGTTTGGCCACAAGTTTCTTGAACCGCTTTTCCTGGTGAACAAGTTCCACATTCATGCGCTTTCTTACATTTTCCATGGTTTTGCCAAACACCGAGTTGTTCATCAATTTGAAGAAGTCTTTCTCAAACGGGTTCTTGGCCAACTTTCTCTTTTCCGTGTTCAAGGAGATGTATTTTGCCAACCATTTGCTCTGTGCAAACATGATGGCACGGTGCACCTTCGTGACTTTCAATCCCAGTGAGACATATTGCTGTAAATTTCTATAATGAAGCACATATTTCTTCTTGTCACACAGGTTGGGAATGAGCTTTTCACTAGGTTTACCTTTCATGTTTAGATCTTTCCGTAGCTTCTGACTATGTTTTGACAATTCTCCCACTTTCACACATTTCCGTTCTGGAGCCACTGGATAGTGATTATGATGATCATGGATTGAATATGGGTATTCCAAATCCACTTCTAAAATGTAGCCAATCTCATCATCTTCATCCACATCCATAAAGTCAATGGATTCTGGCTCGCTCACCCACATAAATCCACTTTCCGGCATGCTTTGCGACATAGCCCAGCCATACAAGTTGTTTGCATCCAGGTAAGTCAAGTAGTTGGTTGGTTTCGTGGGATCGTAATCTGGTACGTAGGGGTTATTTGCTTTCGCATACTTGTGTGTGATGACAGATATTCCTCCACGTAAACCTTGTTCAACCATTTGGTACATGTCAATGTCGTTGATCAATTCCAATTTCACCTTTGTCGCTTTCAACATGGCATCCCACGACAGTCCTGGCGCTGTATAGTAGTGAGCAGGATCCAATTCATACGTGTTGAGACATACGTGACGAAAGTTTTCAAACACGTCAGCCAGCAGCAACACATCTGATTTCAGGTACAAGTCATGGTATTCGCCAAATGTAGTACAGTGGAATGTCTCCCACACCTTCTGCGCATGCGCATAATCCTCATCGCTAATGTCTTCTTCACTGAGTAGACTGTAAAACTTGTCCTTGGACGGCAGTTGTGTTTCAGCAAACTTGGATGGCTCATCCACGTAATCATAAGGGTACACTCCCTTTCTCAACAGTAACTCTTGTTGGTCGCTATCGTGAATGTGTGACGTCATGTGATAAAAGTTGTCTTTCCCTTCTGCTGCCAGGTTGGAGACCAACTTCTGTAGAGAAGTACTCATGAACTGAAAGCTGTCTGTAAATTTCAGATTGCTCATGGTGAATGCAATATATTTCTCAACGGTGTTGGGAATGACTGTAATCCTTTCGTTTTTGAACTTTCCAATTTCTTCCATGATCAAATGGCTGTCATAGCCTCGTAAATTGTGGAAAAAGACAGGAATGATGAAAGAATCTTCAACATCCTGCTTATCCTTTCGAAATCGAAATTGCAAATTGCATTGACTATGTGCAGCTCCGCGGTATTTGCCATTGATATGGTCATGATCTCTCACACGATCTGCTCCTAGAGGCTCATGACAAATGTAGCAATCTGTGGCGTTCTTATAATGCTCTTCATCTTCATGAGTCATGACCATTTTCTTTTTCTGCTGTAGACCATGCACAATACGATCACGCTCATTCACCATATGGTCTAAAAAGACTTTCACAGCATTATCGCCTCGATATAGGACTGGCGCACGTGTATCATATTGGCTGACAACCACATAGGCAAAGCTGTTTGGACGATGATGTTGATACTTGTCTCCTTCATGCTTTTTCGTGAAACATTCAAAGTCCGCATAAATGACAAACGGCGCTCGCTGTTGTTTGGCTACATTCTTGAACTTGATGAAGGGTTCCTTGGGGAATGATAAACGTTGTGCTCCATGCTTGCCACACACTTCACGATGCTTGTCTAACAGATCTTGTCGCCTAAACCCGTGAAGACAGTTGAAACAATAAAAAGTTGCACCATCATGTTTTGATCGATAAGCCATCAGTCTGCTGAAATTCTTGATGAGGCAGTAATGTCTTGTCTTGTCATTGCTAATCAAAAGCAAGTTGATTTCTCTCGCACTGGTGTTTCGACTGAGTTGTATGGGAACAACGACATCATGTTCATATCCAAACACGTTAATGGACACATCATTCTCCTTTTCAAACTTTGGAATGTCTGTAATCGGTGTTGGAAATGTCATGCCTTCCACCTTCAATTCGTTCTCAAATGCTTTGTATTGATGCACACGCTGTGGGTTTACATTTGTTGAAGGGTGAAGGTGAGCCAATACAGACCATAAGAAACATTTGTTGTCTTTATTCTGAATGTTTAACACCGCCTTTGTACTCTGTACTTTCTTCGGTAGTGGGATAAAACTGCTTGCTTCCAGTGGCGCTGACGTTGCTGTATGCACTTCAATGAATAATATGTTATCCAACACCCAGCCAGAGCCTTGTCGCTCATGTTCATCAAACCTGGTAAACAATTCTTTATAGGCTTCTGGCAAGTCCTTCTCAATATCCGTTGGATTGTATGCTGCATACGTTGGACTACTGATGAAGGCATTATCCACTTGTTCTACCATCACGCCTTCAACATTTGGTGTCATTTTCTTGAAGCGTGCATGCACGACAATGTACCATTTCATACCACGGTTTAACGTTTCTAGCAAATGTCTCTTGATTCGGTTCTCTTGTTGTCGCATTTCAAGTAGCAAATCTGATCCATCTTCAGGCTCAAACCGTCTTTCCTGCGCGTTTTCACCAAGACTCACTCTTCTGCCTCTGCCTACTTGCACTGTCTCTTTCTTTCTTTGTTCTTCATGAGACACATTTTCCATCTCAGCACATGCATGTGTCTCAAATGCATCCAAAGATGAAAATATCTTGACGCATTTACAGCAGAGGACTGGATCAGGTCTGTCAACACCATCTTGTACGGTCTTTCGTCTCTTGGCTTCAATCTGCTCAACAAGCTCTTCATGAGCACGTTTCATCCTAGCTGGTTTGCATGTATGTGTCACGAACACTTCCAGAGATGGAAATGTCACATCACAATCATGACAGTAGACTGGTGCCATCGTTGTTGCTTCTTCAACTGCTGGAACTGAAATGAAGTAAAATATACGTTTCACTCTTCCTTTTATACCACTTCAATGGTGTGTTGACTCAGCAGAATGTATCACTAGTTGACTAGTTGACATGTTTCACTCATGCTTTTATGCTACTTCCATGTAATCAAAATATGGTGTGTAACTTTGTTCCAAAATGTTAAAATTGCTGACTCAGCAGAATTTTACTTGTGTATATGAATGTCTCACTTACAGTTGTGAAGTTGTACAGCTGTTATACAGCAGAGACATCTAGCGGTGAAGTTAACTGACGGTGAAGTTAAATGGTCTGTCAAATGGTATTCATCCGCCAAATGGTATTCATCCGCCAACTAGACCTGAAATGTGATAAAATGTATTCTCACACACACACACACAGACATGTTTTGCTTCATTTCATAATATAGGATGGCCCTTAAAAGGGCCCGAAATATTTTAGTATATATCAGCAGCAGTTATGGGGTTGTCCCTCATATTCCAACCACACTTGACACTTGCAGTATCGTTGAGTCAGTGTTACTATGCGGTTGTTCCACATAAATGTAATTACTACGTCAGGCTTCACTGCAGTGATCTGAGTTGGAAATTGTAGCACCTCCTCCAAAGCATATGTAATATCAGCTGCTTCAGCTTCATCACGCATATTTACCCAGATGCAAACAGATTCATTCGCTTGAAACGCTGTTAAGTCATCAATGATGATAGCTGGTGTGTTATCCATGATGTGTCTGACAATGTCTGACAATGTCTGACGGTGTCTGAGCCTTGAGACACCACACTTATATACGATTTTATCATGCTGAATCAACGATTTCATCATGCTGATTCGGCAAAAGTTTTTGTTGCTCTCCTGGGGGGGGGGGGGGTCGGTACATAGTATGTCCTGGGGGGGGGGGGTCGGTACATAGTATGTCCTAGGGGGGGGGGGTCGGTACATAGTATGTCCTAGGGGGGGGGGTCGGTACATAGTCTGTCCTGGGGGGGGGGGGGGTCGGTACATAGTATGTCCCGGGGGGGGGGGGGTCGGTACATAGTCTGTCCTAGGGGGGGGGGGTCGTGGCTTTTTAGGGTCTGTTGCCATGGTTACACTGATTGACAGGTCGGGTTCATTGGCTTCATGTTGATTGACTCGGCCAAACCACTTTCGCTCCAGACAGCATCATCTCAGTATGACGCCATGATGACGTCACAGATGGTCGCGCCTATCCTAACGCTTATCATGACTTCCGGTCCAGACATGATGACGTCACTTCCGGTCCAGACATGATGACGTCACTTCCGGTCCAGACATGATGACGTCACTTCCACTCCAGACAACACTTCCGGTCTAGACAGCACTTCCGGTCCAGACATGATGACGTCACGTCCAGACAGTATGACGTCACTTCCAGACATGATGACGTCACTTCCAGACATGATGACGTCATCAAGTGTGGTAGAACTGTCCTTTTCACCCTACTCAATTTCAATGAGAAATGGTTTTTTGAGAAGCCACGGCAAGTTAATTACCAAAGTATCAAAATATTAGGACCTTTCCATGAAAATTCCAGAAGGAGAAACGTTTTCATGAAAATTGGTTTTTGACCGTCTAAAATTGGCTTAAATATAGATCGAAAGCCAGTCACGAAAAAATAGCCAAGTTGGTACCAATGTCCGTCATCTTTAATCAAAATTTCAAGAGATTAAGCTCATTTACCTAGAGCCAGTATCGTTTGCAATAACATTTCTGATGAATCGTAAAAAAAAACAGAAAAACAAACAAACAAACGAGAGAAGCCGACATTAGCACCTATTTGGCTTTAATTTTTGAAATTTTAAGAAGATTATATTTACTGAAATGTGTTTTTGTTTTTCGCCTATATTTTTGGCCAATCACGAAACAAGTAATAGCCAGGCAGGTAGTAATGTCTGCTGCCTTTACGAAACATTTTTTATGAATCAGAAAGAGGAGAAAAATAGCGAATGAGGTATGAATATCCGCTTCTATCATTTCAAGTTTTATAGGATACGATTATAGAACCAGCATTATTTAAGATTTTAGTAACAAGTTTTTCGCCAATATTCCCATAAATTTTACCGAATTGCATATTTTCGAATTTCAAGAGAGCAAAGACTATTTTCCTGGAGGTAGACTTTAGGAAGAAATTGGTGGAAATATTGGTGAAAAACCAATATTTTCCGAATTACGAAAAAAAGTAACAGGCTGGTAAGTACCAATGACCGCTGTCTTCAACTAAAATTTCAACACAATAAGGTATTTCTCTAGTGTTAGTTAAGTTATGACCAGGTACGCAGTAATATTTGTTACCTGTACTTACCTGTACCTGTAAAGCAAAGAGTTCAAGCCGGGACCATGTCTGTCTCAGGGTCGGTTTACCTATATCGATTTCAGCAAATTTAATTTTGTTGTGCACTGGGTTGTGTCACTGGCTTCATCATTTTTGGGCTCCTCACAAAACACGGCCAGCCTGTTGTGACTGACCCGTGAAGAAACGGGGTGTAAAGCAAACTTGAAAGAGTTTCAAGCCGTAGTCATCATAGCTAATGCTCTGTTTGGGGATAACGCAGCCCCGGGGTCCTCCGAACGTCTATAGGAGCGGCTCCGCAAGTGCGAAATGCGCAATGACATCGCTTCCCTCGGGTAGTAGTTTTCTGCGTTGGCTAAATATCAATGCTGTTTTCCAGGAGTGGGTATATTAGCGAGAAACATTTTTTGCGTAAAATCTTAACTAATTTTTGGCAAATTGTCAAAAAAAGTAATAAAGAAACAAAGACAATTGCTTTTTGGCTAATATTTCCGTCAATTTCTGGCGAATTGCAAAAGAGTTATAGATGCTTATGTCCGCTAGCATCAACGAAAATTTAGGATAAAAACCAAAGATACGATTTTCCAACTTAAAACCGTACATATGCACCTGCGCACATGCTATTAACGACCGTTATACTGTTGCTTCTGTAACAAAATCTCCGCCAATTTTTGGCCAGTGACGAAAAAAGTAACATCCGGGCTGGATAGTAATGCCTGCTGAAAGAGGGAAATGACCGATGACCGCTATCTTTACCTCAAATTTCAAGATGCAACACCATTTCTGTGGTGTGAGCTTTTTTCACTTATTCATTTTTGGGTTTTCCGCAACAATTTCCACCAAAAATTCGGCAAATTTTTGGCGAATCACCAAAAAAAAATAAAAGTAATGTAATGCCTGCTACCTTTAACAACTGAAGACATTTGGGTCATTTTTTGTCCTTAAAATCGTTAACTCAGCGAAAATCGCCTAAATATTATTTTCGCCAATATTAGATCCAATATTTGGCGAATCGCTAGGAAGTACGAATGGCCGACTCCCCAATTCACAGATTTAGGACGGTAAGATAAAAGAACTAGTGCTACTAAACATTTTAGTAAGAAATTATTTTTTTTTTTGCCAATATTTTTCGCCAATATTTCGGCGGATTGTGAGAAACAGGTCGGTGGCAATGACCACAATCTGTAACCGAAATATCAAAATAATAAATTCTCTAGTATGAGTTAAGGTAAAAAAAGTAATTACCAGGTAGGCAGTAATGCCTGATAAGTTTGCCTAAAAATCACAAGACAGCGAGACTGTTTTCATTGAGTAAATATATAGACTAATTTTGGCAATTTGAGTTACCAAAAAAGTAAATTGGATGAAATATTGGCCAAATACCTATTTTTTGGAGAGATGCCGAAAAAGTAATGCTAGATAGGTTTAACTTAAAAAGCGTATATATACTTATAAAGACTGCCATAGCCCCGGGGTCAGGGGGCGGCACACTCACACAGCAACTGGGTACCACGAGTGTCCAGCAAAAGTAATAATACCCCATTTTTAGCCAAACGCGGGGTACAGTTCTGCCCTAAAAATTAACCCCATCTCTTCTCCGCGGTTTTTTTTTTTGGACACATAGGTTCGTTTTGTGAATCTAAAGAGTGATCAATTTTTCCACCAGAAGTATTTGTTTTTGTAATGGCACACGCGTAACTGGTGGATAAATGTGCGATGAAGAGCACAGGCCGTAGGGCCTACAAAGCAGGACAGGCGTAAGTCTGCTAGTTTAGCTACGTTAAGGGTAGCTCCAAAGCTACAACATTGGGTGTGGTGGGGCTATGTAACGTGTAGAGCACAGAACACACGGAGCATAGGAAGGAGTGTGTAGCATTGCGAGAGATGCTGTGCGGCTAGCAACATACAGGACTATATGTGGAACAGAGCACGTGCTTTGTGGCTATGTACAGAGTGTGCAGAGGATTCGATGTGCGAAGAACCACTACATAAAGACTATGGAGCAGAGAACGCGCAGTGTCGCCATATGAAATGTGTAGAGCATACGATCTGCGAAGAACATCAATGTGCAAGATGGTGTACGGAGTAGAAAACGTGGGGACACGATCAAAGCTATGTATTAAGTGCAGCAGGAATTACGTCACTTCTTTTACCAGAAGCCCTGCAACTCCTGTTTTACCATAAGGCCTGCCACTCTTCTTTTACCATAAGGCCTGCCACTCTTCTTTTACCATTAAGCCCTGCCACTTCTTTTACCATAAGCCCTGCCACTCTTCTTTTACCATAAGCCCTGCCACTCTACTTTTACCATTAAGCCCTGCCACTCTACTTTTACCACAAGCCCTGCCACTCTTCTTTTACCACAAGCCCTGCCACTCTTCTTTTACCACAAGCCCTGCCACTCTTCTTTTACCACAAGCCCTGCCACTCTACTTTTACCACAAGCCCTGCCACTCTTCTTTTACCATAAGCCCTGCCACTCTACTTTTACCATAAGCCCTGCCACTCTTCTTTTACCACAAGCCCTGCCACTCTTCTTTTACCACAAGCCCTGCCACTCTTCTTTTACCACAAGCCCTGTCACTCTTCTTTTACCATAAGCCCTGCCACTCTTCTTTTACCACAAGCCCTGCCACTCTACTTTTACCATTAAGCCCTGCCACTCTTCTTTTATCACAAGCCCTGTCACTCTTCTTTTACCACAAGCCCTGTCACTCTTCTTTTCCCATAAGCCCTGTCACTCTTCTTTTCCCATAAGCCCTGTCACTCTTCTTTTACCATAAGCCCTGTCACTCTTCTTTTCTCATAAGCCCTGCCACTCTACTTTTACCATAAGCCCTGCCACTCTACTTTTACCACAAGCCCTGCCACTCTTCTTTTACCAGCAGCCCTGTCACTTTTTTTTACCATAAGCCCTGTCACTCTTCTTTTCTCATAAGCCCTGTCACTCTTCTTTTCCCATAAGCCCTGTCACTCTTCTTTAACCATAAGCCTTGTCACTCTGCTTTTACCATAAGCCCCGTCACTTTGCTTTTACCATAAGCCCCGTCACTCTTCTTTTACCATAAGCCCTGACACTCTTCTTTCACCATAAACCATGTCACTTTTCTTTTACCATAAGCCCTGTCACTCTTCTTTTACCATAAGCCCCGTCACTCTTCTTTTACCATAAGCCCCGTCACTCTTCTTTTTACCATAAGCCCTGTCACTCTACTTTTTACCATAAGCCCTGTCACTCTTTTTTTACCATAAGCCCTGTCACTCTTCTTTTACCATAAGCCCTGCCACTCTACTTTTACCATAAGCCCTGTCACTCTACTTTTACCATAAGCCCTGCCACTCTTCTTTTACCACAAGCCCTGCCACTCTTCTTTTACCACAAGCCCTGTCACTCTTCTTTTACCATAAGCCCTGCCACTCTTCTTTTACCACAAGCCCTGCCACTCTTCTTTTATCACAAGCCCTGTCACTCTTCTTTTACCACAAGCCCTGTCACTCTTCTTTTCCCATAAGCCCTGTCACTCTTCTTTTACCATAAGCCCTGCCACTCTTCTTTTACCACAAGCCCTGCCACTCTTCTTTTATCACAAGCCCTGTCACTCTTCTTTTACCACAAGCCCTGTCACTCTTCTTTTCCCATAAGCCCTGTCACTCTTCTTTTCCCATAAGCCCTGTCACTCTTCTTTTACCATAAGCCCTGTCACTCTTCTTTTCTCATAAGCCCTGCCACTCTTCTATTACCGTAAGCCCTGTCACTCTTTTTTTACCATAAGCCCTGTCACTCTTCTTTTACAATAAGCCCTGTCACTCTTCTTTTACCATAAGCCCTGTTACTTTCCTTTCACCATAAACCTTTCAAAAATGAGTGCGGCTAGCTGTAAACCATGGGCTCTTTCCACATTCTGGCTCCCTTCCACTTCCGCCTTTTACCTCTAGCTGCTCCATATTAAAGAAAGGCTGCAGAGTCCCACACTATGAACTCCATGGGCAACCCTTGTTTATTTTGGCTCAGCTAGTTTCACACCATGAGCTCCACCAGCAACCTTTTCTTTTTACTGGGGACTCTTCACAGCCCAGCTCCTTCTCTATTCTGCGCTCGTTTTACATCCCAGCTACCTTTTTATTTGTGTAGCTAGCTTCAAGGGTAACCTTTTTTATCTGGGCAGCTAACCACACACCACATAGCTTCGGAAACAGGACAATTCCCGCGGGGACTTTTCCCGCGGAGGACTGTTCCTGACCTAGGGCATTTCCCGCGGGGGTTTTTTCCCCGACCTAGGACTTTTCCCGACCCAGGACATTTCCCGCGGATGAAAAAAAACTAACAAAAAATAAAACTAATTTATTGCAATTTTTATTTAGTAATTTAAACTTGGACTACATGTTCTCAATTCTGTTCTCTCCGGTCTCTCATGTTTCTTTTTTTTCTATTATCAACAAGTTGTAGTGGATTATGCTGCAGGTGCAGGGTATATTGTGATTCAGTTAAATGCAATTAAAACTTAATTCACAAATGTGTGATGGATTAAAAAACAGCAAAAGATGCCACTGGTAATAATCCAAAGAAGCCTAGATAATGTTCGTTGACTAATTTCTTGACTCCGGCCTGTAATGGGTTATACAGGTGCAAGCTTCAATGGTTGTTATGTCAACAGTTGGGCTATTCGACTGCAATTAATGATAACCTCTGCGTGTGATGGATTATAATCCAAAGAAATCATGGTTAGGTTCGTTGATTATATTTTCGACTCCGGCATATGATGGATTTATGCCCGGAGTCGCCTAGATTTCTCCGTAGTACATTATTTTTGTTATAAATACAGGGCGAGCAAGCTATAAAATCATACATTCCTAAAAATGGAATACTTGACATCTACCAGAGCTTGTACAGAAAATTTTTTTGCTAGTTTTTTTTTTCATCCGGGGGAAAAGTCCTGCGCGGGAAATGCCCCGCGGGAAATATCCTAAGTCCGGAAAAATCCTCCGCGGGAAAAGCCCACGCGGGTATCCTAAGTCGGGAAAAGTCCTCCGCGGGAAAAGTCCACGCGGGTAAAGTCCGCGTGGGAAAAGTCCCCGCGGGAAGTCTCCGCGGGAAATGTTTCCGCGGGAAATGTCCTAGACTCTATAGCTTCATGTGCAACCTTTTTTCACTCCGCGCTCTTTTTACATCCCAGTTACCCTTTTTATTTGGGCAGCTAACCACACGCCATACTTCATGTGCAACTTTTTTTCACTCTGCGGCCAACTTTTTTTCACCAAGAGTTTTAAAAAGGTAGTTAGAATGTAAAAAGAGCCCAGTTAGGATGTAAAAAGAGCACAGTTATTATATTTTGACTTTTTAAACTGGGCAGCCTATCGCATGCCGTGAGCTCTAACTAATTCTTGTAACTGTTTACCCACCCACCGACCCAAGGTCGCCTACAGGATTTCCAAGTGAAAGTATAACCAACCCAAGAGGTCATCGAGTAGGGAAAAACACCATTTTCAGGTGTTTTCAAAAACCGTAGGGGTATGAGCATAGTTTTCGGAAGTGATAAAAAACCACGCGCGCTGTATTATAGGTTTGAAAACAGTTTTCAGACGGGGCGGTTTGACACTAAAAGACACTTAAAGCATGTACACACTTCAGAAGTGAATGGAAGCGAGCGTGCAGAAGGTGAATGGGAGGAAGATCTGGAAAACCCTATAAAAGCACCTGTCACGGAAACGTCAGATGAGTCTTCTATTGAAAGTCAAAGAGTTGGCATGGGTGAAAATAATGTACATGCTTGTATAGAATACGGTGCATTATACAACAGCCAAGAAGCTTTGTTCAAACATATAAACCATTGTAGCGAGGACAACGATGACAGCAGTTCTGAAAGTAAGTCAGAAATAGACTCTGTTTGATATGATATGGTCCAAGAAGTATATAATGACTATCATGGCAAATTTCAAGAAAAGGTTTTAAAATATGAAGAACAAGGACTGAAGATGCGAGTGAAATAACAAGTGATGACCTTCGATCCATTTATAAGCATGAACTAAAACAACTGTTTATGAGACTATTCAAATATACTCAACGTCTAGAACAAAGCCAACGTTATCAAAAGATTTTATATAACTTTAATTACTTTGTTGATGAAAAATAAGTATTCAAAGGGCTATAACAAGAAACGATGCATTCTTTGAAGAGCTTCTAGATGAGGTGGAGAGTGATGAAAGCAGCGACGAAGAAAGTGATGTGGATGAGGAAAGTGAGGTGCAAAAGAGTGAAACAGATGAAGAAAAATAGACTTATTTGACCACACTTTATAATAAAGACTTTGTAAATCAACAAATGTTGTAATAGTTTATTGATTTAAGCGCTGTGTATTTAAGTGTATTAATAAAACGATTCAATTTATGTCTTGCTTTTTTATGTGTAAACGCAGTTTCAACGTTCTTCACATATTCAACGTTCAGTTTGTCCTTCATTTAAGACAAAGTCCTGCTGAACAGATTGGTAAAAAATGGTTGAAATCGGTCCAGTAGTTTTAAAATTATATACGATTAAAATTTTCAGGTAAATGACGTCTTCCGTTACGAATGAATGACGTCATCAATAAAAATGTGAAGTCTTCCTAAGCACTATGTGGAAAAGATGGCTGAAATTGAATGAACTGATTAAAATTTTGAGTATATGACGTCATCAATGACGTCATCAGTAACGTCAACTATAAACACTTGAGGTCTTCCTGAATACTATGGTGAAAAGATGGTTGAAATCGGTCCAACAGTTTAACAGTTTTAATGTTATACACAATCAAAAATTTTAGGTAAATGACGTCATCAATGACGTCCGAATGTGCTCAAGTGGGATGACGAACGTGCCCCGATGGCGTGACGAAATCATGCATCTTCGAGCGTGCTCAGATGAGATGACGAAAGTACATGACGAAATCATGCGTCATTTCGTCTCTCAATGCTTTGAAGAAATCATTTACATTCACTTCCGGAAACTGTGCTCATACCCCTAGGGATTTGAAAACACAAACCGCCTCGTCTGAAAACTGTTTTCAAACTTACAATAGCGCGCGTGGTTTTTTATCACTTTCGAAAACTGTGCTCATACCCCCCTATGGGTTTGAAAACACCTGTTCTGATACCCCCGCTGATTTGAAAACACCTGAAAATGGGGGTTTGAAAACACCTGTTTTCAAACCCCCATTTATACCCTACTTCATCGGTATGAACACTCCAATCCAACCAACCCAAGAGGTCATTGATATGGACATTCTCATCCAACTAACAGAAGAACCAACACTCCCATCCAGTTTCATTTAAACATCCACATATCGCATAAAACAGTATCAAAAGTAAAAAACTGGGCGGACTCGTTTTCATAATATCTAAGACCAACAGTTAGGATGTTTGTGTTGATTTGACCTTTCGATAGACGATCGTAGGGGTGGGCCTTCCGCCCTTTGAACAAGATTTCGCGGAGTCAACACATATATGCCTCTCCTGAGCTAGTCCCATGGGTTAGACACACATACAGACAGCGGATGATTGGAACAGTCCCATCAACAGGAGTCGGCGATGCTAAAACCCCTACACCAATTGATGCCCCCGAAGCCTTTTGCTACAATTACTGAAACCCCTACACCAAGTGAGTCCCCGAAACCTTTTGCTACAAGTACTATCATGTACATAATCTTCAGCCAATCTCCGTTTGTTCATTTTGCTGTAGAGTTAATTATCCAAGAATCCATTTCATGTTTTGATTGAGCCATACTCATTCTTCTCAGCTTTGTTTCTTTCAAAATTAATGTTGGCAACGCGTGTTCATGACTTTTCCTTTACTGGTAACGAGTGTTCATGGCTTGTCCTTTGCTGTAACGCGTGTTCATAGCTTATATTTTGCTGGTGACGCGTGTTCATGGCTTTTCCTTTGCTGTAACGCGTGTTCATAGCTTATATTTTGCTGGTAACGCGTGTTCATGACTTGTTCTTTGCTGGTAGCGCGTGTCCATGCGTTGTACTTTAATGGTAGCGCGTGTTCATGGCTTGTCCTTGGCTGGTAGCACGTGTTCATGGTTTGCACTTAACTGCCCAGATAGCAGTCCCACATGGCGACTATGCATAATATATGTGGGTATTCCCACGTACCCAGGCATAAATAATGTGTATTTTGCTGGGAAATTCCCACGTAGTTACGTGGGTTTTAGGAGAATTTGAGACTCTTTCCGATGTGTATTATGCACATGTGAACTCATGCATTTTATACGCATATATTTCCATGCATTTTATATGTGGGAATTCCCGCGAATACTAAGCATGGAATTTTAAAGGGACGACCCACCCTGGACATACACGATAACTCCATCGAATACACAGACATGTATCTTTATAACTATAGTTCATTTATAAAGTACTCCTTAAAGGAATTTTAAGCATAAATTTTTTAGTGAAATTGGTATTTCCATGTCTAACTTTCTATT
Organism: Protula sp. h YS-2021; assembly: GCA_949752745.1. Taxonomy (NCBI): domain Eukaryota; kingdom Metazoa; phylum Annelida; class Polychaeta; order Sabellida; family Serpulidae; genus Protula; species Protula sp. h YS-2021. Next base: position 86,363,537 of record OX457024.1, on the reverse strand, counting down.
ATACTTAGAAAAAAGGCAGCCCTCCACCAAAGTATGTAGAATGTAGCAAAATTTAAATATATTATCGCTCAATGGCGGCTGTTTCCGGTCTGCGATAATAAGCCCACATTGTCAGACTGCGCATAATATACGTGTATTTTACATGGGGATGCCCATATGGGAAATCCCACGTAAAATATACGTGTAATATACAAATGACTTCCAATGAAATTTTACGTGGGAATTCAAAAGTATAATATACATATAATATGCGTTAATTACCCATGCATTTTAGAAGTGGGCAATTCTACGTATATTATACAGTGGAATGCCCACGGTGGGCATTACGCGGGAAAAACCATGCAGTTTACGCGTGTATCTACCCGTGCATTTTATACGTGGGAAAGCCTATGTATATTATATGTAGAGTTTACACGGAAATCACACCGTGGGAATGTCCACGTATATTACACATATTTTCTATGTGGCCCTGCCAACGTCCCACATTCCCACCTAAATCCCACCTAAAAACAACGCGGTTTATACGTGGGACGAAAAATTATGCTAACTGGGTGGTAACGCGTGTTCACGGCTTGTATCTTGCTTTCTACATTCCTGGTAACGCGTGTTCATGCCTTATACTTTGTTAGTGGCGCGTGTTCATGGCTTGCACTTTACTGGTGACGAGTGTTCATGGCTTGTCCTTTGCCAGGTTTATGTCTATGTAAAAAAGATTGTACAAAACATAAAAAACACCCTGAAAAAACAAACAGGAAGAAACAGTTTGGCACTTTGCATTCTTGCAGAGTGACTGCAAAATAAACTTTTCTACATTAACATAAAATAAAACTTTTAATGGACCAATATCACTATAGTTCAGTGCAATTAAGCAAACCAGCTGGAGGGGGGGGGGAGGGTGGTGTGAGGGGGGCTCTTTTGAGAAGTTACTTTTCTGGCGATTCGCCAAAAATTAGTAGATCTTGTTCTGCTAAAAACCGCACGCAATATAGATCCCTCCAACCGCACAGATTATAGATCCCTCCAACCGCACAGATTATTGATCCCTCCAACCGCACAGATTATTGATCCCTCCAACAAGTTCGTTGACTTTTTTTTCAGCTGAAAATCTGTTCACCCCTAGACCTTTCTTTTCAACTAAAAAAGAAGAAAAAAAAACAAATATACCGAATCTAGCCAGGGATGGGGTTGAAAAACTATTACGTGACACCTACTCGGCAGTTTCCCTCAATGAAGAAGGGGTTGGGCAAATTTTTATGTCTGAAAATTTAGTCCTTATTAATGATTTCAATTTTGATATAAAAGAAAAAAAGAACCAAAATTCTTAGAAGAAATTTCCTGAAATTATTTGTTGCGTATGGCTTATCACCACACCATGTAGTACACATTCACATTTCATTAATTTTTTAAAGATTTTAATTGGCTGCTGGGTGCAATGTCCCTGGCCATCCTTGTTTTGGTCTCTAAAACTATGAACTAAATAACTTTTTGGTAAATTTTAGTTAATTTAAAAGAACTACCTTGATGACAGATATTCCGTTCCGGAAATGCAAGTTATACAAAAATGGCATAGTGAGCCTTTTAGCAGCATATTTCTTCGTCATTTCGTCTGCAACAAAAATGTTTTCCACACCTTACAAAGCATATGGCGATATGTAAAACTACACAGTTCTATACACATCCTTGGGCCAGTTTTTGTGGAGACAGGCCACTATCTCTAATTGTCATCCTTAATGCTTTCTGTTTCACTATGGAACTTCGGTGCTTGACGTCAGGCACACCGATTACGGCGGCTATATTAGGACTTGCTAAAGGCACAAGTGGGAAAACAGAAAGAAGAATGAAAAGTGGGAAAAAAGAATGAAAAAAAAAACAGCAAAAGAAGAGCTAGAAAGACAGAAATACCGATTAGTCGCCTCCTACGACATGCACGGAACAGAAGGCAAACGGAACTATGAAACTAAAAATAAATAAATAAATCTGCAACCTGAATAGCGTGTAGGAATTCCCTACTGGAAATCTCGTCTCTCAGGGCTTGGGACAGTCTGTCGTATGTTAACATAATCCGACATTTTATAGCATATATCTGATCATTTCGTCTGCAACAAGGATACCAGTGTACCAGCTGGGATGTCACATATTCATTTGTATCTTACTTTACAGAACTATTTTGCAAATGTGGGATCCTTCACATGTCGACTTTATATGGCTTATATCTGAAATATTTAGAATTTCCAACATTTCATGTTTTCTCTAGAATATCCAAATAAATGTTTTATATTAATTAAAAATTCTGATACCTGGACAGGCGTTCCTTTCTGGAAATATCGCCTCTTGTGTTTGGGACCGATTGTACAATCAGCTTTTGTGGGGCAGCATATTTGCCCATCATTTCGTCTTCAACAAAGAAGTACTGAGAGAACATCACTATAAAACACACAGACAGATCTCACGTGTGTGACGGTCCTTCCCCCATCTTTACATTAACCACGCCCTACCCAGTCAACAATTTCTTATTTTTCCCGTTAATATTCAGTGTTGACTTGCTTTAAAATACAAACATCTTCTTTGAGTTAAACCTTGTATCAAATATACAACTAAGATATCGACGAAGGATTGTTATCTTGGCATGTGACAGTGCATCAGCTTTATTTTTGAACAAAAACAACTGTTGAATACTGAAACCACATGACTGCACAGGCAATATTGTTAACATAACAAAATTAAAAGATTAGTAACTTAACAGAAAACTAGCAAAACTAGAATGACGGCAACTCCATAGAAATAATATGGTTACATAACTTCCAGATCTCCCAAATCATTCCAAAATACAGCAAACTTCCTACCAACGAGAGGACTACCCCTGGCTCAACCACGAGAATGTATGCGTGGAAGTTAGGAAACTTCACCCACATCAGCTGTGAGTGGCGGCCGATCAACTGAAGCAAGGGTAGCTGAAATGGGGGTACCCAACCCCCAACCCCTCACCTCCCACATTGCCCATTACTAGATGTACGTGACCCAGATATAAAATCACAAATGAACACCCAACCCCTCACCTCACACATTGCCCATTACTAGATGTCCGTGGCCCAGAAATAAAATCACAAATGAACACCCAACCCCTCACCTCACACATTGCCCATTACTAGATGTCCGTGGCCCAGAGATAAAATCACAAATGAACACCCAACCCCTCACCTCACACATTGCCCATTACCAGATATAGGTTGTCCAGAAATAAAGTCACAAATGCAACGATTGGATATACTACAAAACCCGGGCGTTTCCAAGAAAGACCCTACTAAGAGAAGGCTGAAATCAGGTTAAATAGTATTCATGGTATCGCTTGTTTTTGCAAAATTTCACAAAAGACGTTTGCGAACAGCACACATGCAAAATAATTTTGCATGATACATTTTTTACCTAAACCCTAACGCGATAGTCATTTTTCCATATTTTTCTTACAAAAAAGTTTATTATGTGAATTAAACAAAAATCGAAAATCTCTGTCAAGTTGCGAAGCTTGCCCCAATCAAGTATAACCGATGTGCTTGCCATAGCCTTTCACCCTTCATTGAGATCCAACCAATCGTAAACACGTATTAAGAGCGGTGTCGCATTATACTAAAAGGAAAGGCAGGCACTACTGTTCAAGTTAAAACAAGTTAAAATACTTTTTGCAGTTTCTTGTTTGTTAATTTGCTTGGCGTTTAACGTCCCATTCTTCAACTAGGATGGTCATATTAAGACGCATTAGCTAAAGGAAAAAGTGGGAAAAAGAAGGAAGAAAGAAGAAATAGTAAAAGGAGAGGTAGAAAGAAATTCGGATTAGTTGATTCTTACGACTTCCGCGTAAAAGAAGGCAGCGCGTCTATTCTTAAGATTTCTCCAACCCACGGAGGAGTTTCATTGCAATCCGCGCGGAATAATTCAATCGTAGTGTTTGTAGTACAGTTTATAAAAGTTTCGTCACTTTTGCATAATCTAAAGTGCAGAAAACGGACACTATTAACATTATTGAAGTGTGCTTTATATATGAATTCACAGCCTGTAGGATGTAAATTTATCTACATTTGTCAGAAAAAAATATTAAATAAAACTTTTAGAAAGAAACGGAATAAGTGAAGTAAGGGCTGAAAATAATCACTTAGTGATATTCTAATCTAATAAAAAGAAAATCTACTGTTAATGTTGTTCAGATAGCTACTGCGGCATGGTAACAGGCACAGGGTTGTTGGAACAAATGCATAATATTATTCATATGCCCTTTGAATTGAAAGTATGTGGGAAATGTTGAGTGATCCGAGTTATTTATAGCTGTGTGTGAAGCATCTTCAGTTTATTTTTCTATGTAAAGATTACTACTCTCAGCTCGTAGACAATTTTAAACGTCATTTCAATTGCAGGTTCAAACAACCGCTAGTTCGTAGATACGACTTCGTTCATAGAAGTGAAATGATTCCGTGAGAAAATAAGATAAAATTACTTTTGTGAGAAGATCAGATTACTTTTGATTAACGAGATGACTAAATTCATGAAATTCTGGATCTGCAGTCTACTTTGTTAAAAACACTCTTTGCTCGCCAATACGTGACTACAGCAAAATGTTTGGCATCAAATGTGTTTGGGGACAATGTAGATTTTCAAAAAATACAGAACTTAATCACAGATAAAAAATTACTATGAATGTTCCTGCATTTCCGAGTGGACACCGTTTTGCCGGGTTTCGTTTGTATCACTATCTTAAATCTTAAATCACATGCAACCTAAGTCTTTCCCATTGTTATTTTTACATCACCTTGAGTCAGGTGATGATTAATGGGAAACGATATGAACATTTGTGAACAATGATCGAAGACGATGGGGGATATGAGAATCAACGACAAATCCACCGCCTACTCCAACAGTTTACGAGGTTTTTACCCCTGCGCCAGTGACTCATTGGAGAATTTGAGCGTAATGAGGGATGACGGTTCCAAGCAGCGGGGTGACATTTTATGAGCTGCTGCCGGACCTTTCCCAGCAGCTGGCGGGTTTTTACGCCGTCGCCAAGACAACTGAGAAAAATGAGTCTACGTTTGTCTATAGTGATAACTACAAAAAAAAAAACAAAAAAAAACAAAAAAAACCGGCAGTAAAAAGGCATGTGCTTGAAAATGTAGGAAAATGTCATGGTCATATTTTTACCTGTGTTGAGTTACGTATTTGCCGAAAATCTGTGAATGTCGCCAAAACATGATCAGCCAAAACAAATTGCTATAGTCAAGCAATAGTCAAGCAAACAACGATCTTGTTCGTTAGAACTCCGGGCGACAAATTAAAAAATCGCACCTTGAATTACAACGTTAATACAAAGGCCATTATCATAATTGAAACTAGTTCCTTGTCCACATAATAAATTTGCAGAACTTTTGCCCTCGCATACCTCAGTAGTAACTATGATATCTAGTTGATTAGTTTTTCGCATAATTTGAGCAGGAAACCCTGCATTTCCCATATACTTTCATCAAATGGCAGACAAAAAGTAGAATGGCAAAAATTAGTCGCGCCAAAAATATCCCCTCCGGTACATTCGCACATTGATTGCACATAAGGTCAGCATGATAAAATATATCTCCATGCTCGGTTAAAATGTGTTTAAATTTGTACTTACTGATGAGTCCAAAAAAAAAAAAAAGAACAGATATGCCCTCCTCGATGAACTCATACAGCGTTCAGTCTTATTCCCTACACCTTTCGAAGGAGCCATATTTGGCTAGTTTCCTTTTCGATGAAAAAAAACCTTTCCTTTTACAAAATACACCACAGCTTTGAATATGTATTCTACACGTGGTTAGTCCGATTGAAACATAACGGCAAACACATCAATTTTAATTCTCTTCTTATGACATAACTATAAAACTTGCCTAAAATGTTCACTGTTCGAAAAGAATATCTACTTAACAAAGCTAAAAGAAGTCCCAAAGCTAAAGGAAGGTAAAGGCCGATTTGCCATTGCGTTCTGACACTTCAAAAAATACAAACGTGACACGTTTTGACACTTTGCAATAAGCTGTGACACTTTTTTTACATGTTCGTAATATTTGAGACACTTTTTTCACACCCTGTTTGACATGTTATGACACACGTTGACCTGTGACATATTTGCTCACGCTCTGGTAGTCTATAATACATTTCGACACGCTGTAATACGTTAAAATACTTTGGCATTTTGATTTTTTTAAGCTTGCTGAGAAACTACGACATTTTTAACATTTGACAAGCCTGTTTCTGAATTTGCGCGAGCAGCCGTTGGTATCTTTTTTTCTTGACAGTGAACGGGTTTTTGTGTCATCTACTCAGCTGACACTACGGGCCCTAGGGCCACGAAACTTGGGACTTAGGTAGAACTTAATATAAACGTGGGCGTGACACTTTTTATTTTCTCCTTCGATTTCGTTTTCTTATTTAAAACGCCATGTGAAAAGAGTGTATTTTTTGCAAGTAAATGCGGAGCATTTATCGCATAGCACAACACACAGTTGCTTAGCTTTGTGCGACCTCTCACTGCGTAAATAGATAACACGGCGTATGCCTGCTCAGTCAATAAAACCTTAAGCCAACAAAAACCAAACACTACTCGGCTTATAAGACGTATTCAAGCTGTATTGTTTGCAATATATTATTCAACAAATAACCCATTGAAGGAAGTATTTTTGCGTTTTAATATTTGTCCAGCGAAATGAGGTTCTAGTTTGTTTTACTTTTGCTCTTGTTTTACTTTTTTGTTTTCCTGAAGTAGATTTGGCCGTCTTTAAGCAATATCTTTGGCAATGTTGACGGAATCTAAAAACAATATCTTGGTGGAAGATCTTTTGGAAAAAATTCCTGCCAAATTACAAAACAGCAACACTTTGACATGCTATGATATGCTATGACACGCTCTGACACACGATATGCCAAGTTGTGACACGCTCTGACACACGATATGCCAAGTTGTGACACGCGATGACACGCTTTAAATCCGTTGCCGGGCTACGGGACGTTTTGTTAGAATTACAAAGCAATCGGTCCACCGCTCCCCCCATCCCCCCCCCACCATCCCCACCATTCACCCCATCCCCACCATTCCCGCCCCACCATCCCCACCATTCCCCCCATCCCCACCACCATCCCCACCATTCCCCCCATCCCCACCATTCCCGCCCCCATCTCAGCCCAAAGCTGAAGCTTCAGTTGATTGACGGCCACCCACAGCGGATGCAGGTGAAGCCTCCCCTTCCCCACATACACCCTCACGGCATCCAGGCAGTAGGCCTCGCGGAGGTAGGTAATTCGCTGTTTTCTGGTATGACTGAAAAATCCGAAGATGATGTACCTATCAAATCAACGAAGTAGCCATCAGAAGATACGTTATTTATAAATAGCAACCACCAGACAGTAAAGGTTAGTCAGGAAAAACAGATCATTCAAAACGAGAATGTCCAGAGACATTGTGACCAGCCGAGATATATTTCAAGCTAACATGATAGCCAGAAAGAGTCAAAAACTAGTTACCATTTTTTTCAGATTTGTCTTTATCTGATCTCTGACGGATCTCAAAAAGTAATTTTCAAAAGCCCCCCCCCCTCCCCCCCCCCCCCTCCTTGGACTACGCCTCAAGGCAATCTGATTATTTGCGAAGTAACCATTGTGAAAAACTGGATCCCTGAAACTTTTAAGGGCCAGTTTCTGAAGAACATTCTTGTAAAAGTTAGAAGAAATCCTCTCAAACTGACGGAAGTAACATATTGGGAAAAATGGCTAAAAAATTAAAAAGTGCTACCGTTTGGCCATATTTGGCAAATCGCAAAAAAAAATCCAAAATAGAACCAGCTAGTAAATACGATACAAATATGAAAGCAATTCGATTAAAACTGTGGGAGAAAAATATTTTTGAAAATTGGCTACGAAATTTTAAAAATTATTCAAAATTTTCCTCCATTGTTCGGCTAATTTTTAGCAGATCGAGTAAGGATAATTTACAGCTACCTAAATAACGCCCAGGCCAAATTTAAACGCAATCTGATAAAACCGGTGGGAGGAAAAGCATTTTGAAAACTGGCTGCCAAAAATTGTAAATGCTTCCCATTTCGCCAGTTTCTGGCGGATCGTCAATAACAGCACTTAAAAAAAAACAATTCTCAGAGAATACTCGCGTTACATTTGAAAAGAATCAAATTGAAATTGTGGGAAAACGACCATGTTGAAAATTGTGGGAGTAGAAGCATTTCGAAAATTGGCTGCCAAAAAAAAAAAAAAAGCTCGGTTTAGTCAATTTTGTTGGATCGCCAATTAAATATTTAATCGAGCATCATCTGGTGAACACTAATGCAAAATTTTAAAGCAATCCGTTCAAAATTGTAAGAGAAGAAAGATTTCAAAAATTGACTACCAAAAAGAAAACATACAGCTTCTCCCCATTTTTGCCAAAAATACTAACTTTTCGCTAATATTCCCTCCATTTTTTTTTATCAAATCGTCAAAAACAAAGTAACAGCTAGAGGGACATTTATTTCACAACCTTTCATGAAAATTAGTTTTGGGAATATATTTCCGCCAATTTTTGAAAAATCACAAAAAACAAGAACAGCAAGGAAAGTGTAAATGACCGCTATCTTTGACTAAACTTTCAAGAAATAAGTCCATTTCTCTGGTTTGAGTTAGATTTTATTGATTGTTTTTTGGTTTTTCGCCAAAATCTTCTCAAATTTCTGTGTAATCACCAAAAAAGTAATAGCCAGATAGCTAGTAATGCCTGCTACCTTCATTTTAAACTGCTGGACAGTAAGGCTATTTTCCTGAAGGTAGTTAAGATTTTGCTGGAAACATTTTTTCGTCAATATTTCCTCCAAAAGTAGGTACGAATGCAAGAGCGTAAGATTACATAACTAACGTTACTCAAGATTTTGGTAAAAATGGGTTTTTAGGCAATATTTCCGCCATTTTTTTCCGAAACACGAAAAGCAGTAAATGCTATTGGCCCTATCTTTAACAAAAATTTCAAGGCAGTAAGACCATTTTTCTAGCGTGGGTTAAAATGTTATTGATTTTTTTTTTTCGCTTAAATTTCCTGCAATTTTTGGCGAATCGCCAAAAAAGCAATAGCTAGGTGGACACTGATACTCCCTAACTTCTACCAGAATTTCTGAACCTTAGGATGAGATACGGTTTAAAGAAATTGGTTTTTGGCCAATATTTCATCCAATTAATTTTTTGGCGAATTGCCATAAAACTAACAGCCCGGTAGGTACTTATATTCGCTACTAACAACCAAAATTTCAAAACATTCAGGCTAAAAACCTAGGAGAAAATATAATTTTTCAACTCAAAAGCGTACATACGCACATACTGTCAAAGATTATCATAGCCCCTGCTTTTGTAAGAAGTTGGGGCTAAAAATATCTACCATTTGGCCAATTTTTGGCGCATTACCGAAAAAGGTAATTTTTAAGACAATTCTGCGTAGAGAATATTCACACAGAATTGGAAGGGAACGAATTCGAAATTTTGAGAGAAGTATTTTAAGTATAAGGTTACATATGCGCATGCGCACATACGGAGATACCTAAATCAGTACATACAGACGGCGGACGCCTCCCACTGATGTGATAAAACCAGCTCGACCATGCCGGTTAGTCCAAAATAATACATTATTCAAGAACAGATTAATCTAGGAAAAGAACACTAAAGAACAGAGACATATTAATTTAGAAAAAGAACACTTAAAACAGAAATAGGTGGATCAAGAAAAAGATAAGTTGGACACAGGTTATTACAAAAGCAGTTATCAGCTGGAACGATCTGGTTAGTTAGTTATATATATATATACTTAACGTATACTGAACACATATAAATACTTCTTCCATACATAAATAAAAGGGTGAAGGGTATATACAATTTTTATCACCATCCCCAAGATGAGCACAGGCAGATATTTACTGTACTTGAAAGGTCAATTTAAGCTGACTGCCAGAAACCTTAACGCTTAATATTAACAAATGCAAAATCTGGCCTGTGTACAGGATCAGGTAACGACTTTCAGTTTTCTCTGGTTGGATTTCAGCGTGACGGTCCGTCGGTCAGGGCACAGCCGTTGTAGTGAAAAATCACTCTCTGTTGAAACAAATGAAAATGCATTTTACGCGGTGGAACTTTGCAAGAGAGCATGTACTAAAAACGAACTCGTAAGTGTTAGTCGGTGTTATGTTAATCTTTATGCAAAATATCTGCAATTGTGAAGACAAACTAGACCGTTTTCGCTACTGAGTAGCGAAAATTACATTTGGGCCAAAAAAAAAAATAAATAAATAATAAAAAAAAAAAAAATTCGAAATTCTTTAAATTTTTTTGAAAGTCATGCCGAATTTCCACTTGCATCAAAGCACCCCCTAACACAGCTTTTGAATATTATATCCCAGGAAACATTCTGACGTCGATAAAAAGTCGATCTGAGGCTGCGTCAATGGCCCGACGTTGATGAAACGTCAAGATGTTCAAATTATAACAATGTCATACGCATTAATTTTACGTCATATTGCAACAATGCTGCTACAAATGGTTCGCTCTTCGTTTGACGTTTGATTTGTTTTGGCGTTTTTGTTTTTGTTGTTTTTTTGTTTTTTATTTTTTGGACAGTTAGTGAAACCCAAAATGGCAAAATAAAAGAAACAACAGAATTATTTAATTCGTATTTAGAAATAATTTTAGCTTCTTTTGAAAGCAAAGGCAAAACTGTTTATAATAATAATAACAATGTCAATTTTTTCGGATCCGGAAAATTCTTAGTCACTGCACTGCGAAAGGGTCCGGAGAAGCCGTGTACAAAATTTGAAACGAATCAATCTATTAGTGTGGCCTGTAGGGGCGTAAGAGTGCCGTTTGTAGGCTGAGTCCAGTGCCGATTTTCAAAAGTCCGCCATTTTGTCAATTGTTTCCGATCCCTAAAATTCTTGGTTACTGCACTGCGAAAGGATCCAGAGATGTCGTGTACAAAATTTGAAACGAATCAATCTATTAATGTGGCCTGTAGGCGCGTGAGACTACAGTATATATGTTACAGCGGATCTGTAGAATCAGCGAATCTGCAGATCCGCTGAAAATTTGAGAAACTGTAGATGCGCTGGTTCGACCAGCGAATCTATGATCCGCTGAAAATTTTAACGGATCTAGCAGATCCCCTGATTTGGGGCAGGGAAAATTCTACAGATCCGCTGAAATGATTGACAAAGCTAAAGTACTGTTTATATTGAGTATTATATAGCCCATAATAAAAGACATTGTTTTCATTGAAATGCCATTTGAAGCACGTTGATTGTACTTCAATGCTAGTGTTACTTTCCATGATCGTAGGTCATAGAAATTGCAAGCTTCATAACTTGTGATCTTATAAGAAAGCAGTCGTACATATTATATGATTGTATTGGAGTGGTATTTGCTGAAAAATAATTGCAATTTAACAATACAATGAACATAAGTACACTTAATTCGATCTGTTTCGGGTTCTCTGGAGTATATCAATTTGATCTGTGCTCGTTCAATTTGATTACCGAAAACAACGTAAAATTAAATGCAGAACTTTCACTGAGGCAAGCAGTTCAGTTTGAATCAACGTGTGGTGGACAGGGGCTTGTGAAGTTCAATTGTGCTGGTAGTAAAAGGTGTCAGACGAACAGATGTAAGTGTTTAAAGGCGAAGGTAAAATGTAACTTGAGATGTCACTCTAGCCTAGCGTGTACAAACAAGATGTCACCGTCCTCAATTGCAACTGGAGCTTCATTATTGATGAATGAGTTTTTTCAGAGTTGCTAATTATAAGAGTAAATTTTGCTTTTAAGTCATGACCACAAGTACTAGTGCTTCTATGATCAGTTCCATTATCGATGAAAGGGTTTCCCAAGAGTTATTGATTGCATGAGTGAATTTTAAGTAATAACCACAGTGGGTTTTAAGTAATAACCACAGATAGAAGTTAGTACTTGAGCTGTTTTTTAATTGCAATTGGAGCAGTGGCAGTGGTTCTATAACGCCAAACGTCATACGTTTTAATATAAAACAGATCATAAATAACTTATTTGTATTAATAATGTGGTTGTGTGTTTGTATTAATAAAGCGTTGCAAAATAACGTCTTATTGCATTAGTAATAACAGCACCGCTTACACATTAATACCCTATATTTCGGCCATACTACTCAATATCAACAGTACTTTAGCTTCGTCAATCATTTCAGCGGATCTGTAGAATTTTTCTCGGCCCAAAATCTGCGGATCTGTTAGATCCGCTAATAAAATTTTCAGCGGATCTACAGATTCGCTGGTCGAACCAGCGTATCTATAGATTCGCCGAAATTTTCAGCGGATCTACAGATTTGCTGATTCTACAGAATCGCTGTAACATATACGATAAATCCAATGCCGATTTTCAAAAATCCGCCAATTTTTTGCATGTCCTAAAACTTCTTGGTCACTGCACTGCGGAAGGATCCAGAGAAGACGTGTACAAAATTTGAAACGAATCCATCTATTAATGTGGCCTGTAGGCGCGTGAGACTGAAGCGTGACAGACGGACAGACAGACAGACGGACAGACCGGAAAGTTCAAAACTATATCCCTCCTTTCCACGGGGGATAAATACTAAATGAAGGACAAAACAGAAATAGGTGAAAAACCAAATGTTCATAACTTTCACTCATTTATGATGTGAATACAACTTGCAAGCATGGAGCTGAGCATCTTCCAGCGGCCTCAAACAAATAACAAGAGAATATTAAGAAAATAAAGGCTTAAATTTGAATGTATTAATCTTTTTGGAAATTAAAAGTATAGTTTTCGTAAATACAAGGCTTTTATTTTTGCATTTTTTGCAATAAATCGCTCCTATTGCTCGATTTAATAGTTGCAAATAAACTTAAATGCTATTTAATTGATCATTTTCACAGCATTATTTTTTTAAAGCCAACACTCACATACCTCTGTTTTCTTTTATGTTCAACCAGAGAGCTGCCCACTCTCCAAATTGCCGAAGATAATCAAACAACTTTAGAAGATGGAACAAGCGAGTTCAATTGTAAGTTAGATTTTGCTCTTCTTATTGCATAAGTCATAATCAAATAATACTTTTCTCATCCGAAAAATCTTAACAGTGCCCCTGAAGGTAAAGTTTCGTGATTTTTAAAATAATTTCTATACATTAAAACGTCTTGAGATATAAGATTATCATCCCTATTTCTTGTACTTTATATGTTATGGGTACAACAAAGGCAGTAGCAATAAAGGCAACAGCCACAAGAAGAAACCTAGGAAGAGGAAAAATGCCGAAGAAATACGACCAGACGGTAGAGTTTCCAGAAAGATTTTTCAATTTTAATGACGTTTGTCCATCTACACTGCCATTTGACTTGATTTAAATAAATCTGCCAGTATAACATCGGTATTAATACGATTAGTTAGTTAGCTTATCGTGTTACCGTTTGAGGAAAAAGTACATTTCAACAATATTCTCTTTTCAACGTAAGGAATTATTTATATTGATGATGTTGTTACTATATGAAATAGCTGCAAATAAAACGGAATTCTACTTCATTAATTATTCACTTTTGCTATTCATAATTTACTGTTCACACTACTTTGATACGTTTGCTTTGTTCTAGGCTCAACAGAAGAGCAGTTTGCTCTCCATATTGCTGACTTCAAATTGCTGACTCCAGATGACCGAACACCTTTAGAGAATGTTACAGGTGAATTAAATTGTAAGTTATATAATTTCTTTTATATAAATTATAATAAAATAATGCAGTTGTAATCCGAGAAAAAATCATAACCATACCATTTAAAGTAAAGTCTCATGATTTGTTTACATTTTTGTACATCAAAACACCTTGAGATATTAGATTATCATCCTCAGTTCATATGCCTTATATGTTACAGGTTAAGAAGGCGAAACTGAAGAAACAGAAGAATGTCGAAGAAATAACACAGGAGTTTTTACTTTTATCGCTGTCTACAAAACTCCACAACCATTTGCCTTAAACAAATTTTACTTGATTTAAATAAATCATTTAAATAATATCAGAGCATTGTTATGTCATGAGGACAATATGATTTTTTGTAACGTAACCTGTGATTTATCTAATTCAAATAAGTTCACTGTAAAATGTTATGCAAATCACAAAAACTGTTTTTCTGTAAAAATATCTAATTCATTTGAAAAATATGATAAGAGATTTAAAAGATTTAAAGATAAAAAATGTATACATGAAACGATTTCAGGTGTTAAAAGGAAACAGACAAGGGGCGATTGTAACGAAGAAGATAAAGCAGAATATAGCTGCGAAGAGGCGAATGACGTATATAAGTTTGTTCAATCTGCAGTCAAACCCAGTGGTATGTGTTATGCTTATTTTTCTCAAAATATTTTTGGTGAAACATTCTTTCACACCTGTGAAAATAGAAATTGTTTCATTTCTGCAAACTCAATTATGCAGCCATTGGGTATTATTGTGAAAGTAGTGCTTTATTTCCTCCAAAGTATTGGTTCAATACACAATGTTTTGCAATTGCTATATTGTGTTTTGTCATTGTTTCTCTACAAAGTCTCAAGAAGGCATCATACCGGATCGCTGTAGAAGATGATGCCGTTTTGATCCGTATGCCAAAAACAGCTATCGCTGCGGACAAAAGAGTTCCCTGGATTGGCATTGCAACCAAAGTTTCAAACACAACTGTGCACTTTGACTGAGTGGATAAAAACAAACAAGGGCAGTGGCAACGAAAGCTGAGAGGTGCCTCAAAAACAATTAAAAATAACATTCTTGCGAAATTTGAATGGAATGGATTCGGACAACTGCCACATGATATGGAACTTGTGGAATTAGGTAAATTTAGATAATTTTAAGAACTTAATTAATAATTTTATAATGTATCGAACTTGTCAGAAAAGAAATGTTCGATGGATAATTTATACTGGGAACTTGATAAAAAATGTTAAACAAGTAGGTGATATAGAGAACTTTATCCAATAACTACTTTTTCTGCTTAACTAGAGCTTTTTATAACATTGTCAAAAACATGATTGTGCGATTAGTTTGAATATTTAATTGTTACAGGTGTCCAGCAGGATATGATACCGAACAGGAATGCTACGCTGATTAGTGCCCTCAAAATTAAAACAATACCTATAGTTTCATCATACTGTCTGTTTAGTTTCATCCACTGGTCAGATTTTGTGTTTGTTGCTGCAATGTTATTCAAGCAAATCGTAGAACTCCATAAGTAGAACTCAAAGCTGACTGAAATTCGATACCTACGTACGAGCTAATTTTGTACCATTCATGGCTAAGGTGTATGTCCCAACCATAGATGACTCCGATTTGATGCTCTATACACAGTGTAACCGCTTTTAATTGTGTGTACTGTTTAAGCCATGTGTTTGATCAGTAAGAAACACTCTAGAGATTTATTTTTAAAAACAAGTTTTCCCTTTTTAAAACGTTGCAGAGACGTATTTGTGTCTTATTGTAAAACAATTATCATTTCATAATTTGCACTCGAAGAAAAGATAACTGGATAACTGGTTTGATCTGTGTGTGGTTGTCAGTAAATAAATACTTATGATGTATAGATGGCAGTTTCAATCATGCAGAACTCCAAAATAAGCTTCAATGTTTAAGTCTGATGTCATAAAGTAATGATATTGGATAATGTTTTAAACCATCGATACAGTTAATCACAGCCACATACAACGCCACGAGAAATGTGACGAATCAGTTAGAATAATTCCAAAAATGTGATTATTTCCAGAGTTTAGCTGGACAACAGCCAAACAGAAATGTGCTGTTTGAGAGTAGATTTAGAAGGATGTGTAACAATTTATATTGCAACGATATAATGCAGCATATATTTCATATGTTTTCATGAATGTAAACAACGATTTTAAACTTCTAATTAAACTTTTGACACGCTATGTGCAAAGAAAACAATAACCAAGAAGTCCATTTTATCTAACATTTAGTGAAATTGAAATAAATCGATTCCTTTAGTCTCTTTGTGTAATGATTATTTTTCCCTTTCGAAAATAAATGCGATGCGTGGGTGCAGTCTCAAAAACAATGTTTGTCGCATCAATAGCCCTTCTATTTTGTTATCTGATTAGTCAAGGCTTCTGCAATTTTTTTTCAAGCCCTTGTTTATAAAATAAATACGGACAACTGAAGCCACTAAAATTTGATTTTAACACAGGGTTTATCTGACCGATAAGATAACTG
Source organism: Protula sp. h YS-2021 (assembly GCA_949752745.1). Taxonomy (NCBI): domain Eukaryota; kingdom Metazoa; phylum Annelida; class Polychaeta; order Sabellida; family Serpulidae; genus Protula; species Protula sp. h YS-2021. The sequence goes on along the minus strand of OX457024.1, from coordinate 86,347,255 downwards.
TCAGACTAAAGTTGATCGTGTTAGTAGTATTTTAAAGAAAAAGTTTAACATACGCACACACGCACATACATTCAAGTCCCCTCTAGTGATACGACTAACCCAGTCCGACAAAGGCGGCTGGTTTAAAAACACAGATACATTAGAAAAAATATATGAACTATTTTGGGATAAACCCTTTTTATTAGACGCGGTGTTCAGTTCCATACACCACCGATTCCTTTGTGTGGAAAGTGAGGAGCACTCAATGAAAATTATTTATATGTTGCAGGCAATTTGTGTATTCAGGCAATTCGTGAAATGACTAAAATTTTCAGGTAGTTCGTGAATTGCCTGAAAGTAGGGACCAGTCAGTTCACGAATTGCCTGAAACATGTTTTATAAGAGATGTTGAACAAGTTTTGATGTTTCTCCTATTTATTGCTACATTTCATACGCAGTTATAAAGTAATAGTTGCATGTACAAGAATTAAACGTTCATATTTATATCAATCGTACATCAGAAACTCCGTTGATAATTATTTTTTATCATAAATTGCATTCACCTGCTGGTTATTTGAACTAAAACATCTCACCTCGGTACCACTCAGTTTCAAGATAAAAGAGCACTCCGCTGCTTGTTAATTGCAATTGTAACAAGTAATTAGCGTTTATCTTTACATCAATAGTAAATCAAAAAATCAGTTTGTATGCATTTTACCACGCACTCAGTTGCATAATAGCACTGGACTCCGATGCCCGTTAATTGCAATTGTATCAAGTAAAAGGCATAACACCATACTTAAATAGCGGCTACATCAATTTATAATTGCAATTCTAAACCGTAACCTCCCACAACAGATTGGATTATATTTAATTATAGAAGTTGATTTGGAATTAATTTCGTGCAATTCACCCGTTTGGAAATAACAGACCCCGTTAAAATCTTTAATTTTAAATTCATCACAAAAAATTAAATTGCAATTTTAGACCTGCTTTCAAATAACGACGGTATTTACTTGTTGTTACTTTTATAATATAAGACCTAAACCTCGGAGTAACTGAGAAGGAAAGTGATAGGCCACTTAATTGATTCCCTACTCCAGTGAGAAACATTATTGGCAATTGACCTATTCCGGAAATTGGAGCCCATAGGACAATGTTCTACTCTGGCCATAATTGCAATTATAAAACACGGTCAGGTAAGACAAGTATACTAAGACCCCCTATTATATTTCCCCAAGTACATGCCTTAATTGCAATTATTTCGATTATAAAGAAAGAAATTAACAAATTTGGCTCTGTTTTGATACACAAATTGCCTGAAACGTCTTTAGGCAATCTGTGAACATGGAACCCTTAAATTTCAGGCAATTCACGAACTGCCTGAAAATTTTAGTCAATTCACGAATTGCCTGACCCCTACAGGCAGTTCACGAATTGCCTGAAAATTTCAGGCAATTCACGAATTGCCTGAATACACAAATTGCCTGTAACATATACGCATGTACCCTTCCTTAACTCGCAAGAAAAACACGTTCTGAGCAGCCAAATATTTCGTGCTGCGACGTTTCTTTATGTGCTTTTGATTTCAACGTCAAATTGCTGGGCCTAAAACGTGTGCACCAATTGGATATAGTAAAGGTGTGAACTCGCTCACCCAGAGCCCGACAGTACAAATCTTTTGCAAACAGAAGGTCGATTGTATGATGTTGGGGGAAGAAATCAACAAGAATGTCCCTAGACATAGTGTCCAGTCGTGAAAACTGAGGCATTAGGATTTTGAAAGGGCAGCAATGTGCAACATTGCTATCAACTTTAAATGCAATCAGACCGGATCTGGTGGAGAAGTATCGGTTGTGATTTCTTTAAACGCATCCACTTTTACTAACATTTACCAGTTTGTTTTCTGAAATTCGGTCGTTTGTGGCCAATATTTTGGGCAATTTTGGCCGAATCGCCATAAAACACTTGGTGGAGAACTACCTAGGGAATATTCCTGCCAAATTCAAAGCAATCGGACCAGATAGGTCGGAAAAGCATTTTGACAAACTGTTTGCATGCGCACACACAACACGGACGAAGGATAGTCTACAGCTGATGGGAAAAGCCCACCGACCAAAGCTGGCTGGGTTAAAAAGGTGCTTTTGTCGAAAATGGGCTAAAGTATCATCTAAATACAATAAAGGTGGGTCATGAAAATTTAAAAAGTATTACAAAGCAATGCCGAAATGTTCAAGAATAAAATGTTGTTAATGGAGATTTTCAAAGAGTTTTATAGATTATTTTTTAAGAGATTAATAGAGGGTTCTTTCGAAACTGCACTCCACTTCTGGTTAATAGGGGTGTGTTATGCCAAACCTGGCACTCCATATTTAGCGGTCGTTTTTTTTATAAAGTCATGAACAGGCATGGTAACAAGTCTGTATATGAGTTACCCTAGGTTCAAGAAACACTAACATGGGGTCTACACTGTGGAGGCACTCGGGTCTAGAGTTACCCCCTCCCCCACTCCGGACAGAAAATATACCTCTAATTGTCAGTAAAGGTATCCAGCAACATGTCAACAGGACATTTTCCAACTGGGCACTTTCCAACTGGACGTTTCCAACTATTTGCGAAATAGACATTTTCTAACCACGGCATTGTTTTTCAGGTTTCGTGAGTGTGTTTGACTGATTTGAAATTGAAGAGCGATTTTGCTGAGATTATCACAAAGTGGTTTATTAAGGTGTCAAGCAGCAAGTTGTTCACACATAATAATGCTTGGTTCTTTGTGATTTATATTCCACCTGGAAATGGTGCCAGGTGAATCCTCATCCAGGCACTGTATTTTAGCGAGAGAACATATTCAGTGTATGTAAATGGGTTGTATTTTTAGAAACAACCACAGCAATCAGGCCATATAACTTGCACACAATTGTAAATTTCGGTAAAACATGTAGATACCAATTTCAATGTCGCGCGCTCAGAAAAATGTCCCACATTCATTGTGAATATTCGAGTAGCAGATTACCGTAACAAGGAACAGTTTATTGTGCGAACTTTCGTTTTAGTGTTCTTTCTTTTTTTTTTTACTGTTGAGTTTATCTCGTTGCATTATTATTACATTATTTTTATTGTAGAAAATATAGAAAGCATATTTTGTTTTAAAGTATAGAAAATGGTACAATTTTTTCATTTGCTTTTTACACTCTTAAGTGTTGCTGCTGGAAATGCCGAGCTGACAAATAGGTGGACAGTGTCCGGTTGACAATTGTCGGTGGGAAAATGCCTAGTTGGAAAGTGTCCCGAATTCGTCATTGCTATGCTTCATGGTCTATAGCGAAACCTTGACAACGGAGAAATAAAATTGCAGTAAAGTGATCTAATATGGCCGGCAATTCTCCTCAACGAAAACACGAACGGTCGGCAGATATGTTTACACATAAATTCAGCCCTTTAGGAATGATATCTATGTAGTTTCTGTGAAAAATGTTTTCTACATATTGAGTTTCTTACCTTGGTTATAGATATGAAGATATATCCCAGTTAATTGTGCATTTTTTTATGATATTTCTATATTCTTGCTCTTCAATCCTCAGGCCCTTTTCTTCCATTTTTTTTGCACACGGCTTTGGAGAGGATTGCAATTCTCAGACACCCTCTCGCATTTGATTAGCGACGAATCACATGGCGAGTGCAACCACAGCAAAGGACAACAAGGTTGCACTATCACTAGTTGTTATTGAACGCAACTGAAACCGCAATACATAGACAATTTCAGCAGAAAATATATGCTGTTCTGACAGACAGCACGTTTTTCGAATTTAATATGATTTTGAACCAGATAATTTATGTGAAATACAGAAGTTGTTACTTTGAACTGAATTATCTGGTGTAGTTTGGATTATAGTGTTTGGGGTGTATGGTGATTCGATAACACATTTGTGAATGCATAAACATGTCTCCAGACATGATTCGAATGCACCAGTCACATATATAAGGGGCCAGCACAAGACCATCTGAGGCCCGATGTACCAAAATATCCCACATCCACCCCTGTCGCACTCCCCGCCCCCTATATTCCGCCCCACCTGTCTGCCAGGAAAGCTTTCCACAATCGAGAACAACATATCGTATTTCGGGTAATTGTGGAAATAACTTACTGGTAAATGCCAATCCCACGGCTAAGAAAATGACTTTGGGAGCCAATATTCCAGCCCTTTTTCTATGCTTTGAAATATTTCAGAAATCGGAAAGGGCGGGCGGGGGGGACACTTGGTAGCGTATCCGTCACCACGCCTGTGAAAAAAAAAAGAAAAAAAAAGAAAGAAAACGCGGAGAAGGATGGGGGTCCGCTCGAAGTAAATTTCATTCAGGTTTCGCACTACTCACAAAAGGGTTGGGGGTTCTTTCGGAACAAAAAGCGCACTAAAATAAATATCACAACGTTTTAAATATAAATTAGTTAATCTGGTATTCTCGGTCATTATTTTTATTTGGCCATTTCCTTTTAATGCATGGACCTCGTGGTATTAGTAAATGAGCTGAAGGTATTTGGAAACCGATACTTAATTTTCACAAAACAGAAGTTTTATCTTTGTTTGGAGAAATAATCAACTGATTCTTCACCATTTATGTTTATCGCTTTCTTAAATTCTATGAGATTATGTGTTCATACAGAATCTGAATGAGCATACTAAAACACGCAGAATAAACAGCCACATCGCTTTGGTAAATTGTGACGTCATCAAGCCATAGAAACATAATATTAGAGAGTCGCTCGAAGTTATTAGTTTTTGAATCAGTTTCACGAGGGTGGGTATTGTTGGAGGCGGTAATCCGGATGATTGACGTGACTAAGCGCTCTCTTTTTGCCCTAATTCTCTATAATAACCACTTCAGGGACACACAATGTTACGGAGTAAAATGCACGAATACCTAGTGACTTGTTTGCTCTTTAAAATAAAAGAGAAGCAATGCTCGTCAAACGCCTTTCAAACAAGTTGCACAACAATGTACAAATCACACTTTTCTATTAACCCAAGTTTATTTTGCATCATGTAACACAAAACGAGCACTTGAGCTTTTGAAATTTGAAACAATTGCTATTCTTGTGCAAAATTCGGAGAGATCGTTGAACGGTGTTTGGACAATTCTAACAGATCGAATTAAAAAAAAAACACTAAAAAGTATTCCAGTTTTTTTTTACCACATTCCCGGGCTTTAATTTTCGATTTCGAAGTCAATCAAATGATTATAGAAGAGCAGCCTTGAACTCAAGAACTTTGACACTTTTCTCACTGTAATATTTTTATTGCCTCATGAATGTTAAAAAAAATAGATTAGTGTATTCTTGCTTCGTCAATGCTGCATTCATAAGAATCATCATTATAAAGTCCTAGGCATGATTTAGAGAATTCGATAGATATTGACAGATTTACGCTTACGTTCTGTTTTACAATATAGCAGTATGATATTTTTGAAACTATATCTTATATAAGGAAAGATGATTTGTAAAACTATTACACGCGTATGAGATAACGAGTTAATCAAGACAGACAGCGGAAAATAACTTTGAGGGTACTATTCTTACATCGCCATGGTTGTTTTACATTCGTTTCTGTGCGAAATTCGACGTTCCTCTTGATTCACTGCTTTTACTTCGTAAAAGCTTTAAATTCGCTTATCTCCACTTTAGATGGGTTCCCTTCCGGTAAATAATACCACGCAAATAAAAATGAAATTTTTCCTTGTGAATAGAATGGTCCCTCTACTCTCCCTCCTGTTTTCCCTCCATCTCCAGCCAATCAGCAAGCGAGAACGATAAGACTTACGTCATTCGAAGCCATCAATCATTCCCTTCAAGCGTGGTGTTTACAACACACGCCTTTCTGTGTGCTCCACTTTTTTATCTAAAAAAGGGAACTGAGCAAGGTGCGATTTTGCTTTAATCTACTATTTTCACATTTTTGGATTATTTTACGTGATTTGTGTTTTGTGTGGATAAATTTCTACTTGGATTGAAGCAATTTTTCGGCACTGTTTCTTTCGGTCTGGTAGTTGTTGAGTTTACACGCAGCGGAGACACCTCTTAGTCCCGGGAAGTGTGCCTCTCTTCTCCACACGGAAGCTACAGGACCGGAGTTTTGTTCTAGTTCATGCACACACCGCCTCGGAGTTGCTAGAATCTCTGCAGCCCACTGTGCCTGCTTTGATCCCTAGTTAGCCACAGCTTATGGTACCATTACGAGTATGGCCATTTTTGCTGGTTAGACACTCCTTCGGAACCTGCGAGTTAGGTCAGGATTTCTCCAGACTCTGCTGGCTCTGGTTCAGGCGAAATTATGCTCATAGACGTTTCGAGCTATTTTTGGCGAAATTTCTGCTGAAAGCCCATTTATGGGACTACGTTATCCCATACATGGTTCCGAGGTGCCGTTTTTTCGGCACCAAGTGGCCCATTTGTGGCACCTCATTTGCCTGGGATCAGGCCCGAATCCCATTTATGGGATCAGTCGGACGAGGCCCACAAATGGACTAGATGGTACCGTCTAAGGTCCCGGAAATCGATCCCGTTTTTCGGGCCCATGGTCATATCCCGTTTATGGGATAATTTCCTACATCCCGAAAATGGGACCATCGAAGGCCCATTTTGAATATCTTTCATTCGACACAGCCCTAAGAGGCCTATGAGCATCATTTTAGCGCCTATTCGAACAGAGTGCGTACTGGTACTATTTGCTATCACTCCAGGGTGGTATAACTCTCGTTTTTGCGCTAAATGTTCTTTTATCTGTCCAGTCTGCCGTGACGTGAACAGATAACTTATCTGTCTTTTCTGCTTGCATTTCAGATATGACAGAAGCCAGTCTGCGTGGTCAGCCGATATCTCTGCAGTGCACCCACCCACCTTCAGCCTTCAACCCTCACTCTATTTGTGACCGTTGCAAACGGAAGAACTGTGTACCCCTTTGCGACGAGTGGAATACTTGCTCCGAGTGCCATCACTTGTCACCGAAACAGTGGAAACTTATTCTCAAGAACAGGATACGCAATGATAGGAGAAGAGACAGACGTAAAGCCTTGTCTTTATCCCCGTGTGCATCCTCGGATTTCGGTCAAGTAACTATGCGTAAAGCTAGCTCAGTAATTTTGGAACAAGTTTCGTCTCCCGTTAAGATGGATACGGGTTCGGAGTCCGATGCTTTTGCGGTGGACAGGAAGAGCAAGAAATCCCGCAAACGTAAAGCATATACCGAGACGGTGGCCGACCTGGAGATTCCAGAAGGCAAAGAGTTGGAAACCCTCAGGAAGGCTTGGGCTATTACACCCTCGGATACGGATAAAGCCGAAACGACACCGAAAACAGACTTCGCTTTGGAACCAGTGACAGTTACTCATACGGCTTCGGGCTCCAGTTTCGCGGCCCTGGCCGGTCAGTTGGGCATTCCGGCACAATCAGAGCTGTCGTCCCCTCCTTCAGTTCCGCGACTGCCTGGGGAGTTTTCAGCTTTTTTCTCGATGCAAGCCCAGTTACAAAAACAATTGCTAGATCTCCAACAGCAAGTCGAACGTCAAGGCAAGGTTTCTCGCCGCAAACATAAACCTTCTGCCACAGTTTCGCGATCACCACCAGACCTACAGCCACTCACCACTCCATCCCCTTCTCGTGTAGATCCCAGCACACAACTACCGTCAGTGGAAGTGATCAGTGACGCGGAATCCTCGGGTCTTCCCCCATCAGGGCAAGGATCAGGCCTTTTGGGAGAGGAGGAAGAAGAAGAGTTGGTCCAGTCAGTGGCATCCCATCTGTCTTCCATTCCACTCAACAGAGAACGGGAGATCTATACCCCTTCGGGCGACGTACCATCACAATCGGCAGGCACAAGTCACGAACGGGAACCCGAACAGGAGTCAGAGGATCAAGAGTCTGAAGGTGAGGAATCGGGTGAAGAGACAACAGATACACCCCCTTCCTCTCAGTTTCGCCTTCCCCTCAGGGAAATAGACTATATCAGATCCCCTCGTAGTGGCCAGAAGCTCTGGAAAGATCCGGCAGCAGCAGGGAGACGCCCAATCAGGACCCCCTCCCCACCGGATTTCACCCCACGAAGCGAGAATGCCACCCCATCCATCACCTCATCTACAACAACTCCAGAAGACGTGCCTTTTCGCGACGCAATTCAGGAAATTGCCCGCCTGGCTAGGGTCACTGCAAGCTCTCCTACGACCGATAAAGAGGACCCTCCTATCCGGATGACCTCTCAGACGGCTCCGCTGCATCAAGACCCATTTATCGCGCTACCTACCAGCGAAGGCATCGCTAACGCTGTAACAGTTCGAACAAAGGAGTTCAAAAAGATGGACAACGCCGAGGGCCGCACCTTATCCCGTTTTCACGCCTCGCGCCACTGTGCTGTAAGACCAGGCCCGTATCGACCATCGGACGACCTAATATCTTCAGACCCTTTGGAACAACCGTCGAAGCGCACGGTTTGGATGCCCTCGGTTCGCAACGATTCGGACATTCCACTAGTGGAAAAAGACGCGAAGACCATTGAGGCGTCCTCACGAAATATCCTTAATGTAATGTCATTTCAGGACCACACGCTGAAAGCGTTAAAAACGCGTTGGGAGGATCTACGCCTCAATGATCCGGTCACATCCAAACTGTTGGAATGTCTGGCTCTTGCAACCAGGGACGTTGTCAAACTAGCTACTTACCTTATGACGTCCATGGTTTTCCTCAGACGGGATGCCTTCTTACAACATTGCTGGTCGAGCGTGAAAGGGTTGAGGGAATTGCGTCATGCTCCCATTCTGGGTGAAAAAGAATTATTTCCCCCCGCGGAAATAGAGCGAGTAAATCAAGAAAGCCGCTCCCTATCACAGGACTTCGCCTTGATGTCCAGAATGTCCCGTGCATCATTCCGGCGCCCACTCAAACGCAGGAGAGTTCAACGCCCAAGCTCGGAGCAGGCTAAGCCCATCTCCCAATCGCAACCCCCTCCGGCTAAGAAGCCCAAGTCAGGCCACAGCAGTCGACAGGAGGTCCCATCGCCGCAACAGAGCAGGTAGCAGCCAATCAAAGTACCGCCCAGAGACTCATTGGTCTCCTGGCGATACTTTAATAAGTGTAGAAAATCCAAACGATTTGCATTCCTACATCTCCTGCTGGCCCGTAGGAGGAAGGCTAGGCAAATTCTGGAAGGCATGGGCAGATATGGGTGCCCCTCGTCGGGTAGTCCGATGGCTCAAAAACGGGTATTCTCTACCGTTCAAACGGGATCAAAGGGGTCACAAAGTCCCTATTCCCCTAACTGCCTGGGCACCAGAAAACTTAGTCACCTCCTACCCCAAAGGGTCAGACAAAGATGTAGCCCTTCAGGAAATGTTGATATCCCTGAAAGAAAAAGAGGCCATAGAGGAAATGCCCGAAACCCAGGAAGCCTTTTTCAGCAGGGTCTTCCTAGTCCCCAAGAAATCAGGCGGGTGGAGATTGGTCATAGACCTCTCCTCCCTCAACGAATTCCTAATGACCACAACTTTCCAAATGGACACAGCCCAAGTTATAAAAGAAAGCCTTCAGGCAGGGATGTGGGGCACGTCGATAGATCTGTCAGACGCGTACCTCCATATCCCGTTACATCATTCAACCAAAAAATTCGTAAGCTTTCAAATAGGCCTACAACGTTTTTGGTTTCGGGCACTCCCTTTCGGCCTTTCCACGGCCCCGTATGTGTTTTCAAAAGTAATGAAAGTTCTGAAGTCTTGGGCTCGCCTGGAAGGCATGTTGGTGTTCCAATATCTAGACGACTGGTTACTAGCCCATCAAAACAAACAAGCGGCCCGTCTTCAAACTATAACTCTAGTTCGAAAAGCCATTCAGGTAGGGCTCGTAGTCAACATACCCAAATCGGAACTTTCACCCAAACAAGACATTATATTCCTCGGGGAAAGATGGGATCTAAAAAATGCAAGAGCCTTTCCTACCGAGGAGAGACGCCAAAGAGTCTGTCAGGCAATAAAAGCAATCCCAGCAGACAAAAACGTGAATTTACAGGCGATGGAATCCCTGTTGGGTCTCCTAGTTGCAACCGAAAAAACGGTCCCTTTAGGCCGCTTGCATTACAGACCATTTCAAAGACAGGTCAGATTCGCACTAAGACAAGGGAGGTTTCCCCGTGCCAAAACAAAAATCTCTGGGAAAACTCTAATCCCCCTACAATGGTGGTGCGATCCCATAGTGATGACCGAGGGTGTCCCCTTTCATCCCCCACCCCCAGAGATAGAACTTCAGACCGATTCGTCCCAGAAGGGCTGGGGGATACACTGTCAGGGCCAGGTATGGAAAGGGGTATGGGCTCCCCCCCTAAACAGCTACCACATCAATTGGTTAGAGTTACGAGTAGTGTGGATAGCCCTAAACAGATTGAATCACATTCTCAGGGGCAAATCCGTACGGTTCCTTCTAGACAACTCTACGGCAGTAGCTTACCTAAACAGACAGGGAGGGACCAGGTCTCTTCCTCTCTCGAAACTAGCATGCAAGATTCTTTGCTTTGCTCGCCAGTGTCGCATCACCCTAACAGCCCATCACTTAGCGGGAAAACTCAATGTACTGGCAGATTTGGCCTCCAGGGAGGGACAAGTAATTCACACGGAATGGTGCCTAGCACTCACATCCTTCCGATGGGTAACAGGGCAATCACCATGGGGTCCCCCCTCCATAGACCTATTCGCCAATTCCATGACGACCCAACTGCCCAGGTTTATCTCCCCCTGCCCGGATCCATCTGCATGGGCGGTGGACGCACTCAATTGCCCATGGCCAACCCAAGAAGTATTGTACGCCTTCCCCCCACAGGCAATACTCCTTCAAGTTCTCCAAAGGGTAATCAAACTGAAACCACGATTCCTCCTGTTAGTGGCCCCATGGATGCCGGAAGCCCCATGGTTTGCCCTATTACTACAATGCAAGGTGGTCAAATCAATCCCGATCCCATGCCACAGAGAACTATTATCCCAACCACACTGGCATCACCTCCACCCCGCCCCTCACCTGCTGAACCTGCACCTGTGGTGTCTGACCAATCTTTCTTAAAAAAGAAAGGTTTCTCGAATAGAGTAGTGGATAAAATGGTTAGTAGTCATAAACAATCCACAGCTAAGGTGTACAGATCCCAGTGGAATAAATTTGCCTCGTGGTGTACCAAATCGAAAATAGATCCATTCCAGGCATCCCCACCAGTCGTGGCCGATTTTCTGGACTATTTATTTACGGACGAACATTTAAAAGTAGGTTCAATAGAGGGATATAGGGCAGCCATAGGATCTAAACTCAAAGCTTCCACAGGCTATGACCCAGGAGAAGACTCCGCCCTGTCACAATTGATCAGACACTTTAAAGTGAATTCCCCCCCCCCCAGTACGCCCACAGTGGCAAAATGGGATCTGTCACTAGTTCTTCGCTTTCTTCAAAGACCTGACATTTTTGACGAATCTGTAATATCAGCTAAAAATGCCACCTTAAGGTTCACCTTTCTTTTGGCGTTGGCATCAGGCAAACGAAGAAGTGAAATTCATGCCTTAGACAGAACAGTGAGTAAGGAAAACGGGACTTGGGATAAGGTATTCCTCGTACCAAGGGCGGGATTTATGGGCAAAACACATATCAAAACTCACGGGATGGGCACATTTGATCATATAGCCCTACCGTCCCTACCCGAAGAACACAACCTGGAAGATCGGGTGTCTTTGTGCCCCGTACAAGCACTACGACAGTATTTAGTTATTTCGGAGACATATCGGTCATCAGGTCAAAAAGCCTTGATCATTTCCCACATGCCGAATTTCAATAAGGACATCTCCAAACAAACGATTTCTCGTTACATTAAAGAGGTCATTATCACAGCCTATGAAGGGTCACAGTCTGATACCAATCTCCTGTCAGAGTTGAACGTTAAAGCCCATCAAGTAAGACAGGTGGCAAATTCACTTAGGGCTTTACGCAATGTGTCATTTTCTGAAATCCTCAAAACGGGATGCTGGGTTTCACCAAACTCTTTTATCAAATATTACCTAAAAGATTTTTCCCAAGATGAGATCTCCGGGATTTATTCGGTGGCCCCTTTTATAGCGGCAGAATCAACATTTAAGGCTTAATTTTTGTTCTGTTAACAGACCGGTCACCCCTAGACCGAAAAGCAAGGGCAAACAGAAAGGTGGACCATCCAAGGGTCGAGGCGGCTATCAACATAAGTTCAAGAATAACCGCACCTCCTGATGGACCACAACCGCTTCTAGAGACATTTAGCCACGACTCACAGCGAAGTTTTCTTTCGATCCCATATTTTTGGGACCAAGACAGTTTATGCTTTCGTACCATATTCAAGAGTCTGTTGTAAGGTACCGTCACTGTAGCAGGGATTTTCCTTCTTCAGGGCTGATTATGTAACCCCTTTTTCTAGTTATTACTAAGAAAAAGAGGGGGGGGGGGGGAGAACAGAGACAGACATCTCTTCTCCTTACCCGGTCCGATATAGTCTAGCCTCACTTGATCCCATGAAGAAGGTATCCCATTCCTACAGTGACCATACCATGAGTACCGTAAGTACCATTTTCTGGGACTGATCCCATATGCAAATTGTGACAGTTCTCAACAATTTATAATTCTGTGATTACACCTTCACCCTGTGGGTGTGTAGTAATTTTTAATTTTATGATTAAGGTGTTTATTATCAGTATTTTCACTTATGCTAGAGATCGTGACAATACTTCAATTTGTGTTCCATTTATGTGTTCAGGCCTTAAGGCCAGCATGCTTTTACTGGCACAGACGGAGCTAATTTCCTCTGTGTTAAGAATTTTATTTTACGTAAATCAGGTTTTGGATTTACTACTTTTAAATAAATTTTTTAAGGTCAATAAAGTTGATTTACTATTGTACCTTTTGCATGATATTACATAGCATCAGAGTATCCCAGGTCGGGCTCCATCCAGTGGGAGGCAGGCGGGGGATGGATAAGATACTCATTCAAACGGTTCGTTTGTTGGTCAATTTAGCTTGGTACTACGTTGGAGTCCTTTGACTGTTAGTACTACTCTTTGTTATTCTTTGTCAATGGATCGGGAGTGCCCCTCTCGACTTTTTGTTGGAAGAATAGTAAAAGCGGAACATAGTTTGAGTCTTTTATTTTTTCTCTCACTTTGTTCCCTTATGTCCAAGGACATTGCACTCTGTCGAGTATACAGCACAATTCGCGTAATTATTTATCAATTTTTCAACAGAATGGCAGGCTCCCCTTCTCCGGACTTTAGTCCCATCTAAAGTGGAGATAAGCGAATTTAAAGCTTTTACGAAGTAAAACTATCGTTTTATTTTCGTAAAACGCGCTTTTACGAGTAAAAGCGCAATTCGCGTTCTCCACTTTAGCCTATCTTCCCTCCCAGCCAACCCGCAACAAGCCTGGGTGCGTTGTCACCATTTTTTGGGCTTGAAGGGAATGATTGATGGCTTCGAATGACGTAAGTCTTATCGTTCTCGCTTGCTGATTGGCTGGAGATGGAGGGAAAACAGGAGGGAGAGTAGAGGGACCATTCTATTCACAAGGAAAAATTTCATTTTTATTTGCGTGGTATTATTTACCGGAAGGGAACCCATCTAAAGTGGAGAACGCGAATTGCGCTTTTACTCGTAAAAGCGCGTTTTACGAAAATAAAACGATAGATTTATGCCAGCCCAGTGAACATGTGACCTGAATAGACGTTGTATAAACGTCGCGATGAGATGTCGAATCAATTGTTATATTTGACTGTGTATGACATTCGAAACAACAGCATAGACGTCGGTAGCTGTCTAGAGAGCAACGTTGAATTGATATTGGGGAAGGTTGTTAAACTGACGGCGGGAATTCGTCCTTCCTGAAATGGCATGACCTTGTCAGAAAGGTTGAACATTTGTCGAGGGGGGTCGTGACCTCAAATAGAAGTCGCAGTGTTCACCAGGAATATGAGCTGGATCGCCAAAAATATTAATTTTGTAGATGTCCAAAAACATCTACTAAAAATTCGGAAGAAAACTCCTGCATAAATTCAAGCATTCAAAGAAGGCTCAATGACCACAATCGATTGTTACCAGTCTGATACACAGCCTCTGGACAACCTCCATAACGTATCTGACAGCGACAGGACAAGCATCGTAGAAGAGTAAATGGTTGTGTGTCGAAATGTCCCTTCCGCCAATATGTTGCCAGATCGCAAAGTAAATAAACATTTGTAGAGGAGCAAGAATGAAAGGCTAAAATGTCAATTTTTAAAGATTTGACCTGAAAATCATATTTTTCGCGTCTGTCTACCCGCCTAACCTGACGTAAACACTCTCTAACGATATTATGTCAAAAATAAGTGTTCATTATTGAATCAGATTATAATTTATGGGACGATTATCGAATGTTGATATTTAAACAACAGTATCTCCTCCATTCCCGCTGCTATAACACGCTGACTTGAGAGATAATATGTTGACTTATGGAATGCAGTTATTGATTCCACATGTAAATTTTTTTTTTTGCATATTTTGATGCATTTTGTCAGGCTAGTGTCACATAACCCTACAATTTGTTGACAATCCACACCATTCAGGGAGATTGGTGATGTACAAATTATGCGACACACCTTCTTCTGTCACCAAGCTCATAATTTCTAAACTTTAGTTAGCCAAACATCTATTATTTATATGTTATTTTGCTCACAGGGTAAGCAGCAACTTATTAAAACCCATAAACGCATTTGCCGCGTTTGCCATGGATTCTTCGTTGTTATGAAACAGATGACCTCTGAGAAGTCTATCTCTTATGCATAAACACAGAGCGAATGGATATTTTAAAAAGTAATCCATCACTTTATGAGTGCTATTTTCGTGGAATCCCCAGTGGGTCTGCGGTGTGAAAAGGTGTTGTATATACAACAGATCGAGCCACCGTAGAGGTTGGCTGTTGGACAACAACGTGGATTCTTTGCTATTGATATTGGCATTGGTATTGTTACTTTATTTCACTTTGAAAATCGATGCTTGAGATTAAAACTTTATATCGCAAATACTTGAGGTGACATTAAATTATAGGATCTTTTGCATTTTTTGTAACATCAGTGAGAAATTATTGTGAAGCATCGTTTTTGCAAACTAGACTTTTCTGACTGAGTCAGTACATTTGCTCAAATACCTTGGTCCTGGGGGCCACCTGGTATGAAATGTTTTACCATGCGTGTCCATAAAATCGGAGAAAAGGGATAATTCTGAGGTCAGACGCGGTCCGCGCGGAGTGCCAATTATCTTTTAAAAGGGGTTAATTTTCACTCAGTACTCCGAGTTTCCCACATAAAGGGGATTATTTCAGAATTTCACTCAGCGTTTGGTAAAAAGGGGGATATATTTCAAAATTAGCGCTCCACGTTTAGGGGTCGTTTCAAAAACTCATAGCCGCCTATGGTAACCAGTTGGTACGCTAGTGCCCCCTGTGGGATCTCAGTGACACATTTAGTGGGATGGTCACGAAGAAACAAAATAGTACAGATCCAGGATAAGCCATTTCTTAAACCATAAACGGAAACTGACGGAAACAAGTGTGTAACATGTGGTAAAACAGTAAAAACAACGCGCTAGATAATGTTGCGGATTAACTTGCGGATAAAACGAAATAAAAGAATTTATTTACTAATCGCCGTCATAAGTTTCATCATTCTTAGATGTCTAGCAGCGAACTCAGAGCTTTTTCTCAGAGACTGGATTTTGAAATGGTTTCACATTTTTCACGTGAATCGCATCCACAAAACGGTCCGAGATGATGGCGAAAATACCACCAAGGGTGAGGACAATTTCTATCTACGTTATCCAAACAGATCCAAAAGATTAAAAACCATCTTGGGCGTTGAGTTTTGTGATCGTGCGCATGCCCAAAATACCTGTGAAAAATGTGTCATTTTTGAGGTGATTACCCCAGAGTACAGGAACAGGGTATGGCAGTGGATCAAACATGAACAATATGGAGAAACAATTCATGTTCATTTACGATCAGCGTACTATGATGATAGGGATCCAGGCGGTTCGGTAATCCGGATTATGATGGTATCATCGCATCACTTAGGTCATGGATCCGCTAGGCTCTTCTGCACGATGTGGTACAATGACTCTAAACCTCGTGTTTTTTCAGTAGCTGAATATACTGACATGACCAAATGGCCGTTCCGAATGGATGGTTATGCCGTAAAACACTACTCGATAGTATGTCATGTTTCTTCCGCAGAACTTCCTGTGTTCATATCGGTTTCCTTCCGCAGATGTTTTGCAGCTAGCCACCTTCACATTCTGTATCCACAGAGAACAACGGTTGGGCGAATCGGCGTTTGCGTCCCCCCGCTTTACGGACATATAGATGCCCGTGAAGAACTTGCCTTTGTGGAATGGATGGAGTTTCTCTTAATGCTAGGCTGTAAAGAGGTTAACTTATATAATGTCTCGCTTATAACACCTATGTCATTCAGACGCGTTCTCACTTTTTATGCATCAAAGGGACAGGTAAACGTGACACCCTATCCCCCACCACTTTCGAGATATAAAAAACAGAACACATTCGAAATGGCACAGGTTACAGCCCGGGCCGCTTTAAATGACTGCCTTCTTAAAAACATGTATAGGTACGAGTACATTCTTGTTGTCGATTTGGACGAGATGCTTGTGCCTAAACTACACAACACATATATCGATTTGATTGACCATTTAAATGAATCATTGAAAAACCAGCGATTAGTACATGGGTTTTATTTTGAATCTCGAAATTTCTATTTAAATTATCCACCGGTAGAAAATAATAAATCGACCCTGCTTTCCTCAAGATTTACTTACCGCAGTACACACATGGCTCATAGGAAATCCATGATAGCACCAACTAAATGTTGTCTCATTTTTAATCACGGTTGTATTAAACCCTTGCCAAGATACTACAGTTCGAAATCTGTGTCGACAGATGTCGCTTTGGTGCACCACTACAGGAGGAACTGCACTCAGCCATACACCCCAGATCTGCTTCGGTATAGATATAACGCTCGCATACAGCGCTGTTCACAAGAACAACACAGTATCGTTACCGACACGAGTGCATTACGCTTTCAGCGTCAGCTGGGATCAAGAGTGCTAAATGTTGCGGAGGCATTGAAACTGCATAGCAACCCCCATTTTTAACTAAATATAATAAAGGTTATCGATCATCATCTTTGCAATGGGTTGAGTTCTCAGTGGTGAAAACTGATGTTCTGGTTGGATAACTGGTGTTTTGGGAGTTTGTAAATGTCGAATGACTTTTACGTATATTTTAAGGGCAACATGTTTTTTTTTTGTTTCGCGAAAATCCGAGTTGGAAAATTTGGTTAAATGCCTCATTATGCCATTTTTATCCCCCTCCCTTTTTTTGCAGCTTTAAAATAACTGAATGACAATTATATATATGGTTTCGTAAGCTTATTAGCCATTTTGAGTATTATAAATGAAACCACAATCATTCATTTGCACTCTTGCTGCTCACACACCCCTCTTACAACGCAACTGATAACCAATGGCCAGATGTCGTAGCGCCCAAGACATAAAAATTTTTTAAAACTAATTATCAAGCAGCATGAACTGTTGTGTATTTCGCTCTATGGTATTGAATTCACAAGCAAATATAAGGTTTTATATTTTGGTGCATTCCAAATTTAACGTCACTAGCATTTTACAAAGACCTTTTAAGTTTTGATGAGATCGTCAGGAAATGCAACGAAAAGCTTTTCTCAGGAATTACTTAAAACGGTTGAATATTCTGGGTAATAAATTTTAGCTATGTTGCATTACTTATTCCAACATGAAAAGGAAAAGAGTCTCGGCATTTATTTTTGAAGTGAATTTCATTCGTGATTTTAACATTATATTAACTTAATTTACTATTGGGGCCCTCACAATAAATTGAAGAAATCTTTAAACTTCAACTTGTTAGTTTATAGTCTTTGGTTCGGTTAAAATTTGCGAATCGCTTGAATATTTGAGATACAACCCAGTAAATATTGCGACGTTCAGCAACGTTGGATAGACGTTGCAGCCCACGTCAGATCAACATCGGGTTTTCGTTTATGGAAGTCAAACAAAGTCTAGCTTCCGACATTGAATAGGCGTCGATTATCCAAGGTTCTAATCAACGTTGCGTAAAGTTTGCAAATGGAAGTAGAAACAACGCATGTCTCCCGATTTTGTATGGACGTCGAACAATATTAATCTAAAATCCCCGTCAAGACAACGACAGTCACAATGTGATCAGTCTTGGGTTATTCGGTCACGCAGGATACGTACAAAATCGATTTCTATGATTTTTTTTTCAAAAGTAGGTGGGGAAAAGCTTCTCATATTTTACGTCCTCGTTTTGGTCTATTTTCGAGGACACCTGTCATAGCTACCACTTCCGGTGAATGATTACACAAGGAGGTTGTTTTTGATTGTGAGTACGACGTCCGACGTCTATTCAACATTGCAGTAAAGACGTTGATTACACCTCGGTAAATGTTGCGAAATCAACATCAAAGCAAGCTTGCTTACCCATCGTCTATTCAGCGTTGTGTCAAAGACGTTGGTAAGTCGTAGATCTATAGTCGCGTCCAAACACAACCAAAGTGCTCTAAGAGTTAATATTGTGGTATGGTAGGATCAACGTCTCACTTTCAAATCAACGTTGGATCGAGCTTAGAATGTTTACTGTGAAATTGTGAGTTTATATAAAAATAACTAAATAAATGGAGAGATAACGTGAAGAATAGTAATTTAGAAAAATACATAATGCACCTGTCATTCTGTTTTCAAACCTTAAAATTGAAAGCGGCGACTGCATAAAAATTGACAAAGTTTGAGTAACTTGCCATTCCTTAATTCTTCTATGACAATATTGAGAAAATAACTCATAATTTTAAATAGAGTGAATGCAGTTCCACATAAGCAGGTAATTACACTACTGAAAGCTAAGGGTATTTCTTTGTGTACGAAATTCATAATTATATTTTGAGTGGAATTTTGTTTCCAGGAAAGAATATATATAAATATTGGTTTTATTTTGGTGGAATCTAGTTTAAACAATGCGCAGTTATTATTTGCCTCAGATCGATCTTGACATTTCGGTTCAAAAACACCGATTCAATTCTTCTAAGTATCGACGATTTAATTGATAAAATCCTTAAAATACAGACTCAGAAATTACTTGTCACTTTATTAAAAGCTAAAACACATTATGCAGTGAAATACATTATCTCAGAACTGACAAAAGACAGAAAAATAACAAACGGGTGGTATTTTAAGAACATATTGTCATGCTAAGCATTGCTTGTTAAAAACAGATCTACATTAATACCGTAAGGCACAACAAAAGTTAGGCACTTAAAATAATATTGGCAGAGCATATTTTATGTATGGTATGACAACTTCCGCTCAATTAAACATCAACATTTAGCATCTCAAAACAGGGGGAGGTTTGGCGGTCTTAATGCAAGGGTAGACCCTATTTCTCTTTTATGCATATGACTGACGTTGCGGGTTTAGTGTCATCGAATGTCGTCTTAGAACAGTAAAATATAACAATATTTAGTTGCCTCGCCTTTTTGCATATCAACACATTATGACACATTGATCTTGCCTTGGTCTCCATTAACTGAGCTGCAAAACTGCAATGACAACACGAGAATTTGGGTTCAAATAATTTCCAAAACATTTATTTCGAGCTCATAAAGTTGATCAGGGCGTTGATCTCAAAAAGTCTATGCAGTACTTATTACGCTGGGATCATCTCTTCGTACCAAAACTTTTAAATTGTTTATGAGACCAACTGTTTTTCACATAAAATATATCGCTAGTATGGTTTTTATATTTATGTTAGTGGTGAGTAATACAGAAATGATATTGGGCTTATCTCGAAATTTGGAGTTTATCTTACGTGTGTTTGTGTTACGATCCATCTGGCCTTCTACTTTATATCGCGATGCTTACGGTCCCATACGCCGATAGGTTCGTTCCGTGTTATTGGTTGTAATGGGCCCCTGGATAAAAATGTCGCAGAATATATGGTCTGGGAAGACGATTTTCCTGCACACCTGCCAAAGTGAATAAGACGTGTATATATATCATATGTCGTAAAATCGTTGGCCTTCGAACCAGAAACAAGATGGCTTTTCTTCCGGCCTGGTTCCTCTGGTTCAAAAATTTGTTGCCAGTGGTACTTTTTTCGATACGAAATAGGAATTTCGTATTATTATAACTATATATAGTAATTAGATTTATTTCTAATTCAATGATATTTCGCGCGAATCTTTTTGCAAAATGATTATAATTGTCTGCAAAATTCTTGCAGGATTCCAGGAAAAATAACTAAAACCGGTTACCACTTGTAAAAAGCTCACATTTTAAATGCATTCCAGCCTTTTAATTGCGTAATCTTTTGTGTCGAGATTATGCTTAAAAATGAACATGATATCGTGCTTAACATTTCTTTGGAGCTAAATCAGCCTTCTCACACAGGGCATAAGTAACGGGATGTTTGTCTCATAAATAAACAAATGCCACTGGATCCAAGATTTAATCCTTTAAGAGCATAGAATCTAAACACCTCTAATTGAACGTGTGCGATGCGACATTTGACCATTCACAATTTGCTGAAGGTCCTGTGCACACTGATATTAAACAGAAAAGAAAGGGGGATATTTTTTCGAAGTCAAGATTAGCTTGAGTGCCTATTTCTTCATAATCTGTTAAGCAAACAGACAATTTAGAGTAAAAGAGAAGACTTTGAATGTGAATCTTTAAAGCTAATCAAATATGAACACGGGGGTAAAGCAAAGATTCAATTTATGTATCGAATTATGCGGCCTTTAACAAGCGAAAATGAAGACGGTGGCTTCACAAGATCTCCAAACATTTGAAATACAAATAACATCTATGAAAGGAAAGGAAATAAGCACATCTTAATCCTGCTCCAAAGTTTGATTAATCCCCATGCATTAAGAATATTTCTAAAGGACTTGAATTGAGGGAAGCCCAAAAGATGACACCAAGATCACATGTTAGGAGTCACCTCGATATCTGATGCCGTTTGAGATCATATATTCAGTCAACAAGTAAAATCTAACAACGCAGGCGAAAAACCTTTAAATATAAAATATCAGAAATCGTTTTTTTTTTACTATTACGAGAGTGAGAGTCTGTCACATGGCTGAATGGATCAATCAACTTAAGGGAATGCTGGTCTTTGTTTAACATATGAGCAAAATTCTGTTTCTGAATATCAAAATTCCTTCAAGGGAAGTTACAAATCAAAATCTTACGAAGGGTTGTGTTTTTAGCCTGCTGGACATAAAGGCTGATTCGGTAAGAAAAAAAACAGATTGCAAAAATTCTGTTCTTTACCAAACATTGCTGATTGTAACTAAAATAATTATAGATTCAGTCATTTATTTAAAATGTTCTTAATAAAGTTTGGCAATGTGTAAATTAATTGATATATAGAAGCATTATTAAAATACCTCAAAGTAATTGAGTAATATTTCGTATTAGTTTAGATTTACTTGGGTCCAGAGGAGAACTGTAGGTTTGGGTGTTATCTTTCTGTCCGTCCGTCTATTGCCCATCTGTGTGTCCGTCCATCTGCTGAGCAGTCCACCGCCAACTGTTACACCTCCCTGATAATCTGTTTCCTGCGATATTTGGTGTATAGATGACCTATCATAGCTGGCAGATACAGGTTATTTTTTGACCCAGATTCAAGGTCACAATGGCCGCCATCTTGGATTTTCAGTTCCGGCTTGGGGCTTTGCTCTCTACGATGGCTTATTGTAGCTGGAATTGCGGTAACAGCATTGTCTGTTTTCGTTTTGTTTTGCCTATTAGGTCGCAGTGTTGACAATCTTTATGCCTCAAAACTACTTATGTTCTAGCCATTTAAAGGGAAATTTGGGCAGTGGTAATAATAGTCTAGTGACCCCTGAATCTGCCAAAGTGACTATCAAATTGAATTCTATACTTTAGTAAATTCTACTCGTGCAATTTTCAATGGTAAGCAAAATGTAAAGTTGTCGAAACGAAAAATGAACCAGGCAGTTTGTTTGTTTGGCCTTTATTGTATAGGTGATGGTTTTCGGTTTCCCTTTTTGCACTCCCCGTTTGCATACCATTATGGAATTAGCATAATCGTGTTTTGTCTTCCTGTAATCCAGGCCATTAGACCAGAAATTAAACACAACCCCTGACCACAGGTTTTCTTTGGTTTCACTTCGCAGATCCAGTTTCCCAACTCTTCTTAGTCAACAGAGACAAAATGTTCAGGTCAAATTTTCAACCCAGGTCTGGGCATGATTTCTGCTTGTTTATGGGAAACCAGTTCTAGTCCTGGAGCTGGACGTTTGAGAAATCCGGCCATAGACACGGTAGTATCGATCTACCAGCAATTATTCAAAGTGAATTTTTCGGTGGGAGAAATAAGAATTAAAACTGATTATCTACTGGAAAAATACTCAACATTGCTCTGGTGATGGGTTGGTGGTGGTGGTGGGGGGGGGGGGGGGGGTGGAGGGGCGGTGTGTGTATATGTTGCGGTTATATAGGGTGATTTTTACAACTTCCTAGCCATTGAGTCCTTATCATCAACAGATATCTTTTGCGCTACTGCTGCGAAATTCTTTGGTTCATCTCATAACAGACAAGGAAAGAAGTATTGCCAAAATTATGGTAAAAGAAGAATATAAAAGAAAGAAAGAAAGAAAGAAAGAAAGAAAAAAAAAAGAAAAAAAGAAAAAAAGAAAGAAAGAAAGAAAGAAAAAAGAAAACCTTACAGCTTTTATAGCCACGCAGCGATCCGTTTTCATTCTTCAACCAAGCACCCATCCCCGGGGTAAGGATTTACTTTCCCCCCATGTTACTTCCCCCAGGAATGGTAACATATATTACTATTCCTCCTCCGGGAATAGCAATATATATTACTTTTCCTCCTGTATATTACTCCCTCCCCCCCCCCCCCCCCACACACACTTCTTTTTTTATAAAAACCAAAGTCACAACAAATTCGCATCTAACGCTCAATCTCAATTCGATCTAACAGCAAATTCACACTTTTATTAAACATCTAAAACTCAGTGTCAATGCCGTATACATCAAACTCACAGATTACTTTTACTTGTAATCACATCGGTACTTGCTGTACACATAAATTACAATATCCAGGAGTGTTGCTGCTGCGTATATTTCCACCTCGGTTCGCCATTTTCCGTCAATTTCCATTTCGGTCGAACTGATGTGTTGTGCCATGCTATTGCAAACTGATTTCGGAGATTCACCACAGTTTATCATATCCTTTTCCATATCCATTGCTTATTAGAACATAAAAGCACACTTTTCTGTGACCCTTTTTATACGCATCTTTAACCCGAGTACTTCATGCAGACACGGCAATGTTTAGAAGGGGTATTAATTGTTAATCGCCAAGAGATAAGCCATGGCAGTTGCAACTAGGTTTGGCACTGAATGGATTTTTGTAGAATTACTTTGTGTCGATTGCCACTTTTACTTTGTCGATTGAACTTTTATTGATGTTAAGAAAATAGCCACTTTTGTATTTTGGAAGGGAAAAGTAATATACAGATGGGAAGTAACATATCATATGCAACTATATTACTCCCCCCCCGGGGAATAATAATATATGTTACTATTCCCGGGGAGGAATCCTAATAGAGGGAAAAGTAAATCATTACACCGGGATCAAGTAACTGCCCCCCGGACCCCCTCAAAGTAACGGTCTTGGAAGGTGTATACAATATCGTTCAAAGTAAGGGTAACATTGGAATCTGGAACATAAGGCTACCAGTTGTATGTGAGACTGTTTGCATTTTCAATTTGCCAGTCGCTGCCATTTCGAAAAGTCTTAGACACAGTCTATAAAGAGCAGTAAAGACTGAGGAATACATTGGAATAAAAATATAAAAAAAGAATTACATGAGCAGGAAAAAGCTGTTGCTTAAATCTCGATCACATATGATTGTTCGCTAAACTAAAAGTATTGCTCGGTTTTAAAATGAGATATTTCAAAATTTTCAATCTCTGTTATTACCATCTATCTTTCCCTGGAAACACAAAATTTACTATACTCATGCATAACTTCCAGTTTAAGCTGTTCATCCGCCAAAACTCAATTTGTGTTTTTAAATAATTTATTCTAATTATTTATTTTTTCTTTTCCCCTTTTTCGTGATGAAAAGTTCTGAACCAAGAACAGCTGGGTATACACAATAAACACTCAGCTTAATCGTTTTGGAATATGATGCTATCAAATTGTGTGAGTACAGATGGTAGTTGCTTAGAAATATTAAAAATATCAGTGGATAGTTTCTTACACGACTTAGACCCTATGTAACAGGACACCCCCACACCCTCTCCAGCCAGGTTATTTTCCGGCCCAAATATTTTTCTCCCTTTTCACTTCTTGCCCAAAAAATGAAAAAGGTGAAATGAATGTCTATTTATATGCAGATACTTACTTTTTAGTTTGACAGGCGGAAAATGCTTACGGGGAAGCATACTCAACAGCAAAAGAAACATTCGATGTTGCTTGCAACGTGCCTTCCGATTTTTGGTGTTTTAGGGCACCATGTGTGATTTTCATTGACACCAATATGCTTCTTTTCTTACCCGCTATTGGTTTTATAGAACTCACGTTAATTCTACACAATCACGAGGTCACTTTCACACTATTTGTGTTTGGGGCAATATGAACAACATGCATGATAAGGTTAAACGCGCAGTAAATGTTTAAGTTTTGCTAGAAGAAAAAAAATAAAAAAATAACTAAAAATATTGAAATTTCATCTGCTGATTACAATAAAGCGGCTGTCACTGATCGAGAGTCGGAATGGCGGAGAGCGGGGTGACCCTAATTAATGTGGCGAGTCACTTTGCTGTCAACGAATCGACTATTTGACGTCTGTGAAGCCGGTGTCCTAGGAGGAATGCCCCCCGGGCCAAATATCCTAGGATATTTGGGATCAACTCAGGATATTTGGTCCTGGGATATTTGGTCCCCCTTATGAATTTTCTGGAGGAAGGAAAAAATAGTTATTGTGATCAATCACCGCTTTCATGCCGAAGAACAAAGTTCCACGTTTGTAAGCTGTATAAAATGGAGCAATTAATTGGTTACTATACTAATCTATGAACCTGCTGCAATTCACTCAACTAAAATTACATATATATAATTGTTACAGGGAATCTGTGTAATCAGGGAATACGCGTATTCCCCGAAATGTTTAGGGAATACGTGAATTCCCTCCAAGAGTCAGGAATTAAGCGCATTCCCTAAAATTTTCAGGGATTACCTGAAATTGCTTGCACAATGAATACTAACAATAAAACATGTAAAACACTTTATTCATTCTCCATGACGCCAATCATTTATTCCAAGTACAATCAGGATAAAATCTGAACACTATTACACTGTCAGTGTCAATATCCATATGAACTGAATAAAAACAACTTCATATCCCAAGAATAGGATTTAATTTAATTGAGCTTGACATTTATAATTTGTAATTTGTGGAAACTTGTAGAAACTGTTTAAATACAGAAAATACAAGCGCATAAAACTATTGTTTTTAATTACTCAACAAGAAAAAATAAAGGGGGAAACCAAATATCCTAGGATATTTGGACCCCCCCCCCAGGGGGGCTAAATATCCTAAGGGGGGGGGGGGCAAATATCCCAGGACTAGTGGCATCCGGGAGGCCATTCCTCCGGGGAGGCCATTTCGTCCTGCCACAAGGGCTATCTCAAACTACTTTATTGACTAAATTCAACGTAATTCAAACAAAAAAGGAATCCTTGATCAGAAAGTTCTTTGTTTTTGTCTTAATATCCTTTTTAGTATTTTTGAGAGCCCAGGTGGATATCCCTGATCGTTACAATGATCATAAATAACATCAACATTATCCAAGAAGCGCTTTGTTGTATGTTCAACTTTATCTTCCATTTAGAAAGTGATACCAGGTGGTGAAGTCTTCTAAATCCAATGCCGCAAATTAAAATTGCTCGAGATTTCATATCTCGCTGTTTTAATCGCCTGTTACAATATACAAATAAAATTAAAATAAAAGAGATGTGGTTTCATTTCATTTTAATACAACAGCTATGTGATTGCCATTGGTAAATACGACCTGGATTAAACAATCGGATTAACCTTATTAATTTTAGTTATTTTGGAGTCGGATGTTACAAGGAGGACAAAGACGGGTTGAATTGTGCCTTTGATTCAGGAGCAGAAAGAATGGCAGTTTATCTTCTCCCGGGGGGGGGGGGGGTGCTGTACAGGGGGCAAGATATATTGTTACATCAGTTGAGACAGATTGGATAGACGGGCAATCGACCACTGTCAGTCAAACCTTGGGTAACGACTGCTACATCCGCATTTCATCCCTTAGAAACAGGTTTCAACCTCGCACCAGCACTTCCAGGACCCTACAGTAACCGAATAAGTGCACCAACTTCACCAACACAGTATTCGAAGTCGCTGTATACACCCCATAATACCATTAACTGAGATCACACGCCGCTCGAGGGTGCAATGGTCAGCCAATCGCGGTCGACAGAGACAAAATGAATTGAATCGAGTTTTTGTTTGAATTTTTGATGACGAATCACGTTTTTTTTGTCTCGATTTCTCTGATGGATGCTAAAGCAGTTAGTACAGGACGGATGAGCGCTTTAGGGAAGCGTGCGTACATGAGCGCAATCGACACATCATGGTCAGGGGCGCAATTGCTTTCGGATCGAGGATTGAACTCCGTTTTGGATAGCCCACCAACATCAAGAGCAAATCTCGCAGCCCTGTGTTGCTCCCATATTCCTTCAAAAAAAAAAAAAAAAAAAAAAAAAAAAAAAAAAACAAAAAACAAAAAAAAACAACAGCAGCAAAAAAAAAAAATCAGCCTCATCTTTCAGCAGGGTGAAGCACGCCAAGGATGTGCTATCCATTGTTTGGCATACGTTCGAGAAACCGCATGTATCAAATCTTTATAATTTAGAAATTAATGTGAATATGTAGCATTTCATAAAGATTACGGGTATGCACGGGAGGCTTCAGGACAATGATGAGCTGTTTAGCGCCAAGATCTTTGTTGGATCTAGGAATTGTAGAAATTAATCCCTTTCTATACCATTCTCTTATCTAATATATTTATCCTATAACCTTTTTTGATCAGCTCAAAATTGTATGATGAAGTTTTATTTAGCTACTTTGAATGGGTTTGTTGTTTAGATAAGCATTGAATTGTAAGTACGGCAAGTGAAAATAAGCTTGGGATTTGTGCATTCAAACTGACTGACACTGCGAACGGCTATACGGAATCCTATCTGTAAATGGGGATGAGTAAACAAATGTCAACTGGCACTGTGTATTCAGCCCCCGGGCGTGACTTTCTACACCCCGACCCTCAGTTACCCGCATTTCAGTCGTGGATATAGAGATTATCCCATGCTCTATGCAAATTATTTTAACTTAATCTTCAAGGATTCGACTGTGTTTCGAACACAGGCCTTCTCAAGCGGAAGGAATTTTCATTTCCTTCTCAAGCGTTTTACTCGAGGCGTTTTTACAGGATTTAGTTCCATAAAGCTGGCATGAATAAAATATTTATATACCATTTGCTCAAAGCTAAACTCATGTCCTAAAAATAAAGTTAAAACTACTACTATGAAAAACTCCGACAAACTGAAAGGTCTTTAAGTACAACATCAATGGAACACCTGTAATTCTCCACATCTCATAATACACTTGAAAGAGAAGAATTGAAAAGATCAGCGAAAGTCAAACTAATAAAATTCTTAATCAAGCCAAACTTTTTATATAGAAGTCCATTAATTTTTGCATTAGACTGTATTGTTGAGTGGTGAGCAATGATATGAGTTTATTTTATGAAAAAAATATGATTTTTCGTGTTCAAATAATCATTTTTCCATAACCTACATATGATTCATGGTCAATAAGGGCTTCTTGTTTCTATTAAAAAAAGTGTAATTTAATAAGGAGTGATAGAGGAAATCATGCCTTTATATTCCAAGGATATATTTTCGTAGAAAAAGTGTGAGATGGTATCTCAAATTTCCTCTTTTCTTTTTTTATTGGTTAAAAATCTACAGCCTTTTAAATTCCATATGCTTATTTCTACTTTTTGTTTCGATTTTTATGAACAGAATCATAAATTAAAATTTTGCAATGCCAATTTTGCATCTAGATTAAAATTGGATTAACAATTAAATAAGATTTTTCTAATAAAATCAAATTCATAATTAAATCGGATAAAAATAATCAAAATAAAAAATTAAACCTTTACTATTTAAACGCCATATAGTTCAGATTGTTTTTCACAATCAGCCTGGTCAAACTGCTGAGCTGAAAACCCAGAGAAAGACGTTGCAAATCTCGCATTGTCCGTGGAAATCTTGGTCCCTCACTGTCATATGTTTGATATTATTTTAATTTTCACCCAAAAATTACATAAGTAACATCTTGCTTTAAAAATAAAGTTCACATCAGAGACTGAGAATTATCAGCGTCAAAACTCCCTGTCTGAGTTTATATCTTCGAATTGTCTGGACTTGACCTTAATTACCCAGTGCTCAACCTCACATTGTTCCCTTTGTTACCGTTTAAAAGACAGTCACGTGGTCATTAAGTCTAGATAACATCTCTGTTCTTTCCGTTCTAACGATACAAGCGTGTAATTTGACCTTTATTTCTTCATTCCAGATATTTTATTGATATAAAAATGATATACAGGTATAGAAAATATTTATTTAAATCAATCATTAATTATTTTAGGTAGAACAAATTTTGCAATAAAAACCATTTAGTGATATCAATCATTTGATTTCAAATCGCAATAATGGTGTTAACGATATCGCATTTTGAATTCATGACATTAACATGGTTTTTCTAACGCCCCCCAAAAATAATCCATGACGTTTCTCTCTAGATAAATTGAATTTATTTTTATTTTTTATTATAATTTTTTCTATTCAATACTTATTTGCCCAGTAACGAGTTATTCGTCACAATAATTTATGTATACAGGATTTCTTATATACAAAGAAATTATATAAATTATATACATTAGTTTTGCTTTAAGGTAATTAATGAAATTATTGATACAAATAATACAATTTTATAGGGAACACATATTGCAATTTTAGCAATGTTCATGTATTTTCAGTATTGCAACTTCAAATTGACGCTGTCTAATAAATCAAAAGAAACAGTATAAATAAAGAAATAAACAAATTAAACCAAAATATGACCATGTGCACATCTCGTTGATAAAAATTATAGACCTTTAAAGCTCGAGGATAATATTGATTGCAGAGATTAACCAACCAAAGTTAGGTCTTGAATTTAGCGATTATAGCTACTCTTATCTTATAAGAGCTTCCACTTATCCGGATGGAGAGAGCAGCTGAGAGAGATTTGGTGTAATTAGAGTACTAGGAATCGATGACAAGAGCCCCCGAAGCGTGTGGTGATATTGGGATAAACGGTTTACGGATGGACAGGCAAAAGCGGGGCTAATTCATTCTTCTGTGATAATGTTACGCGGTAAAGGTCTGTTTGATTCAGGGTTTTGGTTTACTTATTTTTGCTGTCGACTGTGGTTGCAAAATTGAGGACAGAAAACTAATATCCAGACACTGTTTTGCCATCCGAAGCAGCTGCTTTTATCCTTCACTTTTTTGCAGCATAGTGTCCTTTTAGCCCAGCCGACTATTCGTCAGTGGGTTATACCAAGGTATACATTCAAAGTACCGCGAATGATGTTGTGCTTAGGTCGAGTCGACGTCGCAACCTCAAATCGATGCTGAGTCGACCTTAGAATGCTTGCGAATAATATTGCGGTTAGATTGTATGGACATCGCAACCTCAAATCGATGTTGCGTCGACCTTAGAATGGTTGCGAGTAATAAGGTGGTTAGGTCGGATGGACGTCGCACCTCAAATTGATGTTGGGTCGGCCTTAGAATGCTTATAACCATTCTAAGGTCGACCCAATATCGATTTGAGGTTTGCGACGTCGATCCGAGCAAACCACAATTTTATTCGCTGTACTTTGATTGTTGTTGGTCGCAACCGAAACGCAGCTTAATCAACGACTTTGGTACAACGTTGGATAGGCGTCGGAAAATCGACGTGTAGATTTTCATGTTATCGCTCACCGAAAGTGGTCGCCAAGACAGGTGACTTCGTAAATAGACCTAAACATGCGCGTAAAATATTAAAAATTCAGGAGCGCGCAAGTTTTTGCCCATATATTTGTGAAAAAAAGTGGAAATCGACGTGATGCATGTCTTACGCTACCCAAGGGATACTGTAATGGAGAGTGGCCCCAGTATGTGTGTCGCTGTCAAGACGACGCTTCTGTTGTCCCGGTTTCTATACATCGTCGCTTTCCCGACTTCTATACAACGTCGGGAGAGAGACCTTGTTTCGATCTCCATTTGCAACCTGTGCACAATGCTGATTGGATGTCGGATTATCGACTTCTATCCGAGCCACGAAGGCAGACGTTGTTTCGACTTCTATAAATAATCAAACCCCGACGTTGATCCGACATCGGGTGTGACGTCTATCCAGCGTTGTTCCAACGTTAGAATGTTAACTTGGTATTTATGACATGTGGGGTATCCGTCGTCGGTTAAGCATGTGTGTGTCAACAAGTTTTCAAAATGCTACTATTCCTGTACTTATGGTCAGATCATTTTTTTCTTTGGAAATTTGGCAGGCATGTTTCCTGGGTAATCCTCCGCGCAGCTTGTTTTTTCCGGAGGTTTGGCTAAAACTGGCCAAAGTGTTAGTCAAATATAAGAAGTAAAGCACAAAAACGCTACTCTTCTTACAAATCCTGCCCGATTACGTTCGCGTTTGCAATGTCTTACGGATGGGAACAATGTCCGAGGACATCCTTGTTTGCGCTAAATTAGGTCAAACTGATATTTTATTTCAATATTGTTTTCTATGAGTAAAAGCGTAGTTCGCATTCTCAGCATTAGATGACCTTCTCACGATGTCAAAACATATTTCGGTTTCACATTGGCTAAATCTGCAAAGAAAATTATGGCGACCTGATATCGCCAAAGAGATTGCAGTACTAGACGTGAATCATGCATTACTATTCGTCTACCAACAAACCGCGATATGGTCTATCTTTAAGCGGGGGGGGGGGGGGGGGGGTTGGTGGGGGGAGGTAGGGGCGGGAATATAATTCTTAAGTCATCGATCGCCCATATAAAATAAGCATATTACAAAAAAATGATAGAAATAATACTAGAAATATAACAGAAATATAGAAAAAGATACATTGGGGTGATTTATCCGGGGTGAACTAGCCTAGGGGGTGAGATAGCTGGGGGTGAAACAGCCGGGGTAAGACAGCCGGGGGTAAAATAACCGGGGGAGACAAAGCCGGTTCCCGGGGAGGCATGGGATGGAAGATGGACTTTTGAAAATGTCTGAACCTTTCTACCCATGCGTTGGTAGTGAAAGTGTTGGGCCCAATTTGCTGATCAGTCCCATCTGTAGATGGGCCTGTCCCGTTTTACGGATCGCCAAACGGGAGGCCCATCTGCAGATCGGCCTCCCGTTTGGCGATCCACAGATGGGACAGTCCCATTTGCGGGTTTTTAGTTGCTTCCTATCTGTAGATCGGAACGGTTGGCCCATCTACGGATATTTTGGTAATTCCTAAAATTTCATTGTAACTCGAGTTAAAATGTTTTTTTTTGTGAGTATGAGTGCGTAATGTAAATAATAAATAATGTGTCCTTTCGACCGCCTTTGTGTTCGTTTGACCGGTGTCCTAAGATATCTTGGCTCCCGTATATCTTGGCCCCCCGGACATGTTGGCACCACGCTTGTTATGCAACAGCACATTATGCTGTGCCGGTGTAACAGGATATCTTGCCCCCAGGAAAAGATATCCCAGGATATCTTGGCCCTCTTTAGGATATCTTGCCCCCCCCCCCCCCCCAGGGCGACCAAGATATACTAGGAAATCTTGGCCCCTCTTAAATAATTTCACATGAATACTTCACTTGAAAGAAATGTCAGTTAGTGTTCCATGTTTGATTGATGTATGTGTGATAAATCAATCAATAGTCTTTTAAGAACGAGTAGCTTTTTTATTGCATTTGACCTCATCTTCGAAGCCACATCCATTCTAAACAGCGTTCATCTTGATTTCAATTCCCTCGATGACATGCTCCATGTCAACAGTTGCAAGAAATGCCAATTACTGTTTCATGTTTGATTTATGTATGTGTGATCAATCAAGCAATAGTCTTTCAAGAAAGAATAGCATTTTTAATTGCATTTGACCTCATCCTTGAATCCACATCCAATCTAAACAGCGTTTATCTTGATTACAATTCTGTCGAATAGACACACCATGTGAATAGTTTCGCTGTCTTGTGTGAGATTATTCTCTCTTTTAATTCATGTTTCGGTTTTGGAGCCTCCATCTTCCACTCTCTTGCGATTTATATGTTCTTTGGTAAGATGCTTGTCACAGTTAGTGTAAAGTTTAGTATAATGAGAAATAAAATATATAATAAAGCATTCTTTTTATTTTTCTATTATCTAGGGGACAAGATATACTAGGATAACTTGGCTTCCAAAGGGGAGTGGTCGCTTGCCCCCTCCATATACTATTTTTTCTTGGTTTCTTGGCTTACAAAGACACAATAAATAAAATTATATTTATTTTATTGAATGTATTGCACCTCGGTAAATTGCAATTCACCAATAGGAAACTAATTGCAATTAGAATTGCAATTAGTTTACGGATCAGTCTCTCCTAAGATCAATATTGGTGAATAGATCAAAGAAGATCAATCGTTTCAGAGACGAAGTAGACGGGGACATCACAATTGCCTAATTTTTAAAAAAAAAATCTTTTCTACTAAAAAAAGGAGGGGGGCAAATTACGACCGCGTCACATTGCAGGAGGGGGGGGGGGGCAGTCGACCGGGTTGCAAAAAAGGGGGGGCAGTTGACTGGGGGGCAGTTGACCGGGGGGGGGCAGATGACCGTTTACCTAAAGAGGGCCAAGATATCCTAGGATATCTTGTCCGAGGGTGGGCCAAGATATCCGGGGGGTTAAGATATCCTGTTACACCGGGTCTGATTATGCTGAATGCGCTACACTACTATATCATTCGTTAAATGCAATAGTTAGTGAAAGATGAAATATAAATCATTGGAAATTATTTTGAAGAAACAACTCTTCCTCTCCAACCACCCACTTGTAAATCAACTAATGATTCGGTCTCGCTTTTTTTTTAAAGCTGTATGTGTTTAAGGAGTATATTGCCGTATGTGGCCCTTCGCCATTAAAGGTTTAGAATTGATGTATGTAAATTATTTGTTAAAATCATCCCTATATATATATTGGTTTAAATAAACGCCAGGCATGTCCCGACCATATATCGCACTAAACTGGTTGTTCTGTTGCGCTACTTCGTCTCAAGCCACGAAAACGTAACAAAAAAGTAATTTAAACATGTTTTAAATATATCTATTGTATAAAATGTTATTTCTTTTATTTCAGTCGTCTTTCTTTTCGATAAAACGGATCTTCTCTTTTAGAATGAATTACTTTCTTGCTCTTCTACTCAAAATCAAAGGAATATTCAATACATTTCAATCCCGATCACCCATTTCTACTCACAATCAAAGAAATATTCCATACATTTCCATCTCTGTCATCCATTTCTACTCAAAATCAAAGGAAATCCAATATCTTTGAATCTGTCCAAGCTGCCTGTCCTCTGCAGACACTAATCCGAACGAGTAGCAGAGATTAAGCACGTAATACCCTAATCTAGACAAACAAATTTCGACAAAGTGTACAAAACAAATTAATCCCTATTGTCTCGAGATGTCACCCGAACTGTATATTAAGCTACTGATCGCATGGAAAGCGTTATATTATTTTATGGTAATAAAAAGGATAGCTGAATAATAAACTAATAAAATGGAAGACTCTGAGAGTAACCAGTCTAAAGCTGATAGTCATATACAGAAAATTTTAGCACACAAGCGTTCGGTTTTATTAACTGATGAGAAATTTAACCAAATTATTAGTCATTTGAAAAAT
This sequence comes from Protula sp. h YS-2021, assembly GCA_949752745.1. NCBI lineage: Eukaryota > Metazoa > Annelida > Polychaeta > Sabellida > Serpulidae > Protula > Protula sp. h YS-2021. Next base: position 86,313,054 of record OX457024.1, on the reverse strand, counting down.
CCAGAAAAAGTTGTTGACGCTCATTCCAACCACTATGTTAAGAGCAAGCAATTCCAGATAATGGACGTTGTTTCTTTGGGCGTAACGGATGCGCTTGTTGTCCCTTCTAAATTAATGAATTCTAGTGGCGATGGACCTAAATTTTTGCGAGTCATTCCAACTGGAAGTATCACGATGTTGTTAAAACCGTCCACAAAACAGAAATCGATCAGGCTGAAGAAAAAATGCTTTCATTTTGTAAGTGCAATTTAACAGAATATTAATGGTAAAAATTAGTGACTTTCGTGGTTGTAGGATGTATTTTGCACTACCATTCCCCTCGTACGATCGCCTCGCATCGTCTGGAAATACTGCTCAAGTTATTTCCTCAGTAACTTTCGTAGCTGTAGTGTTTTTGAAGCTGGTTATTTTACAGGTCACTTCGTTGAAAGTTTTTAGCAACATTATTACAAGTATGACTGAAATGAGCATCTCGGATGGCGATCATAAATCTGGATTCAACCCTGCTTTGTGGGCCATCGGACAGGACATACTTGTGCTTGTAATTCATTGTTTTAATAAATTGGTAATAAAGTCTTGAAGCCTTGACGAGAATTGATTCATAAATTTTAAAATAAAATAATAGTATAAAATAAAAAAGGGATAAGAGGTTTCATTATATTGATAAAAATATCAATGTTGTGTACATGTTCTCAATGACACTTTAGAAGGAAGGGGCAGTGTGAGTTTGGGTGGGGGTCTACCTGACCCTAGGGCAACCTTACAACGAATGCACACGAGGTCACGGAAGGAGAAAATGAATTAATATCCCCAACTCAAATGAAATTCAACAATCAATTGAACAGAACTTGTATTGCTTGAGCATGTGAATTAGAGCGCTAATACCCCTTGTCACTCAATCTGCCACTCTTCAAACAGATTAGCTTTGAACAAGGCTGAGATCTGCTCGGATTTCTCCGGAAAAAATCACTTTCAAATCGGTTCATGTATAGAACAGTTTAAAAGCATGCCTACGGCAAAAGGTTACATTATACCAAAAACTCGACGCCGGATCATTATTTGAAGTCCCACTAAATCTGAATACTGTTGAATCGATTAGTAATGTTGCGATGAGGGCTTTTCTACCGAGTGAACCCATCCTTTGTATTTGCAAAAACAAAGAATAAACTCATTTTGCCTTAAACTATCCATAGGGAACGAAAGTATATAGTTACTGAAATAACACACAGTAGCGAAAATTTAGAAAAAAAAACGTACTGCAATTTAAAACTACCAGTTATGTTTTAGTGTCACATGCTTGTTGAGACACACAAGTTCATAATGTGCCAAAATGTGCAACTTATTGTTAAAGACCATGAAAATTTGAGTAGTTTCTTAATTTAGGATATTTTTTTTTTAGTAGGCATTTCAACAAAATGATCAGACATAGGGTAAAAATAGAATGCTATGCGTCACTACACTTTCTTAGTATTGAAACCACGTGCTTGCAGTACGTTTAGCGAACTGGATAAACGCAGGGAAATATATTGGTCAAATATGTAGATAACACACGATATTTACGCTTTCAAACACAACATTTCTTGGCTACCATGGTTAACATGAACAAAAATTCTATTTTATGTTTTTAACTAGAAAGACATACACATTCTGAACCACTGAATTTTTTCTTAATGGATCCTGAATTCTCTTAACAATATCCAGTAGTCTTTTAGGGGAAGCAGGACACTATCCGACTGCAAAATGCCCGGCATAGGATATCACCCCATTGGACAATACTGGTATTTTTATGCAAAAGCAACACTGGTACCTTTGATTCATTTAAAAAAGGATGATGCCATTCAGTGTTAAAGGGTAACTATTCATCCTTTTGATTAACAGAAACTGCATTGCAAATTTAATCTGTGCAATCTAGGGCAATTCCCGACAAGACTATTCGCAATAGGGCAATTCCCGAGAGGATTATTCCCGACAGGAATATTCCCGGTAGGGCAATTCCCGACAGGACTATTCCCGATAGGGCAATTCCCGAAATGACGAAAGGACTATTACAGATAGGGAAATTCCCAAAAAGCCAAGAACTGCTCACCACTGGCCAGTCTCTATTCCTGACATAATTGAACGGTTGATTGCAATTATCGACTGCAATTTGACAGTTCATTACCTTACAATTCATCAAGGGCCACAGCCCGTGTGTGATGCAAACATCACACACATCAAAGACAGTGTAATCGTTCCACGGCACACACAAGATTTACTCAAATTATCTGAATGTTGTTACGTGTACTTGTATATGTTGGGCCCGATATGCTGATCAGTTCCATCTGCAGATGGGCCTGTCCCGTTTACGGATCGACAAATGGGAGGCCCATCTGCAGATCGGCCTCCCGTTTGGAGATCCACAGATGGGACAGTCCCGTTTGCGGATTTTTAGTTGCTTTCTTTTCGATAAAACGGATGTTTTCTTTTAGAATAAATTAAATTCGTGCTCTTCTACTCAAAATCAAAGAAATATTCAATACATTTCGATCCCGGTCACCCATTTCTACTCAAAATCAAAGAAATATTCCATGCATTTCCATCTCTGTCATCCATTTCAAAATCAAAGGAAAATCCAATATATTTGAATCTGTATCTACTAAGCTACCTGTCCTCTGCAAACAGCGATCCGAACGAGAAGCAGAGATTAAGCACCCAATGCCCTAATCTAGACGAACAAATTTCGACAAAGTGTACCCAACAATTAATCCCTATTGTCTCGAGATGTCACCCGAACTGTATATTAAGCTACTGATCACATGGAAAAAGTTATATTATTTTATGGTAATAAAAAGGATAGCTGAATAATAAACCTTTAAAATGGAAGACTCTGAGAGTAACCGGTCCAAAGTTGATAGTCATATATAGAAAATTTTAGCACGCAATCGTTCGGTTTTATTAAGTGATGAGAAATTCAACCAAATTATTACTCATTCAGAAAATCCCGAAAAAGTTGTTGACGCTCATTTCAAGCACTGTGTGAAGAGCAAGATTCCAGATAATGGACGTTGTTTCTTTGGGGTAACAGATGCGATTGTTATCCCTTCTAAAGTTGTCACTTCTTTAGTTTGTATTTTTCAAATTAGAACAGCCAAAGTAGTTCATAGAATAAAAGTTGGTGACAAAAATACGTTTCTTTTTATTCAAGTTTCATTTAACAATATATCCGCAGATGGGCCTGTCCGATCTGCAGATGAGAAGCAACTAAAAATCCGCAAACGGGACTGTCCCATCTGTGGATCGCCAAACGGGAGGCCGATCTGCAGATGGGCCTCCCATTTGGCGATCCGTAAACGGGACAGGCCCATCTGCAGATGGGACGGATCGGCAGATCGGGCCTAACATATACATCACAAACATCAAAGTCAACAGTGGGAACCTTATACACTTGGTCAAAAATAGGTGGATCTGTATTTCATTTTTTAAATTTCGGTAATTGTCCCAGCCATCAATTGTCGGGTCGGGATTTGGCCAGACGGGAATTGCCCTGTCGAAAATTACTCTGTCGGGTATTGTCCTATCATCATCTTGCTTCCATCCCAAATTGCAATTGTACACTGCATTTCAATTGCACTGTTTAACTGCAGAGGAAACCCAAAGGTTCTTCTTGAAGGACATATTTATGTGAGCCTCAGATACTACAAACGGATATGTATGTCATGGCATTGGGCAGTTTAGTAGCTCAAGAACTAGTATGCTTAAACGACGAGTCCTTTTGGTAGTTTTGAAGTAATCATTTTGTGGGCATTTTTTGACTGTTGAAATTGCTGTAATATTAGTTATGTACTTGAAATAAAGAAAAATTACCAATTTATAATCTCATTCCGGGTATTGTCCTTTTGGGTAATGTTCTATGTCGGATGTTTTTCAGTCGGATATTGTCCTGTCTGGTATTTTTCAGTTGCGTTTTGTTCTAGATTTCTGTTGACAAAAATATATAAAACAATAATTTTAATCATACAAATCACAATCTAAAACAATAATCTGAAGCACAAACAACATAAAAATATTATTTTTTCTTGCGCTGGAAAAACTGTAGTAAAGATGTCAGTTTATTAAAAGGCATTTCGGCAGTGGTAAATGGAGGTTAAATAATCTCAGTATTTCTGTTCGAAGATCTAGGGGTACTTGTGATTGATGTACAGGTGTCATCTACTTTTATGTAGGACTAGTACATTAGTACAAAAATTAGTACAAAAATTTATATAATCAGATGATTCTAACTATTTAATACACTTTTACCTTTTATATATTTCGTTATTCTTAATACCACAGCAGTGATTACATTTAGCATGGTTAATAATTTTCAGTTCTCAAGCGATATTACGCATTCATCTTGCGGTATCCTCCAAGTAGTAAGTTGGGGCGAAGTCATAACTCAGTGATAGAGGATCGATAATGCCGAGGTTGAGGATTCGTTGCGGTGGATGACGAAGCATTCCAATAGGCCTTCTGGCACCGACCTACTGTACACCAATGGGTTTGCTTTTATTATTCCGGAATTCAAAATTACCGCCCATTGCAACGTTATCATAAAACAGCTGACCTATGAGGAGATCTAACGGTTTTGTATGAACACAGAGCGGATGGATATTTTAAAAAGTAGTTCTCATCTGTTATGAGCACTATTTTTAGAGAAATTCCCAGTGGGTCTGCTGAGTGAAAAGGTATCATACACAGCAGACCCAGCCGCCGCAGAGGTTGACTGTCGGACAACAACGCCCATTGCCATTGACTTTCCTTTAAGAAAGCGGTGGTTTTTAACTGAATCAAACTACTATTTTCTTTGCAACTGAGTTCGTGAAATGGTTAAAAAAACAAAGCAGAATCTAAATATGCGGTTGCATAAATGTCAACTTTATCCCTCAAAATGACACGCATCGCTACATACGTTGGTTCCAGGATAATACCGGTGTAATGAAACGTTTGGACCCCCAAACAGACTCCCCGGTCGATTTGTTTTGGGAAAGCCCGCCATAACAAACAGACCTCCCCTCTAATAAAATGACCCCCTCCAAATAATCATATTTAAATATAAAATGGAAGTAAAAAAGGTGCATATGGTTTTTAGATACTATTTTAAGCATTTTCCACCTCTTGATGTAGAAAATTATCATTTTGAGCCTTTGAAATGCCATTATTGAGCTTGGACAGATTTTTTGAAGACTGTATGTTAGTGGTGTTGGAAGTGCTTTCGTGTTTGAAAAGGTAGATGCTAGTTGCTAAATAAATTGCTATTCATGGATATAGTTTTTATTTTAATTAAAGGAACTAATAAGGTCGCCATATGTGGAAAGAAATAAAGAAATCAACATAAAATAAGAGGGTTAAAACATTTCATGGGGGTCTGTTTGTTTTAAAACAAATCGACCGGGGGGTCGATTTATTTTGGGGGTCAAAACGTTTCCTTACACCGGAATAATACGATTCCACTCCCTTACAGGCGCTCTTCGATCGGCAAAAGAGCCAGCGAAAAAGCGGGCCAGGACAAAACCCGGGCGTTGTGCACTTGAAGCTACCGATGCGGGATGAGGGAGTGACGTTGTCTTGCGGTAAAGCGCTAGTTCGTTCGGCGCCGTGCTTCCGTCGGTGTAGTTCAATCAAAATCGCGATTCATCAGAAAAAGGGACTTAGTTCCATTGTCTCTACGTCCAGTGGAGATGTGCATTGGTCTCATGAAGTCGTAAGGGGCTTCGGGCGGGGTTAATAGCAATCCTTGATAGAAACGATGCGCACGTAAATCGCATCGACGGCGCCGATTTCTCACATTATGGCTACAGATACGGTTGTTGCGGGTTCCGGAGATATGGCAGACGTGTTCTTTGGTCCTGTCTGGGAGTATTAACCGGCGGTCTCCTGAGGCTAGGCGGTCTGTGGTGGACCCACTTCCCTCTAAACGGGTTCTAAGGAGTGGCACTGTGAATTTGTGCACTCCAAAAGCTTCAGCGACCACTGACGCCGAATTTCCAGTTTGGGGCATCCCGATCGCCCGTTCGCGCTGAACTGCGGTCAGTCTTGGCATTATTTAGACTTACCAGATCAGGGTGAAGCTTCTTTCAGCGTGCCAACTATGATTTGCGATTTTAACCATTAAGTTCAATTTTTTACGCCAGCATCCAAGTGAGTGCCACGAGTCAAAGGGGTTACTTATACTCCGCTACCTTTAATTTTCGGTACTCGAGTACTCGCCACAACAGTTTCACACATTTAATTAACACTTTCATTGGGAGCAGTAAATTTGCAACCCCACTAATTTTTTTGCTTGTAAATGTATTTTAATAATATTCGTTTATGTAAATAAATGGATGCAATTAAAAACAGTAGTTGAGAAACGACAGTTCTACCACACTTTATGACGTCATACTGTCTGGAAGTGACGTCATAGCGTCTGGACCGGAAGTGCTGTCTGGACCGGACGTGCTGTCTGGACCGGAAGTGTTGTCTGGACCGGAAGTGCTGTCTGGAGCGGAAATGACGTCATAGACGTAGTCATAGGCATAGCCATGTAGGCGTAACCCTCATAACAAAGTGATGACCCCCCCCTAGGCGGTAGTCGGGAGAGACCCTATGGTAATAAAGTGATGACCCCCCCCTAGGCGGTAGTCGGGAGAGACCCTATGGTCATAAAGTGATGACCCCCCCCTAGGACATACTATGTACCGACCCCCCCCCTACTTAGATGCAATCAAAATATGGTGTGTAACTCGTCAAAAATGCCAAACTTGTTAAAATTGCTAAAATTGCTGAGTCAGCAATTTTAACAAGTTTGGCATTTTTGAGGAGTTACACACCATATTTTGATTACATCTAAGTAGCATAAAAGGAAGAGTGAGACATGCATTTCATTCATATCAAACAGAAATAAATTCTGCTGAAACAGTTTTTGATTAAGCACGCGCCTGTTCCAATGACGTCATTATGACGTCATAATGATGACGTCATAATGACGTCATAATGATGACGTCATAATGACGTTATGACGTTAAACTCCCCTAGGCCTAGACAACATGTTCAACAACATGTTCAACAACATGTTCAACAACATGTTGAACATGTTCAACATGTTGTTCAACAAGTTGTATATAAGGCTATGTTTAAAGGCTTTTTCATCACTTGAAAAGTGTATGTTGAACCGAAAGGATGTATAAATGCAACATTTGTCTGAAATCTTACAATTGGCCACAAAGTCTTAAAAGATACTTAAAGAATGCTCACACTTCAGAAGAAGAAGAATTGGAGATAGATATTGAAAACCCTGTGAAACGACCTATCACTGAAATTTTAGACGAGTCTTCTATGGAAAGTCAAAGCGTCAACATGACTGAAAAGAATGCACATGCTTGTACAGAATGTGGTGCGTTATACAACAGTCAAGAAGCTTTGTTCAAACATATGGAACATTGTGTTGAGGGTGATAATGACGGCAGCTCTGAAAGTGAGTCAGAAACAGACTCTGAAAGTGAGTCAGAAACAGACTCTGTTTGGTATGATATGGTTCAAGAAGTCTACGATGAATATGATACCAAATTTCAAGAAAAGGTTTCAGAATATGAAGAACAAGGGCTTGAAGATGCGCGTGACATAGCAAGTGATGACTTTCGACCCATTTATAAGCGTCGACTTAAACAACTGTTTATGAGACTATTCAAATATGCCCAACGCCTACAACAAAACGAACATTATGAAACCATTTTAGAAAACTTTAATTACTTTGTTGATGAAAAACATTACAAGTATTCAAAGGCACTAAAGGCGGCTATAAGAAGAAACGATGCATTCTTTGAAGAGCTTCTAGATGAGGAGGAGGAAGATGAAAGCAGTGACGAAGAAAGTGATATGGATGCCAGTGAACAGAGTGAAGCAGATGAAAAAAAATAGACTTATTTGACTAAACATTTATAATAAAGACTTTGTAAATCAATAAATGTTATAATATTGTTATAGATTTAAGCTGTATATATTTAAGTGTATTTAAGTGTATTTAAGTGTATTTAAGTGTATTAATAAACCTATTCAACATATGTCTTATTTTTTCTTTTCTTCAACTACAACTTGTTGAACAACTTGTTAAACAGCATGTTGTTGAACATGTTGAATAGGTTGAACATGTTCAACTTGAGCAACAACATGTTGAACATGTTCAACTTGTTGAGCATGTTGTTGAACATGTTGAACATGTTGAACATGTTCAACTTGTTGAACATGTTGTTGAACATGTTGAACATGTTCAACTTGTTGAACATGTTGTTGAACATGTTGAACATGTTGAACATGTTGAACAACATGTTGAACAACAGCTCGTTGAACAATTGTTGTACAATTGCTAAACAACTTGTTGAACAATAGTTTGACGTAAAAATAATTCAAACACATGTTTGAATGGTGGGGGGCGCGCGCCATTCCAACAACCCACCTATGCCAAACTACTGTAAACTAAGACATCAAACTGAATTCAATGGTGAAATTTTCATTCAAATCGGTTAACCATAACGAAAGTTATTACACTTTTCCACTTTTTACAAAGTTAAAATGGCGAATGTCAAATTATGTATACAGCCAGCTGTGTAAATAGCCCATGACTACATTATAACAAAACTAGATATAAAACTGAATCAAATAGTGAAATTTTCATGTAAATCGACCAAGTATAACGGAAGTTATCTCAATTTTTTCACTTTTTACAAAGTTAAAATGGCGGCATGTCACATTATGCATACAACCATCGGTGCAAATAGCCTATAACCATTTAATGTTAAAACTAGATATAAAACTGAATCAAATAGTGAAATTTTCATGTAAATCGACCAAGCATAGCGAAAGTTATCACACTTTTTCACTTTTTACAAAGTTAAAATGGTGGCATTTTACAAAAATGCATACAGCCAGCTGCGAAAATAGCCTGTGACCACTTTATGACAAAACTTTACATAAAACTGAATCAAACAGTGAAATTTTCATATAAATCAACCAAGTAGTTTTAAAGTTATACATTCTTGAAGTTAGCCATATCACGATCCTGGGGAAGGGGGGGGGAGGTCTGTCCCGACTGTCTCCTAGGGGGGGGGGGGGGGGTCGGTACATAGTATGTCCTAGGGGGGGGGGGGGTCATCACTTTATGACCATAGGGTCTCTCCCGACTACCGCCTGGGGGGGGGGGGGGTCATCACTTTATGACCATAGGGTCTCTCCCGACTACCGCCTAGGGGGGGGTCATCACTTTATGACCATAGGGTCTCTCCCGACTACCGCCTAGGGGGGGGTCATCACTTTGTTATGAGGGTTACGCCTACATGGCTATGCCTATGACTACGTCTATGACGTCACTTCCGCTCCAGACAGCACTTCCGGTCCATGACAGCACTTCCGGTCCAGACGCTATGACGTCACTTCCGGTCCAGACAGTATGACGTCATCAAGTGAGCCAGAATCCTTGTTTACTTTGTTTCCTTTGTTTACTTTGTTTCCTTTGTTTACTTTGTTGCCATGACTACGCCTATGACGTCACTTCCGCTTCAGACAGCACTTCCGGTCCAGACAGCACTTCCGGTCCAGACAGCACTTCCGGTCCAGACAGCACTTCCGGTCCAGACAGCACTTCCGGTCCAGACAGCACTTCCGGTCCAGACAGCACTTCCGGTCCAGACGCTATGACGTCACTTCCAGACAGTATGACGTCATAAAGTGTGGTAGAACTGTCGTTTCTCAACTACTAAAAACTGTATAAAGCTATCTTGAACTACTTTATTGATTAAATTTAGCATAATTCAAACAAAAATATAAAAAGGCATCCTTGATTAGAGAGCCCAGGTGGATACTCCTGATCGCTATGATTATCATAAGTAAAATCCACATTATCCAAGAAGCGCTTTCTAGTATTTATCTTTGTATTTATCTTCCTTTTTCCTCCCGGGGGGGGTGGGGGGTGACTGTACAGAGGGCAAGATATACTGTTACATCGGCTATGCACAAAATGAAAATAAAAATAACGCAAAAATGTGCGTTGTTTTTTTTTTTAAATATGTTGAGTATATATATTAAATTGCTCAAGCGATAAAAATGGATATCTTTAATGAAATAAAATCTTTTGTCATATCGGCAATTGAAGTTTTCATACAAATGAATCGTTCGAACATCTGCAATAAAGTTTTTATCAACACGTATTAAACCGCATTAGAAATTCGCTCTGAATTCTATACTTTGGCCTATCGTAGGGCTTGAATGTTAAATTAATTTGGTTTCAAGTCCTTATATGAAGGAACCCACATAAATCCTGCGAAGATGCGACGTTGGATAGAGACGTTGGATAGACGTCGCAACCAGATGTTGAATAACGATAGGATTTGTTTGTGTTTGAAAGTCGAAACGTCTTTCCCCTGACATTTGGCAGGCGTTTTCCTTATGTTTAAATCAGCAGGTTGACTTATTTTCTAAAGGACCTATCATCGTATTTTCGGTGAGTGAAGTTCAGACGTTGCAATTTGGTGGCGACAAAAAGCAATCAACGGCAACTTCTTAGAAAGGTTGATAATTGGTCGGTAAACACCGCAACCTCAAACAGACGCAGTAAAGACATCGCCATGTTTACCGAATATTAGCTACGCCTTAGAACAGTAAAGTCAGATGTTTTCGATGCTATGGACTTGTTTAATGAGCCCAGTCTCGACGGATAATTCTCCGTGATTATTACAATCCTTCTACAGCATTTATCCAACTGTTGAATAAATCTTTAAAAACAACAAAGGAGGAATCTTTTTTAAGGACAATAAGTCTATACACACGACTTTTAATTTTTTATTAAACGGAAGAGTAAAAGCTTCATAAATTAACAGCTGAGATGAGAATATTAAAAAAAAACTTTTAGAGTTCGAATTGCTTCCCTGGGGTTTCTTAAATCTTTGTGAGAGTCATATCTGATAGATATTGAAGCTATGGAGTATTGGATCTGAAAACTTAGATACATGTAAATATGGACTCGCAAAATTGGCTTAATGAATGTGGCAAAAGAAACGGCTAGCTGAGAAGCAGCGCATATAATAACCAAACAGTAGAACAGGTGTATGGCTCAAAGCTATAGGCATAAATCTGTGATTGGATTTATATAAAATGAAGCAAACTTACCATTGAAGGGAAACTATACACCTGTTTACACGCATATTAGAAAGATAATCTTTCAACACACACCTCTTTCTCTGATTACAGTTTAATTTCCTTCAATTTTGTCTTTTTTCGTATTTACTTACACCAAAACATGTCAAATTTAAAAACAGAATATCAACTTTTCTGCTTTGATGTTGCCGACAACTTTCGACCCAAGAAAAAAAATACTTTGTACTAAGTGACTTGTCTCATATATTGTCCCCTATGGGCCCCGTGTATAACACGACGATCTGCTTAAAACAAATATAACATACTTGATATACGTTGAATAAACTTTATTTTTTTTAGTAATACGCTTTTTGTGGTTACCTGACATTTTAATCTTTAGATCTAGGTAATTTGTTTTTGATTTAATTTTGCCAGTGCTTGAAACTGTGATTGATAAAGCTGTACCAAGTACATAATGATAGGAAACAACATGTGAGCCATATGGTAACAATATGGGTAATGCATGTTTGAGTAAAGCAGCTACTTGTATTCAGTTACCATGTAATGATATGGTGGATGTGATGCATATATCAAACAGCATGGTGGCCATATGGTTCGTTGTCGTTGTCGTTGTCGGGAGGGAGGGAGGGAGGGAGGGAGGGAGGGAGGGAGGGAGGGAGGGAGGGAGGGAGGGAGGGAGGGAGGGAGGAAGAGCAAAGGCGGTCGAAAATAAAGAAAACGGGCAAAGAGAAACAAAGAAAATGAAAAGGAAAAAATGAAAAGAAAGGCAGACGAAAAGAAAGAGAGAAAGGGAGAAATAAAACGAACGAAAGAAAGGCAGAAAGTGAGCAATGTAAAAAATAGAAAAGAGACCTAACAGATATACATGGGAAAGATAGAACAAAAAGCCTGATTCACAGAAAAATAACCTAAAAAGTATAATAAATAAAACAATCACAAATAAAGTATGCAAACATCAAATATATGTGTTATCTATTGACCACTTTAACACATCAATATAGCTTGAGTTTGTTAGATATTGTGTTATCTTTTAAGTGAAAAAATTATTCAGGCCAATAGTCTTAATCCTTTCTACGGCAGGTGCCTCTCTTCTCTGTGCAAAAATACTATATCGCTCGATTGGCTATACACAAAGCAGACCATTAAAACAGCCCTATCGCAACGAGGAAATCTTTGCTTTTTCAAAAATCATCTTTATTATAACAACTTAATACATTTTACTGTGCAAATATTTAACCCTGCTTGCACGCTTATGAATTGTTTTACACAATGGTCGGTGACATTTATCTGGAAATAATGGGCACTCTTTACAATCAGTTCTTACACAGGAGGAAAAGTAAACGTTTAACCTTATCCATCTGTCAAGCATCGGGTCGCGTTTTAAAGAGGCTAAGTCACCTTTTTGTTTGATAACGTTAAGTTTGAGTAGATGAAGAGCATTAAGTCAATAAGTTTAGCTAACATAAAGTAGATGTTCTTTTTGCCCGGCAATTGCTCTATAAACAAACCATTGAGCTAAAACTAAGGATACAGAGACTTGGATGATGCCTTCGAGACCCAGTTGTTGGTAATAAGGGACCATTCCTTCTACCTGCAATTGCCTTGCTCAATAGTATATATGTATTAATATAAAGAGAATGCAAAATTTTTGGCAAAATTAGAAATCATAGTTTTTAAAAAGCAACTCGGGATTCAGTTGTGAAAATCTTTCCTAATATTCTTCACTGCCTTTTTGTTTGGTTTTGTTTTTTGTTTTGTTTTTTGTTTTTTTGTTTTTTTTTTGCTTCTCATTTCCGTGCAAATTAGTTTCCACTCCACACAGGTGCTTTCAGCTAGGACGACAAAACTTGCCACATGTATAGAGTGGGGGGGGGGGGGGGGACCGGACAAAACACTACCGGACATAATACCACCGGACAAAATACCACCAGACATAATACCACCAAGGAAATGAAAACTAGGACAAAATACCACCAAAGATATCTTTTTATTATACAGCGTAGCAACGCAGATTCGGTGGCGTCCAGTCAAGCAAGAACCTCAAATAAAACGCGAAACGGAGACGGCTTAGGTATTATAAGAGATAGCTGGAATGCGTCTTTTCTACATCTCGTTGGCCACAAGCATCCGTCGTTCTTTACGACGGTAATTGCTTTGCGAAAAGACGCAGCACTGGTGTCAACTTTGGTGACCCAGGACGCGAATGGCGACGCGCCTACGTTGAACTACAGAAGCGTTTGCAAAACCTGTGCGCAGACTACTGTCATGGCCGGAAGGATGTTCAAGAATTTCTCCGCGGTGTAGGCCACAACGTGCGTTTCGGAAAGTAAAATATTCATGGTATTAGTAGATTTGTACAGAATTTAAGAACAGTGACAATAAGTTCAAAGATTTCTTAATGGAACTGTAGAAATTTTTAAAACTATTACAGTAAAGTAGAATGTCCTCAGTGAATGTAATTTTACGTTTGTTTTAGTTACATTCAGTTGTGAATAGCAATAGAGAAAGCAATAAAAGATTGTGGTGGTATTTTGTCCGAGTTTTCATTGCCTTGGTGGTATTATGTCCGGTGATATTTTGTCCTACACCCATAGTGGAGTGACGGTTACTCAGAAAAAGACTTTGAGCTCGACCTTCACGGTGAAGGTCAAATTTCGAAAAAAAATATTCTTAAATCTGTTTATCGAAAAATGTTACAGATTTAGAGCTCATTTTCGGCGCTATAAGCTTAAAAGACGTTGCATTACAGGTCTCTCGGTGGCCTCGATCTTTCGATCAAGGTCGACGTCGGAAACCGGGTGCTAACAATTACCTCCAAAATTGTTAGAGAGCGATTGTAAGATCATTTTCGATCCCATTGGGTTTAAAGACATCACATAAGAGGCACCTCTGTGACCTTGACTTTTAGAGATACCTCTGTGACCTTTGACATATTTTATGTCAAGGACAAAGTAGGGAAAATAGAAGTTGACTTTTTCAAGAAAATCGTTGGAGATTTTGGACTCAATTCGGTCCTTTATTCTTAAAAGACGTCACATTAGAGAACACTTGACCTTGACCTTTTCCGCCAATGCTGAGGTCGGTTGGCCATCGCTGCAAAAATCTTTAGAGATTTCAAAAACTTTGGACTTAAAGGAATTAGAGGCATATCGGGAAGTTCGACCTTTTCGACTAAAAGTCACGGTCGTAAACCGGAAGTTGCCCATTATTTCAAAAACCACTAGAGAGCCTTTCAGTCCAACAGACATCATTTAAGAGGTATCTCCATCACCACGGTCTTTTTGTCTGTTTCGTTAAAATTCCAAGGTGGTTCGTTCTGCTCAGCAGTAGAGGAATTCGGTAGAGTTGATTCTGTTTCCAGAAGAGCTACATAAGAAATTTCTTCAACGCAGTATAAATCTACTTTTAAAAATGGGCCAAAACTAGTCAAATTTACAAAGACTTTAGAGAAGAAAAAATATTGCTTTCAATTCGAGCAGTCGGTTGTACTCTTATGTTGTATCGTAGGCGGTTTTTTGTATTAAAATCCCCCGAAAACTTGTAATGTGTGCTTTGGCGGGGCTTAAATATATTTAAAAAGTAAATTTATTATGAATAATAACGAACATTATTTGCTTGCCTTCTCCTGTGTTAACCCAGGAACCACGTATTCATAAATGGAGTTACGATTTTTTTTCTTTGAAGTTACGCACCCTTCAGAAATTATTAAACATCGTTTAAAAAAAAACGAAAATTTTGCTTAATATAAAATATTAATCTATTCTCCTGGACACGACTTAATGTATGGTATTCTTTAATACATATGAATAAAGGCAAATTAAACCAATCAAACTGCAGCACCCCGGGTATGCAGTCAATGTGAACCCCGCTCACCCCCCCCCCCCGTCCCTGTCCCAGAAAGGGACGGAAACTACACCTGCAACTAAATACGTTGGTTCGGGTTGTTGTAACGGGATATTTTCACTCGTGGATGTCTTCACCCCAGGCTTGAAATTATCCTGCAATATCTCCATCTCTTTCGGATCTATTCACTCCGCAGAACCATATAAAATATATCTTCAAAATTTTAATTTTTTTTTCATTTTTCCCTGTAAAGATAATTTAATCTTATGAAACATTCTGCATTTGGCCTTAACAAACTCTTGTTCCACAAGCGTGTTCAGGCACCCATTTGATGACACGAACATTTGAAACCACTTACAACTTGTGCTCGACACTTCACTGCAGAAAAAAATACTCGTCTTTTACATACCTTACAGTTACTCGTCTTTTACATACCTTAGAAATATTTGATTTTCATTATTATTATTGTTATTATTATTATTATTATTATTATTTATTATTATTATTATTGTTATTATTATTTAAGAATGGAGTCTTCCGGGAAACAATACACTGCAGAAGGAGAATCACGAGTTTGCTTGCGTGGTCAAGTGACACACGCATCTTGTAATGTGCATCACTGTAGCAAGGGACCCTTTTGATATTGCAACCCATTATTTTATTTTGTGAAAACAGCCCTTCTGAACCTCAGAACAGTTAACACAACAAGCACGGGGATTCTAATTTTATCCAAAAAATAATGACATAAATTTTGTTGTTGGGGAAACTTTTTTCTTATAACTTGTCACAGAGAGATTACAACTGGCTGGTCATCGAGAACTTACTTCTTTTGATCTCTCGATAATTCCGCGATAATCCTTCCGGAATAAATCGACCGTATATTTATAATCTCTCACTGACAATTTTATTCTTTGAACTTTATTGGAATAACGCATATGACTTTTCTCATGGTGAAGTGAAACAGAAAAAATAAAGTAATTTTATTTGCTTTTATAGTAAAATCATCTTTTTATTATGAAATCCGGTTTTGTGTGGAGTTTCCTGTCACCTGTCGCATTTACCTATGGGTTTATCTGTCTCGCTTTTAATAATGATCAATTTTATTGAAAGGTATATTAAAGTTACGACATCCTATCTTATCCGACAGTTATACATAGTGAACAACAATACGCTGTTTTATTTAATTGCTGTTTTGTCTGTTATTCCATCAGCCCTAGATTCAAGTTGATTGAGGTTGATCAAGGATGGTGTGTGGGGTTGGCGGGGTAGGGAGGGGAGGAGGAAAGCTTGGAGGGGAGGGTTGACGTTTTTCCGGCTGAACTAAAGGAGCTATCACTGCAAAGAAACTACGGTATCAAAAAAGGATTGTAGCACTTTGATCATTTTCAAATTCACAGATTTTACTACCAGGTGGCAAAACCTCAAATTAACAAAATCTGCCTTTTGAAAATATATAGTACTTGAAAACGTATAAGAAACGCATAGAAAACTTGAAAGGCGATGAGATGATGTCATCAATCATAACTGCTTCATGAGGACCCGGTAAACGTGACATGTAACTCAAACACCAAGTTACATTTCCTAGGTGGAAACATTATGAACGGGCTGTTTCGAAGTCAATAGGGTAGGACAGAATGTGAAATACCTCTCACACAAGAGAGAGGTGGTGGTGGGGGGGGGGGGGGGGTATGCGAATTATAGATATATGCTTAGCAAATGCTCATCAGGATTTGCAGTGGCAAGTGTATAGTTTCACAATCGAATTATCGGGATTGGGCACTTG
Source organism: Protula sp. h YS-2021 (assembly GCA_949752745.1). Lineage (NCBI taxonomy): Eukaryota > Metazoa > Annelida > Polychaeta > Sabellida > Serpulidae > Protula > Protula sp. h YS-2021. The sequence goes on along the minus strand of OX457024.1, from coordinate 86,296,286 downwards.
TTATCACATGAGTAACCATACGTGCCCATGAAAAAAAAAACACAGGGAAAGGGAGTTACTTCTGAGATCAGACTCGATATGTGCGGAGTGCCAATTTCGTTAAAAAGACGGGTGATTTTCATTCGGTACTCCGCGTTTCCCACATAAAGGGGTTATTTCGAAATTACACTCAACGTTTGGTTTAAACAGGGTGTATTATTTATAATTTAGCAATCCGCGCTTAGGGAACGGCTTAACAAATAATGACCACACACGGTAACCATTTGCCTATTTCTTTAAAGTAAGGCATTTCTACCTCACAATATTATTACAAAATCCGTCATTAATTAACAGCTCATGAAAAAGAGAGTATTTTCATTCAAATCGTTTACTTATTTTAACTATTAAAATATGCAGTTTTGAGGAATATGTCAATGCAGTTTGATTTGTCACAAACGGGTAATAGTCAGATGCACAAACTGCGTCTAACCTATTCACACCAAATATCTTCTAAGCACACAAAGGGTGGGGGTGGGGGCACTGCTGATGGGTCATCATTTGTGCTATTTATGATCAGGGTAAACACACTGATTGCCTGGGTAGTAGTATTTGTAGTAACAACACCATAACTCTGTTAGAGAAAGGGATTAGCAATTATACAATGGCGGAAATTATAATGTCAATTTATTTACGCAGGTAGTTGAGATCGATCTTAATTATATTATTGCAACAATGCGGCTATTCGATCTGTGTATGGAATTGACTGGCTGACACAATGCCCGTATGGTTAACCTCTTTATTGTAATATTATAACGGATCAGTGACTTCGCAAACTCACAGAAAAACAGAGTACGTTGAACAAAGCCTTGCAGGTGGAGAAAAACACATGATGAGTTCACATATCTCGAAGCATCCTTCCCATAACTAGAATGGCTGGTGCACAGGCATGCAATACACACAAGCATAGCCAAAATTTGCAATTTGCATAAGGAATTAAATAAAATTTAACCAAGAGGTTTCGACCCACCCCTCTCTCTCTCTCTCTCTCTCTCTCTCTGTTTTTGAATCTCTTCCTCACTCCATCTTAGTTTTTCTCACTCACTCACTCACTCACTCACTCACTCACTCACTCAAACTAACACGCACACAGGGACAAAACCACTCACTGTGAAAACTTCACGACGCAGGTAGAAGCAAAATTTGGCAATATATTGGGATAACGAACCATGATAAACGTAAAAAGGTTTCAAGTGAATTTCCGGATAATTGTTATATACAAAGCTTCAATACATGTAAGTTATGATGTAAATTTTCACTAAGGAATTACTTTGAGTGCAAATAGTTTTTCACTATATCGGCATACCAAAAATTTGTAAACAAAAAAAGGGGGGGGGGGTAAAGAAGAAAATATCGTCTCCTGGCTCTTCCTCACACCCCACCAAATTTTGTCACGGTCAAGGAGTTTGGCCAGTATGTTTGGGGCTTTTGTCCGCTTGAGGAACGTGATTTTGTCTAGGATTCGTGTTACTTCAGCAACCGTAAAAGTGTAAACTATAGCAGAAACCACGGAAATGACCTGCTCCTTGGACATATAGATTTTGGGGTTATTTACGATTTTCCAGTTTTAATAAAACTTGAATTCGAGAAATAAAAATGAAATCTGATTTCTATAGAACTTCAAAAATGATACAGACGATGAAACTTTTTGAGTGTTAAAAAAGCGCAATTAGGACAAAAATAAATCGCTAAAATGACCTCATTCACATGCACTAAGTGTGTGATGTGAAAGAAAGATAGTAAAGGCTAGGGCTAGGAGGACCAAACTTGGTAGAGACATACCGTAGCTTGTCTAGCTGATACCCTCTAATTTATTTTCCATTTCATATGCAAAAGCTGTCATTGAAATTTTGCCTTCGAAGCTCATACATAAGGCTATGATAGCTTATAATACAACCTCAGCATTACCATATTAATCGTTCAACGTCTGTGCTGTGAGCTTATTACGGCCATGTCAATCCCACTCAGCATAGTTTAGTGTAATTGCTGTTTTGTGTGATATATAGGACAATACAGTAGAAGGTCGTTAATCCAAACACGATTAAAGAGAATTATTAGATAATCCGAACAACACTGCTCCCAACAACATTTATCACGTATTTGAACCAAAACCATTGGTTCGGCTTGTCCAAAAACTAGAGTGTAGTCTTTTTTCACTGTATTGCCTTTTGAGCACAACATGCCCTCTGAAGCGTGTCAACCTTCTTGCCAAAAGAATCTTGAGATACCACTGGATTTACATGCATCGCATTGTTTCTAAAACTTATTGTTTATAAAATAGAGTCTGTCAAATGTTGATGAGGGCACTGTCCACCTGTTGTTTGAATAAGATATAGAAGGGTAATGAGTATCTGTCAGGCAACTGTCTGGTAAATGACTTTTGTTGCTGGCTAATTAAACGACAGTTAAACAAGCAATGGCACTGGGGAATAGAAGCATCTCTAATAGTTTCACTACATTTTATTAATGTTATGTGAAAAATAGTATTCAGACAGAATGTTCACGGAAAGTGCACAAATGGAAATGAAACATATGAAAACATACTTGATTAGCAATGTAATATGTACTAAATAATTGAACTAAAGACAGAGGGACCAGAAATCTTACGATTCCAACCAGTTCGGATTCACAAGCTTCCACTGCATAGAATACTGCGAGTATGACTGATGAGATTGCTCCCAAACGTCTCATGTTATTATGACCGTGTAACTTGGGACAATCTACAACTGATATTAGCTGGTATTTACAATGTAAATGGCTATAAGTTAAGAATATGTGGTCTACTAGTGATTTCCTTTTTATTTTTAAATTATTATATATTTGTTGTTTCTTCTGCTACTATCCTCCGAAGAGATGCAAATTTATGCATGCGATCTTAAAATTTACCCTCTTATTAGCAATTATGATATCATGAATTCATGTAAACTGTACAGTCAGCAAAGGTTTTAGCTACGAATGGATTCCACAACTAAAAGGTAATAAAGGTTATTGCAAGTTTAAAGTTTGAAACGGTCTCTGGCGTAAGCTTCATGGCAAGTATCACTGTCTAAGCAGAGAATGAAATTTTTCCGGTCTTGTAATTGGTTGACAGAACCCTCTAAACTCGACCTGTGATTGACGCCCTAGATTTTCAACAGTGAACACGCACGATGTCCACCCCAGACAGTGAACACCCACGATGTCGCCAATTCGCCATGCCGCTATGTGTCGCGTCATGTGCTGGTTGATTGAGTGTTAACCCTCAAGGGAGTTGCTGCTATATGTAAATCACCTTTTTCACGCTTTATCCAGCTCAGGGAACGGCAACATCAAGTTCTTTCACCCACCAAAATTTTGACCACCTCTATCCCCTCCCTTTATTCCTTAGATAATCGTATGTGTGCTATTTTTGCAAGCCACAACTCCAACTGCCGCCTACATACACTGGAATCGCATTTTAAGTTGCAGTCTCTTCCGTCCCCTGCCCTATCCTCCTTTGTTGCAACAATGTCGAACAATTTATATTGTTGTTATGTTTATATTGCACCCCATTCCCCTCTTATCGTATTTAATGTGTAAGCGGGAAGTATACTGGGCTATCTTCTCCTTCCAGCATATTTACCTCCCTCAAACTTTTTTGGTGCGAATGTATTTTGATAATATTTGTTCATGTGAATTAAAGGTCTCAATTAAACTGCATAAAGCCATCTTAAACTACTTTAATGACTAAATTCAACATAACTAAAAATATAAAAAAAATTCTTTCTTTTTCTCGTAATATCCTTTTGGGCATCTTTATAGAGCCCAAGTGGATACTTCTAATCACCAAGATTGTCATAATTAACATCCACATAACCCGAGAAGCGCTTTATTGTATGTTCAACTTTATCTTCAATTTAAAAAGTGATACCAGGTGGTAAAAAAAGCTTCCAATATATACTTAGTAATGTAAAATACAGTCTTCTGCCGTAGCTTAAATTTACCCGAGATCTGTTATCTTGTTATTTTAATTGCCTGGTACAATGCATAAATAAAAATTAAAACAAAGATATGTGTATTCGTTTCATTTTAATACAGCGGTGTTGAATTACCATTGATAAATACGGCGGGGAATAAGCAATCAAATTAACCTCACTCACTTTGGTTATTACAGAGTCGCAAGAAGAAGAACAAGAAGGATAAAGATGGGTTGCAACTGTGCCTTTGATTCGGCACCAAAAAGAAAAATAAACGGAAAAGATAGATGGAAGCTAGAATCGCTAGGAGAGTGGAGTTGAACAGGGGATAGAAAGAATAAACGGAAAAAATACGGAAAAACTGTAAAGGGGGCAAGATATATTGTTATACTGGCCTCGCTCCTTTGCCGTAATAATTGCGTAGAAGATATGTGCATGTTATGTTTTGTTTTTGTTTTGTACCTCCCCCTAACACACATCCATTCTCATCTCGTACTTATTTTTTCAGTGTTGTAGTTTTGGAACCTAAAATGCCTCCGCTTTGGGTTGTTTGTATCTTTATGCATTATTCAAGGAGTCGAAACTTACAGTTTACCCAAAACGTTACTACTTTTATTCTACTTGAATTGACCGTATTTTGTCTAATTCTGTGACACGATTAAGTTAATCTGACAGAGACAAATCATTCAGCGACACTTATCGAGCGACAATTCGTCTAAATGAAGTTGGATCAAAAGAAATTTTATCAATTTTATCACTTATCATGTGTCTTTATTGCTGAGGTTTTAATGTTCGGTGTGCGCCCCTTGACCCTAACGCAGTCTGGAAAGTCTTAATTCCCTTGAGCAGGTGATGGCTATGGATAGATATGTAAGGGTCCCAAAATGTGCTGCAATTATGCACAAGCAACCTTGAAATATAGAGATAATACAAAGCGAAAGAGGAAAACCAAAAATTGCTCATGAGGAATTTATGTATGCAAAAAGAATGAAAACAGAAGTTTCATCACTTGGTACTGCTTGAAACGTGGAGCTTTTTCGTGCAAAGGTGCGCTCAAAACCTTGTTGACTATGACTGATCCATAGTTCAAAAGTGACTATAATTGCTATCTAAATAACAGTGAAAGAGAAGAGCTCAAAGAGAAGTTGAAAATCAAGCCGGCAGCCTCTGTTGGCAGAACGAATCCAGGGCACATTATTACATGGGGAAGGAGAACACGCTTAAGTTTTCAAGTTCCCCCATTCCGCGAACTTGAAAATATTTTCAAATTCCCCCGGGGGGATCTGAAAACATTTTCAAGTTCCCACTCCCTCCCCCTTTGATAAAAAACGTGGTAAAAAAACGAATATGCTTTTGTTGCGTATGTGCTTTTTATTATAACTCGAACTAACATGCCCACGGCTAAATTTAAACCATTTTAAACATAAAAATGTTATTGTAAGTATTTTAAGAAGAAATTCCTGCGATTTTGAACTGACTGACACAAAATTTTATGCACACTATAACTCGAACTAGAATGAACTTGGCTAAATTTAATACTGGTCACTAGCTTGGGGACAACTTGCTGCGGGGGACTGTAAAAAAACTCACAACGGGTCGGTAAATGCACGACACGTGGATTGTAACAAAATCCAGTACTGATCGCTAACTTGGGGACAACTTCTGCGCATTGGGAGTGTAGCTCAAATGTCACTAAAATGCACCACTGGTGTGAAGTGATGGGACAAATTGCTGATCATTATAACTTCCTTTTGGTGTTTTTTACTTCTTCTACTGAAGAGAGGCTTGTATGGCAGCCACCTATTCATTGAACCACCACTCGAATACACATACACAACTGTATCCAGCATTCTGTCAAAAGCAAATATCTCGATTTTAGTGCCTCATACGCCAAGGGATGTCATGTTCGAGGTTGTAACGTATTCTGTGGTGTCTTCGCAAAAAGAACCAAAAATTTTCCATAATATATGAAACGATAAGTGTTCTGAGGATGTCCTAGGATCCTGTCAAAACCAAACTGAATGCACGGAAAAGGCAATATCCGTCACCAGTGATTCGGAAAGTTTTCAGCTGTCCATTGACTTTTATGGCGCGTTCGAGCATCCCATGTTTGACCTTGTTCAGATGAACAACAGTGAGATTGAGTTCAATGCAGTCTTCGAGTAGCCGTGATTCAATGACAGGTTTAACAATCAAGGTTTGGAGTCCAAATGTTGACCTGTCACTAGTTTTTGTCGCAATGATCTTGTCTGTTTCTTCAGTACATAATCTCTTGTCGGGTTCCGAACGCTCAACATATTTCATCAGATTCGTCGAATTCACCTTTTTCTTCAGTAAAACGTTGTTTTCATTTGCTAACTTGCACGCGTGTTTTTTCAACATCACTCAACAATCACATATGGTCCAGTATGGCGCTCAACGAACCGGCCACCGTTTCGGTCTCTGCGTACAAGATTCTTTAGCGGAATCTTATCCCCAATATCGTACTCCTTTGCATGTCGACGTTTGTCGTATTGGCTCTTCTGTGATGCTTGTGCTACTTTGATATTCGAAGCTATTTTTGAAAGCATGCTGTGGCGGAGATCATTGCGTCGATCTTATCTGATATCTACTCAGTGGTGTCATAGCTTTCATCTGAACTATCTTCTGTTTTGCGCTGCAGTTCCACTGGGAGTACAGCCTGACGGTGATAAACGACTTAGAATGGTGTGACCTTAGTAGAAGAATATCTGGTAGTGCGGTAGGAGAACATAACAGCGGGTAGGCACTCGACCCACTTCGTGCGATTGGACAACGATTTTACGAGAGAATCCTTTATACTGCGAGTTTGGTGCTCCACAAGTCCATTCGCCTGAGGGTGGTATCCACTTGTCACTTGCTGATTTGATCCAGTCAGAAGGTGTAGTTCCGCTGAAACTTGTTCACAAATTCACGGCTCTGGTCATTGATTTGAATCTTGACAAATCTGTGGCGACAAATAATATCCTCGACCAAAAATCTGGCAACTCTCTCGGCGGTATGGCTTCAGATCATTTAGAAAAGAAGTCCATAGCGACCACAATCTGTTAATATAGATTTGTAACGTCTACACTAATTTTGGCCATAACTTCACTTGGTACAGGAATCTCTGCACGCTTCAAAGGTTTGACCTTTTGACAACGATCACAATTTGCAATAAAATCCTTGACATCTTGTCCAACAGTTTTCCAATAGAAACGGTCAAGAATTTTCGTCCTAGTTCTGATTATGCCAATATGACCACCTAGGTTCAATGCTGTGACACTCTCAACAGAGCCCATGTGAACATTTTGAACAATGCATTTTTTGCTCATGGCGGTCGATAATAACCAAGAATTCCCTGTATTTATTTTTACTTCTTTCAGTCTTGTGTTTGTAATACAGCTGACCAGAACGTGCTACATAATTTTTCGCCAGCTTCCTAATGTCTACTTTTTGTTTTTGGTTAACCCTTCTGGATACTGATGGTTAGCAACATAATTGAAAATAGTAACCATGTCAATTTTAAACTATCAACCAGCATCTTCATTCCTGGCTTCCTTTATTATAAAGCGACTTTAAATTACATTATTAGAATCATTATTTGCATCCATTTCTTGTTGCTTTACCATTTTCCTAATCTTGATTAAAAACACTTTGTGATAATTTGTGGAATGAACAGCAGCAACTTATATCCAGATGCCCGAGTAGAAGGATAATTATGGCATTAATTCTTGTATAAACTTTGTCGAGTCCGAAAAAGATACTTTAAGCTGCATTCAATGCTGCTTGGGGATTATGTTCAGGCAAAACAAGGCGAAAGCATGACAGTTTAGACACACAGTGAAATGTAGCGGATTTTTCTTTGTTTTTGAGTAAGGCAGAGTGAAACATAATGGACTTCTATCGTTCTTGAGTACGACTACTTGTGATATCAGTGAAAATGATGGGACACCGAAGTAGTTTAAAGTAAAAATATTGGCTTGCAGAAAAATGTTAAAGGGGAACTTAACAAAAATAGGGGAGGTAATTTGAAAATATTTTGAAGTTCCGGGGTTTGGAATACTTGAGGGGGGGGGAGAATCTGAAAACACTACACCGGACGAACTAGTTCTGGATGGTGAATGAGTCGAAGCCAACGGTGATCCAATGTGATTTTGAGCAGGCTGTGATCCGAGCAGCTGAGGACGTTTATGGACCAGAAGCAGCTGTCAAAGAGTGCTTTATCACTTCACCCAGAGCGCAGAATCCAAGAATTCGGTCTAGTTGAGGCGTACAGAGAAAATGAAGATTTCAACTTTTCATAGCCTGTTGGATGGACTCGCGTGTCAACCCGCAGAGGACGTACCTGATTGTTTGAACTTCTTGAGGGGAAGGTGAGGGGGATGAAAAATCACTTGTCATTAGAGTTATATGAGGGCCCAAAATCTATCGCAGCAGTGAGGATCTGTAATGTTGCTAATGTTGCCAATCCTACTTATTTCCAAGCCGACCGTAAATAACTGAACCATCTCAGGGTGCTTCCACATTCGCCAAGACTTCAGAAAGCCGTGTTCATTTGCATCTGATGCCAATTAAACGGAGTTTCTAGAAACCATAGCAAAGGGAATCAGTCCAACACAGACACACTCCAACAAGCAACACCCGCACCTCTGAAATGTTCTTTATCAAAATAAAAAAAATTTCTATATTTGGCTCTCCTTACCGTTAATAAAAGATCTCAAGTCGCCTGTTAAAAACCTGCTGTTATCAATCTTTTATGCCATTTACCAATTTGAATATTTAGGCCTTTATAAAAAAGACTGTCTATCTTCAAATTGTAATTCGTCTGAAGCTCCGACAAAGAAACTTAATATCCTTATCAAATAAATTTTGATATATAATATTGTTTTCATGTGCTACTGCTAAAATAAAAAAGAGTTATTGTTTTAAACTCTGCCTTTATTGTTCCACAAAACACCTCTATAATGGTCTGATAATCTAATTCAGTAAAAAGTATCAACATCATTCAAATTATCTTGGAATTAATCCCGTCAATTTGTTCTCACCAGAACTGCATATTACTGGCTTTTGTGAAACATCAGTGAAAATGAAACCCCAAGCTCAGTTATGCGCAGTAAGTCTGGAATAACACCAGAGCAGTAATTTGTCTGTACTGGGCCGAGTAGTCAAGCCAAATCAAGCACATTTTCGAAAGAGTACTGTGAATGCTGGTGCGGAACGTAGAACTGATCATCTGCCCACTGTGAATCTGTTTTTTTTCTTCTAGGGTTTCTCAAATCTTTTGAAATAATTCTCAAGCAACTCCTTCTAATCTACTTGATGCAGGAAGATGAAATTTGCTGTACTTATTGAATGCAACCTCTTGATATCAAGCCATAAACAGTGCAACTTAAAAAGTAGGTTCATTTTCATGTAAGTGGTTCATTCCACCAATTAGTGAAATTCTGTCTAGTTTAATGAGCTATATAAAATATAAATACTTATTCTGAAAATTAAATGGTTGATATCAGTAAATAACAATTATAATTATGGCTGATATAAAAATTAATCTTTTTCAGATAATCCTATTAAAATAGTTTCCTGTAAAATATCACAATATATTCTATATTTCAAATAACTTATCAGAGCTAATTTTCAAGCAAAGTGGAAGGGTTACCACATCTGTCACGTGCTGTTAGTAAAGGGTAATTGAAATTAGCAATATTTAATAGTAGTTTCGTAGTTGCTTCAATACAAACACGTTCGTGCATATCGCATGGTTTAAAAAGAAAATTGCTCATTTGACCGTGTAGTTAAGAAAAGGGCTTGAATTTTAAGTACGAAACGGTGCGTCATGCCAACAATAGCTTAAAGGAATTTATCAATGATAATATTTTCCCTTTCTATTCACGATTTCTCCCCTTAAGATCTGGATAATATCCAGAATAGGGAGAGGATTAACGATTAGTGAAGATTTAATTCAATAGAAAGAAGGAAAAATGACACCTTCGGGCAAATGCACTTGATTTATGCTTTTCTAAAGATTAGAAAGAATACCCACATATTGGGCAAGTTCAGCCTAAATGGATAAGAGTATATGTCACGTATGGGCTCTCTATTATCCTGAGGATTAACTCGATTATTTACTCCATTTTAACTGCCTGGGGCTGTAATACGACTAATCGAAGAAAACAGTAAACAATCCAGTCATTTCTTGTTTTTTACTGCTTGCTTTAGACAGAACTCAGGTTGAATCGGTGCACTCCTATTTGCAGAAAATAAAAGGTGTAAAGTGACGGAACTTAAAAATCTAATTTTACTTCCCTTATAATGATTAAAATAAATGGCTTATATTCAAAATGTACATCACAATTGAAATTAATTATACCGTGGCGTAAAAATCTACATATTGCTTTTTTTACACACAACTGATTTGTTCGTGGGTAAACACTACAAAAATTTATGGATGAATCATGCCCTGACTGCTGCATTTTGATTTGTATGAATGTTTGATCTATATGACTGAATTCAAAACAAAAGAAAGAAAAAAGAAAGAGACTGAGCAAATCTGAGCAAAAAAGACATAGAGAAGAAATAGATTGTTGAAAATAACGAATTTTACATAAGAAATTAGTACTGGTTATTCTAATTGAATTTCTTTGCAACAATAATGTTATTTATGTCATCAGTTATTTCATTGATTAAATTAGTTTACATCATAAAGTGACTCCTGACGTTATAAATTCACTCCTTACAAGCGATATGAGTATAGGAATAGTTCTTCTTGGTATAATTAATTCAGGTCTGGTTGCTGGGTACAGGCAAAACTCCGCGTGCGAACAAACTTCGTGGGAATAACCCCAACCCCCCCCCCCCCCCTTTAATCGTGTTATGGCGTGGTTATTTGCCATCACTATCGGTGTTGATATTTGTAAGTTTGTTCAGACGTATATCCACACTTATCAAAAATAAACAGCACCTCTTTTAGCTTACATATTTTATTACAGTAACACATTTTTTAAAACGCAGTTTAATAGTCTTTCTTATGATTTCATATAAACAATAAATTGTTAATTCTTGATAAGTTTTACCTGGTGTGGCGCAAAATATTCTTCCCTGTTGTGAACTGTCTGCTTTATAAAATGATCTGCCTCTCTTCGATATAACATTTTCATTACTTTTTTCATCCATTGTTTTAATTTAAATGAAAAGACGGACAACTTACCGTGCATATGCTACCTCAAAATATACTCAAGGGATTTTCTTCGGTTTCTTTCAATCGCATTTATTCTAAAGTAATAGATTCATAGAGAATTATTTTTCTCCGGTTTTGGAATCGTGCAAGAGGAGGGAACAGGTATTATTCAGGGAATGGCTTTAAATCTAAAATCTGTACAGATTCACAGATTTGTATGCAATGATTGAAACGAAGGGTTTGATAAGTGAATCGGTCATAGGTGATCAATTGAGACATTAACTTTTATAACACTTTGACATGGCCGCATCACTATACAGCAAGGCGACGAATAAACAACTGTTTTGACTGGGCATTTATCTGGTCACTCCAGCTCTTTTTGTCAGTATCAAAAAACAATAGCCCAAACCCTCCCCTCTCACCACTTTTTTGCATCGCCCTATTTTCCAGTTCCCCAATAATGCTGCACAAGGAAAGTTCACTGTTTCAAACTATCGTTTTATTTCGTAAAACGAGCTTTTACGAGTAAAAGCGCAATTCGCGTTCTCCACTTTTAATGGGTTCCCTTCCAGTAATATTTACCACGCAATATAAAAAAGAACTTTTTGAGGTACTGTTCAAGATACTCTAACCCTTCCATCCATCCTATGGCCAATCAGAATGCCCGAGACGTCGTCTGCTAGTCTCGTATAAACGACATTCCCTTTTTAGCCCCAAAAGGCGGTAAAACACGCCCAGGCTAGTTGGGGATGGATGGGACGGGTTAAAATCAAAGTTAAAAGTGGAGAACGCGAATTGCGCTTTTACTCGTAAAAGCTCGTTTTACGAAATAAAACGATAGTTTTACTTCGCAAAAGCTTTGAATTCGCTTATCTCCACTTTTAATGGGACTTGAGTCCGGAGCAGGGGAGCCTGCCATTCTTGAACTGCCCAAAAAGGTCGCGAATTACACTATGGCTTGTAAAAGCTCATTGCATATAGGCGAGGAGTGCTGTGCACTCGACGCAAAGAAGAAATAAAACTTGTCAGCTAAGTTTCAATTCTTTTAATGATTTCCTAAATAAAGTCCGGAGGCGTACCATTCCGGTCTTTCAACATAAGGTAAATCGTAACAAAGTAAAAAATATCACAGCAACTGTCAGTTGAGATGAGAAGGCTTCCAACCATGCCATCATCTTTTTTGAGAACTATCACCATCCCCCTCCAACCGCCCACCGGATGGATCCCTTCCTCAAGTTCTCACTATTCACTTGCTATGTATTGATGAACAATTAGGTTTATTTAGAAGTACTACAAAACGATCGTAAATCCATAGGAATTACGCAAATAAACTCTTTGACACTTCTAGTAAAGTGACTGAAGTGTCTTACAAGACATGCAATTCAAACTTGAAAAAGAAAGCGAGTCCGCTGTCTAACTTTTCTTCTTCTCATTTGATAAATTACCACGTTTATTTGAAATAAACTCATAGCGATTGACTAGATAGTACTAAAACTACTGTAAATCGTCATAAAATGAAAAACAGAAAAAATTTTGCTTATTTATGACTGTTTTCCTATATGGGGCCGTTATGGTCCCATAAGCCCATAATGATACTATGGTACCTCATACCATGAACCATAAACCGGCTTTCGGCCTTCCGGCTACAACGGGTGTACGGTCACTGGGTACGTCTGGGACCGACATGGTCCCCCCCCCCCTTTCTTTCTGAAAAACATGAAGAAAGGAGATCAAAACTTAAGCATCCGAGTAGCCGTAAGACCGAAGACTGGGCTGTACTCATTACACATGCGATCCTGAACACTTCGGAGTAAATAAATGCTTAATTAAACATAACCGTCCAGCGTTCGTCCGTAACTTAATATAAGCACGAACCGAAATGGTCCAAAGGACCTGAGCGAAAGGCGAAATGTTCAGAGTAAGAAGGAAAGACCTTCTTGTAGGTTGTTACTTTCGTGGCTTGTTGTTGTTGTTACTATTCCCATTACGGCCCTTGGAGAAGTTACTCTTGTGCTTGCCCTTGTTCTTAAACTTGGGAGAAGCATTCCTACAACAGAAACACTCAGCCTGTAATGGTCGTTTCTGAAGCCACGAACGGTCCTAATGAATATAAGCCAGACAATTCATCTTGAGAAAAATCTTTCAGATAGTATTTAACAAACGAGTTGGGGGAAACCCAACAACCTGTTTTTAATATATCCGAAAGGGACACGTTGCGTACCGCCCTGAGGGAATTGGCTACTTGCCTTACCTGATGGGCTTTGATGTTTGATTCCCCTAACGGGTTAGGGTCGATTTGTGCATCGTCATAGGCTGCCAAAATGATCCTTTTAATATAATTTGAGATCGACTGTTTCGAAAGATCTTTGTTAAATTTCGGCATAAACGAAATGATGAGAGCCTTCTGATTATCTGATCGGTAGGCCTCTGACATTTCCAAATACTGTTGCAGCGCTTTGACGGGACACAAAGAGACCAGACCGTCTGAGTCGGGGTCATCTGGTAGGGATGGGAGAGTAATGTGATCGAACGTTCCCATCCCTTGGGTCATGATGTGGGTTTTTCCCATGAATCCTGCTCTAGGGACTAGGGTGACCTTCTCCCATGTACCCTTATCTTTATTTACCTTTCTGTCTAGGGCATGGATTTCGCCTCTTCTTTTGCCCGAAGCTAAGGCCAATAAAAACGTGAATCTTAATGTTGCGTTTTTTGCTGAAATCACGTCCTTACTAAATATATCTGGGCGCTGAAGATACTGTAAGACTATTGATAAATCCCACTGCGCTATGTTGGATGGGCAGGGTGGGGAGCTTACTTTAAAATGTCTTACTAGCTGTGATAGGGAAGTATCTTCGCCCGGGTCGTAGCCTGTAGACGCTTTGAGTCTTGACCCTATAGCGGCCCTATAGCCCTCGATGGAACTTACCTTTAATTTCACCTCCGTGAAAAGGTGATCGAGGAAATCCGCTACCACTGCTGGGCTAGCCTGAAACGGATCTAGCTTAGAAGTGCTACACCAAGCGGCAAATTTATTCCACTGCGACCTGTAAACTTTGGCCGTTGAACCCTTGTGACTGTTTACTATTTTCTCTCTCACCTGCTTAGAAAAACCCTTGTTTTTCAGAAAGGACTGGTCAGACACCAAAGGTGGAGGTTCAGTAAGCGAGGGGAGGGGTGGAAGTGATGCCAATGGGGTTGTGATAGCAACTCGTTGTGGCATGGGATCGGTATCGACCTTACTACCTTGCAATGGAGTAGGAGGGCGAACCATGGGGCTTCCGGTGTCCATGGGGCAATGAGTAATAGGAACGGTGGTTTCAACTCGATTACTCTCTGCAGGACTTGCCCTAAGATTGCTTGTGGGGGAAAGGCATACAGTACCTCGTCCCGTGGCCACTGACAATTGAGAGCGTCTACTGCCCAAGCTGCTGGGTCCGGGCAAGGAGACACGTACCGGGGAAGTTGGGTGGTCATCGCGTTTGCAAACAGATCCAGAGTCGGGGCACCCCATGGGGATTGGTGTGTCACCCACTGAAAGGACCGAGGGGATAGGCACCACTCGGTGTTGATAACTTGACCCTGTCTGGAGGCTAAGTCCGCTAGGACGTTTAATTTCCCGGCCAGGTGACGGGCGGAAACGGTCACCTGTTCCTCCCTGGCCTTTGAAAGAATTTGGAATGCAAGTTTGGACAGGGATCGTGATTTGGTGCCCCCCTGCTTGTTGAGGTAAGCTATGGCTGTGGAGTTGTCTAACCGAAAAAGGACTGCCTTGTTTCTGAGTTGGTTGGTCAGCTTGATTAGGGCAATCCAGACCACCCGAAGCTCCAGCCAGTTTATGTGGTAGGACTGAAGCGAGGGTGGCCATTTGCCCTTCCATACCTGACCATTCCAATAAATTCCCCACCCCGCATGGGACGCATCGGTCTGAATCTCTATCTCCGGGGTGGGGGGCTGAAATGGCATTCCTTCGGACATAATTAGAACATCGCACCACCACTGTAGGGCTTGTAGGGTTACCTGTGAAACTTGCATCCTCGCTGCGGGTGAACGACCCTGATGCAACGCCCATCTTACCTGGCTTTGAAATGGCCTGTAATGGAGACGGCCCAGGGGGACTGTCTTCTCTGTTGCCACTAACAGGCCGAGGAGCGATTCCATGGCCTGTAATCTCACCTTCTTTCCTGGGGAAATACCTTTTATGGCATCTGCAATTCTCTGGCGGCGTTCTGGCGTAGGGAACGCCTTTGCTATTGCCAGATCCCAAAACTCCCCTAGAAAGGTAATGGACTGTTTGGGGGTTAGTTCGGACTTGGCTAGGTTTACTACTAGACCTACCTCTAGTGCCTTGCGAACTAAAGACATTGTATGATTCTCGGTTACCTGCCTGTCTTGATTCGCCAGAAACCGGTCGTCCAGATACTGAAAGACTAACATCCCTTCTAGCCGTGCCCATGTTTTCAGTACTTTCATGACCTTGGAGAAAACGTACGGGGCCGTAGCCAGACCGAAGGGAAGTGCCAGAAACCAAAATCGTCTTTTCCCTACTTGAAAGGCTAGAAATTTTCTTGCCGAGCGATGGAGAGGAATATGGAGGTAAGCATCGGAGAGATCTATGGAGGTACCCCACATCCCTTCCCGTAATGACCCTTTTATCACCTGGGCCGTGTCCATCTGAAAGGTGATCACTCGAAGAAAACCGTTTATGGGGGAAAGGTCGATTACCAGCCTCCACCCTCCGGATTTCTTGGGAACCAGAAAAACTCTGCTGAAAAAACCCATTTGATTTTCTGGCATTTCCTCTATCGCCTGTTTTTGAGACAAGCTCAGTAGCATTTCTTGGAGAGCTCGGTCTTTTTCTGACCCCTTGGCGTAAGAGGTGACTAGTTGTCTTGGCGCATGGGCGGTTAGGGGAATAGGGCACCTGAGCCCGTTCCGGTCTCGTTTGAAAGGTAGGGAGTAACCTCTCTTTAACCAACGTACTACCCTTCGAGACGCCCCCATTTCTGCCCATTGCTGCCAAAACTTTCCTAGTCTTCCTCCTACGGGCAAGGAGGCGTTTAAGGAAAGTAAATTTTCCAAGTCTCTTAAGTTTGCTAAAGTATCGCCAGGAGATAAGGGAATCTCGTGACGGTACTTTGGTTGGCTGCTACCTGAACGACTGTGGAGCCGGACCCTCTGTCTTGCTGCCGGGGCTGGGTTTCGGTTTCTTGACAGGGGGCTGTTGTAGCTGCGCACTCGGCTTAGACGGTGCTGGAGAGGACTGTTGTGGTCTCTTCCTCTTCAGTGGACGTTTGAAGGAGGAGCGAGACATCCTGGACATCAGGGCATAATCTTGCGAAAGCGAACGACTTTCCTGGTTCACCCTCTCTATCTCGGCGGGAGGAAATAGTTCTCGTTCCTCCAGGATAGGGGCATGACGCAGGTCCCGCAAACCTTTGACACTAGACCAGCAGTGCTGGAGAAAGGCATCTCGACGTAAGTAGACCATTGAAGTCATCAAAAAAGTGGAAAGTTTGACCACGTCTCGGGTAGCTAAGGCCAGGCATTCCATCAATTTAGCAGACACGGGATCACTAAGGCGAAGTTCTTCCCAACGCGACTTTAGTGCTTTAAGTGCATGATCTTGAAAAGACATAATGTTCAGGATGTGGCGAGAAGACGCCTCGATGGTCTTTGCGTCTTTCTCCACTAATGGAATGTCTGAGTCACTACGCACTGTGGGCATCCAGACTGTACGCTTCACGGGCTGCTCCAGTGCCTCTAGGGGAATTTTTTCATCCGCTGACCGATATGGTCCTGGTCGTACTGAGCAATGTTTAGATAAATGGAAACGCGACAACGTGCGACCCTCACCGGCGTCCATCTTCTTGAACTCTTTCGCGCGGACCGTGACAGCATGAGCAATGCCCTCACTGGTGGCTAGTGCGATAAACGAGTCCTGTTGTGGTGGAGCTGCCTGAGATGTCATCCGAATGGGCGGATCCTCCTTATCTAAATTTGGGGAGCCACAGGAGACCTCTGCTAAGCGGGCTATCTCTTGAATGGCATCCCTGAACGGCACGTCTTCTGGTGCAATCGTAGAAGCAGAACTCGAGGGGGCCGCGTCCTCGACCGATGGGGCAAGATCTGGTGGAGAGGGAGTACGGATGGGCCGTCTGCCCGCTGCCGCTGGATCTCTCCAAAGTCGATGCCCTTGGCCGGGAGAACGCACCTGCTCCACTGCCCGTAACGGTAAATGACAACGGGAATGTACTGACGTACCCTCGGATTCTTCTTCCCCGTCTTCCACCTCCGACTCCTGTTCATCAGATGCTGCTTCTGGGAGTTGGGATTGTGAAAAATGTGACATGTGGGGTTCCCCTACTGGGGTGTAAATTTCTTTCTCCCTGTTGCTTGGGACTGCTGCTAGGGGAGAATTTTCCATCGGCCCGATTTCCTCATCATCTTCCAGCAATGCGGAGACTTGGCCCGAAAGGGGCACGCCCACGGAATCCTCCTCGCTGATGGTGACCGTTTCGGGAATATCCACGTTAGAGTCCAGCGGGAGGTGAGGTACAGGCGAGCCCGATATCGCTGCCACTGACTGAATTTCCGGAGGAGGACGAGAAACCGTAGCTGATGGTTTAGGCTTTTGCCTTTGACTAAGCAGACTCTCCTGCTTCTGAACTTGACTCTGTAAATCCAAAAGTTGTTTTTGCAGTTGCGATTGCATAGACAAAAACGCTGAAAATTCACTCGGGAGACGCTGCAGCTGAGGAGGGGGGGATAAGTCCTCTCGCGGGGGAATGCCTAACTGGCCTGTAACCGCCGAAAGTACTGTTCCCGTATCCTTATGCGTTAAAGTCACTTGTTCCTCAGACGGGGACTTAAACGCCCCTCCTGGACTGCCACTGGGTTTCACTCTAGGAGGTGAGGCCCATGCCTCGCGGAGACGATCCCGTTCTTGCCCTTCCGGGATGTCCAATTCTGCTACAGTCTCAGAAAATGCACGTCCTTTACTCTTGGACTTTTTATGTCTCTTAACTGGCGTAGCGGATTCCGATTCTGCACCAGTGTCTACGTGTACGGGGGTGGAGACCTGGCCCAGAATAACGGAGCTAGCCTTCTTCATGGTATCACGAATAAATTCACGAGTAACAAACGAAGCTGACGAAAGGAATTTGCGCTTATCCCTCCTGCGCTCGTTCTTGGTCCTATTCCGTAATAGGACTTTCCAATCCTCTGGAGAAAGATGTAGACACTCGCCACACTGGCTGTCTGGCTCACACAGAGGTATTCCACTATTCCGTCTACAGCGGTCGCAGATGGAGTGGGGGTTACACGCGGTTGGAGGATGGATACACTGAGGCAGTAACGGTGGAGAATGTAGACTGGCCTCTGTCATATCTGAAATGCAAGCAGAGAAAAACAACGGTGAGAATATGTAGTATAAAACAACGCACAAAACTACATTTCTCCGTGCTTTGCTTCAACTGCAAGCTTTAACCTTCCAAGCTGTGTTTACAATTGCTTAAACACCGCAATAACTCGCTGGGTCTAAGGAAAGACGAAAAGAGATGCTTCCCGGAACGATAACGTTCCCGGGCCGTAACGGGCTGGACCGTAATGGCACCACCCGTGTCGGATATGGATCTCTCTTGCCTCAGATGCACCTGGGACCATCGGACCGTAACGGGTTTTGTGAATCCCGTTGGACCAGAATGGTCTTCTCGCACCCGTGACCGTAAGACCACAAAGGGAAAACGGTCCTGGCAAAGAAAATGACCCTCAGACGTCACAGAAAACGTCTCTTTTCGTCGGAGAACGCTGTCAGACTTGCAGAACCTGCTCTACAAAGACTGAGAAGCGACCCATGGAGTAAAGCTTAAGCAAAAACTGGCCATTTCCGCGATGACACAGCTGGCTGGTAAAGCTTGGAGTCTGATCAGGTCCAGCAGCCTGAAAAGATCCTACTCCTAGACGAACTGAGGTGGAACTGGTAAGTTCCTCGATCTGAATGAAAGTGGAGAAAGAGGCGCACTTCTCGGGACTAGGAAAGTGTCTCCGTGATCGTGCAAACTCAACCTAATCAGACCGAAGAGTAAGATGGCGAATAAACACACTTCGGCTCCATAAATTTATCCCAACGCACAATAATAGATAAAACAATCCATTAGGCAGTGAATTAAGTAAAAAATGAAGCAATTCGCACCTTAAACCAGTTCCCTTGCTGCAAAAAACCGGCAGCACACAGAATGGCGTGTTGTATCGACGCCACGCAAAAAGGGAATGTCGTTTATACGAGACTAGCAGACGACGTCTCGGGCATTCTGATTGGCCATAGGATGGATGGAAGGGTTAGAGTATCTTGAACAGTACCTCAAAAAGTTCTTTTTTATATTGCGTGGTAAATATTACTGGAAGGGAACCCATTAAAAGTGGAGATAAGCGAATTCAAAGCTTTTGCGAAGTAAAAGATAACTTTAACATTGAAACCAATTGTAAGAACATTTTTTGCAAGGATTTGTGTAATTGGAAACAACACCGGTGTAATGATTTACCCCCCCCCCCCCCATTACGATTCCACCTCCCTCCTGGAATAGTAATATACTCCTGATCGCTGATCGCTAAGATTATCATAAATAACATCCACACTACCCAAGAAGCGCTGTCTTGTAGGTTCAGCTTAATATTCCTTTTAGAAACTGATAACAATAGAGGGGGGGGGGGCAAAAGATACCAAGTAGGGGGGGGGGGGGGTAGCCTATTCCAGCTTCCACTCCCGCGGAAGGACACCTGTTATATTTCCTGCAGTGCGAATAGAGTTTTAATTTTAAGAAATACAAATAATTACAAAAAGAAACGGAGAATAACTTTTATAAGTCATGATAACACGTTACATTATCTGATTTTATTCGTCTGGGTAGAATGTTAAGCGATTATGCGACCACAATGGTAGAATTACGCAAAATGAAAAAGGAAATACATGGACTATTTGGTCAACTAAAGGTTTCAGTGGTAGAAGGTCTTTGACTTGAGAGTGTCTTGAATTTAAAGGGTCTATATTTATACGGTCATTTCACAGTGTAAATGGCATTAGTTAAGTAAACGTTGTAATCTGAGTTACGGAGTTGTCCAGGAGATGAATAACAACAACTTAATTCCATTTGTATAAGTTTTATTTGCACGACTAAAATCAACAATGTTTGAAAGATGGGTATTTAGAGCATTAGACTGGTCACTTCCAAACAACTAGCTCCCGAAGAAAGCAAACACGGTCGAACAATTCACTGGTTTGCTAGCTACCCAAACCGTTAATGGACTAGTTATTGTTTCTAATACAATGTTTGCGTGGATTCAAGTGAATTGAGCACTGTTATGCAAGACATCTGTTGGTTTACTCAATCTGCAATCACAACAGGTCCCTACACGAGTAAAAAAACACCCAACCTTTGGGAAATGTAAAAACCATCTTTTCAATTTGAGTATGCTTTTCCTCTCATCAATGAGCGATCTATTTCCTTCGTGACACTAAAGATTCACTGCGCACAGTCCTTGGAACACTGGCGTGTCCCTCTTCGCAAATGTCCATCCATTAAGTTTTGACCCTTAATTGAAAAAAAAAAAAAAAAAAAAAAAAAAAAAAAAAAAAAACAAAACAAATGTAACTTTGATCACGAATATTTAAGGAAACTGAATAACAATGAAACAGTCATGTCGTAGGAAACAACACTGCAGTTTTGTTCAAAAGTGATCATGATTTTCTGCCTTGAATATTGATTGAATCTAAAGCTATATTATTATTTAAAGAAGCACTGTTCACGAACTTGGACCCGTGTATTTCACTTTGGCAGTCTGTGTGAAGAGGCCTGATAACGTCTTTTTGAGAGCGCAGCTTTTGCGATAATGAGTCAGTTTTCTCTATATCAGCAATAGATGGCGTTTCATCAGTGACGGAAATGTCGTCAGAAATGTCCAGTGACACGTCAGAATCGTCGCCATCGTCATCTTTATGTGTGGATGACGTCACGGTACCGGAAGTGGATGGTGCTCGGCGTCGTGACTCTTCCTCGCGTTTCTGTTTACGCCATTTAGCGCGGCGGTTTTTAAACCATACCTGAAATATCGAATAGAATATTCTTGTCTACTAAAACTTTAAAAAAAAAAAAAATCGGCATTTTAACCACAAGCTTAGCACTTTTCTGCCTTGCAGGGCTAGGTAGATCTAAGTGATAATAAAAATAGGCGATGTATGAGAAAAGGAATATTTTTTTTGTAGTTGGTGAAGATCAAAATATAAACTTTTATTGAAATCAGCCAGGCAAGTTTTAATATATATATATATATATATATATATATATATATATATATATATATATATATATATATATATATATATATAAGGAAGTTTACATTACACAAATTAAACATTTTCTGTGCTGTCAATTTACCCCGAAACCACAACTGTAAAGGCTTTGTAATTAATCCGTTGACCTTTTTCAATGATTTCTTTGCTACTCGGCGTGAACTGCAGCTGTGTTTGTTTTCATTAAATACTTCAATTTCTGCTTAATTTCAGATTAAAACAGTATGATAACCCACAAATCGGGGAGTACCATGTTGAAGAAGAAATAATGAATGGTGAAGTAAAAATGGTACAAACCTCCACGCGTTCTTCTTTCAATTCTATTTTTAAAGCCAGTTCTTCGCGGAGTAACACATCTGGGTAATGAGTCTTCTCAAATGTTTTCTCCAGTTCTTCCAGCTGTTCCTCCGTGAAAATGGTCCTGTGACGGCGTTTGCGTTTCTGGCCGACACGAAGTAAATCGGCAGGGAAGAAGCCAGGCAAGGCTTGGTGGTAGGCTGCTGCTGCTGTAATAAAACAAAGCAAATGTTAGCGCATTTTCTAATACATAATTAGGTACATGATGGATGGAATTAGGACCCTTTTTGTTAGCCTAAGGAGAAAATTTAAAATTGGAAGTAAACAGAATATTCAAAGAATAAAGGAAAATACTCTATTTGTGTCTTTACGTTAATTGCAGGATTAATAGATGCCGTTAAATGTTTGTTCTTCACTGAACATTGCTTTATGTTTTATTAATTTTAAACCTTAAAAGTGGGAATTGGAGTTGACAGTGACGCACAATGTCTGTTTTTAATGGGATTAAAATCTGTCTTAAATTACGCTATAACATCAAAGAAGATTTTGATCTAATCCTTTAACAAAGCTTTGGCTAAATTAAGTTATTCATCATAATCTTTATGTTTTATTTATTGAGGTTTATTTCCGGGTTGATATACATTTTTTGTAAACCGTGTCTTATTCTAAGCTGCACTTGAAAAATAAGCTAAGCACGGTACAAAGAGATTATCTACTTAAAATCACAATTCATTAACCCTGGTAAAAGATCTAACACACAGAATTAGTGTAGCTGTTAGAATAAAGGTTTAATCCGAAAACTTGTTAAATGGAATTAAATTATGTCTCATCCGAAAGCATCTGTGACGTAGAGCATGTACTTGCGTGCCCCAAACCAACCTAATCGGACAACAATTTATTTTCACAATAGTTGCCTTTTTAAAAGCGTCTACAGAAGGAAATTTTTCTAATTTGGAATTTCATTGTTGAAAATGATCCCCAGATGTTGTAAATGGTGTAACAAGAACATTAAAACACATGAAATACAACTTCGGTGTGGTGCTACACATTATTCCTCTCAGCTGAAATTGACCAGTGGGGTCTATCTTTTTGTGACATGGATTCAGAGAAATCCAGATTCCGTATTTAGTTGTAAAGTTGCATCTGCCCTTTTTATAGATTCTTCTTTCTCAATATATCTCTACAAGTAGATTCTACGTTCTCAAAATATCTTTGCAAGTATGCTTGGAGATGTGGAATTTTCTAAATAATCTTATTCTTGTTTATAATTTAAACATTATAATCTAAAACAAATATTATAAATAGAGTAAAATTGATCACTAGAAAGGTTGTTTTTATTTCTCACTTTCCAAGGTAAAAAATGATCAAAATAAGGGAAGCAGATGCCCTAGGAAATTTTGGATGTTTTTCCGCAGTTCTTTTCTTGGTCTCTAAGCTCAATATCATAGAACGTCAAAAATATCCTTTCGCTGGTGTGTATTTTTTATTCTAAGAAATGACTTTTTTTGCGAAGTTAAACAATTAAGTATTATCATGTTAAAAGTGGAAATGATTGACGGTGTTTGACCTGTCAAGCGTTTTCTTTTGAAATACCGCTATTGTTTTATCTACACTACATTCTATGTGAAATCGATTTCAGTTTCAATTTCAGTCAGCCATCCTCAAATCCCAGATTAAAATTATCAAAGTTCTTTCAGTGAAGCCAAAAAAAAAAAAAAAAGGAACAATAAAAACGGAGAGAAAAAGAAAGAAAAAAAACGATATTTTTAATGTGTAACTTACCAATCATATCGGCAGGTAAATTCGGCAACATCGGGTAAGGAAAATAGGCTGGTCTTTGCGCTGGGTGTACGGGCAACAGCGGTCGCGGTGCCAGTATACTGTCAATGCTGAAAAGTCCCGGATGTGACGCAGCAGTCTGT
The DNA here is from genome assembly GCA_949752745.1 of Protula sp. h YS-2021. NCBI lineage: Eukaryota > Metazoa > Annelida > Polychaeta > Sabellida > Serpulidae > Protula > Protula sp. h YS-2021. The sequence continues at coordinate 86,272,577 of OX457024.1, read as the reverse complement.
GACTGCAGGTGCTTCAGGTGCTCCATCCCGGGGAAGAGAAATGACGGTGATAAATGCTGCATTTTGTTCTATAGCACTTTCAGTATTTGAAAATGTTTTCCAAACTGTTCTTACAGGACGAAAAAGGAAACGGTTATAAATCCAAAAATGTCCAGTTTTCGTAATAACTTAATGTCTCTTATGAATATACGTGTGTCTAAATTAGCGAATCCAGCTATCCCCAATTTCAGTGAAACTGAAGTAAAAATGTAAGTATTTTTCAGTTGCAATGCAATTTTATGAACTAAAATGAAAACGCCCTTTGTTATATGCTCGAACCCAAAACCATGTCACCAATCAAAAGGCACAGAAAGGGCATTCTTTGAAGACGTAATACTATTAAATGCCAAAGCGTGTTTTGGATTGGTGGAAATTTTCACCCTGCTGTGTTTCCCCTTAACCAATAGCCTTGAGCCTAAATTGAACAAGAACCGAGGGCAAAATTTAGAAACTCAATACCAACATTTACTTGTAGCATTAATTAAGGGTGAATGGCATTGTGGTATTAAGTTAAGTAGTTTGCAATTATAATATTCATTAAATAGTTTCCTACTCGGATAATATTGGCCTAATTATCCGTAAGGGCAGTTACATTTACCGGAACGAATCCCAAGGAATGAATCAATACAAAACATTGGTATATTTTTTAGGGAAAAGTATAGAAAAATAATGATAGTGAATTAAATGTAATATCATGTCTGTAATCAAAGCAATCAAAGATCTAAAATTAACAGCGTTTAAGGATAAAATATTTAAGGTTATTCTTTTCTGGAAGTATTTGGTGAGATACGAATGCTTTGTGCTACAAGATAGATCACTCGTACCCTCTATACCCCGTGAGAGAAACCCCATCTATTAATTCCATGCTCATTTCCTTGACTTGCAAGAACCTAACAAAAATAGCATTAGGGTAATTGACATTTTTTCACATAAAGAACATTAAAAAAACAAAGTTTGTAAGGTAAATAAAGTTTGTAAAAAAGTGACACGCGTAAGTTTTATTTTAAAAACAAAATGATAATAGCTGAAAGACAACTGACTCTAAGAGTATGGCTGTGGGCCAATCAGTGTCATTTCCAACCACAATTAAATACAAACATAAGCCAGAAATGCTGTTGCAGTGAAGCTGCTTCCTTGTGAAATTACCCATGTGTGTCAGGGAGCCTTCCTCACCTTGTGTAACCCCCCCACCCCCAAGTTGCTAGATTTTTTTTCAGTCCTATCTAAAAGCAACATTTATTTTGACATTTCAATGCATTGCGTCATCTCTTGGACAAAGCCATGAAAGCGACCTAAAAGCGGCATTGTCGAGTACACAAACCTGACACATATAGCACTGTCATTCGGATTAGAAATTTCTTCTGTCCAAAACATTGCTAGGCATCTCTGAACCAATAAATGCATTTCACATTCTTTGTTCACCGGAAATGCCAGTTTACGCACTAATCTTAAAACAGCAACGTTGAAACTGAAGAAAAGAACTAGAGCAACACTTTGCTTTTCCTAAGTAATATACTTTGGAACTTTTTCTACATTGTGAACATTTACATGGAACAAAACTTTTAAATGATCAGTATCTCAGATATTTCAGTGCAATAAATTAAATCAGCGGGGAGGGTGAAGGGGGTGGGGGCTCTTGGTCTTCAAAGTAATAGGGGATGTTCGGCTGAAGACAGCTGAGAATATATACTTCTCTCTCTCTCTCTCTCTCTCTCTCTCTCTCTCTCTCTCTCTCTCTCTCTCTCTCTCTCTCTCTCTCTCTCTCTCTATATATATATATATATATATATATATATATATATATATATATATATATATATATATATATATATATATATATATATATATATATATATATATATATATATATATATATATATATAAACGTGACAAGCATCGCACCAAAAGAACATATAAATAGCAAATATAAAATAAATTCCCAGCACCATACGAGACAAAAAGAAAACACAAATGTCACAAATAAAATAAAATCCAAGCACCATACGAGTTCACGTTACAGGTCTATATTTTATAAACTGGAGAGTAATGTTCGTTTGTATTTGAAATGCACATGTTGCGATTTGCCATTCTAAGCTTTGCCAATGGTTTTAGAGCAGATCCCTGAGCTTTGTGCGTGAGCCATTTGTAGGTAACGTTTCCTGCCGCATCGCATGCACATGGCGAAAATACACATATATCGGTCGCTAACATGGAGGCTGTAGCAAGAATTTCAATTTCTGTCGCCCAAACTCCATTGTGGTGCATGCGACTCTTTTCACAATAGCCATCGCAATTTGCCAACTTAGAAAAATTCTCGCCGTTTTCACTTAAGTACATTGCGACTGCCGATCTCAGATTTTTGTGGCTGTTTTGGGAACCGGTGTAATGAAACGTTTTGACCCCCAAACAAATCGTCCCCCCGGTCGATTTGTTTTAAAACAAACAGACCCTCCGGTCGATTTGTTTTGGGAAAGCCCGCCATAACAAACAGACCTCCCCTATAATAAAATGACCCCCTCCAAATAATCATGTTTAAATATAAATTGGAAGCAAAAAAGGTGCATATGGTTTTTAAATAATATTTTAAGCATTTCTACATCCTGATGTAGAAAATTATTATTTTGAGCCTTTGAAATGCCATTATTGAGCTTGGACAGATTTTTTGGTGACTGTATGTTAGTGGTGTTGGAATTGTTTTCGTGTTTGAAAATGTAGATGTTAGTTGCTAAATAAATTGTTATTCATGGATATAGTTTTTATTTCAATGAAAGAAACTAATATATGGAAAGAAATAAAGAAATCAACAAAAAAATAAGAGGATTAAAACATTTCAGGGGGGTCTGTTTGTTTTAAAACAAATCGACCGGGGCTCGATTTATTTTTGGGGTCAAAACGTTTCCTTACACAGGTCAAAATATCGCTCAGGGTTCGAAAATAGCAATTTCTATCCCCTTTAATTCTGACAGTGGAAGATGGAGTCTCCAAAACAGAGGCATGGCGTGGAACCTCTTTGGGTATCGGTCGGACAATCGCACCGCAATTCCATACAAGAGCTCTCACTCTGGATTTTTGCCAATCTGTTGAAACTGGGTTAAACGCAAAATTTTCTGTCTGTTCGGCTTGCGTAATCAAAACAGAGTCATCAGAAGTATCCATCTCACTGACTGGCGTATCCCTAGTATCTGGGGTATCCATACTGACTGGCGTATCCATACTGACTGGCGTATCGGAAGCAAATGGCATATCCGTAGTAACTGGCGCACCGGAAGTAAGTGGCGTATCTGTAGCAACTGGCATATCGGAAGTAAGGGGCGTGTCCGTACTGGTTGACATATCCGTATTATCCGGCGCATCCGTTAAAACTGGTGTATCAGATTCCTCTTCAGGCGAACGGTAGCACTTCAAAAGTGAACCAGTAATGGTTCGTGTGAGGACATCCCCTTTCTTGTGTTTCAATTGGTAAATTCCTTTCTTCACAACTTCTTCAACAGTGTAAGGGCCTATCCAGCGCCTATCGAGTTTACTGCCCATGCGATGAACATTTCTCATATTATTTACTAAGTCCTTCTCGCCTAATTTCACAGGGTTATTATCTGGACGTTTATCATAACTAATCTTCTGTCGAGCTTGAGCTTTCTCGATATTTCAAGTGCTGTTTTCATATGAAATTATTTAAGAGGGGCCAAGATATCCTAGGATATCTTGTCCTGGGGGCCAAGATGTACTGGGGCCAAGATATCCCAGGGCACAGGCTATAGCTACGGCTACTCCACTGCTTTATTATCGCCCATGTGAGGTATATACTTATCGTCAATGAAACACAACATCTGAAGCATCGTTTACGCCAATCTTTCAAACAGCACCAGAAATGAATACCCGTTTGTACGCTAATGTGAAATTTCAACTATCTGGCATTCGAGTTTTTAATTCGTTGTGCAGAAACGATTTGCAGAGAAAAAAAGAAGAGAAACTTCGCTTTCCATTACGAACCTAGAATACAAGGAAACTGACCCTCTCCCCCCCCAAAAAAAAAAAAACTAAATGGATTTTGCTACCGAGTAACGAAAGTCACGACTTTGGGAGCACAAAGCGATCATTTGAAACCTTAAAAGTACAAAACTTTGCTAAAAGTGATGTCACCATGCCAACTGCCTGACCAAATATTGGAAAATAAAAACTTGAAAAAGTATTTCCTTCTGACCGTAACTATCCTCATGCCAACTTTCAAGAATTTGTAAGGAAGGACATGGTTCTAGCAAACGAGCTTTCGCTTCGTTAAACTGTGAAGGATTACCAAATTGCCCAAATAAAATAATAGCATGCCCCTTCCCCTCTAAAAAAAATAGATGATTAACTAAAATAAACAAAGACTCACAGAACCGGTGTAAGGAAACGTTTTGACCCCAAAAATAAATCGACCCCCGGTCGATTTGTTTTAAAACAAACAGACCTCCCGGTCGATTTGTTTTAAAACAAACAGACCCCCCCTTGAAATGTTCCAACCCTCTTACTTTTTGTTGATTTCTTTATTTCTTTCCACATATGGCCACCTCATTAGTTTCTTTAATTGAAATAAAAACTATATCCATGAATAAAAATTTATTTAGCAACTGACATCTACATTTTCAAACACAAAAACACTTCCAACACCACTAACATACAGTCACCAAAAAATCTGTCCAAGCTCAATAATGGCAGTTCAAAGGCTCAAAATAATAATTTTCTACATCAAGAGTTAGAAATTGCTTAAAATAGTATTTAAAAACCATATGTACCTTTTTTACTTCCATTTTATATTTAAACATGATTATTTGGAGGGGGTCATTTTATTATAGGGGAGGTCTGTTTGTTATGGCGGGCTTTCCCAAAACAAATCGACCGGGGGTCTGTTTGTTTTAAAACAAATCGACCGGGGGTCGATTTGTTTGGGGGTCAAAACGTTTCATTACACCGGGTGAGCGATTTAGGCACAAAATTTTATTCCGCTTTAATGAAAACCGTAAGAGCAGCAGCAGCATATAATCAAATTGTATGGACGGAGGGACTTGAAAAGTGGTCACAACGAAAAGGTTTTACTGTCAGTCTTTTCTGTGAAATGAGAAACATCATCCGTCACGTATACCTTGCCATGCTCCCCCTCCCTTCCCGGAGAAATTGTGCGGAAATCGACAAAAAGGTTGGGCGGGGGGGGGGGGGGACTTCCAGAATTCCCAGCAATGCAATAACACCTTGGAAATATTAACCACTCCAAAATGAATTTGAAGAATGATAAATTTAAAAAATAAAGAATGATAAATGATAAACCTTAAATCACCTATGACAATGACAACATAAAACAGAAAAAGTCCAGGAAATCTTCCTCCGGTGGGGGAGAGAAGGGGAGTTCTTTGCTTCGAATTACTAAAATAGTTCTCGACTATCTGAAGGAATGCTTGAAATTCATTTTTGTAGCGCTGCAGTAATGTCAAGTAAAGAAAGGCTTAAGAAATCCAAGCAACGGATTAAAAATACCACAGACTTTATTCCAAAATGGGAGGAGAAAGTAAAAAACCTCAACGGTCTTACAACAAATTATCCTTTTAGAAATCCCTAAAGCTCTAACCACGAAAGATACCTCTAATCCTGTATAATATCATTAAGATTTAACCAGTTTCTTTTGATCTCGCCGTGCATTTGTTTTGCACAGCATGTGCTAATGGATTTCATTCAAGACACTGAGTGTGTGCGAAAAAAAACCGTACTTATAATTCCATTTACGGTACTTTTGCGAAACAACAGGTTGCTTGAAACAACGAAGGAATTAGTTTTTAGTGATTTACGTATTTCCAAGACAAAGCGTCTGTGAGTAAGTGCTCAACATGAAAACAACATTTTCTTCTTAGTTCACAAAAAGTAAATAAATACATATTCAAAGAAAACTTCAAAGACAAGGCATCTTTTAAGTAAACAATACTCGCTAAACCATTTATCTCTTAAAATCTTGAACCGTTTTTTGCGGACTTCATGATTATTACATAATGTCATTTTTTTTGTATATTATCTAAATCGAATTTTCAGGATTGTATGAGCTTCTATTTTTGCAAAAACAGAGATTATGTATTTTTGTAGCTCAAGAGATTCAGTAATAGAAAACGTAAATAAACATTAGACGACCTGCGACCTGTAGATGGAAACATAGGCATCGGAGATGCACAGCCCTCAGCCAATAGCAGTGACATCACTGTGGGCGAGTTACCTTTTTGAGATTTCGTCAAAAGTTTAAAGTGACAGACAGACGAACATTTGACAAATTGAAACCCCGTTGCAGATCTACACTATGTATAATTTCTTTCTATAAGGTTTGATGAAGATCCGATCAATAGTTTTTAAGATATAGCCCGGACAGAAAAGTTTAAAGTGTGGCAGACGGACAGACGGAAGGACAAGTGACAAATTGAACCCCCCCCCCCCCCCCCGTTGCACATCTACACTATATATGCTTTCTTCCTGTAAGGTTTTGTTAAGCTCCGATAAATAGTTTTTGAAATATCACCAGGACAAAAAAAGTACGGACAGACCGATAACAATAATCTTCAGCCAATATTGGCTGACGTCTAAAAATGCCAGTATTTTAAATTTATATGGATTTTCTATGAGCACTGCTTCAAAGCCGAAGGGAAGCTATTCTTATGTTTTACGAAAACAATTATATATTTTTTTTGCCATGCTAATTAACGGAACGAGCACGCTGTGGCAGATTTGGTGCTGGCGTTCCATGGCCCACAGCGTTGTGAATTTTCGACACAGTCTCTTTACTCAGATATAGACAGAGACCTCAGCTGTCACCCATAAATATGCATAGTGTGCCCATGTATGCTTAACGATATTTAAAAGTGACACTTTGCTCATGAACACTTGGCAAGTCGAAGACTAGCAAAGAGTATACTGAAGTTGTACGGGGCAAATGTTTCGGACCTTTTTTCTCTTTACTGGTCAGTCATTTTTTCTTTACTACGCAGAAGTAAATATTAAACTTTGTCCACAGATTTTCTTTTACATTTAAAAAAAACTAAATAAGGGCCTTGCGCACATGTGTTGGGGCCATTTTTACGACACCGGAAACGGCTTGGCGCATTCTGTTGCGGATAGCCATTAAGACATTGATAGAAATTTTCTTGAAAATTCTGGAGATATCTGAGTGAGTGTTGCGCTGGATGCGAGGTCAGCGTATCACAAACCAGCCGTTTCAGTTTGTGTAACGAGTATCGCGAAGACTGTACAACATTTGGTATTTTGTCACTTGGTAGATCACGGTGAAATATGGCGGGATATCTGTAAAATTAAATTTCAGGTCTAATGAGCGTCCATGATCAGTTCGCGGTCATACTGTAGAAATCGGTTATTATGTATATCTTTGACTTTTAATATGATGCCTTAACCCTAAGCGAACCCTGAGTCCAAGTTTAAAAATACACCTTTTTAATCAAACGCGGTTACCCTCTAAACATCGAATGTCAAATGTAATTAAAAACAGCGTTTCACTGAATTACAGATTTATGAGCGGAGAAGAGGGGATGAGGGTGGGGCGGGCAACACACATAATACCTAAGTGCCCAGCCCCTTCAGCCCGGTATATTTATTTGGGGGGGGGGCGAGGGTGGTGCATTGACATTTTGCAGTAGAAGTTTGTGTGATCTTAGCCGCACAGACTACTCTATGCAGGAGGTTTGGTCGTGCATCTGGTTGTTGAAACCTCGATTTTGATGGCGTAAGGTATAACTTCCGATGTCCCTGACCTCCAGGTCACTTTCGAGCCCCAAACCGGATGTTGGCCTTATCTCGAAAACGGCGTGAGATATAGCAATCTATTTCCAGACATCTCCTCCAAGACCGCTGAAGCTAGACCAATCAAACTTGGCACATGTATGGAGGGTCATCTGAAGTGGTGCACCTGATAACTATTTTTGACCTTGACCTTACCGGTATAATTGGTAGTATTTCGGAGGATGTTCTACATTTAGACATGTGAAAATTGTTGCAAATAGCACTATCATCTACCTTCCGTTTTAAGTTATCATTCCAAGTGGGGTCTAATTCGCTGTGCGAATTTCGGTCGGGTTTAGTCAATTAGCTTAACGTCGAATTTGTTTTGGTGTTTCTAAAATTTTAGGTAGGAGACCAAATAAAACAAAAAAAATCACCAGGGCTACACTATAAAAGCGTGTCTACATTGGGTTAAAGGGACGGCTGGAGGTATTCAATGTGGTGGGGGGGGGGGGGTGAGTCACTCGCAACTGTTGAAATACTTTGAACGACTCAAGGAGACACACGCAGAAAGTGGAGTAGAAGGATAATGGGTATTCCAGCTCACTTTTTGACGTCATAATAACGTCAGAAGGGTGGCGTAGAACACCCATGGGGATTCTACGCCAGATGGTGATTGATAGAGCGCGCGCCCGTCATGATGACGTCATAACCCTAAGCGGCATAACCCTAACCCTAGACCATAGAGTGCATTATGAATATGTATTATAAATGAGTACTATGAATGAGTACATTATGAATGAGTACGTGATGAATGTGTATGATGAATGTGTGTTATGAATGATTGCGTGATGAATGTATGAAGGTAGAAATCTGTCATCTGGGGGGGGGGGGGGTCACGTCACTTGGTCATGTGATTTGATCAGATAGTCACATACCATGGTCTAGGGTTAGGCCTCCCATACCTAACCAGGAGTCCGACGCTCTACCAACTGAGCTATTCCGGACTTAACCGTCGTCGTCGAACCACCACAGCAGTTCTGTAGTTTTCCCCAAAGCATGGCACAGCGCTGTCAAGATACATGATAATAAATGTGCAACTGCACACGCCGATCCTATAAACAAATGCAACATCTGCTGAGTAATAAATAAAAAAGTTAGACATCTCAGCAACCTCAGTTTCCTATTTTTATCGGACTTAAATAGCAAGTAATTTTTATAATAAATATAAAAGGGGTCGGTGTAGATTACCAGCTTTTTTCAGTATATGTTTTGCCAGGATCTGGGGAGGACAAATTTACTCTGGTATGAACACAACACTTGAGTTTGCTAATTTAATGGTGTAAACTTTGAGGCTACCCAAATGCTAATGATCTATACATGCCATTCTGATCCCAGTAGATAGATACGAAATGAAATGCCCGTAGTTGGTTCAGTGAATATTGAGGCTTTGTTTAATGCTTCTGTTTAGTCTTCAATGGACTACATAAACCATTGAAATGAGTATAAGCCGTCTTACTTTACCATCTGGAAATGTTTAGCCTGGTGTGCACATGGAGCTATATATTCTCGTAGAGACAATACGCGCAAAATAATAATATCCACACTGACTAAGAACAGTGACATTTTTTCTGGGTGTTGACCGTAAGCGAACAAAATTCCCAAAAGCTAAATACATAACGAATGCATTCTATCTGAAGCCGGTGGGACTCACGGACCGACCTCGAAGGTGAAGACCCGCACGCCCCAGTAGGCCTAAGGCAAAACATAAAATAGTGCACATATGGAATGACATGTTACTTTTATTATATTTCTGCCTTGTTTGTTAGTTTATAACGAAATATTTTGCTGCGTTTGCCTGGTTGGGGCGGCGCGGTATCAGTTACGCGGCCGGGGTTGGGTTTTCATTGGTCCTGTTACTGTTAATAAGTTTTAGAAGTACCGGTAACTGTGTTTAAGTTCATAACTTTTACAACAAGTTTTTCCTCGTTCAAGTCAAAAACAGACGAAAAATGAGGTCTTGGAAACATGCTTAAAAAGAGGGGTGTGTGTGCGTGTGTGTATGTGTGTGTGTGTGTGTGTGTGTGTGTGTGTGTGTGTGTGCGTGTGTATGTGTGTGTGTGCGTGTGTGTGTGTGGAGTGAGGGGAGTGGGGTACTTGGTATTTCAGTTCGCGTTTGGCGTTCAGGGTTCGTTTAAAAGGTCATGGACATGCATGGTAAACTGTTGGCATGTGTTTGCCCCCTCCCTCCGCTGAGGTGTAATGCGTGTTCGAAAATACTCCACTTTTCATTTATTCAGAAATAACCACCTGGTATGCCAAATGCCCTCATAAGTGAAGTCTGTGCTGATAAGATTTTATCCACTTCTAACTAGTTTACTTGCAAAAAATGCACTCTTTTCACATGGCGTTTTAAACAAGAAAACAAAATTGAAGGCAAAAATAAAAAGTGTCATGCACACGTTTATATCAAGTTCTACCTAAGTCCGAAGTTTCGTGATCCCAGGGCCCATAGTGACAGTGGAGGATACACCCAACTTCCTCCAGTCCTGCAAAATGTTTAAGAAAATTTGCCGTTATCCCTAATCAACAATCCATGAATTTTCTCCATCTCTCCTTCTCCGATAATTTAAATTTATCTTTTGAGCACCCCTTGAGTTGATTTATGAATGTCTGTCAATCATAAAAAAATAACACACCACAACTTGTCTTTACCCTTCAGTTTAATGTACTGATCTCTGAATGTAGTGACGTATTAGATGTAATTTACAGTTATTGAGGTGACTTTTATTTTGCTGGTCTAATAAATCTGGCAAGCTCACAGATGGCTTTGTACTTGAATATATAAGGACGAAATTTTTGCTGATTCTATACGAGTTTGAAGAAAAGGAAACACACTAAATAAGAATTTTCAGAGTAGATAAAAATAAAAATGATTTTGTACAGGGATATATTTACAGGTTGGTATATTTTTATGCAAGTCTCAAAACTAATTTATCTAAATTCATTACTGAATACAAGTTAAGCTTAAAAGTTTGTGGTGAAAAAGAATTGCATCAATTTAATCTTCTACGTCCCATGAACCTTTCTACTGTTACTTCATAAATAAACTAACTAAATAAGCAGATGAACTCCAATTCTCCTATATCAGTCAAACGTATAGTATAGTGTATAGTATGAAATATAGTAAAGTATATAAGTAGTGATCATTAGTAACTGAAATAAAAACTCTACCGAAATTTCCGCTGAGACGATAATGTAGCTGCAAATTAGTTAGGTGCCGTAAACTACACCTTTCTCCTCCAAATTTGAAATACACAGTAGTGTTAAGAATACATTCTTTCTTCCATGTGGTTTCTCACATTGTCATATTCATACTGCCTTGTCACAGTACATCGACTTCCTACAGATATTGAAAAAAACATCTGTAACATAAAAGAGCTGTTATATTTATAACAGTGCATTAGAAATGCCGGAACAAGCATCTCCGGTGGATTTTAATGTCAGCACAGCCCAGGATGCTGTGAAATTTCTTTGACTATTTCATTGAATTTTACATTTATTATGGGTCATGAGTAATCCGAAAATGGGCGCATGAGTTGTGACGCCAAATTGAAGCTATCAGAACTTTTCCCCTATTACAGTTTTCCCGTTCTCCCGTTCTCTATGTACAACCCCTCAGAAAATAAAACAAGAATGTAAACTTTAAAAGAGGAAAGAAATGGATTACATTTTGGTGGGGGAATAGCCTTAACCCTAAGGTTTAACCGATTGCGCAGCTTTCAGTCTGCTTCCCTGCAATAAGACCAGGTAAGACATAGATTCATTCAATAGATGCGCAGTACTCATTTAACAATAAAGCTTTTTGGTATGCATACGCATGTGTAAGACATGTTTATTTTACGCAGTAGATCACAACGGTAGTTTTTCTATTGTCTATTGATGCAATCATCAAAATATAAATGGTAGATGTTTATGGATAGCTTCACCATGTTTTAGAAGTTATTAAATTTTGGGTCTAAGAATCCCCTCTTGAGACGATTGTTTGTTTTAAACCTAAAAAAACAACTTTAGCTTCACAGTTATTTGATATTGAGAATGCTACAGGTTTATTGAAAAAAAGAACAATGTAACTGCATAAGAGTGAAGGTCTTGAACGTGTACTTTAGTGTTGGTGGAACAAGAGAAATAAAGGAAGGAAATAAATATCTTCTTCTATTTTAGGGAAGGACATGATTAGTGATGCTTACAAATTAGATAATATTTACAACGGTGTGATCTTAAAGGCTTTTGCCCAGGAGGTATTCATTTGCACAGACAATAATTCTTAGAAAACGCCAGATCTGAAAATGTAAACCTTGCACAAGATATTATGCAAAACATTTTATGCAAAATGTTGAAAGAATATTACCCACAGCATCTTTTTATGAATAAATATATTAGAAAGAATTTGTACATAATCTGAATTACTCCAGTAAGAAATAGAAGCAAGAGAGAAGAATAATGAGTTGTGAGATGATGAACCTCCGTGTTCAGTAAATTACTTTTAAATTCTGACTAAACTTACACTTGTTCAGATTTTAGAAGATGCCACAGTCAGTGAATTAGCAATAGGTGGAAATAAATCTGCGGAGTTTTTCAATGAAACAGAAGGAGCTGATAAGGGTAAAGAGCATGAATTGATAACGTTAATAAAGTTAACACATGTGAATTGATTATGTTGTTAAAAGTAACGTGCGTATGTTGTTAATGATATCTTTTAAGAATATTTAAAAAACTTATAGGTACTGTCCATAGAAGAGTCATTTACAAGCTTTTATTTTGTTGCAAAGAATGTTTTAAAATATATTCATGCAGTAGTTAACGTGTTAAAATTTTGCTGATATTTTTCAATGGTAAAAACTTAATGATTGAAGAAACTCTCAGCAAAAATCAGTTGTTGTTGCATTTGAATAGGTAGTGAGCAATCCAGCAACCAATTTGTATAAGGCATTCCATTGTCAAAGTTGGTAAATTATTTCATGATGATTAAAGACTACTGTGTAGCCTTGTTATAAGCCATCGTGCCGATTTTTGTCGTTTTATTGACAGTTTTATTGTGATTTTATTAGTTAAAGTAGTGAATTTAATAGCTTGCTCCAAATTTGAAGACATTCCAAGCATCTCAAGTAAAAGCGATTTTACAGGCTACATTAAAAAGTTTAGCACAAAGTGAGTAAATATTTTCTTATTAGTTATAAAAATTGTATTATGTACCTATAGATATTCATAAACTCTGGCTTGTACCGATTGCCACGTATGCTGGGTTTCATAGCACATGATATCAGATACTTATAATCACAGAAGGATTTTGAGTCGCATTATTTCACTTCTCCAGAAGCTGATGTAAGATTTGACTTGGAAGAAGGGAGGGGGAGCAAACACCAAAAATAATAAACCTTCAGTTTAAAGTAACAGACATTTTCCACTTCTATTATATTTGGCATTCTTTATGCAGTTATTTATTTGTTTCTGGGTGGTTTCTTGTACCGTTCAATCCAGCTTAGGGCATATAATAAAATATATTGCCATTGACATCAATCAATACACACTGTCACTGTTACTGCGCTGCTGCATTTCGGCTACAATATGAACATACCATAAACAACATAGCATGTCCTAAAATGAAGTTGCATAGAATTAATCTATGGAAAATATATTTCAGTAAGCAAGCGTTAAAGCATAGTGCAGATTCTAAAATAACTTACAGGAGTAAACATTCCTAAGTGTTTTCAACTTACTTGAAGAAAACATGTTTAAAATGCATGTTTCATCTTCTTGTTTATCTACATTTATAATGTTTCATATTCCATATTTTATTGCAATTTCTTACACCTTGTTGTCTTACACCTTTAGAAATTGCATCTCCTAAGCAATAGTTATATTAACTAATATGATTCACAATAGTAACATGCAATTTTTATATAGTTTTATCGTAGAAATGTTTGCATAATAAAATATTGCATTATAGCAAAGACGCATTGACAGTTGTAAAGATAATGGCAATTAGTATTTTAACATTCTTTTGTAATAAATATTTAATAAACAATAAGAGAGATAGCTTTTCGTACACTAGTGCCCAATTTATAATATATAAATCTGCAAAAGATAAGAGGAGACGGCTACTTTAGCTGGCTAGATGGGTGATCTGGTAATCCCAAGATCCCAGGTTCGAGTCTAGCTCGGGATTGTAAGTGGGGGATTGACTTTCGCTCCAATCGCCTTTACTAGGCAAATGTTGCCGGTTAGATCACCTATAACGCAATTGGAAATCAACACTCAGTGTGTGATATTATTGTGCACTACGACTTTCATTCAGTTAAAAGTCACATTCGACAGTTAATTATTGAAGGGTTCCGTGCACAAACCTGTTATGTTGAGTTAACATGTTTTTGCACTGAGGTATATTTGAGTTCCTGGAGTCCAGATCTATCATCTGTAAAGTTTCCACCGATGAAATATGCTTAGAAATGGTCATCAAAACATGTTAAGTCTTGTTTGAAATGAGAAATCGGGTGCACAATAATGACATGCCGAGATAACAGGTCTTTTCCATTAAAATTTCAAAATTTTCCCGGTTGCACAATCCTGTTAAGTTGTGTTAACATGTGAATAATATCAGAGATAAAATGTAAACAATGCAGAATTCTCGGGTGCACAAAAATGTTATCCCTTGTTGAAATGTAAATATTTACATATAATACTTCAGCTGCTGATAGGTTTCTGTTAAAAATTATCGAGCATTACACGTGTAACTATGGCCTCCTCCGTCATGGTCAAGGTCAAAAACCGGAAGTTGACCATTACCACGTAAACGGTTACAGAAAGAGCGATTTTGAGCTTATTTTCGACCCGTTGAGCCTGAAAGACGTTATATAAGAGGTACCTCGGTGACCTTGACCTCCTCCATCATGGTCAAGGTCAAAAACCGGAAGTTGACCAGTATCTCGTAAACGGTTAGAGATAGGACGATTTTGAGATTATTTTCGACCCGTTGGGCCTTACAGACGTTATATAAGATGTACCTCGGTGACTTTGGCCTCCTCCGTCATGGTCAAGGTCAACAAGCATGTCCAAGGACATGACCCAATCGAGTTACCAAACAAGCATTAGAGAAAAACCCTGAAACGAATACTGTTAGGCCATAAAATGAAGAACTTTGTTTCTGAGCGTAACTTTTTCATAATTTTAATACACAAAAACGAGTTTTCCCGGGTGAAAGCTACCCGAAAGGGGATGTTGGACAGGTTGGATTTTGACGATTCACGTATTTACCGACATTTACACAATTTCACAAATTTTTCAAATTTCCACCATTTTGGCATTTTTTGTCCTTTGCGAAAAAGCAAAGTCCAGGTGGAGAAACACCTAAGAAACTTTCAATTAAAAATTTATAACTATTTGAAATTGACTGAGAATGGTATGACAATTCAGTTATTTACTACCATTTATTCCAGTTTTTGCCAAACTTCAAAGTTCCGCCATTTCGGCAGCTTTTGGCGAATCGCGAAAAAATAATAGCCTCGTAGGCGAAACCCTGGGGAACATCCCTGCGTAACATTTAAACGATTGGAGTAAAACTGTAGGAGGAGTAGTATTTTAAAAATCGGTCAAAACGGGCAAAAAAAGTGCCGCCATTTTGTCAGTTTTTTCGTCAATCGTCAAAAAAGTAATAGGCAAGTGGGGGATCACCCAGGGAACATTCCTGCGTAATATCAAAAAGATTGGAGCAAAACTGTAGGAGAAGTAGCATTTTAAAGCAACAGTTTAATATACGCACATACATTCAAGCCCCCTATAGTGATACGACCGAGTCGGCTTGGTTAAAAACCGGAAGTTGACCATTATCTCGAAAACGATTAGAAAACTGAATTTGATTATTTGTACACAAAACAGATTACATTATATTTACTTCGATGTACTCTTCAAGATAATAATTCGGCAGCTGATAATTATGTCGAAAAACGAAAACTGTGTCTTTGACCAGATATATTGTACCATTGTAAGTGGGTGCCATTGCCGTTGAAGCTAGAAAAACCAAACTGGGCACATATATAAACGACGATGTGATCTGAGACACCCGTTAAAAATTTTTGACCTTCACCTTGATGGTCAAGGTCAAATCGCGAAAAACGTTATTTAAGAAAAACAATGATTTATCTCGAAAAGGGTAAGAGATAGAGCAATTTTGACCTCATTTTCGACCTCCACCCCCTATACGACGTTACGTAAGGTATAACTTCCGGTGCCTTTGACCTCCAGGTAACTTTCGAGCCCCAAACCGGAAGTTGGCCTTTATCTCGAAAACGGTAAGAGACAGAGCAATCGGTTTCCAGACATCTCCTCCAAGACTGCTGAAGCTAGACCAATCAAACTTGGCACATGTATGGAGGGTCATCTGAAGTGGTGCACCTGACAAAAATTTTTTACTTTGACCTTACCGGTATAGTTGGCTGTATTTAGGAGGATGTTCTACATTCAGATATGTGAAAGTTGTTAACAAAAATAGCAATATCATCCACCTTCCGTTTTAAGTTATCATTCCAAGTGGGGTCTAATGTTGGATAAACCGACGTAAAATGATCCTACAATGTCGGCTTAGAGGGTTCCACTGTATTAGAATTAACTATAAGAATTAATTGTTTGTCAGTCTTTGATTCTGGTCAGTGATGGGGGGGGGGGGGCTGTACGCATTAAAACTCCGGGAAACAAATATAACAAGTCATCGTCGAAGGCGCAGACCCCAACCGGACACAACAAGTCGCCATTTTTACCGATTTGAAAAATAACATGGCGTTGCACAACTTCAATATATATATTTTTACTGTGCAAGGTAGCATATGCCTAGGATTAATAGTATCGGAGATCTCGCGTGGGAAGCATCCAAGTCCTACACTGCAGTTATCTCAAAAGATCACAATTTTTGACAAGTCACCATTTTGGTAATTTTTGGTCGATTTGAAAAATAACATGACGTTGTACAACTTCAATATATATATATATATATATATATATATATATATATATATATATATATATATATATATATATATCACTGTGCAAGGTTGTATATGCCTAGGGTAAATAGTTTCGGAGAACTTGCGTGGAAACAAAACAGCAGCCACAGTGTGACAGACGGACGGACAGACAGACGGACAGAGGGCAATCTTATAGACCCCCTGCCCCGGGCTCGTCCGGTTCGGGTCTAAAAATTTACTTAAACTTGTTTGGTTGCGATGGAGATTAGGGGGTGGTAGTGAAATAACGTTAATATAGAGCAAATGTGATTATTTTCTCAAAATATGCTTTTTAAATGTCTAAAACTAACGAATACGTGTCTAACGTGTTTTCCAGTAACTGGAAATCATTATTTTTATCATTTGTGGGGCGACTCACGTAAAACAGCGTTACTTTCGGTCATGCATACAAATATGCATGTTTTTGCACCCTAAGTAAAACCGACTTTTTACTTGTTATCTGGACATTTGTTTACATGTTAAGTCGGAATAACAGGATTGTGCACCCTAAAAGACATTTTCACTGTGAATGCTATGCTGTAATACCATGTTGATTTTTAAAGTTTTTCATGGTTTTCTGGCACATTTACACATAAAAATTGCATTTTTATAGCTTATCGTGTTTCTAAGGCAGTGACAAATCTGGAGATACCTCATTTATTAAAATCGGTCAGACAATAACAATCACAGACTTAAAATTGAGATTTTGCACTTTTTTCGAACTTTAAGAGCGATTTTCTCGACTGCTGTTAACCCTACATAATAGGTTTGTGCACGGAACCCTTCAATTGTAAAACACTCGTGTTATTAAATATTAAACATTTTATACTTTGCAAAATGCAACATAAAAATTACTTGGTAGAGTCATCTTGCCAATAAATTCCTGGAAAACCTTGCAAATTAAAAAATTCCTTTAAATATGCAAATTATTTGAATATTGGCTATTTACAGGACTCTACATTGCACCTTTAAAACATCACTTCGAGACGTTTGAGAAAAAAAAGAGTATGGGGACTGCGGTACTGCTATAGGATTATCTTTTTTAAAATTATTTAAGTCGCTACTTTAGGTGATAAGCAACATACTGACCCTTTCTTCATTGCTAATTAATTGTGGCTATAGACTATATGAACACTTGAAGACAAAGGGTGCAGCTGACGAAGCAAAGAAGTTTAAGGAAGAAATGCCGAAATTTATAAAGTAATTAGTGCTACCTAATTTTGATGATGAAAACACACGAATTTTTGCAGGTTACACTTTTTGCTTTCATGGGAAAAAATAAATCCTTGCTTTATTTGTTTATTTTATTAAGTTTCCCATTGCTTTTATTTTTGTTCTGCACACAACTGCTCAGAAAAGCAGGTGATACAAAAACTGTAATTTTAAAGCATACAGAAGGATATCGGAATTGAATCGACAGCAATAATGGCTAAACGATGCAATCGTTGAGATTTAGATTTTAAAACACATCTTTCACATTACTTATACAAAAAGAGAGTCAAAATAGGTGTTGGCATATATTTTCAATATGTATTATCAAACTGGCAGATTGTTGATATTATTTATATAAAAGGAGAGCTTTACAGTCCGTGGTATGTGCATTTCAATCAAAGGAATGACTTAAATTCCATTATATAACTTACTTTCAGCATGTGTTCATAATCGGATTCTTTTCTACAGGTGAAGATGATGGATATGATTTGGAGGGCAGCTGTGCTGTTCAAATATATGAAAATGGGAAACCTATAGTTTACTTCATTAAATCATCTCTCATAGAGGAGACCTGTTAAGCAGTAGTATCTCTAGTATCCATCTCTGCTTTTTATTCATCAAGCATGTGAAGAACAAAACTGGATGGTGGAATAAATACACTCATTCAATTTATCTGTATTATTTGAAGGTGAAGAATCAATTTCCTATTTGATTAATTTTATGTCAATGTGTTCCTTGTTTTGTTTCCCAGGTTATTATGTTTCCCATGTACAGCTGTATTCTGAATTGCGAAATATTGTTTCCAAAAATAGACTAAAGAAAAAAAGAATGTGAAAGAATATTAAAATGTGTTTCAAGACCTTGAAAATAAGATTTTACTATTAAATGGTACAATTTGCTATTTACTACAAACTTTAACACGTTCACTTTTTGAAGTTGGTGACGGATTTTATACTTGCGAGTGCAACTTCCATAACAATACTAAAACATAGTGAGTTATCACAGCACTAACAAGCTTCCAAGGCGATTTTGGTCATATCATTTTATAATCTAATACTAACCTTTCTAGAACTTCCTGTCTGTAACTTTTGAATATAAATTATTATGACAACAAAATGGTTATCTTTATGCCAGTATTCCAGCATCCCCCTTCGTTATACGATATGCCCTCCATATACAGTGAAAGTCCTCTCTATCAAGCAGACTACCTCACTAGTTTTAACTCTCATAGACCGGTGTCCATTACAGGGATTTAGTGCTATCTATGCAACAAAGTTAGTTAGTTATATGATTTGTCTAACGACACGATCGACCCTTAGCGGGTCAAATTATGTCAAAACATGTCAATAAACAATGACTTGAATACAATATGACAAGTTAAAATCCAGGTAAATAAAAACGCAAAACCCATATTCTAAATATTCTAAAATCATAAAATAAAGAGCGACTAGAAATACTGATACAAGTTGATTTATTTTAAAAATCGTATAATTTTGCCAGGTTCTCCTATATAAAAGAGCTACCTCAAAGAGTCAGCTCTGAAATGACGTCAGCGGGCGTCTTTGAAATCGGTACAATAAAATATGTTTAAGGTTCCTGACACCCGACGCATGCTTGTGACTCCCATATATATATTACATAAGAAAGGTAGTTTATGACCAACAATAGGATTAATTTCAAACAGCTTGTGATTCCTTTGACTGGAAATCGATTTCTGATTCCGGGGGGGGGGGGGGGGGATCTGAAATTGGGGGTAATCTGATATCGTTACACCGGGAGCCTTGACTGTCCTCAGACACCATTTGTGCTTATGATAAAACTGTAAAGACTAGCAAGGTTCCGAGCTCCTTGAACGAATAAAGAATTGTTTTCGGTAGCAATATATTTAAACTATGAATAGTTAGATTAAGAGCTGGCATATCTGGTTATGCTCCGGTCTGATCATATCAGGAGCATGTTTCCGACTTGACCACTGTCCCTCCGCCCGCATATCAACCCAAATTGAGTGTTTGTAGCAGTGACATCTCGCGCTCAATATATTTTGGTAACCTTCAGCGGTTACTCAAGGTCACCGCTGGATTTTTTTTTTACTTTCAGCGCCTTCGTATGTGTGGGTCTTGTGTATCTTGTGAAATTTCACCTCCGAATTATGGAATGTGTGGCCCGCATGCGTTTTGTGAACAAGATGCAACCAAAACATGTGAACAGATTTTGAAGAAACTCAATACCAGGGTTCATAAATTTTACTTTTAATACGGCTGTGAGTTCGACACGCATGCATCATGCGACTTTTCCATTTATAACTCAGTTTCCTGTGTATCTTGTGGACACGACGGAGCCATTTGAATGAATTTCACCAGAACAGGCTGTCTTGCTCATATGGATGAACTCTCAAGCTGACCATATTTTAGTGTTCTCCAGAAATCGTCCAAGGCCACGAACTTGTACTTTTAACACTAGTAAAGGTGCAAATCATGCAACTATGTGCTTTGTATTGGATTCTCACACGTGTGGAAGGCATCTAAACGGAGCCGAGCAGCCGTGAGCTCACTGGCCTACTACAAGTGTTCAAATCCAATACAAAGCACACGCCAGCCCTATCATTTATCGTTATTATAACAAAAACACATATAATCATGCAAAGAATAACCAAAAAACAGCGGAAATAGACTCCTTTTGCATTGTCACTGGCATGCGTGTTGTTATACGCATATATCACCACGAAGTTTGCTGAGATCTGACGTTTTTTTTTTTGTGTGACCTCTTCAGATTTTCTCTGGCGGTCACTGCAGGTCAACATTACTTCTTGAACACATAATTCTAGTGTTGTCGTTTACCGTTAACACCGATATCATCAACGGCATCTGCTATTGCAGATTTAACATTCCAGGGATTTATTAAGTTCTAGTTTATCAAATTTTTTCTCTGCTGCGAGCACACACTACTCATCGAAGCAGAAATGTCTATTGGTAAAGCTTCGCTTCAAACTTCCTTGTTTCCTGATGATTCTAATTTCAAAGATATAGCTAAAATAAAACCCGCAAACAAATAAAATCTTATATCGTTACATCGATACTTTATTACATTAACATTTCAAAATATGTACACTAACAACGTACATGCTGTACACTGTACACAATAAAATAACAAAGTAACAGGCGGTGCAGTGAAGGTTACTTTATTTAATTTTCAATATTTGTCCCCCAATTTCTAAAATAATTTATGAGTAAAATGCGAAGAGGAGAAAAAAGTTGATCATAAAACAACGCGGGAATAGAAATCTTGAGCTTCATTTTCGAAAGAAGAAGCCTAGTTGTCTTAACAACCAATAAATATAACAATAATATAACAAGATTCCTTTAAGAATTAAGAGCATATTGTTATCGTACTTAATGACCGACCACGTGAATAAGCAAACTTTAAACATTTTCTTTTTTTTTTGTTTTGGTGGATGTGCGTCTGTGCAGAGAATTAAAAACATTCAGCATCAAGAGAAATAAGTAATTTAGTTGTCCATGAAAAACGACAAGAAAATATATAGTTTCTTTTTGAAACATACTGAGCAAAAATCTTTACTTTGGTCGTTTGGCGCAATGACTGATTTATGCAAAAAAAAAAAAATAAAATAAAATAAAATAAAACAACAGGAATCTATCTTCATCGAAAACAAGTAGCCTCCAGATTGGCCTTTCTAAGTACATCTATGATACAAACTGCCATCCTTCCTTCCTTCGCAGAAGTAACCCAGTTGAGTGACATTTCGGAACAGTTCATGGCATAAAACTGCGTGGAATAAGGAAAATATCACTTTTTTGGCTTCAGAATTTGCTTCAGACACTGGTATATTGGTACACAGAAAAGAAAGCGTCAATGTGTTGAACTTTCGCCGAGTTTCAAGTTAAATTAATTACGAATGACGAAAAGGTAAATAATGATGCAACATAATTAACATAAAACATGGAATATCTGATGGCATTTTGTAAGTAATGTTTACTGAGAGTCCCCCCCCCCCCCCGAAAAAAAAAAAAAAAACCAGTACATTAATTTGTAAAAATCCTTCCCTTATATTTTATGGTAGTGTTTAATTTGGATGAAACGAACATCTCGTAAAACCTGTCGTTTCAATCAAAACACACAGAATGAACTGCATTTTAAAAACATATTTTTTACACAAAGAATTTGTGGAATTTGAAATTTTACTTCCCTCTATTATTTAATATTTAACTTTCGAACTAGTTTCACAACTACCACCAAGTTCGCTCCCATGGCGAATTTTTAAACATTCTTGTTTAACTGTCTTTCTCCATTCATCAACTCAAATAAATATACAACTGAAAGTGATATTCAGCTCCCTTCAAACCTCCCCCACCCCCACCTCCCCCACCTCCCTCCCCTCCGGAGCTTATTTATCAAGGTAATCCGCTAGCTTGTTCTTCATGATGTCCCAGATCTTGACATTGTGAAGCAGCGACATGTGCGCCTTGAGGTTGTCACGGCGCATGAAGCGCGCCTCGCAGAACGGACACTTGACCACCGTGCGCCCCTTCTGGCACTGGCGCCGATGCTTGAGGAACGCATTGCCGTACTGGTACTTGCGGCCGCACTTGGGACACACCAGCGACTGGTTGGCGCCGTCCACGGACGTGTAGCTGTGGTCTACGCTGCACGTGGCTGGGGGTTCCGGCGCGCCCTCTATCGGGTTGATGTACTCCTGATATGAACAAATACATCACACTTTTTATCTCATTCATTAGGACATTCATCCACAAGCAGGGTTCGCGTCGGCGGGGTTTTTGTTCACTTTTTGGGCATTTTTTTTACGAAATGACTCACTTTTTCGGAACCCATCGAGTTTTTCTGGACCCAACTGAGTCACACTTTCCTTTTTTGACTCACTTTCCTGAAAACCCAGCGCGAACCCTGTCACAAGCCCTGATCCCACTAAAGCCTCGGTTGGAGGCCAGCTAACGAGACATTCCCAAGGCATAAGTAAATATGATATCCGCCCACAAAGCATAAGGTATTGGAGAGTTATGTCAAAAAATGCTTGCACAAAGCACCGCTTTCTGAACTTAACACAGCTCGCGTCACCACTTAGTGACTTGTCTTACCACAACTCACGTCACCACTTAGTGACTTGTCTTACCACAGCTCACGTCACCACTTAGTGACTTGTCTTACCACAGCTCACGTCACCACTTAGTGACTTGTCTTCCCACAGCTCACGTCAACACTCAGTGACTTGTCTTACCACAGCTCACGTCAACACTTAGTGACTTGTCTTACCACAGCTCACGTCACCACTTAGTGACTTGTCTTAACACAGCTCACGTCACCACTTAGTGACTTGTCTTAACACAGCTCACGTCACCACTTAGTGACTTGTCTTACCACAGCTCACGTCAACACTTAGTGACTTGTCTTGAACAGTCTTCTTATAAACTTTCACTGTCCGTGAGAAAGAGAAAAAAACGCTTACCACGTATTCCTGGGTTTTGGGCTGTTTCGTGGCTTTCGCCGTCTTGTTTTCTGAATTTTCCTGTTCTGCACTGACCTCGGCGCCATCGTCAAGATCATCGTGACCTTGCTCCTCCACCACCGCGTCAACCGGTGCACACGTCCCTGGGCTTTCTGTGTGATCAGGTATCAGGAAGCTATCGCCACCTTCGGGCTCTTCCAGTACATTGTTAGCAATGCCGTCGTGCGTTGTGTTTACGATGGATACATAAGATGGCTCTGACACAGCATTAACTGCCTGAACAACGGGAAAAGGCTCGATGAATGAGCTATCATGTGCTGTGACTGTTCTGGGTAAGCTGTTTCCAGGAGACCATACGGGCTCTGCACTTTTTGGCGGATAACTTCTCGAGAGCGACGCCGATTTGACTGCTGCATTGTTTCTCGCTTTACCCGCCCCTAAAAATATGACCACGTCGCCGCTACCCTGACCGCTGTTATCCGGCGGGTCTAACACCACCACCTCGCCATCAACGCCTTTGGCTGGGGTCTCTGCGGCGCTGTGTCGAGGGCTGTTGCCACTACTTCGCCTCGCTTTCTTGCTCTCGAGCACGGGCTCGAAGCAGCCGCTACTCTCGTTCAGCTTCACCGGGATGCTCCGTGTCAGAATGTTGACGGCTGACACGTACGCCACGCCGTCCGACACCGTCACGATCTCCTCCTTAGCTGCACTCTCATTGGCCAGCCCGTCCCCAGCCGACAGCAACTCCTTTGTGTCCGTGATATCCTTAATATCAGGCGGTACCGTTCTTTCCAGCGTGTCCTTCAGCGACTGCAGTACAGTATGTGTGACGTCACGCTCGGCTGCTTCATCCTCCATTGGTTCGTATTTCACTTGTTTGGCCGCCCATTCCCCGTTGCTGCTTCCCTCCAGGGCCAGGTGACGCCGCTTTCTTTGTGCCTGCAGCATAGATGACGAAGTAGCCGACCTGCTAAACTGTGCCCTGCAATTCTTGTCATTGGACAGCGAGATGACGTTCTCGTTAACTCTCACGTGAAGTTGTTCCTTCTGGTCTATGGTGAGTCGCAGATCGCCCTCAATGCACAGATCTTCATGAAACTGTACCGATTTTTCGCAAACGAGCATCAGTGTTTCGATAATAATGTCCTGGATTTCGTTAGGTTTTGATGCACGCTTCATCCTTTACCTGAAGTACAGATAAAAATAATGCGTGCTTTCGAAAACATAAACATTCAACTTAACGCTTGCATGGGAAATACCCCTCAAATTATACTGATTGGTTTGGCAGAATAAAGTCCAATTTTAGTTGGTTAGCGACTCTATTTTGCAAGAGCCTCTAACAGCCGAACAGTTTTTTTTTATCAAATTCTACCCTTAATTGTGAAACTGACTTCAATGTTGAACGTTTTTTTCCCTTAAACACTGCTTAAGATCATACTTTTAATCACTTAATTTAACAGAATTTTTTAACTGCCACCTATTGTATTCCCCCACCCCCTCCCCCCCACTCCTGCCAACGCAGAAGTACCGGTATGTAGCAACTGCACCTTTCCAATCTAGTGGCAGCTAGTGACTATTGTTGCTTTGCCAAGCCGACTCGGGCACAGGACGGGGGTTGAAGCCAATGCGCTGGTGGACAAGGTCACGCTTCTCTTTCTTCGATGCTCCCGCCAAAGTGTCGCCGTCAGTAACAGGAACCGGGGAATCGGTAACGCTCGTCTGACTGTTCACAGCTGCTGTTCTTTTTAGGTCATTCCACTCCTCGATATCATCAAGCTTCAGCTCAATTCGAGTAGGTTTACGGCGCAACATTACACTTAAGCGGATTTTATGTGTTAAATCTGAAAATGAACAAATAAAACAAATAAGATTTTCTTCCCACCCATTTTCAGGACAGATAAGCCTCTAAACGAAAATTCCTGAGGAAAAAAGACATGGAAACAGGTATTGATTTGGAACACCATCACCCCTCTACCCCTCCCCCCCCCCCATGCAATGTAGTTCTGACAGCAGATTTTACAAAAATTCAAATACGGTGGAATATATAGAGGTGTATTGTGCATACAAACTGGTGACTGAACAAAAAGTCACTTCAGATTTTCAAGCTGTTTGATGCACCGTTTGCTAATTTTCAAGGATGGGAATTTTCCCAGATAAAACCTGTTTCTCTTTTTCTTATTTTTTTTTTTGGGGGGGGGGGGGAGGGGCGGAAAAAAAACAAGAAAAAAAACACGGCCGACATCGAAACAAGAAGTCCGTGCACATTGTGCCAACCGTAACAGCGAAGACATTGTAAATGAGAAAGGAGAAATATACCAATTCTGACAAAGTTTAATTTGGTAGAAGACTTTATGGGCATTGCCATCAATGCTGGACCCGTAGAACTAGCAGCATTGTTGGTGGCTCTCTGAAAGAAAGAAAGAAAGAAAGAAAGAAAGAAAGAAAGAAAGAAAGAAAGAAAGAAAGTCCATTATCCATTATCCGCTGGGAGATGCATTAAAATTTATGTCATTGCATTTACTTGAACAGGAAAATAAACCCAAATACCACCACATTGGTGTGATCGCACAACATGATGATTCGTGAGCAGATACTCAGCTTGTTCAAATCAAATTGTGTGTGTGTGGGTGTGTTGGTATGAAGCACAAAACACCATTTAGGCAAACTGTCATATTTTCTGGTTCTCACATCAGCCACATTACAATGTGGTTGAAATTTTCAGCCAGATTGCAACGTGGATGATTTGACAGTCTGACTGTACTTTATCGACATCACTAATCATTTTAAATCTGGGATGGTTATAATTTAACGTATAGACTTTTCAACTACTATTGGTAACATATAAATTAATATAGTATGGACCTACATATGCACATATGCACATAGATTGCGTCTTTGGGAGGCAGTACTATAAACACGGAAGGCAAACTCAATCAAGGAAGACAATAAAAAACGAGCGCCTCGGTGGTGCTTGGACCTCTTATTTCGCAAGTGACAAAAATAACCCCAAAGACTACTCAGCCCCCCAAAAATATTGCACACTGGTGAAGAAGCACCAAGCAATTGACCTTTTTTGTCACTTTTGGTCAAATGTGCGTGATCTTTATAATTAAACAATTGCAGTCAATATGACATATCCATCGCAAAGATCCGAGAGTACCAATTGTCTTGTTCAATATTTATAAAAATGATACTTTGTTTAATTGGTAGTAATTTGGTACTGCTATGCAGAATTCCAGTCTCATACCGCAGAAAGTTGACACCTATGGGATAAACGTTGGAACGTACTAACGTTTCTCAGCACATATTTGCCATCATGGTCCTGCAAATTAAATTTGCACTGCAGACTAGGAGGCAGTAAATTCAATTTAGCTTTCTGAACCACTATAAGTGTCTTAAGTTTCATTAAATCAGTGAATTTTAGTATTGAAAATCTGTGAAATAACAGAGTTGCATGTTCAAGCTCATGCACTTTTGCAAGTATTATTATTACTCTTTTTTGTGCCGTCGTATTACAATGCAAATTGCTTTTATATGCACTGCCTCAGATTTCCGTGCAATACGATATATAAGGCAAGAACATAGAATTGTATAAGGTTTGAAGGGACTCACTTTCTAACACTGAACTTGCTTTGAAAATGACTGAAGTACATTTTGACAATTTACTGCTAACTCTGTCAATATGGTATTTCCAACACTGTTTGTCATCGACTAGTACGCCCAAAAATTTCGTTACTTGTACTCCGTTTTTTCTGTGCTGCACCATCTCCAAGATATGTCTGGTACAATTCTATTTGTAAAAATCATATAGTCTGTTTTCGTAAGATTTAAAGATAACTTATTTATACTAAACCAAGTACTAAGCTTTTCTAGTTCATAATTTATATTTGAACATAAACGTAGAATATTTTCTCCAGAGGCAAAAATATCTGTATCATCCGCGAAAAGTACAAACTTAATTTAGAAACGTTAATTATATCATTAATATACATTATAAATAGTAAGGGGCCAAGAATTGACCCTGGAGGTACGCAACAGGATACATTACAGATTTTCGAACAACACCCATTAAAATATACGTACCGCTTTCGTTCCCAAGAGAACTTCCTAGTCACTTATTTGCTGTACCCCTCACCCCGTAGTATTTAACTTTTTGCAATAATAATTGATGATTGACTGTATCAAAAACCTTCTTAAGGCCTATAAAGACACCAACAGTTACCTTTTTAGTATCGAGATTATCAGTGATTTGCTCGATCAGGTCCATTATAGCTAAAGAAGTTGATCTGTTGGCCCTGAAGCCCAAAAGTGATACAGTTTTGCTTTTCTTACATCGATTCAGAACTGACATACGCCAACTTACATTAAAGCCAGCAGAAATACAACTATTGACAACAGCAATTCGCAATTTGGGTTGCTATATTCTTGAAGACGAGTTCACGTCACAACCTTACATCCACCAAACCAAAGCGCCAGTGCCTGCGTCGGGGCAAAACGCATATTTTCTCACTGTTTTGTACCAAATATAACTGGGTATTTTTCTTGTTCTGGGTCGATTGCATATATTTTGGCCTACTTGTCAGATGCCAGGACGTTAAAAGGCCCAGACGTAGAATGGCGCGGAGGATAGAACGAGACATTTGACGCAGATAGGCTGAAACCTGCTTTACTTATTTTACTATTGGATATCCTTAGATCCACATACTTGGGAAAGTGTATCTCATAATATTGTAGCATAAAATTGACAGTATCATTTGTTGTTCACGAGAAAAGTTAATAAAACCAGCCAGATTGATCAGCTGTTTATTTGTTGACGTCGACATCTTGGTTCTGGGACATTGGTTGTGACGCTGTGATTAGTTCATGTTCAGGCCGACATTTTATGTCTCAAACTTGTCTACTGTTTACCTAGAAATACAATTTATACTTTTGTGTATTTTAATGTCCGTATACCGGGAAGTTGCTGTGTTTTGTATTAGCAATGTTTGGTTAGACCTCTTCTGTCGGTGGAATATATTTGTTCACGTGTAAGTTGAGGGATATTTCCCTAAAATCATTAAAAACCCATAATTTTGTCCCAATTACTGTCTCGTCCTTGTAGTTCTTTAAATAGTTTTTACTGTTTAGAAAAATTTTATTACTTAAATATCGAAGAATTTGTATTGGTATAAAACAGTGCGATAAACTCCAAATATCGCTCATTATGCCCTCAGTTACCCACAATGCATTGCATGAAGGTGTCGGTGGAATACTAGAGAGAAAGCACCAAAGCTCCCGGCAGCCATTTTTACTCTCGATACATTATCTGAAGTGTTTTATTGGGACATTTTCGAAATATTATCTGGATTTAGTATTTTTCAGATACATCCAATAAAACGCGGCCTTTACGAGTATATATTTTTCCCTTACGAGTATCATTTCTTTATAATTTATCCCCCAAATGCGTTCGAAACGACACCTCCATCGGAAAGATCCAAAAGCACAAATTGGCTTATAGCGACGATTTGAAGCGGTGCGCGGAAAACTTCTTGTAGCGGGCCGCTTCTTGGAGCTAGCGTACGAGTACTCGTAGCACAGAGTTCACTTATATGGGATAGGTATTATCGCCCACTTCAAGAAACAACTAATTGGCTTAGGGACTGTCTCTATAGCGATCAGGTACAATTTTTCAATTTCCGATTTTGTTATTAGCTATTCTGCCGCTTTACCACTTTCTTGAAATAATCTAGAAAAATCTTTTCTGCTTAAACTTACTCTTTTTTTCGACTTCCGGAAGTTAGCATTTGCTTTAAGGCGTCACCTGATGTTAGCTGGCGAAAACTTGGATATTTGAAAAGAAACACACCCTCAAACCGACTAGTTGTTATAAAACAGCTGACCTCTGATGGGGTCTAACTTAAAGGGTTTATACACAAGTTATTTTATTTTCAA
Source organism: Protula sp. h YS-2021 (assembly GCA_949752745.1). Lineage (NCBI taxonomy): Eukaryota > Metazoa > Annelida > Polychaeta > Sabellida > Serpulidae > Protula > Protula sp. h YS-2021. Next base: position 86,243,117 of record OX457024.1, on the reverse strand, counting down.
TGCACATATATATATATATAGCATTGACGTAGCCACGTTTTTACAACTGGGGGGGGGGGCAAACTTTCGTAACGGGGGTGGGAGCCGAAGGATACCATGGCCCCACTCTGAAAAGTGGGGACCTGAGGTCCCCGGTGGCTACGCCTATGTATATACAATGCATTTCATAAGTCTGGTAAAGTTTGGGGGCGGGGTGGATTTTGGCAGGGAAATTCCAATATTGTTTCCCATTTTATGCGTTAAACTAACAACGAGAACAACAGATAACAATAGATATTTTGAAACATTTGATAAGTGATCACAATATTCGTCGCACATTTACCCTGTATTTTCGAACGCAATTCAACCTTAACGGTTGCAAGCTTCGAAATAAAATGAGATCTTATCTTATTTTATCTTAAAATTTCGTTTTTAGCTACAGTTTGAGACCATAAATGCTGAATTCCACTGTGAAACAAACTTGTGTCACCTTTCCAAACACGAGGGGCGTCAGAACCAAATCAAAATTTATTTACGAGATTTATGAAACGCACTACAGTTTGCTCGGAAAAAAACTCTAAAAATCAAAGCTGCGACCAGTCATCTGATAACTTGATGACTAACTTACCACTACCAGCTCGATCTCTGGAGGAGATTCTTGGTCTTGCTATGTACAAACAACTTATTTTTATATCTAAGTAGGTTGTCTCAGCACACAACAGGGCTTCTGGTGATTGGAAAGTGGCAACAGATAAAGTACGCTGCTTCAAGTTTTCTGTCGTAATCCTGCTCACACACGGTCCAACGCGCCAGTTGTTCGACAAAGACATTGGGAGAGCTCCGTATACTCCTTGGATGTCATAGGAAGCTTTTTTTTTAAGATCAGTGCTGATCTCCCCAAGTTAAGAAAGGAGAGGGCACTAAGTATCCCTTGTCCCACCTGTCATTTACCGCCTAGCCGCAACCAGCTGGGTATCCAGCTGTGAGATAAGAAGCGAACAAAGATTATAAAGTGGAACTTCCCTGGAATGTCAAGGCACTTCTCGACACTGAAAACAGATCTGAAAACAGATTGGCTTTCCATTAGTACCGTATAGGAATGGCGCTGTGGTGATGCTTTTGACAAGCCAAAGAAGGCTCCATCTTCTCCCTCCTAAAAACAAAATCAGAAGGTGTTTGCCGAACTCTGGAGTGACCTTCGCGATCCCGAATCTCTTCTAATGGCAGTTTTAGACAGACTCACGGTTCTGCAGCCCAAGTTATACGGACAAAGACACACTACGATTGTAAGTGTCAACGCATCCACTTACAACAACCAAGCCAAGCTTCTAAGAGGAACCAGGGAGTTCTTTCTGTCGTACATGAGAGGGGCAATCTCGTCTCCCTGTGCGACTTCTACGCGTATGTCGAACCAGATTACCTATCATGGCCCAAAGTGCTGGATAAACATTATCTTGCCAAAGCAACTCAAACTGAAAACTTTGTCGATATGCGCTTATCGCGAACTCGACGTCACAAATATGGCATTTTAGCAGGATGGTAAGTATAAGGTTTCATGGATGCACCGGTGATCCAAGCACAGGCACCTACTTGACTAAATCACAATTCATCGTACATTCATTAGAGGGCTTATTTGGTTATCAGAGAATCTTTGCATGTTGAGTACCATGAAGTCGCAGGTAACTACTTTAGTCAAGAGGCAACGAAAGCCCCAAGTCAAGAGACTAAATGTCAATGCTTCAAGAGGTCGCCAAAAATAAGAAAAATTGACCAATATGGTACAGTCATGTATAGACTTGGAATAATTTCTGCAGACCGAACTAGGACATCGAGATATCGCGGGTTGATTTCCATAACGCCACATTAAATTCTGCTGCAGTCATCAATGGATTCATTAAGAGAAAGCACCTAGACTGGTTTGACGAAAATAATATGAAAATAAGAGAGCTACTGGACGGCATTCGAGCGAGGCGCCACAAATACATCACAGATGCACAATCTGCTAGAGTCAAATTTGTATGATCGACAAGCCAACGGATCTGCCTCGGAATTAGCAGCTGATGACAGCACATTCATTTCCAATAAGCCACGACAATTTATAGCCGCCGAATTTACGAACGTTAATCCAATCGCTTGATCTCTAACTTAGTCCAAAAAAATAATTTTGTGGCTTAAACCAAATTTAAACCTTCAAATTGTGAAATTGTGAAATTCGCGAAAACTAACTGTAGCTTAACCATTGTGTTAAACCAAAAAGTTAACCCTGCTTTTTAGGTGGGCTAAAGCAGGTCTTTACAAGTCTAAAAGTTATTTAATGAGTACACATGTCCAATAGGTGCACCTGTTTTTTATTCTTTAGATTGGGAGGGGGAATTAAGTACAACTCTTTTTAAATATAAAATTGATCTATCTGTCCCAATAATCTGCCCAGGAAATGTACTGCATTTATCAATTGATCCAAAGGGGTTAAGTGGTTGCAAGTGCACTCTAAATTTGAAGAAAACATACATTGCTAAATTTTTGTTTTCCAAATAAAAAGTTGTACCAGTAAACTCGCACTCCCACGGTGATTTTTATGTTGACCCCTCTTGACCAAAACCTGCATCCGCCTGTTAACATGAAATCCCGATAAAACATGTATTGAATATCTGTCCATTTCGCCTCAGAAAAGCAGGAAAAAACAGAACTATATTAAATAAATATAAAAGTTGTTGTTTTTTAAATATAATTTAATTGCACTCCGTCCTTCCTCTCTCAATCGCCATATGTTAGGTGTCTAGACGCTGTCTAGCAATGATTATATCAGCGCTGGATCAAGGCTAGGTGGGATTTCACATCAGTGAAAAGCCTGTAATTATTCAATCAACATTGATATGTATTTTGCTTTCTTCCAGCATCCTTATTCTCTTGGAAAATTCCGCAAATTTTCCCATGTTCTCCAATACGGAGGAGATGACATCCTCCAGTTACTGAGACTGGAGGAGCTAGATATTTTAACTACTATTCGGCAGTCACAAAAGCCACAACACAGCTGTCAAGCTGTGATGGAATTCCACATGACATCTACAGCGGGGGGCCCAGATAGTAACTAAATTATATGGTAGAACAGGACTTGAAGGTTAACTATGCATGTATATAAACGTAAAGGAAACTGTTCCCAGTCACTGTGTGGCAATCATTGCCGAATGTTTTCACGCTCAATAGCAAAATCCTAGCTAGAGTGGTCTTAAACCGCCTCATAAGCGAAGTAATAGATAGAATCTACCCCGATTTAAGGATATATTATTTCAGCGAACAGACAGCATCAACAAAAATGTCGAACAAACAAATCTCTTTTTTCAGTGGTTGTGAACCTGACAAAGACGCTGGACTCCTTTGGGGGGGGGGGGCGGTAGCCGAGTGTTAAAGACGCTTGCCAACCATGCAGTTGTGGTTCTGTAGCTCGAATCCCGCTCAAATGACTATTTGCAAACCTCCAGTTATGTCGGTGTGCCTGTGTGGTCCCCTTATGCCAAGTTAGGGTTGCATTATTATTAGGCCCATGTGCCAGTAGATAAGGGATTTCAGATACCCTATATGGGCACGTCGAAATCATAACAATCCCAAGTTAAAAATTGCAGTCAATAATTATATACACGTATGGGCACATTGAAACCGGTTTGAGCAGGTTCTATGGAAAATCGACATAGAAAAAGACTCAGTATTATTATTATTATAAGGTAGGATTGTGCTGACACCACTGATCGACATCATAAGATCATTTCTTGATGGTATGATGCACCGTGTTTTCGTCGATAGGAATTTCTCCAAAGCCATTTAATATAGCAAATGGTATGTAACAGCGCGCAGCCTTTTCGACACCCTGTTTGCTCTCATATTACATTATATGTCTTCTCAGCAGTTTTCCTCTTGACTACTTGAGTGGGCAGATGGCCAAAGCTGCAAAGTTTGGTCGAATCGTTGTGAATCTGGGGGCAAATCTTGAGACTTCTACATTTTATCAGAAAATGACGGAACTTTGACAAATAAATTTGTCCATGCTCTAAAATCTATGATCTTTCACTTCATGCCTTTCGTGCCTTAAAGCGGTATTTATATTATTTTTTCTATTTTACCCTTTAGTTTCTCTCTGTGTACATGTTTATTGCCCACGGAATAAGCTTATGCCCAAACGCTATGTCCTGTCTCGTAGTAAACTGCACCATCCCTAAAAAAGTTCGTGGACATTGTGTTCAGCCGCAATACACAGGCCAAAGGAGAACTTTGGCAATTTTGACAACCTATAGATTCGCTATAAGGCCTTATGGGCAACTTTGCTATCAGAGGCAATCTGACATGATCAGTGGCTTCGAGAGTATTATCCGTGTTTTTAAAAGTTATCCGATGTTGCCAAAATTAAAAAGAAAGGAAGACACGAAAGAAGGAAGAAAGTCGGGGGGAAGGGATGGGAAGGGAGGGAAGGACTGAAAGAAGGGAAGAAAGGCAGGAAGAAGCAGGGGAGGTGAGGGAGGAAAAGACAGACAGAAAAAGGGGTTTTTATATACCGATCCGTCAGATAATTCTGTTCAAGTCTGTTTATAATGAGCCCAGACACATCGAAATTACTGATCATTTGAACCCCGGGATCATTATAATTTCGTATATACACCTTACAGTTCCGAGTCACAAATAGATGAAGTAATGTAGAAAAGGGATAAATATCCGCATGCATTGCTTCTGTGAGAGGCAGAACCATAAATATCACCTGCAAACCTATCAAGGGATACATCGAAAAATGCACCCTTAGCAAGAGGGGGACAGGGTGCTAGAAAGGGTGCTAGAACTAACGACCTCCTGACTTGAAAGTGACCACTAAACGCTAATCACTAAACAGGTCTACACAACTTGATTAGGAAACGTTAAGTTATAGCATGTGGTGATTTTTCGGCGTTTTTTCTTTTTGACCAATACTTCGGCCAATTTCGGATCACCGAATGAAATACAAGCTGGAGCAGGGAAACATTCCTGTGAAATTTCAACGCAATCAAATTTTTGGGAAGAGTAGCATTTTGTGTGCTTGGTTTTTGGCCAATTTTGGTGAAATCGCCAAATAAACTAGTCTCAACGGGACAGGATTCGCCGGGTAAGGTAAATTACAGTAAACTCTCGATAAGTCAAAGTGGTCGGGACCAAGCAAAATACTTTGAGTTAACCGAAATTCGAGTTATCCGAAAAAGGCCCTGCCGAGTGGTCATGTGACTATCATGGTTTCGCAGAAAGTGTTTGTTGCTTTTTTGTGGTATGGTGATTGTTGTATATGATGAATAATGTTCGGCTGTGACAAATATAATTATTTTATCATATTAATACTTAATATTTATAACACAGTGAAAAATCTTTTTTCATATTTTATTTACAGCGACCTTCTGAAATATATATATACAACATTTTGATTCCATTTTCCATCACACTTATATTAACTGCGAAAGTGCCAAGGGGCTCGAACTCAAAATAGCGCTATGTACATATAATAAAATGTCCATTACTGAACACTTCCCAATAGCTAACACCTTGAACAGCTATCGCGGCCCCAAATTGTCCCTTTCACCGATTTCAAAAATAACACGACGTCGCACATCTGCAATATATATATTTCCACTGTGCAAGATTGCAGCTCTCTACAATAAATGGTTACAATCAAAACGTTGCCGACAAAATATAGCACAGTTGCTAAGTCCAAAGTAATTTTTGGCAAGTTTTAAGAAAATATCATTTTTTCTCCGATTTCAAAAATAATACAACGATGCACAATACTTATATTTTCACTGTGAAAGGTTATTATTATTATTATTATTATTACTATTATTATTATTATCACGCATTACGCTATTTCAGCCTAAGGTACATCATAGCGGTACAATAAAGGCTTTAAACAAAATTATTAAACTATCTAAAAATTATAAAAATTTTCTTATACCTTAAACAGTTTTTGAGAACTTGCGCGGACAAAACAATGTGTTTCCAGCTGAAAGACAGACGACCAGAGAAACAGACAGACAGACGAATACGCTCAGAACTATATCCCTCGTTTTCACGGGGAAAAATATAAATTGTGTGGAGGACTTCCAGGCCAAACATTACTGTCAAATTCCAACACAATTGGAATAGAGATGTAGCGAGAGTAGTATTTTGAAAGTTGTTTACACACACATACCAACACACGCACAAATGACGGACGATGTCCGCTGGGCTAAAACAATTTCCTGTACTGATAAATTAAACTCAAACTTGCTAGGGTGAGCATCGGCCAAAGAACTGTATTATAGTATCGACTCTACCCGCGGAGCATGGGATCGGTCCAATAACTAGAACCTCACTTCGCTAGCGAAATGTTAAACACTTGACAAAAATTAAAACGCAAAAATACTTCCTTCAATGGGTTATTTCTTGAATAAAATATTGCAAACAACACAGCTTGAATATGTCTTATAAGCCGAGTAGTGTTTGGTTTCTGTTGACTTAAGGTTTTATTGACTGATCTAGCATACGCCGTGTTAGCTATTTACGCAGTGAGAGCTCGCACAAAGCTCACTGTGCAACTGTGTGTGATGCGGGTTAAATGCTACGCATTTACTTGCAAAAAATGCACTCTTTTCACATGGCGTTTTAACAAAGAAAACGAAATCAAAGACGAAAATAAAAAGTGACATGCACATGTTCAGATCAAGCTCTTCATAAGTCCCAAGTTTCATGGTCGTAGGGCCCATAGTGAAGAAGACACAAAAAATCGGAAAAAGTGTCAAGAAGAAAAAAAAAAAGGACGAATTTTGCTCGCACAAATTCATATAACTCTTGCAAGCCAAAGGCTTGTCAAGTGTTAAATATGCAATAAATTAACTCAAGTAGCTAACTGAACTAGAGCTTCAGTGAGACAGGATCCCCCGTGGAACACATAATGTCATTGGATGTTAGTAAATTCATTGAAATTGAAAACCCTACATTGCCTAACAATTGTTGGTGGACTTAAAAAATAAGACGACGTTGCACACCTTCATAATACGTATTAACCGCATGTAAAACCAAAAAGCATTAGCATGAACAATTTTGAAGTTACGGCCTGGACAAGAGTCATATCTGTGTACATCCGAACTAAATTTTTACATATTTTCAAAAAAAAAAAACTGCAATTTTAACAACTTTTCATCAAACCAAACAAAACCACGACGTTGCACACCTTCCTACGTATTAACCGCATGCAAAACGAAAAAGCATTAGCATGAATAGTTTTCGAGTAACAGCCCGGACAAAAGACAGTATACTAAAGAGGACGGACGGACAGACAAGTTGAAATCTATATATCCCTCCGTTACATGGGGGATAATTGTATGATGAAAATACCCGAGAACAGTTCCCAACACCATTCTCGACAAATATGGAAGCGATTCGAACAAGAAGTTCGAAAACTACATCACACATTTCAGCTACCGGGTCTGTACCCAAATTTACGAGTTCTTGAAAAATATATACACGTCATAACATGGGTTAATATAAGGGAAAAGAAATTAATAGTTGAAAACTATTCCTGTGGGAAACAATATTGAATGGCCACGATTCGTTCAAAATCCAGTCATAATTTAACATAATGCTGCAAATTTTGTTGTTAGTAAAGAAAAGTAATACCACAGTAGAACAAAACTCAATACAAAATGTTCCAGACAAAATCCTACTGAGGGGTAGTAATTTGGAAACATGTCCAACCCACACACAAAGACATAAGGAAGAGTGATAAAACGTGACAGGCTTTACGCTTACGTTTATTTGAAATCGGTTCCACAAATGCTGAGCAGGATTTTATTTTCCATAAAATAAACTTCACAAATTGTAGGAAATGAGATATATCATCGAGCTCTGGGTCATAATAGCCAGAAACGATTAATACTTATGTGGAAATGGACGTAAGTATTTATACCGGTTTCTCCGTGAAGGTTCCTAACTTCTATGGGTGGCACACTTTCATGTGGGATTTGCCTCTGCTCCACTGCCGTCAACGGAAATCGCATCGGAGCGGTTTCGGTTTCTCACCAATCTCTATCCACACATAAACTATGAGGTTATTTTTCCTGCCACACACCTTTCCGTAGAGTGAGCAGACGAATTCTCGCGCCTTCGGATTACAGCTCTCGTATGCACGGCTAGCACGTGACTGTCAATCAAAATGGTGCCGCATATATAACAGATATGTTCGTAATAGCGCTCATGGTAGCGTCGTTTGTGGCTTTTGAAGTTGGAGTAGGATTGGATAGGTTGGTAGCCCACTTGCGGGCACCTGCGCAGTTTGGCTGATACACTTCGTATTGTTTACATCTGCCGCTGTGTAGGAAACGAATTGGGCAATCGGCGCAACCGATAATTTCCGTACATTGTGCCATTGTCCACGAAATTTCCTGATGCATGAATTCGAAATTTCTGTACACATGGTGCTTAATGAAACAAAATTGAAAACAGCATTTTAAAATAAAACTTTTGAAGTTTAAAAGAGAAACTTCCTTAAACGAAGACAACTGCGAAAATACCACATAAACTCGTGCAAAATAAGTGCAAGATTTATTTTCACTCATAATTACTCTTACCTCTATACGGTACAGGTATAAAAAGCTTCGTTCCAAAGTCATGTTCTTATTATCATATTTCAATATGACTTCTGACATGTACAGGTACTAGCAGAAAAATACAATGAAAACTTACCTGAATCTCTTAACTGGTTCTCTACAAAATGGGCATATATAAACGCAACGCTGTTTCCGCTGTTTCCGCAGATCAATATCCATTTCACCATCTGTTATCTCGTTTTCAGGTGCCTCCCTCACACGTTTTTCCTCATTGTTTTCGGGTTTGATTAAAAAAAATCTGGTCGCAAATCCCGAGTGAGGCAGGACTGCTGCTATGCCCGAGTGCTGCGATAGAAGGGTTTACCGGGAGAGGTGTTTCACAGTACCGTACCGTACTTTGTTTTCGTCATTATTTATTTCACTGCTTTCTAAAACCATGGATCGATCTGGAGCTGAATATGCAGTCACAGAGGATCTGAATGAAAATCACTGTGACGTTATTCATCTACTCTCCGCTGACTGTCAACAAGAACAGAAGGCATGTGTCTGTCAGAGGCGACAGGCATGTTCCACAATCTATGCCGGAGTGCTGCGACAGAAGGGTTTACCGGAGGAGGTGTTTCACAAGACGGTGCCGTGCTTTGGTTTCGCCAGAAGCCATGTGTCTGTGAGAGGCGACAGGGAGCCATTTTGAATCAGTGTTGGTGGCTAGGTCGCCGCCATGCACTGAACCAACTGTACCTTTACAGTAAGTAACCTGTGCTGCAATGTTTCCGCGTTATGACGTCACTACATCTGGCTCAGTATGCCCGGAGACACGTGACGGATCCGTCTCACCGTCTTCGAGTTTCAATGAATTAAACCTTTCACTGAACTATTCAGAACAATTCTGGCCATTTTCACGTGTTACTTCTTGCCATAAATCCCTTCTACCTCTAGTTGCACAAATTGCACGCATTCCCCGCTGTCCGCACTAGCGATAATAGTGCCCCCCTCTGGTGGATATTCAGAGGGCAAAATAAACCTGTCTCTGCAAACGGCATTAAGTAGCCTCTCATTTCCATAAGATTTTCGATGGCCGCTGAGCAATTCTTAATTAAACATCGACATCGGTACGGATGGAATTTGTATCTGGGTTTCAAGAACGTCTTACGACTGTACAAGGTGACTGGTCAGCGACAGCATTTGATCGGTGGACACGCGATCTTGTGAACTTGCGGCTCCGTGGGTCATCAGGTGAGATTCCCCCAGGAATGCAGCATTACATTTGCGACAATTGTAACTAGTTAAGCTTCTCTCATGTAGTGATCTGCAAAGGCGAAAAAATAAAAATTGATAAACAGTGAAAGACTTGCTGGAGAAATTGGGAGTCTCTTATACGGCTAGTTCTAGTTTTCTTGGCGTATTTAAAATTAAGTTAGTGACTGAAATATTGAGCAAGTTGGATCCTTATTACCGGATAACTTTACAGGTCATTCAATTTCAACTTTTAATTATAATTAGAACAAGTTTCAGTGAAGGAAAAAGTGTTTCTTTTGCATGTCAGGCAATCCACAAAATTACAAATTTATCCAATTACAAATTCATCGAATTAGAAATTCACCCAGTTTTGAGGCAGTTTATCGTATTGCAACAGCATTTGACATTGACATTGCATTGTAATTGGTGTTTATTGTCAAACTGTTCATGGTATCATTGTTCATAACGGAGCAATGTTGGACAGTACAGTAGTGTTCATAGGCCAGTAGGGTTTAACGCAGCGGGTTAGGCACAATGTTTGCACATCGTCGAAGTTGTGTCGCGTATATGCTCTGTTGGTAGAAATCCTCCCAGTCGGAAAACAGGCGTTTCTGGACGTTTTAACACGCCCTTTGCTGGTGCAGTTCTAGTTTCTTTTCAGACAACAGCCTTATTTGAAGAGGCAGCAGCTCGTTCTGTGCGGCATAGTGATAGAAGGCGACGTGTGGAAGGCGACACGGGCATGGTGGGCACGCTGGTTCGAACCCCGGTGCCAGCCCTCCACATTTATTGGCTCGGACACTGGCCATGAAGCAGCTCGAAGTGCCAGGAAAGCACAGTGTGCTGTCTATCCAAAATCTTCAGATTTCTTTTCAAGAAGAAATTTCGATGAAATATCTCACAATTTGGATGAACTGACTTTAAATTCGGATGAGTTTACTTTTGCGATTGGATGAACTGACTCATAAATTGGATGATTTCACTTTTTAGGAAGAATTTGTTTTTGGATGAATTGTCTTGCTGCCGTTTCTTTTTACATCCGAGAGAATTTCAAAATGTTTTTTCTTTTCATAATATTTGACACAGTTGCACGTTTTTTTCTTTCTAACAACACAGATCACAAAGGAGAAAGTTCATTTTTCATTTATTAATTTTTATGATGTTTTCCTATTTTTTTCTTTGCAAAAATAATCTCGAAATTAAAGGTACTTTCACGTTTACTAGCATTTAAATGTCAACCCTTTCATGAAAACGCGATTTTCCTGAGCTTATCTTAAATGTCGGAAACCTTATTGAGTTTGTTTTCCACCTCTTTCATATGACACTCGTGTTCCGAGTAAATATGGTCACGTGTCGCGTGTAGAGTGACGTCATATCTCTCATGGAACTGGCTGCTGTAGGCGCCTTCCTTGACCATCGTCCAGAAGGCGCGACTCGGTAGGTGGCACTCCATGACGCACCTTTTGCCCGACACACTGCCACCTTTTTCTTTTGAAACAGAAACAAAATCTGCATAAAACTGAGTTCTGTATTGCGCAATTACAGTGTATTATGGTCTAAACACATGCACCTACATATTTTCTGTCTCAGTTCTTTACAGACAGGTTCCCCTGCTGCTTACGTAACATCTCATTTGTCCTTAAGTTTACAAGTAATATGTAATCTAAGACTCCTTGCCCTAGGCTCGTCAAATCACACGAGAGTAGGGTGTTCGGCACCTTGACACCTCGCAAGCCTCAAACTAAATGTTCAGGATATTGATTAATCGAATCACCGAAAAAGCAAAATGCACATTCTTATAATTATTGCAGTTCTTAAGACAGCGGACATCAATCGAGTCCTAGCATACTTCGAGTTGTAGAAGTTTGTTTTCAGTTATTTTAGAAAATATTGCCATATACAATTTTTGTGTATCTTTCACAAATTTTTATTTCAATAAAACACAGTTGCCGATCCTTTTTGAATGACTCCATGGCTTCGCATCTAAGCTTTTAATGAAATTTTTAACAAACATATATGGCGAAAGGTGATCATTCAAGTTTTAATTTTGGCACCATTTTAAACATACCGGTAATAAAGCTTTATCAATGTACCAAACTGACCACGAGTGGGATGAACGTTAGTTACAGAATTACCGAGAATTGTCATATCACTACCTCAACCACTACCGCGCAGTGTGACTGTGCACGTGACACATTCCTGGTCTCCCTCCATTCAAGAGTGCGCCTGCACTCTAGACTGCACTTACCGCCACTACCTGAAAGTGATGAGCACGTGATACTCTTTTGATAAACCTTTATTCCCTTCCCACTCAATCCTGGGCTTTATGCAAGATCACATTTTACGTCAAAAGGCAAGAACGGATACATCATTTATACATCTTTAGTTGAAATTTCGTGAAAAGCAGCCTCCTTGAGCCCGGACATAGGTGGATGTGGATCTTGTTTGATGTCAAGGCCGAGGTGTGGAAGGAAAATCAACTATTTTTCTTCAATATATTAGGTTAAAAAGTAGTTTGTTACCAAATAGCAAATAACCCTGAGGGACAACACCCCACATACAAAAGTAACCATCCTTGGGTCTCAGCTGGACTTCAACGTCGGACCTCGAAAGTTTTGCTCGTTGGTCCATATCTGTGCCAACGTTGCACAACGTTGGCCCATTTACATCGAAAATGTTGCTCACTGGCAATTGTTGAAACAATGCACTGGTTGAAGGGTTGACCCCTCTTTGCCACGCATACAAGACCAGACAAGTCTCACTCGGCCCTTTAGGCCAGGACGAAAATTAATTTGGTTTCTCATTCTATTTTTTTAACTGACTCAATTTAGGCTCAATTTCTCCGACGAAAGCCATTTTCAGTACTTTCCCTAATTTACGGGTAAATCGTTCGTATTTTAATCCCCTGTTTCTATCAAGTCCAGGTACAGGTGTAGCAATGTGGGAAGTCGTCACTATGAACTGGGCTTACTTTTTTATCCAGGTCTAGAAGTGGTCGCTACATCACCAGTTCCCTACTACTTCATTGGTGATTTATATACAATATATTTTTGTCATCACATATTTTTATCATCACAGTTTGTGATATTTTGGAACCAAAATGGTGAGTTGCTTGTCACAGGACAGCAGATAACCCACTTAAAAAGTGAAATATATTTCCTAATATTGCAACCAATGGTAGGATTACCTAATCACTCCCACATAGAACAGCTTTGCAACGCCGTGAAAACAAGTTTGCTGATCAATATCAACTAAGTCCTATCAACAGCAAGTCCTGCAGAAGAGACCACAACATGAGGTCAGTCATTTTATTTCTAGATCATTGGGGATGAGATTAAGGGGAGGGGGTTGGATTTCGATATCGATCATAAGCACCGGAAAGAGATCCTTTATAACAAAGCAGCAGACAATATCGTGGAGTGTAAAATCAAGCGTAACACAGTTTAAAGCTAAAGACGTTATGACGTCCTGTGACGTAACCAATACACGTACCAGCTTTCCATTTTCACAAATTAGTCCATGCTACCCTGGGTATTATCCTACCATGTTGGGGTGAATACGAGTTTCCACTGTAAAAGCGATGACAAGTTTTTTTTACGTTTTGACGTCACATAACATCACGCGTTGTCCAGTTTAATTCAAATGCATCACAGCTATTATCTATAATGACCTTTTGTCCCTTAATTAACGTTTAGTATCTCAAAAGAGAAACAGGGGACTCCTGTCATTGAGCGAAGATGACGCGTTGCAGGTAAAGGTAGACATACACGCGTATTTTCAGCTGCTCACAGCTATATTGTACCGTATAGGGACTATAAGTAAACATTTGTATAATTGGCACTAGTATGCAGAACTGGAGCCTTAGAACACTTAAGGTTGGCCTCTACTGACTGCACAATGGAACGCGTCTGACAAAGAGATTAAAAAGAGCCGAGTGTTGTTAATTTGTCAGCCCTTTATTTATAATTTTATCCCAATACGTTGCAGTCTAAACGTCAACACTTTCCGGTAGATTCCAAAGTTCACATTGGCCTATCTGGTGAGTTCCACTGAGTAATCCACGAAATATCTTAGGAGTGTACACTTATTTGTATACTTGCCACAGCTTTGCAAAAATGCTGTCCGAAAGCAATTATTATCAATTTTTATTTAAGGCATTCAGTTGCCTGTCACGTGCCCTTGAATTTGCGATTGAATATCGGTGTTCTTTCCGGTATAAAGTATAGAAAAAATTTATCCAGTTGACCTTGTTCACTTGGAGATTTCATGACTTCACCGACTTTAATTCGTGCTTTGATTGGTTAACACCGACGAGGTTATCGATTAGGATTATGATCAACCTCATTCCGATTGGTGTATGTACCAAATAAGTACCGGTCATATGACCATCGGACAAAAGACCAGAGGTCACATGACCACCAGCGAAAAGAAAAACCGACCATTTGACCATTAGCCCTTTTTTTCTGATGTTCATTTATTTTTTACTGCGGAAGCGGAATTTCCAGCCAAAGTTTTTTTTACACATTTTATTTATTTACTTTTTATTTTATTATTATTGTTAATATTAGTATTATTACTTTTTTGTGACGGGGGGGGGGGGGGGGGTTGCAAATCAGGAAAAACAGAAATCAGGAGGTTAAATAATGAGAATGCTTCACACCTGAGCAAACGCAGACTCGACTCAAGCAAACACTAAACGCTCGACCTTTTGTCGCCGACCTTTTGTCGGGACACAGTATATTTACTCCTCTCCACCCTCTCGTTGTTCATAGGGAATTTTATTTCTGTGTTTTGGTGATGTTAAACAAACGATTTGTTAGACAAAAGAGGAAATTATAACCAGATAAGATGGTAAGACTATCAATCCCCACACTGCGTGTTGTTTAATATTAAGTTTTACTCATTTGTTGAAATAATTTAACGATGACTGCGAGCTACGGGGATAATCGCGTACATCGGCTAAACGCATAATACTCCTTGGAAAATTGGCTGTGCGATTAACCGATTTCGCCTGTATACGTCTATTTTTAAAACGTTTATATTTTCCCTTCAGTGCTTATGCGGGAATGTGGTGTTGTGAATGTGCACTGACCCATACAGCCGCTAGATGACCTCTGTCTCGCTGCTATTCTACAGCTAAAGAACAAGTGTCGCCTCTCACTGTTAAACACTCTCTTAGGAGGCAAGAATCTGAAGGAATTCCCCAGAAAAATGAGCCACAGTGTGCGTTTCGGGCAGCAAATTCAGAAACATTTCATGTTGCACTTGCATTTGTCGACATGCAAAATAAATGGCATACAACTTTTGATGAATAGGTTTAGGAAATGTCTGTTTTGGTCAAATGGTCGGTTTTTCATCTCACTGGTTGTCATATGTCCCATGGTCATTTATTCTATGGCCATATGACCGGTAGTCATTTGTCCTACAAGAGAAAGTAATTGGTATAAAATTTTGAGTCCATGTACCAGTGACTAGGGGTGCTACGGCTCCCCTAGTATGCTAGAATGGGGTTGTCTGAGAACATGACTTCACTCTGTTTTCCTTCTTTCTTTAGTTTTAAAAAAAAACTATAAATTTAACGGATTGTAACACAATGCCAAGAAATACTAGAAAAACACAGGTCATCCAGGTTTAGTTGACACCAAAAATATCTGTGTAGAGGTTCAACTCACAATTAAAAGAATTCATTTCGATTCACTTGAAAACTCCTTAATGAGAACACCTTTTCTGTACGATTTAAGGTAAATTTTAAAATTGTCGACATCCCGCTCTATCACGAAAATATATATAAACATAAGTAAAACACAGCCTTTTTCATTATTATTTAGTTTTTATTATTATTATGTTTCTTATCATTTTTATTATTATTTATTATTTATTTTATTTTTTTTATTTGTTATTTAAAAACACGTAAGGTTCACTAAAAGCGCTGTATTTTAGTTAACAAAGTTTAAATAAACATAAACTTTAAATGTCTTTATTGTTTTAATAATTTTTAGAGGCGACAATTTATTTTTAAGTATACGAAAAATGACATATTTTAACTTTTAATTAGTTAGAAAAAACATTCTGACTCTACAAATATTCACAAATCGGAGAACTTTATCATTATTAAATTAAAACTAAATTGAAAAGTCACTACATTTACAAAGGAGCTTTTAAAATGCGTATTAAACTGACACTTCAGGTTTTTGTTCAATATCTCGCCGATTTAGAGCGAAAATTGGATAATTGCGCGAAAAATTTAATTGATTATTTATGAGAATAAAAGGAGTGATATCCAAAAAGTAAAATCAAAATTATTTTGAAATATATCTTGGATGTAAATTGTCGCACATTGTCTAGTCCTGAATGACCCATAACCAACCACCGTCTCTCTACGGAAGAGTAGAAGAGACAGTCACCAGGGACTACACAGGGTTCGCGATGGGTTCTCAGGAAAGTGAGTCAAAAAGGAAAGTGTGACTCAGTTGGGTCCAGAAAACTGAGTCACAACATCCTGCAACGACACCTCTACCCCCCCCCCAACCCGATCCCCACCCATCCCATACCCCCTCCGCCGATCAAACCCATCCCATACCCCCTCCTATCCCACCCATCCCATACCCCCTCTCACCCCCCGATTCCCACCCATCGCATACACCGTCCCCCCAACGGCGCTCTTTCTTATAAGAACGTACCTTAATGGGATTCCAATTATGAATAATATTGGAATGATATAACAGATTACGATTTCATTGACAAATAATTCGTTTTAAACGGGTCCATAGCTAATCTATCTAGCTAATCTAACGAAAAAGTGGTGTGTATAATTTTGACACTGAGCTAACTTTTTCACTGCAAAAAATGTTATAATTAATTTAATTATTTGTTTTCTTGTCAAGGTGTGACTCGATGGGTTTTAAAAAAAGTGAGTCACAGTGACTCGGTGGGTTCCGAAAAAGTGAGTCATATCGTAGAAAATGCCCAAAAATGGACAAAAACCCCGCCAACGCGAACCCTGACTACACATTGTCCACTTTCTGCAATTTATACATACCTATTTTTAGGAAAAAACTGCTAACTTTTCGTAATAACGAAAGCCATAATTTCTGGTCTGTGTACCTGCTAAGCGATGTGGGCAAAAAGGAAAAAGCTCTGTGCAGGGCTGGGATGATTTAAATCAGTTGATATAAATCATGATTTAAATCGTCATTTAAATCAACGTAAGAAAAATCGCGATTTTAGATTTTTTGATTTTTTTTCTATTTAAAATGTGTGTCATTCAGACTGTGTTTACTGAAGGCAATTGGAGACGACTTTGTTTAAACAAGGCATTTGATATGGTGCGCTTATTAGTGCACATGAGTCGCCGAGGTGGGGAGAAGGCGTTTAGTTAGGGGCAACACGCTTCAAGCAGGTAACTACCTCTGGTGTTTGAGAAGAAACCCTTGAGTCTCATAGCATAGTATTTTTTTATGACTGTTTGAGCAAGTACTCTGTTTTAGATATGTAATCGCAAACTAATCTTCAGAAACTCCCGGTAGCATCGATATCTCCAACGTACTCCGGCCTTTCTCTCAATTGCGTGTGCTTGTAAACAAAGTATTAGTGTCACGCGTCGAGCGAGGTTATTCAAATCCCCCCCCCCCCCCTCCATATCACTGCTTTTTCGATTGTTAATTGAACAAACCTCGGGGTGGAAAAGGCTGGAAACTGCGTTTTGCTACCGGTCGCTCAATAAATGAAGAATTGAACTTGAAGACAGTTATCTGAACATTTGAAAATTGAGGACAGTTGTCACACATTTTGTGACTTGTGAATGTTTTTGTAGTACAAGAGAGTGTTACGAGTCTTCAGTTAACTGTTAGAAGGTGGTGCTTTTGGATATTTTGTCGGGTTTTTTTCTGCTCCAAGAAGCGGTGCGCTAAAAAGTTTCCAGGCACCGCTTCAAAGCCTCGCTATATAACGATAAGCAAGTCAACTGCGCTCGCTTTGACGCACCCCTGTGGCTACTTTGTGCGAGATTCAACGACCCATAAGTTTTTATTGGCATTTGCTAAAGGCCCTCAAAGTACAGCGGTAATCATATAAAACTTCTGTGTTACGCTTTCTTTAAAAGAAAATAATACGGAAATAACCAAAAATCTCCCCCAATAAATGACATTGGTTTGTATACAGGGAGCATACTTTATTACGTGAAATAGTAACAATAATTTTTTGCAATTATCCACCAAAAAACTTTTAAATTAATATTTCAAAAAGAACGTGAACATAAAGTCAAATATTATGGGTGTACCAAATAAATTTATACGTAATCTGCATCTATCAACTATTTAATATATATTGTCCAAATAAACTATAACCCCTTTATTTAAATTTTCGGTCCCTTGACTTTGGTCACGTGATATTTAAAGGCCAGAATGTAGACAAACATTCGACAGGTGGATGCGGAAGCTAACTTTTCTGCACTTTTATGAACAAATAAAAGATATACAGCTCACCAAAAAACTGTGCCTGTTTTACAAAAAGGGCACATTGGGCATGAACTTTCCGTAGATGTTTGAATAATAGGGCTGGTATGCAGGATTCGTGCCTCAGAACATATGAAATTGCCCTCTATTACTGGAGCAATGGAAGGCTTCGTAGCTCTGACAGAGAGATATACGATGTTATACAAGTCAGAGCTACTCGGAACTAGCCCTGGTTCTGTGGCCGGATAACATTCGACCCTGTCTGGGTGTGAAGGAGAGCGATAATACCACATTTAGCGAAACTAGCTAATATAAAAACACAGAAAGTGATTGTATCTCAACTGCATATTATCTACGGTACCTTTGATAATATTGATTGTTTAACAATTGATCCTATACAAGCATGTGATAAAAAACTATTTAATTTATATAAAAATGACAGCAGTTGAAATTTTATTTATATCAATCCGTCTTCATGCAGAATGGTAAGGCATGCCACAGTCATATCAAATAGCCTATAGTATAACACAATATTTGGTCATATATTACTCTATCTTTATTATTCTTGATTACTCTTAATATAAAAATTGACTTTCTGATTTCGGTATAGAAATGAGCATTTTCGAAATGTTTAAGCTAAAATTGGTGCTATCTTGCATCAGGAATTAATTTATTATTTTACATTTCCGTGTTATTTTAGTGATATAATTAACAGTGGAAAGACTGGCATTAAAAACAAGAAATGCAAACATAAAAAATTGTTGTGAAAATATTCCTGACTTTAGTCGGAACCGAACCAGGTGCCAACACATGATAAGCAAATGTTTCAACTCCATGCCAAAGGTCAAAAGCTGTATTTCCCCTTTGATAGCTTGTGTTACCACATTCATAAAATCTGACTCTAGCTCCTTTTAAGCTTGGCCTTGATGTGCACTCGTATCTACTTTTAAAGAAATGGCGCGAATGCACCAACTATACTGCGATGACATAGATGATAACCGCAGACTCCAGTTTCATGAGAAAATATACTTGATCTTAGCTAGGATCGTAAAATAATGCCCAAGAGCACTTTAATAAGACATTTGCCAGTCTAATATGTCCGAATCAAGGACGCTCATCATAGAAAGCGAAAGAGTTACTACTGTGCCAATGGTTGCAGCTAGGTAGCAGCAGCAACACATACCTGTGTTTATTCATGCGTTTCCACAGAGATGTGCACACCACAGAATCTAGTTTTTGTTGTTGTTATTTTTGTTTCTTTTTAGCTGGGATACTAAAAATATCACCGAAACCTATTCCCGAAACTACGGAAGTGAGTATGCCTGGAGAGTATACACCCAAGACAGACAGAAATTACTGAAACAGAAATATCACGAGCATGAATTCCCTAAGCGCATTATTGATGACATTTATGGTGATTATTCTCAAGCACGGTATGTACTTCCAAGTACTGGCCACTGTGAAGTTCATAGATGGCCATTCCGTTTTTGTTTATTACATTTATATCGAAGAAAGGTTCACAGAAACCCGCTCTTACGTTTTTTATCCCGAATACTGCGCTCCAGTATGGTTTTCTTTATCGTTCATAAAGTGCGCGTAGGCACGAACCGATGTTTGACTCGGAAGAAAACAAAGTCTTGATTGCACGTATGGCATCTTTCTGCTTTTTCAAAATGTCATTGGGAGTAGGAAATTCCATAAACAGAGTGGTTTCACTGCTACAAAAGAAAAAAATAATAAGAAAAAGGGGAGGGGTTGGGGGGTGGTGGTCGGAGGGCATAAAGTGTGTGCTCACCCATCTCAAGGTATATGTCTGTTTAATTTTGTAAAATTTAATTTCGCGTTTAGAAATTTACAGGGGTATACGCGATTGGCCAAATGGCGTATTTTTCAACCTTGGCTTCCGCTTTTCGATTTAAAACTGCTGATACCCAGTGGCCAGCTTCAGTGGTTAACTTTTTTGGCAGTCATTTTGTACTTCCGGCTGCTTTTTCTTCACACGCTGGTTTTGGGTTTATAACAGTGCGATATAGCCGTAACAGTAACAATTGACACATCTGTGCAGCTTTCTTATCTCTTGTTGCATAGATGTTGGGAAAAGGACGTCTCAACAACTATTAATTGCGACGTTAAATTGTAGCGTATGATCACATCGAAATAACTAAATCGTATATCAACTTTGCTAAGCTAGGATTGTCTGTGTGAGTGTGTGACATAGTTTTTGCTTACAGTCGCTGGTTTTCGCTTCATTTTAAAGAAAAATAGTGTGGGGAGGGTTGCCGGACGGGTATTTTAGTCAAACGGCATCAATGATGTTCTACGAAGGCGCCTCGCTGCAGCTTCGTTCTGTCGGTCTCTTCGCGTCGTTGCGTGAAAGACATTGTAGACCATGCAACCACTTCGGACTGGTCTAGTACGTCAGTTTGTGGCATATGTGCGTATGTAAACTACCGGTATTATTAACCCAACGGGGGCTCCAGCTCCGGGACAACAGGTTTGAGTGTTGTTCGTCGGTGTGTTCGTCCGTCGTCGGCTGTTATTCCCACCCTCATGAAATATTACTTTTTTGGTGAATTGGGCTAAATGGTGATGTATTAATATATTTTATTTTTTGCTAAAGCGAAGAATTTCAATTTTTTCGGAAATCATTTTTCAAGTTGCTTGTTCTTCCACAGTTTCAGAGGGATTTCTTTCAAATTTTCTACGAATGTTTTCTGTGTGGGTCTCTCTTGAAATACCACTTTTTGGCGACCTACCAAAATGTGGCCAAATGGTGGTGTTTTAAAGTTTTTTTCGGGAGCCATTTTTCAAATTACTTTTAATCTCACCGTTTGTATGGAATGCTTTCAAATATTGTGGGAATTTTTTCTGGGTATGCCTCTTGTTGATAGTCATTTACTTCAGCCAGTTTTAATCCAAGGTTTTCAGCCAGATTGTCCGCACGGTGAATCGCTAAGTATGCTGTGAGGACTTGTATGTCTTTTGTTTCACATAGCACTTATTTAACTGCTGAAGGACAAAATACACAAGTCACCATGCAGTTAAGCGTATTCACTAAAACCCTTTTAGATAAACTAGATTTCGGCTGCTCATAATGTCCGTAGATATTTTTGTTACTTTCAATCCAGTCTCGGACCTTCAAGGGAGTCTTAACAAACACCACCTGGCGACGTAAATGTGAGCCGGGAGTATGACAGATTGACTTAAATGAAATCCATTAGAATATCTGAGAACAAAACAAAAATAGTGAGGATTACGAAAAAACAGCGGATATATCAAATCACAAAATAGTATATTGTGAAAGAAACCGTCATGATACTATAATCTTTTCTGATGTGATTACAAATCCTTTTAAATGGAATCTTTTTTCAATAAAGTTATCTACCAACTTGGCACTTTATATAGACAAATTTCACACTTTTTGAACACAGGAATAAATGCAGATTCAGGATGCAGCTGCATCAGCGCCAAACTTGACTGTGGCTGCTGTGTACATCTTGAAGTGGAGTCCTTGGGTATAAACGATACAGGTAGGACGCTTTAGTACATTCCCGTGCCCCAAGTTTTAACGTAATTAATCTTTACAATAAGGCGCTGTCATATTTCATCCAATAGAGATTTGAATGAAATATTTGAATATATTTATTTGGCAAAATAGCTATGTGATCCCTCTGTGTAGTGAAAAACAGTTTTCCCATCAATTTTGAGGGTGGTTGTGTTGTCATTATATGTCTCCCCCTAAGGGAGACATATATAGCATTTGGTGTGTCCGTCCGTCCGTCCGTCTGTCCGTCTGTCTGTCCGTCCGTCCGTCTGTCCGCAGTGAGTTCTTATGAAATTAAAGAGTCGATTTTTCTCAAAACATACATACGTACTGGGGTACATGTCTAGATGATGTCCGTGTTATTTTTTTTTCGTTTCCTCACAAATTCTATTTTTGGCAAATTTTTGAACATAGGGGGGGGGGGGGGGGGGTTTCGCGCATGTTTTTCACTTTGGCAGGCTATATCTCCAAAACAGTTTGTTGGATTAGGCTGAAACGTGGCAAGAACAACACACATATAGTGCAAATGTTTACTGCGAAGTTTTTCTTCATTTCCGCTAAAAATGTATTTTTGGCGAATTTTTTAATTTTTGAATTTGAACTTTTTTTGGCCATATTGTTGCGATATCTCCGAAACGGTTTGTTGGATTAGGCTGAAACTTGGCAAGAACAACACACATATAGTGCAAATGTTTACTGCGAAGTTTGTCTTCATTTCCGCTGAAAATGTATTTTTGGCGAATTTTTAAATTTTTCATTTTTAACTTTTTTGGCCATATTGTTGCGATATCTCCGAAACGGTTTGTTGGATTAGGCTGAAACGTGGCAAGAAGAACCCACCTATAGTGCAAATGTTGACTGCGAAGTTTTTTTTCATTTCCTTTGAAAATGTATTTTTGGCGATTTTTTTAATTTTTGAATTTTTACTTTTTGAGCCATATTGTTGCGATATCTCCGAAACAGTTTGTTCCATTAGGCTGAAACATGGCAAGAAGAACCCATATGTAGTGGAAATGTTTACTGTGAAGTTTTTCTTCATTCATTTTCTGTAAAAATGTATTTTTGGCGATTTTTTTCAATTTTTTGGGCTCGCCAATGTTGTATTTTAAGCAGGGATTTTTTCCACGTGACTGATTGGGGGGCGGGGAAGACATATCCGTTTTTGTTTTAACAAAAACACTGGCCAATCTAGTTCTTTTGAAAGGTTGTCTGAATGTCACATATCTACCAAAGGATTATGGAATATCTGTGATTTTCGAGATAGACGATCACGTTATAATCAATGAAACCGTGTCAGGTAATTATGTCCTATTTCTACTTCAAAATATAAACTAAGTGAATGTAAAGAAACAAATAGAGTACTACAAGAAAATTTGCTTCTCTTTAAGCCTGTTATCAAACCATGCCAAAAATTTTAATGTCTATCTGGTATTTTCAAGTGTTTAAAATCAAATCATTTGAGAATTTATGTTCTCTTGAGTCGTTCTTTTTTTTTTTTTTGCAAAGTGTTAGCAATTATTTTAATTACAGCCCGCAATCCACCTCCCATTTGCGCTGCTGTACCGTATTTGAAGGAGGCTGCAAGCGTTTGTTTGGATTTTTATGACCTTGACATTTCTAACTATACATTTAGTGGATGTGTGGATCTCGAGGCAAGATTATATCACCTGATAAAAGAAAAGGTTTGAAAATAACTTTTTATTTGGTGTGAATTGCGATTATTTTAAACACACCTGAACGTGAACATTATGATGCTGTATTCGTTAAGATCTTTAGCCCTCAGCCAATATTGGCTGAAGGCTATTGCTTCGGTCTGTCCGTCCGTACGTGTGTCTGCCTGTCTGTCCCAAAACCTTTTTGTCCGGGCGATATCTCAAAAACTATTTATCTTAGCTTTACCAGACCTTACAGTAAGAAAGTACATATGGTGTAGATGTGCAGCGGGGGTTCAATTTGTCACTTGTCCGTCCGTCTGTCCGTCCGTCGCACTGTAAACTTTTTTTCATAGGCGTAGCCACCGGGGGGGGGGGGGGGCTCAGCCCCCCTCTTTTTAGAGTTGGGGGTTATGGTATCCTTCGCCCCCTCGTTACGAAAGCTTGGCCCCCCACTTGTAAAAACGTTGTTGCGCCAATATTTTTTGACGATTTCTCAAAAACTATTCATCGGATCTTCGCCAAATCTTATGGGAAGAAAGCACATATAGTGTAGATGTGCAACGGGGGGGCTCAATTTGTCAAATGTCCGTCCCTCTGTCCGTCCGTCGCACTTTAAAACTTTAAACTTTTTTCGTCCGGGCGATTTCTTAAAAACTATTCATCGGATCTCTACGAAACCGTACAGGAAGAAAGGTTATGTGGTGCTGATTTGCAATTGGGGGGGGGGGGGGTGTTCAATCTGTCAAATGTCCGTCCGTCTGTCTGTCCGTCGTTTTTTTAAAATTTTTTATTGTCCGGGCGATATCTCAAAAACTGTATATCGGAAATTCACCAAACCTTGCAGGAAGAAAGTATATATAGTGCAGATGTGCAACGGGGGGTTCCGTTTGTTACTTGTCCATCTGTCTGTCCGTCCGTCCTTCGCAATTTAAACTTTTTGTTGTCCGGGCGATATCTCAAAAGCTATTTACCGGATCTTCATCAAATCGTAAGGAAGAAATTATGTGTAGTGTAGATGTGCAACGGGGGGGTTCAATTTGTGAAGTTTCCGTCAGTCTGTCCGCCTGTCGCACTTTAAACTTTTTTCTTGTCCGGGCGATATCTCGAAAACTATTTATCGGATCTTCATCAAATCTTAAGGAAGAAATTATGTATAGTGTAGATGTGCAACGGGGGGTTCAATTTGTCAAGTTTCCGTCCGTCTGTCCGCCTGTCGCACTTTAAACCTTTCTTGTCCGGGCGATATATTAAAAACTATTTATCTGAGCTTCACCAAACGTTACAGGAAGAAAGTATGCGTCACCAAACCTCAAAGGCAAAAAGCAGATGATGAACTGTAGTTGTACAATTTGAGGTTTATTTTATTACCCGTTCGTCTCCCCATTCCGTGACACCTAAATGTTGCTTTTCTCCGGGCCATATCCCAAAAAGGTAACTCGCCCACAGTGATGTCACTGCTATTGGCTGAGGGCTCTGCATCTCCGAAGCCTATGTTTAAATTTGCCAAACATGCATTGTCCATACACCAAGCCTGTCGTATTTGCATGTTTTGATCAAACATTTTCTTAGAGGAGAAAGGGGTTGCTTTTGAGCCGATGGTTCGGAGGAGCTGTAGTTTGCCCCTAAATCGAGGATTTTTAACCAAAATAACCCGTATCAACAATACTTTCGAATTTCCAAACTACAGGGGTCATGCTTGTGTCGCATTTTACCAAACAATTTTCAAATGAAACTTGAAATAGATCTCGATGATCGATCAAGGATTGGAAACAGGAAGCGAGAAGAAAAATATCCTATTTTCTGATCCACTAGCCGGGCCACTAAATTGCAAAAAATAAGGTACCGGGACGGGTCTAACTTTTTCGAGACAAAATAGAAACATCACCGGCCGGACCAAATTGATTAAAAATTGGGATAAGAAACAAGACTATTTTTCTTTCTGGCGTGAACAGAGTGTAATAGCAGAGACAATTTTCATATTATATAATTGTTCATCGTAAGGTTTTGCTGTAACTGAAATTTCTTTAGCATTCCAGTAGTAGGAAAACGACAGTTCTGGAACACCCCCCTCCCCCCTCCCCCCCTAGGGGTCGACTGTCAGAAGTGAGGACCCCCCTAGGGGTCGACTGTCAGAAGTGAGGACCCCCCCCTAGGGGTCGACTGTCAGAGGTGAGGACCCCCCCTAGGGGTCGACTGTCAGAGGTGAGGACCCCCCCTAGGGGTCGACTGTCAGAGGTGAGGACCCCCCCTAGGGGTCGACTGTCAGCGATGAGGACCCCCCCAGGGGTCGACTGTCAGCGATGAGGACCCCCCCCTAGGGGTAAGACAATTTGACGATTCAGCATAGTTATATCTATCAGGCCATTCTGGGCAACTTTGGTTTGTCGACATTTTGCAATTTGAGTTACTTTGACGAAGTCTGAGTGATATAAAAGGGAATGTATGAGAACCTATTTAAAGCATTTCACTTCAAGCAATTGATGCGACAGCAACAATGGCTGATAGTTCAGACTCACGAGTCTTTTGCCATGAGTGTTATGCAACATTTCCATCAGTGGAATTGCTGGAGTCGCATACATGCGCTGAAAATGAGATGACAACTGTTGTGAAACGTGCTATTGAAGAGCTTGATCGACAGAATGAAGCAAAGAGACGAAAGATGGAGCAAGATGGCATTTTCATTCCGAGTTCAGTTCTCTGTCATGGATGCAATGTAATACTTCCCTCAATGGATGTGTTTGATGTGCATACATGCACTCCACCTCAGGAAGAACAAACTGTAAAGAGGCGAAAGACGGGGCAAGTAGGGAAAGGCAGAAGGATTAGTCTTGGTGAAAACGCGCAGGAGAAACGGTTTGAGCCCGACAATGGAACGGATTTACTGCTTGAAATGCGACAGCAAGAGAACCGTATCAAGACACATTTGCTGGAAACTTTAGAACATGGAATGAAATGGTACATTGTAGTGCATGCTCGCTTCAAGAAAATGACACCAAATGCAGAAGGTATCATGATAGAACAATTGGATAATGCATTTATCAGCAGTCCAACGTATGCAGCGTACAATCCAGCGGATATTGATCAGGACTTACCAACAGCCTATAAAGAATTGTTTACCCAGTTTGACGAACATGAGCGACAAGGCTCTGGCTGGTTTCTGGATAATATACTGTACATTGAAGTACATACAGCTACGTTAGCGCCTCTGGAAGCGAACAGTTTTATCCCGCTGCCGAAGAAAGTGAAGAATACGAAGGGTGTATTAAACATTCAGAATAATGACAACAAGTGCTTCTTATGGTCTGTATTGGCATACCTCCACCCTCATAACGACAACTCCCATCGCGTGAATCATTACACACCATTTGAGAATGAATTAAAGGTGGAAGGCATGACATTTCCGACACCGATTACAGACATTCCAAGGTTTGAAAAGGAGAACCATGTGTCTATCAACGAGTTTGGATATGAACATGATGTAGTTGTTCCAATACAACTTAGTCGAAACGTCAGTGCAAGAGAAATTAACTTGCTTATGATTAGCAATGGTAAGAAAAGGCATTACTGCTTGATCAAGAATTTCAGCAGACTTATGGCCTACCGATCAAAGCATGATGGTGCAGCTTTTTATTGTTTCAACTGTCTTCACGGGTTTATGCGACAAGAGCTTTTAGATGAGCATCGTGAAGTGTGTGGTAAGCATGGGGCGCAACGTTTATCATTTCCCAAGGAACCTTTTATCAAGTTTAAGAATGTGGCTAAACAACAGCGAGCACCGTTTGTAATTTATGCCGACTTTGAATGTTTCACGAAAAAGCATGAAGGAGACAAGTATCAACATCATCGTCCAAACAGCTTTGCCTATGTGGTTGTAAGCCAGTACGACACACGTGCACCAGTTGTGTATCGAGGAGACAATGCTGTAAAAGTCTTTTTAGACCATATGGTCAACGAGCGTGACCGTATTGTGCGTGGTTTAGAGCTGCCGGTAGATATGGTGATGACTCATGAGGATCAAGAGAATTTTAAGAATGCCATCGATTGCTACATTTGTCATGAGCCTCTAGGAGCAGATCGTGTGAAAGATCATGATCATATCAATGGCAAATATCGCGGAGCACAATGAATGCAACTTACAATTTCGACTTAGAAAGGATAAGCAGGGGGATAAAGATTCTTTTATCATTCCTGTATTTTTCCACAATTTGCGAGGCTATGACAGTCACCTGATCATGGACGAAATTGGGAAATTCAAAAATGAAACGATTACGGTCATTCCCAACACCATTTAGAAATATATTGCATTCACCATGAGCAATCTGAAATTTACTGACAGCTTTCAGTTTATGAGTACCTCTCTACAGAAGTTAGTATCCAACCTTGCGGCAGAAGGGAAAGATAATTTCTACAACATGACGTCTCACATTCACGATAGTGACCAACAAGATTTACTGCTGAGAAAGGGGGTGTACCCCTATGATTACGTGGATGAGTCATCCAAGTTTGCTGAAACACAACTGCCGTCCAAGGACAAGTTTTACAGTCTGCTCAGTGAAGAAGACATCAGCGACGAGGATTATGCGCATGCGCAGAAGGTGTGGAATACATTCAACTGTACCACATTCGGTGAATACCATGACCTGTACCTGAAATCGGATGTGCTGCTGCTGGCTGACGTGTTTGAAAACTTTCGTCAAGTATGCCTTAACACATATGAATTGGATCCTGCCCATTATTATACAGCGCCAGGACTGTCGTGGGATGCTATGCTAAAAGCGACGAAGGTGAAGTTGGAATTGATCACTGACATTGATATGTACCAAATGGTTGAACAAGGCCTACGTGGAGGAATATCTGTGATCACGCACAAGTACGCGAAAGCAAATAATCCCTACGTGTCAAATTACAATTCTGAGATGCCAAACAACTACCTGATGTACCTGGACGCAAACAACCTGTATGGCTGGGCCATGTCGCGAAGCATGCCGCGACGTGGATTTATGTGGGTGAGCGAGCCTGAATCCCTCGACTTCATGGATGTGACTGAAGATGACGACATTGGATACATTTTAGAAGTGGATTTAGAATACCCACATACAATCCATGATCGTCATAATCACTACCCAGTGGCTCCAGAACGGAAAGGCGTCAAAGTAGAAGAATTGTCCGAGTACAGTCAGAAGTTGCGGAAAGATCTAAACATGAAAGGTAAACCTGGTGAAAAACTCATACCTAACCTATACAACAAGAAGAAATATGTGCTTCATTATAGGAATTTGCAGCAGTACGTCTCACTGGGGTTGAAAGTTACCAAAGTGCACCGTGCTATTATGTTTGAACAGAGCAAATGGTTGGAGAAATACATTACCTTGAACACGAAAAAGAGAAAATTGGCTCAGAACCCATTTGAGAAAGACTTCTTCAAACTCATGAATAATTCTGTGTTTGGCAAAACCATGGAAAATGTGAGAAAGCGAATCAATGTCGAACTTGTTCACAAAGAAAAGCGGTTCAAGAAACTCGTGGCTAAACCTTCTTTCCACAAATTTAAAATTTTCAACGAAGATTTGACCGCTGTACATTTACGCAAAGTGGATTTGCTTCTTGATAAGCCCATTCAAGTTGGCTGCACCATTCTCGATCTCAGCAAAGTGCTTATGTTTGACTTTCATTACAATTACATCATGGTCAAGTATCCCAATGCCAAGTTGTTGTTCAGCGACACCGACAGTCTATGTTATGACATAGAAACGGAAGATATCTACAAAGATATGCAGCAAGATGCTGACCTGTTTGACACAAGTGACTATCCGTCAGATCATTTCCTACATTCCAACGTGAACAAAAAAGTGCTTGGAAAAATGAAGGATGAGACGGCGGGCATCCCCATTGAAGAATTTGTTGGACTTAGACCGAAAATGTACATTTTAATGTATGGCGGGAAAGAAAAACATACGGCCAAAGGCATCACTCGAGCTTGTCAAAGACGTATGCAACATGTACAGTATAGAGACAGTTTGCTCAATCAAACTCAAACGATGGCTACAGGACACATTATTCGAAGTCATGGCCACCAGCTTTTTTCGGAGAAGTTGAAGAAAGTAGCCCTCTCTCCATATGACGATAAGCGGTACGTGCTGAATGATGGCTATTCCACCTTGGCGCATGGACATTACAAAGCAACGTTATAAAAGGGGGAGGTCCTCCAACGTAAGAGTTATTTGAGGTGTGAACATTGAAGCGTGAACATGGAACGTGAAAGTCGTAAAAGATCTGCAACTGATATGGATACTCTTGCAGATACAGTGAAAGACTTAAAAGTGAAAAATCCTACCACCACCATCAAGAAATTGACAGTGGAGACGACGGCGACGACGGTACCAACACCACAGTCGTGGGATGGAATGCTTTCTCTAGGAAATGGAAAGTATATCAGGATTATGAAACAAAGCAATGAAGGAGTGGTAAACATTCGCAAATACCTGAGAGATGAGGGGACTGGAAGAAACCGTCCTACGAAAAAGGGTATTTTGCTGACAATACCTGAATGGAAAATGCTGAAGAAGCAAGTGAAAGAAGTGGATAAAAGGCTTCGCAGACAGGAAGACAGCGCATAACAAGGTGAAAAATCATGAATGCATACATGTTTAAGAATGGTGCTTACCTTACTGTAAATGAGAGGAATGAAGTCATACTAGATTCTAAGACAAGTTATCATCGGTTTAAACCTGAAGTGTGGAAAGACTTTAAAAACATACCGCTTGAACCTGGGTTTAAACGTAGACTTGAAAATAAAGTGGAAGTGACGGTAGCTGAATATGTTTCTAACATACGTGTAGAAATCTGTAGAAATCTTTTACAGGATTATCCAGCAGATTATAAGGGAGTTGTGCCAGATACACCATATACAGATTTGATCCTCTTTGATATCAAGAAGTGGCGCGCAGTCTTACGATTCCTAGAAGTTATACAACATCCACTGTTATACATCATCCGAGCATAAAAAGATCTTTGCAGAGAAGACAGCTCATAGTTGATCTGACTGTTGAACGAGATGGAAGACTTTTTATCGGAATATGAACCAATTACACGTGGATTCTCATATCTGAGAAACTTATGTGATGACATTGTGTTAAGACATTTTGGAAAGTATATCATTCTATCCCCTGACGAACAATCCGTGTTGAAAGACCATCTAGAGAAGTTGAGGATACCTGGCTACATCACCCTCAACACAGTGGAATGGTACGCTCTGTTACAAGCATTGGATTGGAAAGAACCTGACGCTTGAATTCAAAGAGGAAGGAGTGCAACTCATGCGGGGCACAAAGTCCATTGAGCTGACACATCCCATGTGTGTTATGGTGATGGACATTGATATAAATGATCATGGATATGAACTGAAACTGTCTGAACATGAAGATGTTAAAATAAAGTTTGGTAATGGACAGTGCTATGCTAGTTTTCATAGCATTTACAAACGTGGATGTAATGTCTATGATACATATATTAATTTAGATTGGTATGAATGGCATTTGTTTATCGATGTATTGAATGGGTTTGTAAAATAAGTGTTTTGAAATGTAACTAATTCCTCATGCTATGTTTTGAATAAAGAAGAATGTAAAATAATGTATAACACAATAAAAACAAAACTTGTATAGAACTGCCTTGTTTTTATTCATAATAAATGAACATTGACAATTACCACAACTAATACACCATGATTAAAATAATGTCTATATACAAAATCCTTCACCTATTATGAATGACATTTACCACACCTTAACTAATACAACATAGTGATCTATATACATCAATAAAATAATGGTTTATAATCTCTATATACAAATTCTTTAACTACAAAATCACCATCACTTCTTAATACATCAATGATTTCAAAAGGACTATGTCCTCGAGCTCTTTGAATTATATAATACACACAATAAAATCCACATGTAGATGATATTGGTGTTTGTAATGGAACTGAATTATACATGAAATTAAACTTTAA
Organism: Protula sp. h YS-2021; assembly: GCA_949752745.1. Classification (NCBI taxonomy): domain Eukaryota; kingdom Metazoa; phylum Annelida; class Polychaeta; order Sabellida; family Serpulidae; genus Protula; species Protula sp. h YS-2021. The sequence continues at coordinate 86,211,645 of OX457024.1, read as the reverse complement.
AAACCTATTCAAACGACTGTCTATAGGTAAAAGTCCATAAGAGTCAAAATATTCTACAGGGTCTTTGTCATAATATACTGCCACCCAATGCTCTCCTGGCTCATCATGATCGTCTGTGTTGATGGCATAGGCACCGCGTTGTAAAGATGGTAGCTGATCCATGGCAAACACACCTTGAAACAAGTCTTTTGTCGCGGCATCATGGGATAGGATGGCTTCTATCTGCTTCGTGTTCATGACTGGTAGTCGAATTGAATGCTACGATTTGCACTTATTTCAACAATGTTATCAAATTCAGCATACACTATAACATTGACTGTATTTTGCAAGGCACCAGCAAAATTCATTTCTAGTCGCAAATTCCCATGCTTGATAAGGGCATAATGATCATCACCATCATAATCAGGTGTTAAGTCAAACGAAAATAAAGCATAACCTCTAGGCCAATCTTCCCGTTTTCTCACCATTCAATTTATCAAACGATTTGTAGAGCGTTTCAAAAGCATCAAGATATTTGCTTCGATTTATATCAAGTTTGAGAGGTTTGAATAGGACTGGTTCACCATCCGTGTAAAGTTGCATATAGTTCAGAAAAAAATGATCAAAATTGTATGGATTTCTCAATACTATTCAAGCAAAGGCTTCATTATGAACCAGTCCAATGACAATACGTTTGGATAATTGGCCTAAAAAGATGTTATCTTTCACAAAAGATTGAAATCCAGCTGGAATAGCTAACACTTTACACTCTTTTCTAGTAATAATAAACTTAGCAGGACTTTTCATCAATGCATCTGCATGTCCTAACTGAATACCTGGACTAACCCTCACTTTGCGAATGGTTAAAAACGCATCTCTCACTTCTACTTTATAACCATTATTTGCAGCCATTAATACATATTCATCTTTTTGTCTATGTAAACGTAATTTCATAATAATACCATTGGGAAGATAGCGATCTTGCTCAAACAAATCTACCCTTAAACCGCCTGTAAGCGTAAACTCACGGCTTTGACGTGTATACAAATAACGATTATGTAAACCATTATTTGCCTGCAGAGCTACCTCACCACCATCAGCATTTACATGAAAACCTGCTACATATCTTTCATGATTAGCTCTTTTCACCTCATGACTATTCATTGACCCGGCAGTATCTTTATAGATGAGACGCATAGAGCGCTCAGAATTGAGACTTTCTTCCGAGTCATGAATGAGATGGGATATGATACTGGTATAACCGTGGGTATTGTTACTATGTGATACCAAACGATCATTTAGAAACAATTCAATATTGGACCATAACCCATTAAACAAATCATTGATACATGATACATTATCATCTACATCACATGGTGTTCCATCAGCCTTTACAATAGCGCATACAATATGAAGTCTACTGTTCTTTAAATCTAGATATTCTTCTGTACTCGCAGGAATGTAGAATTCTATAGGAGCGCCCTCTCTAATGGTAGTGAGTGGTTGATAGTCGACATTATAACTTTTTTCTACAGCAGTTTGCGTTGGTGGTACGTGAAACCATTCTAATGGAGAAAGGCTACATTCACAAGAATTATTATGAATTAAAGACATGTTTAAAAAATATCTTTCTTATATTTTGTTGATGTTATCCGTTTGGCTGCCTTTCGCCTTCTGACAGGTTTTGCAGGTTGTGCTCTCTTTTGTCCTCCTAACACATCACCAATCACACGTTGTGCTACTCGGCCTGTAACATCTTTCGCGACATCTTTCGCAGCCTTTTTAAGATGTGGTGCAACGATTTTAGCCCCTGCCTTAAGCAGTGGAATAGCTTTGCGAGCCAGTGATCCTAATATTGAACCAATACCATCTCCATATTGTATTCGTGCTCCTTTAAATCCTGGTAATTCTCCGCCCACTTGACGAAGAAAATGGTTGCGATATGCTGACGGATCGTGTCTATATGCTTTCATAATGCTTTTGGTCGAAAATGAAGTTTGCATATCACTTTCCCAGTTTGAAATGACACATTATAACCTGTGTCATCCTTAATATTCATTTCTATTGTGTCAAATTTGGATGTGTTTACAGTGACGTAATGAGGTTCTTCATAAGTTTTCATAATAATATCACCATCATACCCTTCAATGGGAACAGAACGTAGTAAAGGAACATAATAATCTCCAACTACTTGTGGCTCACAAATACTACAATACACATAAAGTGTATAAAATCCATGTTTCACATCGGATTGATGTTCAGCAGGACCGGATTCTCTATACCATCTGCCTGGTTTAAATCCTAAAATCTCAGCTAATCCAGTAGAAAAGACAATATCGTATTCCTCTTTTAAAATAAGAGAAACTTTTCGACTAATTTTATCATACTTTAACCTAATAGGGTTTGAATTAATAGATTTTTGTAATTCTGCATTTATTGCAGTACATATTTCAGGTATGGTTCTGTAGTAACCATATGGAATATAAACTGGATAAAATACATCTGATGATGATGATCGATAATGCAGAGTATAGTCTATTCCTGGCCTCATTGTCGTCCATGTGTCTGGGTATTGAATTTCAGCTAAGGCTACTTTCCGTTCAAATATATTGTACGAGGTAAACGCATTTGATAATTAGACGCCTTATTAGTAGAATAATAGTTCAAACTAGCATTGCTGGGCAAAGTGACGTAAAAACTTGTTGACTCCATGATGTCTAAATCGTTTATGTGATGTAGATAGACTGAATGTGTATATACATTATGTCTAGCTCACGTCGTCTTCACTGTCTCCATGATCTATATTACTGTCTCCATGATCTATATTACTGTCTACTACTTCTCCTTGACAACAAGCGCTTACACACCTAATTTTTACAGGAATAGTATTTTTATTTTCATTGTCTTTACAGCAACACCATAACTGTTTAAACCATGTTAAAAAGTTTCCCATCCTTCTGGAAACAACCTTTCTTGACGCTGTTTTATCTCTTTTGCAATATCTTCACGAGTTGTCTTTTTTCCAAAAACAGCTTTTGGGATATTAGCGTCTACAATTTCCTCAATAAACTGCTTCCACCCCTGCGGTGGTTGTCGTCGTTCTTTTCTTCTTGTGGCAACCAATGCTTCTTTCAACAAATCAATACTATTGGAATTCTCAATGACATCTCCAGTTTTCAATACAAGTTCATTTTTATCTGTCCATCTCGTACAATGTTTCTTAAGTTCTACCAAAAGTTGTGTTAGTTTTCCATGATATATAGGTTGAAAATAGCTTAGAAACTGTTGTGACTTTTCTGATTTTGCTGTACCAGATGATGTGACAGACTTTTGTCGTTGTTGTTGTGATTGAATTGTTCGTAAATGACGGCCAAGAATTTGAGACATTTCCATTGCCTTCTCACGAGTTCGTTTCCCACGTAAAAGTTTATTCACTTTCGATTTGATTTCACCATCTTTTCCCTTCTTTTCCAACAACATTTTATATTCATATTCAGGAATGAGGACCATTTTCAAAGTATGTTTCATTTTAGCAGCAACTGAGCTAACAAAGGTAATGCAAATTTAGCAATAGCTCCAAGGAATCCTCCTTTCTTATTAACCAACTTCTTTTTTCTTTGAAGTGATATCTTCTTATCTGCTAGAGTGCGAAGGGTATGACGCTCACGCTTGAATTGCTTATACCTTTTTGAGCTTAAGGGTAAATGTCCTCGCAATATATTCAAACAAATTTCAAACAAGCTAGTTAATTCCTCCTTAGTAGCTTGCTCTAACAAGTATTTACGTCGTTTTGGCCCACTGCGTGCGAGCAAATGAAGAAAAGGTTGATTCGCTTGAATACGTTTAGACATCTTGGCTGTGAATCGTTAAGTGACTTGGTTCTTGCTCATGCACTACATATACGTCATGTGTATCTTTTGGTAAAATGCCTGTACGAATACGTAGTTGATCATTTGTCTTCGGCTTCAAGTCAATGAATAAATAGCCATGAGGTTTGCTCGTAGCATCTTGATAGGCTTCTATGAGAAAATGAGATTTTCCAGGATACATTTGTCGCGCTAATGTACTTATTTGTTGACTATCTCTAGGATTTTTAAACAGAATGATGTAATGTGTATTCAAACTAATATTTCGCATTTCTCTACCATGATGAAATAAATTATGCACAATAAAAATAATGCTGAGATTTTGATGGCTGCTGCCTACACTAAAGAGGCGTGTCATACGCTCATCACTATGGCATTTAGTCATTAAGTCATCTATGATGAGTAAGTTTGGTTTTTTCGGGTTAAAGCGCTCTTCAATGTCGTCTGGAATGCCTTGGTAAAATTCTACGCCTTTCATTCCCTTGTACAAAGGTTGATCTGCTGCATAGAGCCATAAAATGGTTTTTGGAGAGGGTTTAATTAAATTTTGCTCTAGAATTTCCTTCACCAGAGAAGTTTTACCACTGCCTGTAGGTCCAGAGACCAAACATGTGAATGGGTGCTTCATTTTTGAATGTTTGTTTCTTTTACCCAACTGTTAAATTTCTTTGGCCAGCCTAACCACTTGACAAATAATTCTTTTACACCTCGTCTTTTTCGTGTTTTCAAGACCTGTTCAATTCTGTAGATGGATTCAATATCTTTTGTAACAGCTTGCAATTCTTCTTCATAGAAATGACCATCAATATCTTCGTCTAAAAAGTCTTTCACACGATACAAGTGTATTCCTTGCTTCTTATAACGATGTGTGATAATGAACACTTCTTGTGTCCATTTTATATGATAATCTCGTTGAAACGTATATTTCAAGTGAGAAATGCGAACATGTTGACCAATTTTAAATTTGTAAGGTTTTTTCTTCTTCTTCGGTTTCAATTTCAATTTGTCTACATGCATATACTTCCACAGTTTAGATTCATTTTCCTTTCGAATATCTGCAGAAGCATACTTATTAGGGAGAGAGCCATGTGGTCTATGGTTGTAATTGTATACCAATTCTTGAAGGATGTCTGCATACCGATAAGTTTGATTATGTAGAAAATATCGATACATTCCCTTTAGAGTACGAATGACTCTCTCAGCAAAGTTGGCTTTAGTTTCATTCTTTGTCGTGTAAGCATGAATTCCCTCATTCTTCAAAAATGCTTTTACCCATCTATTTTTAAATTCAGTTCCTTTATCTGACCTTAGAGTTCGCGGTCTTCGACGTGTTTCATGAAAAATATTCTGGAAAGCTTGTATGACGCTGGTATGTGATTTGTTAGGTATTGGCTGCACCCACAAATATTTCGAAAACACATCAATGACAACAAATAAAAAGCGGGTGTCATCGTTATAAGAGGCTATGTTTCCCATGTCAGCCAAATCAATATTCCACTTGTCATCAATACCGCGTGTAATGACATGTTGCCTTTTAAACCTATATTTTACAGGTTGTAGTAAACTGAATGCATCTTGATTCTGTAACCATGTCTTCACTTTGGAATGAGTAATTGGTTGATCATGTTTTTTTAATATGTGATAAAGTTTGTAAGGACCAGCAAATGCACCGGGTTGACCAGGTTTAAAATAAATATTGGTTAAGTATTCCTTCCACGTTGACATGTTAACACTAAATGAAAAGCACTTGTACACATACGCTACATTTTATTTCATCTCATACCTCAATGAACATATCTTACATTTTATTTCATTGTCCAATAAACACATGTTACAGGTTTTTATAAATCAAGTATAGACACAATTGTGTGAACAATTGGCGTCCATTCATCTTCAATGCATACTAACCAACTACTTAATTCATCAAATGTTATAGCATTTAACCCATACTTCTCACAACGTTTGTTGGCATTGTCTAACACTTTATCTAAATGAATATGATATTTAGCTTCATTCCAATATGCATAGACACTTGCGAAATGGCAAGTATGTTCTTCACACTCTTCATTTTGACAAGCAGGACATAACAAACATGCAAATTTTTTTACAGCTAATAACATTTCTTCACAATATGTTTTTTGCACAATATACTGTTTCAATGTAATGTCCGCCATTATACTGCAATATACATTAACCACCCTCTCACTTCATCAAACAGTCTTGGATCAAATCGAGCAAAGTGAAATGCTGCTTCCACATCAAAATTCTCAGCTCCGTCAATGTCACCACACTCTTTGATGAAATCCTCGCGTAAGTTTGACAAGTTCAGCGCTAAATGAGCAGGTTCCCAATAGATGCTAAAGTGTTGTAGTTGTTGTTGAACAGACCCAAAACGTTCCAGTTCAGTTAACATGTAGTCCACATACTTCTCCTTAAAACATGTTTCTACATCCATCCTACATGTTCATATGACACGTCTGCACACTATGACGGCTGGCGAGTAAATGATTTTCAAAAAGGTGATGCCGTTAGCGAACCACACTCGATACAGAAGTTGTCTGGTTCACACATCTTACAATTGTACTTGTGACAGTGACAATCATAATCACTGGCATATCCACAAGCGCCGCAATATTCATACGTAAGTTCAAGCTGATTTTCCACGTTCATATTCTCCAATCGCACTTCAGCCAGTCTGTCCTTGGATAGTTTCGATACCTTCATCCGATTATCCTTTAGAAGTTTGACAGGAGTTTTCTTCCCATGGCATTCCGTACATGGCAATAAGGTTGAGGTTATGCTATGGATTTCCTGAAGCAATGTCTCCCATTCACCGTCATTCATGTTGATGTAACGCGTATATTCTTTCCCTTCAAACAGCGATGTGCGCACAAAACTCACATAGCGCATGTCTTGGTATGAAATGACTTCAAGCCACTTCGTTTCGGTTAAGTACACTTTGAAGCCAATGTTGCGTAATCTTGTCAAGTTCTGCAACACAATCTTCCACAGGGATGGTGATAAAGCAAGCCATCTCTCTCCACGTGTGATGCGAAGAAATGGCCCAAATTCTCCATGCTCCACAGTAATGGTTAAGTTAGCACTAATTTTAAAGCTGCTTGTCTTCTCCATGGCTGCACAATGTAATGATAACTTTGAGTCCACTCCTTTTATACCCAAATATCTGCTGAGTCAGCTCCCTTTTCAAACAACTTGCAAAGCTTTGAATTCACTTCAACTCGTCCATGGTTGAATCGAACAAGGTCTGATACATTCGTTGCCAATGGAACGTCATCATCATAATGTAAAATAATTCTATAAGCTACATCTAACATGAGTTCAGCTTCCCAAATTGTATTGGCGTTGATAAATGCCGATTCAATGTCATAGGTGTTTCCTGGTAAATTCAGGTCTTCACATTCCCTCAGAAATGAGTGGATGAAACGATCTCTTGGAATTGCCATTCCAGTCGCTTCCCAATGTAGATGCAAATTCTTCACTTGTAAAATGCAATCCCGTTCGAATTTAGGAAGTAATGAAAACACATAGTCAGTATAGTTTACTTTGAACACATCATCCATAGTCTCGACACATCTGTCTACAATGTACTGATACCTTTGAGGTCCGTTCTTTTATACCCAACCATCTGCTGAATCAAGCTTTTCAAACTTCTTGCAAAGCTTTGAATTCACTTCAACTCGTCCGTGGTTGAACCGAACAAGGTCTGATACATTGGTCGTCAATGGAACATCATCATCATAAAGTAAAATGATTCTTGCAGCTACAACTAACATGAGCTCCACTGCCCAAATTGTATTCACGTTGATAAATGCTGAATCAATGTCATAAGTTGATGTGATAAATGTTAAATCAATGTCATAAGTTGATAGTATATGTAAATCTTCACAGTCACGTAGAAACGAGTCGATGAAACAATCACTTGGAATAGTCTTTCCGACAGCTTCCCAATGCAGATGTAAATTCTTCACTTGCTGCATCCAATCCCATTCAAAAGTAGGAAGCTTTGAAAACACATAGTTAGTATAATTCACTTTGAAGACGTCGTCCATAGTCATACATCTGTCAAGAAGTAATGCTGACATTGTGAAGTATTTTCTCGTCACACAATCTCCACTTGTTGACTTGTTGACAGAATGTATTACTAGTTGACTAGTTGGTATGTTTCACTCATGCTTTTATACTACTTCCATGTAATCAAAATATGGTGTGTAACTTTGTTCAAAAATTGTTAAAAATGTTGACTCAGCAGAATTTTACTTATGTATATGAATGTCTCACTTACAGTTGTACTGCTGTACAGCTGTAAAGCAGAGACATCTGACGGTGAAGTTATAGTATTCATCCGCGAAATAGCACACTAATTAACTGAATTAAATGGTGAAATTTTCATTGAAATCGGTCAAGTATAACAAAAGTTATCCCAGTTTTAAGTTAAAATGGTTACATGCTATAAATATGTATACGGCCAGCTGCACAAGTGGCCCATGACTATTTTATAACAAAAATTTACATAACACTGAATCAAATGGTGAAATTTTCATACAAATCGGTCAACTATAACGAAAGTTATCGCAATTTTAAGTAAGAAGGGGGGGGGGGGGTCATGAAAACAAAAGTTGCTTACAATGGTCTGAAACGGATAACTATGCTGAAATCACAAATTTTCTCAGTCCTGGGGGGGGGGGGGGGTCCTCAAAACCGAAGTTGTTCAGAATCGTCTGAAACATATAACCATGCTGAAATCACAAATTTTCTTTGCCTTGGGGGGGGGGGGGTCCTCAAAACCAAAGTTGCTTAGAATTGTCTGAAACGGATAACTATGCTGAAATCACAAAATTTTCTCAGTCCTGGGGGGGGGGGGGGGGTCCTCACGGTTGACAGTCGACCCCTGGGGGGGGGGGTCCTCATCGCTGACAGTCGACCCCTAGGGGGGGGGTCCTCACCTCTGACAGTCGACCCCTAGGGGGGGGTCCTCACTTCTGACAGTCGACCCCTAGGGGGGTCCTCACTTCTGACAGTCGACCCCTAGGGGGGAGGGGGGGAGGGGGGAGGGGGGAGGGGGGTGTTCCAGAACTGTCGTTTTCCTACTACTCATTCCCCTGGAAACTTTTGTGCATTAAGAATCTTTTGTCATGTAAATGCAGGTCAGCCTGGGGACTTAATCACCCTGCAAATACGACTACCTCGCAAGCAGGTCTACTTTTCAATAGTCCCCGTTCTGGGTGGCTTCCATTACGAAGAAACCCAAAAAACAAGATCAACCCGGAGGCCCGCTGGTGGTACTGTTTTCAGGGTTCCGTTGTACTTAATTTAGTCATTGGATTTCCACATTGTTTTCCTTACAGATTCACATTGGATGCTGGAAGGTTGGATCGTCATATCTAAGGCTAGATAACACAGACGGATCGCTGGACACTGTGAGCGAATGGAAAAACAACTTACAAGTTATCAACATGGAGCGACAGAAAAGAAAACAAAAATTGGATGCATTTAACAAGGACTTATTTTACAAACACCCATGAAAGAAGTGAATGCTTTTTTGTCTAATACATTCTACTTTTCGACATTTACCTGAAGGATCTGACTTATCAAAATTACAGCTCAGTACTGATACTGTATAATAAAGAAACTGGGTATGCATTATATAAAGGCGGATAATTTGACCACATTCTTCACCACGTTCTTAATTTTGTGACTGTCAAAGGAAACCTGTAAAATATTAAGGCATTCTAAATATTGTTTCTTAAACAAGTTGCGAAGTAAAAACTAGCCTCAGGCGAAAATGCCCCCCCCCCCCCTCCCCGCCCCCATCTTTTCCGTCGGATACCTGTAATCGCAAATAAAAAAGGGGATTAGCCGATCAGGTATGAAAAAATGACTAAAGTCAGAATTTCAGATACTTTAATTGCATAGGTATTTGTAATAAAGATAGCACCTGTCTATACATGAACAGGAGCTTTGCTTTTTTTGGTATTTTATTTAGAGTTCAGGGATACGCCGCATCGCACCCAACCCCAAAGTTTAGAAAACATTAATGTCATTTGTAAACATATGTTTTTGACTTCGTCAGAATCACGTAAGCTGGAATAAATTTTGTATTTTCATACAAGATGCGTTTCATTTTGAAAAAGGCAATAGACTAGAAGTGTGGACAAAGATGCAATATGACGAACAGCAAAGGGCACCCAGACCTAAAATCGGCTTGCTCCAGCAAACCCCCCCCCCCCCCCAACCCCGCCGACAACAATTTAGTTCTGCCCTGCTGGCGCACATTAGACAGGAGAATTTCATTTCCAAAGAGTTGTTTTCTTAATATATAATGTAAAGATCCACCCCGACAACACCCGCTGTTCTACGCAGCGAAATCGGGTCTGTCAGCTTACTGAGGAGGTCTCGACCAATCACACCAGAGTTGATGTTGTGGTTTGGTGGGATCGGCATTAACCTTAAAGCGATATTGGATCAACCTTAGAACGTCATTGTTGTAGCTTAAGAACCACGTTATTGACCGGATTAACTAGTTTTATTTTCAGCGCCACATTTTACTTTATTTATTTGCATTTATTTTCTTGATCAATTATTGAAAACCTCTCCGAAAAATCAGTTAGTAGTCATCCATGTGTCAAGTTGACAATTTTGTTTTCAATTGAAACTGCGTCATTGAAAGTCAAAAAGTGAAGTCCGTCCTAAGATTTAATGACATCTCGGCTCCCGCCTCATGATATGACGCATTATTATTTTAAAGAACACAGCACAAGGGCATCTTTACACTGAGTATATTTATCAGTCTGATATGTTGGGCACGACTAACACGATCACCCGTTTTTTATGTCAAGATCTTTTTGCTAAAACGAAAGGTAATGATTGATTGAAATTGCATGCTTTTTCCTGATATTAGAAAAAACACCCCTGTCAAGAAAACAAGCCATCGTCGAAGGCAGTAGGGAAGAAACGAGAGTTCTGGCACAGGAAGTGACGTCATCATGACGTCACGAGGTGTGCTAGAACTCTCATGAGAGTTCAAGCACAGTGACGTCATAATGACGTCATATTGTGTTCTGGATCAGATGTTAAAGCGCGCGCCCGTGTCAATGACGTCATCATGACGTCATTCGTCACGTGACCTGTCAATCATGTGTCACATGACCTGTCAATCATGTGTCACACGACCTGTCAATCATGTATATGAGGAAAATTTTCCTGCTGATTAACCTTCTGGCCTGAATGGCTCAGTTGGTAGAGCAGAGGACCCGTAAGCGGACCCATGATCTGAAGGTCGGTGGATCGAACCCGCCCTCGGGCATCACTTTCATATCATGGGTCCTCAATCTTAGAAGACCCCCCCCCCCCCAGGATCAAGACATGACATGAATCGGACCCCCCCCCCAGGACCAGGACATGACATGAATTGACCCCCCCCCCCGGACCAAGACATGACATGAATCGGACCCCCCCCCAGGACCAAGACATGACATGAATCGGACCCCCCCCCAGGACCAAGACATGACATGTATCGGACCCCCCCCCCCAGGACCAAGACATGACATGTATCGGACCCCCCCCCCCCCGGACCAAGACATGGCCTGTATCGGACATAGTCATATAGCTATATGACTATGTAATTGCTATGTGAACATAATTAGTTTCAAGTATGTATGTCATTATCAGATCGTTTAATAGTCAAGCCGCGATAGCTCACTTGGCAGAGCAAACGGCTAGCAACCTGAGAGTCCCGGGATCGATACCACATCGGGGCAAACTTTTTTTTGGTTTTTTGTTCACTTTTATGACTCTGTGACATTATGTGACAACATGTGACTGTGACATCATGTGACTCTGTGACATTATGTGACTGTGACTGTTTTTTTTTTTTTTTTTTTTTTTTTTTTTTTTTTTAACATAATGGCTATATTTCTATGTCTATTTTCACTATTATTATGATAATATTTAATTAGTCATATTTCAATGGTTCTAACCACACAGCATAGGAATAAGTACATGTGTACAGAGTGTGGGGAAACCGACTGAGAAATTTTAGAGTGCACTCGTACAGAGTGTGGTGGAAAACCGATCGATAATTTCAGAGTGCGCTCGTACAGAGTGTGGGGGAAAACCGATCGATAATTTCAGAGTGCACTCGTACAGAGTGTGAGGGAAAACCGATCGATAATTTCAGAGTGCACTCGTTCAGACCGTGGGAACGATCGATAAATTTGAAAACATCAAAGGCCTAGACCGTGGGAACGATCAATAAAAATCAGAGTGCACTCGTTCCAGAGCGTGGGATTTTCCCTACGTTAAGTCCAATGTTATGTTTTAAGTTATAGTAGTTGGAAAATGACACTTCTAAAACACATTTAACAAATGTAGTTTTTTGATAACATATAATATATAAAATAAGTTTGAACATTTTAGCATTCTACTTATTTGAATGTTCTAAAGTCATAGTAGTAGAAAAATGGTGGTTCTAGACCAATTTTAACAAATTTTGTTTTTTGACAAAATATGATGTATAAAATAAGTTTGAACATTTAACCATGGTGTAGTAGGGTAAAAATAAGGGTTCTAGACCAACTTTAACAAATTTTGTTTTTTGACAAAATATGATGTATAAAATAAGTTTGAACATTTAACCATGGTGTAGTAGGGTAAAAATGGTGGTTCTAGACCAATTTTAACAAATTTTGTTTTTTGACAACATATGATGTATAAAATAAGTTTAAACATTTTACCATGGTGTAGTAGGGTAAAAATAAGGGTTCTAGACCAACTTTAACAAATTTTGTTTTTTGACAACATATGATGTATAAAATAAGTTTGAACATTTTACCATGGTGTAGTAAGGTAAAATCAGGGTTCTAAACCAACTTTAACAAATTTAGTTTTTTACACGTTTCAGACGATTCTACCACTTGGTTGATCGGTTGATTGTTGGAAAATGAAAAGTAAAAATGTGGATAGTTATGTAGGAAAACTGCGCCCATTCAAAAGACGTGTTCGAATGGCAAGCCCATTTTAAAGACGTGTTCGAATGGCAAGCCCATTTTAAAGACGTGTTCGAATGGCAAGCCCATTCAAAACACGTGTTCGAATAATTTTTGAAAGATATTACGTCGTGGTATTGTTCAACAAATTGTTCAACATGTTCAACAGGTTCAACATGTTCAACATGTTCAACTTGTTCAACATGTTCAACATGTTCAACATGTTCAACTTGTTCAACATGTTCAACATGTTCAACTTGTTCAACATTTTCAACATGTTCAACATGTTCAACTTGTTCAACATGTTCAACATGTTCAACATGTTCAACATGTTCAACTTGTTCAACATGTTCAACATGTTCAACATGTTCAACATGTTCAACTTGTTCAACATGTTCAACATGTTCAACAAGTTGTTCAACATGTTCAACAAGTTGTATATAAAGCTATGTTGAAAGACTTTCTCATCATTTGAATAGTGTAGGTTGAACCGAAAGGATGTATAAATGCAACATTTGTTCGAAATCTTACAATTAGCTGCAAAGTCGCATATGGTAAAGTTATTTCTAAACATTTTAGGACATAGTGTGTCCAACCTCGAGTGTGACAGCTCCCTATAGAGCATAAAAGGTACCTACCCTCAGACATAACGCACATTCTGTATCAAGATACTGAAGAGTGAACATGTCTGCAGTGAGTGAACAACAACTACCATCTATGGCAATGCCTGCAGAAAATTCTATAGCAAAGCCTGAGACAATACCTACAGCAAAGTCTAAGGCAATGCCCATGGTAAAGTCTAAGGCGAAGTCACGTCAGCAGCGTCAAAAGCGACCACATCTTAGAAAGATAAAAAGAGATGAGTTACCAGCTATGACGCCGCCGTGTAAAATGCGAAAAAATACGACAGAGCCTAATATGAAGCGAGAACCGGAGCGTAAAGCTGATACCACCATGAAGAAGATGCGTGTAGACGATTCACCGGTTATGATACCCATTAATGGAGAAACATATATTAAATTGGTGAATTATCAACAGAAAGTGATGGTTAACATTCGTAAATATATTACGAATCATGCATCTGGGAGGTTATATCCTACCAAGAAGGGAATTTTATTGTCATTGAAAGACTGGCACATGTTGAAGAAGCAAATGACGTCAGTGGATCTCATGCTTCAGAAAATGGATTTGTATAAATGCAGTGACTGTCAGAAGATGGTTGAGTAGACAGGGAGATGACTGTATACAGTTTTAACAGCATGACGAGCTTAATAAATGCTTAGATTTCATCACAGTGCAGAAGATTGGACCGAAGGTTTTGAAGCTTGACAAGAACTTAGCTTTGACTCATATGAACATGTACATTTGATATGTAGTTCAAATTAAATTGTCTTCATATGTAGACTATGAAATTAACATTATCTATGTTCATGTGAAGTCAGTTGTTATAAAATTTTAAGTTAAGTTCTTCTGCACATGTACTAACATAATATGTATTTGAAATAGTTTTGTTTTTATCATAATTGTACATAGTTGTAATGTTCAATAAAAACACATATGATGCTTTTCAACTTTTTATTTTTCTCATACAATACTTGGATATAATACATAATAAAACAATACTTGGATATAATACATAATAAAACAATACTTGGATATAATACATAATAAAACAATACTTGGATATAATACATAATAAAACAATACTTGGATATAATACATAATAAAACAATACTTGAATATATTACATAATAATACAATTCTTTAATATAATACATAATAATACAAAATTAACTATAATACCCAATATATGATATATGGTTTAAGGGTCAATTAAAACCATGTCAGGAACCTTACGACTTTATATGTTGCAAAGCAAGACATATATTACACAGCGCTTAAGTTAATAAAATGTTACAACATTTATAAAGTCTTTATTATAAAGTTTAGTCAAATAAGTCTATTTTTCTGCATCTGTTTCACTCTGTTCACTGTCCATGCCACTTTCTTCGTCACTGCTACCATCCTCCTCCTCCTCCATATCTAGTAGCTCTTCAAAGAATGCGTTGTTTTTCCTTATAGCCACCTTTAATGCCTTTGAATACTTATAATGTTTTTCATCAACAAAGTAATTAAAGTCCTCTAAAATCTTTTGATAATGTTTGCTTTGTTGTAGACGCTGGGTATAGGTGAACAGTCTCATAAACAGTTGTTTTAGTCCATGCTTATAAATGGGTCGAAGGTCATAACTTGCTATTTCACGCGCATCTTCAAGTCCTTGTTCTTCATATTCTGAAACCTTTTCTTGAAATATGTTATCATAGTCATCGTAGACGTCTTGAACCATATCATGCCAAACAGAGTCTATTTCTGACTCACTTTCAGAACTCCTGTCATCAGCATCCTCACCACACTGCTCCATATGTTTGAGCAAAGCTTCTTCGCTGTTGTACAATGCACCACATTCTGCACAAGCATGTGCATTCTTTTCAGCTATGTTGACGCTTTGACTTTCCATAGAAGACTCATCTAAAGTTTCCGTGAAAGGTAGTTTTACAGGGTTTTCCATATCCGATTCTTCATCCACTTCTGAAGCGTGAGCAACCTTTAAGTGTCTTTTAAGACTTTGCGGCCAATTGTAAGATTTCGAACAAATGTTGCATTTATACATCCTTTCGGTTCAACCTACACTATTCAAATGATGAGAAAGTCTTTAAACATAGCTTTATGTACAACTTGTTCAACATGTTCAACAACATGTTGAACAACAACATGTTGAACAAGTTGAACATGTTGAACATGTTGAACAAGTTGAACATGTTGAACATGTTGAACAAGTTGAACATGTTGAACATGTTGAACATGTTGAACATGTTGAACCTGTTGAACATGTTGAACAATTTGTTGAACAATACCACGACGTAATATCTTTCAAAAATTATTCGAACACGTGTTTTGAATGGGCTTGCCATTCGAACACGTCTTTAAAATGGGCTTGCCATTCGAACACGTCTTTAAAATGGGCTTGCCATTCGAACACGTCTTTTGAATGGGTGCAGTTTTCCTACATAACTATCCACATTTTTACTTTTCATTTTCCAACAATCAACCGATCAACCAAGTGGTAGAATCGTCTGAAACGTGTAAAAAACTAAATTTGTTAAAGTTGGTTTAGAACCCTGATTTTTACCTTACTACACCATGGTAAAATGTTCAAACTTATTTTATACATCATATGTTGTCAAAAAAAAAAATTGTTAAAGTTGGTCTAGAACCCTTATTTTTACCCTACTACACCATGGTAAAATGTTTAAACTTATTTTATACATCATATGTTGTCAAAAAACAAAATTTGTTAAAATTGGTCTAGAACCACCATTTTTACCCTACTACACCATGGTTAAATGTTCAAACTTATTTTATACATCATATTTTGTCAAAAAACAAAATTTGTTAAAATTGGTCTAGAACCACCATTTTTCTACTACTATGACTTTAGAACATTCAAATAAGTAGAATGCTAAAATGTTCAAACTTATTTTATATATTATATGTTATCAAAAAACTACATTTGTTAAATGTGTTTTAGAAGTGTCATTTTCCAACTACTATAACTTAAAACATAACATTGGACTTAACGTAGGGAAAATCCCACGCTCTGGAACGAGTGCACTCTGATTTTTATTGATCGTTCCCACGGTCTAGGCCTTTGATGTTTTCAAATTTATCGATCGTTCCCACGGTCTGAACGAGTGCACTCTGAAATTATCGATCGGTTTTCCCTCACACTCTGTACGAGTGCACTCTGAAATTATCGATCGGTTTTCCCCCACACTCTGTACGAGTGCACTCTGAAATTATCGATCGGTTTTCCACCACACTCTGTACGAGTCACAGAGTCATAAAAGTGAACAAAAAACCAAAAAAAAAGTTTGCCCCGATGTGGTATCGATCCCGGGACTCTCAGGTTGCTAGCCGTTTGCTCTGCCAAGTGAGCTATCGCGGCTTGACTATTAAACGATCTGATAATGACATACATACTTGAAACTAATTATGTTCACATAGCAATTACATAGTCATATAGCTATATGACTTTGTCCGATACATGCCATGTCTTGGTCCGGGGGGGTCCGATACATGTCATGTCTTGGTCCTGGGGGGGGTCCGATACATGTCATGTCTTGGTCCTGGGGGGGGGGGTCCGATTCATGTCATGTCTTGGTCCTGGGGGGGGGGGGGTCCGATTCATGTCATGTCTTGGTCCTGGGGGGGGGGGTCAATTCATGTCATGTCCTGGTCCTGGGGGGGGGGGGTCCGATTCATGTCATGTCTTGATCCTGGGGGGGGGGGTCTTCTAAGATTGAGGACCCATGATATGAAAGTGATGCCCGAGGGCGGGTTCGATCCACCGACCTTCAGATCATGGGTCCGCTTACGGGTCCTCTGCTCTACCAACTGAGCCATTCAGGCCAGAAGGTTAATCAGCAGGAAAATTTTCCTCATATACATGATTGACAGGTCGTGTGACACATGATTGACAGGTCATGTGACACATGATTGACAGGTCACGTGACGAATGACGTCATGATGACGTCATTGACACGGGCGCGCGCTTTAACATCTGATCCAGAACACAATATGACGTCATTATGACGTCACTGTGCTTGAACTCTCATGAGAGTTCTAGCACACCTCGTGACGTCATGATGACGTCACTTCCTGTGCCAGAACTCTCGTTTCTTCCCTACTGAAGGCGCAGACCCCAACCGGACACAACAAGTCGCCATTTAGGCAATTTTTGACCAATGTGAAAAATAACACGACGTTGCACAACTTCAATATATATATATTCACTGTGCAAAGTAGCATATGCCCGGGCTAAATAGTTTCGCAGAACTCGCATGGAAAGCACCTCAGTCTTACATTGCAGTTATGTCCAAAAATCACAATTTTTGACAAGTCGCCATTTTAGCAATTGTTGGCCAATTTGAAAAATAACACAACATTGCACAACTTCAATATATATATTTTCACTGTGCAAGGTAGCATATGCCTAGGATCAATACTTTTGGAGAACTCGCGTGGAAAGCACCCAAGTCTTACATTGCAGTTATCTGAAGAGACCACAATTTTTGACAAGTCACCATTTTGGCAATTTTTGGCCGATTTAAAAAATAACACAACCTTGCACAACTTTAATATATATATATATTTTTACTGTGCAAGGTTGCATATGCCTAGGTTAAATAGTTTCGGAGAACTGGTGTGGAAAGCACCCAAGTGTTACATTGCAGTTATCTCAAGGGATCACAATTTTTTTACAAGTCGCCTTTTTGGCAATTTATTGGCCGATTTGAAAAATAATACGACGTAGGACAAGTTCAATACATATAGTTTTACCGTGCAAGGTTGCATATGCCTAGGATAAATAGTTTCAGAGAACTGGCGTGGAAAGCACCCAAGTCTTACATTGCAGTTATCTCAAGAGATCACAATTTTTGACAAGTCGCCATTTTGGCAATTTTTGGCCGATTTAAAAAATAACACAACATTGCACAATTAAATATATATATTTTTACTGTGCAGGGTTGCATATGCCTAGGTTAAATAGTTTCGGAGAACTGGTGTGGAAAGCACCCAAGTGTTACATTGCAGTTATCTGAAGAGATCACAATTTTTGACAAGTCACCATTTTGGCAATTTTTGGCCGATTTGAAAAATAACACGACGTTGCACAACTTCAATATATATATATATATTTTCACTGTGCAAGGTTGCATATACCTAGAGTAAATAGCTTCGGAGAACTGGCGTGGAAACAAAACAGCGGATGGACGGACAGTAGGCCTGTAGACCCCCGGAAAAATGTTTTCTCCAGATTTATCCTTGTTTTGCTGGATGTGGAGGACCACATGGCCTGCCAGTACCGTGTTAATGTAGCGTGCTGCGGTTTGGTTTCGGTCAATCCTTACATTCTTTTGGACCGTCTGGAGAAAAAAAGACAGTCTCGGAAAACCGAGACACCTTTCCGTGGACAGTTTCTCGGTTTCTCGAGAACTTTTTTGTCTCGGAACCCTACTTCCGGATACGGTTATATAAATCACGTGACTTAATGGCGGACATGTAAACAAAAACACATTTTGTTTGATATTGTTACAAATTCAGAACGTTTAATGACATGTCCGAGCTGCAAATCATTGGAATTAATATAAATGGTGTTGCTAAACATTTTCTGTGGCAAATTAGTTGCCTGGAAAGTTTAGACTCAAGAACAATAGATTGAGGTTCAGCTTGTATGACCATAGTGAGGGCCGAATAGGTAGGAGCCTAACCGTATATTTTAATCAAGTTGTGGGCTAAGTATTTCGGAAATTTATATACAAAGATTAATTGTGTATCTTTAAGCGTGTTTTTAAAGCCAAACAAGCTCAAAATAGACAGATTTCACTTTAAAGTTTCTCTATTTTCCGAGACGCGTTCTCGTGGACACCATCTCTGACCCGTTTCTAGTCTGTTTGGAGAGTGCATTATTTTTTTTCTGAGACGCCCAAAAGAATGCAGGGAATAACAATTAGCTGAGACTTCCACCCAAATTTAATCGCTCCCCAGACCATAACCGACCCACCTCCAAATCGATCAACTTGAGCAACACAAGATCTGGCGTAACGCTCATCATTTCGCCGATAAACGCGTGCTCTACCGTCGTCTCTGTACAATAAAAACCTGGACTCATCGAAAAAGATCACTTATCGCCAGTTGCGGTTTGGCCACTGAGCGCCACTGTGATTACGCGACCTCTCCCGTCTTAACCGGCGTCTTCGTGTGTACAGTACCACGCCTCGATAAGGTCTGCCAACACGTATCCCGTGTTCCGTCAAACTTCTGGACACTGTCATTCTGCTTATCCGGTTGTTCCGTCTGTCTGCTGTTACTGTCGCCGTTTGCGTCGCACTCTGGAACCTGCTGCGTAAGTGCACTAAACTGATATGGCGAACCTGCTGAGGCATCACATCCGTTACACGGGGTTGTCCGGGTCTAGGTCGATCATGGATATTCCCCGTTGCTCTATGCCTCTCGCGCAGCCGATAAACCGTTGCTCGGTGCACCCAAATCTGTTAGAGATGCCCCGTACAGAAAGTCCACTTTCCAGCATGCCTAAAACCCGGTACCTCTCGCTTTCAGAAAGCCGTGGCATTGCGTCTTCAGTTTCCACACAAAATGTTCAACGAGAAACCTTAATGCGTTCGTCTTAACTTTTTCGTAACACAAAAAATTTCGTGATCTACTGTGTGTATATTGTACACTGAAACAATATTGCTTAAGCCCCGCTATTGATCAGTACTAAAGTTTTAATGGTCGTAGCAAGGTGTGAACAGCAATAAAGGTGTAAAATAAACATCCAAACTATCATGTGGAATTTCAAAAATGAAGCTTTATTATCCCTCGCCGTCCTGCCGGAGGCGAGGGTTATAGAAACGCAAATGTGTCCGTCCGTCCGTATGTCTGTCCGTCTGTCTGCCCGCCCGTCAGTCGCCAGTTTTGTTTCCAGACGATATCTCCGAAACTAGTGGGCGGATGTAGTTCATATTTGGTTTGCCTAACAAACAAGATATCTTGATGTGCCTTTTGGGGGTTTTGATCGGATCGAAACCCATCTGGATCTGTATTTGAACTTAGAATCCCAAAATCCCGATGTCAACGTGTACTTTGGTTTCCAGACGATATCTCCGAAACTAGTGACCAGATCCGGTTCATATTTGATATGCGCAACAACCAAGAAATCTGGATGTGGCTTTTGGGGGTTTTGATGGGATCGAAGCCCATTTTGATCTGTATTTGGACTTAGAATCCCAAAATCCGGATCTCAATGTGTACTTTGTTTTCTAGACGATCTCTAAATTATTTGCCGGATTCGGTTCTCATTTCGTGTGCATAACAAAAACGGGGTACGGAAAAAATGGCAACGGAAATAATGGCAACGGAAAATATGGCAAGTGGAAATAATGGCAACGGAATTTTTTTTTTTTTTAACTGCAATGTTTTTTTTTCTTTCTTTTTTTTTTTTGGTTTTTTTTATTGATTGTTTATCTTTCTTACAAATAAATGAGTAATATTTTACAATAGCATAATACCCTGAACATTTCACAATAGCGTCACGACATTTATTCAATCCACATTCATTCGAACTGCCACTATCACAGACCCTCGTTACCAAAGGCTACAACCAGTAACAAATATTGCTATCCATACCCCCTTAAAACATACACACGCACACGCACCCTTGCACACAAATGCCATTATTCATTTTGATAATATGTTACTAATCCTAAAATGTTATAGATTGTGAGCAACGTTTTGAAATAAATAATTTTCACTTTGATGAACTAACTCTGAAAATTGATTATATTTATCTGAAAATTTTTTACGAGATGGTGTTTTCTTATCAACAATAATCCGTTTATAAATTGAATGAAGGATTACCGTTAACGGTAATGGCAACGGAAAAATGGCAAAGTGAAAAAAAGGAAAAAATTGCAAATTTTGCAGGTTTCACTAAAGTTCAGCCGACCTTGACTACTCAGGGCCAAAGAAAGTCCAATCAAAACCACTTAATGCCACTTGATATCAGGGTATTTGGGGTGCAAGCAAAAATGGCAAAACGTAATCCCTGTTTGGCACCGTTAATCCTTTGGATGATCGGGTGCCAACTAACAATACATCTATTTGGGGTACATCAGGCAAAATTTATTTGCTGTGTGTACAATGCGGTTAATCTTTCGGATGTTCGGGTGTCAACGTAACAAAACATTTATTTGGGCTGCATCAGGCAAAACTTAAACCCTGTGTATACAGTATTGCTAATCCTATGGATGTTCGGGTGCCATCACAACAATACATTTATTAGGGACGTTGTCTAGAATGAGCAACATGCTCGTGATGAGGCATAAATCTGACAAATGTGATAAAATTTTTAATTTGTTATTTTGCCATTTTTTCCGTTTCTTCACTTGGCCATTTTTTTTCGTTGCCATTATTTCCACTTGCCATATTTTCCGTTGCCATTTTTTCCTACACCCATTTCCTACAACGACACTTGGTTCAGGTAATTTTCGAATTTCTTCTCTTTTGCACATCCTACGTAGTTCATTTATTTATGAACTGATATTTTATCTACTTAGTTTAAGTGTGAGGTACAGCACCCGCCTTACTAATTACACCCACCGCGGGGGATATGGCAAGTCCTGATTGTTCGCGTTACTTTTCGGAAATATTCCAAAAAAGTATGTATACTTTCTGAAGTGCATGAGTATACAACAAATAGCTTCTCAAAGTTTATTAGTCTATTTTAAAGAACAATATTTGTTCATATGGTTAGGCATTTACTACATGATATTTTAGCACAAGAGAGAGAGAGAGAGAGAGAGAGAGAGAGAGAGAGAGAGAGAGAGAGAGAGAGAGAGAGAGAGAGAGAGAGAGAGAGAAGAAACCATACACCATTCAATGATTTGAGGTTAGTTAAATGATATTGATAGTTAATTTGTTTATACAAAGCCAAGAACAAAATAAAATAATTTCGTTTGTGTGTGTGTGTGTGTGTTTTTTTCCAAATATACCCGATCAAGGTTGAAAAAATACTGTTTCAGTTTTTAGCTGCAAATACAATTAGCTTGTTTAACAACT
This sequence comes from Protula sp. h YS-2021, assembly GCA_949752745.1. Taxonomy (NCBI): domain Eukaryota; kingdom Metazoa; phylum Annelida; class Polychaeta; order Sabellida; family Serpulidae; genus Protula; species Protula sp. h YS-2021. The sequence continues at coordinate 86,189,114 of OX457024.1, read as the reverse complement.
GCTTGTATGAGACACTACTTATGTTATCAACTTATAACTTGCTATTTTGATGTTTTCGAAGTGCTTTTTTACGGAAGAATAGAGCTCTGAAGGCGCGAGTGATATATACTACTTTCGAGTTTTGTACTTTTGCCGGCCGGTGTAACAGGCTATCTTACCCCCTCTGTACAGCTCCCCCCCCCCCCCCCTCGTGGAGAGGAAGCTATTCTAGGCTAGCTCCCCCCTCCAGTATATTTACCCCTCCCCACATGTGGGTAATGTATTTTGATAATATTTGTTCATGTGAATAAATGGACTCAATTAAGCTGTATAAAGCTATCTTAAACTACTTTATTGACTAAATTCAAGTGATACCAGGTGGTGAAAAGGCTTCCAGTTTACACCAACAGTCAGGAGTAAATCTTATGCCGCAACTTAAAATTACCCGATATTTCTTATCCAGCAGTTTTAATCGCCTATTAGACGACATAAATAAAAATTAAAGCAAAAGAGATGCGGATTCGTTTCGTGGTAAACAGTCAGATTAATCTTACTAATTTTAGTTTTCACAGAGTCGGATATTACAAGAAGACTAAAGACGATTCAGCAGCAGAAAGAAAAATAAATGGAGGAAAATATGGGGAAGCTAGAATGGCTGGGGGGAGGGGGGGCGGGATGAACGGGGGATAGATAAAAAACGAAAAAAGTAGTAGGAAAACGACAGTTCTGCTGCAGTCAATCATCGTGACGTCATCAATCACGTGATCAATTAAGCCAATTAAGTCAATTAAGTCAATTAAGGTAATTAAGCCTGCTGCCACCTGTCAATCATTGTGACGTCATAATGACGTCATACTGTCTGGAAATGACGTCATCATGTCTGGAAGTGACGTCATAGCGTCTGGAGCGGAAGTGTTGTCTGGAGCGGAAGTGTTGTCTGGAGCGGAAGTGGTGTCTGGAGCGGAAGTGTTGTCTGGACCGGAAGTGTTGTCTGGAGCGGAAGTGTTGTCTGGACCGGAAGTGTTGTCTGGACCGGAAGTGCTGTCTGGACCGGAAGTGACGTCATGTCTGGAAGTGACGTCATCATGTCTGGACCGGAAGTGACGTCATAGTGTCTGTTTGTTTCTATCTGCTTCAGTTTTTTGGATGGAGCGCGCGCACGTGTTGGGATGACGTCATGATGAAGGGTAAACGTCACAGCAGAGTGTGCGTAAACGAAACGTCATTTTGTTTTCGTAATTTGAAATAACGGACTTCCGTTGAAGTGTGGAACTTATATTTGTAGCATGCCGCCATTTTAACTGTGTAAAAAGTGGAAAAAGTGGGGATAACTTTCGTTATAGTTGACCGATTTGAATGAAAATTTCACTGTTTGATTCAGTTTTATATCTAGTTTTGTTATAAAGTGGTCACAGGCTATTTACACCGGTGGCTGTATGCATTTTTGTAACATGCCGCCATTTTAACCTTGTAAAAAGTGGAAAATTGGCATAACTTCCGTTATACTTGGTTGATCTACATGAAAATTTCACTATTTGATTCAGTTTTATATCTAGTTTTGTTATAAAGTGGTTATAGGCTATTTGCGCAGCTGGCTGTATCATTTTTGTAACATGCCGCCATTTTAACTTTGTAAAAAGTGAAAAATTGAGATAACTTTCGTTATACTTGGCCGATTTACATGAAAATTTCACTGTTTGATTCAGTTTTATGTAAAGTTTTAACATTAAGTGGTTATAGGCTATTTACACCGATGGCTGTATGCATAATGTGACATGCCGCCATTTTAACTTTGTAAAAAGTGAAAAAATGAGATAACTTTCGCTATAGTTGGTCGATTTGCATGAAACTTTCACTGTTTGGTTCAGTTTTATATCTGGTTTTTGTTATAATGTAGTCATGGGCTATTTGCGCAGCTGGCTGTAGGCATAATTTGACATTCGCCATTTTAACTTTTTAAAAAGTGGAAAAGTGTAATAACTTTCGTTACGGTTAACCGATTTGAATGAAAATTTCACCATTGAATTCAGTTTGATGTCTTAGTTTTACAGTAGTTTGTGCATAGGTGGGTTATTGGAATGGCGCGCGCCCCCCACCATTCAAACATGTGTTTGAATTATTTTTTTTTACGTCAAACTATTGTTCAACAAGTTGTTTAGCAATTGTACAACAATTGTTCAACAAGCTGTTGTTCAACATGTTCAACATGTTCAACATGTTCAACATGTTCAACATGTTCAACAACATGTTGAACAAGTTGAACATGTTGAACATGTTCAACATGTTCAATATGTTCAACAACATGTTGAACATGTTCAACTTGTTTAACATGTTGTTGAACATGTTGAACATGTTGAACATGTTCAACTTGTTCAACATGTTTAACAAGTTGTTCAACAAGTTGTAGGTCAAGCAAAGAAAAAACAAGACATATGTTGAATAGGTTTATTAATACATTTAAATACACTTAAATACACTTAAATACACTTAACTACACTTAAATACACTTAAATACACTTAAATACACTTAAATACATACAGCTTAAATCTATAACAATATTATAACATTTATTGATTTACAAAGTCTTTATTATAATGTTTAGTCAAATAAGTCTATTTTTCTTCATCTGCTTCACTCTGTTCACTGGCATCCATATCACTTTCTTCGTCACTGCTTTCATCTTCCTCCTCCTCATCTAGAAGCTCTTCAAAGAATGCATCGTTTCTTCTTATAGCCGCCTTTAGTGCCTTTGAATACTCGTAATGTTTTTCATCAACAAAGTAATTAAAGTCTTCTAAAATGGTTTCATAATGTTCGTTTTGTTGTAGACGTTGGGCATATTTGAATAGTCTCATAAACAGTTGTTTAAGTCGACGCTTATAAATGGGTCGAAAGTCATCACTTGCTATTTCACGCGCATCTTCAAGCCCTTGTTCTTCATATTCTGAAACCTTTTCTTGAAATTTGGTATCATATTCATCGTAGACTTCTTGAACCATATCATACCAAACAGAGTCTGCTTCTGACTCACTTTCAGAGTCTGTTTCTGACTCACTTTCAGAGCTGTCGTCATCATCACCCTCAACACAATGTTCCATATGTTTAAACAAAGCTTCTTGACTGTTGTACAACGCACCACATTCTGTACAAGCATGTGCATTCTTTTCAGTCATGTTGACGCTTTGACTTTCCATAGAAGACTCATCTAAAGTTTCAGTGATAGGTGGTTTTACAGGATTTTCCATATCTATCTCCAATTCTTCTTCTTCTGAAGTGTGAGCATTCTTTAAGTGCCTTTTAAGACTTTGTGGCCAATTGTAAGATTTCAAACAAATGTTGCATTTATACATCCTTTCGGTTCAACATGCACTTTTCAAATGAAGAAAAAGCCTTTAAACATACCCTTATATACAACTTGTTGAACAACATGTTGAACATGTTCAACTTGTTGAACAACATGTTGAAGAACATGTTGAAGAACATGTTCAACAAGTTCAACATGTTGTTGAACATGTTGTCTACGCCTAGGGTTAGGGTTATGCCGCTTAGAGGAGTCTAACGTCATGACGTCTTTATGACGTTATCATGACATCATTATGACGTCATCACGTCATCATTATAACGTCATAATAACGTCATTCGAACAGGCGCGCGCTTTACCAAAAAAAAAACTGACTCAGCAGAATTTGTTTCTGTTTGATAGGTATGAAATACATGTCTCACTCTTCCTTTTATGTTACTTCGATGTAATCAAAATATGGTGTGTAACTTGCTCAAAAATGCCAAACTTGTTAAAATTGCTAAAATTGCTGACTCAGCAAATCGACCAACTTGTTCAACAACATGTTGAACATGTTGAACATGTTGTTGAACATGTTGAACATGTTCAACATGTTCAACATGTTCAACAACATGTTGAACATGTTCAACTTGTTTAACATGTTGTTGAACATGTTGAACATGTTGAACATGTTCAACTTGTTCAACATGTTTAACAAGTTGTTCAACAAGTTGTAGTTCAAGTAAAGAAAAAACAAGACATATGTTGAATAGGTTTATTAATACATTTAAATACACTTAAATACACTTAAATACACTTAACTACACTTAAATACACTTAAATACACTTAAATACACTTAAATACATACAGCTTAAATCTATAACAATATTATAACATTTATTGATTTACAAAGTCTTTATTATAATGTTTAGTCAAATAAGTCTATTTTTCTTCATCTGCTTCACTCTGTTCACTGGCATCCATATCACTTTCTTCGTCACTGCTTTCATCTTCCTCCTCCTCATCTAGAAGCTCTTCAAAGAATGCATCGTTTCTTCTTATAGCCGCCTTTAGTGCCTTTGAATACTCGTAATGTTTTTCATCAACAAAGTAATTAAAGTCTTCTAAAATGGTTTCATAATGTTCGTTTTGTTGTAGACGTTGGGCATATTTGAATAGTCTCATAAACAGTTGTTTAAGTCGACGCTTATAAATGGGTCGAAAGTCATCACTTGCTATTTCACGCGCATCTTCAAGCCCTTGTTCTTCATATTCTGAAACCTTTTCTTGAAATTTGGTATCATATTCATCGTAGACTTCTTGAACCATATCATACCAAACAGAGTCTGCTTCTGACTCACTTTCAGAGTCTGTTTCTGACTCACTTTCAGAGCTGTCGTCATCATCACCCTCAACACAATGTTCCATATGTTTAAACAAAGCTTCTTGACTGTTGTACAACGCACCACATTCTGTACAAGCATGTGCATTCTTTTCAGTCATGTTGACGCTTTGACTTTCCATAGAAGACTCATCTAAAGTTTCAGTGATAGGTGGTTTTACAGGGTTTTCCATATCTATCTCCAATTCTTCTTCTTCTGAAGTGTGAGCATTCTTTAAGTGCCTTTTAAGACTTTGTGGCCAATTGTAAGATTTCAAACAAATGTTGCATTTATACATCCTTTCGGTTCAACATGCACTTTTCAAATGAAGAAAAAGCCTTTAAACATACCCTTATATACAACTTGTTGAACAACATGTTGAACATGTTCAACTTGTTGAACAACATGTTGAAGAACATGTTGAAGAACATGTTCAACAAGTTCAACATGTTGTTGAACATGTTGTCTACGCCTAGGGTTAGGGTTATGCCGCTTAGAGGAGTCTAACGTCATGACGTCTTTATGACGTTATCATGACATCATTATGACGTTATCACGTCATCATTATAACGTCATAATAACGTCATTCGAACAGGCGCGCGCTTTACCAAAAAAAAAACTGACTCAGCAGAATTTGTTTCTGTTTGATAGGTATGAAATACATGTCTCACTCTTCCTTTTATGTTACTTCGATGTAATCAAAATATGGTGTGTAACTTGCTCAAAAATGCCAAACTTGTTAAAATTGCTAAAATTGCTGACTCAGCAAATCGACCAACTTGTTCAACAACATGTTGAACATGTTGAACATGTTGTTGAACATGTTGAACATGTTCAACATGTTCAACATGTTCAACAACATGTTGAACATGTTCAACTTGTTTAACATGTTGTTGAACATGTTGAACATGTTGAACATGTTCAACTTGTTGAACATGTTGTTGAACATGTTGAACATGTTGAACATGTTGAACATGTTGAACAACAGCTTGTTGAACAATTGTTGTACAATTGCTAAACAACTTGTTGAACAATAGTTTGACGTAAAAAAAAATAATTCAAACACATGTTTGAATGGTGGGGGGCGCGCGCCATTCCAATAACCCACCTATGCACAAACTACTGTAAAACTAAGACATCAAACTGAATTCAATGGTGAAATTTTCATTCAAATCGGTTAACCATAACGAAAGTTATTACACTTTTCCACTTTTTAAAAAGTTAAAATGGCGAATGTCAAATTATGCCTACAGCCAGCTGCGCAAATAGCCCATGACTACATTATAACAAAAACTAGATATAAAACTGAACCAAACAGTGAAAGTTTCATGCAAATCGACCAACTATAGCGAAAGTTATCTCATTTTTTCACTTTTTACAAAGTTAAAATGGTGGCATGTCACATTATGCATACAGCCATCGGTGTAAATAGCCTATAACCACTTAATGTTAAAACTTTACATAAAACTGAATCAAACAGTGAAATTTTCATGTAAATCGGCCAAGTATAACGAAAGTTATCTCAATTTTTCACTTTTTACAAAGTTAAAATGGCGGCATGTTACAAAAATGATACAGCCAGCTGCGCAAATAGCCTATAACCACTTTATAACAAAACTAGATATAAAACTGAATCAAATAGTGAAATTTTCATGTAGATCAACCAAGTATAACGGAAGTTATGCCAATTTTCCACTTTTTACAAGGTTAAAATGGCGGCATGTTACAAAAATGCATACAGCCACCGGTGTAAATAGCCTGTGACCACTTTATAACAAAACTAGATATAAAACTGAATCAAACAGTGAAATTTTCATTCAAATCGGTCAACTATAACGAAAGTTATCCCCACTTTTTCCACTTTTTACACAGTTAAAATGGCAACATGTTACAAATATAAGTTCCACACTTCAACGGAAGTCCGTTATTTCAAATTACGAAAACAAAATGACGTTTCGTTTACGCATACTCTGCTGTGACGTTTACCCTTCATCATGACGTCATCCCAACACGTGCGCGCGCTCCATCCAAAAAACTGAAGTAGATAGAAACAAACAGACACTATGACGTCACTTCCGGTCCAGACATGATGACGTCACTTCCAGACATGACGTCACTTCCGGTCCAGACAGCACTTCCGGTCCAGACAACACTTCCGGTCCAGACAACACTTCCGCTCCAGACAACACTTCCGGTCCAGACAACACTTCCGCTCCAGACACCACTTCCGCTCCAGACAACACTTCCGCTCCAGACAACACTTCCGCTCCAGACGCTATGACGTCACTTCCAGACATGATGACGTCATTTCCAGACAGTATGACGTCATTATGACGTCACAATGATTGACAGGTGGCAGCAGGCTTAATTACCTTAATTGACTTAATTGACTTAATTGGCTTAATTGATCACGTGATTGATGACGTCACGATGATTGACTGCAGCAGAACTGTCGTTTTCCTACTACTGAAAAAAAAAATACCGGGGGGATTTAGGCTTGTTGGGGGGGGGGGGGAGCTGAATAGGGGGCAAAAATATCAGGTGGGAGGGGTAGGGGCTGTCCAGCGGGCAAGATATACTTTTACACCGACCACTCGATTTTGTTTACTCCGATGTTTTTGACTGTGCCACTTCTTTTATATTTATATATTTATTGCTCTTGGAGTTAATGTTTTTAGCATTTTCTCATGCGCTTGTTGAATGCACGAGAAATATTTTAATTCCGTTTCACTATTCGATGTTCCCTTAAAATACAGCGCCTATTAAACGTCAGTCGTTGTGGACAGAGCCATCGCCATCATGATCAGCGTTATCATCAGTGATATCACTTTGTATCGCCGTCGTCATTCTTTTCGCCATCATCTGTGCCTCCACCTGAAGAAAATTTTCCGATTGAATCGAACTTAGATATCCCCCCTCAAACGCCGACGAGTTTTCTAACCACTTTTCATACAGATCGGGAAAGTGGTAGCCGTAAACAGTAATAATTGTAATCGTTTTATCCGTGTCCGGAAGCTGGCTTGTACAAACAGGCTTAATAGACATTACACCCAAAATACAGTTACAACCATGGTACACTTTGTCTTCGTAAGGTCTAATGATACTGGAAGATGGTCGGTACAGACAGGTTTTACTGTGCCTCTCTTTTTCCGCGTCTAGAAGGTGGTCATCACTAACAGGTTTAATGGACGGTAGGGACTGGAAGGTAGCATACCATAACGGTTTTGGTGTAATTCTTTTAAGCCTGGCCTGGAAAGCGATCGCTATAAACAATTTTAACTGGACGCCTTTTATCCGTGTCTGCAGGGTGGTCACCACAAACAGGTTTTAATCGTCTACCCCCAAACCCCGATGAATATGCGTAGGGTTCTGAACTCTGCGACAATCCTTTTACCCAAACATACTCTTACACTCGTCATCCAAAGCATAGTTGCAATCATGGCATTTTTTGTCTTGGTACGGTCTTGTCTTGCGGTTTTGGGGTAGCACCCACTTTTTTCAATGAAAGTGCTTTTTTTTTTACATGCGATGATGGGTGTGGCTATGAAAAAGAAAAACAAAACCTAAGTTCTAAGTGGCAAAACCTACGATACAATACAGCATGGTACAATTAAATATATCTCGCAAAGTCAAAGTCTATAACTGGAAGTTTCGTAATATCAAACACGTATTTTGCATACATATTTTTTTTGAAATCATATTAAATGCACATGGCATATGGCTGATACTTCATAACCCTTAGATATTTTAACTATGTATTCTATATGCAATGCCATGTTCACATTTATTAGACAATTATTGATATCAAGAATTAATTTTTGATCTCTAAAATTGATTTTTTTTCAAGAATTAATTTGTTATCTCTAAAATTCGATTTCTGATATCAAGAATTAATTTTTGCTATCTATGATTAAATTTCTAAGCGCATTCTTGATCCCAACAAATAATTCTTGAAACAATTAAATATTTAGAGATATCAAAAAATATTTATTGACATAAAACTGATCTAATGATCTCTAAAATTGATTTTTAAAGATCAAAATTTAATTTTTGACAGCAAAAATGAAATATTTGACAGCAAAATCTTATTAATTTTTTTTATTCATATCAAGAACTTATTTTAGATAACATTTGAGAATGAGACTTTTTTTAATTTATATTTTGAAATCGGGAAATGATTTTTTATCTCAAAATTCATTTTTGATATCAAAATATTTTTATATTTTATGTAAAAAAATTAAAAGATTTCAAAATATAAATTAAATAAGATTCATTCTTATGGAATGCCGTTTTAACATTTAATGCTTATCTTTGATATCAAAATATATTTAGAGATATCAATAAATCAATGTAGATCTCACTAATTTATATTTTGCTATCAATAATGGAATTTTAGATGGCAAAAATTTATTTTTGAGATCAAAAATTCAATTTTACAAACTTAAAAAATTTTAAGGGAGACACACATTTACATAAAATATAACGAATCATCAATTAAATTTTGAAGTATAGAGATCATTAATAACAAAAACATTTTTGATCTCAAGAATTGCTTCTTTATTTGTATTATAAAAAATTAAAATAAAGATTCTGTATACAAGGGCAGTCATTATTTATTTACAGATATGTGTTTCTGAATTTTTATTTAAAAAAACAGACTGATATTTTGATATCAAAAATCAATTTTTGAGATAAAAAAATCGCTTGCAGATTTCAAAATACAAATTAAAAAAGCATCAGTCTGAAATAATGATATCGGAAATAAATTCTTGATATAAATATAAAGAAAATGAATTATTGAGCTCAAAATTGATAGTTTGCTCTCAAATATTTTATTTTGCTATCAAGAATTGCTTCTTTTTTGTACAGTAAATATTTAAAGAAAGATTCTGTATACAAGGACCAGTCATTATTAATTCACAGATGTCTGTTTCTGAATTTTTTATTTAAAAAATAGACTGATATTTTGATATCAAAAATAAATTTTTGAGATAAAAAAAATCATTTTCAGAGTTCAAAATACAAATTAAAAAAGTCTCATTCTGAAATAACGATATCTGAAATAAATTATTGAGATGACTAAAAGAAAAATGGATTATTGAGCTCAAAATTGACATTTTGCTCTCAAATATTTCATTTTTGCTATCAAGAATTGAATTTTTGATCTCAAAAAATCAATTTTAGGGGAACAGGCCGAAACCCCCCCGGCCCTAACACCCCCCGTCAAATCCCCCCCGCCACCCGGCTAAAATCTCCCGGCGGCCTAAACCTCCCCCCCCCACCCGAACCCCTCCCCCCTCGCCCCGCTCTAAAAAAAGCGTAATGATAATTTGTTCTGGCACCTTTTTTCGCACTCTTACGAAACATAGCCATTTGCTAGATTTTTTTTTGCTTTACGTACATGTGATGTATTCCATGATAGTAGCATGATTTTTCACAGCAATCTGGGTCACTAATTACCCATTCAAGTGAATCACAATGGATATAAGTCACATCTACCGCAAGAGAAATTGTAATTTGTAAACTCGACTAATCTCGCTACCGTCATATGAATTGCAATTTTTAATGTGTACACACTCATCAATCGTAAGAACAATTGCAATTTCAAAACTGAGTGCTATGATCAATGGATGTATGAAGTTTCTTTTATAATGATGATCAATTCCTTCAGTTGTTCAGAAATTGAAATTTTAAACGCCGTGTGGTCTCTTCAATGGGCATTTGAAGTGTAATTAACAATGTGGATGTATTGCAATTACAAAATATAAAATAGACCTGAGAACCGGAAGGAAGGGGGTTTGACGGGGGGGGGGGGTAGGGCCGGGGGGGGGGTTTGGTCGGAGGGGTTTAGGCCTAGACTCCAATTTTCGATATCATTAAATCATTTTTGATATCAATAAATATTTCTTGACATCTCTAAATATTTATTGATATCAAAAATTATTTTTTGAGATCAAGAATACATTTAGGGATATTAAAAATACAATTACAGAGAGCAAAAATAATTCTTGATATCAAAATATGGATTTGTTGAGATCAAAAATTAATTCTTGATATCAATAAATCCCAAATAAATGTGAAAGTGGCACTCCATATAATAAATGTGAAAATGGCATAACATATATTCTGAAATAATGATATCTGAAATAAATTCTTGATATCAATAAAAGTAAATTAAATTATTGAACTCAAAATAGAGATTTTGCTTTCAAATGTTTCATTCTAGCTATCAAGAATTGAATTTTTGATCTCTAAAATCAATTTTAGAGATCATTAATTCATTTTTGATATCAATAGATATTTTTTATCCCTCTAAATATTTATTGATATCAAGAATTTTTTTGGAGATCAAGAATATATTTATGTACAGTGCATATCAAAAACATAATTAAAGATAGCAAGAATTCATTCTTGAGATAAAAAAAATCAATTGTTTTTTTGAGATCGAGAATAGATTTAGATAAATCAAAAATATAATTAAAGATAGCAAGAATTAATTCTTGATATCAAAAATCAATTATTTTAGATCACAATTTATTTCTTGATATCAAAATTCTTGAGCTCAAAAATTGCATTGTTGTTTTGATATTAATAATTCAATTTTTCATCTCCGAAATTTCATTAGCGATTCGTTAAATTTTATACAAATGTGTGTCTCAATTAAAATATTTTAACTTAGTGAAATTGATTTCATAATCTCATAAATTATTTTTTGCTTCTTAAAATTAAAATATTGACAGTAAAAAATAAAGCAATCAGATCTGCATTGATTTATTGATATCTTTAATTTTTTAGATAAAAATTAGGAAAATACCAAAGCATTTTAAAATGCCCCTTATTTTCCCCCATTTTTGGCGGATCGACAAAAAAGTAATTTCTTTCAAGAGAGAACAATCTAGGGAACACTCTTCAAAATTGGAAAGAAAATCGATCAAAGTTGGGGAGAAGCATTTTGAAAACTAAATAGAAAATTTTTTAAATGCCCCCCCTCTCCCACCCATTTAACAAATTTTTGGCGGATCGCCAATAAAATAACTTTTCGAAAGAGAACCGCTTAGTGAACATTTATGAAATAGTTCATGGCTAAATTTGGGACGAAAAAGCATTTCGAAAGTTGGCTAACGAAAAATGCCATCCATTTAACCAATTTTTGTCAGACCACTAAAAAGTACTTTTCACAAGAGCCCCGCCTAGTGAGCATTTATGCAAAATTTTTACAATTTTCTTTTGGACTAGCAAAGAATTAACTTTTCAAGAATGGAACCACTTTAGTGGACATTCATGCAAAATTGAAAGGTAATCCGTTAACATTGTGAAACAGGAAGCATTTCGAAAATAGGTTACCGAAAAATTATAAATGCCATCCATTTGAACAATTTTGGGCTGGTCGCAAAAAAAGTAATTTTTCAAGAGAAGTTCGATCGAAATTGTGGTGAAGAAGCCTTTTGAAATATGGCTACCAATAAAATAAAAAATGTCACCCCTTCCGCCCGTTTGGTAAGCTTTTAATGGATCGTCAAAAAAGTAATTTTTCAAGAGAGACCATCCCAATAAATATTTGTGCGAGATTTAAAGACAATCCGATCAAACCTGTCAGAGAAGAAGCATTTGAAATAGTGCTAAGGAAAAAAAATTATATGCCCCCCCCCCAATTTGGCCATTTTTTTGCAGATTGCCCCAAAACGTAATTTTTCAAGACAGGATACCTAGAGAACAAAAGGAATCCGAACAAAACTAGTGGATAAAAAGAATTTTCAGTAGAAGTTTACATACGTACATACCTACGACATGTACATACATTTTTCAAAATACTAAGAAGAAAAGACATGCGTAGAGGCGTAGCAATATATGGTAACTTCTTTTGCTGCGAACAGAGATTTTCTGTATCTCTTTCTCAATGGTAATATTTGAGATTTCACAACCAGTTGCATTCAAGACTTCAAGGTTTAAACTCTTGACAAAAAAATCAAACCAATATTTTCCAACCGCTCCCTCCAAGAATCCAATCCCTTCCCCTCGGGGTGTGGCTTACCTGCTTCCCCAGGACAGCTAGGACAACACTGCCCGAGTCCGGCGAATGCATTGTCGCATTCAACTGGTGGACATGTTTTTGTAACGCATTCCATCTGCCCGTCAACACAAGCACACACAAAGCAAGGTTCATCTTGGTAAGGTTGTAGCTCCTCACCGCTCGCATATTGTTCACCATTGTATGTGCATGCTGAAAATTATTTTAAACAACTGAGCTAAAATATTTTTATTCGAATTTTTAAAAAGAGATAAAAATTGTCTTTTCCCAAAACGAGGTCGCAAACCATGACAACACTGTTGTGACATTTGAGCATCATTAGTCACAATCGGGTCTAGAAGTTGTGTTATGTCCGAAAACAGCGCCATGCGATTTACCTAGAAAACGCGGTCTGTTATAGTGTTTCAGAATATCGAATACAACTGTGGTACAATTAAGGCTGAAAAAATCAAAATAATACATAAATACGCATGAAAAAGGCATATTCTTATCAAGAAAAAAAAACAATATGTTATTTTCAAATTTAAAGTTCAAGAGTTACACTTTTTTGTTCCATTTCGTGATGTTGCGAGAAATGAAAAAAGTTTGCGATTCGAAGTCGGAGACATTTTTGAAAACCCTTCAAGTTTCCAGACATAAAAATCACGCGTCCAGTGTTTAGCTAAAAATAAAAGGCTTGAACTGAAAATATTAACTAAGTGTGACAGAAAGGTTGAATAGGATGTTGTGGGAAAACCCAAAACAGTGGAAGTCCCCAGGAATATCTGGAGTTTATAAAATATGAGGAAAGAATTCAGCAGCCAAACCTTCAGATCGTTTAAACAGGTTTTTATCAATCGACATAGCGTCGTTAAGCACCGTAACATACTGAGTAAAAGTAGGGAAAATGATGACTTTATCGCTGGCAGGTTATCCTGGTTGCTTTCTTATGAATGAAACTGTCGGTTTTTCATTGGTGTTTATCGCCTTTGTGTAATGCGTGGAGTAACGTACCAACAGCTACGCACGTTTGTAAACCTTAATTAACTAGACAGAATTCTGCTACATAGCGGAATTGGCCCATTTGCAGAAACCGTTAAAGAAAATATTCGTATTAAATTATAACCAAAAACCTGGAAGTCACGCAGTACCCTATCTTAATCGGTGTTTTGATCAAAAGGGCTCAAAATAAACCCAAAATCTCTCTATCTCTAATCGATCCGAGATAATAGTCAACTTCCGGTTTTTGACCTTGACCGTGATCCAGAAGGTCAAGGTCACCGAGGTACCTCTTGTGTAACGCTGTTTAGGCCAAAAGGGTCGAAAATGAGCTCAAAATAGCTTTAGCTTTAACCGTGTTCGAGATAATAGTCAACTTCCGATTTTTTTTACCTTGATCGTGACCGAGAAGGTCAAGGTCACCGAGGTACCTTTTATGTAACGTTGTTTAGGCCCAAAGGATCGAAGATGAGCTCAACATCGTTCTATCTCTAGCCGTTTTCGAGATAATAGTCAACTTTCGGTTTTTGACCTTGGCCGTGACCCAGAAGGTCAAGGCCACCGAGGTACACCCTATGTAACGTTGTTTAGACCCAAAGGGTCGAAAATGAGCTCAAAATCTCTCTATCTCTAACCATTTTGGAGATAAACTGACCTATCGTTAAAGGCACGTGAGGTCACGTGACCTTTGACCTTGACCCTCAAGTTCAAGATTAAGATTGAAAGTTTACCCCCTACTGAGTATGTTTTATGTATTCAACCTGGGATTTAGGCACCTTTGTGACTACTTTTCGTGATTGATAGGCTTTCAAAAAATATTTTTATCTCACTTTAACCTTGATCTCTGAGGTTCAAGGTAAAAATATTTTGCGGATTTCACGACAACTCATTACCCTCTATGTTTCTGCCAAATACCGTCTTTCTACGACAAACCCTACAGGATGAGTTTTCTGGAAACGACTTTGAGGTAAAAAATACTTTGACCTCAATTTGACCTTCAAGGTCAAGGTCAAGGTAAAAAAATTTCGGATTTCACGAACCTCGTCACCCTCTATCTCTGTGCCAAATTTCATCGTCCTATGTCAAATAGCGTATGAGGAGTGTGGAAGTCAAAGTCTTTGGAATATAAGAGCGCATAAAATGTGGTAAGGTGTTTTATGTTAATTCGTGGATTTAAATTCATTGAAGTTTATTGACATTGAGCAAATTGCGCACAAGATTATATGATCGATTATGTATATGTGCTTAAGATGTGTTTGCCAATATTTCTCTATTGCTTTAAAATGTAAGGTCGGTTAATTGATTATTAATTATTATTAAATGTTGGTTTGTACCAGATAAAAATATTAAACTATGTCTGTAAAATGATAATTATTTTGAATTCCACGGGAATTATATTTTGAGATTGAAACGTAATTGAACTTGTTTTAGGATTTATTATTTTCTCCCAGTTAATCGTTGCGTCTTTACGTGATTATGGTATCACATCAGTGAAGCGCGCGTATTACACATAGTGCAATAAAGATATATAAATTCAAAAAGACTTTGGCTTCCACATTTATTAGCACATTTTTGATATCACATTTAATATGGATACGGTCGACAAACCGACAACCCGGTCCGAGTCGAAGCGAATCCAAAATGAGCAACATGCTCAAACCTTTGATTGGTTGACAAAACTGTCAGGAGAAATAAATAAATACGCATGAAAAAGGTATATTCTTATCAAGACAAAAAACAATATGTTATTTTCAAATTTAAAGTTCAAGAGTTACACTTTTCTGTTCCATTTCGTGATGTTGCGAGAAATGAAAAAAAGTTTGCGATTCGATGTCGGAGATATTTTTGAAAACCCTTCAATTTTCCAGACATAAAAATCACGCGTCCAGTGTTTAGCTAAAAATAAAAGGCTTGAACTGAAAATCTTAACTAAGTGTGACAGAAAGGTTGAATAGGATGGTGTGGGAAAACCCAAAACAGTGGAAGTCCCCAGGAATATCTGGAGTTTATAAAATATGAGGAAAGAATTCAGCAGCCAAACCTTCAGATCGTTTAAACAGGTTTTTATCAATCGACATAGCGTCGTTAAGCACCGTAACATACTGAGTAAAAGTAGGGAAAATGATGACTTTATCGCGGGCAGGTTATCCTGGTTGCTTTCTTATGAATGAAACTGTCGGTTTTTCATTGGTGTTTATCGCCTTTGTGTAATGCGTGGAGTAACGTACCAACAGCTACGCACGTTTGTAAACCTTAATTAACTAGACAGAATTCTGCTACATAGCGGAATTGGCCCATTTGCAGAAACCGTTAAAGAAAATATTCGTATTAAATTATAACCAAAAACCTGGAAGTCACGCAGTACCCTATCTTAATCGGTGTTTTGATCAAAAGGGCTCAAAATAAACCCAAAATCTCTCTATCTCTAATCGATCCGAGATAATAGTCAACTTCCGGTTTTTGACCTTGACCGTGATCCAGAAGGTCAAGGTCACCGAGGTACCTCTTGTGTAACGCTGTTTAGGCCAAAAGGGTCGAAAATGAGCTCAAAATAGCTTTAGCTTTAACCGTGTTCGAGATAATAGTCAACTTCCGATTTTTTTTACCTTGATCGTGACCGAGAAGGTCAAGGTCACCGAGGTACCTTTTATGTAACGTTGTTTAGGCCCAAAGGATCGAAGATGAGCTCAACATCGTTCTATCTCTAGCCGTTTTCGAGATAATAGTCAACTTTCGGTTTTTGACCTTGGCCGTGACCCAGAAGGTCAAGGCCACCGAGGTACACCCTATGTAACGTTGTTTAGACCCAAAGGGTCGAAAATGAGCTCAAAATCTCTCTATCTCTAACCATTTTGGAGATAAACTGACCTATCGTTAAAGGCACGTGAGGTCACGTGACCTTTGACCTTGACCCTCAAGTTCAAGATTAAGATTGAAAGTTTACCCCCTACTGAGTATGTTTTATGTATTCAACCTGGGATTTAGGCACCTTTGTGACTACTTTTCGTGATTGATAGGCTTTCAAAAAATATTTTTATCTCACTTTAACCTTGACCTCTGAGGTTCAAGGTAAAAATATTTTGCGGATTTCACGACAACTCATTACCCTCTATGTTTCTGCCAAATACCGTCTTTCTACGACAAACCCTACAGGATGAGTTTTCTGGAAACCACTTTGAGGTAAAAAATACTTTGACCTCAATTTGACCTTCAAGGTCAAGGTCAAGGTAAAAAAATTTCGGATTTCACGAACCTCGTCACCCTCTATCTCTGTGCCAAATTTCATCGTCCTGTGTCAAATAGCGTATGAGGAGTGTGGAAGTCAAAGTCTTTGGAATATAAGAGCGCATAAAATGTGGTAAGGTGTTTTATGTTAATACATGGATTTAAATTCATTGAAGTTTATTGACATTGAGCAAATTGCGCACAAGATTATATGATCGATTATGTATATGTACTTAAGATGTGTTTGCCAATATTTCTCTATTGTTTTAAAATGTAAGGTCGGTTAATTGATTATTAATTATTATTAAATGTTGGTTTGTACTAGATAAAAATATTAAACTATGTCTGTAAAATGATAATTATTTTGAATTCCACGGGAATTATATTTTGAGATTGAAACGTAATTGAACTTGTTTTAGGATTTATTATTTTTTCCAAGTTAATCGTTGCGTCTTTACGTGATTATGGAATCACATCAGTGAAGCGCGCGTATTACACATAGTGCAATAAAGATATATAAATTCCAAAAGACTTTTGCTTCCACATTTATTAGCACATTTTTGATATCACATTTAATATGGATACGGTCGACAAACCGACAGCCCGGTCCGAGTCGAAGCGAATCCAAAATGAGCAACATGCTCAAACCTTTGATTGGTTGACAAAACTGTCAGGAGAAATTGATGTCCTTATGCCCAAAAAGGACAATGAAAGGTTTCGCTTGAAATACAAGGATTGGTTGGAGAAGTACGGCAACTTCCTTGACCAATGCGAAGCCAGAGTTAGCCACACAACTAATGGCATCACTGAAAAAGAAGAAACAAGGCTGGAATTACATCGAAACTTTCTGCTTGAGGTCAAATCACGGGTAGAAACATGGTTCGGCGAAGTTTCGTCCAGTCAAGCAGATGAAAGGATTTGCACCCAAAGTTCGCGGAAGTCGCAAACCTCCTCACTATTGAGGGAACGTCAGCGATGCGAAGAACTCAGGGCCGAGGTGGAAGCTATGAAAAACGGCAAGAATTAGAAGACCAGGAGCGAGATCTGTATGGCAGGCGCGAACAGCTCGAAATTGACCTCAGACGGAAAAGAGAAGAACTGGAGCTGAAGCCGCGATCAGTGAGCACGATAGCGCTAGTGTCAGGTCAGTGTCTACCCGTCGTTCTCGAGTCGTTGATGACAAACGTTACGAAAGTAACTGTGTTACCGACGTTGACAATATTACGAAATTGCTTAGAAAACCAACGCTCGACGTAGAGGAATTTAATGGCGATGCGTTGAAATATGTACGTTTTGTACGTCAGTTTAACAGTACACTTCCGGCGAAGCTAAAAGTATCGTTTCGGGCTTCGCTCATTTGAACGCGTCGGATGCATATGAAACAGCGACGCGCGAGCTAGACGAACGTTACGGTGATCGACAAGTTATCGCTCACGCTTACGTCAAACGAGCGTTAAATTGGCCGTCAATACGTGCAAATGATGGCAAGGCACTAGACCGCTATGCAGTGTTCCCCCGAGGACTCAACAGCGCTATCAAAGATGTCCGAGAGGTCCGAATATTGGAATATCCGGAAAACATGAAACGCCTTGTGGCAAAACTACCTCAGTTTCTACAGGATCGGTGGTGCAGATAAATTCATCGCTTCAAAGGTCACCACGAAATCAGTTTCACAGATCTTGTGACATTTGTGAAATCCGAAGCAAAGATTATGAATGACCCGACATATGGAAGAAGCGCAATCAGTGACGTGACGTCATCAACCACACCAAAAAAAGCACACCGGATCTTTCGCCACTTCAAGGGACAATAAACAGACCAAAAGCAAGTCTGACAAGTCAGGGTCAGGCAAGCCTACGAGCAAAGGTTGTGTATATTGTTCAGTCGAGACACATGGGTTATCCGAGTGCGAAAGGTTAAGTAGTTTGTTACCTAATGACAGAGCACTGTTTGTTAAATCAAAAGGTTTATGTTATGGCTGTTTGAAGTTTGGTCATTTGAGCAAATCTTGTGAAAACAGGTGTGTTTGTAAAAAATGTCTATCCAACATCGCTTCATAGAGAAGACAAAATTAATGATAAAAACGTTGAACAGAAAACGGATGCTCCAGTAAATCAGTTATGTAGCTCTACGGGGGTCGGTAGTGAAGAATGTGCTATGGCCATTATACCCATTGAGTTGAAGGTTAAGAACAGTTTCAAAGCTGTTAAAACATACGCCTTCCTAGATTCAGGAAGCAGTGTTAGCTTTTGTACACAAAGGTTAACGGAAGAGTTGGGTGTGGGTGGTAAAAGGTTGAAAACGACCATAAACACTATGGGCAAGCCATTCACAATGGTGACTAACGAAACTAAGGGATTAACGGTTAGTGATCTGGAAGGCAAAATACGATAGAAATGCCAAAGGTTTACACTGAGGATAGCATACCTGTTTCGCACTGTTATTTTACTATGGATGAGTGACATATCACAATGGCCGTATTTGACAGATGTGCATTTACCTGAAATAGAGACAGATATCGGTCTTTTGATCGATGTCGATGCACCATGAGTCTTTACTCCAATAGAAACTTCGGCTGGTCCGATAGACTGTCCCTCAGCCACAAGGTCACCTTTAGGGTGGATCGTATGGAACATAAGGCGTAATTGCCAGGTCAAAGCCTTCGCTATGGTAAATAAAACGTCTATGATAGCTCTGAAGGAAGTTGGAGATTTTAAGGCTTTAGATAGGTTAGTCAGAGATTCAATCAATTTTGAGTTTCCCGAGCATATCGTAGACGATAAAAAAGAAAATTCACAAGAGGACAAGACCTTTCTCCGAAAGGTAGAAACTTGAATGAAAACAGTAGGAAATCAATATGAGGTAGGATTGCCATTTAGGGACGAGTTCATCGTACTCCCCAACAATCGTAACCAAGCCGTTCAAAGATTGAAAACTTTGGCAAGAAAAATGGGAAAAAATCCAGTGTTTTGGCAGGACTATACACTGCGGAAGTAGTTCCGAATAGTGCATTAAAGAGACATGATGGGAAGGTCTGGGACATACCTCAACATGGCGTGTATAATCCAAACACACCGGAGAAAATGAGTTGTCTTTGATTGTGCGGCGAAGTACGAGGGACTATCACCGAACCAGAATCTCCTTCAGGGCCCAAATTTAACCAATAATCTGGTTGGGGTACTGCTGCGTTTCAGACAGGAACATAACGCAATAATGGGAGACACAGAGGCAATGTTTCACCAAGTCAGGGTTCGAAAAGAGGAAAAGGATTGCTTGAGGTTTTTATGGTGGCAGGATGGGGACCTAGATAGCGAAAAAAGAATATATAGACTGTGTGTCCATTTATTTGGGGCCACTTCTTCCCCAGCTGTGCAATCTCTGCCCTTAGATCTAGTGCTCTAGACAACAGAGATAGATTCGACAAGGAAACAATAAATACGGTTATGCGTCATTTCTACGTCGATGATTGTCTAAAATCGGTTCCAAGTGAAAGTGACGCAATTTCACTTGTTTTTAGCTTCTCACAATTGTGCGAGTTAGGATAGATTTCGTTTGACCAAGTGGAAAAGCAATAGCTGGACAGTGTTAGCAGCTATCCCCGAATCAGATCGAACCAAGACCGTTAAGGACATAGACATGAAATCAGAAACTCTCCCAACTGAGAGAGCTCTAGGTGTCGTATGGTGCACAGAATCGGATTGTTTTAAGTTTCGTATAAAACTACAAGACAAGCCTTTCACAAGAAGGGGTGTACTCTCAGTCACGAGTTCAATCTTTGATCCTTTGGGCGTAGCTTCCCCCTTTTGTACTGCCTGCTCGAAAATTGCTTGAGGAATCACAAAGGTGAAAAAATGGTTAGTGGAGCTCCCAAAAATTTCTGAATTTTGCATACCCAGGTGCTTTAAGCAAAGTGAAGGCACTTGCTCAGAATTTCAACTTCATACATTTTCTGGTGCTACCGAGGACGGCTATGGCGTAGCATCATACCTAAGGCTTAATAAACAAGGCAGGGTAGTGTGCTCTCTTGTTATGGCGAAATCAAGAGTAGCGCCATTAAAGAAAATTACAATTCCCAGGTTAGAGCTTACTGCAGAATCTGTTGCAGTTCCAATCGCAAGAATGATCGAAAGAGAATTGGAATTCATGTTGAAACTGTATTTTTGGACGGAGAGTGAATCAGTGTTCAAATACATTGCAAATGATAGTTCTCGATTCTACACCTTTGTAGCAAATCGGGTGTACATTATTAGAGAAGGTAGTGACATCGGGCAATGGAGCAACATCAGCTCAGCTTTGAACCCGGCCGATTATGCTTCTCATGGCTTGTCTCCAGGCGAATTACATAAGTGCAAACGATGGTATTCAGGGCCCGAATTTTCGGGGCAGCCGCAGTTCGACTGGCCAGGGACAAAAGACTTACACAAGGCCATCGATACGGATGATCCTGAGGTTAAGGCTTCTGTCAACACTGAAACAAAAAAGTCTTGATGTAGTGCTAAGTAGATTCTCGAATTGGAAAAGGCCACGAAAGGTTTTTGGGTAGATTGTCAAATTTGTTTCAAATATAAGATTTTTGGCTTTAACACGCAAACAATTGCAAGGGTCAAGGAAAACTCAAGACGAAGTTGAATTGAAAATTGCGAATTTAAGGTCCACTGAATCCTTCAAACCCCTGGAACTGATCGTCAGTGATATTGAAAAAGCGGAAAGGTGTATTTTCAAGGGTGTTCAAAGTATACACTTGCCAGACGAGATGAAGTCTCTTCACGCAGGCAAAGGTATAAGGAAATCTAGTTCCATTTTTGAAATTTGATCCAATCATCCATGACGAACTTTTGTGTGTAGGAGGACGTCTAAGAAATTCTGACTTTGACTTTAACGAAAGATATCCCATTCCTTGCCAAGGAAGTCCGAGGTTTGTGCTCTACTCATGCAATATGCTCACAAGTCTGTGGGTCACATGAGTCGCAATGCAATGGTCGCATTTCCTTGACAAAGGTATTGGCTAATAGGTGCAAATACTTTAGCAAAAAACGTTGTTCCAAAGTGCGTAATTTGTCAAAAATATCAAGGAAAACGTTAGAACAAAAGCTGGCAGATCTGCCGATTAATCGTTTGACACCGGATCAACCTTCGTTCACAAACACAGGTATACATTACTTCGGTCCAATAGAAGTAAAGAGAGGTAGGGCAACAGTGAAAAGATATCGAGTTATATTCACTTGTCTATCATCAAGAGCAGTGCACTTAGAGTTGGCTGTGTCTCTGGACATGGATTCCTGTATCAATGCCATAAGACGTTTCATGGCTAGAAGATCGGTGGTGAAACGACTAATGTCAGATAATGGTACAAATTTGGTTGGGGCACGACGAGAACTAAAAGACGAAATAGAAAAATGGAATGAAGCTCAAATCAACGACACCCTGCTACAACAAGGTGTCGAATGGAAAATGAATCCGTCAGCTGCATCCCGCTTTTGTGGAATTTGGGAGAGACTAGTCAGAATCGTGAGAGAACTTATGTATTCCATCATGAAAGAGCAGACCATACATCTAAATGATGATGGTCTCAATACATTATTTTGTGAGATCGAGAACATATTAAACAACAGACCATTGACTGAAATTTCAGACAACCCAAATTATTTAAGGTTTCTTATACCGAACCATTTACTCATGCTATGCCCACAGACCAAATTTGCTCCCGGAATCTTTAATCAAAATGATAACTACGCCCGCCGCAGATGGCGTCAAATACAATATCTAGCAGATATATTTTGGAAAAGATGGAAAAAGGAGTACCTTGCTCTTCTCCAAACAAAGAAAAAAGAGAAGAAAAAAGGAAAAAAGGGCAGAAACTTCGAGAAAAACTACAAACTTATACCTATTTTCAAACGAAGTTTGCAAGTGGGAATGACACGAACTCTCTTGGCCTCGGTTTTGAAACCAAATTTTTGACGTAGCTGTCATTCTCAGGTAAATTGTCTCTTTGTTTGTCTTTACAAAAATTCAAATACATCAAATAAAATGTCCAAAAAAAGGGAAAGCAAGAAAAATTCAGCATTTCCAGGGGTAAACACCTTGTCTGGACTTAAACTTTTTGAAAAATGGTGGTAATTGTTTCTTCTAATTTTTTAGGCTTTTTTTAAAATGTCCATCTGTTCTATTTAACCTCTTTTTAGTGGAGAATTTCATTGCTTTAACCCACATTCCTATCACTTTTAAGACTAAATACCCTTCCTCCTCCCCCAAAGTCCCACTCTCCCCGGGAACTTACTACACCTCGATCTCAAAACTTCCAAGTTCCTCCAGATTGCTATAATTTTCACACAGTATTTTGAAAAAGGACCCTTTGTTTTTCTGGAGTGATTTTAAAAACAGCAGAAATAACTGGGCTGTGTCCCTTGAACCAATGTTATCCTGGCTCCAAAAAAGTAGTTGAGCCAAGGGATAGGAGGGCACTCCCGTACAGATACGTTACCATACATACCCATGACTTTTTAAAACGACTAATTATTGCACAGTGATACGCTTTAAAGAATACCCCAGTTTTTTTAACCAAACGTGAAGTGCAGTTCTGAAAGAACCCCTTACGCACCGAGGACGAATGAAAATTACCACCTTTTTTAACGAAATTGCAGCTCCGCTCGGACTGCGTCTGGCCTCAAAATACCTTTCTCCGCGGTTTTTTTTGGTTTGTTTTGACACGCACGATAACACATGTAACACCAAGTGCCCCCCCAACCAGGAGAGTTAAAGAAATTGCTAAAATATTAAATGTTACTGAATTTCCCAGTCCATATCTGTTTCCAGCACGAGGCTAGCTTTTTTCTTTTTTTTTCATTTTTAGTAGTAGGGAAACGAAAGTTCTGGATCACATATGACGTCATAATGACGTCATAATGACGTCATTAAGTCAAGTAGTGTAGAAACGACACTTTGAAAACAGGAAGTGACGTCATAATGACGTCATCAAGTCTAGTAGTGCGGAAACGAGAGTTCTGGAACAGGAAGTGACGTCATAATGACGTCATAGGGTGTTCCAGAACTTGCATGGCATTTCTGTACCAGTTTTTGGATAAGGCGCGCGCCTCCCCCGTTTGATTCAGTTTTATATCTAGTTTTGACTTTAAGTGATCACAGGCTATTTGCGTAGGTAGCTGTATGCATAATTTTTACATGTCGCCATTTTAACTTTAAAAAAAGTGAAAAAGTGAGATAACTTTCGCTATGGTTGACCGATTTGAATGAAAATTTTACTGTGTGATTCAGTTTTATATCTTGTTTTGACATAAAGTGATCGTAAGCTATTTGCACAGCTAGCTGTATGCATAATTGTTTCACCTTAAAATTTCAATTTTAAAAAAGTGAAAAAGTGAGATAACTTCCGTTATGGTTAATCGATTTGAATGAAAATTTCGCCGTTTGATTAAGTTTTATGTCTAGTTTACAGTGATTATAGAGTAGGTGGCTGTAAGCACTTTGTGGAGCACACCCATTCAAAGATGTGTTCGAATGGCAAGCACGCTCCGCCCATTCAAGCATGTGTTCGAATGACAAGCCTCACCCATTCAAAGACGGTGTTCGAATGGCAAGCCAATTCAAACATGTGTTCGAATTATTTTTTTTTTTGGAACATATTACGCCATAGTATTGTTCAACAAGTTCTTTTTCAACAAGTTGTTTAACAATTGTGCAACAAGTTGTTGTACAACAATTGTTCAACAAGCTGTTGTTCAACATGGTTTGGTTGTAATTTGGTTGTGATCGGCCGCAAGCAACGTCTTAGCAATGTCTTTGACACAACTTTAAAAATACGTTGGATAAATAACCTTTTTAGACGTTGCTTTTGGTCGTAACAACTAACGCAATTTCCTCCAGCGGCTAATCAACGTACTTGCTTCAACTTTGAATAAATACCCGAAACTCGACGTTGTATAGGCGCAGGAGTCACTACCAAAAACAACCTCGTCGTGTTATCGCTCAACGGAAATGGTAGCCATGACAGGTCACTTCCACTAAAACGAGGACGTAAGATATGAGAAGTTCAAGAGACCGCAAGTTTCATTCCGGCCTATTTTTGAAAAATGTTCATGGAAACCGACTTCAATATATCCTGCATGACTGAATGGTGAAAGGTTTGGGAAATGTTCATTTACAGCTAGTCACAATATTATCACAATATTGGAAGAAACTGTCAATGTCTGCGTTATATTTCAAATCCATAATTTGAACTCATCGAACTCGTCGAATCCATCGAATTTCAATTCCACAGTTGCAATTCTAAAGGCTGGAGGGGAGGTGAATGGGGTTGGGGGGGGGGGGGGACTCAGATAGATGATGACGGTTCTTGTGTGTGTGTGTGTGTGTGTGTGTGTGTGTGTGTGTTTCACAATCGCGGCTGCTCACCTGCTGCGTTCTGACATGGCATGGATTCGCATTCATCCGCAGCAACCTCACATGAGGAGCCTGTGTTTTACACAAAGTATTATACTATGACTGGTTCACAATAATTAGAATTATTGAATCAGCAATAGATATTGTAATAATTGTACCAATAAAAAGACAACTGGTGTAAGTCCACTGTATTCCACTGATTTATACGTGATAGCCTTTTACACCTTTCAACATTTTTCTTATTTCATACTATTACTTTTAAGAGTTTGGGAAGGCAGAAATGACCCGCAAATGGCAAAACATAGTGAAACATTGTCTGAGAATGTCACAAACCATGCCTTTAAAATGGAAATTAAACTATGATACAGAACACCTGCAAGATAAAACAGCTAACGACAGTCAGGCATAAAATGCAAAAACAGTTTGAACTAGACCGTTTTCGCTATCGAGCAGCGAAAATTACACTTTGGGTCACAAAAAATGCAATTCTGAAAATTAACTCTAAAAATGCAGAACTCATCGTGAATGAGGCGCTCACGCTCACCCAGATACCTCTTACATATAGTCTAGTAGGTCCAAAAAGTCGAAAATAAGTTCAAAGTCGCTCTATCTGTAACCGTTTTCGAGATAGTGGTCAACTTCCGGTTTTTGACATTGACCATGATCGATGAGGTCAAGTGCCGAGGTACCGATTATATAACGTTTTCAGGCCTAAAGAGTCGAAAATAAGGTCAAAATTGCTCTATCTCTAACCGCTTTCGAGATAATCGTTCTCACTGTCAGAGAGTGCTCCACAACTAACCTCTCAGCTTGAATGAATATTCAGGATCAAAAGTAATCTTTTATTGACTTATATTTATGCAAAAACTAGAACCTCATTTCGCTAGCGAAATGTTAAACATTTGACAAAAATTAAAACGCAAAAAATACTTCCTTCAGTGGTTTATTTCTTGAATAATATATTGCAAACAACACAGTTTGAATACGTCTTATAAGCCGTGTAGTGTTTGGTTTTTGTTGGCTTAAGGTTTTATTGACTGAGCAGGCATACGCCGTGTTATCTATTTAAGCAGTGAGAGCTCGTACAAAGCTGAGCAACTGTGTGTTCTGTGATGTACGTTAAATGCTCTACATTTACTTGCAAAAATACACTCTTTCATATGGCGTTTTAACAAAAAAAAACAAAAAAACAAAAAAAAAACAAAAAAAAAAAAAAAACAAAAAACAAAAAAAAAAAAAAAAAAAAAAACGAAATCGAAGACGAAAATAACAAGTGACATGTACACGTTCAGATCAAGCTCTTCAGATCAAGTCCCAGGTTTCATGGTCCTAGGGCCCATAGTGTCAGAGAAGAAGAAGACACAAAAAGTTGGAAAACTGTCAAGAAGAAAAAAAAAAGGGACGAACGGCCGCTAGCATAAATTCTTGTAACCCTTGCAAGCCAAAGGCTTGTCAAGTGTTAATAATACTGATATTATTTTACAGACATTATATTTTCTACTTTTTTTCTACTGCTAAGTAAGACAGGTTTTACCTGTGAACCCAGGTGGGCACTGGCACCGGAAGTCATTGAAAAGATCCACACACTGCCCGCCGTTCATACAGTTCGACTCTTCACAATTGTCAATTTTCACCAAGCAATTACTGGCCACGTCCTCCCATTCTGAGCAAGAAAAACACAGTAACCGATCCATGTATTGGGTCACAAAGCAATAATAATCCCCGAACCCCTCCTCAAGATTTTTTTGAAACTGCAAATAAATCACAGTTTTGGCAACAAAAAAACCCTGATCGATCTCGATTAAACCGCATCTCTCGCGATGTCCTATATTTTGGTCGGTAAGTCTGGACGATTAAAGGAAAATAAGAAAAAAAAAACAGACCCACATACTGACAAAAATGCTCTGAATTCAAGTAAATTGACAAAAGTGACCAAGCCCAATAACAATTTCTGTAAAATTGAATTGGAAATGCAATAAAACGATAAAGTTTAAAAAGCAAAATAGAACGGATCGCCGAGAAATTGCCAGTATAAATTGTGATAAAACATATCTAAAACTTTTTAACTATCAATTTACTATTGAAAAAACATTTTAAGTTATAATCCAAGAGAGAGAGAGAGAGAGAGAGAGAGAGAGAGAGAGAGAGAGAGAGAGAGAGAGAGAGAGCAGGAGTGCTTAGTCCGTTAGCATTTAAAGGCTAGGATTTTAACTTCTGAAAATTGCTGCATGTAATGGGTATACATGCGGCTGATAGATTAACCTTCTAGACAATATTTTTGGCCTGTCTTCAAATCACAGCCGTAATGACCCACACCGTCCTCGTTCTTCGGCTGGCAGTACACGGAGCAGTCGTCTCCGTACGAGTTGACGTCACAGAACACCTGCAGCTCAATGGTCATTCTACACAAAGAAGGGACTCGTATCATCATTTTGAATTAGTTGAGGTAAATGGGAAGCACATCAATTACCAATAGCAAATTGTAGTGATCTCATAAAGGTGCGATGGCGATGGACAGTCACTCAGACCTTTAATATTCAGGCATCCGTTTTTATCTAAATCCTTCTAACTCCGTTTATATTGAAGTGACAATCTAAACGAAAAAACAAAAGTTGGGAAAACTTGTTGCCTTTCATGTCACGTAGCTAGCCGAACGTGTGACTTGTTTGCACCTTTCATATCACGCAGCTAGCCGAACGAGTGACTTGTTTGCGCCTTTCATATCACGCAGCTAGCCGAACGAGTGACTTGTTTGCGCCTTTCATATCACGCAGCTAGCCGAACGAGTGATTTGTTTGCGCCTTTCATATCACGCAGCTAGCCGAACGAGTGACTTGTTTGCGCCTTTCATATCACGCAGCTAGCCGAACGTGTGACTTGTTTGCGCCTTTCATATCACGCAGCTAGCCGAACGAGTGATTTGTTTGCGCCTTTCATATCACGCAGCTAGCCGAACGAGTGACTTGTTTGCAGAACATTTGCACTGAAAGGTGTTCTCACACAAAGAACTCTTTTTTATGGAATGCCGTTTTCACATTTATTAGGGAATAATTGATATCAAGAATTAATTTTTGATCTCAAAAATTGAATTTTTGATATCAAGAATTAATTTTTTTGATCTAAAAAAATCCATATTTTGATATCAAGAACTAATTTTTGCTATCTGTAATTGTATTTTTGATATCTCTAAATGTATTGTTGATCTCAAAAAATAATTTTTGATATCAATAAATATTTACAGATATCAAGAATTATTTATTGATATCAAAAATGACTTAATGATATCTAAAATTGATTTTTTGAGATCAAAAATTCAATTCTTGATAGCAAAAATGAAATATTTGATAGCAAGATATCAATTTTGAGCTCACTAATTGATTTTCTATATATTGATATCATGAATTTATTTCAGATATCATTATTTCAGACTGATACTTTTTTAATTTGTATTTTGAAATCTGTAAACGATTTTTGATCTCAAAAACTGATTCTTGATATCAAAATATCAGTTTATTTTTTTAAATAAAAAATTTAGAAACACGCATCTGTAAATAAATAATGGCTGTCCTTGTATACAGAATCTTTATTTTAATTTTTTCTGTACAAAAAAGAAGCAATTCTTGAGATCAAAAATTGTGTTGTTATTATTGATCTCAATAATTCAAATTTTCATCTCCAAAATTTAATTGACGATTCGTTATATTTTATGTGAATGTGTGTCTCCTTTAAGATTTTTTAGGTTTGTAAATTTAATTTTTTGATCTCAAAAATAAATTTTTGCCATCTAAAATTCAACTAATGATAGCAAAATATAAATTAATGAGATCTACATTGATTTATTGATATCTCTAAATATATTTTGATATTAAAAATAAGCATTAAATGTTAAAACGGCATTCCATACTTTTTACACTTGGGGATTTTTAATCCCCTATTTTATTGAATTCGCACGATTCGGTAAAGTGTTTCCGTATGATTCCTTTTTTTCCGCCAAAACCTTGTCCCGCAAACTCCTCTGAGACGGCTAGGGCTAGGACGACCAAATTTGGCAGAGGCATAATGTATCATGTCCAGTTGCTCCACTCAATTTTTAAAGAAATTCATTAACATTTTATATGCAAAAAGTGGACATTGAAATTTTGACACTGAAACCTATTGTAAGGCAGGTAAACGCTGTGGTTAATCAGTTAGGGCACATGGTATGATATCCACATAGTCATACTGCCCCAACTATCCACAATGAGAGAGATTAAAGTATGTGTATGATGTTCACTGCAGCTATCATCTATTTGCTAAAGAGTATATATATATATATATATATATATGTATATATATATATATATATATATATATATATATATATATATATATATATATATATATATATGTTACCGGCAATTTGTGTTACCGGCAATTTGTGAAATTGAATGTTTAATTCTTGTACATGAAACTATTGCTTTACAACTGCCTATGAAATGTAGCAATAAATAGAAAAAAACATCAAAACTTCTTCAACATCTCTTATAAAACATGTTTCAGGCAATTTGTGAACTGACTGATCCCTAATTTCAGGCAATTCACGAACTGCCTGAAAATTTTAGTCAATTCACGAATTGCCTGACCCCTACAGGCAGTTCACGAATTACCTGAAAATTTCAGGCAATTCACGAATTGCCTGAATACACAAATTGCCGGTAACATATATATATATATATATATATATATATATATATATATATATATATATATATATATATATATATATATATATATATATATATATATATATCTGTGTGTGTGTGTATGTTCTCTGCACCGTGTAATCTGCGGGTAGTTGTGACCTACCGTCCACCCCAATCCTCTGCATTACATTTTATCTCGCATTTCCACTCCCACCCAGAAGAAACGTGTCTGGGCGGTGCTCCCATCATCATAAAACGGGACATAAATGTGCGCATCGACGATCAAAAAAAACAGTCTCTCAAGAAAATATCGGGAATCGTTACAAGAGTTCGGTCTAGAACAACATGTAAAAGAACCCACTCCTGTTGAAGATCATATTCTTGACCACATTATCTCATGGAAATCGGACGCTATATTTCCGGATAATGTTTCAATAGACGATCTGATATCTGAGCATCACACGGTTTCATTTACTGGTAATGTCGAAATGTTACTATCCCACCCGTTTCACATCGGCAGTTTCGGAAAATTGATGTATCTGCTCTAATAATGACATCAAAGATTCAGAACTTTGTCTAAATTTCGGTAAAATGAACTTGGATAAACTTATTGAACAGTATGATGGCACGCTTCGTAGCCTAATAGAAAAGCATGTTCCCCTCCGCACAAAGAGTGTACATCAAAAACACAGAGAGCCTTTGTACAGTGATGTCACACAGGCCGAACTCTAACTAGCAAGGCAGTTAGAAAGAAAGTGGAGGAAAAGCAAAAACGAATGTGACAGGCTGAATTACATTAAGCAGCGAGATTAGTACAAAAACACTTTACGCCAGTCAAAAACACAATTCTTCCAAAACCTTATCCTGGATGATAAGAAAAAACTGTTTTCAACCATCAACAAAGTAATGCACCAAAAACAAGCTAATCCTATGCCTGAATACAGCTCCCCATCTACTTTAGGAAACGATTTTAAAGACTATTTTAGAGAAAAAAAATCACAAACATTCAAAAACGCTTCCATAAAGATGAGATCCAGAATGCTTTTGAATATGATGCAGACATAGCGGATAGCGACATACTTTTGGATAAAGTTCACTTTCTGAGTAAAGAAGAAGAAGAAAAATAATTGTTAAGTCAAGAATGACATCATACGAGCTAGATCCTATGCCTACATTACTTTTGAAACAGTGTCTAGATGTATTGTTACCAATATTGACAAGGATAGTAAACTTATCTATGACGACTGGGAAAGTTCCGGCTATCTTGAAACAAGCAATCATTCGACCGCTATTAAAGAGGTAATCCCTCTCTGCTGACCTCAAGATTTGTAGACCGGTATCTAATCTATCATTTCTCTCAAAAGTAATCGAAAGCACAGGTAATCAGATGCTTCGACATCTCTGCGAGGACCTTCAGTCAGTTTACAGGAAGTGTCACAGCACCGAAAATGCCCTTTTAAAGGTATTTAACGACATATATCAGGCTCTCAACCAAGGAGATGGGATATATTTGGCATTGTTGGACTCATCTGCCACACTCGACACGGTCAACCACCACATCCTTATCCAACGCCTACACAGAACAATGAAGATAAACGGCCAAGCCCCAGAGTGGTTTAAGTCATACTTTAGCGATCGGACTGCTAAAGGGTGTGCCAACGGGCACTATTGCGAAGTGGATAATCTCACATGCTCCGTGTCACAAGGTTCAAAATTGGACCCTCGCCTCTATGGTGATTACGTCCAGCCACTTGGTTATCTGATGAGGTTTCTGCTACTACTTTTCCACATGTATGCGGACGATTCGCAGTTGATGAAACGCCTCCAATCCAGCTCTGTTGATAGTCAGGAATGGAATTGACGCCAATGCCAAGTGGATGACCAGTAACAAACTAAAACTGAATCAGGATAAAACCGAGTTTATGGTGATTTCCAGCAAATACAACGCGCAAAAGATAACCAAAGATTCCCTTAATCTCAGTACGAAAGTCATGGGAAACTTCTCCAAACTTAGGAATTTTGGAGTCATTATGGATAATCACATGCAAAAGGAAGAACATTTCAACCATATAAGAAAATCAGCTTTTTACTACATGAACTGGATTAGAAAAATACGTCCATATTTATCACAGGAATTAAGCCGCTAAATCTGTCGTACATGATCTCGTTATATCCAAGATCGATTACTGCAACAACCTTTTCGCAAATTTGCCGGATAAACTCTTATGCCGCTTGCAGCACATACAAAACTGCGCGGCACGTTTGATCACCGGTACACCAAAATGCGAGCACATTACTCCATCCTTGGTTTCGTTACATTGGCTACTTGTTCGCAGACGAATAAATTTCAAAGTGTTACTACTAGCATTCAATGCACTTAGCGGACAGTGCCCTAAATATGTTCAGGACATGCTGGTTCCCTATGAACCTTCGAGATCAGTGAGACCAAGAGGATATAAACCGCTGCAGCTCCCTAGAACGGAAACAAAGTATAGTGAACGGGCTTTTGCCTATGGAGCTCGTCACTCTGAAATGCACTTCCGGACATGATTAAATCGGCAAATAATGTCAGTCAGCTCAAAAAGTTACTTAAAACGTATTATTTTCAAATGGAATATTCTGATTTATTGTGACTACGCGCTCAGCGGCATAGCTAAATGGGCGCTATATAAATGCCGATGATGATGATGATGATGATGATGATGATGACGATGATGATGATGATCATGATGATGGTGATGATGATGATGATGATGATGATGATATATATATATATATATATATATATATATATATATATATATATTGCTTTTTTTTGTAGTTTTTAACATTTTTAGTTTACGCTATTTGGAGTAGGAAGATGAAATTTGGCTCACAGATAGGAGATGATGATACGTCGTGAAATCCGCAACTTTTTTACCTTGGCCTTCAAGGTTGAGGTCAAAGTATTTTTTACCTCAAAGTGGTTTCCAAAAAACTCTTCATGCAAGATTTGACGTGATGCACAAGACAACATTTGGCAGAGGTACAGGGAGCAAGAGTCCTTGGAAATCCGCCATTTTTATCTTGACCTCCAAGAAGTACCACGGTGTCCTTGATTTCTTGGGTCATGGTCAATGTCAAAACCGAAAGGAACCATTATCTCAAATCTGGTTACAGACAGAGTTATTCTGAACTTATTTTCGACCTTTTGGGCCTAAAAGACTTATGACCATTACTTAAAAAATGGTTAGATATGGAGCGATCTTGAGCTTATTTTAGTCCCTTTGGTCTAAAAGGCGTTATGTTGGAGGTACTTTGATGACTTTGACATTCTCCTTTATGGTTATTTGAAGAGTTAATAATCATATTTTGCCCCCCTCCTCTCAAGTGTAATTTTCGCTACTCGGTAGCGAAAACGATCTGGTTATGCTTGCTTCCTTAAACAAGACAAAATTTTAGTGAAGTAAAATTCTAAAGTATGAAAAAGTCTCAAGTCTGTTGTGTGTATAAATCGAGTTTTCGAGAAGATATGTTGTCGGCAGTAGTGACGTCTCCTCTTCCCTGCAATACCCACCCTTCACCTCTCTTCCTTCACCTCAGTCCGTCCGTCCTTCGGTCCGTCCCTACCTCCGTCTTTCCCTCTCCTTCTCCCTCCCCTCCCCTTTAGAGGAAAAGGCTTATGTGTAAAATCCCTACATAAAATTTGGATATAAAAGTGCAGCCCTCATCCAGTCGCACCTTAGCTACATTTCCAAGAGATCTTTATAAACATGTACTCACTTTGCAGGCCTGTGATTTCGAGTACCAGACAGCTCTACATGCGTGCCTGACGCTTGCGCCTTGCTTCTAGCCGGAACGGGTTGAGCCTTGTAGTCAAAGAAATCTAAAGGGTCGTCGAAAGCTGCGTCCTCATCTTCGACGTCTACTTTAAACCGTATTCCCTGTGGATGTACCATGTATATTAGTGATGTGCAGTCAGAACATTCTGTTGTATTTGGATTATTGTCTGTTTATGGGATGTGGAACAGACATCTGTACGTCTTCAGGGACACCATGTGTATATTCTTTGCCACACACATAAGAAATTACCGTAAGAAATATGCCCGAATTTTACCAATTCAACATCGTACTAACCAGAGTACATTGTGCCGGAGGGTGAGGCAGGGGGAGGGACTTGGTAGCATTTGTTATACCATGTGTGACCATAAAACCAGCCAAAAGAGAATAATTCTGACGCCAGACGCGGCCCATGCAAAATGTCAGTTTTGTTATTACAAGAATTAATTTACTTTTAGTACGTTGCGTTTCCCAACAAAAGCTGAGTTCTTTTCGAACTGCCCATAAGGTTCAATGTGGGTTTCTATCTAGTTTAGGAATCTAGGCCCTTTCCCCCGGCCCTTTTCCCCCCGGCCCTTCCCCCCTGTTACTTTCCCCCTGGCCTCCCCCCCTAAAAAAAATTTCAGGAATCATTTATAAGAAAAGAAATGATGTTACATGAAACAAATTTGTATTTACTTATTCGAACTTGAATACAATTTGTAACAGATTTTGGCACCTTTACACCTATCATACACTTTAACCATATGTGCATGTTCAGAACCTATCTGAGCGCTTTAACTTCACCAATACACAGAGTCCACCATCAAATAATGTTCACGTCTTACAGTTTCAGGTTATATGCAATACCGCGCAGAAAGTCTATGACATGCCGATTGTTGTAGTCTTGCACTATTGTTGCAATTCTTCTTTCGCATTGGGTGTACTTGCGTCGGCGAGGTTCGACGGCGTGTCCGGCCATCAGCTGAGTCATGACGACATCATTCAGTGCGTGGTCTTTCCGCAGCATGTCAATGAATCACCATAGGTTAGGGTGGTACGCGGATAGAGCGGCCAGCATTTTGCGGTACCAACCTTCTATGTGGCTTCGTCAATGGCTCCCATATTCCAAACTTGGTGGGCAAAAGTTGGATCTCTCCTATTTCGACGACACGATCTACCAATGTAGTGGTCTTCGAAATAATCCAGAATTAGTTCGACCTCTTCTGGTAACTCCCCTTGCAAGAATTCGAAGGCCTGGGCTACCTTGTCGATGGGTACAAAGGCTAAGGCAGAAATCATACGCACGCTTGTGGAGAATTCATTGTCGTTGCAGAATCGTTCTTGTAGACCTTCGGATTGCACCTTACGATAACTATTCAGCGACAAATGGTAGAAGCATCCTTTCACATTGGCCTCAGGGTAGGTTGATACTATGGCTTGCATTGGGGCCAGTTCAAAGTCCATTATCACTGAACTGGGACTCGCATCAGGAGCCAAGCGCTTAATTTGTTCGAAAAGCCGTTTGTAGGTTTCTCGCCGCTTGTTAGGGAGTAGCGCGTATACACAAGGTATTATCCTTTCCGCTGTGAGAATGTGTATCGTATTATCCTTCCCTCGTTTTGTCTTAATGAACTCCATATTGATTTGATAAAGAGTGTCATTTCTTACCTGTTTTTATACAGAACGTACCTAACTGCTCCTGTTCCTTCTTAATTCCTTTCTTAATTCTGTCATTGCAATTAATGCAATATACATTAATCCATCTATGATATTAAGTGGATCTCATGATACCGTAACTACTCAGTGCAATAATTGATCAAATGTGCAATCGTGAAGGTCTAACGTAATTCTTTACTGGAATTAAATCATAAAAACGCTTTCATCAATTTCATCAATAAATCTCTTAAAATTTGAATCACCATTTTGAACAGTTCATTCAATAATCTTTCATCAATTTCATCAATACATGACTTAAGCAGTAGGTAGGAAACGCCGGTTCCAGCTCACTTTGTGACGTCATACTGTCTGGAAGTGACGTCATCATGTCTGGACCGGAAGTGTTGTCTGGAGCGGAAGTGTTGTCTGGAGCGGAAGTGTTGTCTGGACCGGAAGTGCTGTCTGGAGCGGAAGTCATGATAAGCGTTAGGATAAGCGCGACCATCCATGACGTGATAATGAGGTCATGATGACGTCATACTGTCTGGAGCGAAAGTCTGGAGCGAAAGTCTGGAGCGAAAGTTGCTTGATAGTGTTGGCCGAGTCAATCATCATGAAGCCAACGAACTCCACCTGTCAATCAGTGTAACCATGGCAACAGACCCTAAAAAGCTACGACCCCCCCCCCCCTCGAAATTGTGATTTTTGCATATTTATCCGTTTCAGACGATTCTGAACATTTTTCATTTTTTGGGTCCACCGACCCCCCCCCCCCCCCTCGAAATTGTGATTTTTGCATATTTATCCGTTTCAGACGATTCTGAACATTTTTCATTTTTTTTGGGTCAACTCCCCCCCCCCCCCCTCGAAATTGTGATTTTTGCATATTTATCCGTTTCAGACGATTCTGAACATTTTTCATTTTTTGGGTCGACCGACCCCCCCCCCCTCGAAATTGTGATTTTTGCATATTTATCCGTTTCAGACGATTCTGAACATTTTTCCTTCTTGGGTCGACCGACCCCCCCCCCCTCGAAATTGTGATTTTTGCATATTTATCCGTTTCAGACGATTCTGAACATTTTTCATTTTTTGGGTCGACCCCCCCCCCTCGAAATTGTGATTTTTGCATATTTATCCGTTTCAGACGATTCTGAACATTTTTCTTTTTTTTTTGGGTCAACCCTCCCCCCCCCTTCGAAATTGTGATTTTTGCATATTTATCCGTTTCAGACGATTCTGAACATTTTTCATTTTTTGGGTCGACCACCACCCCCCCCTCGAAATTGTGATTTTGGCATATTTATCCGTTTCAGACGATTCTGAACATTTTTCATTTTTTTGGGTCAACCCCCCCCCCCCCTAGGCGAGCAACATTCTGTCAAGTCAGCTTCAGTTCCATCAGAGGGGTATATAAGGGATGAGCATACAGCAGTGACAGTCATTTCGGTGAGTGGAGCAAGGAAGCAATTGAATCACATCAGATCCGGGGATGGCATCCAGTGACAACTATTTCGGTAAGTGTTTATTGAATCTTTATAAATAAAAAGTTAACTTTGTAAACAAACTTTGTAAACAAACTTTAGTTATTTACATAATTGAAACTTTGTAAACAAACTTTGTAAACAAACTGTGTAAACAAACTTTATAAATAAAATTTGTAAACAAACTTTGTAAACAAACTTTATAAACAAACTTTGTAAACAAACTTTGTAAACAAACTTTATAAACAAAATTTGTAAACAAACTTTATAAACAAAATTTGTAAACAAACTTTATAAACAAACTTTATAAATATAATTTGTAAACAAACTTTATAAACATAATTTGTAAACAAACTTTGTAAACAAACTTTGTAAACAAACTTTATAAACAAAATTTGTAAACAAACTTTATAAACAAAATTTGTAAGCAAACTTTATAAACAAACTTGACTTATTTACATAATTGAAAATTTGTAAACAAACTTTGTAAACAAACTTTGTAAACAAACTTTGTAAACAAACTTTGGTTATTTGCTTAATTGAAACTTTGTAAAACAATACTTTTCATTATGCTTGGTCGATTTATATGAAAATTTCACCATTTGATTCAGTTTTATGTAAAGTTTTGTTATAAAGTAGTCATAGGCTATTTGCGCAGCTGGCTGTATGCATTTTTACCGCCATTTTAACTTAAAATTGTGATAACTTTCGTTATAACTTTCGTTATAGTTGACTGAAAATTTCACCATTACAGTGCTTCTTCGCGGATGAATACCATTTGGCAGACCATTTAACTTCACCGCTAGATGTCTCTACTGTGCAGCAGTACAACTGTACAACTGTAAGTGAGATATTCATATACACAAGTAAAATTCTGCTGAGTCAGCATTTTTGAACAAGTTACACACCATATTTTGATTACATGGAAGTAGCATAAAAGCATGAGTGAAACATGTCAACTAGTCAACTAGTGATACATTCTGCTGAGTTAACACACCATTGAAGTGGTATAAAAGGAAGAGTGAAACGTATATTTTACTTCATTTCAGTTCTAGCAGTTGAAGAAACAACAACGATGGCAACAGTCTACTGTCATGATTGTGATGTGACATTTCCATCTCTGGAAGTGTTCGTGACACATAGATGTAAACCAGCTAGGTTGAAACGTGCTCGTGAAGAGCTTGTTGAGCAGATTGAAGTCAAGAGACGAAAGACCTTACAAGATGATGTTGAAAGACCTGATCCAGTCCTCTGCGGTGAATGTATTAAAATATTTCCATCTTTGGATGCATTTGAGACGCATGCATGTGCTGAGATGGAAAATGTGTCTCATGAAGAACAAAGAAAGAAAGAGACAGGACAAGTAGGCAGAGGCAGAAGAGTAAGTCTTGGTGAAAACGCACAGGAAAGACGGTTTGAGCCTGAAGATGGATCGGATTTGCTACTCGAAATGCGACAACAAGAGAATAGAATCAAGAGACATTTGTTCGAAACGTTAAACCGTGGCATGAAATGGTACATTGTGGTACATGCACGCTTCAAGAAAATGACACCAAATGTTGAAGGCGTGATGGTAGAACAGGTGGATAATGCCTTCATCAGTAGTCCAACGTATGCAGCATACAATCCAGCAGATATTGAGAAGGACTTGCCAGAAGCCTATAAAGAATTGTTTACCAGGTTTGATGAACATGAGCGACAAGGTTCTGGTTGGGTGTTGGATAACATATTATTCATTGAAGTGCATACAGCTACGTCAGCGCCACTGGAAGCGAGCAGTTTTATCCCACTACCGAAGAAAGTAAAGAATACAGGAGGTGTGTTAAACATTCAGAATAAAGACAACAAATGTTTCTTATGGTCTGTATTGGCTCACCTTCACCCTTCAACAAACAACCCATACCGTGTGCATCAATACAAGCTATTTGAGAACGAATTGAAGGTGGAAGGCATGACATTTCCAACACCGATTACAGACATTCCAAAGTTTGAAAAGGAGAATGATGTATCCATTAACGTGTTTGGATATGAACATGATGTCGTTGTTCCCATACAACTCAGTCGAAACACCAGTGCGAGAGAAATCAACTTACTTTTGATTAGCAATGACAAGACAAGGCATTACTGTCTCATCAAGAATTTCAGCAGACTGATGGCTTATCGATCAAACCATCAGCATGCAGCATTTTATTGTTTCAACTGTCTTCACGGATTTATGCGACAAGAGCTTTTAGATGAGCATCGTGAAGTGTGTGGCAAGCATGGAGCACAACGTTTATCATTTCCCAAGGAACCCTTCATCAAGTTCAAGAATGTAGCCAAACAACAGCGAGCGCCGTTTGTCATTTATGCAGACTTTGAATGTTTCACGAAAAAGCATGAAGGAGACAAGTATCAGCATCATCGTCCAAACAGCTTTGCCTATGTGGTTGTGAGCCAGTATGATACACGTGCACCAGTCATGTATCGAGGAGACAATGCTGTGAAAGTCTTTTTAGACCATATGGTGAATGAGCGTGATCGTATTGTACATGGTTTACAACAGAAAAAGAAAATGGTGATGACTCATGAAGATGAAGAGCATTATAAGAACGCCACAGATTGCTACATTTGTCATGAGCCTCTAGGAGCAGATCATGTGAGAGATCATGACCATATCAATGGCAAATACCGTGGAGCTGCACATAGTCAATGAAATTTGCAATTTCGATTTCGAAAAGATCAGCAGGATGTTGAAGATTCTTTCATCATTCCTGTGTTTTTCCACAATTTACGAGGCTATGACAGCCATTTGATCATGGAAGAAATTGGAAAGTTCAAAGATGAAAGGATTACAGTCATTCCCAACACCGTTGAGAAATATATTGCATTCACCATGAGCAATCTGAAATTTACAGACAGCTTTCAGTTCATGAGTACTTCTCTACAGAAGCTGGTCTCCAACCTGGCGGCAGAAGGGAAAGACAACTTTTATCACATGATGTCACACATTCACGATAGTGACCAACAAGATTTACTGTTGAGAAAGGGAGTGTACCCTTATGATTACGTGGATGAGCCATCCAAGTTTGCTGAAACACAACTGCCGTCCAAGGACAAGTTTTACAGTCTGCTCAGTGAAGAAGACATTAGCGATGAGGATTATGCGCATGCGCAGAAGGTGTGGGAGACATTCCAGTGTACTACATTTGGCGAATACCATGACCTGTACCTGAAATCAGATGTGTTGCTGCTGGCTGACGTGTTTGAAAACTTTCGTCACGTATGTCTCAACACATATGAATTAGATCCTGCTCACTACTATACAGCACCAGGCCTGTCGTGGGATGCCATGTTGAAAGCGACAAAGGTAAAATTGGAATTGATCAACGACATTGACATGTACCAAATGGTTGAACAAGGTCTACGTGGAGGAATATCTGTCATCACACACAAGTATGCGAAAGCAAATAACCCCTACGTAGCAGATTACGATCCCTTGAAACCAAACAACTATCTGATGTACCTCGACGCAAACAACTTGTATGGCTGGGCCATGTCACAAAGCATGCCGGAAAGTGGATTTATGTGGGTGAGCGAGCCAGAATCCATTGACTTTATGGATGTGGATGAAGATGATGAGATTGGGTACATTTTAGAAGTGGATTTGGAATACCCATATGCAATCCATGATCGTCATAATTACTACCCAGTGGCTCCAGAACGGAAATGTGTGAAAGTGGGAGAATTGTCAAAACATAGTCAGAAGCTACGGAAAGATCTAAACATGAAAGGCAAACCTAGTGAAAAGCTCATTCCCAACCTGTGTGACAAGAAGAAATATGTGCTTCATTATAGAAATTTACAGCAATATGTCTCACTGGGGTTGAAAGTCACGAAGGTGCATCGTGCCATCATGTTTGCACAGAGCAAATGGTTGGCAAAATACATCTCCTTGAACACGGAAAAGAGAAAGTTGGCCAAGAACCCGTTTGAGAAAGACTTCTTCAAACTGATGAACAACTCGGTGTTTGGCAAAACCATGGAAAATGTGAGAAAGCGCATCAATGTGGAACTTGTTCACCAGGAAAAGCGGTTCAAGAAACTTGTGGCCAAACCTTCCTTCCACAAATTTAGAATTTTCAACGAAGATTTGACCGCGGTACATTTGCGCAAAGTGGATCTGCTTCTGGATAAACCCATTCAAGTTGGGTTCACCATTCTCGACCTCAGCAAGGTGCTCATGTTCCACTTTCATTACAACTACATCATGACCAAGTATCC
This sequence comes from Protula sp. h YS-2021, assembly GCA_949752745.1. Classification (NCBI taxonomy): domain Eukaryota; kingdom Metazoa; phylum Annelida; class Polychaeta; order Sabellida; family Serpulidae; genus Protula; species Protula sp. h YS-2021. The sequence continues at coordinate 86,147,956 of OX457024.1, read as the reverse complement.
CGACGCCAAGCTGTTATTCAGCGACACCGACAGTCTATGTTATGACATAGAAACGGACGATAGATACAAAGACATGCAGGAAGATGCCGACTTGTTCGACACAAGTGACTATCCGCCAGATCATTTCCTGCATTCCAACGTGAACAAGAAAGTGCTTGGGAAAATGAAAGATGAGACGGCGGGCATTCCCATTGAAGAGTTTGTTGGACTTCGGCCGAAAATGTATAGTATGATATATGGTGGGAAAGAAAAACGTACGGCTAAAGGCATCACTCGCGCGTGTCAAAGACGTATGAAACATCAGCAGTATAGAGACAGTTTGTTCAACCAAACGCAAACGATGACTACAGGACACATCATTCGAAGTCATGACCACCAGATCTTCTCGGAGAAGTTGAGGAAAGTGGCTCTCTCTCCTTTTGATGACAAGCGATATGTGATGAGTGATGGCTATTCCACTTTGGCGCATGGGCATTACAGTATATAAGGGGGAGACACTTCAACTTTAGAGTCAGTTGAAGTGTGAACACTGAAGCGTCAACATGAATCGGAAAAGATCTGCAACAACGGATATGGATACTCTTGCTGATACATTCAAAGACATGAATGTGAAAAATCCTGATACTACCATCAAGAAATTAAAAGTGGAGACGGCGACGGCGACGGCACCAACACCACAGTCGTGGGATGGAATGCTTTCTCTGGGCAATGGAAAGTATATCAAGATTATGAAACAAAGTAATGAAGGTGTGATAAACATTCGCAAATACCTCAGAGATGAGGGGACTGGAAAAAACCGTCCAACGAAAAAGGGTATCTTGCTGACAATACCTGAATGGAAAATGCTGAAGAAGCAGGTGAAAGAAGTGGATAAAAGGCTTCGCAGACAAGACGACAAGTCATAACAAGGTAGCAATCATGAATGCACTCATGTTGGACGATGGTGTTTATCTTAAAGTTAATGAGAGGAATGAAGTGATGATGGGTTCTCGGAGAAGTTCTGCTTATCGGTTTAAACCTGAAGTGTGGAAAGACTTTAAAAACATACCGCTTGAACCTGGGTTTAAACGCAGACTTGAAAATAAACTGGAAGTGGCGGTGGCTGAATATGATTCTAAGATACGTGTGACATTCTGTAGAAATCTTTTACAGGATTATCCAAAGGATTATAAGGGAGTTGTGCCAGATACACCATATGCACAGTTGATCTTCTTTGATATCAAGAACTGGCGCGCAGTCCTACGATTCCTAGAAGCGATACAACATCCGCTGTTCGACATCATCCGAGTATAAAATACATGGACGAGATGGAAGACGACTATGTGTTGGATTATGAACCCATGACATATGGATTCTCATACATGAGAAACTTATGTGATGATATTGTGCTACGACATTTTGGACAGTATCTCGTCCTATCGCTTGATGACCAATCCGTGATGAAGGATTATCTAGACAAGTTGAGAATACCCGGCTTTCTCCTAGCAGTCTCAAATGAATTAGAAGTGCGTGTGACTGAGAACGGTCTAGACGTGTTTGTACAATTTCGCCAATATGACGAGCTTACAGAACACTACGACATCATCACCCTCAGCACAGTGGAATGGAACGCGCTGTTGCAAGCATTGGATTGGGAAGAGTCTTATGCTTGAATTCAAAGAGGAAGGAATACAACTTATGCGGGGTACCAAATTCATTGAGCTGACACAGCCTATGCGGCTGATGCGGCTGATAGACTTGGAAGAAGGATATGAACTGAAACTGTCTGAGCATGTTACTGTGAAAGTGATAAAGTTTTGTGATGTGTGTTATGTGAGCTTTCATAGCATTTACAAATACGGGTATAATGTCTATGATACCTATATCAATTTAGATTCTAATGAATGGCATGCATTGATGAATGTATTGAAAAAATGACTGTGTTTGTAAATAAAAAGTTTGTAAATAGTGTAAATAAAAGTTTGTAGTTAAGAGTTTGTAGTTAAGAATTTTGTAAATAGTGTAAATAGTGTAAATAAAAGTTTGTAAATAGTGTAAATAAAAGTTTGTAGTTAAGAGTTTGTAAATAGTGTAAATAGACTTTGTAAATAGTGTTTGTAAACTTTGTAAATAGTGTTTGTAAACTTTGTAAATAGAACACAATAAACAAGACTGTTTGAAAACTTGGTTTGTTTTATTTAACAACAACAACAACTTAACTAATATAACAACAACAACTTAACTACAACTTAACTAATATAACAACAACAACATTAATAAAACAATGGTTTATAATGTCTATATACAAAGTCCTTTACAATAAAATCGCCATCCTTTCTTTTTAATATATTCACAATATCAAACATACTCTGACCTCGAGCTCTATGTAATATATAATATACACAATAAAAACCACATGACGATGATATTGGCGTTTGTAATTAGATAGAATTATACATATAGTCATTTCTTAAAAACATGTCTAAACGATCATCGAGAGGGAACAGTCCATAAGAGTCAAAATATTCCACAGGGTCTTTATCATAATACACTGCCACCCAATGTTCTCCTGGTTCATCTTGATCGTCTGTGTTGATCACATAGGCGCCGCGTTGTAAAGACGGTAACTGGTCCATGGCAAACACGCCTTGAAACAAGTCTTTGGTCATGACATCATGACTCAATATGGCATCAATCTGCTTCGTGTTCATGACTGGTAGTCGAATTGGATGCTGCGATTTGCACTGATCTCAATAATGTTGTCAAATTCAGCATAGACAATGACATTGATTGTAGGTTGCAAAGCCGTAGCAAAGTTCATTTCTAGCCGCAAATTCCCATGCTTGATCAGGGGGAAATGATCATCACCATCATAATCCGGTGTTAAGTCAAACGAAAATAAAGCATAACCTCTAGGCCAATCTTCCCGTTTTATAATGGAACTTTTCTCACCATTCAATCGATCAAACGATTTGTAAAGCGTTTCAAAAGCGTTCAGGTATTTGTTCTGTGTAATGTCAAGCTTGAGAGGTTTGGATAGAACTGGTTCACCATCCGTGTACAGTTGCATATAGTCCAGATCAAAATGTTTGAAATCATATGGATTCCTCAATACTGAACTACCAAAAGCTTCATTATGAACCAGACCAATGACAATACGATTTGGTAATTGACCCAAAAAGATGTTATCTTTCACAAAAGACTGAAATCCTGCTGGAATAGCCAAGACTTTACATTCTTTTCTAGTGATGATGATCTTGGCAGGACTTTTCATCAATGCATCTGTATGTCCTAACTGAATACCTGGACTCACCCTCACTTTGCGAATGGTTAAAAATGCCTCTTTCACTTCTACCTTATAGGTATTATCTGCAGCCATCAATACATAGTCATCTTTTTGTCTATGAAAACGCAATTTCAAACTGATGCCATTCGGAAGATAACGATCCTGCTCAAACAAATCTATCCTTAAACCACCTGCAAGCATAACATCACGGCTAAGACGAGTATGTAAATAACGATGATGTAAGCCATTATTGCCTTGCTCAGCCAAGTCACCACCGTCAGCATTGACATGAAACCCGGATACATATTGTTCATGATTAGGTCTTTTCACCTCATGACTATTCATTGACCCAGCAGTATCCTTGTACATGAGACGCATAGAGCGCTCAGAATGCAGACTTTCTTCCGAATCATGGATGAGATGAGAGATAATGCTGGTATAACCATGAGTATTGTTGCTATGCGAAACCAAACGATCATTCAGAAACAATTCAATATTAGACCATAACCCATTAAACACATCATTGATGCAAGAGACATTATCATCTGCGCCACACGCTGTTCCATCAGCCTTTAGAATGCGACATACAATATGAAGTTTGCTGTTCTTTAAATCTAGATATTCTTCTGTACTCGCAGGAATGTAGAAATCTATTGGAGCGCCTTCTCTAATGCTTGTAAGTGGTTGATAGTCAACATTATAACTTTTCTCTACAGCAGTTTGCGTTGGTGGTACGTGAAACCATTCCAATGGAGAAAGACTACATTCACACGAATGATTATGAATGAGAGACATTTTTTTTTCTTTAAAAAATATCTTTGCGATATTTTGATGTTATCCGTCTGGCTGTTTTTCGTCTTCTGGCACGTTTCGTCTGTTGCACACGCTTTTGTTCACCAAACACACGTTCTGCTACTCGGCCCGTCACATCTTTCGCGACATTCTTTGCAGCCTTCTTAAGATGTGGCGCAACGATCTTAGCCCCAGCCTTAAGTAGTGGAATAGCTTTGCGAGCCAATGATCCCAGTATTGAACCAATACCATCGCCATATTGGATTCGCGCTCCTTTGAATCCTGGTAATTCCCCGCCCACTTGACGAAGAAAATGGTTGCGATATGCCGACGGATCGTGTGTATAAGCTTTCATGTTGCTTTTGGTCGAAAATGAAGTTTACAGATCACCTTTCCAGTTTGAAATGGAACAGTATGGCCTGTGTCGTCCTTAATATTCATTTCTATCATGTCAAATTTGGATGTGTTTACAGGAACATAATGCGGTTCGCCATACGTTTTCATGATAATATCTCCATCATGGCCTTGTATGCCAACAGAGCGTAGTAACGGAACATAATAATTACCAACAACTTGTGGTTCACAAATGCTACAATACACATACAGTGTATAAAACCCCTGTTTCACATCCGCTTTATGGTCAGCTGTACATGTTTCAGTATACCATTGATCTGGGATAAATCCTAAAATCTCAGCTAATCCAGCGGAAAAGGACACTTCATAACCATAATCGAGAAATAGAAACACACGTCGTCCAATCTTATCATACTTTATTCGAATAGCTTCTGTAAGTTTCAGAGCATTAGTCGCTTCTTCATTGACTGCCTCACATAGTTCTTGTATGGTTCTATAGTACCCATAAGGAATATCGAGAGTGCTAAGAATAGGATCATCGAATAGTTCTTGTCGATACTGAATAGAGTAGTCCATGCCCTGTCTCATCGTTGTCCATGTATGTGGATATTGAATTTCAGCTAAAGCCACTTCATATTTTCCATTCAGATAGATGGTTCGAGGCATACGAATTTGATAATTCGAAGCCTTGTTGTTGGGATAATAGGTCATACTCGCATTGCTAGGCAAAGTGATGTAAAAGCTTGTCGACTCCATGATGGGAACTAAATGGTATAGGTGCGTTGACGTTGTCTATATACTTCACGATAGCGCGCGCCATTCGACCAAGTATGTAAATGATCTTTTACATCATGATGATGATCTACATGATCTATGACTTCTCCTTCACAACACGCGCTTGTACATCTTATTTTTACAGGAATAGTTGGTTTATCTTCCTGACAACAACAACATAGCTCTTTCAACCATATTAAAAATTTTCCCATCCTTCAGGAAACTATCTTTGTTGACGTTGTTTCATTTCTGTTGTAATGTCGTCACGAGTGGTCTTTTTACTAAACATTGTTTTTGGAATATTAGCATCAACAATTTCCTGGATAAATGGATGCCAACCATATGGTGGTATGGCTCGTTCTTTTCTTCTTGTCGCCACCAATGCTTCTTTCATCAAATCAACCACGTTGGAATTTGCTATAATATCGCCCGTTTTCAACACAAGTTCATTCTTCTCTGACCATGTCGTACCATATTTCTTCAGTTCGGCTAAAAGTTGTGTTATTTTTCCATGATAGATAGGTTGAAAATGACTTAAAAATAACTTTTCTGGCTTTTCAGGTGATGATGATGATGATGATGATGATGAGGGCTTTTGCTGCCTGGACTGACTTGTTCGTAAATGACGACCAAGAAGTTGAGATATTTCTATAGCCTTTTCACGTGTTCGTTTCCCACGTAAAAGTTTATTCACTTTCGTTTTGATTTCACCATCTTTTCCCTTCTTTTCTAGCAACATTTTATATTCATATTCAGGAATGAGGACCATTTTCATCGTATGTTTCATTTTAGCAGCAGTTTGGCTAACAAGGGCAATGCCAATCTAGCAATAACTCCAATGAATTCTCCTTTCTGATTAATCAACTTCTTTTTTCGTCGAAGGGATATCTTCTTATCTGCTAGAGTACGTAGCGTATGACGTTCACGTTTAAATTCCTTAAACCGTTTTGAGCTTAAGGGTAAATGTCCTTGCAATATATTCAAACAAATTTCAAACAAGCTTGTTAATTCCTCCTTTGTAGCTTGCTGTAGCAAGGATTTACGTCGTTTAGGCCCACTGCGTGCAAGCAAATGAAGAAACGGCTGGTTCGCTCGAATACGTTTAGACATCTTGACTGCGAATGGTCAAATGAGTTGGTTCTTGTTCATACACTGCTTTATCAATATATACATAATGTGTATCTTTTGGTAAAATGCCTGTACGAATACGTAGTTGATCATTTGTCTTTGGTTTTAAATCAATGAATAAATAACCATGAGGTTTGTTAGTAGCATCTTGATAGGCTTCTATGAGAAATTGAGATCTTCCAGGATACATTTGTCGTGCTAATGTACTAATTTGTTGACTGTCTCTCGGATTTTTAAACAGAATGATATAATGTGTATTCAAACTAATATTTCGCATCTCTTTCCCATGATGGAATAAATTATGCACAATAAAGACAATGCTTAGATTTTGATGACTGCTGCCAACACTAAAGAGACGTGTCATACGCTCATCACTATGACATTTGGTCATTAAGTCATCAATGATAAGTAAGTTTGGTTTCTTCGGGTTAAAACGCTCTTCAATGTCATCTGGAATGCCTTGATAAAATTCCACTCCTTTCATTCCCTTGTACAAAGGCTGATCTGCTGCATAAAGCCATAAAATGCTTTTTGGAGAGGGTTTAATCAACTTTTGTTCTAGAATTTCCTTCACCAGAGACGTTTTGCCACTGCCTGTAGGTCCAGAGACCAAACATGTAAATGGATGCTTCATTGTTGAATGTCTGTTTCTTTCACCATACTGTTAAACTTGTTTGGCCAACCTAACCACTTGACAAATAATTCTTTCACACCTCCTCGTCTTTTACGTGTTTTCAAGAGTTTTTCAATTCTATAAATAGATTCAATATCTTTGGTCACTTTCTGCAGTTCTTCTTCATAGAAATGGCCATCAATATCTTCGTCTAAAAAGTCTTTCACACGATACAAATGTATTCCTTGCTTCTTACAACGATGTGTGACAATGAAGACTTCTTGCGTCCATTTGATGTGATAATCGCGTTGAAACACATATTTCATGTGGGAAATGCGAACATGATCGCCAATGTTAAATTTGTACTTCTTCTTCTTCTTCGGTTTCAATTTCAGTTTGTCGACATACATATACTTCCACACTTTTCATTCGTTGTCTTTACGAATCTCGGCTGGAGCATATTTATTAGGAAGAGAACCATGAGGTCTATGGTTGTAATTGTAAACCAAGTCTGGAAGAATGTCTAAGTAACGGTAAGTTTGATTATGTAGAAAATACCGATACATCATTCCCTTTAGAGTACGAATGACTCTTTCAGCAAAGTTGGCTTTGGTTTCATTCTTTGTGGTATAAGCATGAATGCCTTCTTTCTTCAAAAATGCTTTAACCCATCTGTTTTTAAATTCTGTTCCTTTATCAGACCTTAGAGTTCGCGGTCTTCGTCGTGTGTCATGAAAAATCTTTTGGAAAGCTTGTATGACGCTGGTATGTGATTTATTAGGTATTGGCTGTACCCAGACATATTTGGAAAACACATCAATGACAATGAGTAAAAAGCGTATGTCATCATTATAGGGAGCTATGTTTCCCATATCAGCCAAGTCAATATCCCACATGTCATCAATGCCACGTGTAATGACACGTTGTCTTTTGAACCTGTATTTGACAGGTTGGAGTAAACTGAAAGCATCTTGATCCTGTAGCCATTTCTTCACTTGTGAATGTGTGACTGGTTGATTATGTTTTCGTAAGATGTGATACAGTTTGTAAGGACCAGCAAATGCTCCAGGCTGTCCAGGTTTGAAGTAAATATTGGTCAAGTAGTCTTTCCACGTCGACATGATGAATGAAAACCACCTTCTCAACAGAACAGCTTTTATTTTATAACTCAACCAACATCACTTAACTAACATAGTAACTTAACTAACATGTATTTATAACTAACATGTATTTATAACTAACATGTATTTATTTTACAAATCAAGTATAGATACAATGGTATGAATCACTGGAGACCATTGGTCTTCAATGAACATTTACCAATGACTGAGTTCATCCAATGTAATAGCATCTACACCATATTTCTCACAACGTTGATTTGCATTCTCTAACACTTTATCTAAATGAATGTAATATTTAGCTTCATTCCATTATGTATAAACACATGCAGTATGACAAGTATGTTCTGAACACTCTTCATGTTGACAAGCAGGACAGACTAAATAGGCAAACTTTTTTACAGCGGATAACATTTCTTCACAATAAGCTTTTTGCACAATATATTGTCTCAGTGTCATATCCGCCATTATGCAGTCTTGTGAGTCTTGAATCAATGCAGCACAAGTCTGTCAGGTTTAGCAAGTTATGCTGCTCCGGCAATGTAGCACAAGTCTGTCAAGTTCAGCAAGTTTTTTCCAGTTGCTGTTCACTTAACACACTTCTCCATGTTCACACGTCTGCACATCAAGTCTCACACAACAAGATTCTCCATGTTGACTTTGTTTCTGTTGTTTTATTCTGACATGTCGATTTCTTCCTGTAATAAAATATCTTTTAATATATTTGCTGCCTCTTCTATCATGTTCTTTCTTTGTTTACGTTGAAAACACTCACATAAAACTAAATTTGCTAGTAAGAAAAACATTGTTATCAATTCACTATGTTGTCATAAACATGTTTTAAAAGGTTTTTATATCTTTAAAGTTACCTGATAAAGCTGCTCGGTTTCCTCTTCTTCTTTACAACAATCTCTCAAATGATCCACTACGGTGAAATATACTTCAACATCAGTACGAGCAGAATAAAGTGCAGAATCAAAGTCAAAGTCAGGATCTTCTTCTATTCCAATTTTATGACATTCTCCAAGAAATCTTGAATGCAGTTCAATCACATCAAGACTATGATGTACAACATCCCAAAAAGCATCCAAATGATAAAGTTGATAGTCTTGAGTGCCACAGCAAGCAAGTTTAGCAATCATCAAGTCAATATAATCATTTTTAAAACATGCGTCCATCTTGTTTCAGTGTCTTGTGGGCTTTTACTTTGCTTCACTGACTTTAAGTACTCCATACTTGCCGCAGAAGTTGTTTGGTTCACACAACTTACAATTATACTTGTGGCAGTGGCAATGATAATCTTCCACATATCCACAAGCACCACAATACTCGCAGGTAAGTCCAAGTTGATTTTGTACGTTCATGTTCTCCAACTGAACTTCAGCCAGCCTTTTCTTGGATAGCTTTGACACCTTCATCCGACCATCCTTTCGCAGCTTGATAGGATTTATGGTATGACATTCCGTACATGGTAACAAGACTGAGTTAATGTTATCCATCTCCTGAAGCAATGTCTCCCATTCACCATCATCCATGTTGATGTACTTCGTATATCCTTGCCCGTGAAGTAGTGTTGTATGTGCAAAAGTTATATAGCGCATATCCAAGTGTGAAATGACTTCAAACCACTTCGTTTGTGTTAAGTATACTTTGAAGCCAATGGTGTATAAATTTCTAAATTTCTCACATATACACTTCCACGAACATGGTGATAAAGCAACCCAATGCCCTCCACGTTTGATTCGTAGAAATTGTCCAAATTTTCCATGCTGCACAGTAATGGTTACGTTTTCACTAATTTTAAAGCTGCTTGTCTTCTTCTCCATGGTTACACAATGATAACTTCACTACCTTTTATGTCTAACTATATACCCAAACATTTTGCAAAGTTTTGAATTCACTTCAACTCATCCATCGTGAAATCGAGTAAGTTCTGACTTCTACTTTGCTTCACAGACTTTAAGTACTCCACACTTGCCGCAGAAGTTGTTTGGTTCACACAACTTGCAATTATACTTGTGGCAGTGGCAATGATAATCTTCCACATATCCACAAGCACCGCAATAGTCGCAGGTAAGTCCAAGTTGATTTTGTACGTTCATGTTCTCCAACTGAACTTCAGTCAACCTTTTCTTGGATAGCTTTGACACCTTCATCCGACCATCCTTTTGCAGCTTGATGATCGTTTTCTTGTCATGACATTCCTCACATGGTGATAGGGCTGAGTTGATGTTGTCCATCTCCTGAAGCAGTGTCTCCCATTCACCATCATTCATGTTGATGTGATGTGTGTATTCTTTCCCTTCAAACTGTGACGTGCGCACAAAACTCACATAGCGCATATCCAAGTATGAAATGACTTCAAGCCACTTCGTTTGCGTTAAGTACAGTTTGAAGCCAATGTCGCGTAAATTTTTCAAGCTCTGGCACACAATCTTCCACAAAGATGGTGAATAAGCACACCATCTCTCTCCACGTGTGATGCGTAGAAATGGCCCATATTCTCCATGCTCCACAGTAATGGTTAAGTTAGCACTAATTTTAAAGCTGCTGCTGCGCTGCGCTGCGTTGCTTGTCTTGTTCTCCATGGCTGCAACAATGTATTGATGATCCACTCCCTCCAACTGTCTGCTGAGAAATGACTCCACTCTGCTGAGTTCACTCCCTTTTATACCCAACTGGTTGCTGAGTCAAGCTTTTCAAACTTCTTGCAAACGTTTGAATTCACTTCAACTCGTCCATGGTTGAATCGAACAAGGTCTGATACATTCGTCGTCAATGGAACATCATCATCATAAAGTAAAATGATTCTTGCAGCTACAACTAACATGAGCTCAACTGCCCAAATTGTATTCACGTTGATAAATGCTGAATCAATGTCATAAGTTAATATGATAAATGTTAAATCAATGTCATAAGTTGATAGTATATGTAGATCTTCACAGTCACGTAGAAACGAGTCGATGAAATCACTTGGAATAGTCTTTCCGACAGCTTCCCAATGCAGATGTAAATTCTTCACTTGCTGCATCCAATCCCATTCAAAAGTAGGAAGCTTTGAAAACACATAGTTAGTATAATTCACTTTGAAGACGTCGTCCATAGTCATACATCTGTCAAGAAGTAATGCTGACATTGTGAAGTCTTTTCTCGTCACACAATGTATTACTAGTTGGCTAGTTGACATGTTTCACTCATGCTTTTATACTACTTCCATGTAATCAAAATATGGTGTGTAACTTTGTTCAAAAATTGCTGACTCAGCAGAATTTTACTTATGTATATGAATGTCTCACTTACAGTTGTACTGCTGAGTTCAGAATCGTCTGAAACGGATAAATATGCTAAAATCACAATTTCGAGGGGGGGGGGAGGGGGGGGGGGGGTCGGTCGACCCAAAAAATGAAAAATGTTCAGAATCGTCTGAAACGGATAAATATGCAAAAATCACAATTTCGAGGGGGGGGGGGGGTCGTAGCTTTTTAGGGTCTGTTGCCATGGTTACACTGATTGACAGGTGGAGTTCGTTGGCTTCATGATGATTGACTCGGCCAACACTATCAAGCAACTTTCGCTCCAGACTTTCGCTCCAGACTTTCGCTCCAGACTTTCGCTCCAGACAGTATGACGTCATCATTACCTCATTATGACCTCATTATGACGTCATGGATGGTCGCGCTTATCCTAACGCTTATCATGACTTCCGCTCCAGACAGCACTTCCGGTCCAGACAACACTTCCGCTCCAGACAACACTTCCGCTCCAGACAACACTTCCGGTCCAGACATGATGACGTCACTTCCAGACAGTATGACGTCACAAAGTGAGCTGGAACCGGCGTTTCCTACCTACTTTAAGCCCTTTAGAATACCCTTTTGAACAGTTAAATCATTCAAATATCAGTTTCATGAATAGATCATATTACTCTTTGATAAAACCCTTTGAATATTACACAATAAATAATAAAATAATAGCAAACATTTCTGGGGGAAAGGGCCGGGGGGGGGGGGGAAACACCAGGGGGAAAGGGTCGCGGGGATGGAAGGGCCTGTTCCCCTAGTTTAGGCGTCTTTTTAAAATGTCATGAATACGTATGGAAGCGAAATCGTACGCGAGCGAACTCCCCGCCCCATAACTTGCGTCGTTCCGACCAACTTAATTTTTCAAGACATATTCTAATAATCATTTCAAAGGCGTGGAATGTTATAGGTTGGAAAGGTTATGATGAGTCTTTTTTTTCTATTTTAAGGCAATCGTTACGTAGGAGCTGTGCAATTATGGGTCAAAAACAAGCATTTTTAGGCCCCAATCCTTCGGATTGGGGGCCTATAGGTTTGGGGTGTCCGTCCGTCCGTCTGTCCGTCATCGCTTTATACCTCTATGAATTGGGGGGATTGGGGCCTGCTTATGTTTCACAAATACATACTTGTTCTATTTATTCCAAACGTTTCCCCAACCTGTTTTTTAGAAACATTTAAATGAATACATCTATTGTGCTATCTTTTAGAAACAAATTATGTTGCAGTTCAGTTAATAAAAGAGAAAATTTGTGGCAGTGGGATCAGTAATTTTCATTATTAAATAAGAAAACCGATTGAAAGTGCTGGTTATTCAAGTTATTCAAATTGCTTGTGTCACTGTAGAGCTAACCGTGCATTTTGCATAAAAAATTGACAGATTTCATTAAAAAATGTGGATTTGCATGAATTCAATTAACGTCGTATATTGAAGGTAAAACGCTGTATTGCACAAAATCATAATTTGAACGAAATAACAAAATCAAATGTAATCTTTGATGCAAGAAGGCGACGAAGGTTCTTGTGAAATAACATTGAAGATTTACCTCATAATTGCTGACGTGAGCAACGATTGGGTTCCGCATTCCATAGATACTGCTTCCAAATGTGACAGAGTTATTATTGTGAAACGCATCGGTCTTGTGCCGTTGATATTCACAAGAATCCACACCGTTGCTCCTAAAACGCCGACGAGTTAACCTCGAAAGCTGTCTTAAACGACAGTAAAGGAGGAGAGGGAGGAGGAGGAGGAAGAAGAAGAAGAAGAAGAAGAAGAAGAAGAAGAAGAAGAAGAAGAAGAAGAAGAAGAAGAAGAAGAAAAGGAAGAAGAAGAAGAATAAACTAAAAATCGTTTAAATATTTTAATTATTTAACTCTGAAAAGAAAATATGCTTACTTCTACTTCTACTTGAGATAAGTTCTGCCCAGAAAAGAAATGATATGATATCGCTCCCCCACTCTGAACCGAGCCAAAATTGGTGGGGAGATTATAAGAATCGGTGAAAAAACTTATATTAGTAATAGACTGGGAGGGCCATAATGGGATTTCTAAATTATACATGTTTTCGACAATTCTGCCTTAAAACTGATATTGAAACACCCAATCGCTAGCACACAGAACATATTCTTTTGTGTATGACTGCGTTGCTGTCAATAGGCCGTTTTAATTCTCTTACCTCCATTACAAAAAAAGTCATGTTAGACTGATATCCTAAGAATTAAACTCACTTACCCTGTGTATTTATCCAAGCAAAAAGTGAATTTAGGATCGCATTTGGAAATCCCAGCAGCATCGCATTTTTCACCGTCAGCTGTGCGACCCAGACTGTCAAAGTCCAGGATTTTCAGCTCCACCACCGCTTTGCCCTGATCTTCTGACACCTTGAAGTGTTGTCGTATAATTAATATAATTTAATTCTACATAATAAGTACTATTTGAGTTTAAAACTAGAACTGCGTTACGCTAGTGAAATGTTAAACACTTAACGAAAATTAAAACGCGCAAATACTTCCTTCATTTGGGTTATTTATTAAATAACATAAAGTATTTTACAACATGCACACAGTGTGTTTTACAACCATGTACGGAGCTTATGGCACAGTATGTATGCGGCTTATAATATTCTAACCACTGTCAAGAAAAAACTCACTAGGTTGATAACTTAATGCCAGCTAAATATATTAGCAAACAACACAGCTTGAATACGTCTTATAAGCCGAGTAGTGTTTGGTTTTTGTCGACTTACGGTTTGATTGACTGATCAGGCATACGCTGTTTTATACGCACACAAGCTGTGTGGTGTGGTGTTCTGTACTGCACGTTAAATGCTCCGCATTTGTTTGCAAAAAATACACTCTTTTCACATGACGTTTTAACAAAGAAAACGAAATCGAAGACGAATATATGAAGTGACATGCACACATTCAGATCAAGCTCTTTATAACTCCCAAGTTTCATGGTCCTAGGGCCCATAGTGTCAGAGAAGAAGAAGACACAAAAAATCGGAAAACTTTCAAAAAGAAAAAAAGGACGAACGACTGTTCGCACAAATTCATATAACCCTTGCAAGCCAAAGGCTTGTCAAGTGTTAATTGACAGCACAGAATACACATTTGCTTAGTGAGCTTTGTGCGAGCTCTCACTGCGTAAATAGATAACAAGGCGTATGCCTGATCAGTCAATAAAACTTTAAGTCAACAACAACCAAACACTACTCGGCTTATAAGACGTATACAAGCTGTGTTGTTTGCAATATATTATTCAGGAAATAACCCATTGGAGGAAGTATATTTGCGTTTTAATTTTTGTCAAGTGTTTAACATTTCGCTAGCGGAATGAGCTTCTAGTTTTTTAGAATCAATACTGATACCGGGTGTAGGATATTTGACCAACCGAAAATTGACCAACCGAAATTTGACCAACCGCAATTTGACCAACCTCTTAATGGAAAAGCGGACATTTGACTAACTTAATAATTGCTTATTTTTTCGACCGTATATCAATAAAACATTAGCAATCACGAATGTTCCGACAAAGGCAACATTTAAACAGTTATAACACTGCAAGTAAAGACAGACAATAGAAAAGAAATAGCAGACAAATTTGGTTTAATTTCTGGTTGAGAAATCCCGGTATTTATACTAAAACCACGTAAAAACACGTACCTGAGATGACATTAAAGCTTAGCCCAGGTCTGGGTTTGTTTGTATAACGCCTCGTATAACGCCGGATTACGGAGATTAACGGGGCACGTGGAGCTCAACCTTATGACACTCAATGACAGAGAGAGGATTAGCACAATATCTCTTTGGTGCGAATGAGGACTTCTTTGAAATTACTTTTTCTTACGAAACCTCGAACTCCTAGATTTATAAGGTTATGTATATCTGTAGCATTGAAACACCCCAGCATTGAAACACCACATCATTGTATGGGCCCATCCAATGGCTGGGCTAAATCAATACAGAGGCTATTGAAACAGCACATACAGTTTCTCCTCATAAAACACGATTATATTGCTGATGTAATTTAATACAACAGATTATTGGGATGGTGTAATGGGAGGGGCCGTTATATTTCTTTGTAAAAAAATGTAGAAAATAATGTAAATAAAAATTCGAGAAGAACATTCATCACATAACACGCGGTGGGGGGGGGGGGGGGGGGGGGTCAGCGTGATTTTTTTATAGTAAGGGTTTTCGTCTGCTCAGAACCTCAGTAAAACTAGTGGTACTGAGGTCCCGAAGTGGCACTGAACCCGACAAATTTTTGATATGAACTCCCCGCCCCCATCTTTAATTGTTTCTTAAAATCAATGCTTCTTCCGCCCCCTCCCTGCCACCCCGTTTGGCGACGCCGTCAGGGGTGGCATGGGATCTTCTATCTTCTTGTATTCCCGTCGCCCCGTCCCCACCACCCAATATGTTTATCTCAATATCTTACAGTCTTTTCCATAAAATATATATAAATACACATGTCTATTCACAAAATGTTCAAGAAAAAAAGATGCGAAATTTCTCTTTTTGGCATATATAATATATATATATATATAATATACTTATATATAGCCCCCCACCCCACCCCTCCTACGCAGCAAAGATAAATTGGGGTTTTTTTGCCTTTCCCATCGGCTTTGTAATTAAAGCCTTGAAGCGGCTTGATCAAAGCAGCAATATGAGCAGCATTGTTTTGCTTAAACCCGCCTAATATAGCATTTTGAAGCATTCAGTACCACTGGTGGTACTGAGGTCCCGAGCAGTGGGTGACCCCTCCTCAGATATTAGGTTTAATTCTGCCGGCCTTGCATGTGCTTTTTCTATGGATGGGGTATTCCTATGCAACCGTATGTAGATTTGGCACTTACTGATTCTATATGTGCTATTTCTATGGCTTACTGCTATAGGATGGGCCCATTCTACACCGATCAACCATTAAAACAGCCCTTCTTGTTCACAACACAAGGCAGTTTGTTCCCATTTTTGGGGGAGAAGAAAATATGTGCTATTCCAATAGCTAAATATGGGCTGGAACTATAGAAGCTCAAAAGAACGAAGATGGGGTAAATCAATACCTCGCTGTTATTGGATGGGCCCATTCTACAGGTGGGCTGTTTCAATACAACAATATCTAAAACTGAAAGTTGATCAAATGTCAGTTTTTCCATTAAGCGGTTGGTCAAATTGCAGTTGGTCAAATATCTGTTGGTAAAATTGTATGTACCCCACTGATACCAGCTGAGTAATAATTAGTTTATGTCAACCGTTTGATAGACTTCCCAAGCCATTTCCAGATGAGAAATCATTTGGTGTATTTACCAAAAAAAAAAAAAAAAACAAACAAAAAACAAACTAATATGTGGACCAGTTCATTGGCGGGGCAGGAGAGGGGTTGGAAGCTGGAGGGGTCTGCCTATTTAGACAACGTTTCTTACCACCCCAATGGGAGGCCACTTCTATTATATGTGTTACCGTACGTGTCAAAAAAAAAAAAAAAAAAAAAAAAAAAAAAGACAGAGAAGTGGGTAACTACCAAAAAGTGGTTCTTTCATAACTGCACTCCGGATTGCGTTAAAATTATGTCCGGCTTAGCACTCTGCTTCATGGACCGTTTCAAAAAGTCACTGACACGCATGCTAACTGGTCTAGATCCGAGGGATTCCCAAGGCAGGCAAAAGATTAAATACACACATTCAAAGTGACAAGAGGACCTGTAAAAGAACAATAATCGGGGAGAGACACTTGAATAATGTTGAAGTCATGAAAATGCAAACCAATGAATAGTGGTATTTAGATGCTGAGTTTAATGCAAACAGAGGCCGCGAGAAGACAATTCAATTCTCATTACTTTACTGGCTAAAGTATAAGATTTACTTTTAAAAATTAACGCAAATAATTCTATATATTACAAATTACAATAAGTAGAATAAATTATTATTAAAAATAATATCTATGTATGCTTACAGTAGCGGCTATGACTGCGACAAAACAGAGTGCTCTTAAAATATCCATGTCAGTCAGTTTAATTTATTTAGCCAACTTAACTCAGAAGCTTGGAAGTCCTGATGCAAAAATAAAGTGGCTTGTGATGTGCGCTTTAGGATAAAGCCGACTTAATGCAGCCAATTTTTTTATTCGCCTGGGTAAGGGCTTTGTGCGATGTGTTCGTACCAAGGACAACAGTTGACGGTTTCACATTACACAGACGGAGAAGACATGTAAGCAGCAATTTTCTAACATTAAAAAATTAATTTTCAACATTAAAAATTTTGTTTGCGTGAAAAAATAATGGTTTCATAAAAGTCGACGTCACGGTTATTTTTGATATCTTAGATATCATAAGATTTAACTTTCAATATCTAAAATTTTATTTTATGTATAAAAATGTTTATATTTTATTAGTTAAAGACTGCATACAGTGAAACCCCGTTATTCTGAATAGAGGGTGTCCACAAAAGAGGGGTCTAGATATAACAGAACTCTATGGCGTTTTAAAACAGACTAAAAAATGCTGTCTATAATTCAGGGGTGTCCATAATAGGGTGTCCGTATCCGGAGTTTTACTGTATTTTTAGTCAGAGGAGTCCCTGCATGACGACGCTGATAACATGACGTTATCCAGGCACAGAACGTCATCCAATCACTTAACCATTAAAAAGTAACAGCGAAGATATAAAGTCACTGTAGAAACTGGAATTTGATCGGTTGACCTTGTTTTGTCTTCATGAAACAGAAACATGTCAGAGAGCTTAAACTGAATACAGTATTCATTATTACAAAATGAGTGGCATAGCCTGGAGTTCCTTGAGCCATTCCGATGCAATTTTCTAGTTAAATCAACACGGGTGAATTTTGGAATAGAATACAAAGGCACACTTTTTTTATCAAAGTTCGCTGTTAACTTTCTGTTAGAAAAGAAATAGCATGCTGTAGTCCAGTAGTCTGCAATGTGGTGTATTAGGGTATTATAACTATATTCGTTATGTCTTTGCATCCTGCACAAAACACAATCACACAGACTCGAATAAATTTAAGCATTTGTTCTGTAATTACCTTCTTGAATAAACAATCTAACAGTTTGATAAGATGCGTTTCTTCCATTACCTCAGTGTTTCATCCACTTCTCTTGCCTGTTTTTAAACGCTTTCCCATCTGTTGGGAAAAAAACTCTTTTTTTTTGGTTGAATAGATTTGCCCAGAAGTATCTGGGGACTAATGTTAATATACAGGTCGCCATGATGGGTTATGCATTTATGGGTTATGGATTTGCAGTTCGTAGTTTCAACATCTGAGTTTGCGTTTGCGAACTTTTTTATATCTTACAGAGTAGTCATCCAATATACATATGTAGATTTTACAAATCTTCACAGTTGTTAGACTGTCAGCACCCAATATCGTAGTCATGGTTTAGTATGAATTGATTTAAAGTAATTGAAATGTCTCTAGATCTGTACCATTTGAAGCCGTTCAGTTGTTTTTCCAAGGCTTGCATATCGTTACCATTGTATACTGATGTCTGCACACATGATACGTTTCTTCGATAACTGTCGAAGATACGGCATTGACTAGACAAATTTAAGAAAGTGGTATGAATATGTAAGACTTTTAAAAGGATCCAGTTGGTGGCTGCTTCTATGAAAGAGCTCTCTGGAAAATAACAAAAAAAGAGCGAATGATCGTTTTTCAAAAAAGTCTTGAAAAACAAGAAAAACTGGTGTTGTCGAAATGTTAAAAAAAGAAACGCAGAATGGCTCTCACATACAATTATATAATTCCAACCTTGAGATAATATTAAATTCTTTCTGGGGACTTCTTTATACTTTTTTATATCTCACAGAATTAGTCATCCAATATATTTACACAGATAAATTTTTTTATTTATTATTTTATTTATTTCCTTAATTTCTTTTTTTTGTTCGCCCTAAAGTTCTATTACGTTGTCCGTGTTCAACGTATTTTGTGTGTCCTATTTGCAATTTGCCCGGACAACCGCAGATCCACTAGTAAAAGTCTGGACATCACGAAAAAGCAATACCATAATCACAGATGGCTGGATTCTCATCATGGCCACTATCGAATTAGTAATTTCTGTTCCCACCAAAACTTTGAGCTGCGAACGCGGCTACCGTGTCCTCTTTTGGACTTTTTTAAATTCAGTTACCACTGGGATTCATTATTTATGGTCTCAGACTGTAGCTAAAATGAAACTTTGACGCATATGATGGAAAACATCATTAAAAATTCTTTTCCTGCTGAAATTCCCCTCTCCCCCAGAATCTTTCAGAGTTCTGAAAGGCACTGTACATCCAATTCTAATTTTGTGGGAATCACATAAGCTTAGTTTGACGAATACGATCCGAATTTTGAATCATTTAAATACCTCGATGTGGCAAGGTATTGGGAAAGTTCATCTTTTTTTTAAAAAATCAAAGCACAATTGAACGAGAAATTTTTAGCAATACGAAAACAAAGATACTCAAAAAGACACATATTTTCCACATAAAATTAATGTCAAAGTTTGCATAATAACTATTCAATAACTTAACCTTCACTTTCGACTCAATCTGCTTTTCAATTCAAATACGATTATTTTTCAAAGCAAGAGGAAAAATACGAGACTTACAACCGCCGGTGAAGTGCATACAGTCGAAATAATAGTCGGAGCAAGGGAATTATGCCAGCTTGTTTAAAGATCTCATTACACACGTTAAAACGTGACATTGTCCAAACAATCAAATTCCAAATGCAAATAAACAACGAAACAACGCAATTTGGGCCACTGTTTAGCTTATATTTATCAAGACGGGAGGTTATTTCATTTTTTTAAATACAAAATGGGTTTCGAGAAGGTCGGTTAAAAATTTTCATAGCCACCACATTATGTACGTGAATAAATAACTTTGAAATGCCCGGCCTTTCAAAGCGAATACCCGAAACAATTGACAGCTGTGCTGAATTTCTTGGTATATTTATATATAAAGTGGCATTACGCCCAGCAGACGTTTGGTTGCATACGTCGATTCAACGTTATAACTTCGCTGTTTTGAGGTCGTCCCTCCGGAAAAAAATGGCAAAATAACAAAATAAAAATTTTATCACAATTGTCAGATTTATTCTTAAGCGCAATATCACGAGCATGTTGTTCATTCTAGACAAAGCCCCTAATAAATGCATTGTTGTGATGGCACCCAAGCATCCGAAAGATTTCTTTGTTTCGACTAAACTTCAGTGAAACCTGCAAAATTTGCCATTTTTTCCTTTTTTCACTTTGCCATTTTTTCCGTTGCCATTATTTCCACTTGCCATATTTTCTGTTGCCATTATTTCCGTTGCCATTTTTTCCTACACCCGTCCAACCAGCGCCATGGTGGACTTCGATAGTGGGGATTCGAGAGGCATTTCCTGGCGTCGCAATGAAGGAGTGCTTCTACCATCTGTCTCAACGTATTTCTAGGAAGGTGCAGAGCGAGGAGCTCCAGGCTTCCAAAGGAAAATGTTTGCGGCGATGGAGTCCTGCCATCGAAAAGTGTGGCGCTTTCTGGACGTCCTGAGAAAGGACACAGCTTGACCACACTCATTCTTGGGCTCATTTGTCTGAACCACAATGCCGCAAATACGCCATCTCTGTTCAGCGTATTCGCCACGTGGTCCGAGACTTCGAAAATCGCGAGATTATTTACTATTTGCGCGAATTGTCCACAACATCAAGCTCTAAAGTGCCGTCATTTTCCTGCAGAGCAGACTAGATTTTGCGAAATTTGTCTCAGTACATGAGTTCGATGTACATTTTCTGTCAATTTTCAGCTTGGTGTATACATTTTGTGTCAGTGTTTTAGCTCGATTGGGCGGGGGTGGGAAGTCTGGGAGGGGGAGAATAGTCCTAGGGGGAATTTTTTTTCAATTACAGACACATCTCCAACTTACCGTTTCTGAGTAAAGTTTTGGATCGTATCGTCGTCCATCAAGTTACAGACTATTGCAACGAAAATCACTTGTTCAATCCTTATCAGTCAGCATACAAGGTCTTACACTCAACGGAAACTGAACTTACCAAAACATTTGATGACCTCCTCAGCAGAATGAATAATCAACAAGTATCGATTTTAACTCTTCTAGATCTCAGTGCGGCTTTCGATACTCTGGATCATCAAATTTTGTTAGACCGTTTACATAAAGTGTTTGGTCTGCGTGCCAGTCTAATTGCTTGGTTTAAATCATACCTTTCAAAGCGACAACAACGTATCGTCATTGGTGACGCTACCTCAGCACCGCGTGACCTTGAAACCGGGGTGCCACAGGGCTCCGGATTAGGTCCTTGGGCATACACAAAATACACGCGTGAACTGGGCTTCATCATTTTACTGTTTTCCATCCTATATCATCTATTTACAGATGATTTATTATTTACTCAACTTCAAAACTCGATGAATCCAAATTCCATCATAAACCAATTCGAAGCCAAAAGAACTGTCGAAACCTGCGTTAAAGAAATCTTTTTGACAGTATTGACAGATCATTGCAACAAAGTAAACATTGTCTTATGATTTAAGAAATGCTTTAAGTTGCCATTCATAATTTGCGAAACGAAATGTGGTGTTGCATGCAGGTGGCGCCACACATCAAACATTCGCAATTAAAACTTACTTTAAAAATCCTGTCATAACTTCACTACAAATAAAACCTCGTTTTTGCACCGTTGCAAAGTTTTTTCTTGAAGACATTGTAGATAGCGACAAACTCTTCTTTTTATACAATACCTAACTGAAAATAAGTATGTGAGATACAAAAGTATGATTAAATACTGAAAGAGCTTATCTGTTTTCTGGAATCCGGGACAGAAGAACCCTGGACAAAAGGGCCTTGGACATAAGGGCCTTTCCCAAAACGGTTTTTTCCAAAAGGGCCTCTCCCAAAATGGCCCTAAATGAAAAGTTGGACAAAAGGGCCTTGAAAAATGGTTCTCAAAATTATTTTTATTTTTTTTTGTGTAATAAAATAACAACTTCATGAAACAGAGTTTATTTATTTTATTGCCTGATTATTCGAGACAAATTTTTGGCTGTCCTTTATTACTTTGTCTTATATCCATTGCTGTTTCTCACAGTTCAAATAAAGACCTCAAATTCAGAACTCGCATATCGGCAAGACACTGACACGCCAACGATATCCCGACAATTCATCTAATTTAAATGAATTGTCGTACCCCCTCATTTAGAGGAATTGTCGCTAGATGAACTGTCACTAGATGAATTGTCGCTAGATGAATTGTCGTGGATTCCACGCCAACATCATCCTGCTTAGCGCGTGTGTTTAAACAGCATATTGCAGAGGAACGAAACAAAGGACAGAAATTATCTTGACAGTGATTTGAAGTAACTGAAAGAGTCTTTACAATGAGTAAAATATCAGTGCAGTGATTGGCACAAACAGGGATTAACCACTGTGCTTCGGAAGAGAGAGTGATGGGGAGTAATTGAAACAAAACATCAAGGCAGTTATCTTTAAAAACACAATAAAGTTTGTTTTTTTACTTGTTATTTTATTACATATTTTATTAAATAAGCTCATAATCCTATAAAAAATTCTCAAGGCTCTTTTGCCCAACTTTTCATTTAGGGCCGTTTTGGGAAAGGCCGCTTTGGGAAAGGCCGCTTTGGGAAAGGCCCTTAAGTCAAAGGCCCTTTTGTACAAGGCCCTTTTGTCCAAGGCTCTTCTCTCTGGATACCTTTTTCTGGTTTAGGTTAGCGAGATTGAAATATTTAAGAATGGTTCCGTTCTGTTCAACAAAATATAAACATGCCTCCCTGAAAATTATAATTTGCGAAACGGAACGGAATGTAAAGTGAAATCGAATCGATAGAAAAATGTATATTGGTTTAAGTTAAGCTGTTAAATCTTGAAAAAATAAGAAGGATTTACAGTGGAACCTTGGCATCGGACCACCTTCCTCTTTGTGACCACCTCTGAATTAGGGCACATTTTTCGGTCCCGAATGCGCTCCATAGACTTTAATGGTTAAGAAGTCCCAATTGGGACCACCTCGGATAGGACCACTTCGGGCCGCTTTTTCGGTCCCGAGCCCTCAAAATGCCTGGGATCGGACAACTGTTAGTCAGTGGGGAATCCACTGTATGTTTGCGGCATATTACTTACAACGCTGAGCATGTTTCCGTCTTAGATATTGTTGCTAGGGATTATGGTAGCAAGTGTGTAACCAGGCAGAGGCTTAGTTTTGTTATCTACACGTACCTGAGATGACACTAAAGCTTCCACCAAGCCCGGGGTTTGTTTGAAAAACGCCATGCAAAACGACGGATTACGGAGATTAACGGGGCACGTGGAACTCAACCTTATGACACTCAATGACAGAGAGGGGATTAGCACAACATCTCGTTGATGCGAATGAGCACTTCTTTGAAATTACTTTTTCTTGCGAAACCTCGAACTCCCAGATTTATACAATTATGTATATTTAAAACTGAAAGTTGGTCAAACGTCAGTTTTTTCATTAAGCGGTTGGTCAAATTGTAGTTGGTCAAATTTCTGTTGGTCAAATTGCGGTTGGTCAAATTGTATGTACCCCTATTAAAAATGAATATTACTTTCTTCGTGTTTGGACATCAAACTTGAATCTGCGGTGAATGAATGAATATTACTTGCTTTGTGTTTGGACATCAAACTTGAATCTGCGGTCAACCCGCAAAATTTTACCCAAGTAGCACCAAGTCTCCCAAATGGGACCACCTCTGAAATAGGGCACATTTTATCCGGCCCAAGGGTGGTCCGATTTCAGAGGTTCCACTGTATATGTATATTTGTATACATGCTGTGTCATACTTGTGTGCTGCTTCTGCATTCCAATGCTTCAGTGCGTCCAGCACAGAAGGATGTTGTTTGTCTGTTCAGTCTCCCGCCCCATCCCCTTTAACATACCTACTTGGGATTATAAGACCTACAAAGAATCCTTTATACTGTGTGTGTGATAAGAAAACACGTGATATTGTGGAAAGCCATCTATCCAAAAGCAACGATTTTTTTCATATTGGAACTGTTTTACAAACAAAGCCAAATAGGTCAGAAGCATTTCAATACAATTTGCGTGCATTCTGTAGTGAGTGTATACTGTTGAGGTCACAACGGTTTTCCAAGTAAACGTAAAAGCAAAATACAAATATGCGTCAACAGGCAACGACACCCACAGAACACTACGTGACGGTATTCACAAAATTCCATGACCGCGGGAATGCTGTGTTTTTCATCGGATTTTTTAATTGGACCTAGACGACGATCTTTTTCATTTTTTCCTGGATAAAAAATTAGACCGTACTGGGCGAACTCTTCCCCGTTATTCTTAGTTTTTGTTTAATTGTGTAAACAAGACATTCCAAGTAAAATTCCAAGTTGGCGGCCAATGTGACTGTTACGTAAATACTACGTAACGGGGTTGGCAGTGTTTATGTGTTTAAAAAAAAACAAAACGTAACGTTCTAGTTAACTTTAATTGGCAATAACGAACAATGCACAGGCACAATCAAGCAAGTATCTAAACCACAGACGAGAAAACAACGCTCCCGTTTACCACTGTACTTGTGATAGGCTTAAGTGTGATTGACTGAAAATTTCAATGAAATTTCGTTTAATAATCTACTTATAATTACCATAACTTCTAATACTACTGACCTGAAAGCGTTTCCGTTTTTATGTAAGTTATATTTTATTTTCTCATCTTAATTAATTAAGTTACCATATTTCAATGATAAGCATACAAATTATTCACTTATTTTATATATGTGTATATTTACTTTTGTTTGAACCTGTTTAGAATTATTATTTGAACAATGGACTTCATGACAAAGAATAATCAACTCACCGTTTTACTGTGCCTCTGCCCTACTCTTCTACATGTAAACTTCGATAACTTCGGTACATGTATAACTTCATTAAAACTACTGATTGGAATCGGACAGGGGCATCTCATTATATACCGATCATACACAAGGAAAATGCGACCACATGGAAAGCTTTCAACCTACACATTTTTTGCTAAAATTAATGGATTTGAACTAAATAAATATAATATAATATATAAAAATATAATATACCACGATTGTCTTCAATTTACATGTATCTAATTAAAAGATACTTATGATATAATTAGTAATATAATTTTCTTATTATTTGGCCGTAACAGTGACCTTGGCTCGAGGTTAAAGTAAAAGTGCCACCCCAATCCTTTCAGCCCAATGATGTGACGAGACCAGCCGCCTTTCTTGTCTAAAAATCATTACAATGTACGATTGTTATATACGTATAGTTTAGCACACTAGTACGGTTCAAGGAGTTTTAAGGGCTGTATAAGGAAAATTAAACCTTCGCCTTAATACCACCACGTTTAACTGCTAAATCCACGCATAAAGCATGTACTTGGCAGGCACATGCTCATCGTGAAATCCCGCTGGATGAAACAAGGTGGCTTTACCACATTCTAACAAGGACAATAGCATATGAATCCCAACACAGCGCCTTTATGTCGCACCTCCCCGTACCCGCGCTTAATCGACCGTAGTGTCTCTCACCAGCCTATACACCGCTATAGTAAGTACGTTTGTGAAATGTCCTCCACCCCCTCCACCTCGCAAAAATGAAAGAAATCGTGAGAAGAATTTCAAGACTGAAAATAACAAGAAGGGTGTTTCTCCAAATCTCACACACATTTATGTATTTCTATGCATATTCAATGGGAACAGGACAATTCTCCCGCAGTCAACTCCCCGCGACAATTCCCCCCGAACAATTCCCCCCGTAGGAAATTCGCCCAAGGACTATTCCCCCCTCGAATTCACTTTTATTTTTCTTATTTCTTACTTTTCTTTCTATTTTCTGTCTTTTTTTAAAATTATTACCCTTTTAAATGGTCCTTTCATCTTGTAATTGCACTTTTCAAACATGTTACTTTGCCTTTCATGTACTGCAATTATACAATCAGTAGCTGGAGTGTTTGATCATTATATTTGGCCAAGTTCCGGGACGAGCTGTGGAATATGCACCCTCGCACTGAAGCCGACCTGCCGCGCACGAACAATAATGTGGAAGGCTTCCACAGGAAAATGCTCGAGGCGATGACGTCCTGCCATCCGAACCTATGGCGCTTCCTGGATGAGCTAAAGAGCAACACAGCTTGGCGACCGTCGTCTTCGGTCAAATTATGGGTGGCCACTTGCCCGAGCCACCATGTCGCCAGTACGCCGACTCTGTGCAGCGCATTCGTCCAATAGTCTGCGACTTCGAAAACCAGCAGATTGTTGACTATTTGTGTGGCATTGCCCACAACATCAGGTTTTAAATGGCAGAAGACTTTCGTTCCAGACAGAAGAATTTCACATTTTTGATTTTAAGGTGTTTTCCAAATAAAGAATGAGAGATACCTGGTTGTTTTATTCTTGTTTTGGCATTCAAAGTAAAATAAAAATCAAAAATTAAGTGGAAGGGGGGGTAGTCCTCGGAGGGAATTGCCCTACGGGGGGGGGGGTGGAATTGTTCGGGGTGCATTGTCCGGAGGAGCAGTTGTCTAGGGGGGAATTGTCCTAGACCCATGTTCAATGGAACGATAATTAGTTACAAAGATTTAGGTGTGGATTCTCATATCAATACAATAAAAGCGCCTAAAACAACAGACCGCATTCGGGTAATTAAATGAACCGCCCATTTGAGCGAAACTTTTCTATGGTACATAGAAACATATCGTCTGCGAAAAACCAGCAGGCAGGCTCATTTCCTTCAAGATGATTCATTGTAAATTTCAATGGAATTTCAAGCGAACTTCATGTGAACTTCATATGAAATTACAACGAACTTCAGTGTGAATTTCCATTGAACTTCCCACGAACTTCAGTGTGAATTTCATGCGAACAACGAACGAACTTCAGTGTGAATTTCATACGAATTTCCAACGAACTTCAGTGTGAATTTCCATTGAATTTTGTATGAACTTCAGTGTGAATTTCATACGAAGTTCAAACGAATATGATAAACTTCAGTATGTCTAGTTGATCCTCCTGTATTTTTTTAAAATTCGCTTACTTTTTCAATTAAAAAACGACAAAACAAATTTTCGAAACAGAGATACCTCGGTGACCTTGACCTCCTTGGACATATTCAAAGTCAGAAACCGGAAGTCTACCATTATCTCGAAAGCTGTTAGAGACAGAACGATTTTGAGATTATTTTTTACCCTTTGGGCTAAAAAGACGATATGTAAGAGGTTAAGAGTTCAGAATCGGATTTTTTTTCACTGAATTTTGTATGGAATTTCCTTGAAATTGTTCGAAGTTCCTGGAACTGTATGCTATTAAAATATGTTTTAAGAATTAGATGTTTTGAAGCACGATATCAGTGATTTCGAAAAACATGTGGTATTTTGTTACCGAGAACGGGCTGTTATGTTGGTACAATCAAAATCATAACTCAGTTCTCAAGTTCGTTGAAATTTCGTATAAATTTCAATGGAAAATTGTATGAAGTTCGTTGGAACTTTGTATGAAATTCACAGTGAAGTTCAATCAAAATTAACAGTGAATATCGTTGGAACTTCGTACGAAGTTCACAGTGAAGTTCATAGAAATTTCAATGGAAGTTCACACTGAAGTTCGTTGGAACTTCGTATGAAATTCATACGAAGTTCGTGGGAAGTTCAATGGAAATTTACACTGAAGGTCAATGGAACTTCTTATGAATTTCACAGTGAAGTTCATAGGAAGTTTAATGTAAGCTCACGCTGAAGTTCATTGGTACTTCGTATGAAGTTCACAGTGAAGTTCATAGGAAGTTCAATCGAAGTTCACACTAAAGTTCGTTGGAACTTCGTATGACATTCATACGAAGTTTCTTTGGAAGTTTAATGGAAATTTACACTGAAGTTCGTTGGAAAGTCGTATGAAATTCACAGTGAAGTTCATAGGAAGTTCAATATAAGTGTACGCTGAAGTTCGTTGGAGCTTCGTATGAAGTTCACAGTGAAGTTCATAGGAAGTTCAATGGAAGTTCACACTGAAGTTCGTTGGAAATCTGTATGGAATTCATACGAAGTTTCTTTCGAAGTTCAATGGAAGTTTACGCTGAAGTTCGTTGGAACTTCGTATAAAATTCACAGTGAAGTTCATAGGAAGTTCAAGGGAAATTCGCACTGAAGTTCGTTGGAAATTCGTATGAAGTTCACAGTGAAGTTCATAAGAATTTCAACGGAAGTTCACACTGAAGTTCGTTGGAACTTCTTATGAAGTTTACAGTGAATTTCATGGGAAGTTCAATGGAAGTTCACGCTGAAGTTCGTTGGAACTTCGTATGAAATTCACAGTGAAATTCGTTGGAACTTCGTATGAAATTCACAGTGAAATTCGTTGAAAATTCGCAAGAAATTCACACTGAAGTTCATACGAAGTTCAGTGGAAATTCATACTGAAATTCAATGGAATTTCACATTGAAGTTTGTTGGAAGTTCAATGGAAAATCACACTGAAGTTCGTTAGAACTTCGCCTGATATTCACACTGAAGTCCGCAGGAAGTTCAATGGAATTTCACACTGAAGTTCGTTGTAATTTCATTCACATGAACTTCGCTTGAAATTCCATTTAAATTTACAATGAAGCATCTTGAAGGAAATGAGCTTGCCGGTCTTTCGTATTAATACCATCCTTTCCCTCGGTTGTCTTTCCTGAACTCTGTAGTTCAAACTGGCAGCTAAGGACAACAAGGTCAATTAATAAGATTGTCCACGAAAGCTGATGTTTAGATTTATGACACAAAAGTTTAACCTGTGAGGAAACTTTCGAGAAATCAAGGCTTTGTACCTGGCGTCAGCCAAGACTATAATACAAAAATGGTTTATTGCCAATATGTCCGCCATTTTTTTTTTGCGAAATGCCATAAAAAGTTATAAAAGTAAAAAACTGCCAATAATAATAATAGCCAGGTGGACAGTTGTTAAAAGTACATTTAGTCACCATTTTATGTTTTCCCTGAATCCCAAGAGGATCTCGTTACGTTTTTAAGAAAACTGGTTTCGATCAATAGTTTCGCTAATATCTGGCGATTCGACATTTGTGATTCCTGCCTGCAATCAAAATTTGAAGACTTTTCAATAAATTCACAAGAGCAGATACATTTTAAAAAGAAAAATTGGATTTTAGTCACATTTATTGCTAATTTTTGGCGATTCACCAAACAGTAACAGTAAGATTAGACTACATTTATTTAGATTTAGACTACGTTTATGACATTAAGGCTTCTCTGTCGTAGGATTAGATTTGTATAAAAATGTTTTTTACTTATACCCCTTATACCCCACTCCCTCCACACACACACACATTCAACCAAAATTTTATGAAGTTTAAACAAAGACCCTAGGAGAAGATATGTTTCCAAGAAAATTTGATTTAGGCAAATATTTTAGCCACTTTTAGCAGATCTGTTTTTTTTTCTAAAACAAATTTTCGTCTATTCTTCCACCAATGTTTGGCGATTCAAAAGCAGCTCTATATATATTCAGCCAGGTAGGTACCAATGCTCGCTATCTGCATTCAAAATTTCATATACTAATATACTAAGATTTCAACAAGAAAATGGTTTTTCTCCAATATTTCCGATAATTTAGAGAACCACCAATAAAAACATACTAGCCTGGTAAATGCTGGTCTCCGCTTCCTTTCTGCAAAATTTTCTGACAGTAAGATTATATCCCTAGCGTTTGTTAACAAATTGGTCTTTAACCAATATTTCTTACTTTTGCCATTTTTCCGAATCCCGAAAAAAAAACAGCTATAGCAAGACAATTACCAAATTAATTTTCTGGTGTTGCTTAAGATTTAACCAGAAAAATTATTTTCTCCCCAATTTCATTTTTATTTTAGCTAATAAAAAATAAGCAATTGCCAGGAAGATAGTAATACCTCCTGCTTTTACTTAGGATTTTAATTGAGTAAGGCTATTTTCTGGCGTCATTTAAGTTTGTAAGAAAAAAATTTGGGTGTTATTTGGATTATTCATATTTCCACCAATTTTTCCGCATCACTAAAAACTAAAACAGTAAGGAAAGTACCAATGAGCGCTCTGTTTAAGTAAAATTTCAAGACAGTAAGGCTATTTCTCTGACGGCAGTTAGGATTTTACTCAAAAATTTTTGGCTTTTCAGTAAATATTTTTTTTCGACTTACCAAAAAGAGTAATAGCCAGAATTTCCGCAATTTTTGGGCAGTCACCAAAGAAGTAACAGTCAGGTAGGTTAAATGCCTGCTGCCTTTGCTTAAAATTTCAAGAAAGTAAGACTATTTCCTTGGAGTTAGTTTCGCTAATATTTTCACCAATTTTAGCGATTTGTTAAAAGAAGTAAAAACTAGGTGAGTACTTATGCACCCTATTTTCTACCAAAATTTTAGAACGTTTCCATGAAAACGCCAAGAGATACTTTCTAAGAAATTGGTTTGACCAATATTTCCTGGAGTTTGTTGAGATTTTATGGACATTTTTCTGTTTTTCCACAAATTTTCGCCAGTCTTTTGGCCAATCACCAAAAACATAATAGCCAAGTAGAGAATAATGCCTGCTACCTTAACTTTCAAGATAGTAAGACTTTTTCGAGCAGTTAGTTAAGATTTTATGGATTTTTTTGTAACAATAAAAAGTAACAGTTGCGTAGTAACGAATGCCACCTTCACTTAAAATTTTAAAAAGTAAGATCAGTTTCCAAGAAATATCGATTTTACGAAAGAATTGGTTTTCGCCAATATTTTCGTCCATTTTTGGCGAATCACCAAAAAGGTAAAAGCCAGCCGGACACTTGCACAACTTAACATCCACCAAAATTTTAGAATGTTTCCACCAAAACCCTAGGAGGAGATACGTTTTAAAGAAATTTGGTTTTTTGGCCAATACTTTCGCCATATTTTTGCGATTTGCCAAAAAAAAAAAAAAAAAAAAAAAAAAAAAAAAAAAACAGTAGGGTAGGTACTTATGTTCGCTACGACCAATCAAGTTTCAAGACATTCAGACTAAAAACCTAGGAGAAATACGATTTTTCAACTTGAAAGTGTACGTGACTGCTATAGTGCTTCTGTAAGGAGCTGGGGCTGAAAAAAAACTATAAATAATGTTTTTCACTTTTAAGATACAAGAACGTATAGGGGCAATGTAATCAGCCAAGATGTAGGTAATAAGTATAAAAAGGTTCTGCCGTCGCCAGCAAGTGTGTTTACAAGATAGGGTCAAGTAAGGATAATAAGTGGATTAAGTTTCATCTACGAGATTTACGCAAAAAGGGTTTGAGAGGTATACATAGACATATAGAAGTCAATTAAGAAATCAATCAAAATCACTTTGAAATAGATATAGCCCTCGTTTTATGTTACAAAACCATTATAATAATGACATGAATAAAATATTATTGTTTCCTATGTAAGCAAACTGGCAATCATGAAGTAAAGTCATGTATCTGTCACCTGACCGTAACGGCGACGAGATTTAAAAAAACAAAAAAAAACAAAAAAAACAGGGTTCCAGTTTTTGGGTGATAAACCTAGACACAGAGAAACTTAGCAACATAGAAGTCAATGGAGAAATACATCAAGATCACTCTGAACTAGAAACAGCACTCTTTTTGTGTTAGAACTCCATTATAAAAATGTCATGAATAAATTTTTCTACGTCCCAATAAAGTTTTGACGTCTTGTAAAAAATATGCTTTTAATATATATTTCTTATTGGTTTCTTTATGTTCCTGCAAGTTTCCTTCATTGAGCATGCGCACTCTTAACTGTAAACTTACTGGCATAAAATCGTAATGAAATTCAAGTGAGTAAACAGGAGGTTTATTCAGGAGGTGAATAAACATATGGAAAATGGCCCTCAAAAATTAGAAACGAAAGAAATACCACCAATTGACCAACTTTGGCGGATCGCCAAGAAGTAATTTTCGAAGAGCGATCTGCCAACGCAACATTAACATAAAATTCAAAACCATATCAATAGTTGTGTCGGAGATGAGCTACTTCGAGAAACCGAGTGACGAGGAATGGTAAACTCTAGACGAACACCAATTTCTCGCAATACCAACGCCAATGCAAATATTTAACCACACCATACAACTATTTTGCCTCAAGTAAGAAACTGTTTAGATTCATTCATTTAAATAAACAAAGTTATTATAACATTTTCGTGTTTTTTCCGTATATTTTTTTCGTTATGACATGTGTTTCATTCCGACTTGCAAACTTCGTTTGCAAATGGGTATAAGTTTGTAGTTTTTCTTTTTTTCTTTGCCCTTTTTTTCTGTGGTTTTTTCTTTCGTTTCGGAGGTTTCAGAAAACTCCTCCTACGCTATTTGACGTAGGACGATGACATTTGGCACAGAGATAGAGAGTGATGAGTTGTCGCTTTTTTGCAAAGGATTGTTTGGTGACCTGCTTTTTCATTATGACGTAATTTTTTAATTCTTGTTATTCTAATGCTGATTTTAAGTTTGTTTACAGAAAATTTCAAATTAAAAACAACTGAAGTTAAATCCACTGGCAAGTTAAGTGCACCGGCAAGTTCTTAAAACGCTCTGCCCCATCTGCCCTTCCTCAATCAACAGTACCAAATAGTCCCCCCGCCCCCCCCCCCCTTAAACAAGGCAACAAAGACTAACTCGTTTTACGAAATAAAACGCTGGTTTTACTTCGCAACAGCTTCGGATTCGTCTTAGCCACTGTTAGCTGGGACTGAAGTCCGGCGCAGGGCAGCCTACCGTTCTAAACTGCGCCAAAAGGTCGCAAATTACTCTAAAACACATACAAACCGTTGAGGATATGGAGAAAGAAAACTACAGCTGAAGTCTAATGAAAACTCAAAATTAAGTTCCACTGTTTTTAATATTTCCAATAACTCAGATCGAGGGGGGGGGGGGGGGGAGGGGAGGAACACTCCCGAAGATGAGTACAAGGAAAGAAATACATCACAAAGAGACGAGAGATCTGAAACCGTGTAAACTGACAAGATCGGTTGACCATGTGTGTCGTCAGTCATCGCCTTTCTTCCGCCCAATGGATGGATACAAACCTCGTACACTTAAGACATCTAGAAAATTGAAAAATAATTCATTATGATATTTGACTAAAGGATAGTAAATCAAAGCGATTTACGTAAACGGAATGTGCCACAAAAGAGGACTGACTTTAAACTGCTGACAAATCACATAAACCATATGACCTTAACAATGGATCCCCCACTCCCCCATGGAGGCAACCTATGAAGCTCCATTTCTGGGGCGGGTTGAAAAGGTACTCCCTTGTTCATGACCCCTGGACGCACCACCAAAGAAGGACAGACAGGGCAGTCTGTGGGAGCTTCAATGTGTCCTTGAAAGATCTTCCTTGAATTAGAGCCCACCTTACCTGTCTCTGAAAGAGTGTAATGCAGACGAACCAAAGGTACTGTTTTTCGGTGTCCATTAGCAGGCCCAGAATTGATTCCATGGATTGTAGCTCATCTTCTAGTCTGCGTGTGTACTTAGGATGGCTTGTGCAATTTTGTGTTACCTTTCTGGAGTGGAAAACGCCCGAGCTAATGATAAGTCCCACTGTTTCCTCGGGAAAATATGTCCTGTTTTAGGATAACTCGGACTTTGGCAGATTTACTACGAGACCTACCTGTAAAGCCTTTTTGATCATTTGGATTGTCTTGCGATGGGCTGTGTCTTTGTGTAGTGAGCCAGAAATCAGTCCTTCAAGTACTGGAATACTAATATATCTTGTTGACAAGCCCATGACTTCAGAACCCTTACTTTTGAAAACACATACGACGCTGTGGATAGGGCGAAGGAAAGTGCCAGAGATAAGGAGCGTGTTTGCCCTATCTGGAAACAGAAGTATTTCCTGGTTGAATGACGTAAGGGAAGATAAGCATCGGATAGCTCTATCGACATTCCCCACATCCCTGCTTGGAGAGTTTCTTTTATGACCTGAGCCGTATCCGTTTGGAACGAGGTCGCTTGAAGAAATCTGTTGAGGGATGAGAAATTTATGACTGATCTCCAACCCCCTGCCTGTGTGAGTACCAGAAAAAACCTGCTCAAGCAGCCTGTTTTATTTTCTGGTATTTCCCCTATGGCTCTCTTTTAAACATCTCTTATAGGACTAGGTCTTTCTCTGAGCCTCGAGAGTAGACAGCGGTTAGGTTGTTCGGTGTTTGTGACCTTGGTTGGGGTGATTGTATCTGTGAACCGGGCCTGGACTTCTCTGATAGAGTGCGCCGTGACTTCTTGCGCTTTGCTGGTTGGCGAAGGGAGGCACAGAAAATCCTTGATATTAGGGTATAGTCATGGGATAGCGTACAGCTTTCTTGGTTTAAGCTTTCCACCTCCGTGGGGGAGGGGTGGGGGAGGGGGACAGCTCTTTCTCGCCCAGGATGTGGGCCTGGCGTAAGTCCCATAGGCTCTAGACACTATACCAGTAGTATTGAAGGAAAGCGTCTCGCCTTGAGTACACCATGAAGATCACCAGGAAGGTCGACAGTTTTACCACACCGTGCGTCTTGAGGGACAGGCACTCCAGAAGGTAGTGGAAACCGAATCACTGAAACGTAAATCCTCCAATCTTGTCCTTAAGGCTTCAAAGCATAATCCTGAAAAGACGTGATATTAAGGACATGACGGGAAGAAGCCTCAATAGTCCTGGAATCCAGACCCCGGCTTCTTTTGCAACGGTCGCAAACCGAGTTGAACAAGGTAGACGAATGTCGGCAATACGAATCTTGTGGAGGTGCCCGAAGGGCGACCTCTGTCATGTCTGAAAAACAAGCGGAGAGAGACCATGAGTACTGTAAGTGTTATTAGAAAACATCCAGTAGTAAATTCCAACACTTAAATTATCACTTCAAGCTTTATTCATTTACCTAAGTGTGATCGACTTAAATTGCCATTGAATATCAATTTGGACGATTCTGGACAAAAAAAGAACGCTTTAAGGTGTATGTTGCCATGTGTTCCCATAAGTTCCCATGCTTCCATGTTCCCGTATGTCCAATGAACCATGATCCCATGTTTCCATAAGGTCCCATGGTCTCAAGCTCCCATCTGTTCCATGGCGAAATGTTCGGGGACGTACCAGAAAGGGTCATGGTCCCCTGTTTCTGTCCTTAGTTAGGTCTTAGCACACCTGACCATGGACCGCAAGGGCACTATGGACCGTTTTCGCGGATCGTTTAATGGCCTCATTACGGAAATGTGACCCCAAAAGGGGCCACAAACCCTAAAACGCTGTCTTTTCCCGCGCGAATAAAGATCCATGATACAGGGCTTACTCGCACAAAACCCACCCGGTCATATGGAGTGCCAGCTTAAGCGAAAACTGGTCATTTCTGCTGTGGCACAGTCAGCTAAATAAAGCTTGGAGTCTAGGCAGGCAATGCGGACTGTAAAGACTTGAAACAACACATTGGCGATGTTTACCAGAGCCGGTAAGTGATTATCCGGGCTATATATCCGAAAGTATTTGTCGTATAGCTTTTTTCTTTGGCTTAAGGTTAGAACATACATGAAGATGTGCAACGTTTTATTATTTTTGAAATCGGTCAAAAATTCTAAAAAATACGACTTGCCAGAAATGGCTGTTTTTCAGCGAATTTGTTGTATTATCTTTGAAATCGGCCAGAAATTCTCAAAAATACGACTTGTCAAAAATGGCTGTTTTTCAGGAAATTTGTTAGCACGGATATTTTGTCCATACTTGTTCTCCGAAGCTATTCGATCCAGCGTTCTGAAATTTTATGTAGTGAATATATATATATATGTTGTAGACCAAAAATTAATAGGCAAAGTAGGGTTTTCAATATAATTGAATTTACTTCAACCCAATGATAGTATGAGCCTCAGCTTTCTTTGCGTTGAGTTTTTAAAATTGCTGAAGTTTTTTTCTAGACGCAGTGGGAGATTTTGCAGTCTCGAATCATTTTGATTTAGAAATATTTTGAACGCACACATCTTTGCCATCTGTTAAGCTATGTTACAAATTAAGCCTTCAGTTCCTACATTTTATGTACTAATTATGTGGAAAAATATAGGTCGCTGTAGCATTTAAAAGGAAGGGTGAAGGGTGCCAACCCGCTTTGCGACAATACGGGATTTATCGATGGGCTATTCCGGGATTAGTTAAGCTAATCTTAAGCGAAACCGCGGTATGAACACTTTGCTTTGCCTTTGGATAGATAATCTAGTAACCCTTTCCCCATGCACATAAAAACTCTCAGAGTTTTCGCTTGTAACAGAATTTACTTAAGCCTTGAAAATAAATAATAATAAAAACAGCAGAAAGCAAAATCTATTTTTTCTTTTTTTTTCTTTTTTTCTTTTTGTTTGTGGTGGGGGAGGGGAAAGGGGTCTGGACTGATAGAAATTTCCCAGCATATCTCCCCCTCCCAAGAAACGAGCTGTATGACAGGAAGCATAGCCTACAGTAAAACTAGTACTCGAGGCGGACGTCATATGTGACACCTGTCAATCAAATATTGAATTGCTGAGAGATGGCCGGCATTTTGGATTTCGAAATGGAAATCCATACTGCCATACATAACGCCAACATGTAAGCAATGAGGATGCTGCGTTGACGTTGAACAGCCACCGTGAGTAAGAATTAGAATGTTATTGAGAACAATACACTTTTGCCATGAACAGCTAGTTCCCACTTGGTATTGAAAATATAAATTGGGGATGGATTGCCTCGAATTCTTAACGTTTTTTCCTCCTTTTTTTCTTCTTCCGCCGAATCGGGTTCCAGACACGTCCTCCAAGACCGTTGAAGCAAGACCAACCAAACTTGGCACATGTGCACCTGATAAAAATTTTTGACCTTGACCTTACTGGTCAATCGGTTTCCAGACATCTACAGCAAGGCCGTTGAAGCTAGAAAAGCCAAACTTGGCACATACACAAAGGACGATGTAAGCTGAGGCACCCGTTAAAATTTTAAAAAAATCGCGAAAAACGTTATTTAAGAAAAACAATGATTCATCTCGAAAACGGTAAGAAGTAAAGCAATTTTGATGCACCCCTCATTTTCGACCTCCACCCCCTATACGACCTTACGTAAGGTAGAAGTTCCGGTGTCCTTGACCTGCAGGTCACATTCGAACCTCAAACCGGAAGTTGGCCTTTATCTCGAAAACGATAAGAGACAGAGCAATTTTTACCTCGTTTTCGACCTCCACCTCCTATACGACGTTACGTGAGGTATAACTTCCGGTGTGCTTGACCTGCAGGTCAGTTTCGAGCCCCAAACCGGAAGTTGGCCTTTATCTCGAAAACGATAAGAGACAGAGCAATTTTGACCTCATTTTTGACCTCCACTTCCTATACGACGTTACGTGAGGTATAACTTCCGGTGTCCTTGACCTGCAGGTCACTTTCGAGCCCCAAACCGGAAGTTGGCCTTTATCTCGAAAACGATAAGAGATAGAGCAATTTTGACCTCATTTTTGACCTCCACCTCCTATACGACGTTACGTGAGGTATAACTTCCGGTGTCCTTAACCTCCAGGTCACTTTCGAGCCCCAAACCGGAAGTTGGGTTTTTTTCGAAAACGGTAAGAGATAGAGCAGTCGGTTTCCAGACATCGCCTCCAAGACTGCTGAAGCTAGACCAACCAAACTTGGCGCATGTATGGAGGGTCATCTGAAGTGGTGCACCTGATAACCATTTTTGATCTTGACCTTACCGGTATAGTTGGTAGTATTTAGGAGGATGTTCTACATTCAGACATGTGAAAATTGTTAGAAAATTGCAATATCATCTACTTTCCGTTTTAAGTTATCATTCCAAGTGGGGTCTAACTCCCTGTGCAAATTTCGGTCTAGTTTTGTTTAATACACATCCTTCTGAAACACATAATTTTATTATTTTATGTTATGTTTGCAGCAGAAATTTTCTAGCGGCGACCAGCAGGTGTGCAGCATTCCTTCTAGTTCTTATTTAGACATCAAATTTGATGTCAAAGAGGTCCCGTATCGTTCGTACATTGTGGGAATATTGGGGGTAGGGGTGAAGATGGAGCTGAGATATAGGTAAAAAAAATAAGTCATTGATGCTAAAATATATTTGAACATGTTTTATGATGCTACTACTGGTAAGTTATAATATTATTCAGGAATTTAGAGCATTTTAGATCGACAATGCAATTATTTGTTGCTGCATTCCTTACAAAATATATCCCAATTAATATATAATGCATACAATGAAAGTTGTTTTGATATTGTCTTGTTTCATTGCCTTATCGGTCAATAATTAAACATCTAAACGTTTTTCAAAGTTTCAAAGTGAAACCCCAGGGCCACATATCTCAGGGTCTACATAATACAGTCTACATTTAAATCAATCAAATATAAATACATGTTCAAAATATTATGAAAATACTAACAAAACTGACCAAAAAAAGTCTTGACTTGTATTTATGCATAAAAGTAAGAAATAATGAACATTAGGAAGCTAATTAAGTCTAAGAACTAATAATAATAACAAACCTTTTATGCTTTGCATTTATTTGCTTCCGTGTTTCTTAAAATAAAGACATTTTCGTTTTTTGTTACCGCTGGCGCTTTTAAATTTAGTTATTTGTATTGTCTTTTCCTCTTTTATGTTTGCTGAGGGATAGTTTATTGACGCAAATGATATTTTTAGTGTGATAGGCATAAGTGTGCCCCAACCACTCTTTGAATGGATGATCAATTTGTGGCTTCAAAATTCATTGCTGATATTTTTATTGCTTAATAGACGAAAAAACTGGGAAATTCAGCTATTTAATTATTAACTCTCGCCCCTTTACATTTAATGAAGAATTTTACATAGTTACAATTCCAGACGGTTGAAATTTAAAGTGTAAATTTAAGATAATTTTTGACATGAATTTTTTTGAGGATTTGAAATTATTTATCACACTTACTTAATATTTGTCACACATGGTATTATTTAGATAACTTAAAATTATAAAAGAATATCGCAAATGGGTGTAGACATTTAGTCACGGTATGCGTTTGTAATTTCATGTTATCCTACAAAGTACAACTGTTTAATTTGTCTATCCCTGGAGGCAATTTTGTTTTTTGAAAAAGAATGAATCATTGAAATTTAAAAAGCACACGGTCTGTTTTAGCTTCTCACAGTTTGGAGGTACTAAATATATATAGTTTTTTTCAGGAATATAAAGTGCGGAATTTTGAAAAATATAACTCTTATGATTCCCAACGTATTTAATTCGAAGGTTTAGTTAATTATAAATCACCGTCTACATAAAACTGGATTAAACAAAGACACTAGAGCTAGAAGAGCTACAAATGGCTTCTTGTATAACTTCGGATGTAATTGCGTTCATTCTGTTATCGTTATGTATTACGGTAAGTTTTGTGTGATCACGCGTCACAATAAGTGTTCTTACGTTACTTTATTGTCTCGGATCAAACATCCGGGTAAGTTTCCTGTTTTGATACATCGCAGGAAGTGTTCCGTTCTTATTTTCCTAAATACACAAAGTGATTACGTGTTCGGAACATAAAGGCTATTTGGGTTAGATACCCCATGGTATTTAGGGAATTTTCTTAATACCCTGGTGATTCGATGTGGATATATCTACGGTGTGTCTGTTTACAACCTGAACAAATTAAAGAAATCAGCTACAATTTCCCTAGTTTAACTTCAATACCTTAGTAAAGTTACGGGCAAAAAAGGTCCACTTTTCTTAAACACGAGATATCTAAAATAGCGATTGTGAAACTATTTTGAAACCTACTGAGTGAATCGAGTCTTTGCTTCAGTGTGACAACATTAGCGGGACACCCGGGGTTTACTGTATCAGTAACAAAAAAAAGAAGAAAGAAAGATCTTAATCTTTATGCTAGACACCAATTGGCATTAGAAATGAGTACACAACTTATACGAAGAGCAGACAATACGACGATTAAGAAATAGTTTGAAAGTAATTGATTCCAGTATGTCTAATCTTACGTTTTCACAATAAAATGGCGAGGAGAGAGTCATTGAAAAATAAATTATATTGTTTGACATTAATTTAGGTTTATTTGAAAGTCTAAACTAGTGCTTTGTGCATAAACGATTTCTTGACTAACTGTTTATTTTCTGCCATCATCATTCGGCTGGGTGCAACATATTGCTATGGATCTTATCATTTCCAACACATTTTGACATATCATCTTTGGATCTATATCAAATTATTTTCCGGGTGTTTAGAATACAAAATAACTTCCATTTATGACTTTTTATACCTTAAGCCGCTTGTACTTGTTTTCTTGATTTTGAGTGCGCCAAAAATAACCGACAGTGTACCACATGGTGATATGTTTGGCGTTGTTTGGAGAAAAATCGGTATCGGGGTTTAAACAGTTCTTATTTGTTGTTATAGTTTTTACCAAGTATCAGTAAAATCGGTCCTTGCATCTGAAGAAATCATTTATTGATTCAAATAAAGGAACAGCATCCAGTGACAAATTTAATGCTATGCCAATAAACGTCAACATGCACAGTGTTGCATAAATTTAGCCCAGCCGTAGGATGGGCCCATCCTATAGACGAGGGGCATAGATTTACCCTATCTTCGTTGTTTTGCGCTTCGATAGTTTCAGCACATATTTGGCTATAGGAATAGCACATATTTTCTTCTCCCCTCAAAAATGGGAACAAACTGCCTTGTGTTGTGAACAAGATGGACTGTTTTAATTGTTGATGGGTGTAGGGTGGGCCCATCCTAGCTGTAAGCCATAGAAACAGCACATATAGAATCAGTATGTGCCAAATGTACAGACAGATGCACACGAATACAACATCCATAGAAACAACACATCTGATCAAGAATATGGGCCAAAGGTACAGACAGTTGCATAGGAATACCCCATCCATAGAAACAGCACATCTGATTAAGAATATGGGCCAAAGGTACAGACAGTTGCATAGAAATATCACATCAATGGAAACAGCATATGCAAGGCCGGCAGAATTGTACCTAATATTTTGAAACGCTATATATCACGCTTACCCCCCCCCCCCCCGCGGGAGTTAGGGGGGGTCTTGTATCAAATATGGCAAAAAAATAGGGAGTGGGTAAAATCCTAAAATACGAAGGGGGGGGGGGTGATAGGACACTTCCATAGAGTCCGTAAGGCATTTTTATCGAGTCTCTCCACTGTACTCGAAGAAATATCTAAATATGCATTCTGCATCCTAACATGCGAAATATAATGTATGTTTTGTATGTATTTGGAAAATTCGGCAACGTGTAACCTGAAAACACACTTGATCACTGACATCTTACAGTGCAAAGTAAAACTTTCACTTTCACATGCAGCATACCTGTTTCACGAAGAGACATGAAGAAGCAACCATAATGCAGCCGGAAGGGGGGCGGGGCCGAGAAAAAGGGTGTATAGGCAAGTTTTCGCGTTAAATGATATTCAGTGTGGTTATTTCAAAATAAGAGAACAAACAGAAAACGTACAGTAAATAATTTTTTGGCGTATTTCTTTTCTTACCACTGTTACAGCAATATAAAAATAATCGTCCATCCCATTCCTTTTTTTGCAAGAGAACTGGTGTGAGGTTGTTCCTTGTTCGTAGGGAGAAGCTGCATGTGCTGTTGCGACAAAGTAAGCATAGAAATAGCCCAGCCATAGGATGGGCCCATCCTATGATGTACTGTTTCTACGATGACCTAAATCTATGCTACACACAGCAATGTAGAAACATGGCCATGAAAAAATACTGTCTAAATCAGAAGCTTTAAATGGGTGCCGCGTGTGCTTGTTATTCATGTAATCTCCACGCATTAAATCGCAATAAATCATGGATTCATTTAGCGACGACGACACAATTAACTGAATTAGCAATCACGCGTTAGTGTTAAGAGGCAATGCATACGTTTGTCAGCAAATTAAAGAAGGTGTATTACAGTGTTAGGCAGAATAACATCGGTTCCCCCCGCTTTTGTGTTTGGGAAGGAAAATAATATAATTCAATATTACTTCTAGATTCCTTAAATGATGTTTCGACAATGTAAAAAATATTAGAGTGTCTGACTATACTATTGTGCTTGATGATTATAATTATTGGCTAAAGTTCCAAAGTTGCAAAAGTAAAGAACTGTGTCTTTCTCGTTGTGACTTCAGAAGATGCTTTCTTCTAAGCTAGCGAGAAATGGAGTCAAAACACTTGCCAACTGCTTGATAGTGAAACCTACATGGAAGTGCCAGCACATAGAAACAATGCAAACAATTTGTAAAGAAATTCAATTAACATTTTATTACGTTTTATTACGTTTAAGGTATATTTATATCTTGTTAAGATTCAAACTATATTCAATGTATTCATTTTTAAACTAACATACAGAATTCCTTGTCCATAAAAATGAAATTTACCATTTCAAAATTTAGCTTTCCGATGCTTGTTGGAAAAGAGCTGATATGAAAATTCGACTTCTTGAATATCACTCAAACGGCATCCTTCAGAATGGCAGACGGTGTGACAAGAATTCTTTTTGGAAGAAAGGAAAGTGCGATCCAAAATTTACATTCTGCGTTGACGCTTTAGACGGGTAAGTGATTCTTATTATTCGCCTTACAGTGCCATGCGGGAAAATAAAAAGGTCATGTCGGTCTACATTCGCATGCATTTATATTTTATAGTCAATAGGTCAAAAAGTCAACTATAGTGTATGTTGATCAATTAATTTAACTGAAACTCAGCAAGGAACAAATATTTTTAGGACGCAAAAATTTCTTCTGCTCATAGTTTTATTTTATTTGGCAGTTAGGATATCGTGGCAAAGGTTACTTTTTGTCTTAATCTGCTACTGGTTTCGAATTATCTTAAAATGATCTTTTCATGCATTTTCCCGAAACTGAAATACACGCCAAGCCTTGGATTAATAACCGTACAATTTTCAAATTTGTAAGGGCTTAATTGATAATCCAATGCAACGGCAAAACATTTTATAGACATTTGAACATTGACAGGAGTAGTAGCATGCACAGTTGTGCTTACTACAGAAAAGAGATAGACAGGTTCAAGAACGACCATTCCATAACATTTGGTAGTGTTGTGAAGGACATGGCAAACCCTATACACGTCTGTAACGTGTATGAGGTAATGTTTTCAGATTATTCTTAGAGCTATTTGTAGTCTTGAATATATTATAATACCTCTTCATCGTGTGGCGGAAAACGCTTTTAGTGCGGATGTTTGCAGCCAGAAGTGCAAAAAGCAGAGCGTTGACGTAACTTGAGTGATTCCAGGTTGTGGAAGGTTGAAAAAACGGTTTATTCTCAAGTCCTTTTTTAAATTAAATTGTATACTGTTTATGGTTAATTATTGTGAATTGGGCTGTTTTTAGTGATAAGTTAGCTTTTAACGTTCGTCACTTCTTAGTCTGAATTTTCTTTATTTATGTTTTTGATTTCTAGTTCCTTATGTTATACAAATTGATAAAAATAAAGAAATATCACAATATCTAAATAATTACGTCATTTTTTGCTCTCCCAAAAATGGGAAATCGCTGCTATCGCAATTATTGCATTTATCAGTTCATGGATATCTCAGAATCGGCAAAACGCCTCAGCCAATTCATTGCTTTCTATATTATCTGCATTGTTTGGAAACGCATCCCCCAATTATTGTAAAGTTTTGGGAAAGAACGGAAAGTGCTCACAGTGCAAAATAAAAAAGTTATAATCGTTTGTTCTTACTGTATGACTTACAGTAAAATAACTGTTATTAAAAGAAAGGTTATCTATAATTTCCCGCGACCCAAATCAATAAACCTGTGTTTGTATGTTCAGGTGGAATGGGCTATTTTTATTGATAAGTTTTTAACGCTTGTCCCTTCTTTGCCTGCATTTTCTTTATTTATGTTTTTGACTGATAGTTCCTTATGTTATGCAAATTAATAAAAACAAAGAAATATCACAATATCTAAATAATTACCAATTGATAACTTGGGACTTTCCCCTAAGCATAATTATCAGATAGAGTGATACAAGTTTAATCATCTCAATCATAGGTCAAAAGCACACTAATGTCATATAACTTAAATTTGACTGTTGGCCTGTGTAGCTATTTTTTTCGGACGACTGTAATATATCTGCTGTCCTGGAAGCCTGCAGCTCAACATATTTAAAATATATTATGTAGTAAATTTTTTTTCTACAATACTCTGAATTCTAAGAAATCAACAATTTGTGTCTGGATTATTTATGTTATTAAAATATTTGCTCAACCACTGTTCCGGTTAGACCAACAAGTAAAATAACATATTTACCGGTTAAGCTTTACCGATTACTGCTTTTATTTGTTTATCTACTGAGTTATGGA
This sequence comes from Protula sp. h YS-2021, assembly GCA_949752745.1. Classification (NCBI taxonomy): domain Eukaryota; kingdom Metazoa; phylum Annelida; class Polychaeta; order Sabellida; family Serpulidae; genus Protula; species Protula sp. h YS-2021. The sequence goes on along the minus strand of OX457024.1, from coordinate 86,103,232 downwards.
ACAAATAACCCCTTTAGCAGCTTCACAACTATAATATAACTCAGATTCGAAGTATTTGTCATTGAATTTAATTTACAAACTGACCATTTAACTAACGTTCTATTTAATACTTAGTAATATATTTGCAGTAGGGTGTAAACAACATTTTGTTGGCCAATCCTTTCCCCCTGGTAAGCGACTGGTCTGACCTTGGACCCCCAGTAGAAAATTGTGATTTTTGCATATTTGCACGTTCTAAGCAATTTTGAACATTTTTTTACCTTCTGACGCCACCCTATGGAAAAGTGTGAATTTACGTGTTTCATGTAATTCTGAGTAACTTTCATTTCTTGACCTTCGCAGTCCCCGAAAAAAAAACAATTTGAGAGTTTTGCACTTTTTTACGTTTCAGACAAATTTGAACAATTTTAGATTTTTTACCCTAGGACTCCACCCCCACCTCGTCTCAGACTTGAGCATATTTACACGTTTCAAGCAATTCTGAGCAACTTTCATTTTTTACCCTCAGAACACCCACCATAGGCGCTAAGGTAAGATTTTAGCATAATTACACGTTTCAAGCAATTCTAAACATTTTGGTGTTTTGACCTTCGGACCCCTTCAAGCTTTCCGGGCCAGAATTTGTAATCATGTGATAATTTAGTTTTAGAATTCTGAGCATTTTTAATTTTCAGACCATTCGGGTGAACAAATTGCAAAATTGACTGTTTCTTGGCCAGATTTTTTTATTTCATACCACATACATCAACAGTCATACATACTCAGTTATGCAACATGCTGAGAGATGCTGGGCTTTTCTACATTTCCGTTAATGGAGATTCACGGCGAGTCTGGTTGTCTTGAACCCTTTGCCAAAGGGGCAATTAACTTGAATAACCTCCATTCCCACTGCACAGATATGCTCTCTCCTTTCCTCTGGTGTAGCTTGTAGAGTGCTATAGAAGGGACATTTCAGATTTGAAGGCGCAGGTTGTTCTGTGACTTCCGGCATTGGATGAGTCTTGACCACTCTGCCATCATCTCTGAAACGGCCTTAGCTGAGGTCTCATCAGCTTGGAGAATGAAATCCTCAGGTCGTATTGGTGATGAATTCAGAGTCAGTGGCAGAGGCTTAAGGGTTTTGGCAGGCGGTTGTTGTACTGAAGCTTGGTCGGGTTTAGTGGTCTTCGCAGGCGGTTGTTCCACTGAAGTTTGGACAGATATAGCAGTCTTGACAGGCGGTTGTTCGTATGTGATCGCTTGGCCAGGTTTGAGAAAAATGTGTATGTTTATTCTTACACCGAAGTCACGGGCAGAAACTGTCAAAGGTCTAGACAACGCCCCCCCCCATCCCCATGTTTAATCACTCGACCTGGGTTAGTAGGTTGGAAACGATACTTCTGACTTGGATTTCAGATTATTGCATATTATTTTTCGTTTCAGGCCATTCTGAACATTTTTGCTTTTTTACCTTCGCCAACTTCAACAGTGTATAACTTCACAAGTATTGGACCGATTTCAACCATTCTTTCAGCAAAATGTTCAGTTTAAGTGTTAATTGGTGACGTCATTGATGGCATCATTTATCAAAATTTCATACGAGCATTACTTCACAACTCCTGGACCGATTTCAACCACTTTTTTACACATCCAAAAGCAAGATACACATTAAAAAGTTTCATTGATACACTTTGAAGACAGCGCTTAAATTTTAAACTTTATTACAACATTTGTTCATTTACAAAATTAGTCAAAAAAGTCTACTGTTCTTCATTTATTTCACCGTGTTCCATGTCACTGTCCTTATCCTTATCACTTTCTTTGTTGCTGCTTTCATCATCACCCTCCTTCTTATGTAGAAGCTCTTCAAGGAGTGCATTGTTTTTTTCTTATAACTGCTTTAGTGCCTTTGAATACTCATAATGTTTTCATCAACAAAGTAATTAAAATCTTCTAAATTGCTTTGATAATGCTCGCTTTGTGTATAGACGTTGAGTGTATTTGAATAGCCTCACAAACAGTTGTTTTAGTCGACGCTTTTAAACGGGTCGAAGGTCATCATTTGCTCTTTCATACGCATCTTCAAGCCCTTATTCTTCATACTCTTAAACCTTCTCTTGAAATTTGTCATCATGGTCATCATATACTTCTTGGTTCATATCATCGTCATCCTCGCCACAATGCTTCATTTGTGTGGATAAAGCTTCTTGGCTATTGCATAACGCACCACATTCTGTACAAGCATGTACATTATTCTCAGCCATGTGAACTCATCTAAAGTTTCCGTGATAGGTGTTTTATAGGGTTTTCCATCTCTACTTCCCATTCTCCTTTCACTTCTGAAGTGTATGTATACTTTAAGTGTCTTTTAAGACTTTCTGTCCAATGGCAATTTCGAGCAAATGTTTCTTTTCGGTTCCACGCTCACTTTTCAAATGATAAAAAAGTCTTTGAATGTATATTGTCGTTTAGGTCCGCCCACTGACCTAGACGGATTTATGAATAAGCCGTACCTCTGATTTGATTGGTCTAAAATTATCTGTTCTCAATGAGGATAGCTGTTAAGCATTCAGCAACGTCATTCGTTTTACTCTGCTCTCGTTAACACATGTTATATAATTAAGCTAAGAAATAAATTTGTTTAAATTTTGTTGGAATATCTCTGTTGTTTTTTTTATATATAGTATATTCTGGATATCTCTGGGACGCTTTAAACATTACTGTTGATATTTAAAGTGTTTTCCTTTAAACTGGGACGAATATTCGGGCAGGTGTTGCTGTGACGTTTTAAATTGGATTCTTTTGTGTCGTCATTAGGATTCTGTTGTGTCGTCACAGGATCAGTTACTACAGTAACTTTTTCTTTTTTAAATAACCCAGTATATCTTTGTTACTAACGCTTCGTGCAAACCTTGGATAATTTGTGAACTACGAGAATTCCAGCTGAATGCGAGTGAGTAATTTTAAAAATGTTTTTGATGTAATAAAACTCCTTTTGGGCATTTAATTTAATTTATCCGTTCCAAAGAGGAATTCTTTACTTTTTATTATGCTATACAAATAATTTTTTTATTATTATTAATATCGATACTCAGTTTGAATTTCATATTTAATTACTTTATTACCTAGAGCTCCAAACAAGACTCCCTATTATTACTCTTTATTTACATCATTGTAACAATAATGATTAAGTAATAATAATAAAAATAAATGCATAAATAAATAAATAAATAAATAAATAATAATAATAATAATAACGGGACTCGGTTTGGGTTTCATAATTAATTTCAATATTTACTTTGAACTCCAAGCATGACTGCCTAACATTTTACTGAAACTTCATTGTTTCACTGTTTCGTTATTAAATTAACAATAATTGCATCATGTTATTTAAATAAATGTTTATCTTAAGGTTTATCATAATTTATTTAGCAATTTCACACTTTTTCGCCTCTTTCTGTCTTGTCTTTAGATATGGCTCCAAATCGAAAGGCATCTAAAGCATCTGCTGCTTCCTCCAAGAAGACAAATAAAGATGAAGTGGTCCAGCAGCCCCAACCAGTAATCGCTCAAGCTATGCAGGAGGCCATGTCGACACAAACGCCGGTCACAAATCCAGAAACAGTAAGTCAGGAAGACCAAGACGAGGACCTGGAAGTTTTATTTCGGGATGCGGACGATCCGATTCAGCCTTCAGTACTCTGCATCTACATGTCTCGAGAAACATTCTTGACAAAATTAAGCGTGAACAGTGCGTTTCCTTAGTTGAGCTGCTGAACCCGGATAAACAAGACATTAGCCTTAATATTTCACACAGTGGCAGTATGACTCTCAATAAGAAGGCCAAGCAGCTCAAAATCGCATCATGTGAGCAATGGTTTTCAGCTTTTTTAATTTTCTCTTCAATTTATCAAGAAAATTATCCAGATAAGTCACGGCAGCTCTTTAAATATATGTCGTTTGTACAAGGCTTGTATAAATCGTTCGGTCTAGAAGCTGCTCTCAAGTACGATGAGGACTTCCGTAAATTCAGGGAGCGTTCCCCTGATATTACGTGGGATAGTCTTCATCAGGAAATTTATTTCCTGGCCTCAGCAAAATCGGCACAGTTGAAACAGCCCCGTTCCCAAACCAAGCCCTTTCGGATATACGTCTTCTGCCACCCCCCCCCCCAAGTTATTGCAGACAATTTAATTCCCAGGTAATCTGCACATGGTCAGACTGTGTGTACAAACAAGAGTCCTTTAAATGCCAAAGTGACCATCCAGGCAGAACATGCCGCACCAATGAATTTATCAATGGCAAGCAAAACAAAACCCTCACCAAACCTAAGAAGTAGTTGTTCTTTACTCACACCCATTGATCCAGATAGGCTTGCCATATTGTTGCAAAATTATCGTCATAAAAACTTTTTGATTGACGGTTTTCGCAACGACTTTAACCCCAGATGTGATGGTTCTGATTGCAAATACGAACTTCCCAATAATAAATCAGCCACAGACCGGGAAGATATTCTTATTTCTAAGATCAATAAGGAAATACAATTAGGACGCGTGTCAGGCCCCTTTTCAAACCCTCCCCTTCCATATTTTCGCGTCAGCCCCTTAGGACTAATATTAAAAAAAAGGCAGTTTTAGATTTATTCATGACTTGAGTCAGCCGCAAGATATTTCTGTAAATCCTGGCATTGATGACATTTATTCTTCGGTTAAGCATGAGACCTTTGATCAAGTTGTAACATTAATTTTACAAAAAGGAAAGGGTCTCAATGTGATATCCTAGATGCTTTACGAATCATTCCTATCAGAAAACAGGACTATCATTTTTAGGTTTTAAAGTAAATGGCAAGTATTATTACGATAGGGTATTACCTATTGGATGTCGAATAAGTTGTAATGTGTTCGAGCAATTCAGTGCAGTGGGTCTTTAAGAACATTTATAATTTCAGCGATATCTCACATATTTTGGACGACTTTTTTGTTGGACCCGCGGGATCCTTTGAATGTATGCGGGGTCTTCAATCTTTCATTCGATTATCAAAATTTCTTGGTATACCTCTAAAAGATTAAAAAAAAACGTCCTTCCAACTACATGTGCAGTTTTGCATGGTATAGAAGTAAACACTTTGCAAATGCAGGCCAAGTTGCCCATAGGAAAAATTGACAAAGCAGTCGGTTTAATAAATAAAATCATAAAACTACATGTTGTAAAACTCTGTGATGTTCAAAAAATCGTTGGTTTGTTAAATTTCTGTTGTAAATGCATAAAACCAGGTCGTGCCTTTCTCCGAAGACTGCGGGACATTACTTGTGGTCAGTGCGAACAAAGAACAATTGATTCCATTAACTATGTCCGCCAAACAGGATTTGTACACTTGGCTTGTTTTCTTACGCGAATTTAAAGGCACTACGTTATTAAATACGGATATATGGCTATCTCAAAATCAGTTCAATATTTTTATCAGTTCAATGCCAGTAAATCAGTGGGTTATTCTGCGGTCTTGGATAATGAGTGGTTTTACGGCACTTGGGATGAACATTATTGTTATCCTAGAGCTTACCCCGATAGTAATCGCTGTACACCCCGTTTCACATAAACTGAAAAACAAAAGTGTGATTTTACACACAGACAACTCGGCTCTTGTGTCCATCATAAATAATCAAACAAAATGTAAATTGACAATGCATTTATTTAGAAAATTAGTGGTTAGATAGCCGATAGATAACATATGTTTACGCGCTGTTCATTTATCTTCGTCAAAAAATAGATTATCAGACTTGCTATCTCGTTTGAAGGTAAATGCCGCAAGGGAAATGGCACCTCATTTAGACGACAATCCTCTTATTGTTCCCAAGGAGCTGGATCCATGCTGTTTATTGCGACCACTATGGTGATCAATAGTCTGTCAGTATCAACACGCTCAGTGTGCAAAAGATCTTGGGAACATGCTTTGCTTATATATATTGCGTATTGTTCTTGCCAAGGTTTTTCATATAATGCAGTGTTGACTCGCATGTCTGCAACTGCATTTATTCATCGCCTTAAACAAAACCAGACCTCACCCAAGAATTCTTAATACGTAAGGCTTTGCTTGGTTATACAAATAGACATTATCATTCTGACCGTAGAAAGATCATTTCCGTGAGTTTATTACATAGAACGTGTGATGTTTTTCCTCAAATATTTACTGAATATTATAATCTTGCTTTATTTAAATCCTTATTTTCATTAGCATTTTATGCCTTTCTTCGTGTTGGTGAATTCACTGCCACATCCGCCAACAATCCAAATTTGTTATTAGCTAATAAAATTAAAATTAAAAAGAAGCAAGGAAAACCAGTTGGTTCAAGGATCCACTTCGAACAATTTAAGCAAAGTAAGGGTTCAGAATTTGATTTATATATACCCTCTTCCCCTGTTTCCTTTTGCCCCGTTGAAGCGATGTCAAATTATTTAAAACTTCGTACACAGAAAGTTGATTCTCTCTTTGTTTTAAAAAGCGGAAAGCCTATTTTTCATCCTTTTTTAATACCGTTCTCAAATCGACATTAATGCTCTTCCTTGGTACATGTAAGGATTATACTTCACATTCTTTTCTAATTGGTGCCACGACATATTGCCTCCAAAAAGGTTTAAATAAACCACGCATTTCTCGTATTGGTAGGTGGCGTTCTAATGCTATTGATAAATATTTTCACGTACCGTCTTTTATAGTGTGATTGCCCGTTTGTCTGTGGGGTTCTTTCTGTGGGGATTTCAATTTGTTTGACCCCCAGGCATATTTTGGATGAGTGAATTATATGTGTTCTTTCCCATAAATATGTATGATGTAATTCTTCTTTAATGTTGTACATCTATCAATTATTGATGTTACGTAATAATACTAATTGTATTGATGTTACGTAATTGTAAACATATTAACTAAACATTGGCAGTACAAGAAATTTATAAAATTATAAAAATCTCACCTTCATGTTTATTTTTGTGTTCACATGACGGCTTGAAATCATAAATGTATATATGATGACGACGACGAAGAAAATGCCGACGATGACGACAACAACAACAAAAGGCAACAAGCATAACAATGACAACGACAATGGCAGCAACACTGAAAACAACAACAATGGCAAAAACATCACTGGCAACAACAATGACAACAACGACGACTACCATAACAAGCATAACAACAATGACAACAACCATGAGAACAATGACAACGACGATGGCAACAATGGCAACAACGACGACAACTATAGCAACAATGACAACGACGATGGCAACAATAACAATAGTGACAACAACAATGGCAACAACAAAGACAACAACGACGACAACTATAACAACAATGACAACAACGATGGCAACAACAACAATGACAACAACAATGGAAACACCAATGGCAACAACAATGACAACAACGACGACAACCATAACAACAGTGACAACAACGATGGCAACAACAACAAACGACAATATCAATGGCAACACCAATAACAGCAACAACAATGGCAACAACAATGACAACAACGACGACAGCCATAACAACAATGACAACGACGATGGCAACAACAATGGCAACTACAATGACAACAACATTTCTAGACATTTCTAGACGGTGCAGAAGTTTCATGACATTTCTAGACGGTGCAGATGTCTCATGACATTTCTAGACCGTCTTGACATGCTCAAGGTCAGACAGCCTAGACAGGTTCAAGCTCAGACTAGTTGCTCACCAGGGGGGTCCAAGGTCAGGCCATTCCTTCACTAGGGGTGGGTCCGAAGGCAAAAAATGAAAGTTATTCAGAATTACATGACACGTGTAAATAATTTCCAACCGGGCGGTCCAAGGTAAGACCAGGAGGTTTGGCCCAGAAATGTCGTTTATATCTTACTTTTTGTAAACGAAATTACTTTCATTTTGGTGAATTGTGAAACAACGTTCTCAGTTACGAAGTGGAAATCAAAGTTTTGCATTCCATTTATTTACAGGGAATTCGACTTAAAATTCTTGTGGTTGATGACGATGGCAATGGACAAAGTGAACACATAATTCAATACAATGAAGAACTGACTAATCATTGGTTTCCTCTAGATGAATGGAGGAAGTTAGAGTTCAAAGATCCCATTGATGAATATCGAAGCACGTATGTACAGCTGAATCACGAATTTGTAACAATAGATTAGTTTTAAAGGTCTTAAAACATCTAAAACTAATTGTACTTAAACCCCGAGCCGCAATAAAATATAACAGTGATCTGAGCGCTAAACTGGTGTTATTGTGGCAGTAAGTGGTTGCAGAAATTGAGATTCAGGTCACTTTTGAGCAGATAACTATGGGCTATATATCAGGAACAATGTGAAGTACACGTTTGTAAGCCGTTTGGATACACAGCGGGGTACTTCATCAGTAATTAAAGCAAAAGTTAATTTAAAATAGTCAATGTTTATTAATCGGAATCTATTAAGTGAGGAAACTGATTTATTGGATTCGTGAACTTAAAATTATGTACGTTATTCACTTATTTGCATACAAAATATTATGCGCAATTATAATTAATTATAATTATCCTTGAATAATAATTTTGTACATTTCAACAGCATTTTTACATTTAAATGCCAACAAAGGCCCTCTACACCGAAAATCAATAGAAGATAACAGGGGCTTAACAATTATAACATACTGTTTACCTATTAGAGATCGGGGGGCCTAGTGATTATGGCAATCCTACAAACATCTTTCAACAATATCATTATCTTAAGCATGTGCTGGCATCAAGGATTGAGGGTACAACAAATGACAGTGAAAGTAAAACAACTGATTAAACAAACATGTGATGTTTTAAGTATTTATTATTTATTTCATCGATTTCCAACAAATGTGTACTTGTTATTCATCTGAATTTCATTGAATTTCTTAGGTTAGAGTTAGAAGTTATGGCATATTGTCCACCCGGCCGGAACTGTATGTAGTGTTCACCTGTACTATTATATTACACCAGAACGGCACTACATGTGGAGATAAATACGGCAATCTTGAACACACTCTTAAAAGCTGTGTCAGAATTTTAGCGTTACAAAGTATGCATTCAAGCAGGTTGACTGTTTTGAGACTTTTCATTAATACTGAGATTTAAAAAATGCACACAGAATTTTTGTTTAACCTAACAACATTCAGTTTCTGTACATAACAGCAAATGCAGATTTCTATATCACTTTCAAATTAGTATGGTTGTCTGTATCGTTTTCTATTAAGCATATCTGTTTCCGCCATCGAGTTCTATGTAATTTAATCAATAACAGTTGTTTGAGCGTTATATTATTAATAAGATACATTTACGATGTCCACATGGCCATTGTTTATACAAGCTTATTTCGAATGCACGCGTTTTGGTTGGCTCTTTTTTATTTTTACTTAGCCTGACAAGTGTTAGTTTGGGTCGCTTGGTAACACGTCTATTTGCTTCTGTATTGCAATTTCGCCATTTCTTATACCTGTAGGCTTTCGGCCATGACCTAACTATAAAGCTTAATAAGTTTAACTTGTCTATGTGCCTTTCTGCTTCGCATAATATAATAGTTTTTTTATTCAATTTTTATTTAGTCTGAAAAGTTATATTTGTCTACATGGCTACACAGCTTCCTGTCTAACCCATAAAGTGTTAGTTGTACATATATCTTTCTAAATTGTCTATGTTTAGTTGTCCATGTTGTATTTTTATCTCGTCAAACACGTTTTAGAAGCATTCGTTGTTTTCTATATAGTTTAACAAATTCGGTAGGCATTTTTGCAAAGGAAGCGTTCATTTCTAATCGACTGAAATTCTGTGACTTACGAACAATAACTGTAACATGCTCTGACTTTCTTATTTAACAGCAGAAAAGAAGCCGACAGCTACTTGCTAAGTCACTAAGTAATTGTAGAAATTGTGAGCTATCGCTAAAACTTCTCTTAGCATTCAATCAGATGTCTTTTAATTTCTCAATAAATGTAATATCAACCAGTTTAGAAGAATTCATATTGCTAGCCGTGTTTTTGTATACACGGCACACTTCCTAACAACATACGTCAGTACATCTTAGTTACGCAGCTTTCTAATTAGCCTGAAACTTTTTGCTGTCATTATTGCTCTATCTTCAGAATGACGTTTGTTATTTCTGAAATATTCCGGTTCATATAAGTAGCAAAAAGCTTAAAGCTCTGACACAGAATAATAGTGTTGTCATGGTGGAGGTTTGAAAACACATAATGTATTACTCGCTCTATATAAATAAAAGGATTAGGGATAAAACTGAGGTAACGCTACATGCCACATCTCTGGCGTGTGACAATGTCATACCATAACAGAACCATAATTAAGTTACCTCATTAACACTTGACAAGCCTTTGGCTTGCAAGGTGTTTCTGAATTTGTGCGAGCAGCGGTTGGTATCTTTTTTTTCTTGACAGTGAACGGATTTTTTTTGTGTCATCTACTCAGCTTACACTAAGGATCCTAGGGCCACGAAACTTGGGACTTAGGTAGAACTTGATATAAACGTGTGCACGATACTTTTTATTTTCTCCTTTATTTTCGTTTTCTGGTTTAAAACGCCATGTGAAAAGAGTGTATTTTTTGCAAGTAAATGTGGAGCATTTATCGCACAGCACAGCAGAACACACAGTTCCTTAGCTTTGGGCGAGCTCTCACTGCGTGAATAGATAACACGGCGTATGCCTGACCAGTCAATAAAACCTTAAGTCAACAAAAACCAAACACTACTCGGCTTATAAGACGTATTCAAGCTGTGTTGTTTGCAATATATTATTCAAGAAATAACCCATTGAAGGAAGTGTTTTTTGCGTTTTAATTTTTTGTCAAGTGTTTAACATTTCGCTAGCGAAATGAGGTTCTAGTTTTGAACTGAAATAGCGCCATTAGTGTTTTGCTTTTATATTGACAGATTATTTTTTTACTACAAGTGAAAGAAGATTTGCACTACAACTGATTGTGGATATCACATAAATTTTTTACTTGAAACATAAAACGTTATCTTTTAATTTGACTGTTTCAGTGCTAAAATGCATGGTACTCCTTTTTGTTTTCTCTTAGCTTGTGCCTCAGTTATGCCTAGTTAACCGGTTAGCTTTGCAAATTAATTAGTAGCATAGATAGCACCATAATGTCCTAGACCGCAAAATATTAGTAATCTTGTTGTGTTAATTTAAAATTCAAAACGATTGCTTAAAAGAAAATGTTGTTTTGTTCTCTTGCTTACAAAACACATAACTTTTAAACTTCATAAAATTGCAAAATTAAATGGTAATCACTTAACTATTTATTGTTCACTGAACGGCATGCGTTGTCTGTGGAATAAACAAATAAAGCACCGTGGCGTTTTGTCTTGTTGTTGTTGTTGTTGTGTTTTTTGTATAGAAAAAGAACAATAGTCTACATGGTCCACATTTTATCCAGATTAATTAATAATGCACTATGTGCAATAAAGAACATAGGAAGACTATTTACATCCACAAAACTGACAACTTTTTGCACTGAGAATCCTTGCATAGAATGGTTCCTTCCTCGACTAATTGCCTCTCCGTTATTAGGTCAAAATCAGAGACCGTAATTTGACTTGGGTAAATACTGAAATCTGACTGGATGATTTCCAAGCCAGTATTTTTTTTCAATGCGGAACAGAAGGCTACTTCCTATAATTAGTACAGTTATTAATAATCAAAACGCAAGTTAAGTTACTCAACAAAGCATATAGTGACCTCCCAGTAAACACATCGATCTTAGATCAACGTTGTATAGACTTTGATTCCGACGTCGGACCAACGACGGGTTTTGGTTGTTTCTGAAATCGAAACAACGTCTACTTTCTGACAGTGGATAGACGTCGATTAGCCAACGTCTAATCAACGTTGCGTATAGGTTGCTAACGGAACTCGAAACAACATCTATCCCCCGACGTTGTATAGACGTCGGGAAAATATTATGCTAGAATCGCCGTCAACACAGCGGCAATCACAGTGTGGTCGCCCCCCTTCTGGACAATTCGGTCACGCAGGATACACGAGTCAATTTCCATGAATAGTTTTTTTAAAACAGGTGGAAAAAAACTGTGCGTTCTTGAAATTCTCATATTTTACATCTCATTTTGCTTTACTTTCAAAGTGATCTGTCATGGCTACCATTTCCGGTGAGCGATAACACAAGGTGTTTTGGTTGTGAGTTCGACATCCATCCAGTGTCAACTTTCCGACCTCCATTCAACGTTGCACCAAAGACATTTGTTAGAGGTCTGTAAAAGTTGCGACCAAAAACAACGTCTAAACACGTGACGTTGTCAAAACACCGTCTAAACACGTGACATTGTCAAAGATTGTAAGACGCTAATATGTGGTTGCGATCAGTTACATCCAAAGTACAACCAGAATTAATCTTGTGATTTGGTCGGATCGAAACCTTAAACTGATGTTGACTAGACCTCAGAAGGTTTCCTGGGTTACTTCAAGTCAATACAAAGGTATTAAAGGGCAACATTTTCTTATGACTGCTATGACAATTCGGGTCTAGGACCAGTGCCATTAGGACAAGTACCACCCGGACAAGTGCCACCTGGAAAAGACCCCCCGGCGGACAAGTGCCAACCGGAAAACTGCCACTCGGACAGCTGCCAGCCAGAAAAATACCATTTAAAATAAAGGAAAAGGCGTTTGTTAAAAGGTTTAAAGCTTGATATTCCCTTTCAAGATTTAAGTAACTGGAATTAGGATCCTCTTGTGATTGATTCGCTCGGGGTACTGATGGAGTGCAACTGAAATTAGGTAACTCTTCTGATGGATTAGTTTTATTACTTGATATGCAATACGATTCATTTGATTATTTCTTCTGGGTACTTAAGTGCAATTAAAAAATGTGTCACGCATACATACAACGACATCTTTTCTCACACTCGTATGACACAGTTCGTTGGAAAGAGATTTGTATAAATACCCATCTAGGAGTATTTTCGAAAGACCGCGCTCAGAAGGTATAAATTCCAATGCTAAATTTATATACTCTAGCTGCATTTTTGGTGCCCTATTAATACTCATTTTCTGTTCTACTCCGGAAAATTAGCACTACTCTGGGGCCCAATACAACCCTCTCATTCCGGCAAACATTGTCTTGCCCAATTGCAATGCTCTTTAATTGTAATTGCGTCCATCACGTAAATATGCTAAATACAACTTTTAATATTAATTGCACATCATGCCCTGAGCACATCACAGGAATACACTAATTGCAATTTTTAACTAGAACCTCACTTCGCTAGCGAAATGTTTAACACTTGACAAAAATTAAAACGCAAAAATACTTCCTTCAATGGGTTATTTCTTGAATAATATATTGCAAACAACACAGCTTGAATATGTCTTATAAGCCGAGTAGTGTTTGGTTTCTGTTGACTTAGGGTTTTATTGACTGATCTAGCATACGCCGTGTTAGCTATTTACGCAGTGAGAGCTCGCACAAAGCTCACTGTGCAACTGTGTGTGATGTGGGTTAAATGCTACGCATTTACTTGCAAAAAATGCACTCTTTTCACATGGCGTTTTAACAAAGAAAACGAAATCAAAGACGAAAATAAAAAGTGACATGTACATGTTCAGATCAAGCTCTTCATAAGTCCCAAGTTTCATGGTCGTAGGGCCCATAGTGTCAGAGGAGAAGAAGACACAAAAATCGGAAAAAGTGTCAAGAAGAAAAAAAAGGACGAATTTTGCTCGCACAAATTCATACAACTCTTGCAAGCCAAAGGCTTGTCAAGTGTTAATCAAGCGGCACAGCTGAACAATTGAAATACACATGAAAGAGATGTAATTAAATCTTGAAAGATAAATTTAAACTTCACACAGCGACACCGGTAAAAAGAAAATAAATCTAATTGTTCATTTATTTATCTTTTAATATTTTGGGGGTAACGCTTTTCCCCTTTTATTTCAAATGCTATTTTTCTGTGTGGCAGCTGTCCGAGTGGCACTTGTCAGGATGGCACTTGTCCACCGGGGGCACTTTCACAGTTGGCACTTGTCCGGCTGGCATTTGTCCTGCTTCCATGGCATGTAACATTTTACGACGGCTCAGTTTGATGTGCATTGTTGTGCATTTCCATTATTGTTGTTCAAATTCTGTAATAGCGGTTTTGCATACAAAACCTAAAGTTGACAAATACTGTCTTATTTTTTATGTCTATGCATCTGTCTTCAGATATGGTTGCAAATTAATTGACCAAAGAATTCGTACAATCAAATGCAGTCATTTCCATCTCATCGACGTCTTTGGGTCACCGGAAATGGGAGACATGACAAGTCACTTCAAAAATGAGCCAAAAAAGGATGTAAAATATAAAAATTTCAAGAGCTTGTTTTTCCCCTCCCACTTTTGAAAAATATTCGTTAAAACGATTTTATACAAATCCTGATGAAATAAAGATTGGGATACCATGACACAGGGTGATCTTGACACCTTATGACTGTTGAAACTGTTGTGATTCCAGGTCACTTTCCCGATATCCATACATGTCACTCTCCTCACTTGTATACAACGATAGATTCTGTTTCGATTTCAAGTTAGAACCTTTTCACAGCGTCCATTTAACGTAAGATAATCGACATCAATTTAAAGTTGACAGACAGGTGTTGTTTCAAGTTCCATAATCAACTAAAACCCGACGTTGGTCTGACCAGACGCGACGTGCATCCAACGCTGATACAATGTTTACCAGGCTGCTAACGAATCCTAGGATAACACACTTCATCACCACAAAAAAGGGAGCACATCACAAGAAAGTCGAAAGCACCCTATCCCGCCTTCCATCCATCGACCAATCAAAATGATTGAGACATGTTCTTCTAGTTTTTGTTTAAGTGGGCCATTTCCTTTTGCGTGGCGTTACAAACAACACGCCATTCTGTGTGCTGTCGGATTTTTTTTTTGCAGCAAGGAAACTAGTTTAAGGTGCGAATAGCTTCTTATCTTCTTGCATCCACTGCTTAATGGATTATTTTATCTGTTACTGTGATTTGGGATAGAATTAATGGAGTTTAAAT
This sequence comes from Protula sp. h YS-2021, assembly GCA_949752745.1. NCBI lineage: Eukaryota > Metazoa > Annelida > Polychaeta > Sabellida > Serpulidae > Protula > Protula sp. h YS-2021. Next base: position 86,088,171 of record OX457024.1, on the reverse strand, counting down.
TCATTTCGGCACTTTGTTCTTTGATCGAGTAAGGTTGAGTTTGCACGGCACGGTGACATGTTACGGTCTCGAGAAGTGCGCCTCTTTCTCCACATTAATTCAGATCGAGGAATCTACTGGTTCCTCCATATTTCTTCTAGGAAAAGGATCTTTTCAGGCTGGTGTGCCTGCTTAGACTTTTCAGGCTGCTGTGCCAGCTGTGTCATGGCGGAAATGAACAGCTTTTGCTTAGGCTTTACTCCATGTTGCGCCTCTGAGTCTTGATGGAGCAGGTCCTGCACGACTGACAGCGCTTACGACTGAAAGAGGTGGTTTTTGTGACGTCTGTGGGTCTTTTTTCACTGCAAGGACCGTTTAGCCATAGTGGAAATATTGTCACGGCAGTTTGAGCACCATTTTCCCGTCATGGTCCGATGGTCCACGGGTATCACTCGAGGCAGTACAGACCCAGGGGAACAGGCCCATTACGGTCTGGCGGGGTAAAGCCTGCAGCAGAGTGCAGAGCGCGAAGAAAATGTAGCAGTTGTTGGCATAACCCTACCTGGTCTTATGTTCTTTTTCTCTGCTTGCTTTTCAGATATGACAGAGGCCAATCTGCACTCTCCACCCCAGCTGCCTCAGTGTATTCATCTCCCTACCTCGTGTATTCATTCCATCTGCGACCGTTGCAGTCGAAATAACGAGATACCTCTATGTGAGCAAGACAGCCTGTGCTTAGAGTGTCAGCTCCTCATCCCAGAGGATTGGAAGGCTCTCTTACAGAAAAGGGCTAAGAACGAACGGAGGCGGGATAAGCGCAGATTCCTCTCTTCAGCCTCGTTTGTCACACGCGAAGTTTATTCAGGATACTATGAAGAAGGCGAGCTCCCTTATTCTGAGCCAGGTCTACACGCCGGCACACGTAGACGCTGGGTCAGAGTTGGACGCGACATCGTCGTCCAAAAAGCACAAAAAGCCCAAGAACAGGGGACGGGCTTTCTCAGAGACTGTAGCACAGTTGGATATCACCAAGGGGAAAGAACGCGACTTTCTCCAAAAGGCATGGGTCTTTTCACCAAGGGTGAAACCCATTGGCAGTCCGGAGAGTGCATTCAAAACCCCCTCATCCGATCAAGTGACAATCACACACAAGGATACTGGGACTGTGTTTCCAGCAGCTACAGACTTGTAGGCATCCCCTCTCTAGAAGAGTTAGCCTCGCCCCCTACAGCTACAGCTTCTCCCCTGTGACTTTTCGGCTTTTCTGTCTCTCCAATCTCAGATTCAAAATCAGCTTTTGGACTTACAACAGAAAGTGCAGAAACTAGAGACTTTACTTAGTTAAAAGCAAAAGCCATGACCATCAGCTACGATTTCCTCCTCCGGAGAGTCAGTGAGTGGCAGCGGTCTCGCCCCCACCACACCTCTCTTTTGAACCGAGCGTGTATATTCCAGAAACGGTCACCATCAGTGAGGAGGCGTGCCTCCTTCGGGCCAAGTCTCTACTTTGCTGGAGGAGGAAGATGAAATTGGGCGGATGGAAATTTCTCCCCTCGCCACAATTCCTAGTAATGCATAGAGAGAAATTTATACTCCATCTGGGGAACCCCAAACGTCACAGCACCAACCACAGTGGGCTCTGACGATCAGGATTCGGAAGAAGAGGACACAGAGGAATCCGAGGACACATCAGTCCAATCCCATTTCCACATCCCACTACGGACAATGGACCAGGTACGGTCTCCATACCGGGGTCAGAGACTTTGGAGAGACCCAGCCTATCCGAACTCCGTCCCCTAGACCTCTCACTCCAAGCCGATTAGGCAACCCTCTCGACTACCTTTTCCACTATCGCGCCCTACGTTTAGACCCGCCCATTCCTATGACATCTCAGGCTGCTCCACCACAACAGGATTCTTTCATATCCAGGATGTTCCGATCCTCTTTCAAGAGACGCCTAAAGAGGAAACGATCGCAGCAACCTTCACCAACAGAGGGCAAACCGAGTGCACAGCCACAACAGCCCCCCCCCCCGGTCAAGAAGCCGAAGCTCAGCACCGGCAGTAAAACAGTTTCCAGGCGATACTTAAATAAACTTAGAAGATCTGGGAAGGTTGCTTTCCTCAAATGCCCCCTTGCCCGAAAGACTGGGAAAGCTTTGGCGTCATGGGGGACAGATGGGGCTTCTCGCAGGGCAGTACGTAGACTAAAGAGGGGTTACTCCCTCCCTTTCAACCGAGACTAAAATGGGCACAAGTGCCCCATACCCCTAACCAAAACAACTAGTCACCTCCTACCCCAAAGGATCAGACAGGGATCTAGCTCTTCAAGAAATCATACAGAGTTTGACGCGAAATGCCAGAGACTCAGATGTTTTTTTTTCAGCAGAGTTTGTCTGGTTCCAAAGAAGTCGGGAGGTTGGAGGCTAGTAATCGACCTCTCATCGATAAACGGTTTTCTCCGTGTGACCTCCTTTCAAATTCACACGGCTCTCAATAGACCTCTCTGACGTGTACCTCCATAACCCCCTACCACTCAACCAAGAAATTTCTAGCATTCCAAATAGAACAAATACGTTTCCGGCACTTCCCTTCGGCTTTGTTTTATGCAAAGTCATGATGGTACTAATAACATGAGCCCGTCTAGAGGGAATGTTAGTCTTCCAGTATCTAGACGACTGGTTCCTGGCAAACCAAGACAGAAAGGTAACAAAAAACCAAACGATGGCTCTAGTTCGTAAGGCGTTACAGGTAGGGTTAAAGTAAACCTGGCCAAATCCCACTCATACCCAAACAGAGAATTATCTTTCTCGGGGAGTCATGGGATCTAGAAAAAGCGAGCGCGTTTCCCACATGAGAGCGCTGTCAAAAGATTGCAGAAGCAATAAAGAATACCCCGGCAAACAAAAAGGTAAGAGTGCAGTCCACGGAGTCCCTTTTGGGGCTCCTAGTAGCAACAGAGAAGACCGCCGGACCCTCTCCACTGCAGGCCCTTTCAGAGCCAGGTAAGGTGGGCATTGCGTCAGGGACGTTCCCCCTTGGCCAGAATGCACACAGCCCTACAAACCCTTGAATGGTAGTGCGATCACCGGGTCATGCCCGGGGGAGTACCATTCCAGTCCCCCGTCCCAGACTTGGAAATCCAAACGGACTCATCCCAGGCCGGAAGAGAAATTTACTGGCAGGGTCAGGTGTGGAAAGGCAGGTGGCCCCTCGCTCTACAGGCTTACCACATAAACTGGCTGGAGCTCCGAGTTGTCTGGATTGCCCTTAACAAAATGACCAGGCACCTCAGAAACAAAACAGTACTATTTCGGTTAGACAACTCCACAGCCATATCTTATCTAAGCAAACAGGGAGATATGAAATCATGGCCCCTGTCCAAATTGGCTTTCTAAATTCTCACCAGGGCCCGAGAATTGCACATAACAAGCCCCATGGTTCACCCTTCTGCTGCACTGCAAAGTAGTAAAGTCAGTCCCGATCCCGTGCCACATGGAACTGCTATCTCAACCCCACTGGCAACACTTCCACCCCTCCCACACCTGCTGAAGTTACACCTGTGGTGTCTGACCAGTCCTTCTTAAAACAGAAGGGCTTCTCCAAAAAGGTAAGGGAGTAAAATGGTAAACAGTCACAAGCCAAATTGGATCCCTTTCAAGCCAGCCCAGCGGTAGTAGCTGACTTCTTGGACCATCTGTTCACAGACGAACGGTTGAAAGTTGAAAGTGAGTTCCATTGAGTGATATAGGGCCGCTATAGGGTCTACACGCAAAGCTTCAACAGGCTATGACCCGGGAGAAGACAAGGCCCGTTCACAACAGATATTTCAAGGTAAATTTCAAAGTTATCTCCAACGTCCAAACATTTTTGGCAAAGATGTGATATCAGCCAAAAATGCGACTCTTAGATTCACATTTCTATTAGCACTAGCCTCTTTCAAACGGAGAAGTGAGATTCACACTCTGGATAGAAAGGTAAAGGACAAGAACACCTGGGAGAAGGTCACCCTGGTCCCTAGGGCAGATTAAGTGGGGGAAAACCCATATTTTTACCCAAGGGATGTGCACATTTGACACATATCCCAGCCATCCCTACCAGAGGATCCTGACTCCGACAACCTGGTCTCTTTGTCCCGTCAAAACCTTGCGCAAATATCTGAAAATGTCAGAGCCGTACAGAACAGAAAGTCAGAAAGCCCTTACCATTTCCTTCATGCCAAAATTGAACAAAGGTCTTTCGAAACAGTCTATTTCAAATAACATAAAGAGGGTCATTTTGGCAGCTTATGACAAGGCACAAATAGACCAAGCCCCTCAACGGGGCAGAAAATTAAAACCCATCAGGTAAGGTAAGTCACAAATTCCCTGAGTACGTTACGCAACGTGTCTATTTCAGATATATTGAGAACGGGCTGTTGGGCCTCCCCCAACTCTTTCGTTAAATATTATCTGAAAGAGTTCTCACAAGATGAGCTATCGGTCTCTATTTGTTAGGGCCATTCGTAGCCTCGGAAACGACCATTACCGACTAGTTGTTTCTGTTGCAGATCTGTTTCCCCCGAGTTCAAAAACAAAAAACAAGGGCAACTTCTCCAAGGGTCGCAACGGAAACAAACCAACTCCAAGCCAAGGAAGTAACAGCCCGCAGGAGGGATTACACACCCTTCCTGCCAAGGACATTCCGGTTTTTAAGTCCTGCTGGACCGTATTTTTTCTGTACATATATTAAGTGTCAGGAAAACAAGTGACTGGTTCTATGATTAAGCAAACGTCATATCCAGAATTGTTTTGAGAGGGTGACTGCCTTCGGCCTCACGGCTACACGGGTATTCAAGTTTTTATGCCTCCTTTCTAAAAACTTTTTATAAGAAAGAGGGGGATCATCACGGTCTCAAGCGTACCGCTTGATCACGTACCCGCGTGTTCTAGAGACTGAAAAGACCGGACCCTTGTTCGCAGTACTCAGCTCCATGGTGTCATAATGGGCCCATAGGACCATAACGACCCCATTGTACAGGAAATACATAGCAAGTGGCTAATGAGAACTAAAGGCAGGGATCCATCCAGTGGGCAGCTGGAAGGGGATGGTAGGATTTCTCAGATTAAGTCGAATGGTTGTAAGCATGGTTCACCACGACTTACGGTTGCTGTAAAATTCGCGACATTTTTGGGCAGTTCTAGAATGGCAGTTCTCCCCTGCTCCGGACTCAAGTCCCATTAAAAGTGGAGATAAGCGAATTCAAAGCTTTTGCGAAGCACAACTAACGTGTTATTTCGTAAACCGATAGGGTGCTTTCGAACTACAGCACAAAACGTTCTTTTTCTATTGTTGCGGGGTAATCTAACCAGAAGGGAAACTCATCAAAAGTGGAGAACGCGAATTAAGTTTTTTACTTTGTAAAAGCTTTGAATTCGCTTATCGCCACTTTTAGATGGGTTCCCTTCCGATTATTTAATACCACGCAATAGAAATGAAATTTTTCCTTGTATATAGAATGGTCCCCTTCACTCTTCGTCCTGTCTTCCCTCCATCCAACCAATCATCCCCTTCAAGCGTGGTGTTTACAACACACGCCTTTCTGTGTGCTCTGCACACAGAAGCTACAGGACCGGAATCTTGTTCTAGTTTTTGCACACACCGCCTTGGAGTTAGTTGAGTCTTTGCAGCCCACTGTGCCTGCTTTGATTCGCAATCAACCACAGCTTACGGTACCATTACGCCAGTTTTTTGCTGCAATTGACACTCCTACGGAACCAGCTAGTTTTGTCAAGATTTTCCAGACTTGACTATCCCCGGTTCAGGCGAAATTATGCTTATAGGATTTTGGGCTAATTTTGCTAATGTTTTGCTAAAATCCCATTTATGGGACTACTGTGTCCCATAAATGGCACCAGGGTGCCATTTTATCGGCACCAAGAAGCCCATTTACGGCACTCTTGGTGCTCATTTACGGCACCCCCTCCCAGTGAGAATCCAATTTTAGGGACAGGAGTCTGCCCACCTCAGCCTCTGGGGGACTTCCCTAGGTACTGTTTTTGACTCCTCTCCCGAGGGATCAGGCCCGAATCCCATTTATGGGATTGGTCACGGGTAGGTCCATTAATGGGCTGGGGGGTACCCTTTGAGGTCCTAATGGGAGGTCCCATTTTCAGGCTTATGGGCAGATCCCATTCATGGGAGGTCCCATTTTCGGACCTGTGGGCAGATCCCATTTATGGGAGGTCCCATTTTTAGGGCCTATGGGCAGATCCCATTCATGGGAGGTCCCATTTTCGGGCCTATGGGCGGATCTCATTTATAGGACGTCCCATTTTCGGGCCTATGGGCAGATCCCATTTCTGGGATCTCCCCGGAAACCCAAAATTGGCCTATTTGGGCCCATTTCGATTTCTTCGGTCGATGAAAGCCCCAACTGAGCATATAAACATCATTTTAGCGCCTAATCAACCAGAGTGCATTTTGGTACCGTTTGCTACATTCCTATGGCTGGTGAAGTACTTACATTTGCGCTAGTAAGTTTATCTGTTTGGTCTACTGTGACACGAATAGATAACTTACCAATCTCGTTCTGCTTGTCTTTCAGATATGACAGAAGCCAGTCTGCGGGACCCACCTACGCTTCCGCAGTGCACACACTCCCGTCAGCATTCAAGCCTCACTCGATCTGCGATCGTTGTAAACGGAAGAACTGTGTACCCCTCTGCGACGAGTGGAATACTTGTTCCGAGTGCCACCATCAGTCTCCCAAGCAGTGGAAGCTCATTCTCAGGATACGCGACGATCGCAAGCGGGATAGACGCAAAACCTTGTCACTATTCCCGTTTGTTACCTCAGAGTTTCGGGAAGAAACGATGCGTAAAGCTAGTTCTTTGATTTTAGAGCAAGTTTCCTCACCTGTGAAAATGGCTCGGAGTCAGATGTGTTTACCGTGGAGAAAAAGGACGAGAAATTCCGCAAACGCAAAGCATATGCGGAAACGGTGGCTGATCTAGATATCCCGGAGGGCAAGGATGTAGAAACTCTCAGGAAGGCCTGGTCTGGTACTCCCACGCATACGGATAAGACAGAAATAGCACCAAAGACAGACACCACTCCAAAGCCAGTGCCAGTTACTCACACGACTTCAGGGTCAAATTTTTCGACATTGGCCGGACAACTAGGTATTCCGTCACAAACGGAACTGTCTCATCCCCCATCGGGCACACCCTTTCGGCTTCTCCACGGCTCCGTACGTGCTCTCGAAAGTAATGAAAGTTCTGAAGTCCTGGGCCCGTCTAGAAGGCATACTGGTATTCCAGTATCTAGACGATTGGCTGCTAGCCAATCAGGACAAAGAAATAGCCCGCCTTCAATCTATATCCCTTGTTCGAAAGGCCGTTCAAGTAGGGCTCGTAGTCAATCTACCCAAATCAGAACTCTCCCCCAAAAAAGACATTGTATTTCTCGGAGACAATGGGATCTAAAAAATGCAGGAGCCTTTCCTACCGCGGAGAGGCGTCTAAAATCTCCCAAGCAATAAAATCAATCCAGACAGACAGAAAAGTGAGCTTACATGCAATGAAATTCTTTTTAGGTCTCCTAGTAGCAACCAAAAAACGGTCCCTCTGGGCCGCTTGCATTACAGACCATTTCAAAGGCATGTCAAGTTTGCTCTACGGTAAGGGAGATTCCCCCAGGCCAAAACAGAAATACCCAAGAAAGCTCAAATCCCCCTACAATGTTGGTGCGATCCCGTAGTAATGACCGAGGGTGTCCCCTTTCACTCTCCACCCCCGAAAATAGAACTCCAGACCGATTCGTCCCAGAAGGGCTGGGGGATACTCTGCCAGTGACAAGTGTGGAAAGGGATATGAGCTCCCCCCCTAAATAGTTACCATATCAACTGGTTTGAGTTACGGGTGGTTTGGATAGCCCTAAACAAACTGGACCATCTTCTCAGGAGCAAATCAGTCTTGTTTTACTGGACAATTCCACAGCAGTAGCCTACCTGAACAGACAAGGGGGGACCAAATCACTCTCTCTTTCGATCCTGTATCTTGCCCGTCAATCCCACATTACCCTCACAGCCCATCATTTAGCAGGAAAACTCAATGTGCTGGCAGATTTGGCTTCCAGGAAGGGACAGATAACTCACACGGAATGATGCCTAGTACGCACTTCCTTCCTATGGGTAGTCAGTCAGTCAATATGGGGCACACCCCCCTTAGACCTGTTTGCCAACTCAATGACAACCCAACTACCCAGGCTCGTCTCCCCTTGCCCAGACTCGTCCGCATGGGCTGTAGACGCCCTCAATTGCCCAAAGCAAACGCAGGAAGTGTTGTACGTCTTTCCTCCGCAGGTAATACTTCTGCAAGTTCTTCAGAGGGTAATCAAACTGAAACCATGATTCCTCCTGCTAGTGGCACCAATAATGCCGGAAGCTCCATGGTTCGCCCTGCTATTACAATGCACAGTGATCAAGTCAATCCCGATCCCATGCCACAAAGGACTGTTATCCCAGCCACATTGGCAACATCTCCACCCGGCCCCCCACCTACTTACCTGCACCTTAGGTGCCTGATCAGTCCTTCTTAAGGTAACAAGGTTTCTCGGATAAGGTAGTGAATAAAATGGTTAGCAGCCACAAACAGTCCACAGCTAAGGTGTATAGGGCCCAATGGAATAAATTTGCTTCCTGGTGTGCTTAATCTAAAATAGACCCATTCCAGGCCTCCCCACCGGTCGTGGCGGATTTCCTGGACTATTTATTAACGGATGAACACCTAAAAATGGGTTCTATCGAGGGATACAGGGCAGCCATAGGCTCCAAACTTAACGCATCCATGGGTTACGATCCAGGGGAAGATTCAGCCTTATCACAATTGATCAGACATTTTAAGGTGAATCCCCCCCCCCATAGCATGCCCACAGTAGCAAAATGGGATCTGTCACTGGCACTTCGCTTCCTTCAAAGGCCTGATATTTTCGAAGAACGCATAATATCGGCAAAAATGCAACCCTGAAATTTACCTTTTTATTGGCATTGGCAATAAAAGAGAACAAGCGAAATACACGCCTTAGACAGAACAGTGAGCCAAAAAATAGGACTTGGGAAAAAGTTTGTCTCGTTCCAAGGGCAGGTTTTATGGGGAAGACACATATCTGTACTCATGGGATGGGCACATTCGATCATATAGGCCTCCCATCCCTTCCAGCGGAACACACGCCTGAGAATTTGGTACCATTGTACCATTGTACCATGGTACCATTAAAGCGCTACGTCAATACCTAAACATTTCAGAGACATATAGGTCAGTTAATCAGAAAGCATTGATTATTTCCTACATGCCGAATTTCAACAAGGACCTCTCTAAACAAACAATATCTCGATACATAAAAGGGGTCATTATTACAGCTTATGAAATGGCACAATCAGACACCAATCTTCTTTCGGATCTGAATGTGAAAGCCCATCAAATAAGACAAGTAGCAAACTCGCTCAGAGCTTTGCGCAATGTGTCCTTTTCTGAGATTCTCAAAAAGGGCTGCTGGGCTTCGTCAAACTCGTTTATCAAATATTACCTCAAAGATTTCTCCCAAGACGAAATCTCGGGAGTCTATTCAGTAGCCCCTTTTATAGCGGCAGAATCAACATTTAAAGCCTAAATTCTTTGTTATGCTGACAGGCCGGTCACCCCTAAACCGAAAGGCAAGGGCAAAGAATAGAGTGGGCCATCCATGGGTCGTGGCGGCTACCAACACAAGTACAAGAAATAACCGCACCGCCCGAGGGATCAGAGTCGCTTTTAGAGACATTTACCTATGATAATTTTCTTTCGAGCCCATGTAATTGGGCCCAAGGACAGTTTTTTCGTACCTCATCCAAGAACTGTTGTAAGGTACCGTCACTGCAGCAAAGCTCCCCTTCTCAATGGGAACACTCTCTGTAACCCCTTTTTTCTAAGTCACACTTAGAAAAAAGAGGGGGAATTGAGGCAAACACCTCTCCGTCTTATCCGGTTCGGCATAGACTTGCCATTGTCTGAGCCCATGAGAAGGGGATCCCATCCTACAGTGACCGTGCCCTGGGTACCCGGGGTACCGTTTTATGGGACTTGTGCCAAGTGCAAAAATTTTGAATGTTATCAACAACTTTTAATTTTTTGTGATAATATCTTCACTCTGTGAGTGTTTAATAATTGTAACTTCACGAATAGAAACACTTATTAACAGTATTTTCACTTAATGTTTAAATCCATGACAATACTCCAGTTTGAGTCCCATTTATGTGTTCAAGCGCTAAGGCCAGCATGCATTTAGTGACACAGTCAGAGCTAATTTCCTCTGTGTTAATTTTTTATTTTTACGTAAATCAGGTTTTAAATTTACTGATTTTAGAAGAACTTTAAGGTCAATAAAGTTTATTTATTTTGTATCTTTTTACATGATGATACATAGCATCTGAGTGTCCCAGGTTGGGCTCCATCCAGTGGGAGGCAGGCGGTGGATGGATAGGATACCTACTCGTGCAGTCAGCTTGACGTTCGCCGGACAGGGCTCGTTGCTACATTGGAATTCGTCGGCCTCCAGTTTTACCTTTTGTTATTCATTCTCAATGGATTGGGAGTGTTCCCCTCAACCAGAGGTTTGGAAAAAATTAAAAAGCGGAACATAGTTTGAGTCTTTTATTTGCCTCTAACTACTATTCCTAGATGTCCAAGGACAATGCACTCTGACGAGTTAGTCAGCGTAATTCGCGAAACTTTTTAGCAATTTTTCAACAGAATGGCAGGCTCCCCTACTCCGGACTTAAGTCCCATCTAAAAGTAGTTTTACGAGTAAAAGCGCAATTCGCGTTCTCCACTTTTAGCCTATCTTCCCTCCCATCCAGCCCACAACAAGCCTGTGTGCGTTGTTACCATTTTTGGGGCTTGAAGGGAATGATTGATGTCTTCGAATGACGTAATATTTATCATTCTCACATTCTGATTGGTTGGATGGAGGAAAGACAGGACGCAGAGTGAAGGGGACCATTCTATTTACAAGGAAAAATTTCATTTCTATTGCGTGGTATTAAATAACCGGAAGGGAACCCATCTAAAAGTGGAGAACGCGAATTGCGCTTTTACTCGTAAAAGCGCGTTTTACGAAAATAAAACGATAGTTTACTCGTAAAAGCTCTTTTTACGAAATGAAACGTTAGTTTCACAAAGACACAATGTGAATCTTTCAGAAAATAACCGCGTTGAGACATGCTTTTTACAGTCATAAAGAATCTTGCTTTTGATTATTATTCCTGGATTGAATAGCGCCATATGACTCCCATGCGTTGTGTTCGATCCTGAGCAAATCGATAACGACTACAGTGTGTGCATGCATCTGTTGTTGAATAGTATAACAAGGATGTCACGGGGGTGGGGTGGGGGTGGCCGGGTTGTGGAGGTGATGCATCTCTGCCCCTGCATTCCAATGCTTTTGTGACAAACAAGTTACGCCTGGTTCCATCACGATCAGGCGATAAGGTAAATGGTAGGAAGTGGGGGGGGGGGGGGCACTGTTCATTTCCCTTAATTGAGCAGTCCATTTTTGCCACACTCTCAACATAGCTTAAAGAATCTGAATTCATTTTTTTTTAAATTTAATCGAAGACAACTTTGGAGACACGCGTTTCTTCAGCTGATTTACTTTAAGACTTTTATGGAGAAGAAAATGCGAGACAGGCCGAGGATGTGTTGACCACAGCGCGATCCGGTCCTTACTTTGAGAAAATATTGTTGACAACCAGAAAAAAAACATCAAAATACTAAAGCTCCAGTCTCCTTTCAAATGGTTAATGGTGTTTTGGAATCATTTAAAGATGTAATATTCAGTCTACCCCGCACATCGCGAATGATTTGGGTGTATCTGGTAAATTACACAGAAATAAAATTTATATCTTCTCTTACTTTTCCGATTTATCTTTCTGTGAGGAATTAAAAGCTGGCAATGTTACATCGAACCTATTTCGGCAACACACCCAGATAAAATATGAAAACATCAAGCAAACTGTTGCGAAACTCATAATTAACCATTATTATCGCCTTTGAAATGTTTCATATGACACGAGCGCAATCTTTTCTCCCTTTTTTTCCTGATGTTCGGACGTGCAATTTAAACGTACACCAAATGAGTGATTAAGAAGTTCACATTTCTATCACCCCTCCCCCCCCCCCCACCCCCAACCCCATCGTTTTTCTTTTTTATTCAAGCAATGTCAAAATTTCAGTAATACGGTTAACAACCAAGTCATTTGAACAAAAGCTGTTTCATCATTTGCGATTTCATTCAAGGTTGCTTTTTTCTTTCTTCTTTTTTTTTTTTTTTTTTTTTTTTTTTTTGGTTAAAGAAAACTTTTCAAGTTTTGAAGCAGTTGAAGCGTGACAATGAAAGGACAAGAAATTTAACCAGTTCCTCCTCCCGAAACCTCCATAAATCACAGAAAATAACGCCAAATATAGATGCTAGGGGTGCCAGTGATAAAAGTAAAACTAATTTAACTTTTGGCACGGTAGGGGAGTTTTAAATTACACCAACTAGAATGTGACAACAGAAAACGCATTTAGTTTTTTTTATGATTTGTCTTTTAAAAGTCAATTTTAGAATGATTACTGAATGACATGCGACATTCCGCTTGTGCCTGGATCTTGTTTTGAAGTTGTTTTGGTTTTTAATAAGAGTTTTATATCTTAGATCTAATTAATAAACAAAACATGGTCCCATTTATTATATTGCCATTCGTCAAATTTGAGAAACGCCCAGAAATTCTCGTGAAATTCAATTAGCAATTATAAACTTCATGGTCAAAAGTCTGAGATTGTTTCTATGTAATATTTCTAATATTGTTTTATAGTCATTAAAACTTTAGCCTACTTAGTTGTTACTTAGTTGTTGAATTCGCAAATTCAACTTCCGAGGATTAGGAATCAGTTATATGACATCTCAAAAACGTTATAAATAGGAGTTGAATATCAACTGTGGATACAACAAGATCAGTATATCAGAAATAAAAAGACGTTTGGTTGAATACAAGTGTTATACCCTGTAAAAGGAGTAGATAGGGTAGTATGGCTCTTTATGAGCATCGAGAACGCTACAGACACGACCGTGACGATGACAATACGTTTTCGGTGTACGGATCTAGCGTCGTATCGTCCGAGTACCCGGGCGTCGCGCAGCGATACCACCCCTACTCGTTCTATTACGGACAGAAACACAACAGAGGCAAGCTTTACCATGTTTATGAAAGGGATACCCACAGTTATCCGGAGCACAGTGGTTGGGAGAGTTACCCGTATGTGGTGCCCTTTCCAAGGTATCCCTACTACGGCAGTAAGAGCGTTGTGTGGGAAGATTCGGACAGGAAGAGCTATTATAAACAACGCCGAGAACAGTATCGAGAGAGGTGGGATGAAAGGAACACTAATTTCTGTGTGGTCATTACGTTCATCGTGTTTGGACTGGTGCTACTCGTGGGATTGGGACTCGGCATTGGACTGGGCTTCACCCTCGGGGATGATGGTTTGTATATGCTCAATATTTCCAGCCTTAATAATAAATCAAATAGTGAACAATACTTAAAGAATTATGGTTTATTTGAACGTTATCAGACTCGTTTTCAGTGCAATCCAGTACGGCGGTATATTTGTACAAAAATGTCACGGTGTTCGCGCTCCAACATTTAATTGTTATCGCTATGGTATTTATGTTAAATTAATAGATTTATTCTAATTCTATTTAAATTTAATTCTTTTGCGAACCACTTTTTATGTTCTCCAAGTTACTACTAATTTCTGCACGTGGTTTTTATTATTCAAAAACATAGGTTATAGAATTAGTTAAATTTATAGCGCCCTATAATTGACTTTTCGCGTTCCAAAATTTAGAAATTACATTCGAACGTATATTACATAAAATAACCAATCAGAGGAGGTTTTACAAAGTCTTAGTAAAATGCATGTTCAGACAAACGCTCTTTAAAACACAAGGCGTTTAATTATGGTGCCCGAAAAAAATTATGGCGAAATTAAATAAATAGTCCAATAATACATAAAATGTAAATGTTGCCCGGCTAAGGAAATTGCCACGAGGTCATTCAAATGAGCGCAAGAAAAAATTATATATACAACATGTCCGTTTTGATTTTTTTGTACAAATAGACCGCCTTAATGCAAACTCTCCGTTTTTAAAGCCCGTTTCAAGGAAGAAGAAAAATATCGTCATATTAAAAAAAGGCAAAATACTGTTATTTTTTAGTTATGGGGTTAACAACAAAGGCTAGAATAGAATAGCAAATTTGACAGAAAACTAAAAGATCGCCACTTGTCATCAGTAGCTCGAAAAATCCTTATATTAAAAAAGCGACAAGATTTTAAGTGAGAGAAGAGAGGGGACCTTTCCCGCTGTACATCCCCCCAAACCATGCATTTATTGTTGTCCCCCCCCCCCCCCCCCCAACCCGGAATAAAAAGCAAGGTTAATTCTTGCTAGCATAAATTACGTCAAAGACTCTTGATGTTCGAGTCACGAACTATGCGCAGCCATAAAAGTCCGTACATTTAAAAACTACAACAGGTAGTACAACACATTAACTTTGTCCAAATTTCTTTTCAAATGTGTTCCAAATTCAAAACAAACTATGAGAGGAAAGGTATTATTTTACGCTTAAATGTTTACTGTAGCTGAAATTCCGAGTGTGTATGCATGCGTGCGTGTGCCTATATACTTGTAAATGTGGGTATTTAAATCTGGAGAAAAATCATACAGTTACCTTTTTAAAATTTCTGACATTTTGATCTCGATATCACAGACAAAAAATTCGTCAACGCATCCTCACTACTTCTTCGTTTAAATAAAAAATTAACAACTGAAATCGTCTTTGGAATATCCACTGTGGGAACAGAATGCATCATTAATTTCAATCGAAATTGTTTCCATTTAAATTCCTTTAGTTTAGGACAATTGCCAACTGGACAACTGCCTACCGGGCAATTGCCTACTGGACAACTGTCTACTTAAGATAATTGCCTACCCGGACTATTGACTACTTTTCAAATGATTTTTTTTGGCGGCATCGATTGCCTAATTCAGATGAATGTTGAATTAATCAATCCCCTTTTCAGTTCTTTGTTTAACATCAATAGTCTTTTCTTGTCGGTGATGAATTAATCAATTGCAATTAGCTGTTTGCCATGATGTGTGCTAAAATGCAATCCCATTTTAAGTTGTTTGTAGAGACATCAAGTGTCTACTCAATTCCAAGTTGAATTAATCAAATGCAATTAGTTGTTTCAATGAATGAATTTATGAATTGAGAAAGATTTTTCTAACATGTTAGAAACATGCTGGAAATAAAAAAAATCATTTGAAAAGTAGAAAATGGTCCCGGTGTAATGAAACGTTTTGACCCCCAAACAAATCGACCCCCGGTCGATTTTTTTAAAACAAACAGACCCCCCTGGCCGATTTGTTTTTGGAAAGCCCGCCATCACAAACAGACCAACTCTACAATAAAATGACCCCCCCCCCCCTCTCTTCAGATAATCATGTTTAAATATACAATGGAGTGACAAAGGTGCATATGCTTTTTAAATACTATTTTAAGCATTTTCTACCTTTTGATGGAAAAAATTATCATTTTAACTCGTAGAAAAATGCTCCGGAGTTCTATCAACATAAATGGGGTAAAATGGGGTACCGAAGTAGAATTTTACGCAGCGGCTACTCTTCTACAGACCATCATTTACGTTTACAGTAAAAATACGGAAATACCTGGTTTGCGTTCCGACCACTGAATTCACTTGGAAACACAAAGCACACAGACGAGAGTATCTATTTGGCCAATAAAAATGACCATTTTGAGCTATTGAAATGCCATTATTGAGCTTGGATAGATTTTTTTGATGACTGTATGTTAGTGGTGTTGGAAGTGTTTTCGTGTTTGAAAATGTAGATGTTATTTGCTAAATAAATCGTTATTCATGGATATGGTTTTTATTTCAATTAATGAAATTAATAAGCTGGCCATATGTGGAAAGAATTTCAAATAAGAAAATCAAACAAAAAATAAGGGGGGTTAAAAAATTTCAGGGAGGTCTGTTTGTATAAAAAAAATCGACCGGGGGCCTGTTTGTTTTAAAACAAATCGACCTGCGGTCGATTTATTTTGGGGGTCAAAACGTTTCCTTACACCGGTAGACAATTGTCCTAAGTAGGCAGTTGTCCAGTAGGCAATTGCCCGGTAGGCAATTGTCCAGTAGGAAATTGTCCTGTTCCAAAGCAATTTATATCGAATTTAGTCATGTGTTACGGCTAGAAATGGTCCGCTTGCTGTGAACAGTCGGATAACCATAGACGGTCGACGAACGGCGCAGTCAGATGTCGAGGCATCGCGATTTGGTTGTATGTGAACAAAGTAACCAAGTCGTTTCCCCTATTGTGGCTAGATATCGGCGTGTCAGCCTTGTATAGACGTGAAGAGAGTGACGATGTATAGACATCAGGATACTATAACCACCCTTCCATCAAAGTACCCCTATCCTTAGGCCATCTCTTGCGTTTGGTCACTGTTTATGTCTATTTCCAAAAGCAAATAATAAAAACAAAACTATATTATTTAAAAATTACAAGATCACAATTTTCTTCTTTTTTTTTTTTTTTTTTTTTAATTTTCACGTTTTTTTATTCAAGACAAGGAAGACACGCCAACTACGCCGTATGTGCTCACGTACGTGGTGGACGGGAGTTGTAATACGGATCTAGAAGACAGGACATCTGCCGCGTATACATCCTTAAGGGAAAGTGTCATTGACTCGGTGAGACCTTTGCTCTCAGAGTAAACATTAAAAACGTTATTATTATTATTGCTGCTACTACTACTACTTCTACTACTACTACTAATACTACTAATACTAATAATAATAATAATAATAATAATAATCATGATAATAATAATTATGATAATAATAATAAATCTGTGGTCATTTTTGCCCAAAAAAAATGTATTTTCATTTTCGCTTGAAAAAGAATTAATTTTAGGTTGGCAGAGCTTTTAAATTATTAATTGGTCAATCACTGGTCAATCTAAGAATCAGAATTTCTATTCAATGCAAAACATAATAAAAATAACAATTTTAATATTTTACTCAAATAACTTAAAGGTCGAGCCCACTTGTGATTGCGAGATTACGGACGTGATATTTGAATGCGGGAGTATAAAGGTAACGGTAATCATGGCTGTTCCTGGCGGTTCGGACATACCGAGGCTTCAACAACGTCTGCGTGAGAAGGCAATAGATGGCAGTCTTCTCCCTGGCCACGTCGTAAACCAGGCCACCGTCAATCTCCAAAGAGAAGGTGCTGAACAGTTTTTTGGGTACATTTCTCCCCCAACAATTAAATAAGCCTAAATCTGGGTTGAAAAATCTATCCTTTATGTTTCTTTATTTTCTGATACTTATCTTGAGTTTAGAATGGATACTTTTATATTTGCCGTAGAAGAAAGGCTATAGGCCAAATGCTGACCCAATAACGTTCCTGTAGTGGTTCGAGTAATTTGTGCCCCGTCCGCCATCTCTTTTTATCGTGCCCCCTCCCCCTCCTCCTCCTAATGTGCTTTGCTTGAAATATGACGATCAAGAAAATTAAAAACTAGTTAAGAGGGATGACACTTCTTGTAACTGAACATGCCATATGATGTATCTTTATCCGGTGTTGTTTCCATTTGGTGGGAAGGTCGGAACGTGTCTAAAGTTTTATTTAAAGAGGATACACAACTAGCTGTAGGTTCGTAGAGTACCGCGACTCAGTTTTACAGATGTCCAGGAATAGAAATATAGCCCCCTTCCCCTGCTCTTACCGCAGTATGCACCTCCTCAGAGATTGTGGGATAGTGTTAATGTCGAGTTTAAGATATAGTTTGCTTATCCTTTTTGGGCAGATGAGATTGATGAAACAGAGCCGGAGACAACCACCAAACTTGACGAAACAACAACTACAACACGACCAACGACTGAAGAGGAAGTGGTAACCCAACCCCAACCAACAACTACGCAGGTACAACCAGCAACCACAGCCCAACCAACGACTGTTGAAAGACGCCAGACAACCTCTGCAGCAGAAGCAACTACTTCCAGGGCACCGACAACAGTCAGGAGAGAAGCAACAACTGCCCCGAAATCAACAACTGTTGAGAATGTTCCCACCACTCCTCCAACGACAACCGCGGCAAGGGATCCGACAACTGTCCAGCAAACGACAGCTGTAGTACAAGAATTAACGACGACTAAATCAACTACAGTTGGAGGAGAACCAACAACTACTCTGCTGCGTCGTAGTACCACTGAAGAAGAGACTACAACTGCACAGATACCAACTACACCCAGTGCCAAATTAACAACAGTTTTAACAACTACTCTCGAAGACGATCTTACAACCAGACCCCAACAAACAACAACAGAAAGGGAAGAAACAACTACTTTTGAGGAAGATCTGACCACTGATCTACAGCGAAGCACGACAGCCGATTCACAGACGACTTTAATGGAGGTAGTGTCAACAACCGAACAACAAACAACTCTTTTTAAAGAAGATACAACAACGGATTTGGAAACAACTGTATTTGAAGAGCAGACAGCAACAGAATTACACACAACTGTTGTAGAAGAAGACTTCACAACCGAGTTTGAAGAAATATCCAGCACAGGGCCAGAGGAAACAACCATGTGGGAAGAAACGACAGATTTCATGACGACAGAAATCATGGTAGAAATGACGACTGAAGCCACGTCGGCCGCTCGAGTTGTTGAAATAGAAGCATTTTCAGGTACGTGCCATTTTACTCACTTGAAAATTCAGAATTCTATAAAAAATATTTGTTAAAAGTCATATCACATTGCCAGTTGCATTAAGACTTGAGGTTATTAAAGATCAACGTCCTTGACACAGCGTTAAATAGAAGTTGGATAAGAAACGATATGTAGACGCTCTCAAAACATTAAATCCTGTTGTTATTTTGGTTGTGATCACATGTGCGACCATAGACCAACGTCTACTAGACTTCTTAAACATCCATTAAACATCCATTTGACAAAAACGTTCTTTAGACGTGGGTTGATTTTCCTTGTCCAAAGCCCATTTTTTCCGACGCCCATTTAACATCTCTGATGCAACGTTTAATATATTTAGGAAAATTGATGAGTTATGTAGACATTGAAAAATAGACGTCGCAAACAATGCCCGGGTCAAAACAAAACTGGTGCTGGTAATGACTGGTTGCTTTGAAAACTGTTGAAAATCAGGACATAATCGGAGCGATTACTACTATTGTTTCTGGTGGCGGCGTCTATTTTTGGGACGTCTATATGTCACTCTCCCAACGCCTAAATAAATAAGACGGCGGAGTCCCCTCTCCATATTTGGACAACTGCATTAAAAAGACCACTGTGGAAAAATTTGGCTGCAAATCCACCCTCCCCCCCCCCCCCCAAGAAAAATTAATAAAAATCAGGAAAACTGACCTGCTGGTCAGATGGTCGGTTTTTCATTTCGCTGGTGGTCATATGACCTGTGGTGGATTTCTCTGGACGCCATTTTTGCCACACCCCGGTTTTTGCCCTGTAGACTCCCATAATCATTGAAAACTCGACCTCGATGAAGCGTTAACATGTTCGCTAGGATGACCAGATTATTGATGTCACAAACATTAATGTGACATTATGGTATAACAATTTTGTAACAAATATAGATGGATCATTCTTCACGTGTTTATTTTTTAGCAAGTCAAGGCAACCCAAAATGGCATTTGTAATGTGAAAACAACTAATAGCAAGTATAAAGGTTGAGAATCCCCGAAACGTGGGAGATAAGCACAAGCTGTGCAGCCCAACGGCCACGATACCATATAGCACATATTTTCTCACTCTTTGTCGGTAGTGGGGAGATCAGTAGTTTGCTTGTACTTTTAGTTTGCTTGTAGTTTTTAGCTATATCGTAGTGTGTGCCTGTCCTATAATGAGCCTCAATGGCAAAATCTCAATGCCTATTTTTGCATGTAAAATGTTAATGAATTTCTAAAAAAACCGAGGTTGACCAACTAGACATGCTGCAGTATGTCTCTGACATGTTTGGTCGTCCCAGCTCCAACCGTCTCAGAGGAGTTCGCGTGACAAGGTTTTGGCGGAATCGCACGGAAGCACTTTACCCAGTCTTTGGAAATCAATAATCTTTGTGGATTGAAAATCCCTAAGTGTAAACCCCCTTGATGGCCACATATAGGAACGTTTTTCGACCGTCGACCTACAAACCCAAGGTCACTACCTAGGTCACAAATCTCATCTTGATATCCGTGAAGTGTCGATTCAGTTAATGAGGCCTCATTCTCTGTTCTGTTGCCGCTTTGGAGATTTTAATTTGATAAAAAAATCGACGTTTTTCGCAATTTTACATTCGAGATAAAATAAAACATACAGTGGCAACGTGTAAAAATTGGTCTTCATAGCTCATATGGTCCAGGTGGGTTTTCTCGAAATCATCGAGCGCAAAAACCAAAAAAAAGGGGGGGGATTAAATATAACGTTGTTTCCTGTTGAAAATTATCACGAATGTGCTTAACAGGAGCCTGGTTGGAATGGGGGCCTTGGTCAAACTGTAGTCTGCCCTGTGGTAGCGGACTCCAATCTCGAGAGCGAGAATGTGGTGACGGAGGAAGATGTCTTGGTGTTAGTAAACAAGAACGCTTCTGTAACGCTATACCATGCCCAAGAACAGGTAAGAGACAACGCCCTCCCAACACAAGTACGTTGTTTTTCTAAATGTCTGGCCAGGGTGCTAACATGCTTTATGGCATGTGCCCGTTCCTACTCCATCACATCAAGCAGTATTTTGTTCATCTTTCAAAGTCTTTTAATAATTAATTTGAAATCTCAAAAAGACAAATTTCTCCTCAGAAAATTGTATGTTATAACTATTTATCTTAATAGGCGTATAAATATTCGCTTCAGTAACCATCATTTGATGTTTACCACATTCCTTCATGCTGGCATCTCCCCTCAAAGAAACAGCTACCCTAAAAAAAGGCCAATATGTTGATTAGCTTAACAAGCTCTATGTAGTAATTTTTGTAATACCGGGCTTCCTCGAATAAGCATCCCGAACCCTACCCACCCCCCCCCCCCCATCTACCAAAAAAAAAAAAAAAAAAAAACAACAAAAACAGGCGTTAAAACAGTCGATGTAAAACGGTTTTCTCAGCAGGCGATAATATGGGACCGTCAAAATCACGTGCTCTGCTTTTGTTGAGGCAGAACACACACTTTTTCATTAATTTTAAATTGAATGAAGTTATATTTACCTATTCATGAAGTCATGGGGTTCAGTATTTATATCGAGACGTTATTTGAGTCAAAGAATGCCTTGCGCGCAGCATCGAGATATGACCTTGGATTTCATTGAAGTTATGGGCAGAAATGTTCCGATTCACAATAAAAAACCTAAATGTAAGACTTGCAAGCGGAAGATAAAAATACATTTTAAAGTATGAAAAATGTTTAAGCCAATATGTAGTTACAGCTTGGGTGGCATTTTTCCAACAGTCTATATTTGTCTCTATATCTTCTTTCTAATTAACATAAATCGTGAAGCGGCCACAGGGCACCATTCATAAATTACGTACGCAATGAGACAAAGCAAGGGTGAACGTCTAAGACCTTTCTTGCGCTTATACAATAGTGAATAGGTGACGTCATGTATTTTGCGCACTGGTACGGAGAAGAGTGGCGTGAGGGTCAACATAAAAAATTGCGACAATTTGCCCAATTTCTGGTCCAGAGATATTAAGAACAGAGCTTTAATTTGATTCAAGTGATTTTTGAACAGTAATTTTTTAAGGACTAACTTCTGCGTTATCTGCTCCGTCCTAAATTTACTCTTTTCGCTTTAGTTATGTATGCTTTGTGGAGCCCTTGGGGACAATGGAGCGACTGCAGTGACACCTGTGGCGGGGGAGAGAGGACGCGAGAGAGGTCTTGTGCCCCCACGGGCCAGGAGCTATACTGTACTGGAGCTGCTAACCAAACGGAGGCATGCAACTCGCACAATTGCCCCAGTAAGACCATCTGTTATTTGCAACAGGCATGGGCGTGTAAACGAGGGAAGGGGGAAAGGATTTAAATAATTATCCAGGAGAAAGGAATGCGAACATCGTTTTGGCTTTCTCAGCATAATGGGCCCCGCACCACTTTTCAGTTTTGAAAGTACAGTGTGTTGGTTGAGTAGCATACTGGAGTTGTTTTCGAAAGTGTTGCTAATTAAGTTCCCGAATGCCTTGCAATTGGGGTGTGTCGAGGAAGATGGAAACCAACCTGACGGGGTTGTTTTAGGTCCTAACTAAAAAGATGCGTGAAGAGAAAATGATGATAAATCGTTTGGGCGTGTCGATGAAGATGCGAAAACACTATGCGGCCTTGTCTAGTGAAAAAGCTTGGGGTCCGATAAAGCTTAAATCATTTTCTTTTCTCAGAATTCAAGGAAAACACATTTTGAAAGCCATTCATCACAACCCTTGCTGCCGATGAACATTTTGTGTTCCCCAATTAATTCTAAAATTAAAAATAAAACACACAGTAAAGACTGTATGTACTTTTAGGTAAATTTTAAGTGTCACTTATAATTTCTTTTTTTAATATTTTATTTACAAATACAGATTGTTCTATGACGTGTGATACCGGCTCTCTGGATGCGAATTGCACGTATTGTGAGTGTGAAGAAATGTCCTATGAGGGCCGTGTGCTTGCGAACAGGACAAAGTTACCTCTGCAAAATGTCACAATATCGCCCTATCATATGCCAGATTTGGTATTAGAAATCACGGGTCTTGATGGCAAGTAAGTAGTTCCATATTTTAAAATATCCTTTAGATAAAATTTATGTTTTGCTGCACTAAGCGATTGTGACACAGAACATGTTTTTTCTTCTTTTTTGTTTGTTTGTTTCAAAGTGATTGATATTATTTCTTAGACTGTCAACACCACAAGAAAGAAATTTTCTTTTATGTAATGATGTGCTGGTTATTGCGTGTTAAATGACATATTTATAACCTCAAATTTAAAAACTATTTTTTGATATTTTAATGCTTAACCCTCCACAGATTTAATTTGACCGGTCCTTGTGGCGAAACACGTTTGCTGTTCCGGAGGGAGGACTATGTGGACACCTCTCTCACGGCAAACTCTGCAGCTGCTGTGGTCACGATGTCAAAAATAGGTTCTGTTTCGTGACCTTCTATAAAAAAGTAGTGTTCAAATACTCGTGATTAAGTCTTTATATCTTAACTAATGATAAGAGTATGCGTTTTTATTTTGTAGGATGAATAGGGGTGGGGCTAAGTTTAATGTACTTTTTGTGATTTTTTGTGAGATCACGCTTAATATCCACTATTTTAGCGACAAAGTTCTTTCGTGGTAGAAAAGACTAATGTGTTCGATCATGAATATTTATTTCAAAATGTCATACGTGAAAAAAAAAGATTACAAATAACGAGAACTCGATAGTTTGTATATGTTTAGCATTCCAAGGAAGTAATTAAAATTTTGTTTAAAAACCGTCTTTTTTAAAACCAATCGTCACTGCAGATCCATTGGCGATTGTTGTCAACCCGATCGATAAAAAGCGACTGGTCGGGGAAGATGTTACTTTTTGCTGTTTGGCTACAGGAGACCCACCACCCAAGTATTATGAATGGTAAGTCACTTCAGAGCGGAAAGACTTCGTAAACTGTATATAATCTTATCAACGACTGTTTGTTTTTGTTTAGTGGGGTGATTCGAAAAGTCTTTCGCTTTTAAACAGGTTCGCTTTTGAAACTACGTTGACAAAATCTCAGAGAATAAGAAGAAACCTATGCAGCATCAGGCATTTAAGGCCAGAAAGAAAAAAGTCTTGTTTTCCAGTTTTTTTTTTTAAATTTGACGCCAGCGAGCACCAATCTTCTTTTGCAAAAAGTTAGACCCGGCCTCGGCCAAACGTTTTGAATTTTGGAAATTGCGGTGAAGCCGCATTCGTCTTTTAGATACATAATTATTGAGTATTGAATATAAATTTATTTGCTTTATAAAATAATACTTTGTTTTTTTTTTACTGAGAAGTTCACAAAAATGTGATTCTTTAAATAATATTAAACTACACTTGATTTCACATAGCACTTGGACTTACATGAAACATGCAAAATTTAGGCTTAAAGACGAAGAGATCATATCCATTGAATCGGTTACTGACCCGACAGCCGCCAGCTCGTTACAGCTGAATAGCCTGACATTTGACGACGATGGCACCTACAGCTGCCGTGCCAGCAACGACTACAGTGCGAGTTTTTCCGCCGTGGCAAGGCTGGTTGTGAGAGGTATTCAAAAGCGTTAAGTGGATTGTTTAAACTTTAAAATATGAGAAGGGTCTATCTAGTTTTTCAAGTAAGGGGGAATCTTAGTGACCATGACGCTGACTGTCTTATACCAGTAGGAAGGGGAATCAACGCCGTTTCAGCCGCAGTAAGCGATCTTTTCAAATCGACCAATGATAACCAACGATCTCATGGAACTGAGCAAAAGAATTGGTGATCTTTCAAAGTTCCAACTTTTCGAGTTACTTCCCACAAAAAATAGTGATCTTGTGGGAAAGCTGAGTATTTTTGAATGAGTGATCTTTCTGATCACCTGCACAGACCAGCTACTCGGATCAACCGCTCCCCTTCCCCCGAGCTATGTTTCGAATAGATTTTATGTCGAGACTATTGCGTTAATGGATGGTTTTGCCGTCGTTTGCCAAATAAGCCTTTTAACTATTTTTAGATATCAAATAAACAAAAAATGGCTTTCAGATTCACGGGACGCCTTCTGCCAAGGCTTTCCAGAAACCCGCTACAAAGCGCTCCCTAGTGGCTGTTCCATCGATAACCAGACCGAGATCGATGTTGGAGAGTGCAAGCGTTTGAAGTGTCGCGGCGAAACTCCTGACAGTGGCCAATGCGGCGCCGGCGAAAGTTACTGTTGTGGGCCTACCGCATACACGACAATAGCCGTCAATTGCAGTTCGCATCGCGTCACATATAACGTCATAACAGCGTGCGGCTGTCAGCCCTGTTTGGAGTTTAATATCTACATAAGAGGCGAGGTGTTAGAAGAGAATGGAAACAGTCCGGTCGTGGGAGCGGAAGTATGGTACAACGACGCCGTCGTAAGCATCACTGATGACGACGGTAAGTTCAGTTTTACGGTAGATGAAGAATTGGAGAGAATAACAATGACTGTGACACCGAGTATGAGCAACGACAACTTAGCGGGTATAACGCAAACTCTCTCCATTGGTAAAGGCACGGATGGTGTTTTCTTTGTGACCGTGAAACTGATGGAAAAGGCGATAGCTGATGACGTCGATGCCTCGCAAGAGGTCGCCAGTGCAATGACGAGCAGGAATACCAACAAGGCAATGGGCGAGCTGATTATTCCTCCACAGTCATTTTACACTGAAGATGGAGAACTAGTGGAGGTCTGTTATGTTTGTGTTTATTAATCTAAATTCAAAACAACAACAACAACAACAAAAAAAACATGAATGAATATCAACAAGGTTTTATGTAGTTAAATGCGCACATCGAAAACACACGGAAATTGTGACATTGATTTGGAGAGGGTTCGTTTAAGCCTCGTGGAAACTGGCGGATCGCGAAAGGAATTTGGAGATTATAACCCCCTCCTCTCCTCCAGCCCTGGTCCAGCTGCTGTAATATATAAGCGTCAATTTGGGGCGAAACTAGATTAAATCACCGCCAAAGATTGACTAATTTTAGATAATACTTTTGCATTTTCTTTTACCTGTTGTAACGCTTCACACTAAGCCTCTGCTTGACATGAGTAATTGGTCTGTTTTTTTTTTCAGGGTTTAGTTCAGTTAAGTGTGACATCTATTGAGCCTTCTGACGAGGAATCGTCTGCATTGGCTCCCGGAGACTTCTCAACTGTTGACAACGAAGGAGAGCAGCAAGTGCTCAGCTCATTCGGTAAGGGGCCAGCGGGGACCAGTGGAGCGGTGAGGGGAGGGGAAAGAGGAGTGTTTGGTTCCAGTGCCTACACTTGTGTCCGACAAGGGAATCATACCCGCATATGCGCACGAGCACATTTTGAGTAATTAGCGGACAATGACTTATTGAGCCTACATAGGATTACTGACCAGAAAGAATATGTTGACCTTGATTCCAACATTTTCATTATTAGTCAATAATATCCTCATGTTGACTCGAAGTAAGTCAATAGATCCTTTGCTGCATGATTTACTTGGCGTTTTGATTACATATAACAGTAATACCTATCAACTTTTGCGTTCCGGTGAACATTCAAAAACTTATTAACCTGGGAACTGACTAATCAGATTAAAGCACTTACCCAATTATTCTTGTTGTTTAAGACATATCCATCAACTTTCAGTTATTATCTGTAATCAGAGGTAGAGAATGTGCAAAAATCGCCAAAATTTTGCATGGGTGCTCTTTAATGCTAAAAAAATGGACATTTTAAAGATTCTCAATACTGGTGAAATCTGTTTTGTTCATTTTTTTCAGTAGGTTTTCATACTTAATGTTCCAATCGATTTATTTCTGCAGGCATGTTTACGATTGAAGCCAGGGCGAACGGTTCGTCTCTTCAAATACCGGGAGAAATCACATTAGAGGTCACAACGGAAACAGTCGGAAACGAAACGGACGATGACGGAAATTCTTTAGTCAAGCTATGGTCCATGAATCCCAAAACCGGGAGGTGGGATTTCGAATCGAATTTAGTACCAGTCGATGAAAGCGGATCTGGGCGGAAGAAACGACAATTGCCCTCGGGTGTCGGCTACTATTCAACGACCATAAAAGGTATACCCGTTGCTGGAACATGGTACAACTTTGACGCAATCTCTGATAGAACATGTTACTCCAAAATAAGGGTGTTTAATTCTGACAAGACGGCTCAAATCAAAAGGGCTACAGTGGGTGTCATAGTAACCAGTGGTTTCTCAGGAAACAGTGTCACTTACCAGCGTGCTGCCACGGACGTAGGAGATGACAACGGTTACTGCGTTGCTCACCCGTGCGATAATGAACATAGAAACGGAGACGCTTTGGGCTTTGAGGGTAGGATAATAGCTGATGTCTATCGTTCAACAGTAGAGCCCTTGCCTAAAAGCGACTTATCGTGGTCGGGAGTAGATTTAGCCGACGTCCTGAACTATGAAACCGTCGATGATACGATTTCTGTCAATTTAAACCTGAGGGTAAATGACAACG
The DNA here is from genome assembly GCA_949752745.1 of Protula sp. h YS-2021. Classification (NCBI taxonomy): domain Eukaryota; kingdom Metazoa; phylum Annelida; class Polychaeta; order Sabellida; family Serpulidae; genus Protula; species Protula sp. h YS-2021. The sequence continues at coordinate 86,060,856 of OX457024.1, read as the reverse complement.
TTGGACCTTTTTACAACTGGGACCGATGGAAATGGAGGTACTCCGATAAGTGCAGTTCTGCCACGACGTCGGAAAATTTCTTCCAGTTCACAGTACTGCCAATTAATCTAACAGACTGTGAATTAGCCAGCCCAGATCCTACATCGACGGAAGTGTTTGAAGGCGATCCTGACACGTGCAACGCTGATAGATATCTTCAGCTCTATAGCTTTTCAGATGTCATCAGTCAATCGGTACAATCATGCTACATCAAGGTGTACACGGAAGGGACAATCATAGATGAAATTATTGCCTACAGCAAAGTTGGCACGGCGTTCAGGGAAGGATACGTCGAACCGGGCGATATTTACGGAAGTTCAAGAAATTGTATACAGTTCGACTTCACCTGTTTAGAAATAAAAGTCCCCGGGGATATTTCCTGCAGTACGGTTGCAGGAGACGCAGTAAACGATAGCTACACCGAAATTAACCTGATGCCTGTCTTCAACACAACTCTCTATCAAGACGGCTTTGTTTCCTCTTTTCACCGATTGCTACCTGTAACTACAGAAGCACCACCCGATGTACCGTCTAATGCGACCTTAAGGTACAGGCAAGAACATAGAAATGCATCGGATTCTTTTACATTTCAGTTTACCGCATCGATGACGGAAGGTCACTACGGGATATTTTGTGAAACCATGGAAACTGTTGAAGCCGCCCGCACATCGGCGAAGCAGGCTTGTGAACAGAGTAATCGGGACGAATGGGCTGTTATATTTACCACTTGTGAGCAGGATTTCAGCAAATACTTTTATGACTATTGCTATGAGACAAATTACTTTCTTTACTATTATAATTATGGAGATTACTGGGGAAATGAAGAATATTATGGAAATCAGCCGCGCCCCGTTTAAGTCCAAGCACTGAGCGTAAATAAGTTTTATATTAATTCCTTTTGTAATACGCTCTTCTGCTAGAAGCTTTTTCTTCGCATGTGAATATTTCCGCGGTTTATATACAATAAACTAAAATCCCATTTTATACAAAGTTCACAACAAAAGTAGTCCTTTTGAACCTTTGAAGAGGCATATCCATTTAAACTGGTGCTCAACAATCACACTAGTGGAATTGCAATTCCCAAAGTGTTCCCGTATGATTCGTTTTTGTCTCTACTCTGAGACGGTTATTGCTAGGGCGACCTAATATGGCTGAGACATACTGCAGCATGATGTCTACTTTGTCCACGCCAATTTTTTTTTTTAGAAATTCACTGACATTATATCTGTGAAATTTTGTTATTCAAACCCATCATAAGGCAGGTGCACACTGAGAGACAGCTGACAGTATAGGCAAGCCATTGATTTCTCCACTGCCGACGAGTAAACAAATATGCGTTGTCTGCTGCCGTTAGGCTGTACAGCAAACATCCCAGCTGGGAAACTTATCTCCAACATTTTTGGGATGGGGATGCTATTTCGATTTTCCATAACATGCTAGAAAATTCAACAATGCGCGATAAATGATCCATCTTTTTGTTATAAGATTGTTACGATATAACGTCACATTAACGACTATGACGTCATTATAATTTATTCATTTCAGTAAACAGTTTAACGCTTTATTAACGTCGTTTTTTTCGAGGATTATGAAAGTCTCCATGGCAAAAATACGCTTGTGGCAAAAAAGCTGCCCATACTACTGGTCACATGACCACCAGCAAAATGAAAAACCGACCATTTGACCACCAAGTAAATGGGCAAGAAGCAGCCACCGCAAAGCTTCGAAAATGGGCGAAGTAAAGGTTCCTTGCAGCTAAGACAACAGAAGCTCTCATGAGGGAGGACTTTTTTATGTGGATAACCTCACCCTTATCGACAATGCTGCATTAAGGATCCCCAAAACTCACTGGGAGGCAGGACACAAAACCGAATGCGCAGGGCTTGGCATCCAGCTTTCAGGAGGAAGCAAACGTACATCCCAGACATGCCAAACCTGCGCTGCAGCGAGAGACGCCAGGAGATGAGAGAAATGCCGCAATTACAAGTCACAAGGGCTGCATCCGGACTCGCTGCAGATTCGCCCACGCTTACTCGAAGAAACACCCAGAATATCTCCACCGCCAATAGCAGTGTGCAGCCTCTAGCACACTTTCGGCCAAAATTCGAAATTAGTAGCGGTTTTAGAAGGCAATCAGGACAAATAATTAATTTTAGACGTGCAATCAAACGGTTTTAGCATTGTAAATGAGTAGTGTAAAAGTGGGGGTTCTAAAACAGGAAGTGACGTCATAATGACGTCATGAGGTGTTTTAGAAGCCCCATGGGGTTTCTAAAACAGTGACGTCATATTGACGTCATATTGACGTGATATTGACGTCATATGGACGTCATATGGTTGTCATATGGACGTCATATGAACGTCACATGAACGTCATAATGACGTGAGGAGTTGTTTTAGAAGCCCCATGGGGTTTCTAAAACAGTGACGTCATTATGACGTGTTATGGACGTGTTATGGAGGTGATATGGAGGTGATATGGAGGCGATATGGAGGTGATATGGAGGTTATATGGAGGTCATATGAACGTCATATGAACGTCATATGAACGTCATATGAACGTCATAATGACGTAATATGGAGAGTGGGCGGCCATTCAAACAACCATTCAAACGGGTGACCATTTTTTTTTAAAGCATTTCCCACACTCTCATGCATACACATACATACTAACACCATGACACGATTAGCGCTTATTTCAGTATCAGTGGTGGGCTCTTAAAAGAGCCAGGAGATGTTAGTTTTTCTCCTGCTGCTGCCGGTCCCGGTTTAAAAGAATGTCACAATGTCCTGCACTGGCCTACTGCAATGTGTGAGCTGTTGCCCGTTGAACAAAAAGTGGTCCCCTCGCATGCCGCAGGTAAAGCACCTCACAGAGTAGCGGTCATTTAGCGCCAGCAGTTGAGTCCAGTGCGCCGCGCAGACCAGGCACATTTGATGGTTGCACTCAGACAGCACCCGGTCTGGGGAGATCATACACCCACATCCTGGGCAAATATCCAAGTCTTGCTGGAGGAAGAATCTCCCCCAGGCCGGGTACTCTTCTTCTTCCATCCGCGAAGGTATTGACTCCCCTAGCATCATCGTTCTAAAGAACGCTTCATCATAGTGACCAGCCTCTATATCTCTGAGCCTCTTTCCAATCGTGACTTGACGGTTGTACAGGACGGGCACGCACATGATGGATCCATGAACCGGGTCTGGCAGCAGCTGGAAGAAGTAGACTCTTTCTGGCGGTGTCTGTGGCTGTGTGACAGGCAGGTGAAGTTCTCTAACTTCAGCAATGGTGCGAGCATCATGTAACCCGAAGAAGCACTCCATGTTGACGGAAGCGAGTGTGAGCCCAAACTGAAATGAGCATGGGTTATATACCACCTGAAGTCAGGATCGGACCCCCCCCCCATGCAGTTGACCTAAAGTCAGGACCCCCCCCCATGCAGTCGCCCTAAAGTCAGGACCCCCCCCTAGCCGACCTAAAGTCAGGACCCCCCCCCCCCATGCAGTTGACCTAAAGTCAGGACCCCCCCCCCCCCGGGATAGCACGAAGTACTTGCATTAAGTAAGGACCCCCCCCCCCATCAGCATATAATGCGAGGATGTTCGCTAGTAGTATATAAAGGTGGGTTACAGCTGCATTATCCAACACAAGCAGCAAGATGTCAACAAGTCGTAAAATCACAGTGATGCGAAACGGCAAGGCAGTGACGCTAACGACTGAGTGTTATAAGTGTTGGGTATGGTTGGAGTACCCAGGTCAACCGCACAACTGCCCGGTGCACCACAATGCACCACGACATTACTGCTGCAAAACTTGCGGTGGACTGCTCTGGTACAAGTTTACTGCGAGATTGCCAGGACCGCAGCGATGCACGGACTGCTGGTGGTGTGGAGCGACACTAAAAAACTTTGGCTACCATAACCGTCATCCGTTCAAGTGCTCGCGACGACCGTTCTCCATGGAACAGTTTTACAGATACCAGTGCGACTGTGGCAATCCGACTTGCTGGTGAAGCGTCAAATTACTAACATCTTTCGGCCCTTTTAAGGGCCATCCTCTGTTATGAAATGAAAACGCAAATTCTGTCTATGTATGAATGTGTATAAAAGGGGGATGTTTGAGATTACATTTCAGCATTTTAGTTTCAGCAGTTGACGTAACAACAACTAGCTAAGATGGAACGTGAAGAGCATGGGAAAGGAGCAAAGAGACAAAAGATGGAAGAAGATGACATTTGGCCATACGGTCCAGTTCAGTGTGGGGAATGTAATGTGGAATTTCCATCTATGGATACTTTTGAAGCACATACATGCAAAGCTGAGATGAAAACTTTAGTGAAACATGAAGGGAAAGGAGCAAAGAGACAAAAGATGGAAGAAGATGACATTTGGCCATACGGTCCAGTCCAGTGTGGGGAATGTAATGTGGAATTTCCATCTATGGATACTTTTGAAGCACATACATGCAAAGCTGAGATGAAAACTTTAGTGAAACATGAAGGGAAAGGAGCAAAGAGAGAAAAGATGGAAGAAGATGACATTTGGCCATACGGTCCAGTCCAGTGTGTGGAATGCAATGAAGAGTTTCCATCTATGGATACTTTTGAGGCACATGCATGTAAACCAGCTGAGATGGAAAATGTGTCTCAAGAACATGTTTCAAAGAAACAAAAGACAGGACAAGTAGGGAGAGGTAGAAGGGTTAGTCTTGGTGAAAACGCGCAGGAAAAACGGTTTGAGCCCGAGGATGGATCGGATTTACTGCTTGAAATGCGACAGCAAGAGAACCGTATCAAGACACATTTGTTGGGGACCTTAAGCCATGGAATGAAATGGTACATTGTCGTACACGCACGTTTCAAGAAACTGACAGCAAATGATGAAGGTGTTATGGTAGAACAAGTGGATAATGCATTTATCAGCAGTCCAACATATGCAGCATACAATCCAGCAGATATTGAGCAGGACCTGCCAGAAGCCTATAAAGAATTATTTACCAAGTTTGACGAACATGAGCGACAAGGCTCTGGCTGGGTATTGGATAACATACTGTACATTGAAGTACATACAGCTACGTTGGTTCCTCTAGAAGCGAGCAGTTTTATTCCACTACCGAAGAAAGTGAAGAAAACAAAGGGTGTGATAAACATTAAGAATGATGATGATAACAAGTGTTTCTTATGGTCAGTATTGGCTTACCTTCACCCTCATGACAACAACCCAAATCGCGTGAATCATTACAAACCATTTGAGAAGGAATTAAAGGTAGGGGGTATGACATTTCCGACACCAATTACTGACATTTCAAAGTTTGAAAAGGAGAACGATGTAGCCATCAACGTGTTTGGATATGAACAAGATGTAGTTGTTCCAATACAACTTAGTCGAAACGTCAGTGTGAGAGAAATCAACTTACTTCTGATTAGCAATGACAAGACGAGGCATTACTGCCTCATCAAGAATTTTAGCAGACTTATGTGTTATCGATCAAAGCATAAGGCTGCATATTTTTATTGTTTCAACTGTCTTCACGGGTTTGTACGACAAGATCTTTTAGATAAACATCGTGAAGTGTGTGACAAGAATGGAGCACAACGTTTATCATTTCCCAAGGAACCCTTCATCAAGTTCAAGAATGTGGCTAAACAACAGCGAGCACCTTTTGTGATTTATGCCGACTTTGAATGTTTCACGCAAACGCATGAAGAAGGAGACAAGTATCAACATCATCGTCCAAACAGCTTTGCCTATGTGGTTGTAAGCCAGTACGACACACGTGCACCAGTTGTGTATCGAGGAGACAATGCTGTGAAAGTCTTTTTAGACCAAATGGTGAATGAACGTGATCGTATTGTACGTGGTTTAGAGCGGCCAAAGGAAATGGTGATGACTCGTGAAGACAAAAGTAATTTCAAGAACGCTGTTGATTGCTACATTTGTCATGAACCTCTAGGAGCAGATCGTGTGAGAGATCATGACCATATCAATGGCAAATATCGTGGAGCAGCGCACAATGAATGCAACTTACAATTCCGACTTAGAAAAGATCAGCAAGGGGATCAAGATTCTTTTATCATTCCCGTGTTTTTCCACAATTTGCGAGGCTATGACAGTCACCTGATCATGGAGGAAATTGGGAAATTCAAAGGTGAAACGATTACAGTCATTCCCAACACCATTGAGAAATATATTGCATTCACCCTGAGCAATCTGAAATTTACAGACAGCTTTCAGTTCATGAGTACCTCTCTACAGAAGTTGGTATCCAACCTTGCAGCAGAAGGGAAAGATAACTTCTACAACATGACCTCTCACATTCACGATAGTGATCAACAAGATTTGCTGCTGAGAAAGGGAGTGTACCCCTATGATTACGTGGACGAACCATCCAAGTTTGCTGAAACACAGCTACCATCAAAGGATAAGTTTTATAGTCAGCTTAGCGAAGAGGACATTAGCGATGAGGATTATGCGCATGCACAGAAGGTGTGGGATACATTTAACTGTACCACATTTGGTGAATACCACGACCTGTACCTGAAATCAGATGTGTTATTACTAGCTGACGTGTTTGAAAATTTTCGTCAAGTATGCCTCAACACGTATGAATTGGATCCTGCTCATTACTATACAGCACCAGGACTGTCGTGGGATGCAATGTTGAAAGCGACAAAGGTGAAGTTGGAATTGATCAATGACATTGACATGTACCAAATGGTTGAGCAAGGCATACGTGGAGGAATATCTGTGATCACACACAAGTATGCGAAAGCGAATAATCCCTACGTAGCAGATTACAATTCTGAGATACCAAACAACTATCTGATGTACCTCGATGCAAACAACCTGTATGGCTGGGCCATGTCACAAAGCATGCCACAAAGAGGATTTATGTGGGTGAGTGAGCCAGAATCCGTCAACTTCATGGATGTAGCTGAAGATGATGACATTGGATTCATTTTGGAAGTGGATTTAGAATACCCACATTCAATCCATGATCATCATAATCACTATCCAGTGGCTTCAGAACGGAAATGTGTCAAAGTTGAAGAATTGTCAGAGTACAGTCAGAAGCTGCGGAAAGATCTAAGCATGAAAGAGAAACCCAGTGAAAAGCTCATTCCTAACTTGTCTGACAAGAAGAAATATGTACTTCATTACAGGAATTTACAACAGTGCGTCTCACTGGGGTTGAAAGTCACTAAAGTACATCGCGCCATCATGTTTGAACAGAGCAAATGGTTGGCAAAATACATTACCTTGAACACGGAAAAGAGAAAATTGGCTAAAAACCCGTTTGAGAAAGACTTCTTCAAACTGATGAACAACTCGGTGTTTGGCAAAACCATGGAAAATGTGAGAAAGCGAATCAATGTTGAACTTGTTCACAAGGAAAAGCGGTTCAAGAAACTTGTAGCCAAACCTTCTTTCCACAAATTCAAAATTTTCAACGAAGATTTGACCGCGGTACATTTACGCAAAGTGGATTTGCTTCTGGATAAACCCATTCAAGTTGGCTTCACCATTCTTGACCTCAGCAAAGTGCTTATGTTCAACTTTCATTACAACTACATCATGGTCAAGTATCCCAATGCCAAGTTGTTGTTCAGTGACACCGACAGTCTATGTTATGACATAGAAACGGAAGACATCTACAAGGATATGCAGCAAGATGCTGACCTGTTCGACACAAGTGACTATCCGCCAGATCACTTCCTACATTCCAACGTGAACAAAAAAGTGCTTGGGAAAATGAAGGATGAGACGGCAGGCGTCCCTATTGAAGAGTTTGTTGGACTCAGACCGAAAATGTACAGTTTATTGTGTGGCGGGAAAGAAAAACATACAGCTAAAGGCATCACTCGAGCTTGTCAAAGACGTATTAAACATGTGCAGTATAGAGACAGTTTGTTCAACCAAACTCAAACGATGGCTACAGGACACATTATTCGAAGTCATAGTCACCAGCTTTTCTCGGAGAAGATTAGGAAGGTAGCCCTCTCCCCATATGACGACAAGCGATATGTGCTGAATGATGCCTATTCCACTTTAGCGCATGGACATTACAAGGCTGTGGTATAAAAAGGGGAGGTCCTCCAACGGAAGAGTTATTTGAGGTGTGAACATTGAAGTGTTAACATGGAACGTGAAAGTCGTAAGAGATCTACAACTGATATGGATACTCTTGCAGATGCAGTTAAAGACTTAAAAGTGAAAAATCCTACCACTACCATCAAGAAATTGAAAGTGGAGACAGCACCAACACCACAGTCGTGGGATGGAATGCTTTCTCTAGGAAATGGAAAGTATATCAAGATTATGAAACAAAGCAATGAAGGAGTGGTAAACATTCGCAAGTACCTGAGAGATGAGGGGACTGGAAAAAACCGTCCAACGAAAAAGGGAATTTTGCTGACAATACCTGAATGGAAAATGCTGAAGAAGCAAGTGAAAGAAGTGGATAAAAGGCTTCGCAGACAAGAAGACAGCTCATAACAAGGTAAAAACATGAATGCACTCATGCTGAACGGTGGTGCTTACCTTACTGTAAATGATAGGAATGAAGTGATACTAGATTCTCAGAGAAGTTATCATCGGTTTAAACCTGAAGTGTGGAAAGACTTTAAAAACATACCACTTGAACCTGGGTTTAAACGTAGACTTGAAAATAAAGTGGAAGTGACGGTGGCTGAATATGATTCTAACATACGTGTAGAAATCTGTAGAAATCTTTTACAGGATTATCCAGAGGATTATAAGGGAGTTGTGCCAGATACACCATATACAGATTTGATTATCTTTGATATGAAGAACTGGCGCGCAGTCTTACGATTCCTAGAAGTGATACAACATCCACTCTTCGCCATCTTGCGAGCATAAAAAACGTCTTTGCAGACAAGGAGACAGCTCATAGTTAATCTGACTGTTGAACGAGATGGAAGACTTTTTATCGGAATATGAACCCATTACGCATGGATTCTCATATCTGAGAAACGTATATGATGACATCGTGCTAAAACATTTTGGAAAGTATATCATTCTATCAACTGACGAACAATCTGTGTTGAAAGACCATCTAGAGAAGCTGAGGATACCTGGCTTTCTCCTGAAACTCTCAGAGGATTTAGAAGTGCGTGTGACTGAGAACTATTTAGACGTGTTTGTACGATTTCGCCAATATGACGAGCTTACAAAATGCTACGACTACATCACCCTCAACACAGTGGAATGGCACGCTCTGTTACAAGCATTGGATTGGAAAGAACCTGACGCTTGAATTCAAAGAGGAAGGAGTGCAACTCATGCGAGGCACCAAGTCCATTGAACTGACGCATCCCATGTGTGTTATGGTGATGGACATTGACATGAATGATCATGGATATGAACTGAAACTGTCTGAACACAAAGATGTTAAAATAATAAAGTTTGGTAATGGACAGTGTTATGCTAGTTTTCATAGCATTTACAAACGTGGATGTAATGTCTATGATACATATATTAATTTAGATTGGTATGAATGGCATGTGTTTATCGATGTATTGAATGTATTTGTAAAATAAAAGCTTAATGTGAAATAATTGTTAAAATGTAAATAATGTATAACACAATAAAAAAGAATGTTGTATAAAACTGTCTTGTTTATTTACAATATTCATAATACAATTCACAATTACCAACAACTTAACTAATACAACTTAACTAATACAACATCAATAAAATAATGGTTTATACTGTCTATATACAAAATCCTTTACAACAAAATCACCATCACTTCTTCTTAATACATCAATGATTTCAAAAGGACTATGTCCTCGAGCTCTTTGAATTATATAATATATACAATAAAATCCACATGTAGAGGATATTGGTGTTTGTAATGGAACTGAATTATAAATGAAATTAAACTTTAAAAACTTATTCAAACGACTGTCTATAGGTAAAAGTCCATAAGAGTCAAAATATTCTGCAGGGTCTTCGTCATAATATACTGCCACCCAATGCTCTCCTGGCTCATCATGATCGTCTGTGTTGATGACATAGGCACCGCGTTGTAAGGATGGTAACTGGTCCATGGCAAACACACCTTGAAACAAGTCTTTTGTCGTGGCATCATGGGATAGGATGGCTTCTATCTGCTTTGTGTTCATGACTGGTAGTCGAATTGAATGCTACGATTTGCACTTATTTCAACAATGTTATCAAATTCAGCATACACTATAACATTGACTGTATTTTGCAAGGCACCAGCAAAATTCATTTCTAGTCTCAAATTCCCATGTTTGATAAGGGCATAATGATCAGCACCATCATAATCAGGTGTTAAGTCAAAAGAAAACAGCGAATAACCTCTAGGCCAATCTTCCCGTTTTATAATGGAACTTTTCTCGCCATCCAATCTATCAAAAGATTTGTAAAGAGTTTCAAAAGCATCAAGATATTTGCCTTCATTTATATCAAGCTTGAGAGGTTTGGATAGGACTGGTTCACCATCAGAGTAAAGCTGCATAAAGTTAAGATTAAAATGTTCAAAATTGTATGGATTTCTCAATACTGTTCCAGCAAAGGATTCATTATGAACCATTCCAATGACAATACGTTTTGGTAATTGGCCTAAAAAGATGCTATCTTTCACAAAAGATTGAAATCCAGTTGGAATAGCTAAAACTTTACATTCTTTTCTATTAACAATAAACTTAGCAGGACTTTTCATCAATGCATCTGCATGTCCCAACTGAATACCTGGACTAACCCTCACTTTGCGAATGGTTAAAAACGCTTCTCTCACTTCTACTTTAAAACCATTATTTGCAGCCATTAATACATATCCATCTTTTTGTCTATGTAAACGTAATTTCATACTAACACCATTGGGAAGATAACGATCCTGCTCAAACAAATCTACCCTTAAACCACCTGTAAGCGCAAACTCACGGCTTAGACGTGTATACAAATAGCGATTATGTAAACCATTATTTCCTGTTTCAGCTATATCACCACCTTCAATATTTACATGAAAACCTGATACATATCTTTCATGATTAGGTCTTTTCACCTCATAACTATTCATTGATCCGGCAGTATCTTTAAAGATGAGACGCATAGAGCGCTCAGAATGGAGACTTTCTTCCGAGTCATGAATGAGATGAGATATGATGCTAGTATAACCATGGGTATTGTTACTATGTGATATCAAACGATCATTTAGAAATAATTCAATATTAGACCATAGCCCATTAAACAAATCATTGATACATGACACGTTATCATCTACACCACACAGTGTTCCATCAGCCTTGACAATGCGACATACAATATGGAGTTTACTGTTCTTTAAATCTAGATATTCTTCTGTACTCGCAGGAATGTAGAATTCTATTGGAGCACCCTCTCTAATGGTAGTCATTGGTTGATAGTCTACATTATAACTTTTTTCTACAGCAGTTTGCGTTGGTGGTATGTGAAACCATTCTAATGGAGAAAGGCTACATTCACAAGAATGATTATGAATTAAAGACATGATTAAAAAATATCTTTCTTATGTTTTTTTGATGTTATCCGTTTAGCTGCCTTTCGCCTTCTGACACGTTTTGCTCGTTTCGGTCTCTTTTGTCCTCGTAACCCACCACCAAACATACGTTGTGCTACTCGACCTGTAACATCTTTCGCGATATCTTTTGCAGCCCTTTTAAGATGTGGTGCAACGATTTTAGCCCCTGTCTTAAGCAGTGGAATAGCTTTTCGAGCCAATGATCCCAGTATTGAACCAATACCATCTCCATATTGTATTCGCGCTCCTTTAAATCCTGGTAATTCTCCACCCACTTGACGAAGAAAATGGTTGCGATAAATAGATGGATTGTGTGTGTATGCTTTCATAATGCTTTTGGTCGAAAATGAAGTTTACAGATCACCTTTCCAGTTTGAAATGGAACATTATGGCCTGTGTCGTCCTTAATATTCATTTCTATCACGTCAAATTTGGATGTGTTTACAGGAACATAATGAGGTTCTCCATAAGTTTTCATGATAATGTCTCCATCATGTCCTTGTATTCCAACAGAACGTAACAAAGGAACATAATAATCACCAACAACTTGTGGCTCACAAATACTACAGTACACATAAAGTGTATAAAATCCCTGTTTCACATCGGCTTTATGTTCAGCTGTGCACGTTTCAGTATACCATTGATCTGGGATAAATCCTAAAATCTCAGCTAATCCAGTGGAGAATGACACTTCAAAGCCGTAATTTAGAAATAGAAAAACACGTCGTCTAATTTTATCATACTTTATCTGAATAGCTTCTTTAAGGTCATCTTTCATAGAATTAGTTGCTTCTTTATTGACTGCCTGACATATCTCTTGTATGGATCTGTAGTAACCATAAGGAATATTGATTGTGTCAAGAACAATATTATTCAGTGGTTGTTGTCGATACTGAATAGAATAGTCCATTCCATGTCTCATGGTTGTCCATGTATGTGGATATTGAATTTCAGCTAAAGCCACTTCATATTTTCCGTTCAGATAGATGGTTCGAGGCATACGAATTTGATAATTCGAAGTCTTGTTGTTGGGATAATAGTTCATACTAGCATTGCTGGGTAAAGTAATGTAAAAACTTGTTGACTCCATGGCAGCTAAATCGTTTATGTGATGTAGATAGACTAGATGTGTATATACATTACTTCATGTTTGACACTCTTCATCCTCACTTTCTACATTGCTGTCTACATTATTGTCTAAATTGCTATCTACATGATCTAAATTGGTATCTACTACTTCTCCCTGCAACAAGCACTAACACACCTAATTTTTACAGGAATAGTATTTTTATTTCCATTTTCTTTACAACAACAACACCATAGCTCTTTAATCCATGTTAAAAAGTTTCCCATCCTTCTGGAAACAATCTTTGTTGACGTTGTTGTTGCTCTTTAGTAATATCTTCACGAGTTGTCTTTTTGCCAAAAACAGTTTTTGGAATATTAGCGTCTACAATTTCCTCAATAAACTGCTTCCAATCACGCGGTGGTTCTCGTCGTTCTTTTCTTTTTGTAGCAACCAATGCTTCTTTCAACAAATCAATAATGTTAGAATTTGTAATGATAGTACCTGTTTTTAAAACAAGTTCATTTTTATCTGTCCATCTCGTACCATATTTCTTAAGTTCTGCCAGAAGTTGTGTTAGTTTTACATGATAAATGGGTTGAAAATGGTTTAGAAACTGTTGAGACTTTTCTGATTTTTCTGCATTAGATGTTGTAACAGACTTTTGTCGTTGTTGTTGTTGTGATTGAATTGTTCGTAAATGACGTCCAAGCACTTGAGACATTTCTATTGCTTTTTCACGAGTTCGTTTCCCACGTAAAAGTTTATTCACTTTCGTTTTGATTTCAACATCTTTTCCCTTCTTTTCTAACAACATTTTATATTCATATTCAGGAATGAGAACCATTTTCAAAGTATGTTTCATTTCAACAGCAACTGAGCTAACAAGGGTAATGCAAATTTAGCAATAGCTCCAATAAATCCTCCTTTCTGATTAACCAACTTCTTTTTTCTTCGAAGTGATATCTTCTTATTTGCCAGTGTACGTAGGGTATGACGTTCACGCTTGAATAACTTATACCTTTTTGAGCTTAAGGGTAAATGTCCTCGCAATATATTCAAACAAATTTCAAACAAGCTAGTTAATTCCTCCTTAGTAGCTTGTTGTAGTAAGGATTTACGTCGTTTAGGCCCGCTGCGTGCAAGCAAGTGAAGGAAAGGTTGATTCGCTTGAATACGTTTAGACATCTTGGCTGCGAATGGTTAAGTGACTTGGTTCTTGTTCATACGCCACCTTATTAACATATACGTAATGTGTATCTTTTGGTAAAATGCCTGTACGAATACGTAGTTGATCATTTGTCTTCGGCTTCAAATCAATGAATAAATAGCCGTGAGGTTTGCTGGTAGCATCTTGATAGGCTTCTATGAGAAATTGAGATTTTCCAGGATACATTTGTCGCGCTAATGTACTTATTTGTTGACTGTCTCTAGGATTTTTAAACAGAATGATGTAATGTGTATTCAAACTAATATTACGCATTTCTCTACCATGATGAAACAAATTATGCACAATAAAAATAATGCTTAGATTTTGATGACTGCTGCCAACACTAAATAGACGTGTCATGCGTTCATCACTATGACATTTGGTCATTAAGTCATCAATGATGAGTAAGTTTGGTTTTTTCGGGTTAAAACGCTCTTCAATGTTATCTGGAATGCCTTGGTAAAATTCCACACCTTTCATTCCCTTATACAAAGGCTGATCTGCTGCATAGAGCCATCAAATGGTTTTTGGAGAGGGTTTAATTAACTTTTGTTCTAGAATTTCTCTAACTAGAGAAGTTTTACCACTGCCTGTAGGTCCAGAGACCAAACACGTGAATGGATGCTTCATTTTCGAATATCTGTTTCTTTCACCCAACTGTTAAACTTCTTTGGCCAACCTAACCACTTCACAAATAATTCTTTAACACCTCGTCTTTTTCGTGTTTTCAAGACCTTTTCAATTCTGTAGACTGATTCAATATCTTTTGTCACTTTCTGCAGTTCTTCTTCATAAAAATGTCCGTCAATATCTTCATCCAAAAAGTCTTTCACACGATACAAGTGTATTCCTTGCTTCTTACAACGATGTGTGATAATGAACACTTCTTGCGTCCACTTTATATGATAATCCCGTTGAAATACATATTTCATGTGAGAAATGCGAACCTGATCACCAATTTTAAATTTGTAGGGTTTTTTCTTCTTCTTTGGTTTTAATTTCAATTTGTCTACATACATATACTTCCACACTTTCGATTCTATGTCTTTACGAATATCTGCAGGAGCATACTTATTAGGGAGGGAGCCATGAGGTCTATGGTTATAATTATACACTAAGTCTGGAAGGATGTCCATATATCGATACGTTTGATTATGAAGGAAATATCGATACATCATTCCCTTTAGAGTACGAATGACTCTCTCAGCAAAGTTGGCTTTGGTTTCATTCTTTGTCGTATAGGCATGTATTCCCTCCTTCTTCAAAAATGCTTTTACCCATCTGTTTTTAAATTCAGTTCCTTTATCTGACCTTAGAGTTCGTGGTCTTCGTTGTGTTTCATGAAAAATCTTTTGAAAGGCTTCTATGACGCTGGTATGTGATTTATTAGGCATTGGCTGCACCCACAAATATTTGGAAAACACATCAATGACAACTAATAAAAAGTGGGTGTCATCATTATAGGAAGCTATGTTTCCCATGTCAGCTAAATCAATATCCCACATGTCATCAATTCCACGTGTAATGACACGTTGCCTTTTAAACCTGTATTTTACAGGTTGTAGTAAACTGAAGGCATCTTGATCCTGTAACCATTTCTTCACTTGTGAATGAGTGACTGGTTGATCATGTTTTTTTAATATGTGATATAGTTTGTAAGGACCAGCAAATGCCCCGGGTTGACCAGGTTTAAAGTAAATATTGGTTAAGTAGTCTTTCCACGTCGACATGTTAACACTAAATGATCAACACTTGTTAACATATCTTGCATTTTATTTTATCAACACATCTTGCATTTTATCAGCACATCTTAAATTTTATTAACATATCTTAAATTTTATAAAAGCTCAATCAACATATCTTACAAATCAAGTATTGATACAATGGTGTGAATAATTGGAGTCCATTGATCTTCAATGAACATTAACCAACAACTTAATTCATCAAATGTGATAGCATCTACACCATATTTTTCACAGCGTTGATTTGCATTATCTAACACTTTATCTAAATGAATGTAATATTTAGCTTCATTCCAATATGTATAGACACATGCAGAATGACAAGTATGTTCTGAACACTCTTCATTTTGACAAGCAGGACATACTAAACATGCAAACTTTTTTACAGCTAATAACATTTCTTCACAATATGTCTTTTGCACAATATATTGTCTCAATGTAATGTCTGTCATTATACTGCAATGTAGATTAACCACTCTCTCACTTCATCAAACAGTCTTGGATCAAATCGAGCGAAGTGATATGCTGCTTCCACATCAAACTCCTCAGCTCCGTCAATGTTTGAAAACATACACTCTTTGATGAAATCCTCACGTAAGTTTGGTACACTTAACGTGGAATGCGCAAGTTCCCAATAAATGTCAAAGTGTTGCAGTTGTTGTTGAATAGATCCAAAACGCGCCAGTTCACTTATCATGTAGTCCACATACTTGTCCTTGAAACACGTTTCTACATCCATCTTTCACATATCCATATAACACGTCTGCACACTTTGACGGTTGGCAAACAAATGACTCTCAGTCTTACTCCGCAGAAACAGTTAGTGAGCCACACTTGTTGCAGAAGTTGTCTGGTTCACACAACTTGCAATTGTACTTGTGGCAGTGACAATCATAATCCTCAGCATATCCGTAAGCACCACAATATTCACAGGTAAGTCCAAGTTGATTTTGCACATCCATATTCTCCAATTGAACTTCAGCCAGTCTTTTCTTGGATAGCTTTGACACTTTCATCCGATTGTCCTTTTGTAGCTTGATAGGAGTTTTCTTACCATGACATTCCGTGCATGGCAGTAAGGTTGAGGTTATGCTATGGATTTCCTGAAGCAATGTCTCCCATTCACCATCATTCATGTTGATGTAAAACTATTCTTTCCCTTCAAACAGTGATGTTTGCACAAAACTCACATAGCGCATGTCCAAGTATGAAATGACTTCAAGCCATTTCGTTTGCGTTAAGTACAGTTTGAAGCCAATGTCACGTAATCTTGGTAAGTTCAGACACACAATCTTCCACAAGGATGGTGATAAAGCAAGCCATCTCTCTCCACGTTTGATTCGAATAAATAATCCAAATTGTCCATGCTCCACAGTAATTGTTAAGTTTGCACTAATTTTAAAGCTGCTTGTCTTCTCCATGGCTGCGCGTCGAATGCACTTGACACCTCACTCCTTTTATATGGACATTACATGTATGTTTTCATGAGATGTTTGCAAAATCGTGGAGTGATCTCGTTGAAACCATCCAGAAAGGCTGTTGGTAAACCGTCTGTTAGAGATTGTCTCATGACGATCACTAAAAAATCTCCTCGTTTGCGACTTCCAATGGTGAAATATCCTTTTTCATAGAGGTAGGCCATCATCTCGTACACCTTAATACGTTCTTCAAGGTACTTGAAGCCATGTAGCATAACCTTTGCACATTTGGAATCGCGATCCTCGTCAACACACTTTGGCGCCGGTAGACATAATGTCTTAAAAAGTTCCTCATGAAGACTTCTAATAAGTTGAACGAAACGTCGGGTCATGGCTTCGGAGAACTGTGGCTCTGACGCGGGAACATGCTCTATGTTTCCTTCTAGCATGTAGATAAGCTGAATGACAGTGTTCACTTCTTCCGTTAGGTATATGTATGTGTGTTGGTCGAAAAAGCCTTCTTCACATAAGCACCATAAAATGTTGCAATCTATCAGAGGAATCACTGCTTGAAAGTTCCGTTTCAACAGCGTGACGTCTTCTTCAGTAACAGGAATACTTTTGCTCAATTCGAATTTAGATTTGAGCTGCTTTTCATCGTCGTCGCTGTCGTCATTGTCGTCATTGTCGCCATTGTCGTCATCGTCGTCGTCACCGTCGTCATCGCTTGACATGACCACTTCTTCCTCCTCAAGATGCTCTAGATGAGCCTGTAACTTTGTACTAAGTGGTTTGGCGCTACCATTTACAAGCGCATTGGCAACCCAGAACGGGTAGTCAGATCCCTCGGGATCGGGCGTTGCTTGCTGTACTGGCTGTACTTCTTCAGGCCTAGTTTGCTGTACTGTAGACACGGCTGACGGAGCCCCTAATGCTTCCTCCAAGGCTTTTTCAGCTTCTGTTAGTGTACTTAGGAAGGCAGCAGTCTCCTCTGCAGTTAAAACTGCATCTGTAAAAGCCATTGTTTCATTGCCAAAAAGGCTATCAATTTCCATGTTGTTAGCCGTTGCTGCGTTTCGAGACGTCTCCATGATGGTTTGGCAATGCAATGATTAGAGTGGTGTCAACCCGACCTTTTTATACTACTGACGGTGAGCCGTGAGCCAGCGGCGTAAAAAAGTAGCTGGGGGGGGGGGGGGGCTCACTAGGTAGCTGGGCGGGGGGGGGGGGCTCACTAGGTAGCTGGGCGGGGGGAGGGGCTCACTAGGTAGCTGGGCGGGGGGGGGGGGGGGGTCCTCGCTTCAGGTCGACTGGCCAGGGGCAGTCAGTCAGTCTGCTTTGAACCTTTGAAGCGAACACATCGAAATTTAATCATGCAGTACAAGGACGAGTTTTTCTCAGATGAGCTTCGGGGTCGCTACTTTCTATCAGCGAAGGATGTCAACCTCTGGGAGGAGATTTATATTGAGTACCAGACCTTTCTGTTTCGAAAGTGGAGTTATTTCCTTAGGAACAGACCAGAGGAACAGTTCAACCGGTTTGGCAGGGCGGCGGAGGAGAGCCATAAGCGACTACGCCATCGTTCGCCGTCCAGGGACCTGTCGCCCTGCCAGGAAGTGACCAGAGTGACCAGAGTGACCGCGACAACGATGACAGAGACTCCTCCAGCCAGAGTGATCGCAGCAACGATGACAGAGACTCCTCCTGCCAGAGCGACTCCTGTCAAAGTCGCTGCGTCAACGATGACGACCCCGTTGAAAGTGAATCAAAAGGAAGCTGATGTGACTGTCCGGAAGGTGCTGGCGGCACCAAGCGCTACCGTTACAAGACCGGACAGTCCGCCACCAGCTCCTGACGATGAGCTTACAATCGCTGTCGCCAGTATTTCGGATACAGTCAGCCTCATACAGTCACCTTCAAACACTGACCGCAACAACGAACCTGCTCAGATGAAAGCGGAGGATGACTCTAGAAAAGAGTCAGATTTCCAGGAGGTCATGCAAATCTTGGGCTCTTTGGATAATGTTAAATATTGTGAATTCTGCCATTTTGGCTATCCGGTAGAATATTCAATGAGAATGCATGAGCAGCAATGCCCGGAGGCTTTGAAGTCCCAATATTATTTTTGTAGTGTCCAGGGCAAAGGATTCACCTCGAGCAGGGCCGCGGTTGCGGCGCATAAGAGGAAGTGTGGCTGTGGCGAGGTTGGTGGCGGCAGCGGTGCCAGCGGTGGCGTCAGCGGCGGCGCCAGTGGCGGCGACAGGAGAACCGATGGCGGGAGGCAGCGACAGCGGCAGGAGAACTGATGGCAAGAGGCAGTGACCAGGACCAGACTACGGAAATCCCTCCAGGGCCGCTTTTTAGCGGCCCTCCCATTATTACGAAATGAAACGCTTCATCAGGCAATCTTAGTATGAATGAGAGTGTGGGAAATGCTAAAAAAAAAGAGGACTATAAATCATTGATTTATAGCTCCATCTGTCCGTCTGACCGTCTGAAAAAGCTAAACAAATTGCTGCCTGGGTTAAAAATACCCTGGCATGAGAAATGAAACGCTAAATCTGTCCGTCTGCCTGTCTGAGAAAGCAAAACAAATTGCTGTCTGGGTTAAAAATACCCTGGCTTATGAAATAAACGCTAAATCTGTCCGTCTGACCGTTTGAGAAAGCAAAAAGAATTTGCTGTCTGGGTTAAAAATACCTAGGCTTGAGAAATGAAACGCTAAATCTGTCCGTCTGACCGTTTGCTGTGTTAGGTGTGAAGAGAGAGAGAGTTAAAAAAGCCACTATCTGGGTTAAAAAATACCCAGGCTTGAGAAATAAAACGCTGAATCGGTTGTGGCTATTGCTATATGTGTAGAGAGAGAGAGGGAACAAAAAAATAAAAAAGACTGCCCGTCTGTCTGATGTGTGTTTGGAGAATGAGAAAGGTGAATAAAGAAAAGAGTGTATGGAGAGAGAGCTCCCATCTCAATGCTTGTTCGGTTTTAATTGCTTCTACGGCAAGCCATTAGCGAGAAAGCAAGAAAAAAAAATGATTGCTCGTTTACCCCGTCTCCCATAGGTCTTATATGTGTAGAGAGAGAGATAGAGCAAAAGAAAAAATGAGGGAAAAAAATCATTGTTTGTTTGCCTGACTGTCGTGGATTGACAGAGCAAAAGAAAAAATGTGGATAAAAAAGATGGCCACCGTTCGAGAAAGAATGAAAGAGAGGCTGCGTTTGCTGACGTAACCGCCGTGGATACGACCCTCGTTTAAAAGTGAAAGAGAGAGACTGGGTAAAAAAGAATGGTTAAAGAAAGGAAAACGCTAAATGAGCCGCGTGTGGTTGGTATATGTAATGAGAGAGAGCGAGAAAATCGAAACAACAAAAAGACTGCCTAGCCACCCTTGTGTGCGTGTGCATGCGCAGAGAGAGCTCTGAGTTAAAAATAGTTTCATTAAGACAGCAATGGCTGCCCAGTTTTAATTGCTTCTACGGCAAGAAACGAGTGAGAAAGCAAAAAAAAAAAAGATTGTCCGTTTGCCCCGTCTCCCATAGGTCTTATATGTGTAGAGAGAGAGATAGAGCAAAAGAAAAAATGAGGGAAAAAAATCATTGTTTGTTTGTCTGACTGTCGTGGATTGACAGAGCAAAAGATAAAGAATGGATAAAAAAAGATGGGTACCGCTCGAGAGTGAAAGAGAGGCTGTGTTTGCTGACGTAGCCGCCGCGGTGTGTGTGTGTTAAAAGAAGAGCTCTGGGTTGAAAATAGCGTCTCTTATTTAGGTCACTTCCTAGGATTGTTGCTTGTATATGGCCACAATGCATGGAGACCTCTCTGTGGTTAAAACACAGCATCCCTTAAGGAAAAAGAGTGCTCATTTTTAATTGCTGCCACGGCAATCCATTAGTGATGGTGTGTGTGCTTGGAGAACGAGAAAAGCCCTAAAAAACAGTTGCTGCCGTGATTTGGTGTGTGTGGAAAGAGAGAGGGATAAAAAAAAAAAACGTATGTCTGGGTGTCCGTGTGTCTGGGTGTCCGTGTCTGGGTGTCCGTTTGTCTGGGTGTCCGTTGGTTTGGTTGCTATAAGTGTTAAAAGACTGAGAAAGCTTTAAAGAAAGGATTGTTGCTTGTATATGGCCACAATGCATGGAGACCTCTCTGTGGTTAAAACACAGCATCCCTTAAGGAAAAGAGTGCTCATTTACTAATTGTTGCTGTAATGGCTTGGTTAGAGATCGAGAAAAGGCAGAAAAACAGTTGCTTTCGTGATTTGGTGTGTGTGGAGAGAGAGAGGGATAAAAATTAAAAAAACATATGTATGTGTGTGTGTGTGTGTGTGTGTGTGTGTGTGTGTGTGTGTGTGTGTGTGTGTGTGTGTTCGGTTTTCGTAGCCGCAATGCATGGAGAGTTCTCCCCCTTAAGGAGGCAATGGCTGCTCACTTTTAATTGCTGCTACGACAGGCCATTAGTGATGGGATATGCGTGTAAAAGCCCTAAAAACACTTGTTTCCGTGGTTTGGTTTGATGTGGGTGAAGAGGGATAAAAACTATAAAAAAAACAAAAAAAGGACTGTCTGGGTGTCCGTGTGTCTGGGTGTCCGTGTCTGGGTGTTCGTGTGTCTGGGTGTCCGTTGGTTTGGTTGCCATAGGTGTTACAAGAGTGAGAAAGCTTTAAAGAAAGGATTGTTGCTTGTATATGGTCGCAATGCATGGAGACCTCTCTGTGGTTAAAACACAGCATCCCTTAAGGAAAAAGAGAGCTCATTTACTAATTGCTGCTGCAATGGTTTGGTTAGAGATCGAGAAAAGGGCTCATGGGCCAGTGAGCCGGGGGGGGGGGGGGCTCATGGGCCGGTGAGCCGGGGGGGGGGCTCATGGGTTGGTGAGCCGGGGGGGGCCTACCAACCTGATGTTTGGCAGGCCCCGGGGGGTCTGTCGACCTACTGTACGGCTGGCCCCGGATTGCCTGTCCATCAGTTGGTTGCAAGCTTGAGTCGCTCTGTGTGACGTCATTGATGGGTCAAAATACACAGCAGGCCAGCTCTAACCATGTCTCTATGAACCCTTTGCTGTCCGGGTGCTCGAGTGCTCGGGTGCTCAAGTGCTCGGGTGCTCGAGTGCTCGAGTGCTCGAGTGCTCAAGTGCTCAAGTGCTTGAGTGCTCAAGTGCTCGAGTGCTCAAGTGCTCGAGTGCTCAAGTGCTCAAGTGCTCGAGTGCTCGAGTGCTCAAGTGCTCGGGTGCTCGAGTGCTCGGGTACTCGAGTGCTCGAGTGCTCGAGTGCTCGGGTGCTCAAGTGCTCGGGTGCTCGGGTGTCATTTTGTCCGGGCACCATTTTGTCCGGGTGTCATTTTATCTGGCTGCCCGTTTGACTGGTCGTTTGAATGGTTGCCCGTTTGAATGGTTGTTTGAATCGCTGCCCGTTTGAATGGTCGTTTGAATGGTTGTTTGAATGGCCGCCCGTTTGAATGGTCGTTTGAATGGTTGTTTGAATGGCCGCCCGTTTGAATGGCCGCCCACTCTCCATATTACGTCATTATGACGTTCATATGACGTTCATATGACGTTCATATGACGTTCATATGACCTCCATATCACCTCCATATGACCTCCATATGACCTCCATATCACCTCCATATCACCTCCATAACACGTCCATAACACGTCATAATGACGTCACTGTTTTAGAAACCCCATGGGGCTTCTAAAACAACTCCTCACGTCATTATGACGTTCATGTGACGTTCATATGACGTCCATATGACAACCATATGACGTCCATATGACGTCAATATCAGGTCAATATGACGTCAATATGACGTCACTGTTTTAGAAACCCCATGGGGCTTCTAAAACACCTCATGACGTCATTATGACGTCACTTCCTGTTTTAGAACCCCCACTTTTACACTACTTAAATGTACAACTGACCAAATTCAACCCTCTGAGGCAGCCGAAGAGAGCACATTTAGGGATAAAGTGGAGGCAGAAATAAGGAATCAGCTGCAACTAGGCCGCTACAGAACTGTGCAGCAGAAACCAGCCATTGTGTCTCCGGCCTCTGCGGTTTCGAAGGACGAGGACGACAGACATACCGCTAATCCACGACTGCTCGCAGTCTAACGGCAGATCACTTAACAGATTCGCTCCTCCCGATAAAGGCACAATTATATCCGTCGACACAACAGCAGCCTTGACCAGACAGGCGTCCTTTATGTGTAAGGTCGATCTAAAATCGCCACGCCAGCCTCAGCCCTTTCTCTTCGCAACAATTTTCGGTCTGAAGTGAAAGTTCGACGGTGATTCGCATTCTACATATATGATGCCTCCCGTTCGGGGCTTTCCTTAATCGTTCGGACCTTCCACCAGATAACGCGAAGCGTTTGCTGGATGCTCCATCGGCTGGAAATCAAAGTCGTCATCTCCTATTTCGATAGCATCTGCATAACGGAAGAAACGTACGAAGACACAATGAAAACTGTGGGATGCCACACCCACTTGTTGATTTGGCTAAGTTCTTCTATCAGATGAGCGAGGTACTTTTCTTTCACTCAGTGCCTCATCTTCCTTGGCGTTACGATAAACATGCTGGACTGCATCCGCTCAACCATGCAGGGCAAGCTAAGGGAGATTATGGGTTTAATTAGAAGCTGGCTCACCACCCATTCTCCACAAGCTGCAGTATGCAGCTTAGGGAACAGCAAAATTGAGTTCTTTCAAGACCAAAAGTCTACACCTTTATCCCCTTCTTCCTCCTAATACGTACATAAGCGTATATATGCCATTTTTCCTAATCTCAACCCCCCCCCCCCCCCCCACATACACACACACACACTGATATCGCATTTTAACGTACAAGTTGCAGCAATGCCCATCCCCTTCCCTATATTCTTCACTGCCGCATTTATGTCGTACGAGTTATATTGTTGGTATGTTTATGTTGCACTCTCGCCCTAGTGAGATTTATGTTCTCCTTATGTTAATGTTGCTATCTCTCGCCCCATCCCCCTGGTATGGTATTTAAAGTGCAAGTTAACCTTTGATAGCTCTCTTCCAGGCCTATCTTCTTCTTCGCTTTAATTGCGTAGAAGGTATATGCATGTCATGTTTTCTCTTCGCTTTGGACCCCCATCCTTTTTCGTATCGCGTACTTATTACTTATAAGTTACTTTTCATTATAAGTTGTGTTCGTGTTGAACTTTTGTCACTTTGAGTGCCCCCGCTTTGCGTTATTTATATATGTATGTATTGATTAATCCAGAAAAGGAGCAGCGGAATGTACAGTTTACACATACCTTTAAAATAGGATTTTCTCGATTGACAGTATTTTGCGTGATCCTGTGCCAGAGATGCGAATAAGCTGTTTGGGCGTTGTGGCAGGATGGAAGCAGCTGCTAAAGATTCGAAGTTTTAATAACAAATAAGAAACGAATTCTCATGCTCTAATAAAAATCACTACATATACAGGTCTTTCCTTGTATCAGCGGATTTTTAAGTTAGGAATCCATCTAGGACTGAGAATAATAGGAAATATATTCCTAAAGAAAACTGCCGTCCATATAACAATGTTCTATACATCGAAGTGCCGGGTGCGTGTGGTGCCAAATTCTTGATTTTTCAATTCTAACATCAATTAAAATGGTGCATTATTAAAAATGTTACCAAAACTGTCTTAATCTTTGCGAAAATTTATAGTTTATAAGAAATTAACACTCTGTCTAAACTTTCATATTTGCAAGACAATTCTTTTAGTGCCCATTTCTCTTCCTATTCTTGTTTTGAAAGAAAAAGAACTGTGTTTCAAAACTTACGTTACACAGTTCAGATCTTAATATATTTGAATTGGTGTATAGATATAACGTCCACAGATAGAACGTCCATAGACAAAGCTTTCCACAGACAAAACGTCAACATATCAAAGTTTGGACAAAACATGTACTTAATGTAAACCAGCAAAGGAAAAGTTTATATCAACTTTTTATTGATAAAACTATTACTTTGAGATTCAGTAACTTGGGATAATGTTAGATTGTAGTTGTAGTAAATATGAAGAGTTAATTGATTATCAATGATGTGAGTATTGAAATATTTGTGGTATATAATGTTAAGTTAACATCCCCAACCACGTGGATATTTATTTTGTACCTGACATCCCTTTATTTCTGGCGTTTCCCATTTGCCACATGCTATTCTGCCGCGCTTGTCAATAGTTTTCAATATTTCACACTTTGTTTGTTTGACATCGGTTAATATATAAAGAATGTCACGTGTTCGGGCGGGCATTCTGTCTTGGTTTAATCATTAATTTGGTACGAGTTTTGGTATGACTCTGATCTTTTGGAAGAGTTTGTGGCGAAATAAATACTCTGTCTGATTTGGATTCAATTTGAATTTAACTCCGTTGCAAAACTACTAAGGCAGAATCATTTTGATTCCATTTATCCCACAAAAGTACAAAATTAATGCAAAAAATTGGAACTGAAATAAATTAAAATGTGAAAAAAAAACTCAAAATGCCAATAGTTGAGCCTGACATCGCAAGCTTCAAAGTGACAGAGCTCAAGAGAATTTTAAGTGAAAAAGGACTAAAAACGTCAGGAAATAAGTCTGAACTAGTGCTGCGGTTGCGTGAGTACTATTCCACTAAAGAAGAAGATGTACAAGAACCAACGGAGGATCTGCAGGATTCTATTCTGCCCCACGACAGTGCTTCCCAGACAAGCAGCTCGACGAGTAGCGCACGTGCTCGAGCTGCTGCCCGTAAAGCCAGTTTAAAAGCCAAATTAGAAGCCTTAAAAGAAGAGGAACGAATACGCGCCGAACTAGCAGAGAAAGAAGCCCAACTTCGCTTTCATCAGCTTCAGACGGAGATCCAAGCTGTTTCTGCCGAGGAGCAGGTGTTTGCCGAATATGCAGAAGCTGCAGCTCCACAAGCCGCTATAGAAGGGAATGCTCCAGCTATTTCGCCTGAGCCCCGGCGTGTAAATCCAAATACGGCACAGGCTGCTACGATGCAAAGCATACATCCTCCTGATGTTCGCAGTAAGTTATCAGTTCCTACATTGACCACAACCGCACTGAATCCGGATGCGCTAAGGTACGTGCCCAACTATCAAGTTTCGCCGCAGAAGAACGATCTACCTCAGCTTTGCGATCCGGAAAGCAATCAAGTGCTTACACTTCAAAACAACACCGGTGACATCAGAGCACAACAGCAGATGTTTGATATATTGAGTTTACCGAAGCCAGAGCTCTCTTCGTATGACGGTAACCCTATTGAATTTCATTTCTTCATGAATTCATTTGACACTTGCATTCATTCAACCAGCATAAGTGATGCCGCAAAACTAAATCGTCTTTTTCAACTGTGTAAAGGGAAAGCTCTAAAAGTCATCAAGTCATGTGCTCTTATGGATCCAGTTATGGGTTACTTAAAAGCTAGATCGCTTCTGCAAGAACGCTTTGGTAATGACTATGTTATCTCAGAAGCATGGGTTACGAAAATCACGAGTGGTCCGCCAGTCAAGAAAAATAGCAAGGAGTCCTTGCA
Source organism: Protula sp. h YS-2021 (assembly GCA_949752745.1). Taxonomy (NCBI): domain Eukaryota; kingdom Metazoa; phylum Annelida; class Polychaeta; order Sabellida; family Serpulidae; genus Protula; species Protula sp. h YS-2021. The sequence continues at coordinate 86,034,302 of OX457024.1, read as the reverse complement.
GGAATTTTCAGATGACGTTAGAAGCTGCACTGAGACTTTACGAGCCATGGGTCATTTGGACGAGGTGGACTCACGAGTGAGGCTAGTACAACTGGTAGAGCGGCTGCCTTACTACTTACAGGGGCGCTGGAGGAAACAAGCAATTGATGAATACGACAAAATTGGAAGATATCCAGGTATTGATGAATTTCTCAAGTTCTTAGAGAAAGTCTCACGCGAGGTTAGTGATCCGGTCTTTGGTATTCAGGAAGCAAAGGAAAGTAAAGGCTGTGGGAAGAAAATTAAGGCCTCAAGTTTCCATGTAGATGCAAAAGGAGGTAACGAATCAAATATCTCTACTGTAAAATGCTGCGTTGCCTGTAATGAAAAGCACATGTTGCACCAATGTGACGTGTTTAAGAAGATGCCTGTTGTTCAGCGTCTAAAATTTGCCAAAGACAAGCAACTCTGTTTCAACTGCTTAAAAGAGGCTAAGCATTCAGCAAAAAACTGCAGATTTGATCGAAAGTGTGGCATCGATGGCTGCACCATGAAGCATTCTAGGCTGCTTCACCATGCCTTCAAATCCAAAAGGAAAGATTCGCCGAAAGTGGAAGATACTGGTACGCAAGATGACTCCCTCGTCTTGAATACACAAGCTGGGTCCTACCAGAGTTCAAAGGTCGTATTGCCCATCGTGCCTGTACTTGTAAAAGGTAAGGACACCGAAAACATTGTCAAAACCTACGCTCTACTAGACTCTGGTAGCAATAAGACATTTTGTTCTGCAGCCCTTCTAAATGACCTAGGAATTGAAGGTAAGCAAACCAGTCTCAAGATTTCTACCTTAAATGACGGAAAAGAAGTGCCTGTAGAAAAGGTCAACTTATCAGTTTCAAGTGTTTCAAAAAACTGTGCAATCGAGTTGTCAGAGGTGTACGCTTTGAAAAAATTTCCGTCGCTTGTATCGAGTACTGCTTTTAGCACAGACGTTGACTGTTGGGATCACTTAAGAGATCTGCCAGTTCATGTAAATGATGGCATAAAGGTGACGCTACTCATTGGTCAGGATAATCCTCAAGCTTTGCTGCCATTGGAGCTGAGGCGTGGCTCAGTTGGTGAGCCATATGGAGTGCGGACACCTCTGGGATGGACTATCAACGGTCCAGTGCAAACAACAGAAGACGACACAGGTGTGTGTAACTTTGTTAATTGTGCCATCAATGCTAAGCGTCTTGAACAACAAGTCGAACAGTTTTGGAAGCTTGAGAACAGTGCTTTATCTGCTACTGAGCTATCTCTTAATGATAAGACAGCATTGCAGATATGGAACGACAGTGTACATCTACGAGGTGATCAATACGAGCTAGATGTTCCATTCAAATCCAAACAGCCACAACTGCCAAACAACAAGTGTGTTGCTGAAAGGCGATTGTCTTACCTGGGGCGAAGGCTAAGTAAGGATGACCACCTCTTATCAAGGTATAAAAATGAAATTGAAACACTACTGAAGAAGGGTTACGCGGAAAAGGTTTCGGATCCTGAAGGGCCACTGGGGCTTACCTGGTATATACCACATCATGCTGTGCTGAATGTCAACAAGCCCGATAATGTGAGAATAGTTCATGATTGCGCAGCTGAATATCGCGGAACCTCATTAAACAAAGAAGTTTTACAAGGTCCTGACTTGACAAACAGACTACTTGGCGTTCTGTTACGATTCAGAGAGAGCAAGTATGGTATGATGGCTGACATTGAAGCAATGTTTTTCCAAGTGAAGGTAACACCACATCACAGAGATGTACTCTGGTTCCTTTAGTGGCAGGAAGGGGATCCAAAAAAGGCGGCAGAAGTCTACAGGATGACGGTTCACCTATTCGGTGGTATCTGGTGTCCAAGTATCTCCAGTTATGCGTTGAAGAAGACTGCTGAAGAGTTTCAACAAAGGTTTGACAAGCAAACTGTAGATGCTGTACTACATAATTTCTATGTTGATGACTTGTTACAGTCAGTTGTTTCAGAGAGTGCTGGCATCCACATGGCTAAAGAGCTTCGAGACCTGTTGTCGCTGAGGGGTTTTAACTTAACGAAATGGGTCAGCAACAGTCGAAAGATCATCGAGTCGATACCGAAAGACTACAGGGCCAAAGGAATACAAAATCTAGACCTGCAGCAATCCACGTTGCCGGTTGAAAGAGCGTTAGGTGTGGAATGGGCAACTGAAGAAGATGTCTTCCGCATTACGGTGAGACAGCCCCAAAAAGATCCGATGTATACTCGTCGAGGCTTGCTTAGCGTCGTGTCATCCGTGTATGATCCATTGGGTTTTGTTTGTCCTTACGTACTTCTAGCAAAGAAGCTGTTTCAGAGTGAATGCAAGTTGAAGAAGGGCTGGGATGACAAGCTGGAAGACACAACGATCAAATCATTTGATTCCTGGCTGCACAATCTGGACATCCTCAGGTACTTGCAGATTCCTAGATGCTTCGTCGCAAACGTGAGTTCTGAAGTAATCGATGTCCAGCTACATCACTTCTGCGATGCATCAAGCGAGGCGTACGGTATGGTTTCCTACCTGCGTGCTACAGATAGTACAGGTACTGTCCATTACTCGTTCGTCTTTGGAAAATCAAGACTAGCGCCAATTAAGCAAGTGAGCATACCTCGCCTTGAATTATGTGCGGCTGTTACAGCAGTTCAAGTGAATAGCATGATCGCAAAGGAACTCACAATTGAAATCAACAACACGTTTTTCTGGTCTGATAGTACAATCGTGTTGGCTTATATAAACAACTCGGATAAAAGATTTCACACCTTTGTAGCTAACAGACTTACCTTGATTCACGATGGTTCAAGTCCAGGTCAATGGAGGTACGTGAGTTCACAAGATAATCCGGCGGATGATGCCTCCAGAGGTACCAATGCAAACAAAATGTCTGTCAGATGGCTTCATGGACCGATGTTTCTTCAGAATTCCGAGGATGAGTGGCCAAGACATCCAGATGTCTTGAAGGAACTCAACGACGATCCAGAAGTGAAGCACTCAGTGACTAGCTGTTCAGTTGAGGCGGCGTCTGATTGGGAGCAGACATCTATTTATCAGCTGCTCCACAGGTTCTCCGACTGGTTAAAGCTCAAACGGTCTGTAACGTGGATTTTGCGGTTCCTCCTTTGGCTAAAGTCCAAGAAGACGAAAAAGTTTGGTTTAATTACAGTGCAAGAGCTTAATGCAGCAGAGTGTGCAATTGTAAAGTATGTCCAGAGGTCTGCCTACAAAAGGGAAATCAATGGCCTGAAAAAGAATGAACATGTAAGCAAAGGTAGTTCCCTATACCACCTAGAGCCCGTACTGATTGATGACATTCTGAGGGTAGGTGGACGATTGCGGCACGCGAACATCCCGGCTGGTTCGATAAATCAAACTCTGCTGCCGAGAGACCACTTTGTATCGAAGCTACTTGTGCGCTACATTCATGAAGCAAAAGCCAGACATTGTGGAACTGAATATGTCTTGTCTCTACTTCGTACCAGCTACTGGATACCGAAGGTGAGACGCCTTATCCAGAATATCCTGCGCAGCTGTGTTATATGCAAAAGATTGTACGGTAATGCAGCAAGTCAGAGAATGTCAAACCTTCCTGCCGACAGGGTTACACCGAATGTTTCACCATTTGCGAACGTTGGTATCGACTGCTTTGGACCTTTTCTAGTAAAAAGGGGCAGAAGTCATGAAAAGCGGTACGGCTGCGTTTTCACATGTTTGACCATCCGAGCTATTCATCTTGAAGTCCTGCAATCATTGGAGTCTGACGCATTCATTAACGCGCTGATCAGATTCATTTCCAGACGCGGTACCCCTAAAGTAGTTCGTACAGATAATGGGACAAACTTTGTCGGGGGATCTCGGGAGTTCCTCGATGCTATGTGCCGCTGGAATGAATCAAATAAACTTCAGAAACACTTGCAACATGATCAGATACAATGGATTTTTAATCCACCTGCTGCATCCCACATGGGTGGGGTGTGGGAAAGGCAGATTCGGACAGTTCGTAAAGTCATGAGTGCGATAACGCGCAACGTTGTGCTGGATGATGAGCGATTAGCGACAGTGTTCTGTGAGGTTGAATCAATCGTCAATAATCGTCCGATTACGCGATGTTCGAATGAGCCAAATGACATTGACCCGTTGACGCCAAATCACTTATTGCTTTTGCGCGGAAATGCAGCTCCCCCTGTAGATCGCTTCATAAAATCGGACATATACAACCGGCGGTGGAGACATGCTCAATACCTAGCTGATATGTTTTGGCGACGCTGGATTCGAGAATATCTACCTACAATTCAGTATCGTCAAAAGTGGCTGGCAAGTACTCGCGATTTCTGCGTCGATGATATCGTGCTGGTGATGGATGAAGTGACACCAAGAAATTGCTGGCCTATGGGAAGAGTGGTGCAAGTCAACCGAGGCAGAGATGGTCATGTTCGATCTGCGGTTGTTCGAACAAAATCAACCAGTCTGACACGCCTTGTGACAAAGCTTTGCCTTCTAGAATCTTGTGATCGAAGCTAAAATTGTTTTGCAAAATGATGCGAGCCTAGCGCCGTCATTAAAAGGTGGTGAACACCTAAGCGATCACAGAAGGATGTGCCTAGTATGTTCATGCATTCATTTGTGTTGCATATGTTTAGTCGGTTTTGAAAGTGCATAAAACGTTAATAATAATGCTTGCCGTTTGTGGATGAAAGCAATTTGAAATTAAGATTAATAGAATATAGTAATTTCTTACCTTATGAAGTTCAATCTTGTTTGGGTTGCAGTGGTTTGTTGATGTTATCCACAGGCACAATTTAGCGTTTTTTTACCGTTTAATTGTGCCCATGGTATTTTGATGTCATATAATATTCACTAATAATCATGTGTATTCATCCTGGTTCATGAACAGCTAAAAATATTTTCTTTATATTTTTTAAAGATTTATGTCATAGCCTTTTGCTACGGTAATAACTGATTTTCAACATACAAATCTATTATCAGGTCATTTCTGCTCTAAATTCATGTATAAAAATGACACACGTTCTGAAGTGTCAACGTTATAATGTATAACTCCTTCCTGATAAACATATTAATTGTTTCCCATTGTGCATAATGTAAATAGTTTCACGGTTTCTAATGTTCCTCATGTATGCTTAGATTTGTTCATACTGATGTCCATAAACAGTACATTCAGTATTTATAATGTTTCAATACATGTATGAATTACTTCCGTTGTGTTCAACTTCCGCTTTAAAGTTCTACTAAAAAACTTCTTTTGCTTGAAGTTGTGGGAAAAAGATCATGCACAAGTCTTAACACAGCTCGTGGAAATGCCTCTGCATTTCTAGTCTTCGCATAGGAAAGGAGCAGTGCCTATGCTAGACCGCACCAAAATATCGGGTTTTCCAATTTTTGCAAGGTTTAACCTAACTTCATTATCATAATTAACGATTTGTCTTAGAAATATTTCGTGAAAGTCTTACATGAGATTAGGGGAATATAGCTAGTGACTGGGTTAGTTTAATATTCTAAATGTCGAAGGGTGTCAAGGTCCTTGTCTGCATGCTTAGAACAACATTGTCATATTTACTGCTAATGGTTTAAATGATCGCGCGAGCTCTCATTTAGGGGGCGGTGTAGTAAATATGAAGAGTTAATTGATTATCAATGATGTGAGTATTGAAATATTTGTGGTATATAATGTTAAGTTAACATCCCCAACCACGTGGATATTTATTTTGTACCTGACATCCCTTTATTTCTGGCGTTTCCCATTTGCCACATGCTATTCTGCCGCGCTTGTCAATAGTTTTCAATATTTCACACTTTGTTTGTTTGACATCGGTTAATATATAAAGAATGCCACGTGTTCGGGCAGGCATTCTGTCTTGGTTTAATCATTAATTTGGTACGAGTTTTGGTATGACTCTGATCTTTTGGAAGAGTTTGTGGCGAAATAAATACTCTGTCTGATTTGGATTCAATTTGAATTTAACTCCGTTGCAAAACTACTAAGGCAGAATCATTTTGATTCCATTTATCCCACAGTAGTTAAACCCTAATCTGTTTGTATTTTAACAATCCTAATTCGCAGCAGAAAATCTTTCGTTCAGTGCTCATTGCTGAGTTTTAGATATCTTTAAATAATTTTAGATCAACTCGTGACATCAAGAATGAAGTTTATTATAAAGAATTAATTATCAATATGTATTTTTCACAAAATTATTACGTCGCAATTAATCGAATGTAGCAAACACATTTAACACAAAATGTTATTATTGGCCAAATAATTTGAATGAGGATATAAGAAATACCCACAGTACATATTGCTTAAGGAGATGTTTAAAAATGAACGTTTGTGACAACTCAGAATGCCTTCCATGCCAAAACATATCTTCGAACCTATACATTATGCATGCATGCCTTTGAGCAAAGGTATTCGTGAACGGCTCATATCTATGGCGGTATATTTGTACTAAAAATCAAAACAAAGATATATTTCATTTTTCTCGCATTCAATTTCCCTAACCGCGGCAATTTCCCTAACCGCGCAACATTTACATTTCATGTATTATTTGAGTATTGATTTCGCCTCTTTAATTTCGCCATAATTCTTTCGCGCACCATAATTAAACGCCTTGTGTTTTAAAGAACATGCATTTTATTATGAGTTTGTATAACCTCCTCTGACTGGTTCATGTAACATGCGTTCGAATTTATTTTCTAAATTTTGGTGCGCCAAAAGTTAATTACAGGGCCGATAAATTTAATTCATTCTGTAATTTTTTATGAATAATAAAAACAACGTGCAGAAATTAATAGTGACATGGATAACATTAAATATTTTCTCGTCTATTAATTGTACATAAATATGACAGCGATCAAAAATAAATGTTGAAGCGCGAAAGCCGTGAAATTTTGGTACAAATATACCGCCATACATATCGTTCGAGTCTTTCTTTGTGCAGCACAGAAATGAAGCATTTCTTGTGGTCATAAATTGTGGTATTATTGATGTCAAGATTAAGTTTTACCTCTCAAAAATTTTATTAACTGTAAGTCAAATTGTATTCGAATATGTTCCTCCCATGAGATCTTTTTTAAGTTTGCAAATTGATTTTTTGCTTTTAAAAATAAAATGTCATCGAAAAATAAAATACCATCTAAAATACAAAAATTCTATTATTGATTTTAAAAGATAAATTAATGAGATCTCTATTAGTTTCTTGATATCTTTAATCATAATTTTGCTATCAAAAATCAACCATAAATTTTAAGACCATTTCATAGAAACACACCGCTTTGTTTTATTTATTGCCAAATCAAAAGAAAACCAGACTACAGTAAAATCTGCATCCGGATAAACCTGTATAATGTAGGCAATTCCCTAGGTCGGCAAAATATTTCCGTCCCTTTAAATTTCCCATTGGTTTCTGGAAAACATAATCATCAGTAATTCAGTTATCTGCCGAACACCGGACGGAATTGTTCAGACCAGCATAAAATGGTAAAAGTTCCACTGTGATACAAAACACTAGTTAAAATGACTTCAGTAGCAGATTACATTGTGTTCAACGTTCTACGGTTTAGTATGTTTCTGATGCTTATCTATATCACCGTCATTATCAGCATGTCTGACTGCATTTCTCTACAAATGTGGTAAACGGAAAGCCACCGCCTAAAGTTTTTCGATGTACGATGTACGATGCATGCGGCGAAAGTTGGTGTCCCCAATAATTTTAGATCAAAAGAGACAGAGGGCGGAATACTTGGACGACTGGACGCTTTTGGCTGACCTAAGAGAGTAACGTTTCCCCAAAGAAATCGCCACTATCGAGTACAGACCAGACATAGTGCTATACTCAAAGACTAAGCGAATATGTGTCTTGATAGAGCTAACAGTACCATGGGAGGAAAGAATGGAAGAATCCTATGAACGCAAGATGCATAAGTACTCCGAACTGTAAGACCAGAACCAAAACAACGGTTGGAAAAGTTGGTGCTTTCCAGATAAAAGTGGGATGCCGAGGTTTCCGGGGAAATCTGCTTTAGAGAGCTTGCAAAATGTTTGAAATAGTAGGTAAAGAAAGACGAGTTACGCCAAACCACGAGGGAAAGAGGGCTGAAATGGTGTCGCTATGGATATGGCGTAGAAGCAGCACTGAAGCGGGAGATACTAACCCGAGGCATACTAAATCACAAGCTAATATCAATCCTCAGGGTTTACAGGTGCGCAAGATTTATCAAGCCGATGAGTCCCAATCACCTGACCCAAGTCGGCCGCGACGCGACCTGACCTCTTTCAAAGGAAAACAGGACGTCCTAACCAATTTCAATGCCTGCAATATTAATGTATTCGAGCGCACATTCCGTTCGTCAGAATATGCATATCACCATATCACTTCATGAAAGCAAAGTTCTACGGCCGAGACAAGCTTGCGGAAGAGATTTGTAGGCACCATAATGCATGTACAGCAAACAGATTATTGCGCACATTACCGGTAGAGACAGGATGGGAGAGTGAGCGAGTAGACATTATGAAATATATTATACAAGTCAAAATGGAGTGCGTCTCGGAATTTTGACAAGCGCAGTTAAACGCGTGAGAAGTTATTGTTGAGGCAATACTCGGCAAAAACTACTGGTCATGTGGCCTTTCGAAAGGCCAAATCAAATGGTCATCCATGGAAAACTGGCCATTGAGAAACGTTATCGGTAGACTAGACTGCTCATGGAACTGAGAAATAACATCACGGGGGAGATGGATTTATAGAAGGTAAAGATCCTTGGTTTCGGCGAACCAGGGGAAAGTACTGGTATATAGCTGCATAATGAGAAATCAAGTGCACATACAGAGCAGCACGTTGCAAGCAATGTTATGTCAATGGGGTTCAATGAGAGATCATTGCCAAATAACCAATAAGACTTGTTGGCACTGATTAAATAATTCGTGGTGGTACCTGATGGAGGGTATCTAGTGAAGAATGCCCCGAAATACCCAAAGATACCAGGCTCACTACTGATGACCGAACGTGTCAGCATCATACGCAAAAACTGCACCGGTTCAGAGGCAGTAGAAACAGAAGCCTCTAAATGAGATTGTTGAATTGTTGAAGAATTTCAATAGTGGAGGGCAGATAAAGAGTGAAATAGCGAGTCTCCTTCGAAGAAATTTACCTTACTCAGCAGCTAGAACTAACGCATATCACTGAAACGCAGAAAGGCAAAGAAAGGGAATCTGGAGATTATCGAAGAATTGCTTCAGTGACGCAGTATGTTTGATCACTCAGTGCAGTTCGTCACTTAGGTCAATTGAACTCTCAACAGTCTGTGGTGCGACGATTAAACTACTACACCAAAGATTATTGGGAAACTGAGATGTCAGAGCTGTTACCTGTGCAAAACTGAGGCATAATGGGGGATGGAGAGGGGCTGGTTGCCTACATCACAAACAATGGTTCATTTAAGTAAATCGAGCCATCATTGTATTAACCTGAATTCTAAGGAGAAATTATGTATGTCTCGACGCTGTCTAATCATCTGGTGTGCATGCATTGAATGTCATTGAGGCACGTGTTCTCCCTCCCCACCCGCTTGTCGGAGGGGGGGGGGGGGTTAAAGGAGCAAAAATTTAAAAGGGCACTAGGTGGTTCATTAAAAGCAATCTAACTTAAGCTTTAAGGTAGCATCCTGCCCGAAGAAATCGTTAAGGATGCCCGGTGTAATAGCCAGTCTTGCCTTCCTGTAAAGCCCCCACCCACTCCCTCCCTGTGAAAGCTAGATTAGTGTGTCTTAACCGAGCTCAGCCTCTCTATATACCCAGTAATGTTGTCCAAAGTGATATTCATGAATTTACCCTTCAAGTATGATGATTCCAAATTCTGACAACAGTAATGAGCTAGATAATTAAGTAAGTGATTAAGTAAATTAATAAATGGAGTACTAGTATTTTTTGCATTTGACATAAAACAGATTTGAGAGGAGGGGGGAAAGTATCTAAGAGGCGGTAGTCCAGTCTTCCATGAGGGAAGCTACACAGCGGAGAGGGTACGTTTGCCTGTTACACCAGATAGAAATTGTCAAGATGGAGCTGGGTTTTTGTTTTTGCATTGATATGATTTCCTCACGATTTCCATATCCTATCGTCGTATTTACCAATGGCAATATGTCGCCGATGTATGGAAATGAAACAAATCCACATCTGTTTTGTTTTAATTTTTATTTATGTATTATAACAGGCGATTAAAACAGCTAGATAAGAAATCTAGGGTAATTTTAAGTTGCGGGATAAGATTTAGCCCCGATGGTTCCGATCAAGAATGTCCTTTTTATATTTTTATTTGAATTATGTTGAACTTAGACAATAATGAAGTTTAAGACAGTTCTTTACACTTTAATTAACTACATTTATTCACATGAACATATATTATCAAAATACATCTACACATAAAAAAGTTCGTGGGGGGTTAACATACTGGAGGGGGGGGGATGTAAGATAGCCTGCTACACCGGAAGATATTACAGGGAAGAAAGAGTGAGAGAGACAGAAGGGAGAGAAAGAGGGATGGAAAGAGGGAGGGAAGGAGAAAGAGAGAGAAACAATGATGGAGGGAAAGCCGGGGAAAGGGGTTAGAGGTTGGGGAATAGAATAGAAGTCTCATTTGCGTATTTTTCAGAGAGTGCCCAACTTTCTAACCACTGAAGTCTACAGTGGATCGTAGACTCAAGGGCCATTGCTTATTAAGCCCACAGGCTTAAATTTCCCAAAAAAAAAAAACACGTCTAAAACTTGTTGAATATGCTTCCTTGTATTCATACGTGGATCAGAGATGGAGAACATGTTGCACGAATATTGAAATTCCAAGAGGTTTGTGTTGAGAATTTTGCCACAAAGCTGAGTTCTCCCTGTTTATGCCGATTAAGTGCGTTCGTTAATCTACTGATCTTTTCTTTAAGATTTTCAATATTTTTAAAACTTTCATGTTTAATCTAAGTTCCTTGTCTTTGCAACAGCCTAGATAATAAGTTAATCATTTTTCGGTGTTGTGTGGATGAAGGAATGGTTAATACTAAAAGAAAAATTAAAGCTGATGATTTATTTGGAAAATTAGAAATAGTTTTATACAAATAAAACCTTAAAATGTCAATTGTTACCAATAAACATTACCAATTTTGGCAATGAAAAATGAAACCGAGATATTAATATCAGAGATATTAAACTCCAGATAATATTCAAAATTTAATAGGAAATCCGGCAAAGTTTCTTGTAAAAAACCGAAAAACTTTTCACAAATATATTTTGCCTTCTATCTGTGCTGATCGCGACGAATCCTTTTTATAACTAAAGTGCATTTTGGTTGGCCAATTGACTTTATATTTCTGATGAGAAACCCGTGTTTGGATTTTAAATTTGATCGGCGGGTATGCAAAATGGTGTCACAGATCCATGTGCAAGATTTATAAAACTATTTACTGTACTTAGACTGTAAAAGTCAAAGAAAATGAAATTCTAACATATCGCATTTCCGAAATAAAATAATCAGATTGCTGTCAGATCAACAAAGTTTCTGTCAAAGGTGTCTTCATGTTTCTTTCGGGAGTAATATACATACCAGTGTACGCTCTAGAAATGTTATCACTATTTGGCAGCGAGTTAAAGTTTTAAGAGAACTTCAGTGTTCTTTTTTTCATGTGAAACAGTTAATCAAGTCCATAACCCAGGTTTAAACTGCAAGTTTGCCCCCTTATAAATTGCGCTCCTGAGATGTTCATCCTAATTCTCGCAGTGTTGACGATAATCCGCACAGCAGTCATCATACCCCACGCAAGCCTCGTCACAGTAGCAACCAGCGGTAGAACACGTATTGTTCTTACCAACACAACATCCAAATGCAGCACACTGGGGAGGTAAAGTTTCTGAAAGGAAATAGAAAGCGTTATAATATGAACAGCTAACAAAAGGGGTCTTAGAAACAGGTAGCATCCGTTCTCTTTGTACAACCATGACTTGCATGATCCTTTTTTATTCGGCAAAACTATGCAGCGACGGATTTTAGAACAGTAAATTCTTCCACAATCTACTGAAATAAAAGCTGGATTGCATGACAAATTGGGCCATAGTACAAGAAACTATGCAGTAATTAAATATTCACCGAAAAACAGAGCTTATTGTGATGGTAGATTTTGAAAAGGCATTGGCCAGTGTTGATTGGATGTTATGCATAAAGTTTTAGGACAATTTAATGTGGGTACGTCTTTTCAAAGTTTGAGATCTATATGTTTTAAGAACATATTCTTGGGGTTGGTTTGATATAGGGTGCGGTATTGGGCAGGGATATTCATGGTCGAAGTCTTATTTATATGTGTGTTGAGCAATTGGCTCAGATATGAAATGAAGAAGAAATTTCCGGCTTACGGTTTGAGTATAAGCTCTCTTTATTTACAGAGGATTTTACTTGTATAATTAAGGATTTGATTTCATTTGAAAAATGTTTACGATAACAGATATTCCTATTGTAGTAAACAGTGAAAAATCAGTTTTCATATTATACGTCCATGGAGAGTTAACCTAAAGTATAATATGATCTAACAGTTGGAGAAGGGAGCCTCAGCACGCTTTGCATCGAAATAGAGGTTGGGGATGAAAAATGTGTTTATGTAAATATTGTAGAACAGACAGAAAAACTAGCTTCACACCTAAACCTATAGAATCTAAGTGAGGGAGGTATTCGTACCCTGAATTTAATCGTGATGAAAATGTTACTGAGATTGGCTTCGCTGTAAAGACTATAAGCAATGTTATAATACATGAAATGGAAGTTTGAGAATTTACAATTAATTTTGCTTTCAAGATTCCATCCAAATATATTTATATTTCCTCTTTATATAAAGGACTCCTTATTTTCTTCACAGAATTAGATAATCTAAACATGCATATAGGTGCCTTGTGGAAAATAAAGAAATAGTAATAGACAATAAATCTCTATATATTTAAACAGTGGCATATGAAAGGAACATTATACTAGATTTACTAGATAATGATGGCAAGTTTCTCTCTTCGTAGGATCTGTAGATGAATTACGACCTGAGGCTAGATATTCTTTTTTTGCAAATTGGCTGGAAATTCAAATTGATAAATAGTTACTGATTACTTAAGATTAGTCATAACAATAGATTTTAATAAATTAAATTGGAGGTGTAACTGTAATCCTCTCCTGGTAAGCCTGTCCTAGGCACAGGAAGAAATGAATGAGGTTGCTCGCATCTCTTTTTATAAAAAAAAGCATACTAAAGATTTTTTCGGTTCTACAGTTTGTATTAATCCATAATATTATGGCTACAAATGAGAAAAAAAGATTGGAAAGTTTTAGTATCATAGAAATGTCACTCAGGATACTCTTATTCACTTTTTCTGAAATGCCTAAGCGCGTTGAAGCTACACCCTCATGTCTTTGTGGGAACGGTAGCATGTCATGAGTTAATCTCTCATATATAGGTCGTATACAGTAAAACCTCAGATCTGGACACATTCGATAAACCGGACAACCCGCTATTCATTTCTATAATAAAGAAAACTCAATAAACTGGACACGCTGCCGTTCCTAACACTGGATACTAAGCGTGGTACCAACTGCAAGCTTCACTGTATAAAGAACCCTTATATACTGGATGCTTTAGAGAAGAAGCTGGTATCTGTGTACCGAACATGCATTGTTTGTTGTTGTCGTTGTTGTTGTTGTTGTTGCTGACGAGAGCAGCAGGCATGCACCGTATAACCCCATTTTTTAGGGTATGGGAATTCAGTTAATTAAGAATCACAACACAGTCGTTTTAGGACCTCCACTGCAGGCAAATGCAATGAAATTGTTATACAATTGGGTCTTGGTGATTTCAAGGCATCTGATAGATGCGTTTGACAATGCTTCGGAGTAGATTTAGACGACATTTTTGAACGCTGTTTCTGGACACCTTTGGTAAAAATGCAGAGACGACATTTCTGAACGCTGAAATGTTTGCATATTTGTAAGTTTCTGAGAATTCTGAGCATCTTTGATTTTCACCCCCCCCCCCCAACCCTAAGGCGGGAAATTGAGATTATAGTATATTTTCACGTTTCGGAGAATTCTGAACATTTTTCTTTTTTGGCCCTCTGACAACCCCCCCATCCCTCCACCCTCTAGGGCAGGAAATTGAGATTATAGTAAATTTTTAGGTTTCAGAAAATTCAGAACATTCTGTTGGTTTTTTTTACCCTTGGACCCCAACCCCCCGTGCTGTTATACAATATGTAATCCAGACATGCAAACTGCAGCTGCACGTAACTTCAAAACTCCTGGATCGCTTTCTACCATTTTTTTCACCATAGTGCTCAGTAAGACGTTACCTTTTTCGTAACGATGACGTCATTGATGACGTCATTTATGCAAGAATTTCAAACGAGCATAACTTCAAAATTACCAGACCGATTTCAACCATTCTTTCAGCATAATGTTCAGTATAACTTAAAGTTTGTATTGGTGATGTCATTGATAAAGGGATAAATTATAAGTTATAAAACTTATAAATTATAACTTGTTAGCCCTCACTGTAGATAACGTACAAAAAAACAAAATCGAATTCCGCCACAAGCAGAATGACCCGCTTAAAGAAACCACAAAAGACCATGTTTGTATTACAATATAACAGAGATGGCCGAAGTCACCGAAGTACGACTTCTTTGTTGTCGTATTCCCCAAAAGGGTCGAAAATAAAATCAAAACCATTAACCGTTGTCGAGATAATGGGCAATTTCCGGTTTTTTATTTAATTTTGGCTGAGTAGGTCAAGATCACCGAGGTTCCTCTTAAGTAACGTCGTTTAGGACCAAAAGTTCGAAGCTCGAAATCTTTCTAACTCTAACCGTCTTCTAGATAAATCGCTCTATCGTTAACCGCACACGAAATTACGTAATCTTTGACCTTGAGCCTCTAGTTTAAGATCCAGTGTGTAGGACTACCCTCTACTCAGTACGTTTATGCATTCAATCTGGGACTTCAGCGCGTTTTCCAGCCATTTTCCGTGATACATTGGCGTTCTGAATATATAATGACCTTACTTTAACCTTGATCTTTGAGGTCAAGGTAAAATGTAATTTGCAATCTTTGACTTCAATTTAGCCTCGAGATCAATCAAATTTGCGAGAGAAATCTGTCCTTTTTACAGTTTATGTAGAACGCAGGTGCCTTAGAAACTAATTCTAGTACACTTTATGTAGAACGCAGGTGCCTTAGAAACTAATTCTAGTACCTTTCAGCTTTTGGTCTTTCAATAAGACGAGATAATATTTCGCAGAAATGTCTTCTGTCGTTAGGCAAACTGTTTCAGGTCCGACACGTGACAATTTACACTTCCGAAAGTAGTCTATTCTACGACAGTCGGCTTTCTGGGTCAGTCGATCGGCATGTGCAAGAACTCCAAAATAGGTCACTGCAAGAGTACCATAGCCAAGGGTCAAGGCAAGTGTACTGAAAACCCAGATAAGGGCTCATGATTGAGCCAGCTACCCTCACAGAAAGCAGTCAACACTCCCGAAAGCCACGGCGCAGCAACAACAGGTTGAGAGGTCCGGTGTTTTTCCCGGACAGGACCAACATCTAGACAGTTATCAGTTCAGCACAGACATCCGGAGAAGATTTCGCAAAGTATGCCCCCGATGTCTGCGCTATTCATGGTTCTGGCGTAAAGTTAGAAAGCATCAGGGAAAAAATCTGTTCCCACACTCTGTACCCGTTGGAGGTAGGCTCCGAAACTTTTGGCGCGAGTGGAAAAAAGACTCCCATTTAAGTCATAAACTGCCTACGCTAAGGGCATAACTCCGTTTGTGAGATAAAAGGGAAAATTTACAGTGATAGCGTCCCTCGCGAAACTAAAAGAAGTCAGAGATAAGGCGAAGTAGCTAATCGTGTTTCTCCGAAATCAGTTCGATTTCGCCAGAGACATGGTTCGCCTTATAACAAGTGTCCTCAATTACTTTTTAACCATTTACTGCCAGGGTAACAATTAGCATACCTTCAAACCTTACAGCCCATTCGTCTTGCTCCAGACATGCTGTTTTTGCGCTTGTCCTTGCAGCTTCTAACGTTGCTTCTTCTTTGCAATATATTCCAAAGCCCTCGTTCGCCATGAGCGGAAAAAAATTAAATGCAAAGGTACTGCTGTTGTCTTGGTTAACTATATCCAGGCCATTCCAGTCGTCGTTTAATTGAAAAACAGGGGGCATAGAGTCTGATACTGGCTCAATAGAAACCTTTGTGAACGCATCGCTAATCGTTTCGCTCTGGATGTTACTGCAGGCTACATCACCTAAAACACAAATAAGAAGAATAAGCTTAGATTCTTTAAAAATACACCTTATAATAGATCCCCCCCCCCCAAAAAAAAGCTAAATTTAAACTTGGACATGATGTCTGGTGAGTGGAGAATGTATTGTCTACTTAAAGTTAATCTGGCCAATGTTGACTTAGACTTTCTGATTTTTGAAATTAAGTAACAAATTGACAGATTTCACTAGATACACACTCGAAAAACCACAAAAGAAATATATGTCTAACATTACAGCATAGACTATGTGGTTTTTGAGACGCAAATGTCACGTGACCTACGGCTTGAAAATCAAGGTCACGACTCAAATCAAGTAGTGCACACCGCACATTAGAGTTACTCTAACTGTTACTCTACTCTAAATGAACTCAAATCGCTCTGTTTCCAGATAAATCACCCCATCTGTGACGGGTTTTCAAAACACATAACCTTTTATTTTGAGCTTTAAGATCAATATCCAATTTGCGAAGTTACCAACACTTTTTAGTCATAAAAATCCATTTTGACCTTCATTCTTGAAGTCAAAGTAAAGAAAATGCGAGTTTCATGAGGTCTCATCAAGCCTTATATTTGTGTCAAAGGTCATTGTGTCAGCCTCATACTCTGTGAGTAGTTTCTGGAAGAAATTACCTTAAAAAAGCGGTTGACCCTAATATGACCTTGATCTTGACAGCCAAGTAAATATGAAGATTTTACGAGATAGCACCACTTTTCTGTGTGCTAAATTTCATGTCCCTACGTAAAAGACCAAAGCAGGATAAAAAAGAAAAAAAGAAACTTTGAAAAAGTCTAGTAAAATTTTACCCATTTAGTTTCCTGTGTTTTCTCTGCATTTCATAAACCATAACACGACTGCATGGATAAATACGTTTAATACTCTAAAATCAGTTTTGCTTTCAGGTTTGGGGTTCTTGATCAGATGTGTTGTTTCTATGGATGGGGTGTTCCTATGCATCTCTCTGTAGATTTGGCACATACTGATTCTATATGTGCTATTTCTGTGGCTTACAGCTATAGGATCAACCATAAAAACAGCCCATCTTGTTCACAACGCAAGGCAGTTTGTTCCCATTTGTAAGGGGAGAAGAAAATATGTGCTATTTCTATAGCCAAATATGGGCTGAAACTATAGAAGCCCAAAACAACGAAGATGGGGTAAATCAATACCTCGCTGATATTGGATGGGCCCATCCTACGGATGGGCTGTTTCAATACAACAGGTAGATTCATATAAATACTTAAAAGTTTGCACCTGGAATTTTAATCTCTAAGCAAGTTGTTCCTTCAATAAGGCAGTTCCTGGAAGAACCGTACAATTGACCCGGACTAATTCTGCCCATCCTGGATGGAGCTCCAACATAGCTATATGCCACATAGTCGATGTTGTCATATCCTGGTACATATATTTTAATATAACAGGATTTGATTTCACGCCCATTGCTCAGTTCCAGGATGTCAGGAAAACCATAGAGCTGAAAGTAGCGTGTATTGATACATTGATCATCATCGTTACTCCATACGTCTGTGATACTTGGATCCAATGGATCTGGATTTGTCGTTTCACAGTCTCCATCGCGTGCATTGAACTGAAAGTAATTATGAGAAGATTCCGCATAACTGCAGTTATTAGAATATCTCCACTTTCTGTCATCCCAGTTGTAAAATGGTCCTTCTGTGTCAGATTCTCTCAAATGAAGACTGACAGAAATAGTGTCGTTGATAACCATATAGTTCATATCCTCCTCAAGGTTATTACCAGACCAAGCTGCATTAGCGGGTGACAATGGTTCGAGTCGTTTGCCGTATTTATCCGCAAAGATTCGTCCGGAAAAGCCAGAGTGAGCCTGATTCCGAAACTCGTTATCACATGGATGAGCGATACAGTAACCGTTGTCATCACCTTCGTCCGTTTTCGCTCGGTTATACGTCACTGTGTTGCCCGAGTACCCGGATGTAACCACCACTCCGACCTTGACCCCGTCTAGTGTCGTGTCATCTGAATCAAACACCCGTACTTTTGAATAGCAAGTCTTGTCAGAGATAGCATCAAAATTGTACCACGTGCCCTGGATAGGCAGGCCCCTGATGGTCGTTTGATACATTCTTACACCAAAGGGAAGTTGGCGTTTCTTTCTTCTTCCCCCTTCGTTCATTGCTATTAGATTTGATTCGATTTCCCAATGGCCTGTTTTTTTATTCATTGACCAGAGTTTTACTTGAGAATTTCCATCAGCATCGGTTTCATTCCCCACCACGTCGGAAGGCACACCTATGTGTATTTCGCCTGGAGCTTGGAGCTTCTGGCCATCACCACGCACCTCTATTCGAAACATACCTGAAAAACAAATAATCATCCTGTACTTTTAACTACTGGTAAGGGACCAACCCCCTTCCAAAAAAGAACACACATACGGTAGGGGCGTTGTTGTCCAACAGCAAACCTCTACAGCGGTTCGATCTGTTGTGTATAACACCTTTTTACTCTGAAGACCCATAGTGCTCATTAAAGAGAGGAATCACTTTTAGAAAAAAAAGTCGCTAAAGTATAGATTTTAGTGACTTGGACACTCAGATGCACCTTTTTTCACCAATGTGCGGGAATACTCAAAACTAAGGGATGCACAACATGGCCGGATAGATAGAAATATCCATCCGCTGTGTGTTTACACATAACAGACTGATCTCCTCAGAGGTCAGCTGTTTTATAAGAACGACGGAAGGGGATCTTCACCGTTGCGCACGTCAATATTATGTTGAATTGATGACATCACAAGTCGATGACCTTCAAATGATTTCGAGAACGAATTGATAAAATATATCAAACATAATTAATAATTCAAGAAGAACAAAACAGACCAGCAAAAACAGAAAACAAAAGCCAGTGAATGAATAAATAAATGGTGATGATGATCATCAGGATCATCATTTTCATCATCATCATCGTCATCATCATCATCATCATCATCACCATCATCATCATCATCATCATCATCACCCTCATCATTCATTCATTCATTCATTCATTCATTCATTCATTCAATAATAATAATAATGATGAGGAAGATCATGATCATGATTATGATGATGAGCATAATGACCATGATGACGATGATCGTGATCATGATGATCATTATCGTTATTATTATTATTATATTATTATTATAAAATAAGTTATCAGACTGGGTTTCAGAGTGAGAAGAAGACTGAGCAGAAAAGTAGAACCCAAAGGTTTTACTACGAAAGACCAGAAAGCTCATTTCCTTCCAAGAAATTTCCACATCACTTCCTTGGAAATTCATGGAATTTTTATGGAATTCCTCGGAAGTTATTAAGAAGTAAGATAAAAACTTATTGAAATTTATATTGAAATTCTTTGAAGTTCTCGGAATTTCTTCCAAGTAAGGGAAAACTTAAGAATTTATATGGAAGGTCTCGGAAACTCTCCTGTAATAAGGTAAAAATTTGTTGGAATTTCCACGGAATTTTTTGGAAGCTCTCGGAGGTTTTTCCCAAGTGGTGTGAGAACATCTTGAAAGTTACAAGATTAAGTTTCGTTAATGATTCATAAGAGGAGTTGCATTGTTGATGTTTCTCTCTCTCTCTCTCTCTCTCTCTCTCGCTCTCTCTCTCTCTCTCTCTCTCTCTCTCTCTCTCTCTCTCTCTCTCTCTCTCTCTCTCTCTATATATATATATATATATATATATATATATATATATATATATATATATATATATATATAGAGAGAGAGAGAGAGAGAGAGAGAGAGAGAGAGAGAGAGAGAGAGAGAGAGAGAGAGAGAGAGAGAGAGAGAAGACAGAACTTTATGTAGTAACAGAAGTTCTTGGAATTTCCATGGAAATTCTTGGTAGTTCACGGAAGTTCTTCCTAAGTAAATTGAGAACGTCTTGGAAGCTCCAAGAAGTCCCGGGAAGCTCTTCTTCAGTAGTAAAGGAAGAAGTTCTTGGAATTTTCTTGGAAATTCACGGAAGCTCTTCCGAAATGAGTTGAGAACTACTTGGAAGTTTCAAGAATTTCCAATGAACTTCTTGAAAGGAACGTGGAAATTTCTTGGAAATACATGAGCCTTCTGGGCTTTGTTCAAGGGTGAACTTCTTGGAAATTCCATGAATTTTCAAGGAAGTAATGTGGAAATTTCTTGGAGGGAAATGAGCTTTCTGGTCTTTCGTATTTTACAGAACTAGACTTCACTGATAATGTCGCCCTGATCAAATAGAGCAAGCTCAGGAAGTGTTCGTACGGATAGAAGTTTCCGCATCTGGAGTGGAACTCAAAGCTAATGCGAAGAAGACCAAAGGTCATGGCACATAACCGACATAACCGAAGTGATTATAAAGAGATGGCTCAACACTGGATGTTGTTGAAGAATTTACAGCTAAGGCTGTTTGACTCCACAGTTGGATCTGTCCTGCTGTGAGTATGTTAGGCATAGACTTTAACATCCAAGTTTCGCAATAAATTAGACGGCACTTGCACGAAACTCCTCAGAGTCGCGCTTGGAAACGTTGGAAAGACCAATAAGAACTGTACGTCTTAACTAAGGAACCTGACGGATAAAATCAACGGTTCGAGATTGAAACTAGTGGGTCACTGCCATCAACAGCAAAGGAGTGGATTCCAGTTTGACTACGATCCATAGGGCACAATGTAGAGGTCGTCCAGTAAAGGCATACGTCCAACAGCTTGAAGAAGATACTGGTCTGGGGGGCCACGGAAATCGGAAGTGTAGTGCAAGAACAAGTCCCTTGGCGTCATACGGGCCGAGATATAGCGCCTCGACATAGGTAGGTGGTTAGGCATTAATATTATCATTATTACCTCCGGTACAACTACTACTAACACTATTATTATTATTTCATTGTTTTAGGAAGAATGGTGGTGGACCGTACCAAATGAATTAAGGACTTGTTCTTCTCCTTCATTGTCGGTAGTAGAATAATCTCCGGCTGCTATTTCGGATGACACTGGATCCGAAGGCTCAATGGCTGTGACGCTGAATTCTATCTGGCCCTGGCAAACAGCACAATTTGACATTTACATTTGACCTTAAAATTTACATTGACGTTTTACCAACATGAATGTTGTTATGAAATTTAGCATTTGGGTTCTATCAGTCACAGTCATACAAAATGAAAAAAACACTGAATTTTTTAAGGACCGAAGTGGCTTTATGGATATAAACTTGAAGCTCGGTTGAAGCTAAAAAAAAGTTGGGCACCCCTTAAATTACAGTCTGTATAATGCCTCAGTTTATTTTGTGCAAGCCACCATTTCCGGTCAGCTATAAAGCGATAAGGTGTGTACAACATCTTATTTTCCGACATCCGTCTGACATAGCGACAAAGACGATGGATAATGGCTGCGATTTGACCGCAATGAAAAAAGATTAACTGCAGCTCTAAAGTTATAGCAATAATGGCGTCACAAATGTGGTTTGACGATAGGGGCGTTGGGAAGGGGACGAGAGCTTTGTGGATGACTCCTTGCAATATTCACCGCATTTTCCATGTGGGGCATTTTGAAAAAAAAACTACCTTTTTAACCAAAATACGGATACCAGTTCTGAGAGAAACCCCCTGATTGTGGGAAACTCGGATTACTGAATGAATATTAAACCCCTTTCTTGGAGAAACTGGCACTCCGTACGGATTGCGTCTGATTCAAAATTATCGACCCCCTCCCCCGGGAGCATAGCGCGCCGCCCTTGTTGAATCGACCAGTATTTGGTATGTAATAGACTTTTTAAAAGGATTAACTAAATATGAGACTTAAAAGGAATTCAGAGACTACTGTCCTGTGGCAATTTAATAACTATCTATACATATGTAAGAGCTACCTGGAAAAGTTCTCCATTTTCTTTATAAAAAGAATTTGATGGTACAATGATTTCACCAAATCCCTTGTCGCTATTGCTGCTGTTTATGGCTGCGACTATCTCGTCTGTTGATTGGCTAACAATAGCTGGAGCCATTTCCATCAACCTGACCGTGAAGAAGAAAACTCCTGTCTTTGTTTTGCCAATAGAAAGCGTTTGAGTTGTTGCTAGAAGGTTTGATGAGTTATCCGGATTGACTGTCACAGTGATTCTTTCTAGTTCCTCGTTAATGGTAAAGTTAAACTTTCCCTCTATGTCTGTGGTGTCAACTATAGTATCGTTGTGCCATACTTCAGCGTCTGCCACAGCGGTAGTACTGTTGCCAATGACGACGGTACCTCGTATATAAGTACCGAATACCAGACATGTTCGGCAACCACACTTGGTTACCACATTATACGTCACAAAATGGGACGAACAGTTGACGGACACAGTAGTGTATTCTGCCGGGCCACAACAATAGCTCTCGGTTTTACCACATTGTCCATCATCAGGTGTTTCTCCGCGACAGACGGATTTCTTGCACTCTCCGATGTCGATTTTCGTGTCGTTTTCAATGAAGCATCCGGAGGGCAGTGACTTGTACCGAGTCACTGGATATTTCTGACAGAAATCGTCTCTTGATTCTGTAATATACAATATTATATGAATTGAGTTTCGCTCCGATTGTGCAGTGGGTTTAACTAACCACCAAAGAATTTGCTTAATTCGAAACGATCGCTGTATAATCTGTATTTGTTTGTTAATTACTTAAGAAAGCTTCCTGCTGGGGAGGAGAAAGGAGCGGGGCTATTTATGTTAAAAATATCCACATCAACCAAAAATATTGGACTACCACCCTCCCCTCCCAGACTCAGATATTGACCATCCGCTACCTCTAACTGTAAGCCGTGCCCGCGTGGAATATCGGGCACTGTAATCGTTGTTGGCTCTGCATTGATAGAAGTCATCATCATCTAATGTCAAATTACTAAGGTGAAGGCTGCTCGAGGTTCTGCCGATTTCTACATAGTCGATGTGAATGATTTCATCATCCTTGAGCCTAAGGTCAAGAATGCATACTTCTTTAAATTTTCTGCAAAATTTAAAACACACACACACGCACATGCGCACATAAACAGTTTTAAATCTGGACCCAGATTGGAAGAGGTTTAATGTTTAAAAAGAGGATCCAAACAAATACAGTGGTGTGTGTCTTTTAAAAAAAAAAGAGTACAAAATTCGTGATACTCGGACTTACCATTCGAAATACTTAGGCGAAGGCTCACCGTTAGCAGAACAACATAAAGTGACATTTTCACCAACAAGTCTCTTCTTATCAAATGGATTTTCCACTATGTCAAGGGGCTCTGAGAATAAAACAAAATATCAAAAAATTAAGTCTCTGTTCCTCTAACTACAGCGGCATCGTTTGAAAAGTTATGTGAAGGAAAACTTTTTCATGCCTGAACAGGTTAAAGTTATGTACATCATTCGAATACAAGTTACACATTTTCAAAGATGACCACCCGTTATTTGTGCTATTTGGCTTTCAATGTTGTGACTCATCAACTAACGAGATCAATATTTGATAACTGAGAATGCAAAAACAAATGAAACTAGACCATGCTCGCTTCCGTGCAGCGAAAAGTACACTTGGGGCCATAAAACTCCTATTCTGAACACTATTCATAATTCTTTTTAAAAAATCGACGTTAAAAGTCACACCAAGCTGCTAGTTGCATCAAAAATCTACGCAACACAGCTTTTGACATGTTATTCCCCAGCAAACAGTCTGACTTCGGGAAAACCACGTCTTTGAACAAAGTGCTGAAAAGACGTTGGATAAATAAAGATGTCCAGACGTTGATTTTACTCGCAATAAAAGTTAATTCCGCAACGTTAAATCTGGTTGTAATTTAGTCTGATCACATGTTCGACCACAGATCAACGCCTTCTTTCACATCCTTTATCTTTAACATCCATTGAACATACGTTTGAGAAACCCCAGAAACGCTCTTTAGACGTGACTTTTATTTTCGTTGTCAAAAACCAACTTTTTTCGAGGCTCAATTAATGTTTCTAACGCAACGTTCCATATATTTCGGAAAATAAACGATTTATGTAGACGTCGAAGAACAGACTTCGCAAAAAGTGTCCAGATCAGAACCAAATAAAAACAGAGCCGTGTTAACGCTCATGGGAAATTTAAGCCTGGTAATGGTAATGGTAATGGTAATGGTAATGACTCATGGCTCGCGGCTGAAGAGGATGACGTCATAAGGTATGGGATAGGGGACTTTGACTAGTCCTTTTGACTGTCACTGTCCAGACGGTGATGTGATTAATACATATCACACTCCTGGCTGTTAAATGCGGCGCGAGGTAGATGCTGTGACGACGTTGACAGGCGGAGCTCAATCCTCTGTTTGGAAAACTGCAGAAAAAACTGCCTCTGAAAATCTGGCTGCAAACCAACCCCACCCCCCTCCCCCCAGCTCCAGAAAAATAAATTAAGATCAGAAAAAATGGCCGGGTGGTTAAATGGTCGGTTTTTTTTTTATTTTGCTGGTGGTCATATGCCCGGGGTGATTTTGTATGGACGTCAGTCTTACCATATCCGGGTTTTTATCATTATGTCCATAGTCATCGAAATCCCAATGGTGATGAAGGTTAAAGCATTTTTGTTCGTACAAATGACATAACTGCTGGTGCTTGAAAAGTATCAAGTGAGGGTCTCCCATTCATGATACTTTTCCGAGCTGCTTGAGGCTCCCTTCCTGTATATTCTCTGCAAGTGACGCCACAGTCGTCATTTTTCATCTGTACGCCCAAGACAGACAAACAAGTTTTGGAAATCCTTTGCTTTGGCTCCTAAACCTAAGCTATCAGGACGATTATAGGAATAGAGATTAGGAGAAAGTTTCCAAACAACATCAAGAAGTTGTAGCTGAAGAAACGACCCGATCGATCCGACCGGAATAGGACTTTGATCGGAGCTGAGGACGGCGATCGGTAAGTCTTGTTGTTTAGGCAGTGACGACCTTCTACTATTTCTACACGAGCCGAAGACTTCAGTGCCTTTCGCCGGCCTTGGTAGTGTCCAGTTGAGTATTGGTCTGTTTTGAACTGCTTTCCAAGTTCACGATTCGGTTACCGGTTTTCACGATTACTACTGTTTCTTGACGAGCAGCCTGTAAGAAGACACACCTTAATTTTGGTGACTCACGGACGCTTACCGTGGCATTGACCAGGTCGTTATCCGTTACTCTTGTCGGGATTTCGTTATCTGTAGGAACTGTGGAGTTTTCCGTGAAATACAATGTTCCCACAACTCAACTAGGTGGAAACTGGAGTGGCTTGGAACCTACGTTCTACCGCGAAAGGACCAACAACACACTTGGAGCAGCAATAGTTCTATGCTGGGGGCCACCAGTCTATGTGATGTGGGAGCCGACTTGTAGAACCACTTAGAAACTAATAGCAGTTTTCCTCGTAGGTTACAGGGATGATTTTCTGCCATGGTGAAGCTGGACACTTGTCTATTGTCAAATGCCGTGCAGTTACACATAGACAACATATGACAGCGGTGTGGTCTGTCACAAGGAAAGCTTTTCCGGTTGTGCCATGCTGCCTTCGTGCAAGAAACCCAGCTGTTTCCGCAAATAGTTAGAGATCGTCGATTTACCCATTTCCCCGTTTATGTGAGCTTATAAAGAGATGATGAGATGTTTTTGCTGTGGGGTCTAACCTTGGTGGCTACCAGATACTGGTACTTTTCCACTGTGCACAACAAATAAGGGTCATGCTCTATTCCCCCCCTCCATTTGGTATGGCAAAGAAGGGAGCGCTGTCTCAGAGAAAGTAGCCTTCCCATATGTCACTTCCCAAAAACCTCTTCCCCCGGCTTTAGAATGACCTTTTTGTGATCTTTCTCGGACAGGTAGCCCTTGTTTAGAGCATGAACCTCGCCCCGTCTCCTGAAGCTCAGGCCAACAGAAAAGCGGTGTGTTTTCTTCAAGCTTGTCGCCGCTGAAGTATTTCAGTACTGGTAAACGGAGCAGACCCCCCCCCCCGGAACGGACCCCCCCCCCCGGAACAGACCCCCCTTTTTTGCAGTGGTAGGAACAGACCCCCCCCCCCCCCCCCCATTTTTTATTATTATAATAATGTTTCAGTATCCCTGTGAAATTAAAAAAAAAGAAGTTATTTTGGGGATAACAGAGCAGCGAGCACATATTCAGAATCACTTTCACTTTCTATTGAATACATCTCCGGCTCTTGGGTCGGGGTGTGGGTGTTTCGCTAATCTGCAGATTGAATCTCCGTTAACTGTTTTGACAAAGAGGTTTTGATTGCATCCGAGTTCTGTAATTGTGTTATTTGTGTAATCTCACAGTCATTAATTGTGTTATTGCTAATAGTTTTATCTAATTGCAATTGCAATGAAACAACATCAATACATCCTTTCATTCCTTCCATTATGATGAAAGGACATTGGCACAGGTTTTCATCGTGATGAAAAGGTGTTGCATTACTAATAAACACGCAATTTAAAATAATAATTGAAAATAATAAAATGCAGAAAAAAATTTATATGAAAAAAAAGTTTAATATATATATATGTAATGGGGGTCTGTTCCTGGGGGGTCTGTTCCTACCAAAAAAGGGGGGTTTGTTCCGGGGCGGGGGGTCTGGTCCGGGGGGGGGGGGGGGTCTGTTCCTACATTCTTCAGTACTACCCCAAATCCCATTGATCTATATAGAAGGCACCTCCGCTCGAACATCCTCTATTGTCGAGCGATAGTCTCTGCTTACAAAAAGTTTAACCCTGACAATGGGGGTTTCGGCACAGTTCATGTCTACACGCACGAAACACGCCAGGTGGCCTGTTCGTTAACCGTCTCCGAGGAGATCGCGTGACCAGGTTATGGCGAAAAACAAGAGAGCAATCATACGGAAACGCCTTACCGAATCGTGCGAATTCAATAAACTATGAACATTGTAAATTCCCAATTGTAACAATAAGAGCTGGCCAATCCCTTCCTCGTTTGCTAAATATGCTGTTGTCTGCTTATTTATAGATTAGCATACAGGTCTGGTGTGTCCCACAAGTTCATGAAGTAGACCGGTCTGGCTGGCCCGCCCAAGTTCTAGAGCTGTGTTTTTCTGGCAGTTTATTTTTCGGGTCTCATTTTCACGCAATAAGCAACACCATTTTTTTTTCTTTTTGTTCGATATAGCATTTTTTTTAAAGCACTGAATAATAATATTGCATGTTTAATGTAGCTTTTGTTAATTAACACTTGACAAGCCTTTGGCTTGCAAGGGTTATATGAATTTGTGCGAGCAAAATTCGTCCTTTTTTTCTTCTTGACACTTTTTCCGATTTTTTGTGTCTTCTTCTTCTCTGACACTATAGGCCCTACGACCAAGAAACTTGGGACTTATGAAGAGCTTGATCTGAACATGTGCATGTCACTTTTTATTTTCGTCTTTGATTTCGTTTTCTTTGTTAAAACGCCATGTGAAAAGAGTGTATTTTTGCAAGTAAATGCGTAGCATTTAACCCACATCACAACCAGTTGCTCAGTGAGCTTTGTGCGAGCTCTCACTGTGTAAATGGATAACACGGCGTATGCTAGATCAGTCAATAAAACCTTAAGTCAACAGAAACCAAACACTACTCGGCGTATAAGACGTATTCAAGCTGTGTTGTTTGCAATATATTATTCAAGAAATAACCCATTGAAGGAAGTATTTTTGCGTTTTAATTTTTGTCAAGTGTTTAACATTTCGCTAGCGAAGTGAGGTTCTAGTTTTATAAGCAGTTGTGTAACTGCTTTTTCTCTATAAGGAAACACAAAATTATGCAATAAAATCGAGATGAGGAAGTAGAAAATCATGCTTTCGCTACCTATTTTGGTCATCGTCACAGTACCGTCGGACGTCTTGGCAGATCTGTAGCTGTCTACATAGCCGTCCTTCCTAAATAACAGCTGAGTTCCTCCACAGGGACCAAAAATATTGTACCTGCAAGATTAAAAATGTAAAAAATAAATGAAAAACATAAAATAACAAAAGGTGAAAAATAAAAAAAGATCTCTTTAATAAAGCAAGGGAAGAAATAATGATATCTTTGAATGACTTCTCAAGAATCCAATCTGGTCGAGAAGTCAGAAAAAACGAAAAAGTGTAGAATTCTTATAGTAAACTGAAGAAAAACTGCTGTCATTTCTGGGTCGTTTTTATATATGATGATTTTATATATTATATATATAATACATTATACATATATCTATATATATAATGCGCGTCAATTCAGGGACATGATCAATTACAAGGAACTACGTCGTTTTCATTTTCACATTCTTTTTAAGATCAATTCCCCGGGGGAGTGGGGTAGGACCGCTAAAAGCGAAATGCCAAGCTTGAAACGAAGGAGCAAAAACTAGACTGACACCTTTTAAATGGATGCGGAGTGAACTTCCGAAAGAAACCCTGTTTTTTTTTTTTAAACTCGCATCCTTCCATACACGCATGATTCCCCCCTTCCCCCCTCAGCTCCCCTTCCTGACAACTTCTGCTCCTGTCGGAGAGACAGAGGCGGTTCACAACTTACTTTCCATCCACAGAAGTGACCTCTAAGACCGAGTCTGGCATGTTGTAGGGGGATATGGTCACATTTTGGAGGGGTAGCTTTGTCCGTCTTGATATTACTCGGCCAGCGTATGTTGTAGAGTTGCAAACGCAATGCGTACAGTCGACGCTTAGTGTGGAACCTTTCTCACAAGTCATTGAGCAATCTGGGATAACATAATTCCTTGGACTTTTAAACAGAATGCAATTAGTTTACCTTAAATCTCACACGTGAAGAAGTCTATTCACGCGGGTTTCGGTAACTTTTCTTTGATGATTTTTATCTGTTATGATAACAAGCGAACAGTTTTTAAAATGTGCTTGACAAACCTTTGCTGTGGAAAGCTTATGAACGGGAAGTAAAACGGCATCAAAACAGCTTTCAAATGCATCGACGTTACCTGGACAATTGAACTGGTTGCAGGGCTCGGTTTGGTTATTACTTCCGCTACAATATTCTTTGATTTCGTCTTTATTACAGGCCCGTTGTCGTGCCCGTAGCCCTCCTCCACACGTCACAGTGCAATCACTCCACTGACCCCAGGAAGAACACACAGCAAAGATAGCTGAAGCCCAATCGGAAAGTTGCTGAACATTTGAATTTTTATTAATTAATTATTTATTTTGCTTTTGTAGATTTTAGACTGGATGACAATAATATGTCAACTGGAAATTACCAATAAGATTTTGTATTTCGAAAAAGCTACCTTCTCATTTGTTTTACGGAATCGTCAATAAACATGTGCACTATTTATGTCTTAAAAAATATATTTTTGGCAATTCCCAGGTTATGTTGATTCCAGTTTCGCTGATTTTTCTTGAACGTTGGTGCGAATATAATAAAGAGTAGCGAGAAAAGTACTTTAATTGTTTTTTTTCTGTCGGAAATTTAGCAGTTTCAAGAAATTCCGAAGTTACTAATTTTTTACTAAAACTATTATTTGTGCAAGTATATCACTGCGATTACAGTTTTAAACTAGAACCTCATGCCTTATAAGCCTAGTAGTGTTTGGTTTTTGTTGACTTAAGGTTTTATTGACGGATCAGGCATACGCCGTGTTATCTATTTACGCAGTGAGAGCTCGCACAAAGCTGAGCAAGTGTGTGTTCTGTGCTTTGAATGCTCCGCATTTACTTGCAAAAACACACTCTTTTCACATGGCGTTTTAAACAAGAAAACGAAATCGAAGACGAAAAGAAAAAGAGACATGCACACGTTCATATCAAGTTTTACATAAGTCCAAAGTTTCATGGCCCTAGGGCCCGTAGTGCCAGTTGAGGACATGACACAGGAAATCCGATCACTGTCAAGAAAAAAAAGATACCAACGGCTGCTCGCACAAATTCATATAGCCCTTGCAAGCCAAAGGCTTGCCAAGAGTTCATTAATGACCTGCGTGTCGAATTCTGTCATTTTTCCTTGGCCACTTCTGCATTTCCAACGACCTGATGAGTAGTAGGAAAACAATGGTTCTGGAACAGGAAGTGACGTCATTCCTTCCCTCCCTCCCCCTCCCTCCCTCCCACCCCTAGGCGAGCAACATTCCATCAAGTCAGCACGCAAAGTTACACACAAGAATTTGAGCACATGTAAAATCGGTTTGCCACAGGACAGGTGGTAAAAATCAAGAAATGATAAAGTTCACAGCGTGATAAACAATTACACTAAAACAGGTGGTAAAAATCAACAGAAGAAAGAGGTCAGAGCGTGAGAAACAATTAAAGTAAGAGGCGAACCGTGAGAGAGAGAGAGAGAGAGAGAGAGAGAGAGAGAGAGGCATAGAGTAAGTCGACCTCCCCCACCCCCACTCCCCCCTCCATCCCCCCAACCCTCGGGGGTCGAATTTTCGATTTTTGCATAATTATCGGTTTCAGACAATTCTAAACATTTTTGGTTTTTTGGGCTGACCTCCTCCCCCCCCCCCCCGGGGTCGAATTTGTGATTTTTGCATATTTATCCGTTTCAGACAATTCTGAACATATTTGGTTTTTTTGGGTCGACCTCCCCCCCCCCCCCCCCCTCGGGGTCGAATTCGTGATTTTTGCATATTTATCCGTTTCAGACAATTCTGAACATTTTTGGTTTTTGTTCACTTTTGTGACAACATGTGATTGTGACATCATGTGACTCTGTGACATTATGTGACTCTATGACTTTTTTGTTGTTTTACATAGTAAATACATTTCTATCTCTATTTTCACTGATAATATTTAATTAGTCATATTTCAATGGTTCCATTACAATAACCACACACACACAGCATAGGAATAAGTATATGAAAGGTCTCAGAGTGTGGGGAGGAAACAGATCGATAAATTTCAGAGTGTGGGGAGGAAACCGATCGATAAATTTCAGAGTGCACGCGTTCAGAGTGTGGGAGCGATCAATAAATTTGAGAAGGAATGGGATTTTCCCTACGTTAAGCCTAATCTTATGTTTTATGTTATAGTAGTTGGAAAATGACACTTCTACAGCACATTTAACAAATGTAGTTCTTGGAAAACATATAATGTATAAAATAAGTTTTAACATTTTACCAAGCTACTTATTCGAATGTTCTAAAGTTATAGTAGTGGGAAAATGGTATTTCAAAACCAAATTTAACAAAATTAGTTTTTAACAACATATAATATATAAAATAAGTTTGAACATTTTAGCATGCTACTTATTCCAATGTTCTAAAGTAATAGTAGTAGGAAAATGGTGGTTCTAGACCAAATTTAACTAATTTAGTTGTTCAACAAGTTTTTCAACATGTTCAACATGTTGTTCAACATGTTCAACAAGTTGTTGTTCAACAAGTTGTATATAAAGCAATGTTTAAAGACTTTCTCATCATTTGAATAGTGTAGGTTGAACTGAAAGGATGTATAAATGTGACATTTGTTCGAAATCTTACAATTGGCCACAAAATCTTAAAAGACACTTAAAGGTTGCTCACAATTCAGAAGTGGATGAAGAATTGGATATGGAAAAGCCTGTAAAACTACCTTTCACAGAAACCTTAGATGAGTCTTCTATGGAAAGTTAAAGCGTCAATATAGCTGAAAAGAATGCACATGCTTGCACAGAATGTGGTGCATTATACAACAGCGAAGAAGCTTTGCTCAAACATATGGAGAGGTGTGGTAAAGATGTTGATGACAGGAGTTCTGAAAGTGAGTCAGAAACAGACTCTGAAAGTGAGTCAGAAATAGACTCTGTTTGGCATGATATGGTTCAAGAAGTCTATGATGACTATGATGACAAATTTCAAGAAAAGGTTTTAGAATATGAAGAACAAGGACTTGAAGATGAGCGTGAAATAGCAAGTTATGACCTTCGACCAATTTATAAGCATGGACTAAAACAACTGTTTATGAGACTGTTCAACTATACCCAGGTGCCTTTTATGCTCTATAGTGAGTTGTCTTAATATGTTGAACAACAACTTGTTGAACATGCTGAACAACTTATTGAACAACAACTATAACTTGTAGAATCAGCAACGCAGCTTCATAACAATGCCATAAAAACCAACTGATGTTATTAGGACATCTTGCCTTCAACCATCGCACCAGATGTGGCTTATGCCTTCCATTTGAGAAAGACAAAACTGGTATAAAACAGCGGTTTGACAAATCATACTTGCTGCTACAGCTTGTAGCGACCAGCACCTTGAGGTGCTGAGTATAAAACCTTGACATTAATGTCATAGTAAACAACAACTAGACCGGGTATAGCACTTTGACGGTAATCATCCTAGCCAATTAAAGGGTCACCCTTGACTCGGAAGTTTTAAACTTTAAACCTCATTAAGAGTTATTTTTAATTCTTTGCAATTAGGATAAGGGGCGACATTTTCTGATCTGCTCAAGGCTGGTTGTTCTCGCTCTCCATAGAACGAGGTCAATTTATTGTAAACAATCTGCCCTTATGTGACAGCTGGCGGAGGCATGGATTAAAGCACGGTCTTTCTACTTGCTTGGGACATAGAGACAACAAACAAACAGAGTTGCCCGCACAACCACTCCTAAATGGTGCTGCAAGCAGCCACATACAGACTGGTCCCCACTACTGATAACCCTCAGTACCTCACATGGTAGCGCGGGCGGAAGAATGTGGGTACCGTTTCTTGTTGATAGGAGAGAAAAGGGCAGCCTTTCATCGTGATTTATTGACAGTGTTAACGTACAATTGGACTACTGTTAGCCAGATAGCTGTGGATACACCGTCGATACTGGCATGTGAACTCCCATATGGTTCTGGCTGCTCGCCATAGGTAAGGTAGCAGGTATGGTTCCTCTCCTTGTGGTGTTACCACCTTCCTCCTATTACGCAGTTATCCTTTTTTGTGGATTCAGGCCATCCCCTCCTGATGATGGATAGGCGGATACTCATCGAGTCTCCTGCACTTATCACCATCTTGGTTTACTCATACGTCCTCCTCCTATTCCATGTGGGTCGTATAGGGGAGAAGGGGAACGATATTATTAGAGGCATCATTGCACTGTTTTACCTTAGCTTTCACCATGTTTGGCGATGAATTATATATGAAAGTACACTTGTCATTCTAGTTCGAAAACTTGTAACTAAAAAAGCCACTTTAATTAATAAGTCGTACGATAAACGACGTCAAGGTGCATCAACCATTCTAGTTTTCGTCTTTCACTACCTTGGACAATGCACTTGTAGTCAAGTTTCTCATCACGAAAACTCAAAAACAAGGAAAAAGCGTTTTTGGAGTTTTGATGTGGACACTAAGGTCCAGTTGCACTCCTCGCTCTGGTTGATTATAGTCATGATGAGAAAGTGTTCTGTTTTAGCTTAAATTGGACTTAAAATGGATGCAATGGCCTTTCTTTTCGGTACACATGCAAGACCGAAAGGAAAGCACAACTGGACACGCCCTATGGTGCACTCACCATTTATGCTGATGCTTAATTAAAAAATAAAGTGTTATTTGATTTTAAAACTCTGGTGATGCGCTGCCCCTTTTCCCCCTTAATCCCCCACGCTACTCGACTTGACAGCGACGGAGCGTGCCAGACGGAGATGTAGACAGAGCGTCTCGGGTTACAGCGTGCCGTCATGCAAGGCGGGAGCGAAGCACACACTCAGTAACTCGGGGGCGGAGCTCGCCCCAGAGTAACTTCTGTCATGCCTGTGTTCTATTGGCCGTTGATTCGTGCAGGGATTAAGTCGGACGGTACATAACAAGGCTCTTCCAAGCTTCCCCTCACAAATGCAAAGCAAGCACTGGTCAAGCAAGCGCTTCCCGGGAGCAAAAGGGAAAAAAACAGAAAGACACAGCCAAATGGAATATTAGCTAGCCTTCAGGATAAAATAATAATAAACTAAAAAAAATTAATAATAAAGAAAACCAGAAAAGGATACAAAGGATAATTACATTTGATTAAAGTAGCTTTCAGGATAACGATTGATACAGGGCGTAAGGTAAAGGGAATAAAATGTATATGTAAAAAAAAAAACAATAAATAAAAGTGTGATATATGCGACATTGTGTATAAACTTGAAGCTCTTAATTGCAATTTGTGGATATCAATTGTTAAGCCTAACAAGCGTCACCCGAACAGCTGACAAGCTTGGACTCTGAATTGCAATTAGTGCAAGGGATTGTTAGGATTTGGGGCATCAATATGCGTGAGTACTCTAATTGCAATTAAGATATTGCCTGAGCAGTGCCGTCAGAATAGGGCATTAATTACAATTACGG
The DNA here is from genome assembly GCA_949752745.1 of Protula sp. h YS-2021. NCBI lineage: Eukaryota > Metazoa > Annelida > Polychaeta > Sabellida > Serpulidae > Protula > Protula sp. h YS-2021. The sequence goes on along the minus strand of OX457024.1, from coordinate 85,999,701 downwards.
CCAAGCAGTGAGCCCCCTATAACTGTAATAAAAAAAAGAGTGAGAGAGCAAGGAAACAAAAAAATGAATAAGGATAAAGTCGACAGTGCAATTAAAGAATTGAAAGAATGGGCTGCGTCGAGAAACCTTCTCGAATCCACTGTCGATGCTCTCCTGAGCGAGGAATTCTTTTCCATCGACAGTGTACTGCACATTGACCAGGTCGTCATTAAGGCGCTAAAACTCTCGCTCGGCCAAGAGAGAATGCTGCTAGCGGCCGTCGCAGACCTTAAGGACGCAAAGTCCGACAGTGCGAGTTCCCGCACCGGTCCCACATCGGACATCATTGAGAAATTTCCGGCCGACAGACCCCGGCTACGCAGCGACGCGGCACCGGCTACCCTGAATGACCTTCCACGCCTTAACACAGAGACGATGACAGCCATGCTGGACTCCCTCGTGGACAAGCCGCAGACCCCGGACGACGACCCATGGCAGACCGGGAGAACCCCAGGTAACACGCGACCATTATTTGTCCAAGATTTCTGTGGATCCTTCCTGGGGAGTCAGGGCACAGAGACAGTGTTATCGTCGAACGGTGATGCGAAAGTGATCGTGACGAGCGCGGCGAAACGCGTGAGGCCTGAGGACACCACGTGGCAGCAGTGGGTGAAAGGCCACGCCCGCATCTTTAGCGCCCTAAAGCGCTCAGGACAGTTGGAGACGGAAGACGAGCGTGATCGCTACAATCTCTACGGCATAAAGTTTGGAGATATGTGCGAGTATTACCCGCTAGCCAACTGTATGAGGTATGATTTCGAATACCGGCAACGGGTGGCGTCGGGGCAAATCCGTTGGGGAGACGACGTATCTCCTAGGCATATGTTGCTTCTCGTCTCGCGCCCAATCAACATCCACCCGGAAGCAGCACGCTAGACCCAGGGTGGAAGCTCCAAGGGCCCCGAACGGCACGGAAATTTGTCGCAACTTTAATTCGCGCCGGGGTTGCAGTCTACTAAACTGCCGATTCATGCATGCCTGCCTGAAATGTTTCCAGAACCACCCCGAGATTGCTCACAGAGACTAGGGGCACGCCGTCTCCAGCCCACTGTCTGACCGGCTCGACGAATGGGAACGACAACTTGAAACGGATAAGGACAAGGTATTTATTCTCAACGGATTACGTAATGGGTTCGATATCGTTAACGTTCGCACGGAAAATATTCAGTGTGCCGAAGCCCCCAACGGCCGCGTGGCTGAGCGACAATATCGTGATGAGGTAGAGAGCGAAATAAAGAAGGAAATTGCCCTGGGTCGCTATAAAGTAGTGGTAGAAAAACCGGTCATTGTCTCCCCGCTCTCCGCCATACCCAAAGAAAACGGTGAAATCAGGCTAATTCACGATTGCTCGCAACCAGAAGGCCTTTCTGTCAACTCCCACGCCACCCCCGACAAACATGTTTTTACATCCGTGGACATCGCTGCCGATATGGTCGTTAAAAACTCGTTTATGGCAAAAGTGGACCTTAAATCAGCTTATCGGCAGGTCCCGCTCAGCGAAGCGTCCCAACGTCTAACGGGCTTAAAGTGGAAATTTAAGGGTGATAAACATCACACATACCTTGTAGATACCCGCTTGCCCTTCGGGGCTTCATTAAGCGTTGGTATTTTCCATCGTATTACACAGAGTGTCTGCCGCATGCTTAAAAAACAAGGTATAAAAGCAATAATTTGCTACCTCGATGACTTTTTTATTACCGCTGAAACATTTGACGATACGCTCAAGGCAATGCAATGCTTGATACGGCTCCTCCGGTCGCTTGGTTTCGCAATCAACTGGGAGAAATGCATCTCCCCTACGCGCAGACTAACGTTTCTGGGAGTGGCTATCGACTCCACCGACTGCACGCTGTCAATTCCCACGGATAAGCTATGCGAAGTCCAAACCCTTCTCTCCCACTACGCAAGTCCCGACAACAGACGGCTCTCAAAACGCGACCTCCAGAGCCTGCTGGGGAAACTGAACTGGGTCGGACGTGTTGTCAGTGTCATACGTCCGGTCATGCGTCGTCTAATCGTGCTTATGACGTCACTACGTCGCCCTAACCACCGCACCCGTATCACTACGGACTTACTACTGCTTAATGTGCTTTGCGCCTCATTCAACGGTACATCCCGCTTTTCCTCCCAAAGGGATGTGCCCGATCGCGCCTTTCACATTGCCACAGACGCAAGCCCAACTGCTGCAGGCGCAGCGGTCGTTTGCCACAATAGAGCCATAGACTGGCTCTATTGCAACTTCGCCACGGATATGCCCGCCATCAATGATTGCGACATAAATACAAAAGAACTAGCTGCTGTTCTTTTGGCGCTGCGCCGCTGGGCACCGTTCTGCGCTTCTAAGACGGTCCAACTAAATTCGGATAATAAAGCAACCCTATATGCCCTTAACCGAGGAAGAATTAGAAACACTATTGCGTCCGATGTTTTATGCGAAATACTAATATTATGCGGTAAGTTTGACATTAAAATATGTGCCGCCTACGTAAACACGAAACTTAATAAGCTCCCGGATGCCATTTCGCGACTATCCAGCCTTCCGCATGCCACGTATGCATTCGGCCACGTCCCGCTCGCTGACCTCCGGCACCACATGTCACCAATTGCTATGCGTCGTTTGTTCCAGGAGTGGTACGGGAGACACAAATTTTGGACAACGAAGTGGCCCAATTCCGCCGAGCAGCCCTAGCAGAAAGCACTCGTGAAACGTACTCGGCTCAGCTGAAGTCTTACCTGGCCTTCTGCCAAGCCTTTAGGATGCGCCCAGCCCCCGCAGAAACTACGACCGTGCTCCGTTACGCGTGTTTTCTCAGCCGATCCCTGAAACCCCAGTCCGTGAGATGCTATCTCGCTGCAGTTCGCCTACTCCACTTGGAGCTGGGTTACACGAATCCCATTGAGAATAACCACTTCGTGAAGACGCTATTGAAAGGAATCGACACGCAGAAAGGCTCGCCACCCCGACAGAAACTACCGCTCTCGCTGGATATCTTGCAGCGCGTCCGAGGAGTTCTCGACCTCTCGCAACCATTAGAGGCCTGCTTCTGGGCTGCTTGTCTCATGGGCTTCTTTACCTTTCTGCGCAAGTCCTCGCTGCTATCCGTACCCAGACTAGCCACGACTGTAAAACTGACCTCTGCCGTGATGACGTAACGCTGTGTGCAGATGGCGCCCTAGTTCACGTAAAACGCACCAAAACACTTCGCAACTTTTCACGAGCCCTCGTCATCCCAATCCCAGAGGTAGAGCAGTCTACAGTATGCCCCACTGCAGCGTTAAAACACCACCTCCGCACGTGGTAAATCGGCGCTCTTCTCCTACAGAACCCCGGACTCCACCGTCCCTCTCTCCCACGCAGCGTTCTCGTCAATGCTGAAATGCAAACTGCGTGCTGTTGGGCTAGATGACTCAGCCTACAGCGGCCATAGCCTACGACGAGCCGGGGCTACCTTTGCTCTTGCCTGTGGGCTGCCACCGCAAGTGATTAAGAGCCAAGGAGACTGGACATCGGAGTCCTACACGCGATACACTGACGTCCCTCTGAGTCTACGCCAGGATTGTGCAAAAACCATGGGATCAAACGTTCAAAACGCCTTGTCCTAACTACTACAAGTAACACTTCGTGGTTTGGGTATTTGGACAGTTTCTTAAAGTATGTTTGTTTTATGCACAATGTGTTCAGCAGTCAGGCAATAAACATTTGTACCCAAACCACTCTCTCATTCGTCTTGCCAGCCATAACGGCTAGAGACTAGAACGCTATAAGTTTTAATTAAAAAATAAAGTTTTATTTGATTTTAAAACTCTGGTGATGCGCTGCCCCTTTCCCCCCTTAATCCCCCACGCTACTCGACTTGACAGCGACGGAGCGTGCCAGACGGAGATGTAGACAGAGCGTCTCGGGTTACAGCGTGCCGTCATGCAAGGCGGGAGCGAAGCACACACTCAGTAACTCGGGGGCGGAGCTCGCCTCAGAGTACCTTCTGTCATGCCTGTGTTCTATTGGCCGTTGAGTCGTGCAGGGATTAAGTCGGACGGTACATAACAAGGCTCTTCCAAGCTTCCCCTCACAAATGCAAAGCAAGCACTGGTCAAGCAAGCGCTTCCCGAGAGCAAAAGGGAAAAAAACAGAAAGACACAGCCAAATGGAATATTAGCTAGCCTTCAGGATAAAATAATAATAAACTAAAAAAAAATTAATAACAAAGAAAACCAGAAAAGGATACAAAGGATAATTACATTTGATTAAAGTAGCTTTCAGGATAACGATTGATACAGGGCGTAAGGTAAAGGGAATAAAATGTATATGTAAAAAAAAAACAATAAATAAAAGTGTGATATATGCGACATTGTGTATAAACTTGAAGCTCTTAATTGCAATTTGTGGATATCAATTGTTAAGCCTAACAAGCGTCACCCGAACAGCTGACAAGCTTGGACTCTGAATTGCAATTAGTGCAAGGGATTGTTAGGATTTGGGGCATCAATATGCGTGAGTACTCTAATTGCAATTAAGATCTTGCCTGAGCAGTGCCGTCTGAATAGGGCATTAATTACAATTACGGCCAAGCAGTGAGCCCCCTATAACTGTAATAAAAAAAAGAGTGAGAGAGCAAGGAAACAAAAAAATGAATAAGGATAAAGTCGACAGTACAATTAAAGAATTGAAAGAATGGGCTGCGTCGAGAAACCTTCTCGAATCCACTGTCGACGCTCTCCTGAGCGAGGAATTCTTTTCCATCGACAGTGTACTGCACATTGACCAGGTCGTCATTAAGGCGCTAAAACTCTCGCTCGGCCAAGAGAGAATGCTGCTAGCGGCCGTCGCAGACCTTAAGGACGCAAAGTCCGACAGTGCGAGTTCCCGCACCGGTCCCACATCGGACATCATTGAGAAATTTCCGGCCGACAGACCCCGGCTACGCAGCGACGCGGCACCGGCTATCCTGAATGACCTTCCACGCCTTAACACAGAGACGATGACAGCCATGCTGGACTCCCTCGTGGACAAGCCGCAGAACCCGGACGACGACCCATGGCAGACCGGGAGAACCCCAGGTAACACGCGACCATTATTTGTCCAAGATTTCTGTGGATCCTTCCTGGGGAGTCAGGGCACAGAGACAGTGTTATCGTCGAACGGTGATGCGAAAGTGATCGTGACGAGCGCGGCGAAACGCGTGAGGCCTGAGGACACCACGTGGCAGCAGTGGGTGAAAGGCCACGCCCGCATCTTTAGCGCCCTAAAGCGCTCAGGACAGTTGGAGACGGAAGACGAGCGTGATCGCTACAATCTCTACGGCATAAAGTTTGGAGATATGTGCGAGTATTACCCGCTAGCCAACTGTATGAGGTATGATTTCGAATACCGGCAACGGGTGGCGTCGGGGCAAATCCGTTGGGGAGACGACGATACGTATCTCCTAGGCATATGTTGCTTCTCGTCTCGCGCCCAATCAACATCCACCCGGAAGCAGCACGCTAGACCCAGGGTGGAAGCTCCAAGGGCCCCGAACGGCACGGAAATTTGTCGCAACTTTAATTCGCGCCGGGGTTGCAGTCTACTAAACTGCCGATTCATGCATGCCTGCCTGAAATGTTTCCAGAACCACCCCGAGATTGCTCACAGAGACTAGGGGCACGCCGTCTCCAGCCCACTGTCTGACCGGCTCGACGAATGGGAACGACAACTTGAAACGGATAAGGACAAGGTATTTATTCTCAACGGATTACGTAATGGGTTCGATATCGTTAACGTTCGCACGGAAAATATTCAGTGTGCCGAAGCCCCCAACGGCCGCGTGGCTGAGCGACAATATCGTGATGAGGTAGAGAGCGAAATAAAGAAGGAAATTGCCCTGGGTCGCTATAAAGTAGTGGTAGAAAAACCGGTCATTGTCTCCCCGCTCTCCGCCATACCCAAAGAAAACGGTGAAATCAGGCTAATTCACGATTGCTCGCAACCAGAAGGCCTTTCTGTCAACTCCCACGCCACCCCCGACAAACATGTTTTTACATCCGTGGACATCGCTGCCGATATGGTCGTTAAAAACTCGTTTATGGCAAAAGTGGACCTTAAATCAGCTTATCGGCAGGTCCCGCTCAGCGAAGCGTCCCAACGTCTAACGGGCTTAAAGTGGAAATTTAAGGGTGATAAACATCACACATACCTTGTAGATACCCGCTTGCCCTTCGGGGCTTCATTAAGCGTTGGTATTTTCCATCGTATTACACAGAGTGTCTGCCGCATGCTTAAAAAACAAGGTATAAAAGCAATAATTTGCTACCTCGATGACTTTTTTATTACCGCTGAAACATTTGACGATACGCTCAAGGCAATGCAATGCTTGATACGGCTCCTCCGGTCGCTTGGTTTCGCAATCAACTGGGAGAAATGCATCTCCCCTACGCGCAGACTAACGTTTCTGGGAGTGGCTATCGACTCCACCGACTGCACGCTGTCAATTCCCACGGATAAGCTATGCGAAGTCCAAACCCTTCTCTCCCACTACGCAAGTCCCGACAACAGACGGCTCTCAAAACGCGACCTCCAGAGCCTGCTGGGGAAACTGAACTGGGTCGGACGTGTTGTCAGTGTCATACGTCCGGTCATGCGTCGTCTAATCGTGCTTATGACGTCACTACGTCGCCCTAACCACCGCACCCGTATCACTACGGACTTACTACTGCTTAATGTGCTTTGCGCCTCATTCAACGGTACATCCCGCTTTTCCTCCCAAAGGGATGTGCCCGATCGCGCCTTTCACATTGCCACAGACGCAAGCCCAACTGCTGCAGGCGCAGCGGTCGTTTGCCACAATAGAGCCATAGACTGGCTCTATTGCAACTTCGCCACGGATATGCCCGCCATCAATGATTGCGACATAAATACAAAAGAACTAGCTGCTGTTCTTTTGGCGCTGCGCCGCTGGGCACCGTTCTGCGCTTCTAAGACGGTCCAACTAAATTCGGATAATAAAGCAACCCTATATGCCCTTAACCGAGGAAGAATTAGAAACACTATTGCGTCCGATGTTTTATGCGAAATACTAATATTATGCGGTAAGTTTGACATTAAAATATGTGCCGCCTACGTAAACACGAAACTTAATAAGCTCCCGGATGCCATTTCGCGACTATCCAGCCTTCCGCATGCCACGTATGCATTCGGCCACGTCCCGCTCGCTGACCTCCGGCACCACATGTCACCAATTGCAATGCGTCGTTTGTTCCAGGAGTGGTACGGGAGACACAAATTTTGGACAACGAAGTGGCCCAATTCCGCCGAGCAGCCCTAGCAGAAAGCACTCGTGAAACGTACTCGGCTCAGCTGAAGTCTTACCTGGCCTTCTGCCAAGCCTTTAGGATGCGCCCAGCCCCCGCAGAAACTACGACCGTGCTCCGTTACGCGTGTTTTCTCAGCCGATCCCTGAAACCCCAGTCCGTGAGATGCTATCTCGCTGCAGTTCGCCTACTCCACTTGGAGCTGGGTTACACGAATCCCATTGAGAATAACCACTTCGTGAAGACGCTATTGAAAGGAATCGACACGCAGAAAGGCTCGCCACCCCGACAGAAACTACCGCTCTCGCTGGATATCTTGCAGCGCGTCCGAGGAGTTCTCGACCTCTCGCAACCATTAGAGGCCTGCTTCTGGGCTGCTTGTCTCATGGGCTTCTTTACCTTTCTGCGCAAGTCCTCGCTGCTATCCGAACCCAGACTAGCCACGACTGTAAAACTGACCTCTGCCGTGATGACGTAACGCTGTGTGCAGATGGCGCCCTAGTTCACGTAAAACGCACCAAAACACTTCGCAACTTTTCACGAGCCCTCGTCATCCCAATCCCAGAGGTAGAGCAGTCTACAGTATGCCCCACTGCAGCGTTAAAACACCACCTCCGCACGTGGTAAATCGGCGCTCTTCTCCTACAGAACCCCGGACTCCACCGTCCCTCTCTCCCACGCAGCGTTCTCGTCAATGCTGAAATGCAAACTGCGTGCTGTTGGGCTAGATGACTCAGCCTACAGCGGCCATAGCCTACGACGAGCCGGGGCTACCTTTGCTCTTGCCTGTGGGCTGCCACCGCAAGTGATTAAGAGCCAAGGAGACTGGACATCGGAGTCCTACACGCGATACACTGACGTCCCTCTGAGTCTACGCCAGGATTGTGCAAAAACCATGGGATCAAACGTTCAAAACGCCTTGTCCTAACTACTACAAGTAACACTTCGTGGTTTGGGTATTTGGACAGTTTCTTAAAGTATGTTTGTTTTATGCACAATGTGTTCAGCAGTCAGGCAATAAACATTTGTACCCAAACCACTCTCTCATTCGTCTTGCCAGCCATAACGGCTAGAGACTAGAACGCTATAAGTTTTAATTAAAAAATAAAGTTTTATTTGATTTTAAAACTCTGGTGATGCGCTGCCCCTTTCCCCCCTTAATCCCCCACGCTACTCGACTTGACAGCGACGGAGCGTGCCAGACGGAGATGTAGACAGAGCGTCTCGGGTTACAGCGTGCCGTCATGCAAGGCGGGAGCGAAGCACACACTCAGTAACTCGGGGGCGGAGCTCGCCCCAGAGTAACTTCTGTCATGCCTGTGTTCTATTGGCCGTTGAGTCGTGCAGGGATTAAGTCGGACGGTACATAACAAGGCTCTTCCAAGCTTCCCCTCACAAATGCAAAGCAAGCACTCGTCAAGCAAGCGCTTCCAGAGTCCCACCTCCATCCCCCTTCCCCTTCCCTGTTTAATTGTTTACAAGTACAGTTTTATGTTGAATATGTTAGTATGGTTAGTGGACAGTTTCTTAAAGTATGTTTGTTTTATGCATAATGTGTTCAGTAGTCAGGCAATAAACATTTGTACCCAAACCACTCTCTCATGCGTCTTGCCAGCCATAACGGCTAGAGACTAGAACGCTATAAGTTTTAAATGATCATAATGTGGAAGTATATTTGCCATTCTAGTTTGAGAACATGTAACTCAAAAAGAACGCATACGATATATTAAGTGTGGCCACTGATGCTGAGCTGCAAAAATAATTCTGTCGAATAACCTTGTACCAAAACACTCAAAGTGGACCTCATTGCAGACGATTTGTTTATCCTAGCTGTTGTAAAAACCCAAAATTGTACCAGATTTTGGACACGGTTGTGTGCTGCAAAATCTCTCCTGTTCAGCAGGTCCCAGACATATTTCATTATCGGTACACTTTCTTGTGCGAGTTTGTGAACCACTACTACAAGTCTTGCTACAGCTTGACCACGCAGTCCAATCAGTCCAGTGTCCTTCGGAAATAAAGAAACACAACTTCTTAAAAATTTTTTCTCATTAAGAGCCATTCATACAACAATTAAGAAAGAGACGAGGGTGTCGGAGCAGCGAGGAAAGGGATGAGCTCTTATATTGGATGGCGACGTCAAACTTTATCACTGATAATTGCTTTAACCAGCAACTGCTTTGAATGTGATTGCGCCATAATGTACTTATTGTAAAACCCATGAAAAATTTCATGTAATATCCTTGAGCGCTTCTGTACTCGAATTTAGAATGTGTTTATCAGGATAATAATTAGATGTAGTCATCAATTGGTAAATTTCACGATGACAAATAAACAGTTAAATGAAACAAGTAGTATATCGTGCAAGATAAAGAGCACTTTTCATTTATGTGGAGAATTGGAATTGCAATTCACATTGCCAATATTTCACACAGAAAAGTCTGAAATTGAGCATATTTACTCACTGGATGGATGCTCTCTTATGTACCTTTAAATTCAGTTATTTCTGGAGGTCCTTTAGGAGGCTGTACAGGGAGAGTCGAATAGCCTTGCTCAGACGTTGAGTAGAGTGTTTCTTCTGTGGTTAGCTGTGTGGTCGGTTTTCCAGTGGCTTGCTCGGGCGTTGTCTGTTGTGTAGTCCATTGGATAGTTGTTTCCTCTGTTGTTGGTTGGAGGGTTGTTTGTTTTGTTGTTGGTTGGACAGTTCCTTCCTTTGTTGATGGTTGGAGGGTTGTTTGTTCTGTTGTTTGTTGGATAGTTGTTTCCTCTGTTGATGGTTGGACAGTTGTTTTGTCTGTTGTTGGTTGGACAGTTGTTTCGTCTGTTGTTGGTTCGATAGTTGTTTCGATTGTTGTTGGTTGGAGAGTTGTTTCGTCTGTTGTTGGTTGGTGAGTTGTTTGTTCTGTAGTTGTTTGGTGAGTTGTTTGTACTGTTGATGGTTGGTGAGTTGTTTGTTCTGTTGTTGGTTGGAGACTTGTTTCGTCTGTTGTTGGTTGGACAGTTGTTTCGTCTGTTGTTGGTTGGACAGTTGTTTCGTCTGTTGTTGGTTGGATAGTTGTATCGTCTGTTGTTGGGTAGACAGTTGTTTCGTCTGTTGCTGGTTGGAGAGTTGTCTCCTCTGTTGATGGTTGGACAGTTGTTTTGTCCGTTGTTGGCTGGACAGTAGTTTCGTCTGTTGTTGGTTGGATAGTTGTTTCGGTTGTTGTTGGTTCGAGAGTTGTTTCGTCTGTTGTTGATTGGAGAGTTGCTTGTTCTGTCGTTTGTTGAACAGATGTTTTGCCTGTTGTTGGTTGGACAGGTGTTTGTTCTGTTGTTTGTTGCATAGTTATTTCGTCTGTTGTTGATTGGAGACTTGTTTGTCCTGTTGTTGGTTGGAGAGTTGGTTTGTTTGTTGTTGGTTGGAGAGTTGTTTCGTCTGTTGTTGGTTGGAGAGTTGTTTCGTCTGTTGTTGGTTCAACAGTTGTTTCGTCTCTAGTTGGTTGGATAGTTGTTTCGTCTGTTGTTGGTTGGATAGTTGTTTCGTCTGTTGTTGGTTGGACAGTTTCGTCTATTGTTGGTTGGACATTTGGTTCGTCTGTTGTTGGTTGGACAGTTGTTTTGTCTGTTGTCGGTTGGATAGTTGTTTCGTCTGTTGGTGGTTGGACAGTTGTTTCGTCTGTTGGTGGTTGGACAGTTGTTTTGTCTGTTGTTGGTTGGACAGTTGTTTTTTCTGTCGTTGGTTGCACAGTTGTTTCGTCTGTTGTTGCTTGAACAGTTGTTTCGTCTGTTGTTGGTTGGACAGTTGTTTCGTCTGTTGTTGGCTGGATAGTTGTTTCGACTGCTGTGGTTGGTTGGATAGTTGTTTCGTCTGTTGTTGGTTGGGTAGTTGTTTCGACTGTTGTCATTTGGATAGTTGTTTCGTCTGTTGTTGGTTGGACAGTTGTTTGTTCTGTTGTTGGTTGTAGAGTTGTTTCGTCTGTTGTTGGTTGGATAGTTATTTCTTCTGTTGTTGGTTGGATAGTTGTTTCGTCGGTTGTTGATTGGAGAGTTGTTTCGTCTGTTGTTGGTTTTACGGTTGTTTCGTCAGTTGTTGGTTGGAAAGTTGTTTCGTCTGTTGTTGGTTGGATAGTTGTTTTGTCTGTTGTTGGTTGGAGAGTTGTTTCGCCTGTTGTTGGTTGGACAGTTGTTTCTTCTGTTGTTGTTTGGACAGTTGGTTTGTTTGTTGTTGGTTGGACAGTTGTTTTGTCTGTTGTTGGTTGGACAGTTGTTTTGTCTGTTGTTCGTTGAAGAGTTGTTTCGTCTGTTGTCGCTTGGATAGTTGTTTCGTCTGTTGTTGGTTGGACAGTTGTTTCACCTGTTGTTGGTTGGACATAGGTTTCGTGTGTTGTTGGTTGGAGAGTTGTTTGTTCTGTTGTTGGTTGGATAGTTGGTTTGTTTGTTGTTGGTTGAACAGTTGTTTCGTGTGTTGTTGGTTGGTCAGTTGTTAGGTCTGTTGTTGGTTGGACATTTGTTTCGTCAGTTGTCGGTTGGATAGTTGTTTCGTCTGTTGTTGGTTGGATAGTTGTTTCGTCTGTTGTTGGTTGGACAGTTGTTTCGTCTGTTGTTGGCTGGATAGTTGCTTCGACTGCTGTGGTTGGTTGGATAGTTGTTTCGTCTGTTGTTGGTTGGGTAGTTGTTTCGCCTGTTGTCATTTGGATAGTTGTTTCGTCTGTTGTTGGTTGGACAGTTGTTTGTTCTGTTGTTGGTTGTAGAGTTGTTTCGTCTGTTGTTGGTTGGATAGTTATTTCTTCTGTTGTTGGTTGGATAGTTGTTTCGTGGGTTGTTGGTTGGAGAGTTGTTTCGTCTGTTGTTGGTTTTACGGTTGTTTCGTCAGTTGTTGGTTGGACAGTTGTTTTGTCTGTTGTTGGTTGGACAGTTGTTTCACCTGTTGTTGGTTGGACATTTGTTTCGTCTGTTGTTGGTTGGATAGTTGTTTCGTCTGTTGTTGGTTTTACAGTTGTTTGGTCTGTTGTTGGTTGGACAGTTGTTTCGTCTGTTGTTGATTGAAGAGTTGTTTGTTCTGTTGTTGGTTGGAGAGTTGTTTGTTCTGTTGTTGGTTGGAGAGTTGTTTTGTCTGTTGTTGGTTGGATAGTTGTTTCGTCTGATGTTGGTTGGAGAGTTGTTTGTTCCGTTGTTGGTTGGAGAGTTGTTTTGTCTGTTGTTGGTTGGTGCATTCTTTCAGTTGTTATCTTTGGAGTTAATTTTGTTGTTGTCGTTTGAAGAGTAGCTTCTTTCGTAGCTGGCTGGATAGATGTCCTTATTACGGCTAGACGGGTAGTTAGGTCTTCCGTTGTTTGTCGGGAGGTTGTTTTGTCGCCGGCAGGTTCAGATCTGCTTGTATGAGGGCTGGTTGCTTGTGTTGTAGGACTGTTACTTGTTTCCTGGGATGTGGTCAATTGTCCCATTGCTTTGTAAAAAAAATAGGTAGCAATAACATCATGAGAAATGTTTGACTGCACAATAACATAGCACTTAATATAGCTCTTACAAACGCGATTTAGAGTTCAAATAAAGATACTGTGTTACTTCAGGGCTCTTTTATAAGACTTTAGCAGCAATTTTTCTTAAAGCCATATTTTGTTGAATGTTTAGACAAATGTTCACAATCTAACATGGACACTTTGAAGACACTTCGCGATAAAATCTATTCCTTGGCATAATAGCAAATATATGATATAAAATTCAATTTGACAACAATAAAAGCGAGCTTAAGTTAAATTATTAAACATAGTTACCATTTATTAACTTATTATTAAATATATAAACTGCTTCAACACTCCCCGCGGTATTGAAGTAAAAGAGTAGCTGATGTTATTCATATTGTGACTTGTTTTGACTATTTATTGACAAAATGGGAAGCAACTTTGCCCGAACTGTGGGATGGTCCTATCCCGGGGTTCAGTTTGATGCAGTCAACTGATTATTCAAATTTAAGGTTTTAATTTAAAATAACTTGACCTAAGGTTTACGAATTAATCAAAATCTATTAATCGGAGCTTACATTCATCTTGTGGTGCTATAGTAACAGAGTTTTCATTTACGTCGAAACCTGGCAACAGAAGCCCCTCGCGAGCTGCTACTTGGATGGATTCGCGTAGCACCGCTGTTTCCACCGTTTCCGGTAGTTGCATAACGACCGTTGTGATAATACTTCCATTGCGAAAGGTCACGTCACTTACATGACATTCACACAGCGGTTCCAACTAAGAAAAAAAAACAATAAAGTAGAATATAAAACATGCATAAATCAAATGAGACGACTGTGTCAGAAACAAGAAAAGCATTTTTGTGACTCGAAGCAACGAAAACGGAGTGCCTACTTAATTTTACCTTACGGCCCAGTATGAAAATGGCAATGAAACCCTCTCGAAAAAGGGATGTTTTTCAACAGACTGTTCAAGCTGCCCTCTGTTGTGTAGAATTCAGCAAATAGAGCTATACAGGAATCTGACAAATTTAGTTCAATTCCATGACTGGTTATTTTCCCGGTTTCCGCTGCATGTAAAAACATCGAAGTTACAACACAAGCAGAAGCAAATTTAGACATCATACCGCTTCTATGACGGATCCTCTTAGTGTTAAATATTCTCTTGAAGTTTGGTCGAGCAGCCGACTGTCAAATGTCGCATTTAGTTCGTACGTCAGCACGTAATCTGTTGTCATCACAGTTAAGTTTTCACCTTTCTTTGAATCTGTAATTGTAACATACAACTTGACTTATTTTCAAACCGCTTTTAGAGCATGCAAATCTATAAAGAATTCCAGTTTCACATTCTCGGATTTTTGCAGCAAGGGAACTGGTTTAATGTGCGAATTGCTTCATATTTCCTAGATTCACTACCTAATGGATTATTTTATCTGTTACTGTGCTTTGGATAAATTTATGGAGTTCAAGTAACATAAATTCGACACTTTTCTCTGCGGTCAAGTAAGGTTGAGTTTGCACGACATGGTGACATTTTTCGGTCTCCATTATTATGTCAGATCGAGGAACTTACCAGTTCCACCACATTTTGTCTAGGAGTAGGATCTTTCCAGGCTGCTGTGCCTGCTTAGACTCCAAGCTTACCCAGCCAGCCGTGTCATCACGGAAATGGCCAGTTTTGCTGAAGCTTAACTCCTTGTGGCGCTTTTCAGCCTTTGCAGAGCAGGTTCTGCAAGTCTGACAGCGTTTTACGACGAAAAGAGACGTTTTCTGCGACGTCTGAGGGTCTTTTTCTTTGCCGGGACCGTTTTAACATTGTGGAAATACGGTCTCAGGTACGTGGAGACCATCCTGGACTCAACGGGACCATTTTCCCGTTGCGGTCCGAAGGTCAACGGGTAACATCCGAAGCAATACGGACCCATGCCAGAAACAGGAAAAAGCCCTTACGGCCCGCCTCGAAACGGTCCTGTTACGAAGTTTCGTTCCAGGAACTACCTTTTCGTCGTTAATCACCCAGTCGACTCACTGTGGTAATTGGGCGATTGTTTACACAGCCTGAAGGGGTAACGATTGAAGTACAGAGCAGAACGCGTATAAAAATATAGTAGTTTGTTCGCGTAACCCTACATGATCTTATGGTCGTTTTTTCTCTGCTTGCTTTTCAGATATGACAGAGGTCTGTCACGGTATAGTGAGTGTACGTGCTGATCCACTGCTTGAGGTGCCTATGGCTTGCTGTCACAGGTGCGACTAACACTGATTTGAGTCTGTCACTAGGTGTACCGTGCTTAAAGGTTTTAATATCTTCAAGAGTCTGACCTAAGTATCACTCGAAGGTTGTATTTTACAGTTTACTGTCTGTTCTCGATTTACTTCGAAAGTTTATCTCAAGTCAATAAAGAGTCATACCTTGATTAGCGTTTATTATCCGTAATTCCACTAAATCACAACTGAACAATACAAATATCCTTGCTAACGAATGATTTATCTTAAATGTATAACTTTAATATCAATTCTAATATTTATCCTTCCGATTCTTCCCTTTTGCCTTGCAATAACGCACAAATAACATGAAATAACGCGAAATTCTCGCACCGAGCGTCCGGCTCCCAGGCTACGAGAATACTGACTGCTACTGGTGCAGCTGACGCGCTCCTTATATACGCGCTAGCGATACAGCCGCTGCTCATTAATATACCGGCCAATCAGAGGCCGCGACCCAAATTCTAATAGCCAATCACGAAGCACCTGCTCTAAAAACACTGATCCAGATCGCTTACGAACTGGATCCTTATACACCAATAAAGTCTAACTCCTACAGAATACGAATCATACGTTAACTCTGATTTGTCTTCATGTTTTCCCTGTTTAAAACGGATGTAAAATTTGTGTTTCAGACACACAAATTTTGAATTGCAATTTCAAGTAGAAAACGAACACAACCATTGACAAAATTACATTTTTCTAAGTGAGTTGGACATGCTGAACACGATTATACCACTCGTCGACAAATCTGCAATCTGGGGCCTTCAGTACAAATTGGTCATAAATGATAGTGAACGGCGATAGCAAAACGAAACGTGATTGAACAAACAAATCAACCGTTCACCTTTCGTCCTCACACTGAGTAGAATACATCCCATGCATACCCCGCCCGACAAGATCTCGGGTTTACGGAACTCTCACAAATCAAACTTAACCAACCGACCGAGACTCAAAGTCACTGGACTCGCACACCTCAACCTATATTCCGACACTCCGATATTCTGACCCTTTCTAAAAACCCTTAACTCATATTCTGAAAACAGCCCCCCTTTCAAGAAAACACCTCAAGTGTTTCCATCATATTAAAGAATATGAGTGGGACGTGAAATCAACATATTGATGCTTATACGACAATGTAACCGGTAAAACTTCTACCACTGTTACTCAATGATTTATAGTCTATTCTATCCTGCTCATATAGTCCGCACCAAAGTTGTCGCTTCCCTTGACTATTTTCACGTCAAAGGCATAGTTTTGCAAAAATAGAGACCAGCGCATCAATCGCCCGCTTTCAACTTTGCCCTTCCGTAAGTAAGCAAGTGGTGCATGGTCTGTCTCAAGCGTGAAATGTGTCCCGTAAAGATACTTGGAGAATCGAGTGACTCCAAATACTATCGCCAAGCACTCACGTTCTATTACGGAATATCGTTTCTCCCGATCCAACAGCTTGCGGCTGGCGTAAGCGACTGGAAAAACACCATCTTCGAACTCTTGAAGTAGCACCGCCCCTATTCCCATATCCGAAGCATCTGTGCGGAGAATGTACGGCTTCCGTAAATCCGTTAGCCTCAAAATTGGAGAACTGGTAAGGAGTTCCTTTAACTTCTCGAACGCATGTTGTTGAGGTTCTTTCCATTCAACCACGTTGGGGCAGCCTTTCTTTGTCAGGTCTGTCAACGGTGCAGTCAGCGCAGCGTAGTTTGGGATAAACTTCCTGTAAAACCCAGCAAGTCCCAAAAATGAGCGTACTTGTTTCTTTGTCTTGGGTCGTGTCGCATTCTGTATCTGTTGCACTTTTTCATCTTCCATGCGCAACGTACCACCTCCGATCACATGTCCGGTGAAACCGACGTCTTTGTACCCTATGAATGTCTTGGAGGGTCGCACGGTCAGGTTCGCCTTTTGGATGCGTATGAACAACTCCCGCAACACGTCTAGATGACCCTCCCAATTTCTTGTGTGGGGCAGGAGATCATCTACATAGTTATGCACTTTCGTCATTCCGTCGAGTAACCGCTTCATCACCCGGTTAAAAGCAGCTCCCGAGTTCATCAACCCAAAAGGATTGCGTCGAAATTGATAAGTCCCCTTCGTTGCTGAAAACGCTGTATACTTCTTAGATTCATCTTCCATCGGTATTTGCCAGTACCCTTTGGTAAAGTCAAGCTTTGAAAACACCTTGTCATTGCCCACTTTAGCCATGATATCTTCATAATTTCCCATCGGCTGATTGTCAAACTTCGTCACGCTATTCAATCGTCTGTAGTCTACACAAAATCGTATCGTTCCATCTTTCTTTTTTACGAGCACCACCGGTGAGTTGTATTCCGAAACTGTTTCTTCAATCACTCCTGCATCCAGCATCTTCTTTACTTCGTTCTCTATGTCCTGCTGCTTGGCATATGGCATTGGGTACGGCTTAACGCGCACGGGTTGTGGGGTTGTCAATTCGATCTTATGCTCTCCGAGTGTCGTCTCCCCTGGTACATCTGTGAAGATCGACTGGAATTCTGTCAGTAATTCTTGCAACTGTTTCTTTTGATCCCCGTGAAGATCCGGGTTGATGTGGATGTCATCAATCGTTTCGGTCTGCTGTGTTTGTGGAAGATTCTCAACGACTGATCCAAACTCAATTTCATCGTTTTCCATCTCCTCCATAACAGCGATGCGTGCAAATGCCGCTACGTTTGCATCTTCTATGTCTGATTCCTCTCCTGTCTGTTCGACATCTTCTCCGGCCTTCTCTAATCGTTCCACGCACCTCTTCAGAAGATTAGCGTGATAAATCTTCTTCTTCCCATTAACGTCTAGCTCATAGTCCATGCGGTTCAGAACCTTTGTAACCTTGTATGGGCCCTTCCATTGCAACAGAAGCTTGTTGTGCGCAGTTGGCAGCAAAAGATAAACTCTTTGCCCCTCTTCAAATCGCCGTTCTTTCGTCTTTCGATCATAGTGATGCTTGTACTTGCCCTGGGCCTCAAGTAAACTCTCGCGTGCAATTTGACATGTGTCCTCAAGACGATTTCGGAGGTCTGCGATGTACGTATAAGTATTCCTCATTTCTGCTGACGTATCTTCCTTCGTCCATATCTCCCTGAGAACATCCAATGGACCACGTACGGCTCGGCCGTACAACAACTCAAACGGCGAAAACCCCGTACTCGCCTGTGGCACCTCCCTATATGCAAACAGGACTGCTGGCAGATACCTATCCCAGTCTTTCGGTCGCTCTGTGCACATCCTCGTAAGCATAGCCTTCAACACCCCGTTGATACGTTCACAAAGGCCATTGCATTTGGGGTTGTATGGCGTTGTGAAAAGCTGTCGCATTGAGATGAGTCGTGCCAACTCCGCCATCAACTCCGATGTGAACTGGGTGCCTCGATCACTCAGTATCTCCTTCGGGAAGCCTACTCTACTGAACACTTCAAGTAATGCCTCGGCTACGTACACAGTCTCTATCCGTTTCAATGGAATGGCTTCTGGGTATCTCGTCGCATGATCTACAACAGTCAGTATATACCGGTTTCCACTTTCCGAAACAGGCGCGATCGGGCCTACTATATCGACAGCTACCCTTGTGAAAGGCGTTTCGATCAAGGGCATATCTCCCAATGGTACCTTGCGCACTTTGCCCTTCGGGATGGTTCGCTGGCAGACATCACAAGATTGGCAGAAGCGTTTCACATCACCATTGATTCCGGACCAATGAAAATTCGGTGCGATCCGATCAGCAGTCTTCTTTGTGCCAAGATGTCCACCTACGATCGATTCGTGCGCTACTGACATAATATGACTTTGAAGTGGCTTCGGCACGACGATCTGTTTTCGTTTGACTTCGTTGCCTTTCCGCAGCTCATAAAAGTAACGAAAAAGCATTCCGTTCTTCACCACATAGCAGAAGCTTCCTCTCTTGCGCGCCTTGAACAATGTCTTATCCTTGGCATATTGATACAGTTTGTTCAAGGACTCGTCTTCTTCCTGCATCCGGATGATGTCATCTCGATTGGTGCTGTCCACAGACAAATCTGGTGTTATGAGTGGTGACTTCCCTTTCTTCTCCCTCACAGCCTCTGCTCGTGTAGTTACGGCCGCTACTTTGATTGCTTCTTCGTGAGCTACCTCACCTGACACGTTGCGTTCTTGACATTCCACACATGAGTCCACGGCGTTGCTGTCGGGCTCTCCGGGTAATTTTGTGACGACTCCATCATCACGGGGAGCATTGCACATTATGCTCTCTTCTTGCTCATTGCAGAAATTGTTGTGGGGCTCAACTGTCGGCATCGGTGTTGCCACACCAGTACTACCGACGTTCCCTATTATCAAATCGTAGGGTCGATCCTTCACCACCATCACATCTAGAATTCCTGTGTAGACTGGTGTCTCGACGCTAACACGAGCCATAGGAAAAGTACGAAGAGTGCCATCCATGAGTACACATCCACTCTTCTCACCGGTCATCTCTTCTTCTTTCACAAGATCTGCCTTCACAACGGCACTATCACAACCGGTATCTCTCAACGCCACAACCCTCTGTCCTGAAACCGAGCCTCTGAACAACGGTAGGCGCTTGACGGTCTCGATCCGGTCGCATATGGCCCCAGTGTAAGGAATGACGTCGCCAGTCGCAAGGAAGAGTTGCCCGTCTCTCACATTGCTGTCAACAATCGCTTTCACTGCAGCTGCACCTGTCTTGAAGTTCTTCGTGGTAGTTGCACCTCGACCACGGTCTATCCGCGTCATCCTTGCACCTTGCTGTCGCTGAGCAGAAACGTGGCCGGCACCTTCTTTCTTCAAACAGTCTCTGGCGAAATGCCCATATTTACCGCAATTGTAACACACGACAGAAGACGGCGCCTGGTTTGGCGCTCGGGGGCCACCAGCACTACGTTGCTGTGGCGTGCGATTCTGCGATGGCTTTGGCCTCCCTTGGTTGATGTTGCCGCCATGTGCCTCCAGGAACTGTTCCGCCAACTGTACTGTACCATCAATCGAATCCGGTGCACGTTCGCGTAGAAACAGACCCAGTTCTGGAAAACACATACCGATGAACTGCTCTTGTAACAACAGGTCGCGAAGTCCTTCAAACGTCTTTGCAATTCCTGCCATTTCGACCCACCTGTTAAAGAAACGGCTCTGTCGCGCAGCGTATTGTCTCGCCGATTCGTCCTTTTCGGCCCGAAGTTCCCGGAACTTTGAACGAAATCCCTCTGCCGTCATCTGATATCTCCGAAGAATGTTTTTCTTTAATGTCTCGTAATCACTTGCTGTCTCAATCGGCATGCTGCTGTACACTTCTAGCGCCTTACCCGTGAGTATAGCGCTGAGGCTGATCGTCCACGTATCACGCGGCCACTCTTGACTCGTCGCAAAACGCTCAAACCTTTCCAGAAAAGCATCGATATCATCAACCTTCTCGTCGAACTTCGGTAGCTTCGGTCGGTTACTTCCTGTGTTCCGAACCGGATTCTGCTCGCCGCCCCCAGCTGGTTCAGCTGCTCTAGCTTCTGCAAGTCGAAGTTCCGCAGCCATCTTTTCGAGTTGAAAACGTCTCTCCTGTTCACGTTGGCGGTCTTCTCTCTCCTGTGCTCTTTGTTCACGTTCGTGAGCAACACGCTCCCGTTCAGCTGCCTTCTGCTGTTCGGCCTCAACAAACCGTCGCAGTTCTTCATCCTTAAATCCTAGTTTCGTTCCAAGCTCGATCAGTGTTCGTAAGTCGGACTCCATGACGTCTCACCTCCACGCAGATAAAATCCCGGACGAGCCCCAAATTGTCACGGTATAGTGAGTGTACGTGCTGATCCACTGCTTGAGGTGCCTATGGCTTGCTGTCACAGGTGCGACTAACACTGATTTGAGTCTGTCACTAGGTGTACCGTGCTTAAAGGTTTTAATATCTTCAAGAGTCTGACCTAAGTATCACTCGAAGGTTGTATTTTACAGTTTACTGTCTGTTCTCGATTTACTTCGCAAGTTTATCTCAAGTCAATAGAGAGTCATACCTTGATTAGCGTTTATTATCCGTAATTCCACTAAATCATAACTGAACAATACAAATATCCTTGCTAACGAATGATTTATCTTAAATGTATAACTTTAATATCAATTCTAATATTTATCCTTCCGATTCTTCCCTTTTGCCTTGCAATAACGCACAAATAACATGAAATAACGCGAAATTCTCGCACCGAGCGTCCGGCTCCCAGGCTACGAGAATACTGACTGCTACTGGTGCAGCTGACGCGCTCCTTATATACGCGCTAGCGATACAGCCGCTGCTCATTAATATACCGGCCAATCAGAGGCCGCGACCCAAATTCTAATAGCCAATCACGAAGCACCTGCTCTAAAAACACTGATCCAGATCGCTTACGAACTGGATCCTTATACACCAATAAAGTCTAACTCCTACAGAATACGAATCATACGTTAACTCTGATTTGTCTTCATGTTTTCCCTGTTTAAAACGGATGTAAAATTTGTGTTTCAGACACACAAATTTTGAATTGCAATTTCAAGTAGAAAACGAACACAACCATTGACAAAATTACATTTTTCTAAGTGAGTTGGACATGCTGAACACGATTATACCACTCGTCGACAAATCTGCAATCTGGGGCCTTCAGTACAAATTGGTCATAAATGATAGTGAACGGCGATAGCAAAACGAAACGTGATTGAACAAACAAATCAACCGTTCACCTTTCGTCCTCACACTGAGTAGAATACATCCCATGCATACCCCGCCCGACAAGATCTCGGGTTTACGGAACTCTCACAAATCAAACTTAACCAACCGACCGAGACTCAAAGTCACTGGACTCGCACACCTCAACCTATATTCCGACACTCCGATATTCTGACCCTTTCTAAAAACCCTTAACTCATATTCTGACAAGGTCAATCTACATTCTCCACCGCTACTGCATCAGTATATTCATCCCCACCTCGTATAATCCTCACTCCATCTGTGACAGCTGAAGACGAAACAACAGAATACCTCTGTGTGAGTAAGACAACCCGTGCCTGGAGGGTCAACACCTCACCCCAGAGGATTGGAAGGCCCTCTTACGGATTGGGGCCAAGAACGAACGCAAGCGGGACAAGCGCAGGTTCCTTTCTTCAGTCTCGTTTGTTACTCGTGAATTTATTCAACAACACGATGAAGAAGGCGAGCTCCGTTATTCTGGGCCAGGTCTCCGGTACACGTAGACGCTGGGTCAGAATCGGACGCAACGTCATCGTCCAAGAGACACAAAAAATCCAAGAACAGGGGACGGGCTTTTTCCGAGTCTGTAGCAGAACTGGATATCCTGGAAGGAAAGAACGGATCTTCTCCGAGAGGCATGGTCTTCAACCCCGACGGTGAAATCCATTGGCAGTCCGGAGGGTGCGTTCAAGACTCCCTCAACTGAGCAAGTGACTATCACACATAAGGCATGCCAACTAGGCATTCCCTCTCTGGAACAGTCAACTCCTCCCCCAGCTACAGCATCTCCAAAGTGACTTTTCAGCTTTCCTGTCCAGCTGCAAAAGCAACTTTTGGATTTACAACAGCAAGTACAGAATCAAGAAACATTGCTTAGCCAAAAGCAAAGGCCCAAACCGTCAGCTACGATTTCTCGCCCTCCTCCGGAGGATCAGTCAGTGGCAGCGATGTCAGACTCGCCCCCACCACACCTTCCCGTTGACCCGAACACTGATATTCCCGAGATGGTCACCATCAGTGAAGTGGATTCCGTAGGCGTGCCCCCCTCGGGCCAAGTCTCCGCTTTGCCAGAGGATACTTCTCCCCTCGCCACAGTTCCTACCAATAGGGAAAGAGAAATTTACAACCCATCTGGGGAACCCCAAACGTCACAACAACAATCACAGCTCCCAGAATCGGCCTCTGACGATCAGGATTCGGAAGAGGAGGACGTGGAGGAGGAATCCGAGGGTACATCAGTCTTATCCCATTTCCACCTCCCATTATCAGTCCCGTATCGGTCAGCGGATGAATTGATCCCTCTAGATTCTTTAGAAAAAACCAGTGAAGCTCACAGTCTGGACGCCTACAGTGCGCGGTACCTCAGAAATTCCATCAGTGGAGAATGTCGCCAAGAGCATTGAGGCATCTTCCCGGCACATTCTGAATGTAGTGTCGTTCCATGATCGTACGCTGGAGGCGCTGAAAACGCGTTGGGAAGAGCTACGCCTCAGTGATCCGGTGTCTACGAAACTGATGGAATGCCTGGCCTTAGCTACCCGCGACGTGGTCAAGCTTTCCACCTTTCTGATGACGTCAATAGTCTACCTCCGTCGAGACGCCTTTCTCCAGCACTGCTGGTTCAGTGTCAAGGGCCTACGGGATCTGCGCTATGCCCCCATTCTGGGGGGACGAGAGCTGTTGCCCCACCCCGCCGAGGTCGAGAGGGTGAACCAAGAAAGTCGCTAACTTTCACAGGATTATGCCCTCATGTCAGGATGTCTCCATCTTCATTCAAGCGACCTCTGAAGAGGAAACGACAGCAGCAACCCTCGCAAACACAAGGAAAGCCGAGTGCGCAACCACAACAGCCCCCTGACAAGAGACCGAAACCCTACACCGGCAGTAAAGCAGAGGGTCCGTCTCCACAGTCGTTCAGGTAGCATCCAATCAAAAAGTACCGTCCCGAGATTCTCTCATCTCCTGGCGATACTTTAACAAACCTACAAAAATTTTTGAAAAGATTACTCTCCTCAAACGCCTTCTTGCCCGTAGCAGGGAGACTAGGAAAGTTCTGGCGGCAATGGGAACATTTGGGGCTTCCCGAAAATCAAACAATGGCCTAAGTTTGCAAGGCACTACAGGCAGGCTTAGTGGTAAACCTGTCCAAATCCGAACTAATTCCAAAAAAGAAAATTACCTTTCTAGAGGAGTCCTGGGATCTAGTAAGGGCTAGAGCGTTCCCCACGAAAGAACGCTGCTAGAGAATTGCAAGAGTCAAAAAGGATATTCCCGCAAGCAAGAAGGTAAGATTTCAGTCCATGGAGTCCCTTTTAGGTCTCTTGGTAGCGACAGAGAAGACGGTCCCTCTAGGCCGTCTCCGCTACAGACGTTTCCAAAGTCAGGTAAGATGGGCATTGCATCATGGACGTTTATCACAGTCAAGATGCAGGTTTCACACGTAGCCCTGCAAGCCCTACAGTGGTGGTGCGATGTCCAGGTCACGCCCGAGGAGATGCCGTTCCAACCCCAACCCCAGATGTTGAGATTCAAACAGGACAGATGGCCCCCTGTCTTCAGTCCTATCACATAAACTGGCTGGAACTCCGAGTGGTCTGGATTGCCCTGAACAAATTGTCCAGAAAACTCAGAAACAAAGCAGTCCTTTTTCGGTTGGACAACTCCACGGCCATAGCTTACCTGAGCAAGCAGGGAGGTACGAAATCACGGTCCCTGTCCAAACTAGCATTTCGGACTCTCACCAGGAGCACGTAACCGTTTCAGCCTGTCACCCGGCCTGGAAACTGAACGTGCTAGCGGATGTAGCTTACAGACAGGGCCAAGTAATCAACACCGAATGGTGCCTGTCCCCGAGATCCTTTCAGTGTATAACACACCTGTCACCATGGGGTCCTCGACGTTAGACCTATTTACAAACACATTCACGGCCTAACTTTCCCGTTACATGTCTCCCTGCCCAGATCAAGCAGCCCTCAATTGTCAGTGGCCACTGAACGAAGTCCTGTATGCCTTTCCCAATCAGGCAATCTTAGGCCAAGTCCTGCATCGTTTCTACTGCTCAGTACCCCATGGGTCCCAGAAGTCCCATGGTTCGCTCTCCTACTCCATTGCAAGATAGTGAGGTCAATACCGATCCCATGCCACAAGGAATTGCTGTCACAGCTCAATGACAACACTTCCATCCCTCCCCCTCACTTACTGAAGTTATACCTTTGGTGTCTGACCAGTCCTTCCTGAAAAACAAGGGCTTCTCCAAGCAGGTAAGAGAGAAAATAATAAACCGTGAAAAGGGCTCCGTGGCTTAAGCTAACAGGTCCCAGTGGAAGTACGTTTGCCCCTGGTGTAACAGCTCCAAACTGGACCCGTTTCAGGCTAGCCCATCAGTTGTAGCAGATTTCCTCGATCACTTTTTCGCGGACGAAAAGCACAATTAGGTCCCATCGAGGGCTACAGGGCCGCTATAGGGTCCAGGCTCAAAGCGTCAACAGGATTTGACCCGGGCAAAGATTCGACCCTTTCACAACCGGTACGACATTTTAAGGTAAACTCCCCTGCCCCTCCAATATAGCGCAGTGGAATTTGTCTTTAGTTCTGCGTTATCTCCAATGTCCAGACATCTTCGGCGGAGACGTGATTTCGGCTAAAAGCGCAACGCTTAGATTCACGTTTTTGTTAGCTCTAGCGTCGGCCAAAATAGAAGAGAGATTCACGCACTGGACAGAAAGGTAAACAGATATAAGGACACCTGGGAAAAGGTGATCTTGGTCCCTAGGGCGGGTTTCATGGGCAAAAACCCATATCATGACCCAAGGGATGGGCACGTTCGATCACATTACCCTTCCATCCCTACCAGACGACCCCGATTCCGACAACCTGATCTCTCTGTGTCCTGTCAAGGCTTTACGTCAATATTGGGAAGTGTCAGAAGCCTACAGAGCAGAAAGTAAAAAGGCCCTCATCATTTCCTTTATGCAAAATTTTAAGAAAGATCTTTCAAAGTATTCTACTTCAACTTACATACAAAGATCATTTTTGCAGCCTATGACGAAGCACAAATAGACCCGAACCCGTCTGCGGAACAAAAAGTCAAAGCCCACCAGGTAAGATAAGTCGCAAACTCCTTGAGGGCTCTACACAATGTATGTCTTTCAGATATATTAAGAACGGATTGTTGGTCTTTCACAGCTCTTTCGTTAAATATTATCTGAAAGATTTCTCTCAGGATGAGCTATCCGGTCTCTACTCGTTGGGACCGTTCATAGCATCAGAAACGATCATTACCGGCTGATTGTTTCTGTTATAGATCTGCGCCCCCCCCCCCCAAGTTCAAAAACAAGGGCAAGCAGAAGGGCAACTTCTCCATGGACCGCAACGGGAACAACAACAAGTAACAGCCCGCAAGAAGGATTCCCCTTCTTGCTCTAGACATTTCGTCTTTTCGCGTGGATCCTGGTGGACCATGTAGGTCCCGTGCTTATGTTAAGTTTAGGGCAATCGAGTGACATTAATTAATTAATTAAGCATTCAACATATTCCGAGTTGTTTATAGAAGTATGTGTAATTGATGCGACCCGATCGTCGGCCTTACGGCTACTCGGGTATCCTAAAATGTTTTTTGACTCCTTTCTGAAGATGTCTTCCAGAAAGAAAGGGGGGACCATTACGGTCCCACACATACCACAGTGACCATATACCCATGTGTCCGGAAGATTGAAAGACCGGCTCCCTTGGTCATGGTACTGGGTACCATAGTGCCACAATGGGCTCATGGGACCATAACGGCCCCATATAAGGAACTAGTCACAAATCAGCTGAAAATTATCGATACTTCATTTTCTGCCGATTCACAGAAGTTTTTAAAAGCAGCCTAGTCAATCTTTACAGGTTTATTTCAAATAAAATAGAGAAATTCTTGTTTAAAGAAAATTTAGACAACAGAATAGCTTTATCCAAAGTATTGTCAGCATGCTTTTGATAAAGCACTTCAGCTTCGATGCTTGAAGTGTCAAAGGTTTTAGTTTACGTAAATCCTGTTGGTTTACGATCCTACTGTTAATTAGTAATAAACGTAATTTTACAAGAATACACAGCAAGTGAAGAGTGAGAACCTGAGGCAGGGATCCATCCAGTGAGCGGTTGGAGGGGATGGTAAGAGTTCTCAAAAATTAAGTCATGGCAGGAAGCATTTCTTATCTCGACTTACAGTTGCTGTGACATTTCTACACTTATTCTTGATTTTTATTTTATGTTACAAGACCGAAATGGTACTCTTCCGGACTTTCAATGGGAAATCATTAAAAATTTGAAACTTAACTGACAAGTTTTATTTTTTCATGCGCATCAAGTGCCCAGCACTTCCATTGATTTACATAACGAGCTTTTCGAGCCATACTGTAATTCGCGACCTTATTGGGCAGTTCAAAAGAATGGCAGGCTCCCCTGCTCCGCACTCAAGTCCCATTAAAAGTAGAGATAAGCGAATTCAAAGCTTTTGCTAAGTAACACTAACGTTTTATTTCGTAAAATGAGCTTTTACGAGTAAAAGCGTAATTCGTGTTCTCCACTTTTAACCTAATTTCTCCCATCCCATGCATCCCCAGCTAGCCTGGGCAAGTTTGTAACCGCTGTTGAGGGCTAAAAGGGAATGGCTTACATACACAAAGACTAGCAGACGATGTCTCAGTTATTCTGACTGGTAGGTGGATGGATGGCGGGATAGGTGCTTTCGAACTGCAACAAAAAATTCTTTTTCTGTTGTTGCGTGGGTAAATATAACCGGAAGGGAATCCATTAAAAGTGGAGAAATCGTTAGAACTCCCTAAACCGCCACTGCTCTATAACAGATCGTCCGAATTCCAAACTGCTTAGTCTGTCTTGTTTTTCTGCGCCGGCAAGTAAGATTCTTCTTTTTTTTTTAAAAAATGAAAGACTGAAATAAAATAAGGAAGAGTTTCTATCTTGCTTTGCCCTTGCTTGTTCAAGATTCGTGACTCCTATTCTGGTGTCTTTTCTCTCTCTCTCTCTCTCTCTCTCTCTCTCTCTCTCTCTCTCTCTCTCTCTCTCTCTCTCTCTCTCTCTATCTCTCTCTCTCTCTCTCTCTCTCTCTCTTCTCTCTCTCTCATCTCTCTCTCTCATCTCTCTCTTACTCCGAAAGGGCGGGAACTCGCATACCGACTGGTTCCCATGCCTGCACATGAATTTTTAAACTGACTCCCCAAACCAAGAGTGCTAAGTTTGAAAGAATGGATCCTTTTAACCAAGCGTGGAGTGCAATTCTGAAAGGACACCCCGGCTCTCCCCTTGGGCACTGAATGAAAATTATCACATTTTTAACGACATTGGCACTCCTCACGGACCGCGCCTGACTTCAAAATCCCCCTTTCTCCATTTTTTTTGTTTTTGACAAGCATAAAACAACACATATAATAAGGGTGTTTTAGTTTACTGATGAATTTAGACATATGAAAATGACAGGAGCTCTAAATGTTAACTGCAGTGGAACAGAAGTAACTGGACCAGCAATGGGACTGAACTAAAGTGGTGCTATTTCCCGCTTGGTCTTGTTTGTCCTATTCTCCATACTTGAAGGCAACTGTTATTTTATTTATTTATTTATTTACTGGGTGCGGTGGCCCTATGTGGAAGTCTAACCATATACATTGTTGCATCAGGCATACTTACAGATCGCTGTAGCTTTATAAAATTTCACATATTAGATACAACACATGGTGCTCAAAATATGGGTCCCACTGAACATTAAGGTTGATCTAAAGTCGATTTGAGACTGCGACGTCGATACGACTAAACGACCATATTATCTCTGGTTTTACTTTACTTGTGACTGGTCTCAATCACAGATGAAAAGACAACGTTGTTGAGATATTGCTTTTGGTCGCAACCAAAACGCATTTTCTCCCAACGTTTAATAAACTCTTTCAATGTCGGTCAATGTCGAAAATTCTACGTTGTATAAGCTCACAAAAACAACTTCCTTGTGTCGTCGCTCATCGGAAATGGTAACATTGGAGATTTCTTTAAAAGCAGATCAATACGATCCCTAAACTATTAAATTCAAGAGCGCGCAAGTTTTTCCCCCACCTACTTTTGAAAAATATCCACGGAAATAAACTTCATGACCGACCGGGTGACCCCGAGATGGGGGTACTATATCGGAGGGTGACTACACTATGACTGTTGCTCTCTTGACGACCATTCTAGCTTACTGTTTTCCCGACATGTATACAAAGTCGCTTTCCCGACGCCTATACAATATCGATATGTAGCGACGGTAGGTAGAGATTATTTCGACTTCCATTAACACCCAAAGCCCGACGTTGATCGGGTGCAATGTTTGTCCAACCTGTCTATCAAACATCACGATGCTTACTGAGATGCTGTGTTAGCTGAGAGGAGCTACAACTGTACAGCATGCTTATCATTTGTTAACTTGTCAGATTCTTCGCCGTTGTTTTAAATAACATAAGGAAATGAATACGGGAACACAACTTGAGAAATGAAGTTGTCCTGACTGAAATCAGTGATTACTCTTCTACAGATATTGATATTAAATCGAGGTATTGACGCCTTTGTTGGAAAAATATATAGAGTGGACAGATTGCTTAATGAGCAACTGATACCTCTGCAAATGAATTTGTTTAATTCAGTTTATATCAAATGCAACAGCGTTTGTATGTTTCTGATTTCACTGGAGATATCTCTTATTATTTTAAAACGGATATACCCTAATATATCTAATAAATATATGTAATAGATGTATTTTTTAATCTTTTGCAAATTTGGATTAGAGCATGTGATTTAATTCCCGCAACCTTTGCTCACTTCCACAACAACTGAAATTATCTCAAGCCGCTGCTGGGGTAAATTTCTATAAATTCAAATAACTTACCTTGATTCAGTGCAATTCCAAACCCAAGCCCAAACGCCAGAGCAAGCAGTAGGAAAAAGCCAATCACAGCCAATAAAAAAAACAATTTGGTTGATGATACAACCCCAGCGCCTCCGTCCTTAAACCTTGGAAGTAAACGCCTCTGCTGAAAATTACCACGGCTGCCATTAATGTCATTATTGCTGCTCAAAGCTGAAGTGTGACTTGAATTCCATGAGTGATTTGATCTCGACGCTGGTATGTAACTTCTCCGGGTTCTGTTTTCTCTCCCACGTGCGTCATATGGGTCGTTTTCGTGAATCCGTACTGCATCGCTTGTGGAAAGGTGAGTCGAGCTCAGTGGATGTGAATAAAGCGAGTGTGGGTGGTACGCTCTGTGAAAACGAGGAGCTATAGAACTGAATTCTGAAACTGTTTCATAACTGCCTCCAGAATTACTAGGGCGCATCTCGTCATATAGGTTATGTTGACTGCTGCCCCAATCCATGCTTGCCATTTCAACATGAGCAAAATCCTGTGGTATTTTTATGTGCGTGTGCGTGCCTGGTTTTAATGAAATGACAGTTGATCATTTACATATTTACGTTTACTCTCATGTTCACGTTGAAATTGCTGTTTTATTGGCTCTGTCACTCTGACAATAACAAATAGTTTTGCTTTCAAAAGTTACAATTTATTTCCTCAATAAGTCTTTTATTTACTTTTCCACAAATGGAGATATTGGAAATCCCCAAAGTGCATTAGATGTGCGACATCTTGCTTATTTCATTTTTGCAGCTGCACTATCTTGTCCATGAAACTGCGCCGTAACTAGTAGAGTATACAATACCATGTCCAGTTGACCCTAGTTTCGTTGCGAACGGAGAACGCAAAACCTGCATCTTTCAAACTGACCTTAACACTCGTATGCTTTTTTCCCTCTTTTATCATCTATCTCTTTGTATCGATGAGATCATGTTATGGTTTTGATCACCTTCTTTTGCAGAATATCCAATTGAGCAGTGCACAGAAAGCAGATCAGGAGGGACCTACGATGATTATTATTATTATAATTATGATTATGATTGTGATGATGATGATGATGATGATGATGATGATGATGATATTATTATTATTATTATTATTATTATTATTATTATTATTATTATTATTATTATTATTATTATTATTATTATTATTTTAGTGGTAGTAGTAGTAGTACTAGTAGTAGCAGTAGTTTTATTTTTGTTTTATTTTTATTATTTTATTTTATCTCTTTCATAGCGATTTACACTACGGGACGAGATAGATTTCGGATCAATCAGATTTTACGGGCAAAGCGGAAGTACCGGGGCTGCCTTAATATTTGGAGTTGAGCAAGCCTTTGATAGCGCAGAATAGATTTTTATTAAGAAGGTATACCAGCAATCAAATTATTCTAAAAAGTAAGGTCCTAAGCAATAAAGATACTCATTTGGAAATTTGTGGACTGCAAACCTTTGTAGTGTTGAGTTGTTGAGTGTGTAGCTGAGTTGTTTAAAAAGACTGAGTTTTTTCGGGCAACTGTCCAGACAAAAGTGAAACGTTGATAAAACTATGCTTCTTTGGAAAAGGCCCTGGAAAAACAAAACTGATTATGTGGCAGGTCCTAGGCCTTCTCAAGGACCGTTCAATAATACAGCAGTACATCTCAGATATGACAAAAAGCACAGGCGTAAAAATACTTGTAGGAGAGAAGAGAAGGTATATGTTACTTACAGGACAAGTTCTCATTACAAAATCACCTGGTTTGTCAAACCTCTTATATTATCTTCGTTATGCCACTTGCAGTGAAAAACATTCGCATTATAATTAATCAAAAGGATACTACTTATAATTAATTAAAAGGATACTACTTATATACTTATGAAATTGCAAACTACTGTTGTCTTTTTCTGTGAAGAAAAGAGGGAAATAAAAGGCTACCACAAAAAAAGAGAGATCGGTTTCCATAGATATTCCCTTATTCGGTTTGCGGGGCAACGTAGGGTTTTAAAAACACGTTATTGCTTCGCAAAAGCTTCGAATTCGCTTATCTCCACTTTTAATGGGTTCCTTTCCGGTTCTATTTACCACGCAACAATAGAAAAAAAAGATTTTTTTGTGTTGCAGTTCGAAAGCGCCTATCCCGCCATCCATCCATCGACCATTCAGAGTGACTGAGACATCGTCTGCTGGTCTTTGTGTATGTAGGTCATTCCCTTTTGCGTGGCATTACAAAAACACGCCATTTTGTATGCTGCCGGATTTTTGCAGCAAGGGAACTAGTTTAAGATGCGAATTGCTTCATATTTTCCCAGATTCACTACCTAATGGATTAATTTTTCTGTTACTGTGCTTTGGGATAAATTTATGGAGTTTAAGTAACACAAATTCGACACTTTGTTCTTCGGTCAAGTAAGGTTTAAGTTTGCACGACACGGTGACATTTTTCGGTCCCGAGAAGTGCACCTCTTTCTCCATTATTATGCCAGATCGAGGAATTTACCGGTTCCACCACATTTCGTCTGGGAGTAGGATCTTTTCAGGCTGCTGTGCCTGCTTCGACTCCAAGCTTACCCAGTCAGCTGTGTCATCGCGGAAATGGGCAGTTTTGCTTTAGCTTTACTCCACGGGACGCTTTTCAGCCTTGTCAGAGCAGATTCTGCAAGTCTGACAGCGTTTTACGACGAAAAGAGACGTTTTCTGCGACGTCTGAGGGTCTTTTTTACTACCGGGACCGTTTTTCCATTACGGTCTCTGGTACGTGGAGACCATTCTGGGCAGAAAACGGGATCATTTTCCTGTTATGGTCCGATGGTACACAGGTACCATCCAAAGCAATACAGACCCATGCCGAGAATGGGAACAGACCCATTACGGTCCGCCCCGAAACGGTCCTGGTACGGAATTTCGTTCCAGGAAACCTCCCTTTTCGTCGTGAATCACCCAATCGGCTCGGTGTAGTAATTGGGAGATTGTTTACATAGTCTGGAGGGGTAAAGCTTGCAGTAAAGGTCAGAATGCGTAAAAAATGTAGTATTTTGTTCGCGCAACCCTACATGATCTTATGGTCGTTTTTTCTGTGCTTGCTTTTCAGATATGAGAGAGACCAATCTACACTCTCCACCACTACTGCCTCAGTGTATTCATCCCCCACCTCGTGTAATCCTCAATCGATCTGTGACCGCTGAATACCTCTGTGCGAAGAATACCTCTGTGCGAGCAAGACAACCCGTGCCTGGAGGGTCAACACCTCACCCAAGAGGATTTTAAGGCCCTCTTACGGAATGGGGCCAAGAACGAACGCAAGCGGGATAAGCGCATGTTCCTCTCTTCAGCCTGATTTGTTACTCGTGAATTTATTCAGGATACAACGAAGAAGGTGAGCTCCGTTATTCTGGCCAGGTCTCCACGCCGGTACACGTAGACGCTGGGTCAGAATCGGAGGCGACGTCGTCATACAAGAGACACAAAAAACCAAGAACAGGGGACAGGCTTTTTCCGAAACTGTAGCAGAATTGGATATCCCGGAGGGGAAAGAACGGGACCTTATCCGAGAGGCATGGTCATCATCCCCAAGGGTGAAAACCATTGGCAATCCGGAGGGTGCGCTCAAAGCTCCCTCAGCTGAGCAAGTGACAATCACACACAAGGATACGGGGACAGTACTGCCAGCGGTGGCAGGCCAGCTAGGCATCCCCCTCTACAATGCGTAGTGACTCAGACATTCCATTAGTAGAGAAAGACGCCAAGACCATTGAGGCGTCTTCCCGGCACATTCTGAATATATGTCTTTCCAAGATCATACGCTGAAGGCGCTGAAAACGCGATGGGAAGACCTACGCCTCAGTGATCCGGTGTCTACGAAACCGATGGAATCTCTGGCCTTGCTTACCCGGGACGTGGTCAAGCTTTCCACCTTTCTGATGACGTCAATAATCTACCTCCGTCGAGACGCCTTTCTCCAGCACTGCTGGTTCAGTGTCAAGGGCCTACGGGATCTGCGCCATGCCCCCATTCTGGGGAAACGAGAGCTGTTTCCCTCCGCCGAGTTCGAGAGGGTGAACCAAGAAAGTCGCTCACTATCACAGGATTATGCTCTCATGTCCAGGATGTCCTCATTCAAGCGGATGTCCTCATTCAGTAAAACAGAGGACCGGTCTCCACAGTCGTTCAGGTAGCAATCAATCAAAGTACCGCCCCTAGATTCTCTCATCTCATGGCGATACTTTAACAAACTTAGAAGATTTGGAAAGATTACTCTCCTCAAACGTCTCCTTGCCCTTAGGAGGAAGACTAGGAAAGTTCTGGAAGCAATGGGAACAGATGGGGACTTCTCGAAGGGTAGTACGATAGTTAATGGGGGATTACTCCCTACCATTCAGTCGAGACCAAAACGAGCACAAGTGCCCCATCCTCCTAACCTACCACGCGCCAAAACAACCGGTCGCCCTTCTACCCCAAGGGGTCAGAACGGGTCAGTACAGGACTGAGCTTTATACAAAAAAAATAATCGAGGAAATGCCAGATACTCAAATAGGCTTTTCAGCAGGGTATTTCTGGTCTCCAAAAAACCGGGGGGTTGGAGACTAGTAATCGATCTCTCCCCAATAAACAGTTTCCACCGAGTGGTCACCTTCAAGATGGACACGGCCAGGGTGATAAAAGGGTCATCACGGGTCGGGATGTGGGGCACCTCCATAGACCTCTCCGATGCCTACCTCCATATGCCCCTACATCACGCAGCCAGGAAATTTCTAGCATTTCAAGTTGGGAAAAGACAATTTTGGTTTCTGGCACTTCCCTTCGGTTTATCGACAGCTCCGTACGTCCAAAGTCATGAAAGACCTAAAAACATGGGCGCACCTAGAGGGGATGTTTGTGTTCCAGTATGTAGACGACTGGTTCCTTGCAAACCAGGACAGACAGGTAACCAAAAACCAGACAATGTCTCTAGTTCACAAGGCACTACAGGTAGGCTTAGTAGTAAACCTGGCCAAATCCGAACTAATTCCCAAACAGAGAATTACCTTTCTAGGGGAGTCTTGGGATCTAGCAAGGGCAAGAGCGTTCCCCACGTCAGAACGCTGCCAGGGGACTGCAAAACTCATGAGGAATATCCCCGCAAGCAAGAAGGTAAGATTACAGTCCATGGAGTCCCTTTTAGGTCTCCTAGTAGCAACAGAGAAGACGGTTCCTCGGGGCCGTCTCCGCTACGGACCTTTCAAAAGTCAGGTAAGGTGGGCATTGCATCAGGGACGTTCATCCACAGCAAGAATGCAAGTGTCACACGTAGCTTTGCAAGCCTTACAATGGTGGTGCGATGCCCAGGTCATGTCCGAAAGGATGCCATTCCAACCCCCCACCCCAGATGTAGAAATTCAGACAGACTCGGGTTGGGAATTTACTGGAACGGTCAGGTATTGAAGGACAGATGGCCCCCCTCCCTTCATTCGTATCACATAAACTGGCTGGAACTCCGAGTGGTCTGGATTGCCCTGAACAAATTGTCCAGACAACTCAGAAACAAAGCAGTCCGTTTTCGGTTGGACAACTCCACGGTCATAGCTTACTGAGCAAGCAGGGAGGTACGAAATCACGGTCCCTGTCCAAACTAGCATTTCAGATTCTCATCAGGGCCCTGGAGGAGCACATAACTATTTCAGTCCGCCACCTGGCCGGGAAACTAAACGTACTAGCGGGTTTACCTTCCAGACAGGGCCAAGTAATCAACACCACGATCCTTTCAGTAGATAACACATCAATCACCGTGGGATCCCCGACGTTAGACCTATATGCAAACACAATGACGGCCCAACTTCCCCGTAACGTATCCCCCTACCCAGATCAAGCAGCCTGGGCAGTGGACGCCCTTAATTGTCAGTGGCCACTGAACAAAGTCCTGTATGCCTTTCCTCCTCAAGCAATCTTAGGTCCTGCAGAGGGTAATTGAAACCATCGTTTCTGCTGCTCATTGCCCCATGGGCCCCAGAAGCCCCATAGTTCGCTCTCCTAATCCATTGCAAGATAGTGAGGTCAATACCGATCCCATACCACGAGGAATTGCTGCCATAGTACCACTGGCAACACTTGCACCCTCCCCTCACTTACTGAAGTTAAACTGCCTGACCCGTCATTCCGAAAAAACGAGGGCTTCTCCAAACAAGTAAGAGAGAAAATAATAAACAGTCACAAGGTCCAAGTTTGTAGGTCCCAGTGGACCAAGTTTTCCGCCTGGCGTAACAGCTCCAAACTGTTTCAGGCTATCCCAGCAGTGGTGGCAGATTTCTTCGATCACCTATTCACGGACGAAGAATTAAAAGTAGGTTCCATCGAGGGCTACAGACCCGCTATAGGGTCCAGACTCAAAGTGTCAACAGGGTATGACCCGGGCAAAGATACGGTGCTCTCACAACTGGTAAGACATTTTAGGGTAAACTCCCTGCTGCCCCTCCAACATAACGCAATGGGATTTATCTTTAGTCCTGCGTTATCTCCAACGTCCAGACATCTTAGGCGCAACACTTAGATTCACGTTTTCGTTAGCAGTAGCCTCTGGCAAGCGGTGAAGTGAGATTCATGCTCTGGACAGAAAGGTAAACAAAGCTAGGTTGTAGGCACCTGGGAAAAGGTCATCTTGGTCCCTAGGGCAGGTTTCATGGGAAAAACCCATATCATGACCCAAGGGATGGGCATGGTCTATCTGTGTCCCGTCAAGGCCTTACGCCAATATTTGGAAATGTCAAAAGCCTACAGAACAGAAAATCAGAAGGCCACCATCTTTCCTTTATGCCAAAGTTTAACAAAGATCTTTCAAAGTAATCTATTTCAACTTACATAAAAAGAGATCATTTTGGCAGCCTATGACGAGGCACAGTTAGACCCGAACCCCTCTGCGGAGCAAAAAGTCAAAGCTCACCAGGTAAGACAAGTCGCAAACTCACTGAGGGCTTTACGCAATGTATCTCTTTCAGATATATTAAAAACGGATCGTTGGTCTTCCCCCAGCTCTTTCATTAAATATTATCTGAAAGATTTCTCTCAGGATGAGCTATCCGCTCTCTACTCATTTGGACCGCTCGTAGCATCAGAAACGACCATTACCGGCTGATTCTCTCTGTGGTAGATCTGCGTCCCCCAAGTTCAACAACAAGGGCAAGGAGAAGTGCAATTTCTCCAAGGGCCGCAACGGGAACAACACCAAGTCACGAAAATAACAGCCCGCAAGAAGGACTCCTTCTTCTTGCTCAGGACATTTCGTATTTTTCACGTTGGGTCCTACTGGACCATGTCGGTCCCGTGCTTATATTAAGTTTCTTCAAACGAGGGACCTTCGTTAATTAATCTAACGTTTTATTTCGTAAAACGAGCTTTTACGAGTAAAAGCGCAATTCGCGTTCTCCATTTTTAGATGGGTTTCCCTTTGGTTAGATTTACCACACAATAGAAAGAAACTTTTTCTCGCAAATAGAATGAACCCTATCCCGCCTTTCATCCAGCCAGCCAATGAGAATGCCGGTAACACAAAGTGCTACGTCACTGAAGCTGTCAATCATTCCCTTTAAGCCCAAAAATAGGTGGTGTCAACTCACCCAGGCTTGTAGGGGCTGGATGGGAGAACGCGAATTGCGCTTTTACTCGTAAAAGCTCGTTTTACGAAATAAAACGTTAGTTTTACTTCGCAAAAGCTTAGAATTCGCTTATCTCTACTTTTAGATGGGACTAAAGTCCGGAGCAGGGGAGCCTGCCATTCTAAAGAAACTGCGCGAAAAAGGTCGCGAATTGCAAATACTCGAAAGAGTTTTGCGAAATAAACTCGTTAGATGGGATAGAACTGAAGTTAAATAAAATCCCAAATCTAAGAAAGCTTGCTTTATTTGATTCCCGAACAACCCTGATAGGGCAAAGGAGGGGAACCCTCCTAGCCCATGAAGGGATCTGGTAACAAATAGTAAATTTTCAAGTAACGGTGTCATAAAAGTCTAAATAAGCTTTATGCTGACTGTCTGAGTATCTTTTACCATCCCCGTCCTGCCTCCCACTGGATGGATCCCGACCTGGGATACTCTAAGCACTGAGTAGAAGATAACAATAATACTGATTTATTGTTTTTTCTTTCTTACAAAAGGATCGTAACCTTGTAAAGGCTACCATGAAAAATAAAACTTGACACAGTATAATTACGACTGACTGTGTCTTACAAAAGCATGCTAAAGTTCTAAGACCTTGGGTATTACCACTTAAAAACCTAAAATTTTTGCCAAATTGACTGGCAAGTTCGAGAAACTAGATGACTAGAAGCTTTAGAACACTCAAAAACTTGGATTGGAAACAATCCTAGTGATAAAATTCACTGAATACCGCTGATTTTACATCTAAGCCCATAATGGTACCATGGGCCTTGGTCACATGGTCACTGTGACACAGACCCTTGCTGACCTCTGAGCTCTCAGTATGGCCCGGGACTGCGGGGACGCTGGGCCGGGGAGAACTGCGTCTCCCCCCCTTTTTCTTTGAGTTAAAAGAAAATTCTGAAGTTACTGAGGCCAGGGTGTGGATCACAGTGACCGTATGAAACTAAACCAATTCTTGGATAACTAGAGAAAACTATAATTCGAAAACAGTCCGACGGTCTATACGGTAGCCGACGACGTAAAGTCGGCAGAACTGAAATAAGGATATGTCCTGTGGGGTAGTGCACCGGTTATTTCTTGGGTTTGAAGTGGTTGGTAGCACGGTTCTTGACATAACCTCCCTTTTGCTTGCCCTTGCCTTTGGGTCTGGGAGTGGGCGATCTGTAACAGAATGACAATTAGTTAGTAATGGTCGTCTCCGCAGCTATGAATGGACCCAGAGAATAGAGGCCTGATAGTTCATCTTGGGAGAAGTCTTTAAGATAATACTTAACGAAGGAATTGGGAGAAGCTCAGGAACCTGTTTTAAGTATATCCGACAACGACACATTACGTAACGCTCTAAGCGAGTTTGCCACCTGCCTGACTTGATGGGCTTTTACTTTTAACTCTGACTGGAGAACTGTGTCTGATTGTGCCTCGTCATACGCTGTCATAATGACCCCTTTTATGTAGTTGGAAATAGATTGCTTAGAGAGATCTTTATTGAACTTTGGCATATAGGAGATAATAAGGGCTTTTTGATTTTTTGACCTGTATACCTCCGAAAGTTCTAGGTATTGACGTAAGGCTTTGACGGGACCCAAGGAGACTAAGTCCTCGGAGGTCTGTTCATCTGGTAGGGATGGTAAGTTGATGTGACAGAAAGTGCCCATCCCATGAGTAATGATGTGGGTTTTGCCCATGAAGCCGGCCCTAGGGACGAGGGTGATGTTTTTCCACTCCCCGTTCTCTTTTCTTACCGTCCTGTCTAGGGCGTGCATTTCGCTCCTCCTTTTGCCGGAGGCAAGGGCTAGCAAGAAAGTAAACCTTACCGTGGCATTTTTGGCTGAGATTACTCCGTCCGCAAAGATGTCCGGGCGCTGAAGGTACCTCAGTACTAGGGAGAGATCCCATTGTGCAACGTTCGATGGGCTAGGGGGAGAGTTTACCTTGAAATGACGAATCAATTGAGAGATAGACGTGTCATCCCCTGGGTCATAGCCCTTAGAGGCCTTGAGCCTGGAGCCTATGGCTGCTACATAACCTTCAATGGAGCTTGCCTTTAAACCTTCGTTTGTGAACAGGTGGTCTAAAAAGTCCGCTATTACTGATGGAGAGGCCTGGAATGGGTCTAGCTTAGACTTATTACACCAGGATGCGAATTTATTCCATTGAGACCTGTACACCTTGGCAGTAGATTGTTTATGACTGTTTACTATTTTATCTACTATTTTCTGTGAGAAGCCTTTCTTTTTTAGGAAGGACTGGTTCATTAGGTGAGGGGCTGGGTGAAAGTGTTGCCAATGGGGTTGGAATAGGATTTCTCTGTGGCACGGGATTGGAGTCGTCTTGACTATCTTGCACCTGAGGAGCAAGGTAAACCAAGGGGCCTCCGACATTCGTGGGGCTACCAGTAGCAGGGCTCGTGGGCCCAAGTCCAGTACCCGTTGTAGTACCTGTGAGAGGATTGCCTGTGGCGGGAAGGCATAGAGTACCTCTTGCAGTGGCCATGGACAGCTGAGGGCATCTAATGCCCAAGCTGCTTGGTCCGGGCATGGGGAGACATACCTGGGTAGACGTGTTGTTACTGCGTTGACAAACAGGTCTAGCGTGGGGGGCCCCCATGGTGACTGGTTCGTGACCCACTGAAAGGATTGGGGAGCTAGGCACCACTCCGTGTGGATTACCTGGCCTACTCTGGAAGCTAAAGCGACCAGCACATTGAGTTTTCCCGCTAAATGTCGCGCCGAGAGGGTGATTTGAGATTGACTAGCTAAAGATAGGAACTTGTAGGTCAGTATTGATAGAGGGAGGGTTCTGGT
The DNA here is from genome assembly GCA_949752745.1 of Protula sp. h YS-2021. Classification (NCBI taxonomy): domain Eukaryota; kingdom Metazoa; phylum Annelida; class Polychaeta; order Sabellida; family Serpulidae; genus Protula; species Protula sp. h YS-2021. The sequence continues at coordinate 85,959,611 of OX457024.1, read as the reverse complement.
CCCCCCTTGCCTGTTTAAATATGCCACAGCTGTTGAGTTGTCTAGGAGAAATAGAACACTCCTGCCCCGGAGTCGGTCGGACAGTTTGTTCAGTGCTATCCACACGACCCGTAGTTCCAGCCAGTTTATGTGGTACTTTCTGAAAGAAGGGGGCCATTTGCCCTTCCGCATCTGGCGTTGGCAATGTATACCCCATCCCCCTTGGGATGCATCCGTTTAGAGTTCTATTTCCGGGGGTGGGGGATGGAAGGGTGTGCCCTTGTTTAAGATCTGTGGATTGGTCCACCAGGATAGGGAGGACAGGGCAGTCTGTGACACGGTCATTTTTGCCTGAGGGTGCCTCCCCTGTCTGAGGGCCCTCCTTACCTGCCTTTGGAAAGGTCTGTAATGCAAGCGGCCCAGGGGAACTGTACGCTCTGTGGCCACTAAGAGACCTAGCAAGGACTCCATTGGATGAAATCTTACCTTTTTTCCTGCCTCGATCCCTCGTATGCCCTGCGTGATCTTTTGTTGCCTTTCTGCTGTAGGAGAGGCTCTCGCACTTACCAGATCCCACCTTTCCCCCAGAAAGACGATGTCTTGTTTGGGTGTTAGTTCCGATTTGGGGAGATTGACCACTAAACCTACCTGTAAGGCTTTGCGCACTAGTGCGAGGGTTTGGCGATGGGCCGTGCCCTTGTCTGTGTGTGCCAGAAACCAATCGTCCAGGTACTGGAACACGAGCATACCTTCTAACCTGGCCCATGCTTTGAGTACTTTCATTATTTTTGAGAATACGTACGGGGCCGTGGAAAGACCGAAAGGAAGTGGCCGAAACCAGAAACGCTTTGAGCCTATTTGGAAGGCTAGAAACTTTCTCGCTGATCGGTGCATTGGAATGTGGAGATAGGCGTCTGAAAGGTCTATGGATGTGCCCCACATCCCTTCCTGCAAGCTTTCTTTTATGACCTGAGTGGTGTCCATTTGAAAGGAGGTTACCTGCAGGAAGTCGTTTAGGGCTGACAGATCTATGACCAATCTCCAATCCCCCGATTTTTTGGGGACCAAGAAAACCCTGCTGAAAAATACTGCTTGGTTTTCTGGCACTTCCTCTACTGCCATTTTTTCTTGTAGGCTTACGAGTACTTCCTGTAGGGCTACATCCCTTTCCGAGTCCCGTGGGTAGGAAGTGATAAGGTAGTGAGGGGCTTTGTGGGCCAGAGGGATAGATGGTTGAAGGCCCCTCCCCTCCCGCTTGAACGATAGGGGGTAACCGACCTTCAACCACCTGACCACTCGGCGGGGGGCTCCCATTTCTGCCCATTTCTGCCAAAATCTGCCTAGCCTTCCTCCTACGGGAAAGGATGCGTTCAAGGCTAGCAAATTTTCTAAGTTTTCTGAGCTTAGAAAAGTATCGCCAAGAGACCAGGGAGTCTGTAGGCGGTACTTTGGTTGGCTGCTACCTGTTAGGTTGTGATGACTGCCCCTCCGTCTTGGTGCCGTTGTTTGGCTTCTGTTTCTTGGGAGGAGGAGGCTGTGACTGCGTGCTGGGTCTCGCTTGATCCGCAGGCTGCCTGTATGGCCTCTTGCGTTTCTGCGGGTGCCGGAAAGACGCTCGTGACATACGAGACATAAGTGCGTAATCCTGCGAGAGAGAGCGGCTTTCTTGGTTCACACGTTCTACTTCCGCCGGGGGAAGAGTTCTTTCTGCCCAAGGATGGGCGCATGCCGCAGGTCTCTCAGTCCCTTCACGCTTGACCAGCAGTGCTGGAGAAACGCATCCCGCCGGAGGAATACCATGGAGGTCATGAGGAAGGTGGACAGTTTGACTACATCTCTGGTCGCTAGAGCGAGGCATTCCAGAAGTTTAAATGCCACCGGATCATCGAGGTGTAGGCCCTGTAGGCTTTCAGGGTGTGGTCTTGGAAAGACATGATATTGAGTATATTGCGGGAGGAAGACTCGATGGTCCTAACATCCTTCTCTACTAATGGGATGTCTGAATCGCTCCTAACCGATGGCATCCAAACTGTCCTCTTCGCCGGTTGTTCAAGTGCCTCCAGGGGTACTAGGTCATCAGAGGACCTGTACTGGTCCGGTCTCACTGCACAATGCTTAGATGCGTGAAAACGAGAGAGAGTGAGGCCCTCGCTAGCGTCAAGCTTCTTAAACTTTTTGGAACGGACTGTGATAGCGTTGGCAATCCCTTCACTAGTCGAGAGTGCTATGAATGAGTCCTGCGGAGGCAAAACTGTCTGGCCATTCTTATGGGGGAATCTTCCTTATCGAGACCTGGAGACCAAAAGGTGACGTTAGCCAGTCGCGCAATTTCTTTTGCGGCGTCCCTGAACGGCGCGTTCTCGGGGGCTATGGTAGATGAAGCTCTCGAAGGTGTGGGCTCCTCGCTGCGGGGGCTGAGGTCCGGGGGAGAGGGGGTCCTGATGGGGCGTCTGCCTGCTGCCGCAGGGTCTTTCCAGAGCCTCTGACCGCTACCCGGAGATCTAATGTAATCCATCTCTCGCAAGGGGAGGCGGAATTGGGCAGAGGGGGGGGGTTGTCATCTGTCGTCCCCTCTGACTCCTCACCCTCGGACTCTTGTTCCTCCGAATCCTGACCACTGTCGTTTCCTGGCTGCTCTGCGGTTTGGTCAGTCGGTACTTCCCCGGAAGGTGTGTAAATTTCCCGTTCTCTGTTGAGAGGGACTGCCAAGAGGGGTGATGTAACCGATTGCAGGTCGTCATCATCCTCTTGCATCAATCTCGAAGCCTGTCCTGAAGGTGGGATCTCCGAGGAATCCTCATCACTAGCTGAGCCCGACTCTGCCAGTGTATCTCGACGTGCCAGCAGGGGGGGGGGGGTGGGCGCGGGGAGCAAGAGCCGTCCTCTGGGGGACGAGAGACCGTGCCCGACGGCTTACGACGTTTTCTCGGAATCGGCGTGGATTCCTGGTTCTGCAGGCGCAATTGTAACTCTTGTAGTTGCTTCTGCATTTGAGTCTGTAAAGCTAAGAAGGCCGAAAACTCCCCTGGCAGGTTTGAAGATTGGGTAGAGGGAGATGGCTCGATCTGTGTCGGAATCTCCAACTGACCAGCCGCCGTTGTAAACGAAGCTCCCGACGCCGTATGAGTGACCGTCACCATCTCCGGGGACTGGGACTTTGGCTTGGTTTCAGTCTCTGGAGGAATGACTACTTTGGAGGGAGACGATGCCCAAGCTCTCCGCAGTACTTCTCGTTCCCCTCCCTCGGGGATATCCACCTCGGCCACTGTCTCTGTGAAGGCCTTGGTTTTGAGTTTCTTGGCCTTTTTGCCCGTCACGGGCGCGTCAGACTCCGAACCTAAGTCTATCCTACCCGGGGTGGAGACTTGATCCAGGATTACTGAGCTGGCTTTCCTCATTGTCTTTTCAACAAAGTCTTGGGTGATAAACGGCGTAGAGGAGAGAATACGACGACGATCCCGTCTACGGTCGTTTCGTGCCCTGTTCTTATAAATCAGTTTCCAGTCATCTGATGTGAGATCCTGGCACTCTGGGCACGTATTGAGTTCGTCACAGAGGGGCAAGCCACTATTCCTCCGACACCGATCGCACACCGTATGAGGATTCCGCGCAGAGGGATGGTGGGAGCACTGCAGTAGCTTAGGAGGCGAACGCAGAGTGGCCTCTGTCATATCTGAAAGACAAGCAGAAAAGAAGCCATAAGTGACTGCAAAAGGATTCTGCAAGTAGACATATATATAACGCAACACTGACGGAGCTACTACGACTTAATCAAGTGACCGAGAGTTGCTGGCGTTTTTTTTTTTAACTTAATCAGAATAAATTGTGACTCTCTGACCGAAAGCAATGCTTTAAGGTGCTTTCTAGCTGCTTTCTACGAGAGGGGGACCATAATGGGCACGGTTTATGGGTTCCAGTACCATCATCCCGACGTGGGCCTCGGTCCCGTGACCAAAACAGGCCTCAGACCAGAGATCTCCACATGGGTCTCGGTACTTAGTCCCGTGCCCATGACGGTCCCTGGTCGGGGAAAAAACCCGTCATGGGCCTAAGTCCCCGGTACCGTGACCAAGATGGGACTTGGTGGGGGGGGGGAACGAAATGGCCACTGCCCTGGGATAGCCATAACGATCACCCTGCGGTCCCCGAGTGGGTTTCGACGCCAAAAACGCCGGAAAACTGCTAGAAAACGCCAAAAAGCATTTCTTTCTCCTGAACTGAGGTCAGAAAAAACACCACTGCTGGCAGAAGCCTGACCAGTTCCAAGGAGTAATAGCCAAAACCGTGACTGGTCACACCGACATGACACAGACACAAGGCAAGGCCTAGAGTCTAAGCAGACACAACAGACTGAAAAGACTCAAACAACTCCTAGAAGGTGTGTGCTGGAAACTAGTAATAAGTTCGATCCTGTAGACTTCTCGGGACTGGGATAAGTGTCACCGTTCCGTGTAAACTCACCAACTACCTGACCGAAGTACAAGATGCTAAATCCTTGCTTAAACGTGGGCTAATTTAATCCACACAAGAACACAAGCAATATTAGTCCTTTAGATAAGAAATAAAACTAAAGGCAAATTCGCCCCTTGAACTAGATCCCTTTTCCAAAAAATTGCGGAGCACACAGAATGGCGTGTGTTGACAACGCAACACTTAAAGGGGATGATTGACAGCTTCAGTGACGTAGCACTTTGTGTTATCGGCATTCTCATTGGCTGGCTGGATGAAAGGCGGGATAGGGTTCATTCTATTTGCGAGAAAAAGTTTCTTTCTATTGTGTGGTAAATCTAACCAAAGGGAAACCCATCTAAAAGTGGAGATAAGCGAATTCTAAGCTTTTGCGAAGTAAAATAAGCATTCAACATATTCAGAGTTGTTTTAAAGAAGTAAGTGTAATTGTTACGACTCGGTCTTCGGCCTCTAGGCTACTCGAGTATCCTAAAATTTGACTCCTTTCTAAAACGTCTTTCAGAAAGAAAGGAGGGACCATTACGGTCCCAGGCATACCGCAGTGACCATATACCCGCGTGCCCAGAAGACCGAAAGACCTGTCCCTTAGTCACGGTACTCGGTACCATAGTGTCATAATGGGCCCATGGGACCATAACGGCCCCATATTAGGAAATAGCCATAAATCAGCTGAAAATTGTCTATATTTCATTTTCCGCCGATTCACAGAAGATTTTAAAGAAGTCTACTCAATCCTTACAGGTTACTTTCAAATAAACGCTCTAAAAATTAGAGAAATTCTTGGTCAAAGAAAAATTTAGACAAGAGAGTCGCTTTATCCAAGTTTTATCAGCATGTTTTTGTCATGGCACTCCAGCCTCGATGCTTGAAGTGTCAAAGTTTTAGTTTACGTAAATCCTATGAATTTACGATCCTATTGTAAATTACTAATAAACGTAATTGTACGGGAATACATAACGAGTGAATAGTGGGAACTTGAGGCAGGGATTCAGTGGGTGATTGGAGGGGAATGGTAAGAGTTCTCAAAGATTAAGTCATGGCTCTAGGCCTTTCTCAACTCAACTTAAAGTTGCTGTGTTATTTTCTACACTTGTTTTTTTTTATTTTACTTTATCTTATGGTAGTCTTCCGGACATTCAGTGAGAAATCATTAAAGAATTAAAACTTAGCTGACAAGTTTTATTTCTTCACGTGCATCAAGTGCCCAGGACGTCCATTGATTCAAATAACGAGTTTGTCAAGCCACAGTGTAATTCGCGACCTTTTTGGTCAGTTAAATAAATGACAGGCTCCTCTGCTCCGGACTCAAGTCCCAGTAAAAGTAGAATAAGCGAATTCGAAGCTTTTGCGAAGTAAAACTAACGTTTTATTTCGTAAAACGAGCTTTTAAGAGTAAAAGCGTAATTCGTGTTCTCCACTTTTAACCTGATTCTCCATCCCATCCAACCCCAACTAGTCTGGGCAAGTTTGTAACCGCCGTTGAGGGCTAAAAGGCCTACATACACAAAGTCGATGTCTCAGTCATTCTGACTGGTCGATGGATGGATGGCGGGATAGGTGCTTTTGAACTACAACACAAAAACTTCTTTTTCTAAATATATAACCGGAAGGGAACCCATTAAAAGTGGAGAGCGCGAATTACGCGTTTACTTTTAAAAGTTCGTTTCACGAAATAAAACGTTAGGACGACCTCGGATTTTATGTCTTCATATTCGTGTTGTAGAGAAGGTCAACTTCTGATTATTAGGACCAGCTGATGTCATTGTAGATAATTTAACGGAGTTACTTTGCACTGAAACATTCATAAGGATATGTTTGCTTCATTTTTCCAGCAAGTAAGGTCTGGTTAGCGTGAAAAGGGTTTCATTGCGAATGACTGAGTTTCTATCCTGAAAAGAAAATTATGTTCACGATTTAGCTTACAGGGAAGTGTATTCTTAAGATATCTGTGCATATCTCACGTGACCGCCGCATTAAAGAGAAGCGCTACATTTAGTTGTTACACAAATGAAAACAACAATTCTATCTTCAAATTGCACCACCAAAAAAACCCAGCTTAATCTGAGGATTTTGGTTTGTTTTGAAGGCGAGGGCTGCAAAAAAGTCCCCAGGGTCGACCTGATGTAATATTATAACATAAAAATATCATGATGCGCAAGCCTAAAAATATACATTATGATAAAAAAAGAAATGGCCTCAGATTTGGTACTGCTTTTTCAGGACATTTGAATGCTATCACAAGGTTTTAAATTTTTTTAACAGAAGAGTTTTCCTCCCTAGCTGAAAAGTACATATCAGTGGTGGCCATCAACGAAGCTTGGGCAATCATTGTGCTGTTATGGTGTTAATCCCTGTGAGAAGAAATATGTTATGTTTATTTTTGATAATTTGACTTCTGTCAAGTGTTTGGTAAAGGCCATGCATATTTTTATTGTGTGCACATTAAAGACTAGTAGATGTTACTAGAAAAATAGTTTTTGTGTTTAAAATGTGTAATTAACTCATTCAAAGTTGTGTTAAGGTTTCTGCTGAAAAATGGGTTTTGCTAAAAGAAAAGTTGTCATCGTAATAAAAAGTCTTCGTTTTATCCTGTTACAAAATACCCTGTTAAGCTCCAGTTGTGTCCTTGATTTCAAGTACAATCTGAAGAACATGACAAAATATGCCTTTGGGACATATTGAATTCATTGCACTTTGGTATGAAAAAAAAAAAACAATATTCAATTTTAAAGCAAGAAAAATTTGTTTGGGAAACGAAAAATGGCGGGAAAAATGGTACCTCCATAAACACTCAATGTTTTACCTCATTGAGCTTTAAAAATTACTGAGTCGCAAAAAGAAGTCGTCTTCAACAGTCAAATTCTTCCAGGATAGAGTAAAAGATGTTGTTTTTCATCCCAGATGAGAGATACTTTGTCATGGTTTCTTTCCTTCCCCAAGCCATTTTGATAACCTCACTTAATACTGGCTCTGCATCAAGTCGTTGGTCCATGGAAACGGGTATTCTCTGCCTTCCTCGCCAGGGACCTTCGAGAAATTTTTGAAAGGTGTCGGCTCAAATGCGTTCAGGCCATAATGCATCGATTACCATACTTCTTTCTCTTTGAACGTGCTCAAACTGGCAATGCCTAAAACCGCTATGGAATCCTGGAATGGAATGCTATGGTATGATGGAATGTGTGTCTATTCCATATTTTGGAAATTTAAAAATGGACTGGACTCCGCATGCGATTCCGTGTTATATATTTGCAACGGATTTACCAGGGACAAGGATATGCACTGCGGGCAGCACTGCCAGTTTTTTATGTATTCAAAATCGAACACATCATTGTGACATCCAAAACAAACTTTCCCATCTGCTTGTACGAGCCGGATTGGATTGTGGGGTTCCAACTGCTCTTGAAATCCTTAATTTGTTTAAGATGAGGCAAAAATCTGCAAATGGAAGGAACAGAAATATTTCAGAGCTCCGCAAACACCACCCCCTCTCCCCCTCCCCCCTCCCCGCTCTCCCCCTCCACACACACATAAAACCTGAAAGTTCCAAAGTCCCATTGTTACCAATTCTCGCCGTCGGGAACATTGTGGATCCGCGTGTTTCCTGTCTCGAAACATTCTGTTACTACCAAAGTAATTTTCACCTCCTCACTGGGATTCAATCAGCGGTAAATTCGATGACGTTGAAAAAAATTGAAGCGATAGAACATAACTGACACCAAATTTCGCAAATAGCTGTGATTTAGGAAATATTTCACACTACCTCCCCCCCAGCCCCACCCTCCCCCTCTTGCAAGAAGACAGTCTCGAAAGGTTCAGTTGAAGCACCCTTGCGTTCAAGAACATTGAATCTGTGATCTAAAGAAAAAATATTTCAGATCCAGCCCCCTCACAAAAAAGTTCAACGCAGCGTTTTAACAAATTACTTTTTAATTTTTTTTTATTGTGAAGCAATTTCGTTGTTCATACATGAATCGTTCATTGGTTCTGATTTCTATGGGACTTTTTATGGCATTTTAAAATTCTGAAAGAAAATTGAAAATTCAAACAGTGAATGTTGCAAGTCATGCAGGCAGATCCGACTGGGGTCATTTTGTCGTCACTGTTGTTGTTTTGGATGTCAGCCAAAGTGTTTCACGGCATTCAGTAATATCAAATACAATCCGTTTACATAAATGCCAGAGAACATTTGCTTTTATTTACCCGTGAAACCTATACGGTTTATCTTAATTTTTAATAATAAATTATTTATTTGTGTATTTCTATTTGATTCACACTGCTTTGTGTTAAATGAACCACCATTACGCAAAAACTGGGATGCAAGTTATACGTACAAGGACATAAATTTATCTTGAATTTCCATATTTACGGTTTAGAAAAAAGCACATTTTTTTTAAGTGGAGAAAATGCTGTAAAAAGAAACTGCAGTAAGAAAAGAGGGTGGAGCTGTATTTTTCCTCTTTTTTTTAAATTCAAAATTACAATAAAACGACGCAGCCATGCATTGTTCTTGGAGGGCGTTGCAACACTGACTAGAATGTCTTAAGAACGTTTTTCTTTTTCGCCGAAAACTCCACAGGCAGACTTAATGTAGTTACTGAGTGACTCACACGCAAGATATAATGAGCAAAGGGGCTTTTTGAGCTGTTGAGATGGCTTTGTTTTAAGAAACTGAAAATTTAAGACACCACAGACGTCATGCTGGAGAACTAATCTGACATATATATATATATATATATATATATATATATATATGTCCAGTTAACATTGCCGGTCACACAGGCCGTCGGACGACGTTTTGTTTTGGTTGTTTATGAAAACCGAAACAAGGTCTCCAGATGTTGTACAAACATCGGAAAAGCGACGTTGCACAGAAGTCGGGAAAATATTAGCTTAGAATCGCCGTCAATCATGATGTTGCCACACCCAGCCACACCCCCTCCCCCTCCCCTCTCTTTAGATCATCCGGTCACGCTGGATATATATGAAGTCGATTTGCCTGAGTATTTTTCAAAAGTAGGGTTGCAAAAACTTGCAAGGTCTTGAATTTCTCAAATTTTACGTTCTTATTTTGCTCTGTTTGCGAAGTCATCTGCCATGGCTACTATTTCCGGTGAGAGATAATACAAGGAGTTTGTTTGCGATGTGAGCCATACGTCTATACAACGTCGTATTTTCGACGACTATGCACCGTCGATTTTCAAACGTCTCTTTGCACCAAAAAGACGTTGATTAGACGTTGGGGAAAGTAGCGTTTTGGTTCCCACCAAAAGCAATGTCTCAACAAAGTTCTTCACGCAGTGTCTATTCAACTTAAACCAAAGATAATAATTAGACGTTGATCTGTGGTCGCAGACAATCACAACTCAAGCACAACCAGAGTTTATGCTATTACTATCTTATTACTTGCTGTTTAGGTATATAAAATGTAAGTATTAAGGTAGTTAGAATGCACTCCAACCGCATTAAAGCATTTGGGTGACGTACGTTTAAGGCATGCTTGAACTATGCATTGAGGACATTTTGCTATATGTTAAACATACAGTTATCATTAAGTAATTCGATAAAGCAATTGAATTGGATTGAATATTTGACCTGTCATAAAAACATGGTTGTGAAATAACCAGCGCATGTTTTACAGTTTGTCACTGTTAAATTATTTTAATCAAACAGTAATCTAATATTATATTATATTAAATATATTAAATATAGGATAATGCTATTTCGATACAATTTGTTATACCAAATATGTCTCAAATATATGGTAACAAAATATACCACAGCATATTAAATACAAGCAAAATATATGGGAGTGTTATAATTATTATAGAAAAAGTTGTTAAATTACGAGTAAAAGCAAGCATTTTTTCGACTTTGGCTCATGTTATCTCTAATTTCATGCTTTGTTCATAAAATGACTTGCAGCATCAGATGAGACAAACCGATGCTTTATAAACTATCATCCTATCTTTTCGAGGCCGGTAACACAATTGAAAGGTGATTGCTAATAATAATCAGGATTAATTTAATTAGAGTAAAACATCTTGGTTAGCTCCCGGTACATCAAGGGTAACCCTATATTTGCCGGCACTTTTGATCCTTACGTGACGAAAGACACAGTTTTGTGGTTAACTTGGTCGCTGAGAGCTGTACAAGAACAGTGTGATCCACTGACTGCGGATTCAACACTCCGATGTCCGTTTTCTTGTTTTTTTGTATCACTGGCGTGTCGATTTTTGGCACTTCTTCAGTCGAACCAGAGGCTATTGCTCACGAGAGTGAAGTTTCGACCGCAGCACGGTAATTTTAAACCTGCCTTTTCTAGTTTTGTCAGTGGTAACACGACTGCATCCTCAACACCTGCTCAGATATGTTTTCGCTTCTCCACTAGTGATGTGGGCGTTTTCAGCAACGTTAAAGGGGTCACTACAGATACCGCAGGTAGTTGCAGCATCACATTTTGACATTTAAACGCATAGAAATCATAATTTTCAAATCTGGCGGAAATATTCCCACCTTGCAGCAAGTTGACTGCTGACGAAAATGGGGGCTTGTTAGACAAACCACCTTCCTAATTCAAGGCTAAGAGAGTTTAGGAAGGCACTACCAACTTACGAGGGATGTTTCGGCGGCATTTAATACGCTTCGGTCAGGTTACCGCAAGTGGTAGCTTTCCCGCGATTTGTGTTACCACACAGTGGAGTGTGCCGCAATCACAACCAACAGTAATATGACCGCAGTGGGTGCGGTGACACTATACATAATCACTCAGTACAATTCAGTATGAACTGATATATATATATATATATATATATATATATATATATATATATATATATATATATATATATATAGTGCAAACATATTTGATTTGTTGACTAACCATAAAGAAGCCACTTTCAATCACACGCGAGGCAAACCGAGCGAACTCGCTGGGCACCTGAAGCAACACGACGGCTGCAATTAATTCTAGGTGACACAATAAGCAGAACCCTTATAAGAACTGTCTCTCCCCATACAATTAAACTTATAGGGGATTCTCTGCAACGCGTTACAGCAACAGTTAGCTGTGATCTCACAACAGCTGGTGGGACTAAAGATGCAAGCCTTTGCTGTGATCACAGGCCTGAAAAAGGAGAGCACTTGCACCAGCTCGGACACTGCAGTAAACGACGCCTCCGCGAAGAGAACGAAGCCCAAGTCGAGCCAACTCGCAAAACCCAGGCAACAAGAAAGCAGAACCTTTGCGATGCTTCTTAACTAGGTAGAAAAAGAAAGGCACAGCACCACTGAATAGAACTCCTCCCAGGGCCAGTAAGTAATAGGAGACGCCAGCAATTGACATCATACTGGTTAGGAGTGGTCAGGAGTGTTCGGACTCATCACCACTCTACCGCCCAGTCTGTGCAGCACGACCACCCCCTCTAATAGTGCCACGGAGTGCAAAACAAGATCGAGGGTAGACCCGCAGGTTGTATGGGTCATCGTTCAGGCATGCGAAGTGTGGCGATTGACTAAGATCACCACGTAAGCATAACCTATCCACATGACGGGGGATAACTAAGAGAAGGCGCCTCTGACGAACAGTATCACAGCATGAGGAGGTGGGGTCAATATCAGAAGTGGAACCCTAGATACCCCCTTCCGCGACATAGCAGAGGTGATCCAGAGGTTTTCGAAAACATAAATAGTCACGCCTCAGCAATGAACTTGTTCTAATTAGAAACTGGAGTCCAAGGCGCCGCACAAGCAGGGCCCAAAGTTCATGGTGTTGAACATTGTGACCGGGATTCTCGGCGCCATCAAATTGAAAGAGGCCGAATTTCAAACTAAAGATTCAAATTTTGGGAAGGCGCTTGGCTTTGACGGAATAGATCCCTTTTCCAAGTTATTACGCGTCACTAGTAGAGCATATCGACCGTTAAACAACGCTGTAAACTTTCGATCCACTTGCGTGCCCCACCCGCTCCAAAAGAAGGTAGCTATACGCGACAAGATTCTCAGTTACGTGGAGGGCATCATTGAGTGTGGCAAACTAACACTGAATAACTGGGCTATTTATTCGGACGTCTCTACAGTTAACAAAGTGATCGGGTATTGATCAACTTCCACAGGTTTTTCTCAGGCCGAAAAGAACGGGGAACTGGTGTTTAATTTTAGATGAAGACCCATGAATCTAACACCCTATCTTTCAAAATACACACTTGCCAGCACGTTCGGAAGGTAGCCAGAATGGACATGTGGACTCCGCGCATCAAGTTGCACAACAAGAGAATAGAGATATTTAGCGGAGACTGAACACATGAAACCTGAAGCGAGAGACCCCACTTACGACACCTCAAACACTATTCCAGATACAAAGTGATGCGTCAAATGCAGGTTGGAATGTATATTTCCAAGATAGGTTGTTTCAAGGCAGTGGTCGCAGCAACTGCACATCGGAGAGCAGAAACAGAATTTCAGGGCAAAGTGTTATCGTGCCTTATAGACAACTCCACCATGGAAAGTCATATCAGAAAGTAAGGGGGCACGGGGTCGCCTACCCTGATACAAGCAGCCACTGGAGTGTGGGAACTGCAAAGCAATACCAGGCAACCCTGCTGCCACATCACGGACAGCTTGAATGTGCGAGCAGACATGGCCTGCAGGAGGGAACGAGTTCTGCAGGAGAGTGGACGCTCTCAACGCGGCTGTTTCACTGGGTGATGGAAAGTTTGGGTTTTGAGCCCAAACAGTAAACGTGCTGTCTATGGTAATTATACCTTTCTCTTAGCCACGACCCTTGAGAGGGTGGCAGAACGACTACGGAGGGAGCAGAGCTTTAAGTTGCTCTTAATAGCACCGGCCAGTCTGGGGGCTTGTGTTCGCAATGCTACAGCAGTGGAGGCCGATTGCGCCATAGAGACCACCGATGCACTCGCAGGCACTGAGGCATCTACACTGACCACGCTCACACCCGCGTCCACATACGATGAACGTCCACCTGTAGTCCCTAAAACGAACTGGTCGAAGAAGCAGAGGTTTTCGACACGTAGTACAATTGCGCAAAGTACACGCTAATCTTACCCATTCGGTTTAGGGGTCATAGTGAAAGGTATTTCAGAGGTGGTCCCTGATGAAATCGATCAATCCTGAAGCGACAACAGCGTCACTACTCACCAATTTCCCCATCTATCTGTTCGAGGTGAAGGTAGGCAACCTGAACAATAGGCGGTTACTGAACGGCACTAGGATCTGTACTAAAACCAAGGCCAGAATAAGTTTCTATCTACATTAATATGAACCTTCCGTTTACAGAAACCACCACCAGCCAAATACAGGGTTCAGTGGGGCTTAAAAGCTTGTTTTAGACCTCTTTCAGGAGAAGTGAGACACGCGTTAGTCCAACAAGTTTTACTAGGCAAAGCAATGGTAAGGTTAATCTTGAAGCTTGTTGAAGCCTCTTGAAGGTAAAACGCACATCATCACATACTAAAAGGGTACGTTCTCAGAGATCTTGTTCGCGTTACCTCAGGATGCACCACGGGGGAGGGAGGGGTGAGATCTCGCACAGGTAGCAAATCTGTTAACACGCGAGTAACGCAAGTGCGCCAATCGGGGGCAAACATGGTACCTACCTACCTTAGATTTGATATCAAACCTCACCTGCCATGCTTATCCACTGACTTCTATCCATCAGTGACGTCGTTATGTTCCCCCCTTCGAGACAGAGAAATACTTCTTCAGACTGATGAACAACTCTGTGTTTGGCAAAACCATGGAAAATGTGAGAAAGCGAATCAGTGTTGAACTTGTTCACAACAAAAAGAAAGTCGTGGCCAAGCCTCTATTCCATAAATTCAGAATTTTCGACGAAGATTTAACCGCCATACATTTACGCAAAGTGAATTTGCTTCTGGATGAGTCCATTCAAGTCCGCTTCACCATGCTAGACCTCAGCAAAGTGCTTACGTTTGATCGTCATTACAATTACATCATGACCAAGTATCCCAATGCCAGGTTGTTGTTCAGCGACACCGACAGTCAATGTTATGAAATAGAAACGGAAGATATCTGCAAGGACATGCAGCAAGATGCTTACCTGTACGACACGAGTGACAAAAGTGCTTGGTAAAATGAAGGATGAGACGGAAGCATCCCGTTGAAGAGTTTGTTGGACTCAAGCAAAAAATGCACAGCTTAATGTATGGTGGCATCACTCGAGCTTGTCAAAGACGCATTAAACATCTGCAGTATAGAGACACTCTGTTCAATCAAACTCAAACGATGGCTACAGGACACATTATTCGTAGTCATGACCACCAGCTTTTCTCGGAGAAGTTGAGGAAAGTAGTTCTGACCCCATATGACGACAATCGATACGTGTTGAATGATGGTTATTCCACCTTGGCGCATGGACATTACAAGACGACACTACAAAGGGGGGAGGCTCTCCAACTTAAGAATTATTTGAGGGTGGGCACTGAAGCGTTAACATGGAAGTGAAACCAAGTCGTAAGAGATCTGCAACTGATATGGATACCCTTGCTGATACAATCAAGGACTAAGAGTTAGAAATACAACCAAGGACTAAGAGTTAGAAATCCAACCACCACCACCACTACCACCACCACCAAGAAATTGAAAGTGGAGACGTCGCCACCACCACAACAGTCGTAGGAAGGAATGCTTTCTCTAGGAAATGTAAAGTACATTAACATTATAAAACAAAGCAATGAAGGAGTGCTAAGCATTCGCATGTACCTCAGAGATGAGGGGTCTGGAAGAAACCGTTCTGCAAAAATGGGTATTTTGTTGACAGTACCTGAATGGAAAATGTTGAAGAAGCAGGTAAAACAAGTGGAGAAAAGGCTTCGAAGACAAGGCGACAGCTCATAAAGCGTACGTACTACTATGTGTGGCTTGAACTAGGCCGTGAGACGATGTTTTAGGCGGCCGACTTCTCACAGAAGAAATTGTCAAAAGCGTTAATCTTTATCTATAACTTTTCCGTTTTACTTTTACTGCTTAACGAGGGATATTGATTACTGAAGCTCTAGATATATCTGCTATACACTTATCGTACACTCTACCGGCTGCCATAAACCAATGTCTACTATATCAACCGTTTATGCTGAACCTCTAAGCAATATTGCTGCCCGTTATGCCTGTAAAGCCACTATCAGCTTATATATATATATATATATATATATATATATATATATATATATATATATATATATATATATATATATATATGCATCCATTTATATATATGGGCGTTTATGTACGTAATATGTTAGTGCCTAGGTTGTGTTTTATTGAAAATGGGAAAATATGTTTGCTCTAGCAGCTTTCACAGCAGCAGCAGCAGCCTTTGCTTCTTTTTCATCTTTCCCAGGCTGAGGTTGCATGTGTCATTTTAGTTGATTGTTCACCTGTTCGTTTCCCACGTAAAAGTTTATTCATATTCGCTTTGATTCCTCCATAGTTTCCCTCCCTTCCTAACACCATTTTGTATTGTATTCAGGACTGAGGACCATTTTTAAAGTATGTTTCATTTTAACAAAAACTGAGCTAACAAGGGCAATGCAAATTAGCAATAGCTCCAATGAATCCTCTTTTCTGATTGACCAACTTCTTTTTTCTTCAAAGTGATATCTTCCTTTCTGCCAGTGTGCGTAGGGTAGGGACGCTCACGCTTGAATTCCTTAAACCTTTTTGAGCTTAAGGGTAAATGTTCGAACAAGCTAGTTATTTCCTCCTTAGTAGCTTGCTGTAGCAAGGACTTACGTCGTTTAGGTCCACTGCACACAAGTATGTGAAGAAAAGGCTAGTTAGCTTGAATACGTTTAGACATCTTGGCTGCGAATGGTTAAGTGACTTGGGTCTTATTCATACGCTACTTTGTTGACATACACATCATGTATATCTTTTTGTAAAATGCCTGTACGCAGTTGATCATGTGTCTTAGGTTCTACATCCTTGCTTCACATCTCCGTAGTAGTTGAATAATATTTGTTAAAAAAACACGTTTGCACACTATAACAGCTAGGTAGCAAATGATTCTAGCGAGCCACACTTGTTGTAGAAATTGCCTGGTTCGCAAATCTTGCAATTGTACTTGTGGCAATGACAATTATAATCATCGACATATCCGTAAGCACCACAATATTCACAGGTAAGTCCAAGCTTATTTTGCACGTTCATATTCTCCAATTGAACTTCAGCCAGTCTTTCCCTGGATAGTTTTGACACCTTCATCCGAATATCCTTTTACAGTTTGATGACAGTTTTATGACATTCCGTACATGACCCAGGTTTGGCAAATAAGACTGAATTGATGTTATTCAATTCTTGAAACATTGTCTCCTATTCACCATCACTCATGCTGATGTAATACTTGTATGTTGTCACTTCAAACAGATATGTGCACACAAAACCCACATAGCGCATGCTTTGGTATGAAATGACTTCACCCATTTCGTTTGCGTTAAGTACAGCTTGAAGACAATGTTGCATAAATGTCTCGGGTTCTGGCACACAATCTTCCACAAAGATGGCGCTAAAGCAAGCCATTTCTCTCCACGTTTGATTCGAAGAAATGCTCCAAATTCTCCATGCTCCACAGTAATGTTTAAGTTCACACTTATTTTAAAGATACTTGTCTTCTTCATGGCTACACATTGAATTCTGACTTGGTCCTCTTCACCCCGCTCCTTTTATGCATTATTACATTATGTTTTCACGAGATGGTTGTAAAATCGTAGAGTCAGCTCCTTGAATGCATCAAGAAAGGCTGTTGGCAGACCGTCTGTTGGAGATTGTCTCATGACGATTACTAGAAAGTCTCCTTATTTACAACTGCTCACAGTGTTGTTGTCATGATGTCTTGACGGTGTAATTGCATGTTCAGGGATGAAATGCTACTTTTGTGAGAAACTTCTGGAAATCCTGGGGGAGGAACTGACGTCACGATGATTGACAGGTGGTATTAGTGAATCACACACATTTCGCTGCCGAGGGGGGCGGGGGTCTGACATAGCATGTCCTAGGTGGGGTCTGACGTCACGATGATGGACAAGTGGTATTAATGATTCACGCATACTCCGCTGCCGAGGAGGGTCTGACGTCACGATGATTGACAGGTAGTATTAGTAATTCACGAACAACTTCGCTGCCGAGGGGGATCTGACGTCACGATGATTGACAGGTGGTATTAGTGATTTACGCACAACTTCGCTACCCAATGGAGTCTGACATAGTATGTTCTGCTAAACTCTGGTGAGATCTATCCCTTATCTATCGTTGTTGTTCAACAGCCTACCTTCATGGCGATTTAGTTCACTGTGTATAACAATTTTTTGCTTTGCAGACCGACTGGGCATTCCTAGTAGTAAAGAATGGAACCGCTTTTAAAATATGTACAACAACCACCCTCTACGGCGATTTCGTCTGTTGGGCATAATACCATTTTACTCTGCACACCCACTGGGGATTCCGCAAAATAAAACTCGTAAAGGGGATATATTTTTAAAATACCCATCCGCCCTGTGTTTTTCATAACAGGTAGATCTGCTCAGAGGTCAGCTGTTTTATAACAACAGCTATAAGTATAAACACAGAGCGGATGGATATTTTAAAAAGTAATTCCGCTCTGTTACGAGTATTGTTTTCGCGGAATCCCCAATGGGTTTGCGGAATACAAAGGTATTATACACAACAAATGGAACACTCGTTCACAACACATTGCTTACTTATATATTTAGCTCATTAAAGTTTTCATTTGAAAAATCTGCTTGAATATATATAATAACAATATAATTGCTTTTACTGGCGTCAGAACTAAAAATATTCGCATAATTATTTCATAAAACAAGCAAGGATTGCGACTTTACATTGCAGAGCTTATTCTGTGACCTCTTCTTATGTTACGATGTGACCCAAATGGGACCTGTCTGGACTTTTCGAATATCCATATATGGTCTCAATTATGACGAGACAAAAGTGAGACCTTTTTGGGGATTTTCTAAATGTCTAGATATGGTCTGAATCACGTCGTGACCATATTGGGACATTTTTCAGACCATATTTTACGTCTTTTGCGTGCTTGGTATGGATATGGCGTAGAAGAAGTGATGGAAACACTGCCTGAAGCGGGAGATACTAACCCGAGGCATACTAATTCACAAGGGAATATCGATCTTTAGGGTGTACAGGTGTACACGATTTGCCGAGTCACAACCACCTGAGACAAGTCGGCCGCGACGCCAAGAAACAAAAATGAAAACGTGACCTCTTTCAAACTAAAGCAGGACGTCCCAAGCAATTTCAATGCCTGCAATATTAAAGCATGTATATCAGTTCATGAGAGCAAAGTTCTACGGCAGAGACAGCTTGCGGAAGAGATTTGCAGGCAGCTTAATGCATGTACAGCAAAAAGATGAGTGCGCACATTGCCGGTAGAGGCAGGATGGGAGAGTGAGCGAGTAGACGTCATGAAATATATTATACAAGCGAAAATGGAGTGCGACTCGGAATTAAGAAACGCGCTGATAAATGTCATTGTTGAGACAGTACCCGGTGAAAACTACTGGTCATGTGTACTGTACATGAAAGTTGTATCGCTGCACAATGAGAAATCAAGTGCCCATGCAGAGCAGCACGTTGCAAGCAATGTTATGTCAGTGGGGTTTAATGAAAGATCATTTACACCATTTATCAAATAACCAATAAAGACTCGTTGGCACGGATTAAATTATTCGTGGGGACACCTGATTGAGGGTATCTAGTGAAGAATGACCCGAAATACCCAATCATATCAGGCTCACTATTGGTGACCAAACGAGAGTGATCATCATACACAAAAACTGCACCGGTTCAGAGACAGCAGAAACAGAAGCCTCTAAATGAGACTGTTGAAATGTTGAGAATGTGAATAGTTAAAGGGAAATGCGGCTATGTGCAACCATGTGACGCAGTGCTATAATAATAGGATATAAAAAGCAATGGTCACCGGACTTTTATGAGAAATTAAACAGAACTAGAACGACTCAGGATTTCTTTCGGTTTGTATTGCTAAGAATAGCAAATAAACAAATTTTGAGACTAATTCCAATACAGAACGAAAACCTGCAACATTTTTCCTCTCATATTGTACGTAATTACCCACTGATCATTCATTCAACATTTGAGATAGTAAAATATGTGGGTCCCCGCGGTTCTTTTGTCATTACAGGTTTCTTTGCGAACCTGCCCCCCCCCCCCTTCCACTCATTTTTTTACACTTTTTTCAGTGATGAAATATACAACCATTTCCCACCCAAATTTCAAGAGAAATCAATACACACTTTCAAGCTACTGTACTCCAGGCTTATAGGCAACATGGTTCGAAAAAAACATCACTTGAGGGAAAAAGTCCCACAAATTGTTGCCCTGGTCCACCCTTTTTCGCATTACTGAGCGAAGCACACCGTTGTCTGACATTGGCGCTGCTTTGTGATCCAGTTAGTTCTAATGTTATCCAACAAATTGGTGGTCAGTGGCGTATAAAATGATTTTCGAATCCTAATTACCCAATACCTTTGCAAAGCATATAATTCTGGCGCCCCACGACTGATAGCAGAAAATTTAACATTTCAGTTTATACACTATTCAAAATTTCTGATCCTTATTCTAAATTCACTCACTAGATGGCTGAGAGATAACCGCATTCCTCTTTAACAGCAGATAAAGAGTGGAATAAAGAGCCTCCTTTGAAGAAATTTGCCTTACCCCAAGTGGTGGTGGTGAGGACCCGGTGGTGGCACTGAGGCCCGGTGGTGGAACTGAGGAACCAAACTTTTTTTGCTTCAAAATGCTGGATTAAGTTGTTTTAAGCTGAAAGAAACGTTCAAAACCAAAAATCAATGCTTACTTTCAGAAAAAGTAAAGTGGTGGTACTGAGGACCCGGTGGTGGCACTGAGGACCCAAACTTTTTTTGCTTCAAAATGCTAGATTAAGTTGTTTTAAGCTGAAAGAAACGTTCAAAACCAAAAAATCAATGCTTACTTTCAGAAAAAAGTAAAGTGGTGGTACTGAGGACACGGTGGTGGCACTGACGACCCGGTAGTGGTACTGAGGACCCAAACTTTTTTCTCTTCAAAATGCTAGATTAAGTGGTTTTACTGCCAAATAAGGCACTTTTTGGCAATGTTTATTTACATTGCACGCCTGCATGTGTAGAAACGTTCGAGTCACAATTTATGCATCAGTTACCGCAGGTGGAGAACGCGATCTACACTTTCACTCGCAAAAAGCGTTTTACAAAATAAAAAGATTTTATTATTGTCATTATTGTAACGGTTTATTTTCACTGAAAATACGTTATCTAAAATTAAAAATAATCGGGTCCTCAGTACCACTACCTAGTCCTCAGGGCCACCACCGGGACCTCAGGACCACCACCGGGTACTCACTACCACCATCGAGTCCTCACTACCACCACCGAGTCCTCACTACCACCACCGGGTCCTCACTAATCACAGGGTCCTCATTACCACCACCGAATCCTCAGTACCATCAACCGAGCCTTAGGGCCACCAACAGATCATCGATGCCACCACAAAAATATGATTTTTGTTATTGTTATAATGGTTTATTTTCCCTCTCAAACATGACAAATCTAAAATATAAATGAAAGCAAAGGTATATATATATATATATATATATATATATATATATATATATATATATATATATATATATATATATATATATATATATATATATATATATATATATATATAAGAAGTGAGGAAATGTGTAAGAGTGCATTTTTGTTATGTGTACCCGTATGAAATGAAATAATAACGCCTCTTTCTGTTCTAAAATCATGAACTTTGTTCTTACATCCAGTCTATTGATCACAAAATAATTCAATGATCATTCATATTTACCCTTGGGTAAAAAAAATCTGAAGACTAAAACTCTTCAAAAAATATTCGTTTTTTGCATCAACATTACAGCTAAATCTACATAATATGGAGACTAAAAAGTCTGACACAGAATAAATCAATGCATATTGCATATTTCCAACTAAATCAACAAAATCTGAAGACTGACGGAGTAGTCTGCTAACACTACCCTTTATTTATGATTTTTTCTCAACAAATTGGTCCATTTCGGTCTGCTTGGAGGAACACTTTGATTTCACTACGACACTTTGCAATTCCATCTCGATGTGGACAACTTCACTCAGGCAACTGAGATCTTTGGTCAAGCACAGTGTCTTCAGCTTTGTGTACTCAAGAAGGCCATAATCCCAACCCCAATCAAAGCAGTCAATGAACCCGTTTCATTATACATTATAATCCCTAACACTGATAACCTCAATTGATGTTTGTTTACGGAGTACATGTCATGTGCGTAGGCTGGTCGGATTTCCGGGGTTCTGTCTGCCTACCCTCCAAAAGTGCACTCTTCGTCACGATAATCTATCCTCCCGAAGTACAGACTCTCCTCCACGATACCCTCCCAAAGTGCAGACTCTCCGTCACGATAAACTACTCTTCCAAAGTGTCGTCGCACTTGTACACTTACCTGGGAGCCGGTGTGATAGTATCTCTTGCCCCCTGTACAGCCCAACCCCCCCCCCCCCTTCGGAAGAAAGATAGTCTAGTCTCCCCCAACTGGCACTTTTGCCCCTATTCAGCTTCCTCCACCCAGGCTGGCGTCCTCTATTTCTTTCTCTTTTCTTTCTCTATTTTTCTGCTACTGAATTAGAGGCACAATTGCAACTCGTCTTTATGCTCCTTGTAATATCGGACTCGGTGATAACCAACGTCAGCAAGGTAAATGTGATTATTTAATCCCCGTCGTATTTACTAATGGCAATGATATTGCCGCTGTTTTGAAATGAAACGAATCCACATCTCTTTTGTTTCAATTTTTTATTTATGTATTGTAGCAGGCGATTAAAACAGTCAGATAAGTTTAGTTTAGTCTTAGCTGTGAGTATAAATTGGAACCCGAACACTCGCGTAACGTCTAAAATACATCTATATTAGATCGGCAATATCGGCAACTTCGTCGGCCGATGTATCGGTTGCACATAGGATTAACTATGGCCCGACACATAATAGATATAGCGGCTTCGTACATCGGATATACATCGGGCCGATATATCTTTAATACGTCGGACCACCGTCGGAAATATCCCTACAAATTCTTCGACGTCGGATACCAACCGTCGGCTATACGTCGGTTATACGTTTATATTCCGATGCATTTCCGACGAACTTCCGATGATTTTTATACGTATAAAATGCATATTTTCGAGGTTTTCCAACGCATTTCCGACCAAGTGACAATCGCAAAATATGCGTTTTTTAGACGTATAAAAACGTGCGCATTTGAAAAAAATTGTTTCTAACCTTAACTGACCCATTGAACCCTTACCAACCACTCATAATTCACATATTCACACAAACATATTAATATATAACATAGCATATTTATATATTGCAACTGAACACTAGTATTTACTCGGGTTTGAACCGGGGACCTCTTGCATCCTAGGCGCGGAACATACCTCTACTCCACGGCGGCTGGGGCTGCCTCGGCAGTGTAATTAAGTGGTCTAACGTTTCTATTTCGTCCCAAAAAGTTTACTTCTTACATTTTCGTTTTTTGTTACCGCTGGCGCTTTTAAATGTAGTTATTTGTATTGTCTTTTCCTCCTTTATGTTTGCTGAGGGATAGTTTATTGAGACAAATGATAATTTTCAAGTATATTCATAATGCTCCACTATTGATTCTTCATAATGTCCCCTACAAAACGTCAATCGATAAATTTCCGACGCCGAATAAGCATCGGGAAATATGCGTTTTATAGATGTATAAAAAAAATATAATATACGATTGCAATATCGGCATCTTTTTTCCTATGTATTTCCGACGTCGTTTATACATAGGAAAATATACGTTTTATAGGCGTTTAAAAAATACATATAATACGCGTTGGCAATATCGGCATCTTTTTTTCCGACGCTGTAGAATATGTGGAGCACTCGTACACAACGCAATATATATATATATATATATATATATATATATATATATATATATATATATATATATATATATATATATATATATGTTACAGGGTATCTTTAATTTCAGGGTAAGTATACTTACACTAGCGTAAGTATACTTGCCCTGACATGGTCAGGGTAAGTATACTTACACTGAATATTTTCAGTGTAAGTATACTTACACTGAAAATTAGGCGTGAAAAAATTAAAGATACCCTGAAATGAATGTTAAGCATGTAATGAGCAAATCCCCACCAATATTGCTTTTTAATTGCAATTATACTTAAACGGTCGGGACATGTGCTGTAATTATCACATCATAGGTGGTTTATTGCAACTAAACACCCATTGAAGGCACGTTACTGTAAATTGCAATTATACATGAAAGGTCCTCACCTGATCTGTAATTATCAAATCACAGGTATTTTATTGTAACAAAACACCTATTGAAGGCACATTGCATTGAATTTTGTACTATAGTCTTTAATTATTAAATCACAAGTAAATAATTGCAATTGAAGATTCACTGAAGGCATTTAATTTAAATAACTAGCTTGTGATAACTTTGCAATGAATGGAACCGGAGTTGAACTTTTCGTCCCCTTCAATGTAGAACTATAGAACAAAGCGTTGTAAATGCTGAAAAGCAAATGTGATGTGTAACTCGAGCTGCCATTCAAGTCTGGCTTAGTTAATTGCAATTGAATGAGATGTTAAACAATGTTGTATTGATGAAAAGCATCTAATACTTTTGTGAATGTTTTGTTAATAACTATTTGAAATAGACTGAAGAAATGAATGGTTTGACAATTCAGTTATTTACTACCATTTACTCCAGTTTTTGCCAAACTTCAAAGTTCCGCCATTTCGGCAGGTTTAGGCGAACCGCGAAAAAAAGAATACCCTGATAGGCGAACCCCTAGGGAACATCCCTGCGTAACATCTAAACGATTGCTTTAACACTGTAGGAGGAGTAGCATTTTAAAAATGGGTCAAAACAAGCCCAAAAAGTGCCGCCATTTTGTCATTTTTCGTCAATCGTCAAAAAAAGTAATAGCCAGGTGCGGGACCACTCAGCGAACATTTCTGCGTAATATCAAAACGACTGAAGGAGTAGTATTTTAAAGAAAACGTTTAACATACGCACATACGCACACACATTCAAACCCCCTATAGTAATATGACTAACCCAGTCCGACAAAGTCGGCATGGTTAATAAAAGTTGAAAACATTCTTGGTGGTCAATATTTGCTCATCTCCATGGTTAACATTCATTTCAGGGTATCTTTAATTTTTTCACGCCTAATTTTTAGGGTAAGTATACTTACACTGAAAATTTTCAGTGTAAGTATACTTACCCTGACCATGTCAGGGCACGTATACTTACACTAGTGTAAGTATACTTACCCTGAAATTAAAGATACCCTGTAACATATATATATATAAATATAGAACATTAAAGTTTTTATTTAAAGTTATGCGTGAAATACACAAATTTAGAGATCCAGTGGAAATCGGTATATTTCCAACGTTTCACCAACAAATATAACTATATGTATAATATACGTATATATTTATACGCATATTACATGCTTGTAATATCTTAAATAAAACAAATAAAGTTCCGTCGGAATTCGGTATATTTCCGACGTATAGCCGATGCAGTGATATATTTGTATATTATACGATTATTGTAATGCGTCGGTTATACATCAGTAATATTTTTTCAAAAACAAGTTTTGTTCCGTCGGAAGTCCGTCTATGTCAGACGTTGGGCCAACATATACAAATATATGTATAATATACCTATAATTAAATACATCGAATATACGTATGCAATATCCGTTTCAATTTTTTTTACCATTGGTCGGAAGTTTATCTATTTCCAACTTATAACCAATGCATAAAATTATATGTATAATATATGCATTGAGAAATACGTATAATATATGAATATAATATTTTAAAAAAATTCCCAATTGGTAGGAAGTTCGTCGGAAAAAGATGTCGGCCCGATGAATATTTGTCAACATCTATTAAACTGAGGAAAATAATCATCGGGCCAACGTCGGTAACCGATGAACTTCCGACGAATGGGGAAAAATGGAAATTCGACTATTGCCAGCCTATAACCGATGCATTACCGATGCATCGAAGCCGATGCCGAGATTTTAAGACCTGATTTATACCGTTCCGACGTCGGTCCGACGTTACGCGAGTGTTCGGGAAGTCTGTGCACCACCTGGTATCACTTTTTGAATGGAAGATAAAGCTGAACATACAACAAAGCGCTGCTTGGATAATGTGGATGTTATTTATGATAATGTTAGCGATCAGAAGTATCCACCTGGGCTCTCTAAAAATGCTAAAATGATATTAAGAGAAAAACAAAGAACTTTCTGATCAAGGATGCATTTGTTATATTTTTGTTTGAATTGTGTTGAATTTAGTCAATAAAATAGTTTAAGATAGTTCTATGCAATTTAATTGAGTCCATTTATTCACATGAAGAAATATCAAAATACATTTACACACAAAAAAGTTCGTTGGAGTAAGTATACACCGGGAGATGTTAGAGGGATGAAAGAGAGAGAGAGAGAGAGAGAGAGAGAGAGAGAGAGAGAGAGAGAGAGAGAGCGAGAGAGAGAGAGAGAGAGAGAGAGAGAGAGAGAGAGAGAGAGAGAGAGAGAGAAGGGAGAGGGAAGGAGAGAAGGAGGGAGGGAGGAAAATAGAGAGAGAAAGAATGATGAAGGGAGAGCCGGGGGAAGGGGTTACAGGTTGAAGAAAAGAAGAAAAGTATTTATTTACGTATTTTTTAGAATGCCTAGCTTTCTAACCACTGAAGTCTACAGTGGGTCGTGGAATTCGAGGGACATCGCTTATTAAGTGGTATAATTTTATCACATTTAGGACACAACTCATTATTCTCGCATATTCAGTACGAGTATTACATAAAGGGGAGAAGGTTTCATGATCCATCCACAAACCGCCACACAGATCTTGTGTGAATACTACCCCTTTTCTTAAATTATTCCTCAATAAATAGGCTACTTTGGTCGGCTGTTATACATTTATTGTCTCTCAACACATTTTCAACATTTGTGAGAAGAATATCTCTTCCGCATGTTGGTTATTTATTTTACTGAATTTGGGAATCGAAGATAATAACTCCACTTGATACTTGCATCTCAAGAGAAAATGTCACCCTTTCGTAGGCTCAAAAGATTTGTTCACCATATCTGCCCATGCAGCCCCTAAAAGGATTCGCCCACAGGCTTAAATTTCCACAAAGGGGAAAACTTGTTGAATATGCTTCATTGTATTCATACATACATCAGCGATGGAGAACATGTCGTGCGAATATTGAAATTCCCACAGGTTTGTGATGAGAATTTTGCCACAAAGCTCAGTTCTCTCTCTTTATGCCGATTAAGTGCGTTCATTAAGCTATTGATATTTTCTTCAAGATTTTTAGTATTTTTAAAACTTTCATGTTTAATCTAAGTTTGTTGTCTCTGCAGCAGTCTAGATAAAAATTGCAGCATTTTTCGGTGTTACCCTTAAGCGTTGTGGATGAAGGAATGGTTAATACTAAACGAAAAAATAAAAGCTGATTGTTTATTTAGAAAATTAAAAGGAGTTTTATACAATTGAAACTTTAAAATGTCAAATTTTTCCAATAAACATTATAAATTTGGCAATGAAAAATGAAACCGAGATATTATTATCAGAGATATTAAACTCCTGATAATATTCAAAATTAAATAGGAAATCCGGCAAAGTATCTTGTAAACACCCGAAAAGCTTTTCACAAATAGATTTTGCTTTCTCGACGAATCCGTTTTATAGCTAAAGTGCATTTTGGTTGGCCAATTGACTTTATATTTCTGATAAAAAACCCGTGTTTGGATTTTAAATTTGATCGGTGGGTATGCAAAATGGTGTCATAGATCCATGTACGAGATTTATAAAATTATTTATTGGACTTAGACTGTAAAGCGTGTCAAAGACAATGAAATTTTAACACATCGCATTTTCGAAATAAAATTAACCAGATTGCTGTCAGATCAATCAAGTTGATGTCAATGATTTCAGAACTTTCTTCATGTTTCATTCTGGAATAATATACATATCAATGTACGCTCTAGAAATGTTATCGCTATTCGGCAGCGAGTTAGAATTTTAAGGAAACTTCAGTCTTTTTGTTACAGTTAATCAAGTCCACACTCGATTTTAAAATGCAACTTTGACACCTTATAAATTGCACTCCTAAAATGTTCATCCTAATTCTCGCAGTGTTGACGATAATCCGCACAGCAGTCACCAAGCCCAACACACGCCTCGTCACAGAAGCAACCGGCGGCATTACACGTGCCGTTATAACCAACACAACATCCAAATGCAGCACACTGTGGAGGCAAAGGTTCTGAAAGAAAAAAAAGAAAACGTTATAGTGCGAGCCGCTAACTAAAAGGGTATGGGAAAAAGGTAGCGTCCGTTCTGTTCGTACACCCATGGCATGCATGTACCATTTTCATTTGGCAAAACTACGCAGCGACGGATTTTAGAACAATAAATTCTTCTATTATCTACTGAAATAAAAGCTTAATTGCATGGCAAATGCTCAATAGTACAAGAAGCTATTAAGTAATTAAATATTCACAGAAAACCAGGGCTTATTTTGAAGTTAGATTTTGAAAAGGCATTGGATAGTGTCTAGTGGAGGTTATGCCTAAAGTTTCAGAGCAATTTAATTCGGGTATGTATTTTCGAAGTTTGATATCTATCTGTTATGAAAACAGTCTTGTGATTGGTTTGATATCAAGTGCAGTATTAGACAGGGAGGTTCATTGTCGAAGTTTTTTACGTGTGTTGAGCAACTGGCTCAGATATGAAATGAAGAAGAAGTTTCAGGCTTACCATTTGAGTATAAGCTGTCTCTGTTTATAGAGGATTCAACTTGCTTACGCAAGAATGTTGATTCCATTTGAAAAATGTTTGTGATAACAGATATTCCTGTTTGGTAGTAAATAATAAAAAATCAATCTTTAGATTATAGGTCCATGGAGAGTTAAACCTTAAGTAGAATATGATCCAATGGTTGGAGAAGGGATCCTTAGCATGCTTTGCATCGAAATAGAGGTTGGGGTTGAAAACCGTGCTCAAGTAAATATTGAAGATGAGACAAAAAATAGCTTCGCGCCTAAATCTAAAGAATCTAAGTCTTATGTTACTGGGGAAGGTAAGTCAAACCTACAAGAATGTTTAATCCCATTTATAATTGATAATCCCATTTAAATTATGCTACTTGCACCGATAATGACTTATCAAGAGCCAAGTCTTTGAAAATGGATTTATTTGGTCAAATAAAATAGGAAAAAATTAAATACCAAGTAAGAAATTATGCTGAGGAAGGTATTCGTACCCTGGATTTAATTGTGATGAAAATGCTACTGAGATTGGTTTGGCTGTCAAGACTATAAACAATGCTATAGTACATGAAATGGAAGTTTGAGGATTTACCACTAATTTTACTTTCAAGATTCCATCCAAATATATTCATATTTCCTCTGTATATAAAGGAATCCTTATTTAGATAATCAGAGCATTCATATAGGTGTTTTGTGGAAAATAAGGAAATAGTATTGGACAATAAATCTCTATATATTAAACATTAAACATAAGAAAGGAACATTGTACTAGATCTTTTGGACAGGGATGGCAAGTTTCTCTCTTTGTAGGAACTGTAGATGAATTACGAT
Organism: Protula sp. h YS-2021; assembly: GCA_949752745.1. Classification (NCBI taxonomy): domain Eukaryota; kingdom Metazoa; phylum Annelida; class Polychaeta; order Sabellida; family Serpulidae; genus Protula; species Protula sp. h YS-2021. The sequence continues at coordinate 85,930,350 of OX457024.1, read as the reverse complement.
CTGAGGCTAGATATTCTTTTTTTTTTTGAAATTGGATTTATTTTCAAATTTTTAAATAGTTACTAATCGATTACGTAAGATTACTGATAATAACAGATTTTTAGCGGATGCCTACGTAGTGGACTACAATAGCCATTTATTTAAAATGTAAGAACAGCTAAACTTAAATATTTTTATTCCGTTTTAATAAAGAAAATTGGAGATATGACTGTAACCCTCTCCTAGTAAGCCTGTCCTAGGCACAAGAAGGAATGAATGAAGTTGTTCACATCTCTTAAAATATCCCTTTTTATCATAAAAAGCCTACTAAAGAAACGATTTTTTTGGTTCTATAGTTTGTATTAATCTATAATATTATAGCTACAAATGAGAAAAAAATTGAGAAGTTTTAGGATCATAGAAATGGCAATGCCTAAGCGCATTGAAGCTACACTCTCATGTCTTGAGCAAGTAGGAACGATAGTATGTCATAAGATAATCTGTCATATATATGGCGTATACAGTAAAACCTCAGGTCCGGATACCTTCTATAAACCGGACAACCCGCTATATCTTACAGATGTAGTCAATCCCTTGTTATTTTCCATTCATTTCCATAATAAAGAAATCTGAATACGTTGTCGTTCCGAACACTGGACACTAGGCGTGGTACCAGCTGCAAGCTTCACTGTATAAAGAACCCTTATACACAGGACGCTTGAGAGAAGAAGCTGGTATTTATCTGCCTGAACAGCATGCATGCAACGTATAACCCCACTGTTTTAGGGTATCCTAATTCAGTTAAGAATCATAACACGTCCGTTTTGGGACCTCCACTGCAGGCAAATGCAACGCAATTGTAATATAATTGAGTCTTGATGATTTTAAGACATCTAAGAGATGGTATGTCTCGGAGCAGATTGTGAAAGAGATTTCTGGACGCTATTTCTGGACACATTTGGAAAAAATGCATGAACGACGTTTCTGACGCTGATCCACCCCCGACACTCCCGAGCGATAAAGTGAGACGATTTTATATTTTCACGTTACATAAAATTCTGAACATCTTTCAATTTCAGACGCCCCCCCCCCCCCCCGCCCACTGGTAACCGAGCAATATCTGAGAAACATGTTTGTTCTCGTGCCCATCGCTGTGAGCTGTATATGCAATGATAACGGAATGTTGGAGCGCTGCGCTTATATAGGACAGTATAGCACTGTCAGTCATTCCCACGATTGCTGCTACCAACATTGCCACGGTCCATGCCATGAGACCTCTGGATGATGACCCTTTTCCGTCACCCTTAAAATTGAGATTTTTGCATATTTGTACGCTTCAGAGAATTCTGAGCATCTTTCATTTTAAATTCCCCCACCCGATCCTACTCCTTTCAAGGCGGGAAATTGATATTTAGTATATTTTTACGTTTCAGAGAATTCTGAACATTTTTCATTTTTGACTACCCCTCACCCTCACAGTAGGGTCGAAAATTCAGATTTTGGCCTATTTGTACGTTTCAGAGAAGTCTTTTTTTGACCCTTGGAGCCCCCTCTCCCCACCCCACTATGCGGTTATATAATATATAACGCAGACATGGAAACTTCAATTGCGCATAAACTCGAAATTACTGGACCGATTTTTACCATTTTTCATCAAAGTTCTAAGTACGAATTTATCGTTTTGACGACAAATCTAATGATGACGTCATTGATGATGTCATTTCTCAAAAAAAATCAAACGGGCATAATTTTAAAATTATTGGGTCGATTTCAACCATTCTTTTAGCATGTTCAGTAATTAATAAATTGATAAATTATAACATGTTAACCACCCTCACTAAACCGAGTTTTGCTAGATAGCGGAATGACCAACTTACAGAAACCATAAAAGACCATGTTTGTATTACAATATGACAGAGATGGCCGAAGTACCCCTTCTTTGTTGTCGTATACGTTACAAGGGTCGAAAATAACCTCCATATTGACAGCCGTTTTCGAGATAATGCTCAACTTCTGGTTTTTGGCTTTAACTTTGACTGAAAAGGTCAAGGTCACCGAGGTACCTCTTGTGTAACTCCGTTTAGCAACAAAAGGTCGAAGCTCGAAATCGCTCTAACCGTTTTCTTGATAAATCGTTCTATCGTTAACGGTACATGAAGTCATGCGATCTTTGACCTTGATCCTCAAGTCCAGGTCTAGTATGTAGGGTAATCCTCTATTCAAAACGTTTATGCATTCAAACTGGATTTTCTAGCCATTGTTTGGTGATAAATAGACGTTCTAAAAATAATATGGCCTTACTTTGACCTTGACCTTTGCAAGATATCTCATTATTGTCTATTAGCGCCCGAAATTGGATGCTCCTCTGACTAATAGTTTTGTAGGAATTTTCTTCAGGTCATTTTGTAGAAAATGTAATTTGACTTCAATTTGACGTTAAGATCAATCCAATGTGAGAAACAAATCGGTCCTTTTTACCGTTTAAGTAGTATGCCCTGGAAATGTAGTCTGCAGTCTGTCGTTAGACAAATTGTTTCAGGTCCGACACCCTACACCTTACACTTCCGAAATTCGGCTATTCTGTGTCAGGCCTGCATGTTCAGAACTCAAAAATAGGTCAGCGCAAGAGAACTGTAACCAAGAGTCACGGCCACTGTTCAGACAATCTAGAGAAGAGGTCACGATGGAGGCAACTACCCTCAGAGAACGCAGTCAGCAGCCCCCCCCCCCCCCAAAAAAAAAAAAAAAAAAAAAACCACGACACCGCGACAACATAGATACCAGGCAGAGAGGTCAATTGTTTTTCCCGAATAGAACCAACACCGAGACAGTTAGCAGTTCATCACAGACACCCGGAGAAGATTTTTCAAAGTATACCCCGATGTCTTCGCTATTCGTGGTTCTGGGGTAAAGTTAGAAAGTATCAGGGAAAAGATTAGTTCTCAAACTCTTTATCCATTAGAGGTAGGCTCCGAATCTTTTAGCGCAAATGGAAAAAAAGATCCAATTTAAGTCATAAACTGCCTAGGCTAAGAGCATCAGCTCCGTCTGTGAAGTCAGAGATAAGGTGAAGTAGCTAATCGTGTTTCTCGGAAATCAGTTCAATTTCGCCAGAGGCATGCTTTCCCCTTAAACAAAAGTGTATTATGGGTGTCCTCAATTACTTTTTTAACCACTTACTGCCAACTTAACAATTAACATACCTTCAAACCTTACAGCCCATTCGTTTTGCGCACTTCCCATACATGCTGCTTTTGCGCTTGTCCTTGCAGCTTCTAACGTTGCTTCTTCTTCGCAATATATTCCAAAGCCCCCATTCGCCATGAACGGAATAAAATTAAATGCAAGGGTAGTGCTGTTGTCATGGATAACTATATCAGGGTCATTCCAGTAGCTGTTCAATCGAAGAACGGGGGGCATAGAGTCTGATACTGGCTCAATAGAAACCTTTGTAAACGCATCAGACGTTTCGGTCTGAATGTTAGTGCAGGCCACATAACCTAAAACACAATAATAAGAATAAGCTTAGATTCTTTAAAAAATACACCTTATAATGGATTGCCCCCCCCCCAAAAAAAGCAAAATTTAAACTTGGACATGATGCCTGGTGAGTGAAGAATGTATTTTTTACTTAATATTAATCTGGACAATGTTGACTTACACTTTCTGATTTTTATTCATTTCCACCAGATCTTGCGCAGACTACTCTTCAAAAAGTGTTCGGATTGGGGAAGGTTAGTACATGTACATAGGGTGAAGGCAACCGAGAAAATCCAGCATGTGGTTGAACTTAAAGTCATATACTATACTGGTGTTTATGTTTTACGTTTCATTGCCAAAATCGAATACTATTTCAAAGTTTATTATAAAAAAGTGATATTTCATACCGGGTGGGAGTGAGAGTGACTAACGTCGCCCCATCGGTTTGTGAAAATGAAGATATGTTCTAAGATTGTTTAGTGGTATGTAGAAAATAAAATTAAGTGACAAATTGACAGATTTCACCAGATACACACTCGAAAAACCACAAAAGAAATTTATGTCTAACATTACAGCATATGTGGTTTTTTAGATGCAAATGTCACGTGACTTACGGCTTGAAACTCGAGGTCACGACTCAGATCAAGAAGTGCATACCGAACATTAGCGTTACTCTAACTGAAAATGAACTCAAATCGCTCCGTTTTCTGATAAATCACCCTATCTGTAGCGGTTTTTCAAAATACCTAACCTTTTATTTTGAGCTTTAAGATCAATATCCAATTTGCGAAGTTTCATGTTCCTACGTAAAAGAACAAATCAGGATGAAAAAGCAAAACAGAAACTTTGAAAAGGTCCAGTAAAACTTTACCCATTTAGTTTCCTGTGCTTTCCCTGCATTTCATAAACCATAACACGACTGCATGGATAAATACGTTTAACACTCTTGAATCAGTTCTGTGTTCAGGTTTGGGGTAGATTCATATAAATACTTAAAAGTTTGCACCTGGAATTTTAATCTCTAAGCAAGTTGTTCCTCCAATAAGGCAGTTCCTGGAAGAACCGTACAACTGACCCGGACTAATTCCGCCCATCATGTATGCATTTCCAACATTGCTGTATGCCACATAGTCAACGTTGTCATATCCTGGTACATATATTTTAATATAACAGGATTTGATTGTACCCCCATTGCTCAGTTCTAGGATGTCAGGAAAACCGTAGAGCTGAAAGTAGCGTGTATTGATGCACAGATCAACGTCATTACTCCATACGTCTGTGATACTTGGATCCAGTGGGTCTGGATTTGTCGTTTCACAGTCTCCATCGCGTGCATTGAACTGAAAGTAGTTATGGGAAGATTCCGCATAACTGCAGTTATTAGAATATCTCCACTTTCTGTCATCCCAGTTGTAAAATGGTCCTTCTGTGTCAGATTCTCTCAAGTGAAGACTAACAGAAATAGTGTCGTTGTTAGCCACATAGTACAAATCCTCCTCAAGGTTATTACCAGACCAAGCTGTATCAGCTGGAGACAACGGTTCGAGTCGTTTACCGTATTTTTCCGCAAAGATTCGTCCGGAAAAGCCAGAGTGAGCCGGATTCCGAAACTCGTTATCACACGGATGAGCGATACAGTAACCGTTGTCATCACCTTCGTCCGTTGTCGCTCGGTTATACGTCACTGTGTTGCCCGAGTACCCGGATGTAACCACCACTCCGACCTTGACCCCGTCTAGTGCCGTGTCATCTGAATCAAACACCCGTACTTTTGAATAACAAGTCTTGTCAGAAATAGCATCAAAATTGTACCACGTGCCCTGGATAGGCAGGCCTTTGATGGTCGTTTGATACATTCTTACACCGGGGGGAAGTTGCCGTTTCTTTCGTCTTCTCTCTTCGTTCATTGCTATTAGATTTGATTCCATTTCCCAACGGCCTGTTTTTTTATTCATTGACCAGAGTTTTACTTGAGAATTTCCATCAGCATCGGTTTCATTCCCCACCACGTCGGAAGGCACATCTATGTGAATTTCGCCTGGAGCCTGGAGTTTCCGGCCATCACCACGCACCTCTATTCGAAACATACCTGAAAAACAAATAACCACCCTGTACTTTGAACTAATGGTAAGGTACCATCGAAAAAGAACGCAGATGCGGAAGGGGCCTTGTTGTCCAACAGCAAACCTCTACGGCGGTTCGGTCTGTTGTGTATAACACCTTTTTATAGCACGGATCCATAGTGCACATTAAGGAAAGGAACCACTTTTTTCAAAAAGTCACTAAAATATAGATTTTAGTGACTTGGACACTTAGTTCCACCTTTTTCACCAATGTTCAAGAATCTTCAACACTTAAGGATGCGCAGCACGGCTAGATAGATAGAAATAGCCATCCGTTCTGTGTTTATACATAATAGATTGAACTCCTCAGAGATAAGAAGTTTTATAATAACGACGGAAGCGGATCTTTACCTTTGCGCACGCTACGCTAATTTATATCGAACTGATGACATCACAAGTGGATGCCCCCCCCCCCAAATGATGTCGAGAACGACATGATTAAATACATCAAACAAAATAAATAATAAAAAAGCAACAAAACAGACAAGCAAAAGTTGAATACAAACTCAGCGAATGAATAAATAATGACGACGATGATGACGATTATGATCGCGATGATGATGATCATCATAATCATGGTCATCATCATCATCATCATTATCATCATCAGTCATCCATTTATTCAATAATAATGATGATGATCATGATCATGATCATTGTTATGAGTATGGTGATGATAATGTTGATCATGACGATGATCGTGATCATGATGATCAACATCATTGTTATTATTATTATTATTATTACTATTATTATAATCATTATTATTATTAGTAGTAGTAGTAGTAGTATAAAATAAGTTATCAAACTTGGATTCAGAGCGAGAAGTAGACTAAGCAGAAAAGCGGAACCAGAAGTTTTTACAGATGTAGACTTCACTATTGATATCGCCCTGATTAAACAGAGCAAGCTCAGAAAATGCTCGTACGGATAGAAGCTTCCATATCTGGAGTGGAACTCAAAGCTAATGCGAAGAAGACCAAATGTCATGGGATATAACCGATTTCAAGAAGTGATAATAAAACAAGTGATGGCTTAGCGCTGGATGTGTTTGAAGAATTTACAGTTAAGGCTGTTTGACTCTAAAGTAGAATCTGTTCTGCTATGCGGATAGACTTGAACATCTCGGCACCGCAATAAATTAGACTTGCACAAAACTCCTCAGAATTGCGCTTGTTAAACGTTGGAAAGATCATATCACTAGTTAGAATTGTACTTCGAACTAAGGAACCTGGCGGATAAAATCAGCGGTTGAAGATTGAAACTAGTGGGTCACTGCCATCGACAGCAGAGAAGCGGCTTCAAGTTTGACCCTACTAACTACTATCCATAGGGCACGATGTAGGGGTCGTCCAGTAAAGGCATACACCCAACAGCTGGAAGAAGGTACAGCTCTGTGGGACATTGGAAGTGTAATGCAAGAACACAGGTAGGTAGTTAGGCATTAGTATTATAATTTTTACGTCCGGTACAACTACTACTAACACAACTATTATTATTTTAATTTTTTAGGAAGAACTTGAAGGGATGTATCCCACAGCATGTAAACCGTACCAAATGAATTAAGGACTTGTTCTTCTCCTTCGTTGTCAGTAGTGGAGTAATCTCCGGCTGCTATTTCAGATGACACTGGATCCGAAGGCTTAATGGCTGTGACGCTCAGTTCTAGCTGGCCCTGGCAAAGAGCACAATTTTACAATTACATTTGATATTTAAAATTACATTGACGTTTTACCAACATGAAAGTCACAGTCATACATAATGAAAAAACACTGATTTTTTAAGGACCAAAGTGGATTTATGGATATAAACTGGAAGCTCGGTTGAAGCTAAAAAAGTTGGGCGCCCCTTAAATTATAATGCTTTAAATATTCATTTAGCTTATTTTATTCAAGACATCATCTCTGCTCAATGTTTCCGTTCAGCGATAAGGCCTCTGTACAACGTCTGATATTACGACATAAACGATGGATAATTGCTGCGATTTAACCGCAATGGAAAAAGATTAACTTCAACTCTAAAGTTATAGCCATAATGACGACACAACTTTAGGGTAACGATAGGGGCGATGGGAAGGGGATGAGAGCTTTGGGGGAGATCCCTTGCAATATGCACGGCATGTTCCAGGGAGGGGGCATTTTGAAATAAAAGCTCCCTTTTTAACCAAAATGCGGAGGACAGATCTGAGAGAAAACCCCTGATTGTGAGAAACTCGGATTACTGAATGAATATTAAAACCCTTTCTTGAAGAAATTGGCACTGCGTACGGATCGCGTCTGATTAAAAATTATCCACTCTCTCAGTGTTTTCATTTTCAGAGACGCATAGTAACACTTATTGATATCGGGTGCACCCACCCCCTCCCCAGGGAGCATAGCGCGCCGCCCAGCCAGTATCTGGTAATAGATTTTTAAAAAGGATTATTAAACTAAATACTAGACCACAAAGGAATTCATAGAGTACTGTCCTGCGGCATTTTAATAACTATTGATACAGATGTAAGAGCTACCTGGAAAAGTTCTCCATCTTCTTTATAAAAAGAATTTGATGGCACAATGATTTCACCAAATCCCTTGTCGGTATTGCTGCTGTTTATGGCTGCAACTATCTGGTCTGTTGATTGGCTAACAACAGGTGAAGCCATTTCCATTAACCTGACCAGAAAGAAGAAAACTCCAGTCTCTGTTTTGCCAATAGAAAGCGTTTGAGTTGTCGCTAAAAGGTTTGATGAGTTGTCCGGGTTGACTGTCACAGTGATTCTTTCCAGTTCCTCGTTAATGGTAAAGTTAAACTTTCCCTCTATGTCTGTGGTGGCAACTATAGTATCGTTGTACCATACTTCAGCGTCTGCCACAGCGGTAGTACTGTTGCCAATGACGACGGTGCCTCGTATATAAGTACCGAATACCAGACATGCTCGGCAACCACACTTGGTTACCACGTTATACGTCACAAAATGGGACGAACAGTTGACGGACACAGGAGTGTACTCAGCCGGGCCGCAACAGTAGCTCTCGGTTTTACCGCATCGTCCATCATCAGGTGTTTCTCCGCGACAGGCGGATTTCTTGCACTCTCCGATGTCGATTTTCGTGTCGTTTTCAATGAAGCATCCAGAGGGCAGTGACTTGTACCGTGTGACTGGATATTTCTGACAGAAGTCGTCTCTTGATTCTGTAATATATAATTCGCTCCTATTGCCTCAGCAAGGCGAGTGCAATGGGTTTAACCACCCATCACGGAATTATAAACGACGACCTACTTCTCAAAGTGAATTATTAAACAGTTGGCCAAAAAATAATATTTAAAAAATCACTTTCTCCCTTCGAGTGGAATTTCATAAACCTTTCTAAGATTTTTTTGCCAGTTCCAAACTTTTTAGAAAAAAACACAACCTTGTTACTTACTCTGTAAAACGACATCCACCCTCTCTCCCTACATAACTGAAGCTGTTAATTTATATGAACTTTAAGTGTACTTAATATGACCAGGTAATACTTTGCATCCATGTGTCGCTCTTATAAAACCAGCACAAGCATTTGTCTATGCTCATCGTATAAATAAAGCACATGTGATTTATGCAATGCACATTGTGGCTGTTGGCAGATGGGAGAGGCTTGTGTAAATGCAGTTTCAGTCCGTACTCGTGGCATTTCTCGATAAGAATTGCTGATTTTGTGCTTCGTGCTTGATCATAACAGTTAAATCAAAGACGAAAACAAAATGTGAGATGCAAAACCACAGATCAAGTACTACACACGCGTGCAAAATTTGAGAGTCCTTGGGCCAGTTCGGTCAGAACAGAAATAAAAATAAAATGACGGACTAGTAAAGAGGAAAAAGGTCCGAAACATTGGCCCTGTACAACTTTAATATACTCTTTGCAAGTCTTCGATTGTAGGACAAAACGGCAAGCAGATAACATGGCAGACGGATAAAATGGCAATGTGTAAAAATGGACAAAATGGCAAACTAATAAAAATGTCAGAAAGCATCCGAAACTGCCCTACGTCTTGGAACCACAGGATAGCGCATTTGGTTGGTGCAGCCAACCTTTCAATGTTGAAACATCCACCGGTTAAAAGGCGATGCGGCTCAAGTAAGCATCGCGCTGTTATGCGTCACGCCGAGATATCAACCGCCAACGCGCGTCATGTGCCTTTACTCTCAGTTGCAAGCGCGACTTCACCAGTTGTGTTCAGACAGCAGGGATGGAAGCAAGACAGCAGAACAGTTTCTACTTGGAGCAGAACACAACATCAGATGGAAACAGCAGGCAACTGTCACGGATCCTGCCTAAAACTTGCAAGACTGGACAAGTGTTGTGGGGAAAGAAGCCTTGAACAGATCAGTTAACTTAGTTTATGTGCCAAAATGGTTAAACTGGATAACCCTGGAGATGTAGTTTAGTGAGCCTTAGCTTTGTGTTCTTAAACAGATCGATTACTGAGTAATTAAGCGATGTAAGGATTCATGCAGTATCAAAGGTTCACAGTTTGATTTAGTAAAATAATGTAGTACGGATGAATTTTTCTTTTACGGTATGGTAATGGTAATCCGCTTTTACGCATTACCATTTTTCCGCTTACCATTATGCCCGTTGCCATTTTGCCCATTATGCGTTTGATCACCGTGAATTTGTTATTGAGCTCAATGTATCATTCTAAAGGCTAATGAGTGAAAACAAAGTTGCTGAAAGTTTTGTTAATTTTCATGTTTGAAAATTGTGGGTGTGAAACAAATACAAAAATCGGGCTTGGATGCGGGAAGGAGAAGGGATGCATGTTTAGAAAGTTATTGCAATGTCCGGGTTTAGGTTGCACAAAATTGGAAAATTTCTTCCTAAACTGATTATGAGCTGCTACAATAAAATGTACCGCTCTAATTTAAAAACATGCAACTATAAAAGATCGCTCAAGGAGTTTAATTCGAAAACTTCTCTGTCAATTTGCTTGTTTCAACAAGATTGCCAAATAACCTATATTTTTGTTAATTAGTTAAGAAAGCTTTTTGCGAGAGGAGAAGGAAGTAGGCTATTTCTGTGACAATTTCCAAAAATATTCGATTACACCTTTCTCCTCTCTCCTCCCAAACTCAGGTATTCAACATCCACTACCTCTAACTGTAAGCCGTGCTCGCGCGGAATATCGGGCACTGTAATCGTTATTGGCTCTGCATTGATAGAAGTCATCATTGTCTAATGTCAAATTACTAAGGTGAAGGCTGCTTGAGGTCCTGCCGATTTCTACATAATCGATGTGAATGATTTCATCATCCTTGAGCCTAAAGGCAAGAATGTATACCTTTTTAAATATTCTACAAAATTTAAAACGCTTACATATGCACACATTGATAACTTTAAAATTTAGACTCAAATTGGAGGTGGTTTAATGTTTAAAAAAGATCCCAATAGCTATAGTCCCGTGTGTCTTTTTTAAAAATATACTACCAAATTCATGAGACTCGGACTTACCATTCGAAATACTTAGGCGAAGGCTCACCGTTAGCAGAACAACATAAAGAGACATTTTCGCCAACAAGTCTCTTTTTATCAAATGGATTTTCCACTATATCAAGTGGCTCTGAGGATAAAACAAAATGTGAAAAAAATTAAAAGTGTCTGTTCCTGTAACTTTAACAGCATCGTTTGAAAACTGAACAGGTTAAAGTTGTGTACATTATTCGAATACGTATTACATATTTTCGAAGATGACCATCCGTTATGTATGCTACTTGGTTTTCAATGTAGTGACTTACCAACTACGAGATCAATATATGTTCACTGAGAATACAAAAATAAGTAAAAGTAGACCTTTTTCGCTACCGAACAGCAAAAATTACACATGGGCCATAAAAATCCGATTCTAACACTATTCATAATTCTTTTTTAAAATATCAGCGTTAGAAGTCATACCAACTTCAGAGTTGCATCAAAACTCTACGCAACACAGCTTTTGCCATGTCATATCCCAGTAAACATTTTTACCTCTAGAAAACGGCGTCTTCGACACAGTACTGAATAGACGTTAGATAAATAACGATGCTTAGACGTTCATTTTCCTCGTAAAAAGCCACTTCCGCAACATTAAATCTGGTTATAATTTGGTCTGATCACAACAAGCGACCATAGATCAAGGTCTACTTTAACATCCTTTATCTTTAATATCCATTCAACATACGTTTGAGCAACGCTAGAAACCCTCTTTAACGTTAATTTTATCGGAAATAGATGTCACAGAGCAATAACTAAAAAAAACAAAGTCGTGTTACCGCTCACAGAAAATTTAAGTCTGGTAAAGGTAATGACTGGTGGCTTTGAAAACGGACGAGAATCAAGTACTCAGGTATAGCATATGGAACTTTGAATGTTCCTTATGGCTCTCAGTGTCCTGACGGTGATGTGATTAATATATATCATTCCCCTGACTATTAAATACGGATATAGGTAGATGCTGTTGAAGGGCGGAGTCCCCCCCCCCCAACCCTATTTAGAAAACTGCAGAAAAAACTACCCGCGGCAAACCATCCCACTCCTCTAGAAAAATAAATTAAGATCAAGAAAAAATGAGCTGGTATTCAAATGGTCAGTTTTTCATTTCGTTGGTGGTCATATGTCCGGGTGTGATTTTGTGATTTCGTCAGTTGTACCAGACCCGAGTTTCTGCCACGTCACAAACCCGACGATGATGAAAGTTAAAACATTTTTGTTCATACAAATGACTTATAGCTGCCTTTGGATCAGCCCAACGCTTGAAAAGTCATCAGGTGAGGGTCTCCAATCCACGACACTTTTCCCAGCTGCTTGGCGTTTCCTTGTTATTACTTTTTATCTTTACGCCCCAAGATAAACAAGCAAGCTTTGGAAGTCCTTTGCCATGGCTCTTAAACCCAAGTTATCGGGACGATTATGGGAAGATTCCAAACAAGGTTAGGACAAAGTTTCCAAACAACATCGAGTTGCAGTTGATGAAAGGACCCGATCGATCCGACCCGATGCTCTTGGAATCGGAATCTGATAGGAGTTACGGACAGCGATCGGTAAGGCTTGCTGATTATGCTTGGCGTCCACACCTTCTAGTATTTCTACACGAACCGAAAGAATTTCACCGGCCTTGGTAGCGTTCATTTGAGTACGGGCCTGTTTTCACGATTCGGTTACCGGTTTTCACGCTCACTGCTACTTGTTGAAGAACAGCATATGAGAGGACACACCTTAATTTTGGTGGATCACGGACGCTTACCGTGGCATTGACCACGTCGTTATCTATTGCCATTGTCGGGGTTTATCTGTACGAACTATGGAGTTTTCGTGAAATATAATGCTCCCACAACTCAGCTAGCTTTTCCTATCGTTTGATTTGGCGTGACCGCAAACTGGTGTAGTACCGCGTCTCTAGAATACCTTTTTCGCACGATCAGTTTAAATTCGTATTCTCCAGGGCAGTAGAGAAATAGCAGTTAGCAATTTGGGTACGGGTGCTTTTCCATTCTACATGCTTGGAGCCTACGTTCTACCGTGATAGGGTCAGCGGCACACTTAGGTCAACAATAGTTCTATCCTGGGTACCACCAATCTCTGTGTTGTGGCAGCCGGCTAGTGGAAACACTGAGCTAATAGCAGTTTTTTCTCGTAGGTTACATGAATTATTGTCCTGCCTTTCCAAGAAGGAGCGTTTGCGGACACCAAGGCATCAAGAACGGTCCTCACAGTTACTGACATGACTGTGTCGAAAGATTCGGCAAATGAGAGTACGACGGTGTCGAGACGTGTGACGTCTGTACTCACTTGACTCAGAAACAGTGGAGGAATATTAAGAGACAGAGACACAGGATGTTAATAATCGCAAATTGTAACTGTTCTGGAGCAACATGTCAACGGGTACCTCAGGACAAGAGCTCCCAGAGGCAGACATGCTACTACCTGACGAAATTTTGTCCCCTTTAGCGATGGACATATCTGGCATTGAAGAGATCTCCAGCCAATAAAAGTCAGACATGTCCATCGCTAGAAGGGAAGAAATTTCGTCAGGTAGTAGCATGCCTGCCTCTAGTTGCTCCTACCTGACGAAATTTCTTCCCCTCTAGCGATGGATATGTCTGACTTTGGAGTGTAGTAAGAACAAATTTGGTTCTCTCGTATCCACTGAGGATTTGGCGGTAGTTTTCAGGATCCGGGGGAGATGGATATACCGTCAAACAACCTAATTTCCTCATACCCTGCGCAAAGCGGGCAGGAGACACCCGCTTGCACCCGCTCTGACCACGCTTATCAGCACATAACACCAAAGGCCCATGACGCACAGTATCTGCCGGCCCGAAGCTCGATATAGAAACTTTTGTTAAGAAGACGTTACATCAGCAGGCTCTAACATTTCAGCAATAGCTGTAAGCCATACACACAAACTCGACGGTTTCATGCACTATTTCTATATCGCCGGAGAGAAGAAAGAAAGTGTGAGCGCGCCTTTGGCTACTTCGGTTCCACCAAGTGGGAGCCGGGGAGAGGGGCCTAGAACAGTGCAGGGCCCCAAAGTGTTGGATGTACCTACACCCATAAATGACCCCGGCACTGCTCGGGCCCACAACTAGCGCCCACAGCACGTCACGATGAAGTCAATGCTTCCTCAGGACAGGGAGGGAGCTAAAGCAGGGTGCGGGAACGATACATCAGCGGCAGACATCCACACAAGAGGCCGCGGGCATTCGAGACGCAGTCAGGCTGAAACAGTTTAAGCTTCAGGCCAAGGATTCCAGTTCCAATCGGGTTCTAGATTTTTGCAGAATGCACGATGCATCCAGCCTGAGAATACCAAAAAATCGCTTAGGTCCTGCGACGTTGCAATTCCATTTAACCCACATCGAAAGAATAGACCCTAAGTTAATGCTGCTTCCAGTGAAGTGAGGGACATTCGGCTCCGGGTCCACCAAAGGTTGACCTGTCCCCGACCAGACTATCAAAACAGCCAGTACAGTTCATATCTTTGTGTCCAGACACAGTGTTCAGTCACTTTAAGAGCAGACTATCCAGAGAGAAACTGTTCCTCGATGTTGTTGCTAACCGCAGACAATCCTTCGATGCTGTGGTACCATCTGCTTACCAGGCTGGCAGTGTGTGTGACTATCGGTGCGGGTGGGAGACGTATACCAGTGCCATTGGATTCAAGACCGTCAGCATTGCAGAAAAGCTGAAAGAATTGGAGCTTGAAACCAAGACTTCCAGTTTCGGTCGGCTCTGGATTGTTGAAGAATGCATCTTGCATCCAGGCTGAGAGTCACCAAAGGGGTATAGGTCCTTCGACCATGAAGTTCCATTTGCCCAATATACAAAGCACGTGTCCTCTTCGTTACCTCAGGTCAGACCAAAGGGCAAGGTCGCGGTGAAGGACAGAGACATACTTCACTTTCAGGGCGTAGCCAATGTCAGTCTATAGATATTGTCGTTTATGGAGTATGTCAATCAGACACGGGATTGGTAAGCAAACTAGTAGTTTGCCTATTGAAATGCACGAAGGACTTGGTGAAGCTGTACGCTTGTCTACTGTCAAATGCCGTACAGCTACACAGAGACAACATGTTAAAACAGTGTAGCCTGGCACAAGAGAAGCTTGCCTACGAAACGCAGCTGTTTCCGCAAATAGTTAGAGATCGTTAATTTAGCCATGCCGCTTTTAATGTGAGGTATGAAAGAGTTGTGATGTTTTTGTTGTGGTGCCTGTAGCAGTGTTTTTAAATGATAGTCGAAAGCCTCAATGGGCGTTAATTTTGAATTCCGTGATAGGTGATCTAACCTAACCCACCTGCTTTAGACCTCGAGCTGGAATCGAACTCGAGACCTTGGGATTACCAGACCAACACTGTAACCAACTGAGCTAACCGTCACTGCAGCAGTGTTTCCCCGCATGGTATTGCAAAGAAGGGAGCGCTATCTCAGAGAAAGTACTCTTTCCATAGTTTATTTCACTAAAACCTCTTCCCGATGCTTTAGATTTATCCTTTTGTGGTCTTTCTCAAATAGGCAGTATTGCCTAGAACCCCGTCTCCTTTCCGAAGCTAAAGCCAGCGGAAAAGCGGCGTCTTCTCTTCCAACTTGTCGCTGCTGAAGTACTTAAGTACTACCCCCAAATCCCAATAGAAGGCACCAACGCTCAAACACCCTCCATTGTGATTGTCGAGCGATAGTCTATGCTTACGAAAAGTTTAACTCTGGCAATGAGAGTTTCAGCACAATTCACGTCACACCTTACCGAATCGTTCGAATTCAATAAGCCGTAGGGATTAAAAATCCCCATTTATTAAAATAAGAGCAAGCCAATCTCTCCCTCGCTTGTGAAATATATTATTGTCTGTTTATTTACAGATTAACATAGAGGTAGGTCTGGTGTGTCACAAAAGGTCATGAAGTATACCTGTCTGGCTGTCCCGCCCAAGCTCTAGAGCTGTATTTTTGTGGTAGTTTATTTTTCGGGTCTCATTCTGACGCAATAAGCAACACAATTTTTTTTCATTCTTCCATAGGGTATTTCTAAAGCACCGCACGTTAACATTGCAGGTTTAATGTAGGTTTTGTTATTTTTATGAACAGTTGTATACCCTGTTTTTTCTCGATAAACACCCACAAAATTATACAATAAAAATGAGATGAGGAAGTAGAACATCGTGCTTTCGGTACCTATTTTGGTCATCGTCACAGTACCGTTGGACGTATTGGCAGATCTGTAGCTGTCAACATAGCCGTCCTTCCTAAATAACAGTTGAGTTTCTCCACAGGGACCAGAAATATTGTACCTGCAAGATAAAAAATGTAAAAGTAAATGAATAAAATAAAATAATGAAAGTAAAAAAGATCTTTTTAATAAAGCAAAGAAAGAAATAATGATATTGTTGAACGACTTCTCAAGAATCCAATCTGGGCGAGAAGTCATGAAAATTAGTTTGTGCAATTGGTTACCATGCGCGACAATGACATTATAAAAGGATCGCTAAACGCGTAACGCCAAGTTTGAAACAAAAGAACGAAAACTAGACTGACACTTGCATTGAGCAGTGTATGTATGTCCAGTTTTATGTGCTCATCTTTTTGATGGATTCGGAGTGAACTTCCGAAAGAAACTTTTAAATCGCATCCTTGACGCATGCACACCTGCCCTTCCCTCATCAGCTCCCCTTCCTGAGAAATTCCTCTGCTGTCGAAGAGACAGAGGCGGTTCACAACTTACTTTCCATCCACAGAAGTAACCTCTAAGACCGAGTCTGGCATGTTGTGGGGGGATATGGTCACATTTTGCAGGGGTAGTTGTGTCCGTCTTGATATTACTTGGCCAGCGTAAATTGTAGAGTTGCAAACGCAATGCGTACAGTCGATGCTGAGAGTGGAACCTTCCTCACAAGTCATGGAGCAATCTAGGATTACATAATTCCACCGACTTTTAAACATAATTTATCTTAAATTTCACAAATAAAGAGCTCTATTCACGGTGTCGTTTCCTTGGTGATTTTTTATCTGTTGTGATAATAAGCGAATAGTTTTTAAATGTCACTGACAAACTTTTGTTATGCTTTTTCCGAGTTTATAACAGATCAGTCAAACGATATCAAAACAGCCTTCAAATCTACCAAATGCGACGAGGTTACCTGGACAATCAAAATGGTTGCAGGGCTCAGTTTGGTTATTACTTCCGGTACAGTATTCTTTGGTTTCGTCTGTATTGCAGGATCGCTGTCGTACCCGTATCCCTCCTCCACACGTCACAGTACAGTCACTCCATTGGCCCCAGGAAGACCAGACAGCAAAGATAACTGAATCCAAATCGAAAAGCCGCTGAACAGTGAATTTGTATTAATTGTTTATTTTGCTGTTACAGGTTTTAGCCTAGATGACAATAGATCAACCGAGAAATTTAAAAATTGTAAGCTGACGTCCATCTATCGATCCGTTGGCCACTCCACCGATTTTGTTAACCTTTTGAAAATCTGCGTTTAGTTCTCCCAAAGATGTAGACCTATTTATGATTGGTTGAATTTATTCCAGTTCAATATGCACTTCACTTTTGATTGGGTAATATCTGTTCCGTGTTTTTGTACCGGCTTTCTCGTTGCTTTTCTATCACTTTGTTGTAATGTTCAACATAGGTGCAGTTTATATAATTGTTTGTATGTGATAGAAATTTAATTACTTTAGGAACAAGTTTTTACCTGACATAAGTGCGTATAGGGATATTTTGAACTTTAACATCAACTTGTTTATATCTTTTTATTTTAATCCTTAATACTGGATATATTTGTTGTTGTTCAATAATTTACGTAACAATAAGTGCAACGCACAGTCATACTCATCGACCTTGTCCTGCCACGGTGATACAGAGAATGCGTTCTGAATTATTTGAAACCGAACGCGAGTGAGTACATTTCCTCATTTTTTGTGATCTTTTTATTTTAATTTAACTGTATTTCCTCATTTTTGTTATCTTTCTATTTTAATTTAACTTTAACTTTTTGGATTCCTTTGAGTTTCTGTTTGATTATCAGAATTTAATTCAGTAATATCTTTATTTGTCTTTTTCGTGAAATTAAGTTATTAAATAATTACTTTTAATAACATTTATTATGTTAAATCAAATATCGTTATACCTTTTTAGGCTCGTTTTCTAAATTTATTCTTCAATTAATGTAGTTATCAATCATCAGTCCTGTTTGGATATATTTATTTACTGTAATTGTCAATCATTGGGCTTACTTTAATAATTCCAGTTTGGATTTTGCCCGCTCTTTAGTTATTCTGCTTATGAACATTCGGGTTTTTATTTAAATCCACTGGCTTAATGTTATTATTTGGTAGCTGCAGGTTGGATCTCGCCCGCTTTTTGGTTCTTCTACTTGTATTTAATTGGACCTTTCTGAAATCTGCTGCAGCCGGGTATTTTATTTTTGAATTACAGTCCGGACTCTGCCTGCTCTTTAGTAATTCTGTCTATAATAATCGGGCCTTTATATTACTCCTCTGAATTCAAATTTATTTTGTAACCATTTAGTTTATTGGCTTTTACTTCAATACAAAGTCCCAATTATTGGACTACCGTTTATTAACATTTCAGACATGCCATCAAAGTGGAAACAAGTCCACGGCGACAACAAAGAGGTCCCGCAAGGATAACTTGATTCAGGAAATGGTTCAACCGCTTCAGCCTCGTAAGCAGTTCCGGAAGCGGTCGAGGCGACAGAACAATCAATGAGGATCAGTACGAGGACTCAGAAGTGCCATTCCGCAATGAAGTCAGTGAATGTAAGCAGATAATTCCTGAAGTACGATGAGCCTCCACACGGCTAAATCTCTAGCAGATCAAATTAAGCGGGGTAATCAGGACGTTAGCTAGAACACTGCTAGTGATGGCAATGTAACTGTTAACAAGAGGACAAAGTTGGTTAATCTAGTGAGCAATTGTTTTCCGCATTTTAATTTATGCTTCAATGTACCAAGAACAACAACCAGAAATGACCCTCCAGTTGCTTAAATATATGCCCATTATTCAAGGTTGGTACAAATCTTTTGGCATTGAGGAAACTTTAAAAAACGACAAAGATTTTTATAAAATGCGCGAGCGCCTTCCAGCAACATGCTGGGATGCTTTGCACCAGGAAATTTATTTATTAGCAACCACCAAATCTGCACGCCAAGAATTCCGTTCTAAGTCTCAGTCCGTTCGGAACGATTAGATTTGCCCCTTGGGATATTGCCGACACTTCTATTCTCAATCTTCATGCTCAAGGTCAAACCGCATCCACAAACATGACTGTTTTAAATATCAAGATTCCCAACCTGGCAGAAAATGTCGCTCAAACGACTCAGTACCTCAAAACGCTTCATCAACTCCGCCGACAAATTGTCCGGTAAATCATAAATTAGATTTGCCAACCCTGGTTGGTTTTCCATAATTTTGCGCAATTACCCCCAAAAAGAATTTCTGCTTGATGGGTTTGGCAATGACTTTAACTTACATTTTGAAGGTGATGAACTGAGCTATAAACACAACAGCTAGAGATAACGAAGATATAGTTTTGAAAAAAGCTAATTCAGAAAAAGAAATTGGTCGAACAGCAGGTCCAGTTCTTCATCCCTTTTAGCAATTTCCGGGTTGGTCCTTTTTTACTGGTTCCCGGAAAAAAGAACCGGGTACGTTTAGATTAATTCATAAGCCAACCGGAATAGTTATCGGTATACTCTGGCAAATGAGATAAATACGCCATAGTTCATTATGAAACTTTTGATCAAGTTGTTGACATTATTCTGTGCTTTTCGAATTATCCCTATTCACAAAGAAGATCATCATTTGCTTGATTTCAAACTCCGAGGTCATTATTATTTTGAACGAGTTCCCCCAATGGTTGTAGAATGTCTTGTAATGTGCTTGAGGAATTTAGTGCTTCCTTCCAATGGACAATTCGGAGCATTTATAAGTTTTATGACATGTCACATATTTTAGATGATTTTTTTCGGTAGTTCTAGTTTCTTGAATGCATGCGTCGTCTGAAGTCATTTATTTATTGATCAAGCTTTCTTGGAATCTCATTAAAACACTTAAAGACTGTTTTCCAAACAACTTCTGTATCTAGTACAGAAGCTTGCTCAAATCCCAGCAGAAAAAATAGGAAAAAGCAAAAGTCTTCATGAAAAAAAACGAAAAGTCCAATGTGGTAACTCTGCTTGAAACACAAATAATTGCTGGTTTGTTAATTTTCTGTAAATGTGTAAATGTGTTTCTTAGACGTTTATGGGGTTTAACTTGTCTCAAAAGCAACCAAGAAAACAAAGCCAAAACTGTTATTTAATTTCTTCTGCTAGGAAAGACCTTCACGCTTGGCACTTGCTTATGAGAAATTTTAATGGTACCACTCTACTTCAAGGCCATGTTTACAATGTTTATTAACTGTTTCATCTTTATTCTGATGCTTCTATTGGTTATTTCGCTAGGTTTCAAAATAAGTGGTTTTGTGGATAGTGGGATTCAAAATTCAAAGACCTAAATATAGCTATATGGAGCTTATTTCAATCGTAATAGCCATTCTCATGTCTTCTAATCTCCTGCAAAATCAACATATTACAGCCAATCTATGAGGCCCTTCTACTTATCATAAACAATCAAAGTTCCAGAAGTCCAATTACAATGTCCCTGGTGAGAAAATTATTTGGGAATGCTCTTATAACTAATAACATTTTCCGGACTTTCTGCATACGATCACTACATAACTCAGTTTATGATCTTTTGTCTCGTTCGAAGGTCAAATTAGCAAAGGAACTGGCACACCCTCTCGAAAACTCTCTCCTTGTCATCCCTCAGGACCTACAGCCATGCTATCTATTGCCACAATAAAGGTAGTAAACAGCCTTTCACGAGCTACACGTGCGGTTTATAAGCGAGTTTAGACCCATTTCAAACCTACATGTCGCTTTGTTTCATGAAATCATCACTAAACGTTGCATGTGCACTACTAATATCTTAAAAAAACTATATATTTTTGTCAATTCACCAGGTTACGTTGATTTGACAGGGATGAAGGGGATTGACAAGGCTTGTATTTGTGTAGAAATGTACAAAAAGTCACACAGTTCTTTGAATTTCGTTGATATTTCGTGAAATTTCAGATGGATATACTAAAAGTAGCGAAAAATACTTTTATGGTTGTTTTTCATTGTCGAGCGTTTAGCAGTCTGAACAAATTCCGAAGTTCCTTGATTTTGCACTAAAATTTTTTTTCTGTATACCCGTATCGTTGCGATGAAAAGTTTAAAATTAATGACCCGCCTGTGGAATTCTTTTTTTTCTTTGGCCAATGCTTCATTTTCGAGTTCTTTATTTACAAGTAGATGATAAACGTGCGAACTGAACTAAGCATAAAGTATAGGACGAGAGAACTGGACCATGAGAGAACCGGACCAAGCATAAATTATAGGACGAGAGAACTGGACCATGAGAGAACCGGACTAAGCATAAAGTATAGGACGAGAGATCTCGACTCTGTATAAGGCATAGGACCGCAGAACTAGACGCTGCATAAAGCATAGAACGAGAGAACTAGACGCTTAACCTGCCCCACCCGTCGTGGGGAAAAATTGAGAACCCCCTCGTGTGAAAATGTTTGATTTTTGCATATTTTTATCCGTTTTTCTCAATTCTGAACGTTTTTATTTTGTTCCTTTTCTGAAAATAGAGTAAACACGATTGACCGCTGCTTTGAACATCACACAACTTCGTCGGCACTTGCACAAGTACAAGCATTTCTTGAACATTTATGATACTTATATTAATTTAAGTCCTTGTGAGTGAGCTCATATGTTACATGTATTTGAAATATTTTTGTTGTTATTCTCAGTAAATGTCAATATTTTAATTTGATGTTTATGATAACTAAAGTTCTCAAAAATTATAAATACTTGTGCTATTCAATCAAAAAGAAACATGCATGATGCTTTTCAACAATGCATTGTTTTGCCTTATAGCCGCCTTTAGTGCTTTTTATTATTCATGTTTTTCATCAACAAAGTAATTAAAGTCTTCTAAAATGTTTTGATAATGTTCGTTTTGTTCTAGACGTTGGGTATATTTGAACAGCTTCATAAACAGTTGTTTTAGTCGATTCTTATAAACGGGTCATTACTTGGTCTTTCACGCGCATCTTCAAGCCTTTTTCATTTATATTCTAACAGCTTTTCTTGAAATTTGTCATCATGGTCATCATACACTTTTTGAACCATATCATGCCAAACAGAGTATATTTCTGACTCACTGTCAGAGCTGCTGTTATCGTCACCCTCAACACACTGCTTCATATTCGTAGATAAAGCTTCTTTGCTGTTGAATAACGCACCATATTCTATACAAGCATGTGCATCAATTTCAGCCATATTGACTCTTTGGCATTTTATACGGTCACACTTCTGAAGTGTGTGCTTGCTTTAAATGCCTTTTAAGACTTTGTGGCCAATCGTAAGATTTCGATGTTGCATTCATACCTCCTTTCAATTCCATATCAACTTTTCAAATGACAAAAAAGTCTTTGAATGTAAACATGATAGCAACAACAATGGCAAAAAAAATAACAACAATTGTAGCAATAACAGCACCAACAACAATGCCAACAACAACAATGGCAACAATAATAACAATAATAGCAGCAACAACAGCACCAATGCCAACACCAGCATCAATGGCAACAACAGCAAGAACAATGGCAACAACAACAACAACAACAATGGTAACATCAATAACATGGCAACAGCAACAATGACAACAATAACAACAATGGCAACAGCAATAACAACAACAACAATGGCAACAACAATGCAACAACAATAACAACAATAGCAACAACAACAACAATATCAACAAATACAGCAACGGTAACAACAACAACACTGGCAACAACAATAAATATTGCAGCAACAAAACAACAATGGCAACAACAACAATGTGTTATTTATAACCAAGGTATATGTATTATAATTTTTCTTTACAATCCAAAGTAAAAAAAAAGTATTGGAAGGAAGTCAATTATCTAAATACTACACTCGAAAACAATAAAATAAGAACAACAATCTGTTATTGGCTGCTCATTCTGCGAAAGGAATTTTCCCATGACGTAAAAGGGGGAAGTACCGTGTCAACAAATTATTCTCATTTTAAAAACTACTCGCCTGTGTTTTGATAAATAACGTAATCAATGACATTATCAGTGAAAAAGAAGTTGTTCTTCTAGAAAATAATCCGTTAAATAATACACTCATCAGTGGAAAATGCAGAATTAAAATCAAAGTCTTCAACATCTTCTATGCCAGGTTCATAACACTTTTGAATAAACTTGTTGTATAAATCAATTGGATTAATGTTGTAATGCGCAATGTTCCAAAAATTATGTGAGTGACAAAGCTGTTCTGCCGCAGATTTAAAGATTGTCAGTTCAGCAAACATAAAGTCAATACAGATCCGTTTGAAAATAACATCCATATTTCAATTAAAAAGAGAGTTTTGCTATAAATTTTGGTTCAAATCAGTGTCATAGTTTCAAAGTTATGCGCTTTTGAAGATGGCATGTCATATTTACTAGTCATAGACAATATTTTCCAGCTGGGGGGGGGGGTTGGATGCTTCAGCGTTCAGTTTTCTGGTCCTATACTTTATGCTTGGTCCTCTATTCTCTCCTCCTATTGTTTATGCTTGACTCAGCTCTCGTTTATTAATTTTCGACGGGAGATCACCCGGTGGACAAACCATGACACATTGCGGCTCCACTCATGTGAGCCTGAGTCAGGTCCATCGATGGAAAACCATCACACATTATGGTTGCACTCATGTGAGTCTGATTCACGTCTAGTTATTCTAGGAAATGATTTATATGACTAAGCTCATATGTCGGCAATTGGCAACATCCGCACATGTCTCATATTCACATCCGCCTACGCTGTTCACACATGTCATTTCCCTTTTTCAGTGCAGTGCTACATTTCTGTGGGACAACTTCTGCGCTTAGCATGGACTCTCGCCCCGGAGTGAGGTCTTTTTAGGCCTTATTCTTGTGGAGTGAGAACTGTTTAAAGCAGAAAAATGGCTAAGGATATATGCAAAACGTTTTACAGGATAGTAAAGGAAATTTTTGGATTTATCCAATCCGGAAGTTGAGCAGAATTCTCTGAAACGGATATATATGAAAAAATCACATGGCACAAGGATAGAGGTTAGAGGCGATTGAATATTTACACTTTGGGCGAGCAACGCTTCAATCTATGCTGTGGCGTGGTCAGCCTTCACGGTTAGAAGAAGATCAGTATTCGTTTTGGATCATATGTTACGAAAATGCCACATGCGGACAATGTGGGCGTTGGCTGATAAATGACAGGTGCTTGAGCACACAATGTCCGCACATGCTGTGTACACAATGCGCCTGTTATATCACCATACATGCTATTCAAAACAGACAGTACTATTCCATGTGTCCAGACTGTGCAGTTTTAAACATATACTTCATTTTCAATGCAAAGTCAACAGATCATCTTTAACTAAAAACACCTATGGTCTTTTAACAGGGCCACCTGTTAATATGAAATGAACGCAAAAAGCTGTCGTACTTGTGTGACTGATGATTTATGAATATTGTTGAAAGTTTTTAGGAGATTACAAACGCAACTCTTGGATTCCCAAATGATATTAAATTTCTTCAAACTTGTCGATTTCCCTTTTTTCTTTTTTCATATTCATGTTACATATGACTAACCATCAGATTTCTGCACAAGAATGAGGTCAAAAAAACCAAAGTTGTTCAGAATTGCCTAAGACGGAAAAAGATGCAAAAATCACAAAATTTTCTCACGTTGCGGGTAGGTTCAGTGTCTAGTTCTCTCGTCTTGTACTTTATGCAGTGTCCAGTTCTTTCGTCCTATGCTTTAAACAGCGTTCAGTTCTCTCGTCCAATACTTTATGCAACGTTCAGTTCTCTCGTCCAATACTTTATGCAGCGTCCAGTTCTCTCGCCCTATGCTTTATGCTTGGTCCAGTTCTCTCTTCGCATACTTTTTGTAGCGTCCAGTTCTCTCGTCCTATCCTTTATACTTGGTTCAGTTCTCTTGTTTTCCAGTTCTGTCGTCCTATCCTTTTTGTTTGGTCCAGTTCTGTTGTTTATAATCTACTAATATAACTTCATATCCAGACTGTAAAATCAACTTATATTGCTAGGGCATCTTGACAAAGACAAGAATAATAAAAAATATATCAAATTAGCAAGTGCTGGGCATAAACATTGGATAAACTGGACGGTGTACGGTATCAAGGCCATAGTAAACAGCAACTAGAATGGCTTTAGCACTTTGACAGTAATGGCATCAGTAATTAGGTTGTGTGCTGTTTCTTGTATGTTATGTGCATATAATAAGTCTGGCACACTTTCACATCGAATCCATAATAAATGTCATATAGAATGGTTTGACATCTATGCTATACTGTCGAAGACATAATGAAAGGTAACTAGAGCATGACTGAATTCGACCAGAACGAAAATAAACTTGAGGATGAGAAATAATTATAAAATTAAAATGTCCGCCAACTGTATGCTGAATTTTTGAAGACTCGTTGATTATCTTTTCAGCTGAAAATTGTACTTGATTAGTCTTGCTGCTCTAGCGAAACCTGGACGCCGTCACTCGTTGCTCTTGTTAAGATGTATGTCCCAGAACAGGAAACCATCCATTCAATGTTTGCAAAATTAATCGTGTTTCTCATCCCCAGTCCACCCAGAAAACTTTCATATAAAAGATATGATCTGGGGCTGGGAGGCCGATTGCAAAAGCTGAAGACATATCTCTTTCCATGAAGGCCGAAATTAATCTTTCTGAGATAAAATCTTCTTTTATCCACTGCGTATCTACTTTTTGGATGGCCCCATACGTGTGATCCTCAGAAGACTTTCAAAATCGGTCATAGGCGCGTGAGGTTTATCATATAAGCTATTTAACTATCACAACGGGTTTCTTTACCAAATACAGAAATACACCATTGAGAATGCACAGAATAATATAATCAAATGATGCCTGCTCACAAGGAAAATAAAATATATTCTTTAATTGATACAGTATTAGCATTGTATCGCGATTAGGCTGCTATTTCACTTTTTGCTGTGCGCGGTAATTTTTCACATGTAGCTTCATGACAAAGCTAGAGTGTCCACCCAAACAGCCACAGGAGTCTAAATCTGCTTCGATTTTCAATACAACTGTTAAGCTCAAGCTGCCCCATCTTAGACACAGGATCCTCCAAAAGGGTCAAGGCAATTTTCTACAAGACAAAGTTCGCGACATAGGATTTTACCTGAAAGCTGACCTCCCTCTTTGTCTTAGCCTTTGGTAAAATGCGTAGTGATTTGCATACAGCATCAGAACAAGTGGGATGCGGTCAATTTTCAGTGCGGCGAGCTGATTTTCTTGGCAAGAATCGTCTCACACCTAACGGAGTAGCAAGCAATCACGATCCCTGTGCTGGATAAGATGTGCTTTCTCAATATGAATGAACAGAAGTCTTATATCTAATGAGCATGTAATGGTAATATCTGAAAGTAGCAACTAAGCATCGACACAAAGATGTACATAATGCGTTTTGGTAAGGGTATCATCAAGCAAACTGTATTATCTTAAATTAAGAGGACTTTCTTCCTACCCAATTAGAAGGTCACCTCTGACTCCGAAGCCGTCAATGTTTTAAACATTAAACCTCATTGAAGCTCATGATTAATTCTCTAACATTAGAAGAAGGGGCGACATTTTATGGTCTGCTGAATGTTGGTTGTTCTCGCTCTCCAAATACGTTCATCACATAAGCACAATTGTTCTCAGAACAAGCTCACAGGATTTCAAACAATCTACCCCTTTGTGATAGCTGTCCAACGCCAGGATTAAGCACGGTATATCTACTTACTTGGGACATAGAGATAACAGACAATGAGGCAACCTTTGAAGAGTTACCGGCACAGATAATCCAACATTAAGTGGGGCTGCAATTAACCAGACTACGGACTGGTCTCCAGCTCAGATAACTTTCAGTACCTTATCTCTACATGTCGTAGCGTAGGAGGAGGAAGAGGGGTACCCCTTCTGGTTTATAAGAGAGAAAAGGGCAGTTTTTGTCGTTATTTATTGATAATGATAGCGTACAAAATTAGACTGCTGTTAGTCAAACAGCTGTGATTCCACGATCTACACTGACATGTGCACTCCAATTTCGTTCTCGCTGCTCGTCATGGTAAAGTAACGGGTATAGTTCCTCTCGTTGTGATGTTACCAATTTCTTCCTATTACGCAAATATCCTCCTTTGTATATTCAGCCATTCCCTCTTAATGATAGATAGAGGATACCCTTAAAGTCTCCTCTACCATATCCTCTTCCTGGTGTATTTCCACACCCTTCTATTTCATTTGGGTAGTAGGAAGAAAACGAATGAGATGGTTAGAGGCATTATTGCACCGTTTTACATTAGTTTGGACCATATTTGGGGATGATTTTTGCATGAAAGCACACTTCTCATTCTACCTCTAAAACATGTAACTAAAAAGCCTTTTAAATTAACAAACCGTAATGAGTACGATAAACGATGTCAAGGTGCAACAGCCATTCTAGTTTTCGTTTTTTCATTACCTTGATTTGACAAAACACTTGCCAGTCAAGTTTGTTATCACGAAAACTCAAAAGCGAGTTTTGACGGAGACATTTATGTTAACTTGCACTTATCACTGTGGTTGATTATAGTCATGAGGAGAAATTGCACTGTTCTGGCTTGTGAACAGGCTGCCTGCAGTGGCTTTTCCTTTTAGTAAACATGACAAATCGAAAAGGAAGCATAGTTGGACACGCGCTGTGGTGCACACATCACTTATGCTGATTCTTAAATGGTTTTGATGTGAATGTAACTTGCCATTGTAGTTTGAGAACATGTAACTCAAAAAGAAAGCGTACAACAGATTTAGTGTGGCTATTGAAGCTGAGCTGAAAAAGAATAATTCTGTTTAATGATCTTATGTCAAAACGCTCAAATCGGACCTCATTACAGACGATTTGTTTATCTTAGCTGTGGTAAAAATCCAAAATTTACCAGATTTTGGACACGGTTGTGTGCTGCAAAATTTCTCCTGTTCAGCGGTTCCCAGGCATATTTGATTATCTATGCAGTTTCTTGTACGAGTTTGTGATCCGCTACTACAAGTCTTGCTACAGCTTGACCATGCAGTCCAGTCAGTCCAGAGTCCTTCAGAAAAAAAGAAACAAAACTTCCTAACAAATTTATTTGGGCTTAAGAATATTTCATACAACAGGTAAGAAAGAGAAGGGAGGAAAGGCTTGAGCTCTTATAGTAAATGAATAATATGGATGGATTCGTAAATTTAGGACTGATTATTGCTTTAATCAACAACTGCTTTAAATGTACTTACTATAAAGCCTACACCATAAAAACATGCAATATCGTTGCAAACTTCTTTACTCGCATTTGCAATATGTTTATCAAGATGCTATTTAGATGTGGCCATCAGTTAGTAAATTTCACACTGAGAAATAAAGAGCTAAATGAAAGAAGTACTATATCATATAAGATAAAGAGCACCTGTCATTTATGTGGATAATTCGTACTGTCATTTACCTTTCCAATGTCGCAAACACAGAAAAGTTTGAAATTGCGCATATTTACTCATTGGATGCTCTCTTATGTACCTTTAAATTCTGTTATTTCTGGAGGTTCTTGAGGAGGTGCTACAGGAAGAGTCGAATAGCCTTGCTCTAACTTTGAGAAGAGTGTCGTTTCTTCTGTGGTTATTTGTGTGGTTGATTTTCCAGTGGTTTGCTCGGGCGTTGTCTGTTCTGTTGTCCACTGGACAATTGTTTTCTCTGGCGCAGGTTGGGATGTTGCTTCCTCTGTTGTTGGTAGGATGGTGGTTGGTTCTGTCGTTTGTTGGACAGTCGTTTCCTCGGTTGTTGGTTGGAAAGTTGTTTCCTCTGGTGTTGATTGGAGGGTTGCTTGTTCTGTAGTTGGTTGGACATTTGATTCCTCTGTTGTTGGTTTGAGAGTTGTTTGGTCTGTTGTTGGTTGGGCAGTTGTTTTATCTGTTGATGGTTGGAAAGTTGTTTGTTGTGTTGTTGGTTGGAGAGTTGTTTCCTCTGTTGTTGATTCGAGGGTTGTTTGTTCTGTAGTTGGTTGGACCGTTGTTTCCTCTGTTGTTGGTTTGAGACTTGGTTGGTCTGTTGTTGGCTGGACAGTTGTTTTATCTGCTGTTGGTTGGAGAGTTCTGTCCTCTGTCGTTGGATGGAGAGTTTTTGGTTCTGTTGTTGGTTGAGCAGTTGTTCTTTCTGTTGTTGGTTCAAGTCGACTTGTATGAGGGGTGGTTGCTTGCGTTGTTGGTCTGTTAACTAATTCCTGGGATGTGATCGATTGTCCCACAGCTTTGGAAAAAGAAGCAATAACATCATGCGAAATATTGGACTGTACAAGAATGTAGCGCTTAATAAAACGTTATTCAGAGTTCAAATAAAAAACATTGTGTTACTTTTAGGCTCTTTTATAAGACGTAAGCGGCAATTTGTCCTAAAGCCATACTTTGCTGAATGTTGAGACAACTGTTCACAATCTAACATGAAAACATTGAAGAAACTTTACAGTAAAATCTATTCCTTGACATAACAGCGTTTAAGCAATATAAAATTCAATTAGGCAATAATAAAAGCGAACTTAACTTTAATTATTAAACATACTTAATATCTATTAACTTACTAAATATATAAGCTGGTTTAACATTTCTCGCGGTATTGAAGTAGAAGAGTAGTTACTTTTAATCACATTATGACTGTGTTGACTATTCGTTGACAAAATAGATAGCAACTGTGAGGGGACTCTGTAGGGTGGCCTTTTCAAGGGTTTAGCTTGAGACAGTCAACTGATTATTCAAATTTATGGCTTAAATTCAAATAACTTTGGCTTGGCCTAAGTTGTACGAATTAATCAAGATCTATTACACAGATCCTGCAGTCATATTTACCTGTATCTTGTGGTGCTATAGTAATAGAATTGTCATTCACATCGTAACCTGGCAACAGAAGCCCCTCGCGAGCTGCTACTTGGATGGATTCGCGTAGCACCTCTGTTTTAACCGTATCCGGTAGTTGCATGACGACCGCTGTGATAACACTTCCACTGCGAAAGGTCACGTTACTTATCTGGCATTCACAAATTGGTTCCAACTAAGAAAATAAACAATTCTTAGAAAGTAGAATATAAAACAAAAAATAAATCAAAAAGACGAAAAGCAACGAAAACAGAGTGTCTTCTTAATTTTAACTTACGGGTAAGCATGAAAATGGCAATGGAACCATCTCGAAAAGGAGATGTTTTTAATAGACCTGTTCAAGCTGCCTTCTGTTGTGTACAATTCAGCAAATAGAGCCAGAAAAGAATCTGACAAATTTAGTTCAATTCCACGGCTGGTTATTTATCCTGGTTTCCGCTGCATGTCAAAACACCAAAGTTACATATAACACAAGCAGAAGCAAATTTAGGCCCCGTACCGCTTCTATCACAGATCTTCTTAGTGTTAAATATTCACTTGAAGTTAGGTCTAGCAGCCGGCTGTCAAATGTCGCATTGAGTTCGTACGTCAGCACGTAGGCTGTCGTCACCACGGTTGAGTTTCCCTCTTTCTTTGAATCTATAATTGTAATTGTAATAGTAGTATATAAACGACAGTTCTACCGCACTTTGTGACGTCATACTGTCTGGACCGGAAGTGACGTCATGTCTGGAAGTGACGTCATCATGTCTGGACCGGAAGTGACGTCATAGTGTCTGTTTGTTTCTATCCGCTTCAGTTTTTGGATGGAGCGCGCGCGCGTGTTGGGATGACGTCATGATGAAGGGTAAACGTCACAGCAGAGTGTGCGTAAACGAAACGTCATTTTGTTTTCGTAATTTGAAATAACGGACTTCCGTTGAAGTGTGGAACTTTGCATATTTGTAACATGTCGCCATTTTAACTGTGTAAAAGTGAAAAAGTGGGATAACTTTCGATATAGTTGACCGATTTACATGAAAATTTCACTGTTTGATTCAGTTTTATATCTAGTTTTGTTATAAAGTGGTCACAGGCTATTTACACCGGTGGCTATATGCATTTTTGTAACATGCCGCCATTTTAACTTTGTAAAAAGTGAAAAATTGAGATAACTTCCGTTATACTTGGTCGATTTACATGAAAATTTCACTGTTTGATTCAGTTTTATGTAAATTTTTAACATTAAGTGGTCACAGGCTATTTACACCGGTGGCTGTATGCATTTTGTAACATGCCGCCATTTTAACTTTGTAAAAAGTGAAAATTTGGGATAACTTTCGCTATACTTGGTCGATTTACATGAAAATTTCACTGTTTGATTCAGTTTTATATCTGGTTTTGTTATAAAGTGGTCAAAGGCTATTTACGCAGCTGGCTGTATGCATCTTTGTAACATGCTGCCATTTTAACTTTGTAAAAAGTGAAAAATTGAGATAACTTTCGTTATACTTGGTCGATTTACATGAAAATTTCACTGTTTGATTCAGTTTTATGTAACGTTTTAACATTAAGTTGTTATAGGCTATTTACACCGATGGCTGTATGCATAATGTGACAGGCCGCCATTTTAACTTTGTGAAAAGTGAAAAAATGAGATAACTTTCGCTATAGTAGGTCGATTTGCATGAAACTTTCACTGTTTGGTTCAGTTTTATATCTAGTTTTTGTTATAATGTAGTCAAGGGCTATTTGCGCAGCTGGCTGTATGCATAATTTGACATTCGCCATTTTAACTTTTTAAAAATTGGAAAAGTGTAATAACTTTCGTTATGGTTAACCGATTTTAATGAAAATTTCACCATTGAATTCAGTTTGATGTCTTAGTTTACAGTAGTTTGCATAGGTGGTTGTTGGAATGGCGCGCGCCCACCATTCAAACATGTGTTTGAATTATTTTTACGTCAAACTATGGTTCAACAAGTTGTTTAGCAATTGTACAACAATTGTTCAACAAGCTGTTGTTCAACATGTTCAACATGTTGTTGAACATGTTCAACATGTTCAACAACATGTTCAACAAGTTGGACATGTTCAACATGTTCAACATGTTCAACAACATGTTCAACATGTTCAACAACATGTTCAACATGTTCAACATGTTGTTGCACAAGTTGAACATGTTCAACATGTTCAACATGTTGAATATGTTCAATTTGTTCAACAACATGCTGTTTAACAAGTTGTTCAACAAGTTGTAGTTCAAGCAAAGAAAAAACAAGACATATGTTGAATAGGTTTATTAATACATTTAAATACACTTAAATACACTTAAATACACTTAAATACACTTAAATCCACTTAAATTCACTTAAATATATACAGCTTAAATCTATAACAATATTATAACATTTATTGTAACTTGCTCAAATATGCCATACTTGGTAAAATTTCTGAGTCAGCAATTTTAGCAATTTTAGTTTGGCATTTTTGAGCAAGTTACACACCATATTTGAATTACATCGAAGTAACATAAAAGGAAGAGTGAGACATGCATTTCATACCTATCAAACAGAAACAAATTCTGCTGAGTCATTTTTTTTGGTAAAGCGCGCGCCTGTTCGAATGACGTTATTATGACGTTATAATGATGACGTGATGACGTCATAATGATGTCATGATAACGTCATAAAGACGTCATGACGTTAGACTCCCCTAAGCGGCATAATCCTAACCCTAGGCGAAGACAACATGTTCAACAACATGTTGAACATGTTGAACATGTTCTTCAACATGTTCTTCAACATGTTGTTCAACAACTTGAACATGTTCAACATGTTGTTCAACAAGTTGTATATAAGGCTATGTTTAAAGGCTTTTTCATCATTTGAAAAGTGCATGTTGAACCGAAAGGATGTATAAATGCAACATTTGTTTGAAATCTTACAATTGGCCACAAAGTCTTAAAAGGCACTTAAAGAATGCTCACACTTCAGAAGAAGAAGAATTGGAGATAGATATGGAAAACCCTGTAAAACCACCTATCACTGAAACTTTAGATGAGTCTTCTATGGAAAGTCAAAGCGTCAACATGACTGAAAAGAATGCACATGCTTGTACAGAATGTGGTGCGTTATACAACAGTCAAGAAGCTTTGTTCAAGCATATGGCACATTGTGTTGAGGGTGATGATGACGGCAGCTCTGAAAGTGAGTCAGAAACAGACTCTGAAAGTGAGTCAGAAACAGACTCTGTTTGGTATGATATGGTTGAAGAAGTCTACGATGAACATGATAAGAAATTTCAAGAAAAGGTTTCAGAATATGAAGAACAAGGGCTTGAAGATGCGCGTGAAATAGCAAGTGATGACTTTGGACCCATTTATAAGCGTCGACTTAAACAACTGTTTATGAGACTATTCAAATATGCCCAACGTCTACAACAAAACGAACATTATGAAACCATTTTAGAAGACTTCAATTACTTTGTTGATGAAAAACATTACGAGTATTCAAAGGCACTTAAGGCGGCTATAAGAAGAAACGATGCATTCTTTGAAGAGCCTCTAGATGAGGAGGAGGAAGATGAAAGCAGTGACGAAGAAAGTGATATGGATGCCAGTGAACAGAGTGAAGCAGATGAAGAAAATTAGACTTATTTGACTAAACATTATAATAAAGACTTTGTAAATCAATAAATGTTATAATATTGTTATAGATTTAAGCTGTATATATTTAAGTGCATTTAAGTGTATTTAAGTGTATTTAAATGTATTAATAAACCTATTCAACATATGTCTTGTTTTTTCTTTGCTTGAACTACAACTTGTTGAACAACTTGTTAAACAGCATGTTGTTGAACAAGTCGAACATATTCAACATGTTGAACATGTTGAACATGTTCAACTTGTGCAACAACATGTTGAACATGTTGTTGAACATGTTGAACATGTTGTTGAACATGTTGAACATGTCCAACTTGTTGAACATGTTGTTGAACATGTTGAACATGTTCAACAACATGTTGAACATGTTGAACAACAGCTTGTTGAACAATTGTTGTACAATTGCTAAACAACTTGTTGAACCATAGTTTGACGTAAAAATAATTCAAACACATGTTTGAATGGTGGGCGCGCGCCATTCCAACAACCACCTATGCAAACTACTGTAAACTAAGACATCAAACTGAATTCAATGGTGAAATTTTCATTAAAATCGGTTAACCATAACGAAAGTTATTACACTTTTCCAATTTTTAAAAAGTTAAAATGGCGAATGTCAAATTATGCATACAGCCAGCTGCGCAAATAGCCTATGACTACATTATAACAAAAACTAGATATAAAACTGAACCAAACAGTGAAAGTTTCATGCAAATCGACCTACTATAGCGAAAGTTATCTCATTTTTTCACTTTTCACAAAGTTAAAATGGCGGCCTGTCACATTATGCATACAGCCATCGGTGTAAATAGCCTATAACAACTTAATGTTAAAACGTTACATAAAACTGAATCAAACAGTGAAATTTTCATGTAAATCGACCAAGTATAACGAAAGTTATCCCAAATTTTCACTTTTTACAAAGTTAAAATGGCGGCATGTTACAAATATGTATACAGTCAGCTGCGCAAATAGCCTATAACCACTTAATGGTAAAATTAGATATAAAACTGAATCAAATAGTGAAATTTTCATGTAAATCGACCAAGTATAGCGAAAGTTATCCCAAATTTTCACTTTTTACAAAGTTAAAATGGCGGCATGTTACAAAAATGCATACAGCCACCGGTGTAAATAGCCTGTGACCACTTAATGTTAAAAATTTACATAAAACTGAATCAAACAGTGAAATTTTCATGTAAATCGACAAAGTATAACGGAAGTTATCTCAATTTTTCACTTTTTACAAAGTTAAAATGGCGGCATGTTACAAAAATGCATATAGCCACCGGTGTAAATAGCCTGTGACCACTTTATAACAAAACTAGATATAAAACTGAATCAAACAGTGACATTTTCATGTAAATCGGTCAACTATAACGAAAGTTATCCCACTTTTTCACTTTTACACAGTTAAAATGGCGACATGTTACAAATATGCAAAGTTCCACACTTCAACGTAAGTCCGTTATTTCAAATTACGAAAACAAAATAACGTTTCGTTTACGCACACTCTGCTGTGACGTTTACCCTTCATCATGACGTCATCCCAACACGCGCGCGCGCTCCATCCAAAAACTGAAGCAGATTGAAACAAACAGACGCTATGACGTCACTTCCGGTCCAGACATGATGACGTTACTTCCAGACATGACGTCACTTCCGGTCCAGACAGTATGACGTCACAAAGTGCGGTAGAACTGTCGTTTATATACTACTTGTAATGTAAAATTCTTTTCATGCATGCTAATCTATAAAGAATGACAATGTCAAATTTTAAAGGAAATGTTAATATCAAGATTTATATTTTAGAGAAAGGTGGAGACAGAATTGTTAAATTGTTAAAAAAAAGTGATTTTGGATATTCTCACATGGTACCAGAGCCAGTAAATGTGTGCTTACTATAATAGAAAAAGCATTCGAAAATATATCATCTGATCTGTAACACAATCAAAGAAAAGTAAAAACAAATTATAACAGGTGGAGACACGTGACGGTTCACTAGATATGTCTCTAAATAAAAGATATAAAATACAGAATAAAGTAATCATAAAACATCATACCCATACTGAATTAAAATACAAAAACTTTACAAGAGCAAAGCAAAACGATTCTGGTAGAGTGGAAATTAGACTACTAGACTGGTTCAAATGATGTGATATGTGATGTAAATATTTGATATTATCCCAGGTTATAGATCAGATTATATTAATACAAATCTAATCAAAGATAAGGAAAATAAAAACTACTAGAAATGAATGGAAGAACTTAAAAAATTACCACCGCTCGAAACCACGCGCTAGATATGAATAGTACAAAAGATTACAAACTAAAATTAGGAATAAATTAATAGAATCCATGGATACTTATATTAGAAGCGCACTGCAAAACCCTTTTGGTACAGTGGAAATTAGACTAGTGAATTGGTTCAAATGATTTGATATGTAATGTAAATATTTGATTTAATCTCAGGTTATAGGTCAGATTATATTAATACAAATCCGCTCAAAGATAAGGAAAATTAAAACTATTAAAAATAAATGGGAGAACTTAAAAAAAAATAACACCAGCCCTTAACCACGCTCTAGATATGAACACTACAACAGATTACAAACTACAATCAGAAAAAATAATTAATAGAATCCATGGGTACTTATTTTAGAATTAAAGCAGAAGGAATTGGAATAACTGAAAGTACTGCAAAATTTTGCAACAATTTGCACGAAATTGTGATTTATGACGATTCCTTCATTCCAAATAATGTAAAAAAATATGATGGATGCATAATTGCATAACTTAAGTAGTGATACAAAGAGACTTCTGGAGGCTCTTCCTACTGATGACCGACCCCAACGGACTCCCAGGTGGGAAACTGACATTTTAGCACAGTTTTATACTTCAGGCAATTCCGTACATTTTCAGACCCTACCTCCTGGTGGGAAATGAAATTATGGCATAGTTTACGTTTCAGA
Source organism: Protula sp. h YS-2021 (assembly GCA_949752745.1). NCBI lineage: Eukaryota > Metazoa > Annelida > Polychaeta > Sabellida > Serpulidae > Protula > Protula sp. h YS-2021. Next base: position 85,893,573 of record OX457024.1, on the reverse strand, counting down.
GAATTCTGAACCTTTTCATTTTTGGATACCCTGCTCCCCCAATCCCCCATCCCCATCCCCTGAGCAGGGATTTTAGGATTTATACCAGATCAATGGTATAAACAACCTGCTCATGCTGAACGCCAAGCAGATGTGAAACATTGATTTTATACACTTCATGTGTACTGCAGTATTTGCGAACCACAAGTAGTTGGAGACTATTATGTTCCTTTACTACTCTTTGTACCTATTGAAGGTGATGATGGTGATCTTATCATAAAAATTTATGAAGAATCTCATTGCGTACTTACTAACACATCAAAACTTGACATTATAGAAATTAATATTAAGGAGAACACAGTTCATAATATTTCATTTCAAACTAGAAAAATGATATGTAAACTTCATTTTTAACAAAAAGGATTATGAATGCACATAGACACGATCCATCTGCATGCCGCAACCATTTCCTTCATTAAGTGGGTTGGGATTTGGCAGGATTTAACGACGAGTGTTGTTAAAGACATGACTGGTCGTGCAGCTCAAAAGGTTGTTGATAAAGGAAGTACGCCGATGAAAGTTGTTGAAGGCGAAAGAAAATGAAAGGAGTAACATCATCAGATATATTTCTGAAATAGAAAAAAGTCAATCATACATGATCATTCTTGTGAATGTAATCTTTCTCCATTGGAATGGTTTCACATACCACCAGCGTAAACTGTTGTAGAAAAAAGTTATAATGTAGACTATCAACCACTAGAATTTTATATTCCTAGAACAGAAGAATATTTAGATTCAAAGAAAAGCAGATTTCATGTTGTATGTAGCGCTCTAAAGCGTAATGGAACAGTTTGTTGTGTAGCTGATAGCGTAACATCTGTCAATGATTTGTTTAATGGTTTATGGTCCAATATTGAATTATTTCTAAATGTTCAATTGATTTCACGTAGTAACAATTCCTATGGTTATACTACCATCATTTCTCATCTGTTCAGAAGAAAGTCTCAATTTGGAGCGCTCCATGCGTCTCATCCATAAGAATATTGCTGGATCGATGAATTCTAATGCGGTGAGAGCCGCCAGTCATGGAACGTATATAACGGGCTTTCACGTAAATGCTTAAGGTGGCGAAATGCCTGAAGCAGGAAATAATGGTTTACATATTCATTATTTGCATACGCGTCTGAGCCGTGAGTTTATGTTTATCGGTGCCTTAAGAGTGGATTTGATTGAGCAGGATCGTTATCTTCCCCATGGCGTGAGCACGGAATTGCATTTGCATAAAAAAGGATGAATATTTATTAATGGCTACAGATGATACCTTTAAAGTAGAAGTGAGAGATGTGTTTTTAACCATTCGCAAAGTGAGGGTTAGTCCAAGTATTCAACTAGGACATACGGATGCAGTGATGAAAACTCCTTGCAAGTGTCCTATTACCAGAAAAGAATGTAAAATTTCAGCCATTTCCGCTGGATTTCAATCGTTTTTAAAAGATAACATCTTTTTGGGTCAATTACCAAAACGTATTGTAATTGGAGTGGTTCATAATGAAGCCTTTGCTTGAACAGTGGCAAGAAATCCATATAGTTATAAATATTTTGATCTTAACTACATGCAACTTTACACTGACGATCTTATAAAAAACCTCTCAAGCTTAACATTGGTGAGGGAAAATATCTTGACGCTTTTGAAACTCTTTACAAATCTTTTGATAAATTGAATGGTGAGAAAAGCTCCAAAAAACGGGAAGATTTGTTTAGAGTTTTTTTTTGTTTTGTTTTAGGGAATTGTGCACAGCCATATTCGAGTATGCGCTGCGTGGGCATAAACTATAAGGAGCACTTGCAATACAATATATAAGCATCTTTCACAAGCGCGGCATTTTCTAACAATAACTTTGCTTATCAAAAATCACGATTACGACTATCAATATATCAAATCCGCTTCTAAATTTGAAAACACTTCGCCAAAATAGGTCCATTTCAATTTTAATTTATCTTCAGATAATGTTTGCATGTCTGCGTAATATCGTAATTTTGCGTTTCTAATAACCACGTTCTCGGGAAAATTTTCCTCAATGACTCTAAACTGATATATATGTGATTTTATTAACATAGAGAGGTTATGCTTTATTTTCTTTCAACTTAACACCTGATTATGATGGTGATGACCATTGCGCCCTTATCAAGCATGGACACTGCCGCGAGAGATGAATTTTGCCAACGCCGTGCAAAATACAGTCGACATAATAGTTTACGGTGAATTTGACAACATCACTGAAATAAGTGCAAATCGCAGTATTCAATTTGATTATCAATCATGAACACGAAGCAGATAGATGCCATACTGACCCATGTCATGACGAAAGACTTATTTCACAGATCAATTGCCAGCATTACAGCAAGAAGCCTATGTCATCAACACAGACAACCATGATGAACCTGTTGAACATTGGGTTGCCGTGTACTTTGACAAGGTTGTGGAATATTTTGACTCTTATAGACTTGCACCTACAGATGAACGTTTAGAAAAGTTTTAAATAATGACTATGTGTATATTTCAATATCATTGCAGCAGCTCATTTCCAATACTTGTGATTTTTATTGTGAGTATTATATATTGCATCGAGCTTGAGATCACAGCATGTTTATAGATATAGTAAAAAGAAGTGATGGAAATTTTGTAGTCAAATACTTGGTCTATAGATATTATAATCCATTATTATATTTAACTTCATTTTATATGTACTTACTTTTTTGAGATCTAATTATCTAACATATATTTGTAAATGGTTACTGCTACACTGACTACTAATGTCATACCGCTTTTATACCATTATAATGAGTCACTGAGGTCACTGGCGAGGTGTTAATTCACCCGTAAACCTTTAATTAAAGTGCAGGATGCCCGGCGAGCTGTTAAATCACCCGTAAACCATATATCATATATATTGTTATGTATTATAGCTAAGTATTGCTTAAAGAGAAAAAAATGAAAAAGTTGAAAACAATCATGAGTGTTTTACTTTTATTTAACATAATAATAAACAAATGTTTACAGTTATTGAGAACAACAATTTAACATATTTACAATTATTGAGAAACAAATACAATTAATTATTGAGAACAAAAATTGCATATTATGCTAGTAGATGTAACATATTTGTTGTGCACTCAATTCTTGTGCCAACAGAGAATTATCAATAGGATTAGAGTAATTATAATCCTCCGTTTTGTTTGATTGTTAATTATATATGTCGCGTCGTCCCTAAATAATGCATGGTCATAAGAATTACTATAATTGGTATTTCTATTGTTTATAATAGTTATGGTATGTTTATAATTGTAAAACCCCTTTTGTTACTCCTTTGATTGTTGTCACCTGTTTGTTACCCCCTCTTATAATAAGTGTCTTTGTTAGGATCTACAAGTATATAAGCTACGGAAAATAATATACGGGAGAATCTAGAAGCGCATATCTGAATGATAAAACGTTGATTGAGAAATTATATTAATTATGAACTCGGATATATGTTATGTTGTGGATATCCGATCATGTATGGTACGTGACTATCGTTCTTAAGTCTAATAACCAAAATGCTTTTCTTGGCGTAATAGACCCGGTACACCCCACTGCACTTAGTATTTTTTATATCAATAAACATTTGTTATTTAATTTAATCATTCTTTTTAATTTATAAGGAAGTGCCCCGCTGTGAGTCAGAAACGGCTCACAGAGGTGTACTTCATATGGTGGAGATTTGCAGTGTAATTACGCCTTGAAATCATAATAATAATTATTTCACAAAATACACTACAAAACAAAAGAAAGAAACATTAAAAAATGGCATAATTATTTTGTCCATATTTACAGAAATAAACAAATAAGTTAATAAAATCAGTGTCATTAGTGAAGTTAGGGCATACAATGCTCCTCACATGAAACCGAATTTACAGAAAAAATAAATACATTTCTTCTATTTTTTAGAAAAAAAGCCACAATATTCTGCAAAGCAGTGACGGTGGTGCTCATTTTAAAGTGGGGGGAGACATTTGACGCCCCTGAAAACACTTTTATATTCCAGCTGAAATTCGTTTTTGCATAGCATAATTACTTGCACACCAACGGTGTTCATATTTCATAAGTCGATTTGTACCAGCAATTTTGGCAAGTCGAATGGAAATTGTTCTACAAAACTTTGTATAATATGCATACAGCATAGAACATACTAGCCTTTTAAAATTGTAACTAGCAAAATGAAATAATTACTAATAATAATATCATCTATATTGCCAATACTTTACTGTGTTTTTTATCACAGTTAAGGCTACTCGCACAACATTGGTGATCATAAAGTTTTTTATATTTGTTGTCTTTTTCTTAATCTAAACTAATTAACCATAAAGGCATATGAAATGTCACAAATACAGACCACGACTACACGCGCAACAATGGTGGTCATAAGTATCAATCACAACAAATCCCAAAACACAATATAGTTCGTTTGGACTAGCAGTGTTGACATGGGAAACACATCAGCACAATGCTTCATCACCACGGATTTCTTTTAACATCCGAATTGTCTCTACATCCTTATCATGCAGCTCGCACAAAATTTTAAAATACCAATTTTATACCTGGCAAAGGACTTCTTCTGTTTACTGAGGGTGCTGATATGTTGAGTTGTTTGGCCATGGAGTGATTTGTTAAGCGTGGTTCAACAAGTGACTTCAACATTTGATTTCTTTGCTTAGATTGCCTTTTATTCTGGTTTTATAGTCGTTTCAAAGGTCAAATTTTCAGCTGTTGTTAAGTAATCACTTTGTTGCTCGAATACCGCCTTAGCATGTCTAACGTTAAAATGTCCTACATAAACCAACATCAAGATACCCCGTTCGAACGTTGGCAATGTCCGCTTAAAGAGCCGATAAAAGTACCTCTCCCAAAATATTTTTCTGGGTACTCCAAGGAGGATGGAAAAACATGGCTTAAGTATTTAGAGTTATTTCATCATTGCAGAGGAATAGGACCAGACATTGCACCACGAGTTTTTCCAGTTTTCTTAAAAGACCTAGCTCTTCAATGGTTTGATAATCTTCCAGATTTCGTCAGTTCAGATTATGTTCTGCTAAGAGAGGCATTTCTCGATAGGTTTCACAATAAAGTCTACACTTTCAGAGATGGTCTCGATGAACTTTACGGAATGTCTATTGATAGCGTTTTTGTTTTTAGACATGGTACTGTGTGTGATAGGCTTGGTTTTTTACAAGAATTCCAAAGAGTTCAGAGCTTTATCAGTCTAATGCCCCGGGAAATAAAGCCATGGTTGTATGCTGGTGTCTACAATGACACAAACAGTTGTGCCAGAAGTGCGAAACATTTCTTCCAATCGCATATGGCGAGGGCAGCTTCATCATCCGAACCAGTTCGTCCTGTTAACAGGGTAGAAGCAAACTTGATTCACGAATATACCAAAAAGCAATTTCAACCAAGGAAAACTTATGAACGAAAACAAAATAGAAGAAAAGGCTGGAAGGTTCCGTGTACAATCTGTGGTTCAAACAACCATCGCAAAGACCAGTGTCATGTTACTATTAAACCAGACACCAATGATGCAAGCACTCAAACCAAAAATGCAAACACACACCTAACGACGAAAACTGCACATACAAATCAAACACCTAAAGTTTGCCCCATTCTTGATCTGAGTGACAGCTCACATAAAGCAGTAAAATGTAGTGACGGGGCTGAACTACATACTCTTTTGGACACCGGAGCCAATTGTAACTGCATCAGTGTTGAGGCCTTCAAGCGCCTTAGACAGTGTGACAAAACGGATGTCGAATATTCCAAATTATATCATGCACAGTCGGCCGGTGGTGCCCCTTTGTCTATAAAAGGAACTTCAACAATTTCGTTTCACCTCAAAAACTCCAGCTTCCGAGTTAATGCGTATGTTATAGAAGATTTGGTTGTTGATTTTATTTTGGGAAGAACATTTCTTGAAGATCAGGGTGCAGTTATAGATTTTTCTAAGAGCACCATAAAACTGAGCGATAAATACACGCTGGTCGTATCCGATGAGTGCGTTGTCGATCCGCAGACCCAAAAAGTTGTTTATGTTGATGTTAAGGGGAGCATCCCTAATGCAATCGACGGTCTAGCCCGTCCAAACCACAGAATACAAGCTCTCGGCTTATTTATGGCAAACACACTTAACACTTCAAAGAACAACAAGATACCAATACGTTTGATGAACCCTTTAAAATCACCAATTAAACTTAAGGCAAAAACAAAAATCGGAACTTTTAGTCCTCTCAGCTCAACTGATAGCATTAGCCTCGTGGAAGATACGGGTCAAATCAAAGACTTACCATTTGTGAACCTTGTCTCTGATGGTAAAGCTACAAATCAAACAAACCTTGGAACTGAAAAACATAAAAATTCAACATCCATACATCATCACAATCTTAGCTTTGAGGAGGCTCGGGCAAAGCTTAAGAACTCTATTGATCTGAGTCAGTCAGATCTCAGTGATGTTCAAAAAGATCAGCTGCTTGACGTTCTTGCAGACCGACGAGAAGCATTCTCGCTAGGTGGTGAACTAGGCAACTGCAAACTAATAAACCACGAAATCGCTCTAAAGCCTGGAACAAGACCTATTTATCAAAGACCTTATCGCTACTCAATGTTTGCAAACGACGAGGCACGGAAGCACGTAGCTGGCTTGCTAGAAAAAGGTGTGATCGAACCTAGTACATCTCCTTGGTCCTCTCCAATTTGCATTGTCACCAAGCCACGATCTGATCCAAAGGCTCCAATTGAAACAAGGATGACAATCGATTATAGGAGGTTAAATGATCAAACGCTGCCTGATGTCCATCCTTTGCCACGGCTCGATGATACACTCGATAGAATTGGTTCCCAAAAACCAGTTTTCTTCAGTTCAATCGATCTTCTTTCTGGGTTCTTTCAAGTTGAGCTGGACGAGAAAAGTAGGCCTTACACAGCATTTTCCTTCGAGGGAGGACATTATCAGTTTACAAAATTAGCGCAAGGTTTGAAAAACTCACCGGCATCTTTTTCTCGGTTGATGCAACTCATACTCACAGGACTTCAATACTTTATCTGCTTGTGCTATATCGATGATATAATCATATTTTCGAGCACGTTTGAGGAGCATTTGAAGCACATTAGTCTGGTTCTTGGAAGTCTGATTAGTGCCAATCTCAAGGCTAAGCCGCAAAAGTGTCAATTTGCTAAGAAGGAGGTCAAGTTCTTGGGCAACATTGTTTCGAAAGATGGAGTTAAGCCAGACCCTGGGAAAATAAGCGTGATTAAGGATATGAACCCGCCGAAGAATGTCAAAGAGCTCCGTCGGTGTCTAGGTCTCATGGGTTTTTACAGAAGGTTTGTCCCTCACTTCCAGCTTTATGCATCTCCACTTTACAATCTGTTGAAGAAGGATAAGAAATGGGAATGGACAACGAAATGTCAAGAAGGTTTTCAAAATCTGAAAGATTCCCTGATAAATGCTCCAATTCTTGGATATCCCGATTTCAGCAAACCTTTCATTGTTTATACTGACGCATCTATCGATGGTCTTGGTGCTATGTTGGTTCAAGAGCAGCAATTTGAGGGCAAAACAATCCCAAGGGCTCTATGGTACTCTGGTCGTTTACTTAACAAGCACGAGAAAAAGTACAATATCAGTGATCTTGAACTCACTGCCATTTTTTACGCAATTTAGCAATATCGTCCATACTTGCAATACAACAAAGTCGTTTTCTATACAGATCACAAAAGTCTTACTACTCTTATGAAATGCAAACAACCTACAGGGAGACTCGGTAGAATTCATCAAGCTCTTACAATGCTCAACTACGAGGTTATACATCTCCCTGGTAGCAAAATGGCTCATGTAGATGCCATAAGTAGGTTTCCACATTTAACTTTGCCAAAAGAACACGAAGACGTTGTCGAACCCGATTTTGTTGATCCACCGCTTGTCGAACCAAAATCCAGTGCTGATCTTAAGGTTTTTGCAGTCAATGCTAAGGCCCAAAGTTTTAGATCTAAGTTGACCCAAGAGAGGAAGAATCATGAACTTAACAAATTCAACTTTTCAAAAGAACACATTAATCGTCTTATTACTTTACAGTCCAAAGATCCTGAAATTACGGATCGGTTGAAGCTTATCGAGGAGCAAGAGTTGGATGTCCCTCCCGAGCGTTTTAAGAAACTGCTCGCAAATATCGACGATTTCATTGTTGAAAACGGCGTTTTATATAGAGTTCATTATCAACCAAGGTCCAAAACACGTTCCAAGGCAGAGAAATGCATACTTCAGCTTGTCGTTCCTGCAGAGTTGCGTCACGAGGTCATGCGAGAACTGCACTGTGATGTGCACTTTTCATACATGAAGGTTTGGTACAAGGCTCAGGAGAAGTACTGGTGGCCCGGTATGTTTAAAGACATCAAGTCTTTCTGTGAGTCATGCGTGCAGTGTCAGCAAGCAAAAGGATCTCAAAAACGGCCTCCTCTGATTCCAATAGAAAGTAACTTTCCTTGGAAAATCGTTGGTGTTGATATAACAGAACCACATGTTATCTCGCAAAAAGGGAACAGATACATTTTGGTCTTTGTAGATCTTTTCACAAAGTTCGTTGTTGCTAGGGCCATTCCAAATATGAAAGCTGCAACTGTAGCAAAAGTGTTCTACGAGGAGATTATTTGTCGATTTGGTGCCCCACAGATGTTATTATCTGATCGTGGTGCGCAATTTTTGTCCTCGCTAATGAAGTTTACTCGAGAGTTATTCAGCGTTCAAGGTCTTTTCACTTCCGCTTGGAATCCACGCTGCGACGGGATGACAGAACGCTCAAATCAGACAATCATGAAATGTCTCAGTTTCCTTTCTAACGCACATCATGATAACTGGGATGAACGCCTATCTTCAGCTGTGTTTGCTTACAATACCACACCGTGCTTTCGTTCTACGGACTATACTCCATACTACCTTTTGTTTGGTCGCCACTGCAAAGGTCCTGCCGACCTCAGGCTTGTGATTCCTGAAGATGTTCCTCATAACATTCAGGACTACGTCACTACTCTAGTGAACAGCCTAGACGAAGCTTGTACCATGGCCCGTGAGAACATTCGGGAGCACCAAGCCAGCATGAAAGAATACTTTGACAGGAGTGCACAATCTTGCAGACTACAGGAAGGTGACAAAGTATTCCTTTATATTCCAGTGACTCCTAAGCACTTATCACGCAAATTGCGCCATCCTTGGTGCGGCGGCTACGTCATCCACCGGTTTTTAGGTCCAAACACAGTCAAGCTTAGAAAGCTAAGCGACGGTAAATTACTGAAGGCACCAGTAACTGTCAAGCGTTTGAAGAAATGTATAGACCCTCAGGAACGCCCTCAACAAGTTTTGGCAAATGACATTTTCCCCGCATTGGACGAATTAACTGATGACGACATCCCGGTCGATAATTTTGCTCCATTCATGGCTGTTCGTCCCAGTGAATCCTCGGACACTGAGGAATCGCTACACGATGCCCCCATTCCCTCTCAACAAACTTCTCAAAGTCAATTTGTAAATGTAGAGAAAGTTCTTGCTAGAAGAAAATATAAAGGAAAAGTTCAATACAAAGTAAGATGGCAAGGATACGGTCCAAAAGATGACTCATGGGTGAATGAGGAAGATGTAAATGATGTCCTTCGCGAGTTCGTTGCTAGCAATAACCTACCGAAAAGGCGAAGAAAAAGGAGACCGTAGATGTAATCACATTCTGCTATGTATTTATTATGTATTATGTATTTATGTATTATGTATTGCTTTATTTTCTATCGGTATATCGATGCTCACGATATAAGATACATATTGTATGAGTTGAACTGCTGTTACATAAACTTCGGCTCAGGTTTGATATTATGCCAGAGCCCCTCAAACTGTAAAAGTGTGAAATTAAATGTCGGCATTATGAGTAACTTAAAATATGTAGCTTACAAATTGGTAATATAAATCCAAATACAAAGCATTAATTGCATATTTAAGATACCGTATTGTATCATTTGCGGGTTGCGTTCAGACGTTTCTTTCTGCAACGACCTACTCTGTGCAAAGATACAAAACATGTTGTACATTGTATTCTACAGCTTTTATTTTCTAACCATACTTATTTGGTGCTAGCTCAGCCTCAAGATAAACGTATGTTGTTAAACATACATGTTTTGTGTCGAAATACATCTGCACCTTCATGAGAACTACTTTGCGGAGTATTCGACCTAATTATTGATCTTAACATTTCCTTAACTATATTGATTTTGCAAGTAATTTTTTTGCAAAGAAATCAGCTGTATATCTTAACATTTCCTTAACTATATTGATTTTGCAAGTAATTTTTTTGCAAAGAAATCAGCTGTATATAAACACTTATGGCTATTTCGTTATCTTCAATGTAGTTAAATCTGTTTTATATGTATCATTTTGTGCAATTATCAATAATGACCAAAATTTGTATATACTGTATAGGAGAAAACACTTCTATTATTAAGGCGCATTATTTGTCTTCACATGTTTACATTTATTCACATGTTCATTTACTCATTTATTTTTGTTAAACATTTTGTTCATGTGACTTTTATAAGTGTTTCAGAAAAATGAAAAGGTGCTGCTATGTTGCGTACCGATGATTGCATTGTATTTTTATGCTCTTGGCTTCATGTAAAATAGTATCTCCATGGTGGAAAGTGGCAAGAGAGAATGTTGTAAGAGAATCTGTTGCAGAGTGAAAGCTCTGAAAGTATCAAAATTTTAAACCCCGGCCGGGTCCTTTTCGATCAGAATGTGTCTGTGCCACCCGAAACCACGGAGATCAATTTAAAATTTCAACAAGTTTCTTAAGGAATTTAAAAAGGGGAACAACGAGTCAAGCTGTAGCAGATGAGACGTTTTGAATGGCTTAACCATACAGTCCTCGGAATACACCAGTTCCCAGGCATCAGGAACCAATCAGCTTGCGATTTGTGATTCTATACCGTTGAAAAAGCAACAGATGCTCGAACAAGTGATACAGAATATCGGACATTTGCTTGATTTTATATCTCTGCGGAAAGAACCCCGCCTGTTGTGCATCGGGCATGCCATCTTATAGACATTCTCTTTATATACTAAAGACGGTGTTGCAGAAACAAGAATATTTTTTACGCTACGCTTGCAATAAGAACATTTTTACCTACTGCATTTTCTACATTTATGATTTTCTCGGCTTCATGATAAAAAAAAATCTGCCGGGTAGTATTTGATATTATTTGTATGCCATGTTGCAATGTATAAATATTAGCATTCTTGTCTAAAATAGTCCAAGTCAAAGGACATATGACAAAATTTAAACTTAGATATTTATGTTTAACTAAATTTGCAATTTAGTCATAAAGTGGGGGGAGATGTTGTGCACTCAATTCTTGTGCCAACAGAGAATTATCAATAGGATTAGAGTAATTATAATCCTCCGTTTTGTTTGATTGTTAATTATATATGTCGCGTCGTCCCTAAATAATGCATGGTCATAAGAATTACTATAATTGGTATTTCTATTGTTTATAATAGTTATGGTATGTTTATAATTGTAAAACCCCTTTTGTTACTCCTTTGATTGTTGTCACCTGTTTGTTACCCCCTCTTATAATAAGTGTCTTTGTTAGGATCTACAAGTATATAAGCTACGGAAAATAATATACGGGAGAATCTAGAAGCGCATATCTGAATGATAAAACGTTGATTGAGAAATTATATTAATTATGAACTCGGATATATGTTATGTTGTGGATATCCGATCATGTATGGTACGTGACTATCGTTCTTAAGTCTAATAACCAAAATGCTTTTCTTGGCGTAATAGACCCCGGTACACCCCACTGCACTTAGTATTTTTTATATCAATAAACATTTGTTATTTAATTTAATCATTCTTTTTAATTTATAAGGAAGTGCCCCGCTGTGAGTCAGAAACGGCTCACAGAGGTGTACTTCATATTAGCCCTCTCACAACAGCTTAAATTGATATAAGTATCATAAATGTTATCGCCCCCTTTGTAAATGCTATGAAAACTGACATGGTTTGATAGTGTCAATTCATTTAAACCTTTCATTGTTATCATGGTCCTCATATTAGGGGTAAAGTCAATACTTTTTGAACTACGCATCAATGGTACATGTTCATTTGGTTCAAATCTAAGTTTCAAGTCATCGCCAAACATCATAAACTTGACTCAACTGAGTGTGATGAAATCCTAGCGTTCGGTGAGCATGACATACTGTTTGAACTGTATACATCGTTTACCGTCACGTTCAATAACTTTCACACTAATATCTCCTGCCACTTATACATAAAATCCTGGTATTGGTAGAGGTTCAAAATAATCGCTCACTACGGCTCGATCTTCAGGAGATAGGATAATGAAAGTTCCGCAATAACAGATCGTCAGTTCATCCACGTGATTTAGAGATGAGTTTGGGTTCATGATGATACAAATGATTACTTTTTTGCTGAATGTTGCAGCATTTGTACGCATCAGTCTGCTGAAGTACGTGTTCCACTGACATCACTTGCTTCTTCAGCATTGGCCATTCTTTCAATGATAACAAAATATCCTCCTTGATAGGATATAACTTCCCAGAAGCATGATCTGTGATATATTCACGAATGTTAACTATCGCTTGCTCTTGGTATTTCACCAGTTTAATACATTTTTCTTCATTGATGGATCTCATTATCGGTAAATCATCAAGATTCGCCTTCTTCATAGATTTTTCAGCGGCAACAGCATTAAGCGTAGGTCCTCGCATTGCTTTAGGCTTAGGTGCTCGTTTGGCTTAAGGTTTCATAAGTTCTGCTTTTGGCTCTGCCTTAAGCTTCATTTTTTTGCTTTCTCCCGATGGCATGGTAGCTGTAAGCGAGCACTAATCTCTTTTCATCTTTCTAAATTGTGGCAGCCTTTGAGAGTGTTGCTTTAGCTGTTGCAGTGGCTTCGTCTCAGACTTTGCTGTGGGTATTGTCTCAGACTTTGCTGTAGGCATTGTCTCAGACTTTGCTGTGGGCATTGTCTTAGACTTAGCTGTAATTATTGTCTCAGACTTTGCTGTAGGTATTGTCTCAGGCTTTGTTCTGGATCATAGATGTCAGTTATTATTCACTCATTGCAGAGATGTTCATTCTTCAACAGTTTGGTACAGAATGATTGCTATGTTTGACATTAGGGCGTCTTTTAACTCATACATTCATGAGTTGCACTATGAACTGTGTAATGTCTATGAGCTAACGTGGTGTAACCATCCTCCAATACATAGCTCTTGTCATCAAATGGTGATAGGCCAACTTTCACACTTTTCCTCATAAGTATGTTAATGAACCCTCTGAGTTTGCAGAAACCAAGTTTCCACCACAAGCAGACTTTTACAGTCAAATGGCTAATGAAGGAATGCGTGATGTCGACTATGTTCATGCACAAAAGGTCTCGAGCGTATTCCACTGCAACAACTTATCATCAGTATCATGATTTCTACCTGAAAACAGATGTGTTGCTGTTAGCAGATGTGTTTAAAACTTTTAGAAATATGTTATTTCAGCAGGTATGAATTGGATCCTGTTCATTACTGTACAGCACCAGGTTTGCCATGGGACGCTATGCTAACATAACAAGGTTCAATTGCAATTGATAAATGATATCGACATGTATCAAGTGGTGGAGCAAGGTCTGCGAGGAGGTATTTCAGTCATTAGACACAAGTATGCAAAAGCCAACAAACCCTACATTCCAGACTATGATGCGATCAAGTCAACAAATACATCATGTACTTTCTCGCCAACAATCGCTATGGGTGGATATAGATGTCAATACAGAGAAGAGAAAAGTGGCAAAGCACAATTTAAAAAAGACTTTTCACAAATTCCACATTTTCAATGAGGATTTGAAAGCAGTACACTGCCTCAAATCAGATCTAATTTTGAACAAGCCCATTCATATTGCGTTTACTATTCTAGATCTCAGCAACACCCTCATGTATGTATCAGTACAATTAGATGAAGAAGAACTATCCAGAAGCAAAACTACTGTTCAGTGATGCAAACAGTTTGAGCTAAGATATGCAACAGGATAGTAATCTTTATGATAAAAGTGTCCTGTGTGTCACATTTCTACGTGAAGCATTCAAAGTCAGCATAAATAAGAACGGGTGCCTTTTGTTGTTTGCAATGCCCTTGAATCGAATGATTGTATCCTCTGGAAATGACAATCGCTGTGCTCTATGCTTCCCACAAACTTCATGATATTTGTCTGAAAGGTCTTGTCACCTAAACCCATGCAAATAATTGAAGCAATAAAACGTTTTGCTAAGATGTTTTGTACTATACTTCATGACTTAAGTTCTTAATCAGGCAATAATGGTTCTTCTCATTGTTATTGATGGGCAGTAAGTTAATTTCAGTGTCACTCTCATGTTGACTCATGCGACTTATGTGGATGGATACCACAACTTGATTTTCCCAACTAAACTCATTGATGGCAATGTTGCTCTTCTCAAATATGGAAATTTGATGAATTGGTGTTAGAACTGTTATGTTTATTCCATTCAGCTCATGTTCAAACTGTTGATTACTTATACACCGAACTTAAATGATCATGCGTCCGATTTAGATGAGCCAATATAGACCATAGGAGCACTTGTTGATAACACCTTTAGTATTTATTCTTTATCTTCTTTGGCAACTTAATGTAACCGGAGGCCTGCAAGGGATCCAATTTAGCTGTATGAACTTCAATCTGAAGAATCTTATCCAACACCCATCCAGATCCTTGACGTTCATGTTCATCAAACTTGTTGAATAAATCATTGAATGCATTTGGCGAACCGCTATCAATATCCATTTCAATGAATGTTTTAGAAGTTTGAGTGCTCATATGAGTATTATCCACACGTTCTACCAAAACTCCTTTTATTGGTTTATTTGTTGCTATTTTCTTGAATCGAACAAAAACGACAATATACCATTTTATTCCATTGTCTAATCTATCTTTCAAATGTCGTGTGATGCAATTTTCTTGCGGTCGCATTTGTAGTAGTAAATCGGATTCATTTTCAGGTTCAAATACTTCTAGATGTGCATGTCCACCAAAGCTTATTCTTCTACCTTTACCCACGTGCATTACATCCTTCTTTGTTTGTGTCTTACCTTGTTTTTTTTCTTTTGTTTCCTTGCAGGAGGCTACTCTGACTCATCAACTAATGTTTTTAAACATATGTTATGCATTGGTGCTGCATGAGTATATGTATCACCACATGCATCATCTGCATACTGTTCAGCACTGTTGACGACATGGAAGCTAATGCAGCAAGTAATAAGTTCGCTTTCTTCACGTAAAGCAATCAATTTTTCACATAAATGTCTCTCCAATTTATCTAAGGTTGGCAACACTGCATGACACCATTCACATTTTACTTCATTTGGGATATTCAGTTTTTATGATTTTATCACTTCAATGTCTTGAAGGCAAATGATGCAAATGATAGTAGTTCTGCTCGCTTAAAATTTGCACAAATGACGTTATTAATGACGTCATTAATAACGTCATCAATAAAAACTTTAAGTGTTACAGAAGAGTATGCTGAAAAAATGGTTGAGATCAGTCCAGTAGTTTTAAAGTTATGCGCTTGAACTTATCAAGTTGCGGCGGGCGGTGGGGAGGTTGTTGCTCGGTCAGTCACTAGCGGGGGGGGGGGGGGGGTTCGTTGGTCTCTCAGTCACCAGAGGGTGGGTTGGTCACTAGGGTGGTCGGTCACCGGGGTAGGCATCCAGAAATCTCGTTGAATCACTCCTAATTTACCGTAAACGAATGGTAAACGGCCTTGACATCTATGGCTATAAATAAAACTTTGTGTAGTTCTCTCTCCATCACAGCCTTAATATCGTGCACTTAACTGAGAGAAAGCCTATTACGCCAACTCGCTAGTTTGTGCTTCCGAGTTCGGCGTATTTTTAGAAGTTGGTGATTGCTTATTGCTCAATTTAAATCAAATGGATTACTCGTTCGAATGTTTGGGCACATAATTATCAGGACTCAATTCAGTGACTTCATAACCTCATAGAAACAGATCATTCTGTGCCCAACAATTGAAACTTTATCTGTAATGTGAAAATATAAGTTAGCTCAGTTCAGTTATAAATATAAATGTTTGACACTCAAAGACAGGTTAAAACCCCTCAACTCCCTAAACCCCCCACTTGTCTATAACAGCCCCTCCGAATTCCAAAATGCTTAGTCTTTCTTGTTTTCTGTGCCAACAAGTGCGATTCTTTCTTTTGCAAAAAAAAAATGAAAGACTAAAATAAGGAAGCGTTTCTATCTTGCTTTGTCCTTGTTTAGGTTGAAGGGTGACAATAGAGAAATTATGGATAAAGCTTTTATGACGTTCAAGATTCGTGACTCCTATTTTTCTGTCTTTTTCTGTGTATATATGTGTGTGTCTGAAGGAACCCTACTTTATGTGGGTTATGCTGAGCACTGAATGAAAATTATCACATTTTTAAACGACATTGACGCTCTGTTAAGACCTCGCCTGTCTTTAAAACCCCCCTTTAGCCAGTTTTTTTGGGACTCTCACTGTAACACATATAATACCAAATATATTATACCCCCCAAACCCCATTCCGGTCGTTTACTTTACTGATGAATTTACAGGCACACGAAAATGACAGGAGCTCTAAATGTCAACTGCAGTGGAACCGCAGCGCGACTGATCTATTTCTAGAACTTTTGAACTCCGAAAACAAGATCCCGAAGTAAATATTACTCTTGGAATAATACGTTTTTATAATTGATATACATATATTTCCTTTCTTCTAATCAGAACACAGCTTCGATTCATATTTAGGGTTTGTTAATTTACTTAGGAGTGAACATTTATTCGTTTTTATTGAAATTGAACTTTTCTTTTTTCCAAATACTTTTTGTCAATAGATCTTTCTTCTGATTTCAGTAGTCTTCTCAGACGTAGAACTTGAAAAGTTAACTTCTGGCTAAGGATCTCTATTATCTCTGGTTGTGTTTTGGTTATGATTGGTCACAACCACAAATCAACGTCTAACCAACGATAATAGACGTTGAATGTACGTTGGGTAAGCAACATTGCTGTTGGTCGTAACCAAACCACTTCTTTCTCCGTCGTCTAATCAACATCTTTGATGCAATGTTGAATAGGCGTGGAAAACTTGTGGAAATCCTTGTGTCATCGTTCACCAGATATGGGAGTCTTGAAAGGTCACTTTGAAAGTAGACCAAAACGAGAGCTAAAATATTGAAATTTCCAGAGCGCGCAAGTTTTTTCCACCTATATTTGACAAATATTCATAGAAATCAACTGTATATGAATTCTACGTGACCGGATGACCCCAGTTTGATTGCTTCTTTCTTGACAACATTTCTAGATTACTGTTTTCTCGATGCCCACGCAGTATCACTTCCTGAAGACATATGCAACGTCGGAAGGTAGAAGGTGTTTCGATTGTCATTGACAAGCAACACCCGACATTGATCCGACGCTGGTGCGATGTCTATCTAACCTGCCATCAAACATCGCGATACTTAATGCGGTGTTGCGTGAGCTGAGAGGAACTGCAACTTTACAATATGCTTATCATAGTTGGTTAACTTGTCCAATTCTTCGCCGTCGTTTTAAATAACACAGGGAAATGAAAAGGGAACACAATTGGGGAAATGAAATTTTCGTATCCGAAGTCAGTGATTACTTTTCTAAAGATATTGATGTTCAATTCAGGTAGTGACACCTATGTTTAAAAAATATATAAAGTGTGTGTAGTACTTTTGGACAGAGTGCTCAATGAATGAGCGATACTTCTGCAGCTGAATTCAATTTAAACTGACCCAAAAAAGTATACAGTAAAATAGTTACATAACCTTTTTATTTCTTAAGATATGGTCTTTACATTTATACATATGGTTTATTTTACCCTTTTGCGATGTATGTTCATTTTTAGTAAAATTAACGAAATAATGAGGTAGGTGTGAAACAACTTGATTTGTTACCATAGGTACTGTAATAGCGAGTATGTGTTTGTGTTTAATCAGTCGTGTGTGTTCTTGGAACACAGACACGTGTTTCACAATTGAAAAATTTTAAACAATCACGAATAAAAATGTCACGCCTTACGCAAGCGGAAAGAGAGCAAACAATCTCCGAAAGAGAGATCGCCAGGCGCATTAATTGTACTCGCGCTGCAATGTTTAGTTTGGTAAGACAATATGAAGAGACTGGACCTACTCGGGACAGACCACGTGGCGGTCGACTACCTGTGACCGACGGATCGACGGATTCGCCTACAACACCTGTGTGACCGTTTTCGCCCTGATGTAATGACTGCTAACGAGACCCCAGGCATTCACAATCCACGAATTTCCAGTTAAACAATCATTAATCGCCTTCGCAATCATGGAATTCGTTGTCGCCGACCGGTTTTCGGTCTCGTGTATGCTGCCCATCCACGTCAAAATCGCGTTCACTGCTGACGTGCACACGGTCACGGAGCTTGGAGACAGCACAACTGGTGGTTTTCAATGACGGTCGCGGTTTTAACTTTATATCGCAGACGTTCGTGAGCGCGTATATAGGCGTGTCGGAGAACGTTACAGTAGACATTGCGTTCGGCAAGTTTATCGCTTTGGTGGTGGTTCGGTACTGATATGGGGGGCAATACGAGTCGGCGGGTGATTTTCGATGGAAAACTTACCGCTAATCGATATAATGACACCGTATTGAGTGCTTAAGTTGTCCCCTATATGCAGTAACATCCTGACTGTATCTTCAGGCACGATAATGCGCGCCCTCACGTGGCTCATGTACGTCAACAGGACCTACAGACTAATAACATTCAGCCTATGCCATGGCCTGCCTACTCACCGGATCTCAATCCAATTGAACACATTTTGGATCACATAGACCGCCGAGTACGGATCCGACAACCTCCTCCACGCGAACACGCCTAACGCCGTCAAACGCTCATTGAGAAGTGGCACAACTACCCCCAGCCAAGGATCAACATATTGGTTACATCAGTACCAAGACGGATCCAAGCTATGGTAGGGCTAATGGTGGCCATACACGGTATTAGTCGGTGATGCATGATTTGCACTTGTTTGTGTAAATCAAACATATCATCCATGTAATACTCAAGTTACGTTTACTTGTTTATTGCAAGGAGTATCGCTTTCATATTTTGTTCAACTGCACAGCATTCTTATAACTTTCGACGTGTTAAAAATTCTGATAAGCTGATTTTGATATTTTGGTGCTGAAAGTTGCTATATACTTCCTTTTTGGGGTCAGTACATATCAAATGCAACATCGTCTATGTATTTCTCTTTTCACTGGAGATATCTCTTATTATTTTAATACTGATATACCGTTAAAATTTAATAAGTATATGTGTTATATCTATTTTAATCCTTTGCAAATTCGGATTAGACCATATGATTTAATGTCCGTAATCCTTTCTCACTTCCGCAACAACTGAAATGATTACTAACCGTCGCTGGACTAAATTTCTATAAATTCAAATAACTTACCTTGATTCAATACAATTCCGAACCCAAGTCCCAACGCCAGAACAAGCAGCAGGAAAAAGCCAATCACAGCCCATACAAATAACACCTTGGTTGATGATACAACCCCAGAGCCTCTGTCCTTAAACCTTGGAAGTAAACGCCTTCGTTGATAATCACCACGGCTGCCATAAATGCTAGACCAGCCATTATTGCTGCGCGAAGCTGAAGCACGACTTGAATTCCTTATATGAGTTGAACTCCACACTGGTATGTAACTTCTCCGGAATCTGTTGTCTCTCACACGGGCGTCATATGGGTCGTTTTTGTAGATCCGTACTGCATCGCTTGTGGAAACGTGAGTCGAGCTCAATGGATGCGAATAAAATGCGCGTGGGTGATACACCCTGTGAAAACGAGGAGCTATAGAACTGTGTTCTGAAAATGCTTCATAACTGCTTCCAGAATTACTAGGGTATGGCTCGTGATATCGCTTGTTATTTCGGCGTCTGCCCCAATCCATGCTTGCCAGTTAAACATGAGTAAAATCCTGTAGTATTTTTGTGTGCCTGGTTTTAATGAAATTAAAAGTAATTTTAATGAAATTAAAAGTTCATAATTTACATATTTACGTTTACTCTCATGTTCACGTTCAAATTGTTGTTTGATTAGCTTTGTCACTCTGACAACAAAAATATTTTTGCTTTCAAAAGGTGCAATTTATTTCCTCAGTAAGTCGTTTATTTCCTTTTCTACCAAAGGGATATTGAAATCCCTAAAGTGCATTAGATCCGCACATGACATTTTGCTTTCTTTCATTTTTGCAGCTGCATTGTGTTGTCCATGAAACTCCTCCGTTACGATCAGAGTATACAAAATCATGTCTAATTGATTCTACGCTCGTTGCTTTGGCTCCCATACCTTATAAGGAACGGAGAACGCAAAGCCTGGATCATGTGTGCATATTGAAATTGGCACGATCACATTATCGATCAGATTATGGTATAGTTTTTATCAAATTGTTTTGCAAAATATTCAATTGAGCAATGCACAGAAAGCAGATTGGGTGGGCCTACGATTATTATTATTATTATTATTATTATTATTATTATTATTATTATTATTATTATTATTATTATTATTATTATTATTATTATTATTATTATTATTATTGTTATTATTATTATTATTATTATTATTATTATTATTATTATTATTATTATTATTATTATTATTATTATTATTATTATTATTATTATTATTATTATTATTATTATTATTATTATTATTATTATTATTATTATCATTATTATCATTATTATCATTATTATTATTATTATTATTATTTGAAGTTTTAGTTTTATTTTTATTCTTATTATTATATTTTATTTTATCTCTTCATAGCGATTTACACTACAGGACGAAATAGATTTCGGATCAATCAGATTTTACGGGCAAAGAGGAAGTACCAGGGCTGCCTTGATGTTTGGCGTTGAGAAAGCCTTTGATATCGCAGAATAGATTTTTATTATAAAATTATGATAAAAGGTAAAGTCCTTTGCAATAAAGATACTCATTTGAAAGTTTGTGGACTGCACAACCTTTGTGTTAGGTAGTGTTGAGTTGATGAGTGTGTCGCTAAATTGTTTAAAACGACTGGGTTTTTTTGGGGCGGGGGGCAAGTGTCCAGACGAAAATGAAACGTTGATAAAACTATGTGTCTGTGGATAAGGAATTCGAAACCAAAACCAATCAGGTGGCAGGTCCTAGGCCTTCTCAAGGGCCGTTCAATAATAGAGCAATATATATCGGAGATGAAAAGTAGTGTGAACTGATAAACATTGGCGTAAAAATATGCGAACTGAGAAAAAAGTATATATCTGGAGATTCTCCTTTACAGGAAAGTTCTCATTGCAAAATCACCTGGTTTGTCAAACTTCGTATATTCTCTTCGTAATACCACTTACAGTGAAAAAAATATAATAAAATGCTGGCGGAGATTAATAATTTTACTTGGAAAAATACCACCGTAGTGGTTAAACACAGTACGTTTATTCTAGACTATTCACAAGACAGTACGTAAAATGGGCACATAATTACCTAAAACTACATGGCTAGCTCGAATCTTATCCAAAAATGGGCCTCTGCTTGAGAATACTTTTTACATATTTCAGCGGCTTTAGGTTTCTCCTGAACTGTAACTTTCATGTTCGCCTACTTAGTGACGTCACTGAGTTTTATAAGTGTAGTCTTGAAGGACAATGGAGAAACTTCGTATTAATTAATCAAAAGGATACTACTTGTATGACGATAAAATGCAAACTGATGTTGTCTTTTTCTGTGAAGAAAAGAAGGAAGTAAAAGTCTACTACAAAAAAAGAGATTGGTTTCCATAGATATTCCCTGGTTTGCGGGGCAAAGTAGGGTTTTTAAAATACGGCATCGGGTTTTATGTCTTCATATCCGTATTTGTAGAGAAGGTCAACTTCTGATTATCAGGACCAGCGGATGTCATTATAGACAATTTAACGGAGTTACTTTCCAATGAACTATGAATAAGGATGTGTTTGCTTCGTTTCTTCAGCAAATACGGTCTAGTTGGCGTGAAAGGGGTTTCAATACGAAGAACCGAGTCTCTGTTCTGAAAAGATAATTATGTTCACCATTTTCCCTACAGGGAAGTTTATTCTTTAGATATCTCACGACGCTACCGCATTAAAGAGAAAGTCTACATTTACTTGTTAAACAAATGAAAACAAATTTCTATCTTCAAATCGCACCACCAAAAACTAAACCTGAGGATTTTTGTTTGTTTTGAAAGCGAGGGCTGCTAAATAATCCCCAGGGTCGACCTGATGTAATATTACAACATAAAAATCTTGATACGCAAGCCTAAAAAATATGTTTTGATAAAAAAAGAAATCGCCTCAAATTTGGTACCGTTTTTCAAGACATTTGAATGCTATCACAAGGTATTAAAATTTTTCTAACAGAAGACTTTTCCCTCCTAAGTGAAAAGTGCATATCAGTGGTGCGCATCGGCGAAGCTTGAGCAATCATTGTGCTGTTAACTTGTTTATCCCACTGCAGAAGAAATCTGTTTATTCTTACATGGTACCAAAGATACCATATGAGATTGAAATGCTTATAATTCTTCACCTATTTTTTTTTGTTTTTTTTTTTTTGTTTGTTTGTTTGTTTTTTTTGTTATTTGTTTTTGTTTTTGTTTTTTTTTTAGTTTTCCGCCAAAATCTTGTTCGCGCTTCTCCGAAACTGCTAGTGACCTTGAGCATTGTCTTCAAGGTAAAATTCAAGGTCAAAGGTCAATTGCGGCCGAATTCTTGTTCGCGCTTCCCTGACGAAACGGCTGGGCGCAGAAAGTTGAAACTTGGCACACATACGCAGACTAATGTGAACTGGATCTGCGCTGAATTTCAGTGACCTTGAGCATTGTTTTCAAGGTCAAATTCAAATCTAAAAAAAGTAATATATCGAAAAGAGATAGAGCGATTCTGAGCGAATTTTCGACCCTACGGGTTTAAAACATCTGTAAAACAGAGTATCTGGGACAGCGCGACCCGGTTGGATGACGATCGACGTCGAAACCGGAAGTTGGCTAATATCTCGAAAACGTTTAGAGATAGAGCAATTCTGAGCGAATTTTCGATCCAAGGGATATAACACATTGTATAAAAAGGTATCTCGGAGAGCGCGACCCGGTCGGGTGACGATCGACGTCGAAATCGGAAGTTGGCTAATATCTCGAAAACGTTTAGAAATAGA
This sequence comes from Protula sp. h YS-2021, assembly GCA_949752745.1. Lineage (NCBI taxonomy): Eukaryota > Metazoa > Annelida > Polychaeta > Sabellida > Serpulidae > Protula > Protula sp. h YS-2021. Next base: position 85,870,184 of record OX457024.1, on the reverse strand, counting down.
GCAATTCTGAGCGAATTTTCGACCCAAAGAGTATAACACATTGTATAAAAGGGTATCTCGGAGAGCGCGACCCGGTCGGGTGACGATCGACGTCGAAACCGGAAGTTGACTAATATCTCAAAAACGGTTAGAGATAGATCAATTCTGAGCGAATTTTCGGCCCAAAGAGTATAACAAACTGTATAAAAAAATGATTTCGGCGAGCTCGATCAAGTCGGACGACGATCGACGTCGAAATCGGAAGTTGGCTAATATCTCGAAAACGGTTAGAGATAGAGCGATTCTGAGCGAATTTTCGGCCCTACGGGTTTAAAACATTTGTATAACAGGGTATCTCGGCGAGCGCGACCCGGTCGGGTGATGATCGACGTCGAAACCGGAAGTTGGCTAACATCTCGAAAACGGTTAGAGATAGAGCGATTCTGAGCGAATTTTCGAACCAAAGGGTATAAAACATTGTATAAAAGGGTATCTCGGCGAGCCCGACCCTGTCGGTTGACGATCGACTTCGAAACCGGAAATAGGCTAATATCTCGAAAACAAACTTTCCCATCTGTTTGTACGAGCCGGGTTGGGTTGTGGGATTCCAACCGCTCTTAATCTCCTTAATCTATTTAAGATAAGGAAAAAATCCGCGAATGGAAGGAACAAAAATATTTCAGAGCTCCGCCCCCCCCCCCCCTCCCTCCCTCTCCACACACACACACACACGTAAAACTTGAAAGCTCGGAAAGTCCATTCTTTCCACTCTCTCCGCCGTTGGGAACATTGTCCCTACAAAACTGCCGACGCACAAACGACGTCGTTAATCTCTAAACTGCATCGGCAGCATTGGCAGCGGATTTGAAACACCGTTAATATGTCGGATATACGGCAGAATATATACGCACTTTTAGAAACATCGTATATACATCGAAAATGCGTCAGAAAAAAAGATGCCGATATTGCCAACGCGTACTATACGTATTTTTTAAACGTCTATAAAACGCATATTTTCCTATGTATAAACGACGTCGGAAATACATCGGAAAAAAGATGTCGATATTGCAATCGTATATTATACGTATTTTTATACGTCTATGAAACGCATATTTTCCGATGCTTATTCGACGTCGGAAATTTATCGATTGACGTTTTGTAGGGGACATTAAGAAGAATCAATAGTGGAGCATTATGAATATACTTAAAAATTATCAATACATGTGTTCTGATTATTACCATTTTAAAATTTATTGCAAACTTTTGATACTTAAAATGATTTAAATAGTATCAATGGTTAAAATTTATAATTTTTAAAACCAAAAAAGAATTTTATGTTTTATTCATTTGATTTGCGATATATTTTTTCATAATTCTAAGATATCTAAATAATATTATGTGTGACAAATATTAAGTTTAAGTATGATAAATAACTTCAAATCCTCAAAATAATTCATGTCAAAAATTATCTTAAATTTACACTTTAAATTTCAACCGTCTGGAATTGTAACTATGTAAAATTTTTCATTAAATGTAAAGGGGCGAGAGTTAAAATTAAATAGCTGAACTTCCCAGTTATTTCGTCTATAAAGCAATAAAAAAATCAGCAATGAATTTTGAAGCCACAAATTAATTTCATAATTTCAAATAAATTTCAACCGTCTGGAATTGTAACTAAGTAAAATTTTTCATTAAATGTAAAGGGTCGAGAGTTAAAATTAAACAGCTGAACTTCCCAGTTATTTCGTCTATAAAGCAATAAAAAAATCAGCAATGAATTTTGAAGCCACAAATTAATTTCATAATTTCAAATAAATTTCAACCGTCTGGAATTGTAACTAAGTAAAATTTTTCATTAAATGTAAAGGGTCGAGAGTTAAAATTAAACAGCTGAACTTCCCAGTTATTTCGTCTATAAAGCAATAACAAAATCAGCAATGAATTTTGAAGCCACAAATTAATTTATTTCACTTATCATGATCATGTATTCAAGGAGTGGTTTGGGCACACTTATGCCTATCACACTAAAAATATCATTTGTCTCAATAAACTATCCCTCAGCAAACGTAAAGGAGGAAAAGACAATAAATAACTTAATTTATTTAAAAGACAATAATTGACAAAAGACAATAAAAGACATTAAAAGACAATAAATAACTAAATAACTTAATTTAAAAGCGCCAGCGGTAACAAAAAAACGAAAATGTAAGAAGTAACCTTTTTGGGACGAAATAGAAACATTAGACCACTTAATTACACTGTCGAAGCAGCCCCAGCCGCCGTGGAGTACAGGCATGTTCCGCGCCTAGGATGCGAGAGGTCCCCGGTTCAAACCCGAGTAAGTACTAGTGTTCAGTTGCAATATACAAATATGCTGTGTTGTATATTAATATGCTCTGGTTTATGTATGAATATGTGAATTATGAATGGTTGGTATGGGTTCAATGGGTCAATTAAGGCTAGAAACATTTTTTTTTAAAATGCGCATACGCATTTTTATACGTCTAAAAACGCATATTTTCCGACTGTCACTTGGTCGGAAATGCGTTGGAAAACATCGGAAATATGCATTTTATACGTATAAAAATCATCGGAAGTTCGTCGGAAATGCATCGGAATATAAAGGTATAACCGACGTATAGCCTACGGTTGATAATACGTCGGATATGCATCGAATATATGCATAAAAACTTCGTCGGAAAATATGCGCATAAACGACTAATAAACGATGAGCAAAACGGAAAAAATATGCGTATTTCCGACGTATGTTGCCGATATTGCCGACGCATTTTATATGCATCTCCGACGTCGAAGAATTTGTAGGGGTGGATCCGCGTGTTTCCTGACTCGAAACATCCTGTCACATCCAACAGAGTTTTCATGTTTTCATTGGAATTCACTCAGCGGTAAATTATATGAATTTGAAAAAAAAGCGATAGAATATAACTAACACATCAAATTTCGCCACTATCTGTGATTTTGGAAATATGTTATGCACAGAACGCTATTTGTATCTGTGGAAAAATTCGCCGTTCTGCCTCAAAACTTAATGAAAATAAAACAAAATATCTTTGCTCTGCGATATAAACATTTGAAGTTCGATAACGTTTGGCATAGGTTAGAGCTTTGCGTTTAAATTCACAAAGATCTGTCTTATAAATGACAAATTCTATGTTCAATACTGGTATGTCCTCCCTGAACCGATTAATACGGTCAGCAATATCGTTGTTGTCATCATGGTTGTCAGACTACCCAAAAACTGTCCTCAATAGAATTCAATTAAAATAGATTTTTACACTTACCGAACAGCAGCTGCACAGCGAATGCACGGAGACCATGGAATACAAATAACTTTTTGTGCATAATCTATTTCAGAATACCCCCCCCCCCTCCTGCGAGAAATTTCAAAACCAGCACTTCGCTTTCAGGAACACTGAATGTATGAGTTAGAGAAAAAATATTTCAGACCCTGCCCCCTCTCCATCCCCCACCCCCCCCCTCCCCTCCTCCACAAAAAATGTTCATCGCCGCGTTTTTTCAAAATAACTTTTTAATTGTTTTAGTGCGAATCAATTTCTTTTGGTCATACATGAATCCTTATTGGAAAGGATTCTGAAAGAAAATTGAAAATTCAACCAGTGAATGTTGCATGTCATGCAGGCAGATCCGACTAGGGACCTTATTGTCGTCACTGTTGTTGTTTTGGTTGTCAGCAAAGATTTTTAACGGCATTCACCAATATCAAATACAATCCGTTTACATAGATGCCCGAGAACGTTTGCTTTTGTTTACACGTGAAACCTATACAGTTCAACTTGATTTTTAATATTAATTTGCTGTGTGTTTCTATTTGATTCACACTGCTTCGTGTTAAATGACGCAAAAGTACGCAAAAAATTGGGATGCAAGTTATACGTACAAGGACATAAATTTATCTTGAATTTCCATATTTGCAGTTTAGAAAAAAAGACACTTTTTAAGTGGAGAAGAAACTAAAAATAAAATGTAGTACGAAAAGAGGGTGTAGCTGTATTTTACTCTTTTTATTACAAAATTACAATGAATCGATGCAACCATGCATTGTACTTGGAGGGCGTTACAAGACTGGCTAGAGTGTCTTAAGGACGTAAAAAGTTTTCCTTTTTCGCAGAAAAGTAGTCGGTATTTTTAAACCCTGCAGGGAGACTTAGTGTAGTTACTGTGTAACACACACGCAAGATATAATCCCCAAAGGGGTTTTTTGAGCTGTTGAGATGACTTTGTTTTAAGAAACTGAAAATTTAAGACACCTCAGACGTCATGCTGGAAAACTAATCTGACACACACACACACGCATATATATATATATATATATATATATATATATATATATATATATATATATATATATATATATATATATATATATATATATATATATATATATATATATATATATATATATATATATATATATATCGACTTTGGCTCATGTTATATCCAATTTTATTCTTTGTTCATAAAATGACTTGCAGCAGCCGATGAGCTAAACCGATGCTTTTTAAAGTATCATCGTATCTTTTCTAGGTCGGTAACACAGTTGAAATGTGATTGCTAATAATAATCATTGTTAATCTCATGGGAGTAAAACTTCTTGGTTAGCTCCCGGTACATCATGGGTAACCATATATTTGCTCGCACTTTTGATCCTTATGTGACGAAAGACACAATTTTGTGGCTAAGCGTGAAAATTGTTTTTTAAGAGTCTGGAGTAAGAACCGGGTTTACAAAAGCAGTTGAAACACTAGACCGATTTCGCAACCGAGTTGCGAAACAAACACTTGGGATACTAAAAAAAATACTTATTGACTGAACTAAAAATTTCTTATCTTATTTCAGTTTTTAAATTCGCATTTTGATTCTTGATTCTGTTCCGGTTTAGGTTTGCATGGAGAATGAAAATTTTCAGACACAATTAACATTCCTGTTATAATTTAAAATTAGATGCTAAAATTAGATATTAAGTAAAACCTAAACTTTATAGAAGATAACAATGTCAGAAGCACATGCTAACCTTTTTCGAAATAATAGCCACCTTCCGGTTTTTTACCTTGACCGTGCTCCAAAGGCCAAGATCACCGAGGTACCTCTTATATAACGTTTTGTAGGCCCAAAGGGTCGAAAATGAGCTCAAAACGGCGCGTGAATTCACGTGAATTTTGACCTTGACCCTCAAGGTCAAGATTAGTGATCAAAGTTTTCCTCTTACAGAGTACGTTTAATGTATTCAAGCTGGGATTTGAGCACCTTTATGGCTACTTCTCGTGATTAATAGGCGTTTCAAAAAATATTTGATCTCGCTTTGACCTTGACATCTGCGCTTCCAGGTCAAAAAAATTTGCGGATTTGACGACAACTCATTACCCTCTTTGTCTCTGCCACATGCCGTCTTTCTACGACAAACTCTGTAGGAGGGGTTTTCTGGAAACCACTTTGAGGTAAAAAATACTTTTACCTCAATTTGACCTTGACCTTCAAGGTCAAGGTCAAAATATTTTGCAGATTTGACGACATCTCATCACCCTCTATCACTGTACCAAATTTCATCGTCCTACGTCAAATAGCGTAGGAGGAGTTTTCTGGAAACCTCCTTGACGGAAAAAAGGGTAGAAATTTCGAGAAAAACTACAAACTTATACCCATTTGCAAACGAAGTTTGCAAGTCGGAACTAGGCACCTATCTAGGTTTTCGAAATAATATATCGTCACAAAATAGTAAGAGTGGTCAATAAATGAACACTACACAGTTATCACTACCACAGTTCCGTAGCATTCAATATATTCAAAAATTATAACACAGTTATTTGTAAAAAAAACGTTAATAAAAATACAACATTTGCTCTCCGTGCTCAACGTTTCACTGACTGCAGCATTGAAGAAAAAAAGCCCAGTTCATCACAGCCACTTACTTACAAAACAACAGTACTGCATGGTCACCTGGCCACAGAGTAGCTTTTCATTATGGAAGAGGCCACAAGCCACATACAACCGTATTGGCCTGCATTATACATAATCGCGTGCCCGCAATAGGCGCTTTATACTGAACTGTGTGATATGCGTGTTATAACACTCGTGTGCATTTCGGGGGGGGGGGGGTTACAGGGCATTGGAGAGTTTAAAGTAACTTTTATCCGTCAATTGGTATTCAGTTAAGCGTTCTGTATACTAATAACAAAAATTTCCGCTTTAAAACCGACCAGGAAAAAAATCGAAAAATGACGTCATTATGACGTCATACGCTAAAATTAAGGCTTTCACGAAGTCCATTGTCAAAAAGTAGTCTCATAACGTATTTGACGCCAAGTCTCTAGCTCCGGCCGTTTTGAAGATATTAAGCTCTAAAATATTCATGACGTCATAAGATGCAGAAGATAACGTCATACGTAAAAAAATTTTCGCGTGGATCGATTTTACCACACATCCAATCTGTGTGCCAAGTTTCACTGTCCTAGCTCAAACGGTCTCGGAGGAGAAGCGCGGAAACCAAGTGACGAAGAATAACAAAAAAACGAAATATGAAAAAAAAATTGAAAAGGGAAGAAAAGAGAAATGTACGGAATTCGAGGTAATTTAAAATCTCCTTGGGACGTTGGCCCAAGTGTAAATAAACAAAGCGAGATATTTGGTCTCGGAGAGCTGTACAAGAAAAGTGTGATCCACTGACTGCGGATTCAACAATCCGATGCGGATTTTCTTTTTTTGTGTCATTGGCGTGTCAATTTTTGGCACTTCTTCAGTCGAATCAGAGACTATTGCTCACGAGAGTGAAGTTTGGACCGCAGTACTTTAATTTTAGACCTGACTTCTTTAGTTTTGTCCGTGGAAACGCGAGTGCGCCCTCAACACCTGCTCCGATATGTTTTCGCTACTCCACTAATGACGTGGACGTTTTCAGCAACGTTAAAGGGGTCATTACAGATACCGCAGATAGTTGCAGCATCACATTTTGACCAATCCACGCCTAGAAATCATAATTTTCAAATCTGGCGGGAATGCTCCCACTGTGCAGCAAGTTGACTGTTGACGAAAATATGGTCTTGTTAGACAAACCACCTTCCTAATTTCAGGCTAATGAGTTTAGGAAGGCACTACCAACTTACGAGAGAAGCATTTAGTACACGGCCAGATTTCCGCAAGTGGTAGCTTTTCTACCCTTTGTGTTACCACACAATGGCGTCTGCCGCAATCGCAACCAACAGTAACATGAGTGTAGAGAGGTGTGGTGACACTTCTGCGTGATATCACATAAAAATCAGTAAGAACTGATATATACTGCAAATGTTTCTGATTTGTTGCTTGTTTTACCAGTCGTAAAGAAGCCCCGGTCAATCACACGCGAGACAAACCGAGCGAGCTCGCTGGGCTCCTGGACAACACTTCGACTGCCATTCTAGGTGACACACGAAGCAATAGAGATGCCGAAGTGTTAGATAAACCGTCTCTCCCCATACAATTATACTCATAGGGGATTCTCCGCAACGCGTTACAGCAACAGTTAGCTGTGATTTCACAACAGCTAGTGGGATTACGAATGCAAGCCTTCGCTGTGATTACGGAACTAAAAAAGAGAGCACCAGCACCCACTCCGACACTGCAGGAAACGACGCCTCCACGAAGAGAACGAAGTCCCAATCGAGAAACCTCGCAAAAGCCAAATGACAAGAAAGGGGAACCTTTGCGATGCTTCTTAATTAGGTGGAAGAGGAAAGGCACAGCAACCCCGAACAGAACTCCACCCAGAGCCACGCAAGTAAGGGATAGTAGACGCCAGCGATTGATATCGTACTCCAGTGGTTAGTGTAGTACGACCAGTAAGTGTAGTACGACCACCCCCTCTAATAGTGCTACGGAGTGCAGAACACGACCGAAAGTAGACCGCAGGCTGTATGGGTCATCGTTCAGGCATCCGGGGTGTGGCAATTGACTGAGTCACGCCTCAGCAAGAAACTCGTTCCCATTTACGACTGGAGTCCAAGGGGCCGCGCAAGCAGTGCCCAGAGTTGATGGTGTTGAACATGGTGGCCGGGACTCTCGACGCCATCATATTGGAAGAGGCCGAATTTCAAACTAAAGATTCAAATTTTGGGAAGGCGCTGGTTATGACCGAATAGATAAACTTTTCCAAGTTATTACGCGTCACCAGTACAGCATATCGTTAGTTAAACAACTCTGTTAACTTTCGATCCACTCGCGTACCCCACGCGCCAGCGTGGCTTCTCGCACTAAACCCCCAAAACAAGGTAGCTGTGCGTTACGTGAAGGGCATCGTGGAGTTGTCGTGGAGGGTATATGTCCAAGACAGGTTGTTTCATGGGTAGTAGTCGCAGCTTCTGTACATCAATGTATTAGAAATGAGAGCAGAAGCAGAATTTCAGGACAAAGTGATATTGTGCCTGATAGACAATTCTGCCATGGTAAGTCATATCAGAAAGCAAGGGAGCTATAGCAGAGTTGAAACTTTTTACCCTTAGCGGACATGTGAGTCCACATCTTAGACTTCTTATGGAATAAGGTGTTGCATAATATCAAGTTCTTTTCTTGAGCTAGGTCAAATAGTTTTTTCTACTTCTATTCGTTATTCCATGAAATGTGAATAACGCATTCCCTGTTCCTACCTCGCGTTGAAGCCACCAACGGTAACTAGGACGTTGTGTGTAGGTACTTCTTGTATTGAATTTCTCAGGTCGTTGTAAAATTGCTCGACTATTTCTTCATCATCTCCATTAATTTGTGTATATACACTTATAACTGTCGTTGCTGGGTTTCCACAAAAGTTTTGCTACTATAATTCGCTTACTGATTTATTTGACACTCGAAAAGGATTTCACGGCCTTTGGTCCTAAGAGGATTCCCACTCCTCCTGTTGCCGCTTTTATTCCATTCTTCCATGCAGCTGTTGTAATAAGAAGTGTTTCGCATTTGCTTCATGTCTAACCGTTTTCTCATGAACTATTCGTGTTCTTTCACTTCTAGTATTTCAATTTTGGATTCTATTTAACTCTAAGGGTTATATGAATTTGTGCGAGCAAAATTCGTCCTTTTTTTCTTCTTGACACTTTTTCCGATTTTTTGTGTCTTCTTCTTCTCTGACACTATGGGCCCTACGACCATGAAACTTGGGACTTATGAAGAGCTTGATCTGAACATGTGCATGTCACTTTTTATTTTCGTCTTTGATTTCGTTTTCTTTGTTAAAACGCCATGTGAAAAGAGTGTATTTTTTCCAAGTAAATGCGTAGCATTTAACGACAGCACAGCATACACATTTGTTTAGTGAGCTTTGTGCGAGCTCTCACTGCGTAAATAGATAGTAAGGCGTATGCCTGATCAGTCAATAAAACTTAAAGTCAACAACAACCAAAACTACTCGGCTTATAAGACGGATTCAAGCTGTGTTGTTTGCAATATATTATTCATTTATTGTTTGTGTTTGTATATTCTTTTTTGTGTTTTTAGTTGCAATGACTTTGTCTTTTCTACATTGAAGAAGGTATCGTTCTCCCTGTTCTATATTCAACAGAATTCCTTCCCTCTACTGAGGGCTTTGAGGAATCTGCCTGATAAGCTCCTTTTCAGATAGCACTGTTTTCGGATATTTATTTGTTAGGGACCGGTACCCTATAAGTATAAGAATTATTCCGAGACCGGATGCAGTAGCATATAACATGCTTGGTTTGGCTGCTCAACCATACCACTTGGCCGAGAAGGAGGTAGTTGGGCAAGCAAATGAAAAAAGTGACACCTCCATATTCAGACACGTAAGCAGTGAGTAGAGGATACGGGGCTAGAAATTTGGCGTCAGTAAACTGACAGAAAACTGACGGTAAGCTGACAGAAATAAAAATAGAGATATCGCTATCGAGTAACGGAATAATGCACTTTTCAGCATGAGAAATCTGGAGACTGCTAGGGATGCGATGCAGATCCCAGAGTGAAATATATTTTTAACGTCAAAGGGAAAACTAACCCACAGAATGAGCTGGTTTATCTCTCTAGTGCTTTGCATATGAGTCACTTTAGGAAACAGGCATTATAGCATCAGACAACTCTTTGGTGTGCGATAAGGGTCAGTGCCGCGAAGGGAACATGCTGCTATATCAACACGCTTCTCTGAACATTACATAACTCACTTATGTGCGCTTGGCACGTGACCTGTCTGCCTGTCAGCAGTTAAAGTCCCCCCCCCCCAAACATATGACGCCGATTTCATTTTTTTATTTCCTTTAAAACCTTAAAATGCTTCATTTTCAGATGGAAGACATGACCTATCAAGTTATATAGCATGTGAAGAAGGTGGGGGAGAGCTTGTACGAAAAGCTATTGTTTGGTTGAAGAAAAAGCAAATGTCAAAAATTTAATTTTTTACAAAAGTCTAATTGCAAAAGTAGTCTAATAACTTATTTTGACTAAAAGCTGTATCTCTTACGGTTTTCGAGAAAATTGGCTTTATAGTACTCTATTCTAAAATTAACTAAAAAATAAGAAAATAAAAGTTCCAAAAAAAATAAAGTCTGGATACACAACTAGATGCTATAATCTTTCTTTGTGCAAAATTTTATCTTTCGACGCAGTTAGACGGAATGTTAGAAAAAATTGAGAGAGAAACTTCCAGTCCTAACGACTAAACCAATAGCATTTTCATTTTCGAAGAAAAGTGCGATCAGAAATCACATTTCAAATTATTATCAGAAATCACATTTCAACTGTGCACACAAGATAAGACGATGCCATTCAAAACATCGGTTCTATCAACTACACAGCTTCAACACTTGTACGAAACAAAAACCCATTTCCATGATGTTGAGAGAAAATGACCATTTTGGAGACATCATTTGAATGAATGCTTTTGCTAAATATGTATTTTCTTGATGTAAACAATTGTTGTAATGCAACTCAGAAGGCAGGGAAAAATTGAATCTTGTGACAATTGGTCATCAGTTTCCATTATTAAATTATAGGTCAATTAGGAAAGATATAAACCAAGTGCACGCATGGTCAGTTGAGAACATATTATAGAAACATTAGTATCGTGGACGTTGAACTGCGTTTTTTAGAACTTTCCGCCGAAACAGTAATTTTTTCCAGCATTCAACTTGTCCTATTTTTTGTTATTCACATAATAATTGGACTATCTGACAATACAGCAAAACCTCCATTAGCCAACAACTCTATATAATGAACGATTTTTCCGGTCCCAAATATTATCATTGGCCCACCATAGGTATTTTATTGTACTTTCTCATTATTGAACAGTATAGACTCTGACCAGTGAACACTTGCTGTTTTCTCAAACGGTGAAAGTCAGTGCAAACAAACCACTAATTGGTGGACACAAGATATCTTACCGCTACATTTTCCCAGTTTGTTTATACAATTGCCGGCCACTTATCTTGCCCCATATACAGTGTAGACCATATTAGAGAGGGGATTAGTTATGTTACTTAGCTGCGGTCTGAGTTATGTACTTATCGCCTCCAAGTACTTGGGGACAGTAGCACAAAGGGTTGTAACAATGACACATTAGGCGTGGCGGTGGGAAACACGCCTAATTAAGAACAATGGCATGAGTTTCACGAATACCTAGCTTTAGTAAACATGGAGTCGCTCAGCATTGAGATGATTTTTGATCAAGGACGACAAAAAATAAACCTGTGTTACAGACTTTTTCTCTCCCAAAAGTGCCTCTATGTAAATGATTTACACGCATTGTGAACAATGGACAAGAACTATGTGGACATTATTATTTCATAGTAATTTCAGTCACACTTTTACCTATAAATAGATGCGTACCTTATAAAGTTTGGGTATGGCCACCATTTTTTATATTACTTAAGTGTGCAGTATAAACAAATGGTTTTGTTTTATTTGAATCTAATAATAACCTTCTGACTTAAGCAAATTTTGAGCCTCCCGTTAATGAACACATCGAAATTTTTCTCGGTCCCGAGAGTGTTCATTGTATAGAGGTTTTACTGTATCTTCTTGTAACTCGTAAATCGCAATCCATGGAATCTGGTTCAGTTAAAGGCATCAATTGTTTTAATTTTATACGTCACTGTTTTACCCGTTTTGCCGGACTGCATTACAGGGTAAAGGGATCAAACTCTCCATAGCCGAGCCCTCGCCCAATGGAATCCCTTCCCACCCGGACACACAAAAAAACTGTGCGCTAGGTTTAAACACCTTGAGCGAACCCCTTCCATGGCCAGTCCTATATCCATCAAAACAAGAATATAACGTTTAAAAGATAGGAAAAAATGGAAGACAGTTTTTTTTTTGTGGGGGGGAGGGGGGGGGTCGGTGTTCCAAAGAAGGTTTTAATGGGAGAGAGCATTTATTTCCTTACATACCCCCACGAGTCGGACATAGTTCTTTCGATACGCACACAGTAACCATGTTCTACAGTGCAGTTGTTTGATGTGAGACACTTGCATGTTATTCCAGTTCGATGCCTCAGTGCAGTTGTTCCTGATGTTTCATCAGCAACTAAATGTTCTCTGTTTAAAATTACATGGACTTGAGGGAATGTCCTGAACAAAGGCATCATCCCTTCCGACATTGAAAATTATGCTGAACAGAGAAAAAAAAGAGTCAACTTTGGGGCTCGCCGATAAGTCGGTAAGTACGGAGTAGGGTTTGGTCATGGCATACGCTAATGTTGCAGTGAATGGCTGAAGTAAAAATGTTGTGTCCACGGAGGGAATGGGCAGTGGGGTGTGGTGATTTATTTTTAGCCATTTTGCCCAATGGACGTATTCACTGCACTAGGTCGAAAACACACTGAAATCGGAATAAATTGTCAATTGCTGAGTTCTGTTTGCAAACGGAGTCAATTCGATTATCCATAATATTTTATTTGTAAATAGCCTTTCTATAATATTTTCTTTTCTATTGACGCTTGAGGTTATCCGTGTGAGTTTATTAAGTTATGCAATGCCGTAACAGTTGGCCCGCTGTTCAAGGAAATAAAAATAGATTCCGCTGCAATTTCGTAGTGCATGCAAAAAAGTTTTCAGGTATTCCTGCAGTCGTCAGGTGTCAAGACGTAATAAGGATGACAGAAAATAATAATTTCTCTCTTCACAAGGAAACACAGTTGACAAGCATTTTATCTTTGTATTGCATAAAATAAATTAAATGAATACCAAAAGAGAACGAAGGTGAAGCATTAACAAATAGACCATTAAAGGTTAATAGCTGTCGAAAAGTCTTTTCTTAAAAAACACAAGTTTGAGTTTAAAAAGCAGTGCAGTCACCCTGGAAACAACGCTGTTAAATATTGCATTACTTTTAGATGCTACACGGTTACTTTTTAAATGTTACTTGGGATAGAATAGATTAAATGTTGATGCGCTTTTGAAAACTACACAGGGAACATATTAAATGCATACAACTGATGAATTGTGCACTGAAATTTTCTTCTATAGATGACCATTGACACCTTCCACTAATAAGGAAACTGATGCCGAAATGATTAGATCGTGACATTTCACCAGAAGCTGCAATACTGAATGCCCTCTTGCCGACCAGCTCCGGTTTGTATCGAGGCTAGATACGTTGATTTAGTTTATTTGAGTAGCTGAGATTCCGAGGCGTGATTCGGAATTACCACAAGCTCCTGTACCTGTGTTATTTATCCGTCCAGTTGTACTCTCTAATCGTAATAAGTGGATGACGTGTGTAGCCATACAGTTCACTGAGCGGAATAGCCGTGGCCTTTGAAAGTAAGATTTATTACTTTTAACTTTTGCATTATTTTAAACTAAACTGTAATATTTTGCAAATACCTGATATGTTATTTTGATGTTGTTTTAGGTAAATATGTTTAACATCTGTGTGAGTCGCTGTTTGAAAAGAGCACAGGTCTCCTTGGTTAATATTTGTTTATCTTCTTTGTCTGCAGTCGGCTTCGTTTGGCCAATTTAACTCGACCACAGTTGAACTAAGTCTGTTAATAATGACCTAGTTATACCAAACTATGGTATGAAAATAAATGCAGGCAGAACAAGGCAAACCCCGAGAGGAGAATTGCAAAACTTTTCAGCTACCAAGGAACAGTGCGACGTTGCAACAACGTTGGATACACATCGCACCCGTCGTCGGATCAAAGTCGCGTTTTGGTTATTAATGAAAGTCCCGATGTCTATAGAACGTTTCAAAAACAGACACAAACACTTTAACGCTACAGTTTCTTTCATTTTATGGTTTGCAGTCGTGACGGTGAAGTATTTTATTTTCCCCGCATTCCATGCAATATCGCTGCTTTTGCCCTATATTCATTCTGTTTGAGGTTGCGACATCGGCGCGGCCAAATCGCAACAATAAATTTGGTTGCAATTTGGCTGTCAGTGATTGGAACCATAGATCAACGTCTAATCAACGCTATGACATCAAGCTGAATCGTTGGCATCCATCTACATGCAAAAATGATGGATATCTGTAGAATCTTACTGTCTACTTCAGAGTGGTTTCCTCTTCTTCCATCTCTCCCTAGTTTTCTGAACTATATTGCTGAAGACGCATGCACGCGTCTTTGAAGTGGAGCTTGGGTGATCAGTTGGGTGTTTCACTTCAGCAATCTCGCTGTAGAGCAGGTCTTTCGGTATAAGTGTCGTCCAAGCGGCGTGCTTGGCTAGGGTATGCGTCGCTGTTTCATCTATGTGGATCCTGCGGGGAGATTCACTATTCGCAGGACTCCTTCGTAAGGGGAATTTCCTCGTCCCGACTGATCTCAGTGCCAGCAGCGGAAATGAAAGCTGTACATCTTCTTTCCTTTGTGGTTGTAGCTTCTCCATGTTTCGCTGCCGCAAAGAAGCGTACTGAGGAAGCTTGCCTGGCAAATTGGTATCTTGGTTTTCTTCACGCTGATTGTGGAAGAAAATTTTTTACAAGCGTCTGGTGATCTGTTGATTAGCGTATCATGCCTATATTATTTGGAAGCCAACACACGTTACGTCGTCGAAGTTGACCGTGCTGCGCATGTTTTTATTGACGAAGTTTAACTTTAGTATTCTAAGAGGGGAGCCAATTTTCTCTAAGACGTTGTATGGGCCTGATCGACTTACTAGGTCAAACACTTTGGCCAGGACAACAAAGGTTTGCATAGAGGTTGTGCTGCTCTTGGCACTTGTAGCTTGTCACATTTCAATCACTAACCTGCCTGAACGGAAACAACATGGAGCTTAGGGGTAGCCTGTGTCGGCGAGTTTCCATGCTACTAGCCATGTGGAGAGTTTTTGTGTGTAGAGATTGCCATGTATAGAGTTCACCTTTGTCGCATTTGTTCTGACACAAGGTGCATATATCGGCGTCAGACGTATTCTGCGGCACCGAGCCTTCCTTCCAACACTTGTGGTAGCAGATTGCGGAGGATTAGCAGCAGGGTTGCTTTGCAGCTCTTGAACATCTCCGTCGAAATGGTGGAGATTCGTGGCACTTTACACCTGACAGCGCTCTGCTCAGTTCATTGATGGTTGAGTCCGCATCTAGTTCAACCATAGATAAACGATGTGGTAGGTCGTCGATTACTGTTTGAGCTACTTCAGTATCGTTCGAGTATAATTCGAGATATTGCTCAATTCACTATCCATTTGCCCATTTGCTCCTGTCCGAAATTCTTTCATCACCTTTAGCCTTTACGGGTGCTGTTTTGTTAACGGATGACCCAATGGCTCGTTTTATATCACTATATATTTCATCGTTCTTTCCATCAATAGACTGGCGCCTTTGACTGCAAGGGTATCCCGACAAAAGGCCTCGCGACAAAACTTTTTTTTGCCAAAGACTGGCAATGAAGAGTTCACAAGGGTGGATTTTATTTTTGACGAAGACTCATCGATACTCCCTTTCAATTCGAGAAGGTCTTTTTCGGAACACTGAGTTCAGCTGACGGCATTATTTCTAGTGTAAGCAAAGCTGGTCATTGGTTTACATTTTTTTATTAGTGCTAAACAGTGTCTTGGGGGTAAGCTTAAATTTCCTACAAACAAGTGACTGATCGGTGTAGCAATGTGTACTATCGAAAGTCCGTGTATGTGTTCTTCGAGCTGATGCCAACGGCCAGAAAGGGCGTGCAGCTACGACATTTTGTAATGGTGTTCGCATCCAAATTAACTTCCATTGATGCAGAACTGGAACAGTTGTGACGTGCACAATACACAATCGTACATTGTGATGTACGATTAGCCAAACATCACACCCGACTTCGGATCAACGTCTGGTTGTGGTTGCTAATGGAAGTCAAAACAACGTCTACTTTCTGACGTTGGAGAGAATTCAATTATCCCACGTCTAATCAACCATCCGTAAAGGTTGCAAATGGAAGTCGAAACATTTTTTATCTCTCGACGTTGTATAGACATCAGGAAAGCGATGTTGAGTAGACGTGGAGAAAAGTTAATCTAGAATTACCGTCAAGGCAGCGGCAATCAAAGTGTCGTCACAGTACCCTACCCTTAGGTCATCCGGTCACAAATGATATGTGTGAAGCTGATTTCCATGCGTATTTTTTAAAAGTAAGTGGGAAAAACTTGTACGCTCTTGAAACGGTCTATTTTCAAAGTAACCTGTCATGGCTGCCATTTGCAGTATGCGATAAGTTTTTATTTTGGTGGCGAGTCCGACATCTATTTAACATCGATATTCCGATTTTCCGATTCCAGTTTTCCGATTAGACGTCGGTGAACGATGCATTTTGGTTGGGACGACTAAAAACAACGTTAAAACAACGTTGCTTACCCATAACGTTTAGCTAACGTTGGTTAAACGTTGATCTGTGGTCAATCACAACCAATGTACAATCAGCGTTAATGTTGTGTTTTGGTTGGATCCACATCGCAACCTCAAATCAATGTTGAATCAACCTCAGAAAGTTTACTGAAAAATCATCGAGAAGAACGAGTTTTAACCGTTCGGCATTTCATTGAGAATTGGTGGGTTAGATAAGCAACGTTGCTCACGAATTATTAGTATTTTGTGCTCTCGTGTAACATTCCCTCTCCCCTCCTCCTATACCCGACAACCTCCCTTCCCCCCTCCCCTCCCCTTTCTACTGCAGGTGGAACTGTTAACTGGGAGGCTTTTGCAGTTGTTATAACAGTATTTTTTTTTATATGTTTGCAGAAAACTAAGCTTAAAATGGTTAGGAAATAACATCGTACGGACAACGACAGTATGGAATTTCGTCATCAGAGCAGAAGGGACCGATCTGGGCGTAAACGACTGCCGCGCTACGACCAAAGCAATTCACCAAAAGGCAGCTTTATTGGGGCACTCCGATATCACAAGCAGTCCTTTTCTAGCGTTTCAGACTGGGTGGAAGGAACAAGAAGGGAAGATCTCTTTTACAAAGAGAGGGAATGGTCCATACATTCGTTGCACAGAGACCCTGAAGATAATTTTCACTTCGAAAATGACATTCCAGGACGCCAAACGTCGAAATTAATTCGAACAGTGCCAAGGCACCCAGACCAATCATCACTGCGTCGATATGACGTACACAAAAAATACACAAAAAGAAAAAGTTTTCTTGATGGTCATGAAAATACTAAAAATGAGCATGCGTCTTTTTGTGTTTATGTAACAACTGCAAAAGTATTAATCTTTAGTCTCGTGGCTGTGGCACTCACCGTAGGACTTATCTTTGGACTAAAGGGTAAGTCATACTATTAGTTAATTCTGTTATTTAATTATAAAATTTATAGCATGCAGTCGTCGTTTAGTAATTTTATCTACGATGGGGTGTAGGGGGTGTTGGTTTGCGGGGGGGGGGGGGTGGAGGGAATGGCGGCTCAAGCCAGACGGCACATGAAAGAAGTGAAGTTTTCGAGAACAAATATCAACAACGGTCCCGCGAGAAAACTATTTCCGTGAGAGTCTTTAAAAAGAGACTTGATTTGTTTTTCAACTGCTAATTGGGAAGTGTTATATATGATTTAAATATTCTTAAATTCCAGCAATTTTCTTCGGTCTTAAAGTAAGTCTATGCAAGTCCAATTACATTTCTCCTGTTCACCAGATGAGTAATTTGCAAAGTTGCATTCTTAGAAGAAAAGCAATTTTCACTCCCTTTAGATGGAGAACAATCAAATATCATCCCTAGTTTATAACGGTAATATAATTATTTTTGATATATGTAGACAAGGACAAGACCAAGGCGACAGTCATACCTACCAGAGACGTCGTGCTTACTTTTCTCATCGATGCTGAGTTTGACTTGAATTTACTTGACCAATCATCTGCTGCCTATGCTGAGCTGAGAACGACAGTTATTGAAGGGGTGAGGTGTTCTGATTAATTGTGTAAGTGGGTGTGATAGTGAACCTCGTTGACTTAATTGCAAATACACACTACAACGAACCATGCACCTCCAATCAAAACTTTTTCTGAACTATCACACACATTGAAACAGAATAAATTTCACTAAAACATGTCATCAATCAAATGAAAAAGTTGAAACTTTCTGAAACCAATAAAATCGTGCTTAATATGAGCTTTTTTTTTAAATTTCGTGAGAATCGTTTTCTGAAACATCTTCGAACAGAACTTTTTATGACATTATTAACAATTTCAACGATTTTACTGTAGTTTAATGAACTTCAAAACACTTTGTCAGCTTCCTGAAATTTTATAAAGTTAGTACACTATAAATTTAAAACGTTTAAAGTCACGTTCGTCAGAAAATCAGAAAAATGTTTGTGTTTCAGATTCAACCATTATGTCAATGCTCAGTTGAGAGCGTTTCGTTCTATAATGGCACTATCGGGGTGAGATTAGAAGTGGCGGTACCGGACACGGTATCGACGACCACCCTACAGCAGCGGCTGGTCGAAGGGGCTCAAAGTGGTACCTTACTTCCGGGTTACAGCATAGTCACTTCGTCTATAACGGGTATGTAAAGCTGTTCAGTGGAGCCCCGTAATGTGACCATTTTCCAAGTAAGAACGCGTTTCAATGGACCCATTTTAGTTGGGTCCCAGTAAGGAGAACCCCACAAAAAGGATCATGCCGGAAATCGAACCTCTTCAGTCCAACTGCACTGGCGCTCTTTTTTCTGAAGTACCACTTTATATATTCACGAACCTTCTCAATAAAATATTGCTTTGGTTCAGAAATAGTTCTATACCGTCTTAATCGTTGTAGTTTTTATGCATATTGGACAGCCAGTGCACAGAGAGTTAGGCAATAAATACCTAGAGCTGAGAAACTTTTACGCAATCGTTCTCAGTCGGAAGTAAAGCTTTCTACGCTGGCTATCTGCGCTACGACCAAGAAGCCTTGCGTTTGGAGAATAATAAAATAAAAAAACAATGGGGTCGAAATGGCTGCCTGCAAACTGAGCTATGTTCGTGCATAAGAAAATTAGAAAATAACCTGGGGTTATCTTACGTTATTTTTACTTCCTTGTTTATTTGTACTTCAAGACATAAGTGTAGATTCCTACTCTGCCGGGTGTCTATATTGTAATTGCCCATTTATCTTGATAACCGGTCGTGCGAACTCGACATGGGTTTTGAAAACTCGTGCAGGTGTAATGAATAGGAGCATCCGAGCATCTGGTTTTGTAGCTGAAATGATGTTGTCATGTTTTATGTTGTAACAGAGAGAAGATGTTTAATGCTTGTTCGCAAAATTTAAAGTGAAAAGAAATCTTTGTGTGTGTGTGTTTTTTTTTTTTTTTTTTTTTTTTTGTTTTTTGTTTCTGTTTTTTTTTTTTTTTTTTTGCTTGTTTTTTTTTTGTGCAAAGACCAAAGTTTGTACTTTGTTTCTTGTAAGCATAAGTACGTGCGAGCATGGGCTGGCGTAACAGCTGTGATTTGTTGTGGGGTGGGAAGAGTCAGATGGTAGAACAGTGATCCTGTTGAAAAAACTGCAGAGTCGGCCAGGAAGGAGGGAGAGCTTCACCTCCCAGCATGGGAGGAGGAGAAGGGGGCTGCAAAGAAGACTGAGATACACTGTTACATCGGTGTAACAAGAATGATCCCCCTGTTTATGTATCATAAGATGTAAGCACAACCACATTCAAAGGAACTGTTACAAACAGATTCCATATTCGCTGGGAAATTATGGCACCTCAATTATATTTTCTGTGCTAATTATGTACCTTTTGGAAGCACAAAGTTAAATATTAGTTCTGGCCAATCAGTCTCAATCACTTTGTCAAATACCTGTTGGATATTAAGATTTCTAACTTCTACTTCCTTGTGTGCTTCTCATTTTAAGCTGTCCAAATTTCAAACTGCCCTATCCACCCCACCCCCTCCCAAACACAGCTTTATCTTTTAATAGCAGGGATTTGCTCTGTTTGAATTTGCCTTCAGATTTGTTGTCAAACATTTTAATGCAAAGTAAAAAAAAAGAAATTTTTACGGATGGTGGAAGTACAATTTATTATCGCGTCTGTATTCATACTTGTGCCCCTCTCCCCGACTAGGGTAAGAAAAATACTCAGCAATATTTACGCTCTCAGTCGTTCAACCTGAGTACCAATCCCACCCCGCCCTCTGCCGATAGCCCAAGTGCCCCCCCCCCCCCCCCCCTCCTTCAGCGACCCCTCACTCCGACTTCTGAATACGCTCGTAATGTTGTATGCAGTCACGGCATTTGATATTGAAATCTTGTTTTTATTATTGTTGGTTAGAATGCCTCACTGCCTACTCTTTTTCAAATTAATAATGATGATTTATTATGGGCTTGAAAAAAGATGACGTTTTTACTTATCCTTAGTAACTACAACGCTTCCCCCTTCTTTGGCTTAACCATACAAAATAATCCTGACAGTATTTTGCGTTGTTTATGTATTTATCTCTTTCAGTTTAATGAACGACTTAGATGTTTCAATGAGTTCAATATTTTGTTAATAGATCGACCAAAGTGATGTTCTGGCGCACAACCACATGAAATCATGCCAACTATTTATAATACGTTAAAAAAAGACTTGTCTGAGTCATTTTCATTGTGTACCTATCATCCGTTTGTATGTGTTTATTAACACTTGGCAAGTCCAAGACTTGCAAAGATTATATTGAAATTGAACGGGGCCAATGTTTAGGGGACTTCATTTTATCTTTACTACTCCTCTGACCACACTGGCCCTAAGACTCCCAAATTTCGCACATGTGTAATACTTGATCCGAAAAGATTGAGAATCTGAAAAAAAACACTGCCCTGTCACGAAAAGTAAATTAAAATCAGGCTGAAATTTTTTTGAAATTCTGCTAGAAGGAGAAAGTGATTTTTAATTTTTTTTTTTTTTGGCTTTTTTTGCCAGGTGTTTAATTTTTAGTTTTTGAGACGAAAGTTCTCTTTTTTTAGGTATTTTGGTTGTGCTTTTTATGTGTGTGGTTAAATCATTTCAGGCATGATTTTATTGTTGTTATACTGAAGGAATGCTAATCACATAATCGTCTGTTGCATACGCAGTTGCGGAACCGGATATGGATCCTCCCACCACAACATCTGCCCTAGCAGGTTAGTACGCCTACACCTTAAACATGTCGCCAATTGTGGAGTGCAATAGAAGTGCCCCGCTACCGGTTTGCATACACTGATATTGTCTTTATACCGCGGTATGCAGTGTTACACACCCTGTGTGTCTGTGTGTGTGTGTGTGTGTGTGTGTGTGTGTGTGTGTGTGTGTGTGTGTGTGTGTGTGTGTGTGTGTGTGGATGCGGCTTCGTCGGGAAACAAGACGAATTGGTGTGTATCACGTTGCAATGTTAAAGTGAAACGGACCGAATTTCGGTCCGTTTCGCATTTTGGTCGGGTCGTCCGTTTCGCAAATCTGTGTAAGGGGCTCATTTTGCGAAACAGGACGTGCTCTTTCACCTGAGACCACATGCCTATTTCGCAGAAATTTACAGAGACCTTCAAAATTTCTGTGTAAAATAGTTCTCACACCAACATATAGGTGGCTACCTACCATGAACTCTGTGTGAGAAAAGCACGTGGAACGAGAGCCAATCAGAAGACGTACACATCTTTCGATCTGTGTGAAATCTATTTTTATATCACATTTCAACCAATCAGGTGCTAGCACATGTGTCAGGGGAGCGCGACCACGTGTTGGAATGGACCCGGCCCCAGGTGGTTGTCTACTTTTTGGCCTACATTTTAGTAGATTCTGGGGTGGCATATCCGTATAATTGTATTTAAAACAGGAAGAATAATATCGCAAATACGTTTTAAAGTTATTTATTGTTTTGTTTGTAGCCTATAAATCTCAAAAATCAAAGTTAAAGTTGAGGGTAAGCAAGGCAACACCCCTTTTGGTAGTGGACGATAATACCAGAAAGTTTCCACTTCATTTTTTTAAGTACATATTTTTGTTTAACTGAAGCAAAGTGTCACATATTTTATTAAGCAATCGTTAGAGTTTGTTATTCTTCGTAGATTCTTGTTTTTTTTTAACCAAGTCATTTGTTTGACATATTATTTTCGGTTTCTTTATGTAAGCCGGTCTGTTTCGCAAGCCTCATGTACGCGTGTTGTGTGTGAATTGCAGTCACTGTAAACTCTCAGTGCAATTTATAACTTTTTGTTGTGCGAACAGGCGTGTTTCGTGTCCGTACATGTCTTATTTACACTCAATCTTTCTGTGGCCAGCGCTGAAATTGACTTAATGTCTCATTACTTGATGCCATTAAACTTGAGTGCTGTGTTCTCCAAATTCTTCCAAGTTCGCCTGCTTTCGCTGTGTAGAGGCAGATTCTTGTGTGATGCCATTTATATTTTTGGGGTGTACAAGCGTGTGTCATGTGCGTACAAGTCTAATATACACTCAGTCTTTCCGTCAATATCACTTGAAGAACTGAGTTTTGTTTCTCACTGCTTGGTGACCGTAATCTTAACTGTGCTGTCTTCTTTTTCAAATTCTTCTTATTTCACTTTGACTGAATATAATACTTCAAAAGTGCATTGTCGCTTTAGCGCAAGTAGAGGGGTGCACCGCCCCCACTCCCACCCCTCCTGTAACAAAAGCAAAATGCAATGGTACAGCCTGTTAGTTGGAAAAAATGTTAAAACCGTTAAACTTAAGATTTTTGTAGGCGAGAACCCCTCCCCTCCCCTCTAATACACAACCACTGCGAAATTGGTAGCTGATAAACGCATTGAAATCGGTTTATTTTGCTCATTGCAGGACGCAGTCCTTCAAAAATATATTGCTCCATTAGTGTAGCTAGTGGGAGACAATGACGTGCAACCCCTCCCCCTCCCTTTATCAAAAAATATCGCATTAACTGAGTTTCATATCTCACTACTTGTTGGCCTTAACTTGAGTGTGCTGTATTCGCAACATTTTCTCAAATTTCGACTTGATTCGCCCAGTAGATGCAGTTATTACTCTGTGCCATTTGTATCTTTCTGTGGGGGGGGGGGGGGGGGGTTGCAAACGTGTTTTATGTGTTTCAAGTCAAATTCACCCCAGTCTATCTGTTAATATCGCTTTAACTTAGTTTAACTATCTCACTGTCCTTAATCTCGAGTGTGCTTTATTAAAAAAAAGCAGAGAGAGAGAGAGAGAGAGAAATCGATTCGTTTCACATTGACTTTACGTTTTGACACACCAAAACGGCTTGTTTTTTCGAGACAAAAATTGTAGTATTTGTACTGTTAAATTGGCGCAACAACTGGGTGGGAGGGGGGTGCATTCGGGGTAAACCCCTCCACCCTTTCCCCAAAAAGCGAAATGCACTGGTAAAGTCTAGAAGTGAAAAAAATATATATTAACACCGTTAAACCTAGACATTTTTCTCGCCAGATCCTCCTCCCCCCTCCTCCCTGCTCTCTTGCACACGCCAACTGCGAAATTGGTAGTTGATAAACGTACTAAAAACGGCCTGCTTTATTGACTGCAGGACGCAATCCTTCAAAAATGTTTTGCTCCATTGGTGTAGCTAGGAGAATACAATGACGGGCAAATCCCCCCCCCCTCGTCCGTTTTTTTCGGAAAAAAAAATATTGCATTATCTGAGTTTCATATCTGTTCATGTTAGTTTAGCAAGCGACATGTATGCGTGTCGCGTGTGAGATGCAGTAACTGTAAACTCTCAGTACCATTCATTTTAAACTTTTTTTTCTTGGCGTGTGCAAGCGTGTTTTATGTCCGCATATGTCTTATTTACACCCACTCTTTCTGTGGATATCGCTGAAATTGGCTTTCATTATGTCCCAACCCTTCGGATTGGGGCCTATAGGTTTGGGCTGTCCGTCCGTCCGTCATCGCTTAATACCCCTATGAATTTGGGAGACGGTTGGGGCCTGCTTGTGTTTCACAAATATTACTTGTTTCTCATTATTTGATGCCCTTAAACTTGAGTGTGCTGTGGCCACTAAATTCTCCCAAATTCGCTTGGTTACGCCGTGTAGAGGCAGGTTCTTGAGTGATGCCATTTGATATTTTTCTGGGGTGTACAAGCGTGTGTAATGTGCGTAGAAGTCTAATATACACTCAGTCTTTCCGTCAATATCACTTAAACTGAGTTTCGTTTCTCACTGCTTGGTGACCTTAATCTTGTGCTGTCTTTTTTTTTTTCAAATTCGACTTATTTCACTTGGACTGAAACTAATACTTCAAAAGTGCATTTTTGTATTAACGCAAATAGAGAGGGTGCGCGACTCCCCCACTCCTCCCTCCATTAGTGTAGCTAATGCTCAATTAGTGTAGCTAGTGGGAGACAATGACGTGCAAACCTCCCCCTCCCTTTATCCAAAAAAATATCGCTTTAACTGAGTTTCACTATCTCACTGTCCTTAATCTTGAGTTGCTTTATTTAAAAAAAAAAAAAAAAAGAGAGAGAGAGAGAGAGAGAGAGAAATCGATTCGTTTCACGTTGACTTTACGTTTTGGCAGATCAAAACGGCTTTTTTTTTAGCCAACAATTGTAGTATTTGTACTGTTAAATTGGTGCAACAACGGGGTTGGTTGCATTTGGGGAAAACCCCACCCTTTCCCCAAAAAAGCGAAATGCACTGGTAAAGTCTAGAAGTGAAAAAAAATTTTGACGGCCAGATCCCCCTCACCCTTCCTCCGCCTCTCTTGTACACGCCAACTGCGAAATTGACAGTTGATAAACACACCGAAACGACTATTCGTAGTTGATTTGCTTGCATCTGTCAGCGGGCTAAAGCGAGAGATTCTCACGCACATGTGAAAGGCTGATTGTGTATTATTGTGCGCTGTTTTATTTGTTTGAGCACTACTTTTAAGATTGGCTTGCCTTTTTACTATTTACACGCGAAAAATGTCATATTTATCTTCCATATATGCTTCTCAGATCCCCCCCCCCCTCTCCATCCAGGCCCCCGTCCTCCTTCGGAATTGCCAATTCAAACACGTATCAGAAGCTCTATTTCGCAGTAGATTTGCTTTGATCTTTGAACGGGCTAAAAGCTCGAGGTTCCCACGCTCATGACAGGCTGACTGTATATTATTGAGCGCTGTTTTAATTGTGTGTGCACTACTTTTATGATTGACTTGCCTTGTTACTGTTTGCGCGCGAAATAATCCGTTATTTTGTCAAGGTTTTTCTGCCATTAAAATGCTTGTTTGGTGATATTTTTTAGTTTGTGTTAGTTTATAAAAAATATCGTAAGGTTTGGAATGAAATTATCTGCGAAACACTACACTGTGTACATGAAGTTGAATGTTTTTTTTTTACTCAGTATGCAAATTAACCTGTCACGAGGTGTATGCGCGCGGCTTTGTTCTTGGTGGCGTCACTTTCAATGCAGAAAGCTTCCAGGTTACATGTGGATAATTTTTGAAAAATTAAAAGTGGATACAAAGTTAATAAGGATACACCTGAAAGGTAAATACACAAATGTTAAAAGCGCGGTGATTTTGTGAATCACGAGAAAATGTTGTTTTAGCGTGTTTGGTGTGTTTTGTGGCACTTTTTTGTGTAAGATACTGCTGTAAAAATACAGGCTTGATTGTGAGGACGGCACATTCTGAGCTAACATATCTTTTTATTTTACGGATTTATGTGTCTAGAAATGTTCGCTCAGAAAATTGTTGCTCAGTTTCGCTTGAAAATGCTGTCGATGTTGTCTTTTCTTGGATTTCTTGGTTTACAATTTTTTGTAAGTGGCCACTGCTGGAAACTAGCTTCTTTTGGTCCGGGTCCTTGGGACCTAGGACTTTGAAAAAGGGTCCAAAGCTATTTAGGGAGGATCCGAACCGTGTTAAGATAACATAGGGCGCAAGAAGACCTGATTTTTTGCGGCTGAGTCGGACTCTGGGTAGCCAAAAAGGAGGGTCTCTGATCCCCGTCAATTTCCAGCCCTGTTAATACGTACACAGACTTTTGCCAATTTTAAACCCCCTACCCTGAACGCAGTCCGGATGCTTTGTCTCCCCCTCCACCTTGAACGCTTAAAAGAATAAGCCAATACGCACTTAGACTTTTTCGGAAAAACTTTTGCGTTTCGGCTGAATTCAGGTGGGATTAGGATGTAATGATAGAAGAAAAAACGGCATGGATGATCTCTTAGAATGTAAAAAAAATAGGTCAATTTCGCGCAGTTATAGCTCATGCTGTCGGGTCATACCTAAGATTGAGATTCCTTCTTGCTACTCCGTGAGGGACTCCACGGTTAGAGAGATTTTGAATGCCCCATATCAGAATAATGTGGCAGGGGGCCCCGATATGGCCATAGCAGTAAAAAAAAAAGAAAGAAAAAGAAAATCACAATGCTACACCAAATGTATCCGGTCACTTGTCGGTTAGTTTCGCTAAGATTTATGGATTGTGTTGTCGTTATTTCAAATTCCCAATATATTCAGCTAATGATCATTCTCTTATTGCTTTCACAGATGCCGCGGAAAAAAGGGTGGATTAAAAAGACCAAGGTCCAAGAACAGTTCGTTGATCTGCAGCGCTACAGAACAGGTGACGTTGTGCTTCACATCTATAGAAGGAAGTGGTGGCCTGCACATGTGGAAGGCCGGGACCCTGACGGAAGTATAGAAGTCTCGTTTTGCGGTTTTGACTTTGCGTAAGTTCTTAAACTTTTTTTCTATTGCTTTCCTTTCCAGGTCGTGGACGTCCTGTACAACCAGTTTGATTTAGATTCCCTTTTGTTTTTGCGTGTTCTTGTGGAATGATGACGTCCTATTCGCAGAAATTATACTTTTGTAGAGTTGAAAGACCAGTGTATCGTAACATTTTTTTTTTTGCTCCTGTAATAACTGAAAAAAAAACTTGACAAGGACAGAAGTGACGTCCTTACAGCAGCTGAGAGTGATCCATGATTTCAAAACATTCTTTCATTTTTAGTCCGGAGAAAGTTTCCGATCCCAGGAAGCTCAAACCGTTTCCTATGGCTGTGGGAATTGGTAATATGTTATTAAGAAATGACAGATTTTTTCCTTCCCTGTGATTGGGTTAAATGTCGGTTTGCAAATCTCCGTTTTGCATGATAGTGCTTCATAAGTTTGCAGGTTCGATTATCTAGCCGGAAGCATCAGACTCAAAAGGACTTGTATTTTTCAGTATCTTAGATGAAATGCTGAATCCCTGTATTGCCAGTTGCACGTTCTCATTGCTAAACGAACTGTATATGCGAGATTTTACTTATTCGATTTTTTTCCTTCCCTGTGATTGGGTTAAATGTCTGTTTTGTCGTTTTATGGTTTGCAAATCCCCGTTTCCGTTGAGTTTTGCATGCTAATGCTTCATTAGTTTGCAGGTTCGATTATCTAACTGGAAGCATCAGACCCAAAAGGACTTGTATTTTTCAGTATTTTAGATGAAGTGCCGAATCCCTGTATTGCCAGTTGCACGTTCTCATTGCTAAACGGACTGTATATGCGAGATTGTACTTATTCGTATAACACCTATTTTTAAATTTTCTCTTCGGTATCTGTTCTCTCTGTAACTTGCGTGGAACACAAACTTAAATGACCATTGTGTACGTGTAATTTTTGTGCTCACGCCTTGGAATGATAAAAAAGTATCGTGTTCCTTTACGCACAGTGTGTTTTCGCATGGTTTTTGGGAATGATTTATGTGCGTCTAAACTTGTATGGAATGAAATGTGGAATGATTAAGTATTCCGTCATTTTTTTCTGCAGAAGAGGTGTGTAAAAACCCCGGGAAGGGATATATCAAGGCCTGGGCAGAAGCCGCAAAGAGGTTATGCCGCAGGGATCAGAGCCACTTGACCCATTTTGTGGGTGAAATTGTTGGGGGACCGGTTAAAGATAGTGATGACAGCTCGGATGTTAACCAAGCCTGTAGCCAGATTAAGAAAGCAGCGGAAAATATCCCTGCGTCGATTTCAGGTAATAACAGATGGACGAATATACAACATATATTTTGCTTGACGCGTATTTCTCGTTTCATTCGACATCTTTTTTTTTGTGTGTCTGTGGGTGTGATCCGAAGGGCAGTTTCGTTATTTTCCTGAACCGGAACTTGTAAGACTGGAGCGAAACGGACTGTTGTCAGAATTTTGAACATGCATGTCCTGTGCGGCTAAGCTTTAAATTGTTCAAGGATTAAATAAGGACGTCATAGTTTATGACTCGGCTGTTACATTAGAATGAAACATTGGCATTGGAAGAAATCACAGAGTTCAAATTAATTTTAAAACATGTGTTCATTTCGCTTGCACAGAATTTTCATACAATATCCCCGTTGCAGCGATCGAAAGCCATGAGACAGAAGTTACGGCCACCGTTGGGGAGGGGGTGGCGCAATCCGAAGAACGTAGTTCGGGCAGCGATTGCGTCATTCAAGGCGTTAAAACCATGTCAAAAGAGCTTTGTGAGAGACCAGTGAAAAGGGTAGAGTCGGCTAACACACATTCATCGCAGGGCGAGAAAGACACAAAACTCTCAGCGAATGCGGAATCGGCTGTTGAAGGGGCGTCGTCTGAGAAGTCGCTGGGTAAGTGATGCTTTTGCATTTATAAAGGGTAAGAATTGTTGCTGAGATGTGTCGGAAGGTGTATCGGGATATATGTAGCACTAGTGCAGATTTGGTCAAGCCAACCAGGTGCTGACGTTTCAAAGAATTCAAAACATTTTTCGTGCGTTGTGGTTGTCGGCGAAACGGACTGCTTATCGGTGCCCACTGCTAAGATTGTAAGAGTTTTGTACAGTTCAGCTTTGAATTGAAGATGAAATGTGAAGGTTATTCCTGGGCGCTTCATGGTCTTTTCAAATTTAGTTGCTGTTTTGACTTGATGTGAAGTTGTCAGTGTCTCTGTCGTACGAATTCAGTGATTTAGCGTTTGTAATACCAGTGTTATACTTTTTCAGAAAATGTCCCCGTTGCTGCAATCGGAAGCCGTGACACAGACGTTACGGTCACCGTTGGGGAGGGGGTGGCGCAATCCGAAGAACGTAGTTCGGACAGCGATTGCGTCATTACGGGCGTTGATATCATGTCAAAGGAGCTTTGTGAGAGATCGGTGAAAAGGGAAGAGGGGGCACACACACATTCATCGCAGGGCGAAAAAGACACAGCGAATGCGGAATCGGCTGTTCAAGGGGCGTCTTATGAGAAGTCGCTGGGTAAGTGATGCTTTTGCATTTATAAAGGGTAAGAATTGTTGCTGAGGTGTGTCGGAAGGAGTATCCTGACATATGTAGCAGTAGTGCAGATTTGGTCAAGGGAATCGGGTGCTGGCATTTTAAAGAATTCAAAACTTTTTTCTTGCATTATGGTTGTCGGCGAAAAGGACTGCTTATCACTGCTGTGATTACGGAAGACCTGGGGGGGGGGCAATTACTGCTGCTATCCTATTTGGATTTTGCATGTGAAATCCTGCTTAGGCATTGCTTAAGCACTGCCTTAGCAGGATGTCACGTGCAAAATTCAAGTAGGGCAACAGCAGTAGTGGCCCTCCAGGTCTTCCGAATGTGATTGAAAGAGTTTTGTGAGTACAGCTTTGAATTGAAGATTGAATGTAAAGGTTATTCCTGGCCGCTACATGGTCTCTTTAAGCGTAGTTGGCATTTTGATTTCACGTGAAGTTGTCAGTCTCTGTCGTGCGAATCCGCAGTGGTTTAGAGTTTGCAAAACAAATGCAATCCAGGGTGTCCAGCTTTGATGTGCTGCTCATTTCGCTTATGTAGTTAGAATGTGATACATTTTCAGAAAATGTTCCCGTAGCAGCAAGGGGAAGGCGTGAGACAGAAGACAGGGACACTTTTGAATGTAGTCCGGGAAGCGATACCGTTATTACGGGCGTTGGTGCCCTTTTACAAAAGTTTGCTAGCAAGTCAAAGAAAGAGGGGGCAGCTACACATTTTAGTAACACAAAACTGGCTGAAGATGCGAAATTGGGTGCTACAGAGTCGTTTGAGGGCAAATTACTTGGTAAGTGTATTTTTTTTTAACTATTGAAGCATAAGATGTTCTGTTGCCCAGCTGTGTTTAAAGTGGTCACCTCGTGTGTTGCTTATTTTTGTTTTTAGGGTTTGCAACTGCAGCCCATTTCGCTGTTCCAAATAATTTTGTGTTTGCGCCCACGAAAAATGCTCGGAAAGAAACTAAAATATGACTTAAATTCAAAATCCTTTTAACTTTTTTAGGAGTGGTGAAACCTGTACCTCAACCAGTCAAGATCTTTGAGTTGTCCCACAAGACGGAAGGTACTTACACGGTCCAACCAGGGAATACCTACCTTGCAAATGCAATGGGTAAGTCGTATTTAGCTTTGTTATCAATTAAAATACAGCGCTTTTCGCCTTGCACTTTAATCAACAAGGTAACTCAGAGTTATTTATTGGCTTTGTTTCTTTCTCATTTTAGATGTGTTATCAAGTAAGTTGAACATAAAAAAAGTGTGCAGTGCATCTGGTTTCGCGTATATCACATAAATGCATTTACCATTTGCTTGTGTAACTCTCATGTCTGTCATTTTGTTTTGTTGTAGAAGCTGCCGGACTTGTTTGCAGGATGGTACAGAGGCCTGGAGGGGTAGATGCGGAGGTATTTGCGGGACAGGAAATTGCGACATGTGTTGTGAGGGATGTGGTAGAAGGACTGAAACCTGAAGGCATAACTTTTTCCCACATTGAACCCAGGTCTTCACTGCAAACAGTAGATACAAGTGCTATTTTGGGTAGGTTTTACGTATTTCATTTTTTTTTAGCTGTATGCTTTAATACAATATAATACATTTTACGGTATGGTTGTAAACTGATGAGGACGTCAAGCAAGCGAAACCATCCAGGTTAAGTGCAAGTCTAAAACATAGCAATATCGCGTTTCGCATGTTGAGTGTGTTTTATATGGAAAAGATATTTAGAAATGCATTTTGTTTTTATTTCTTTTGTTTCAGCAGATGTCTTGGCCAAAGCAAGTGATGAGGGGGAGGGGCAGGAGCAAACTAGCCATGAACTTTGTCAGCCACAAGCTACAACAGCACAAGAGCAAAACTTTTTTCCAAATTTATCATTTTCTGAGATGTTGCGTGATGACGCCGAACCTGATCCTGAATTTCTAGAGCACTTGACGACCTGTAGTGCACCCGTAACATCTCGGCAGCGGCCTATTCCATCAACAGCTGTAAGGGAGGAGGACCTTATGCAAGAGCAACAGCACCATGTCTTGGAAAGGTTTTGCGCGCTGACAGAAGAAACAAAAGGTGGTAAGTAAAATAGTTTTTATGCGATGTCCATTTCGCTGGTATTGAGCATTTGTGCAGTGGTAAAGTGTAGTGGTCAGAAAAATATTAATACCGTTAAACGAAGACATTATTGCTGGCGAGACCGCCCCCACACCCAAACGGCTTGTTTCACAAAATCGCAGGACGTAATATTGGTGTTAGTAGGGAGCTATTGCTATCGGTCTGTCCGTTCGTCTGTCCGTAAATTTTTTTGTCTGGGCGATATCTCAAAAACTATTTATCGGAGCTTCACGAAACTTTACAGGAAGAAAGTATATATAGTGTAAATGTGCAAACACCCGTCCGCGGCTTCATCCGTTGCACCTTGTATGTTGTTTTTATCCGGGCGGTATTTCAAAAGAGTAACTGGACCACAGTGATGTAGCTGTTATTGGCTGAAGGCTCTGCATCTCCGATGCCTATGTTTATTATTATTCAAAATTCAGTTCGTTTCACTGCAACATGTCGATACACCAGAATGAAGAAAGTGTACTTAGTGTAATTAGGGAGCTATGATGGGTTGCAACCTTCCCTCTCCTCCCCTCACCCCGCCCCTTTCTCAAAGAAAAAAAAATAGATTGAACTCAGTTTCAGCGCTCAACTCTTGGTACCCTTAATCTGGAGTCTGCTGTGGTTTTTTTTCAAAATTCAGTTCGTTTCACTGCAATATGTTGATACACCAGAATCAAAAATGTGTACTTGGTGTAATTAGGGGGCTACGATGGGTTGCAACCTTCCCTCTCCCCCCCCTCACCCCGCCCCTTTCTCAAAAAAAAAATAGATTGAACTCAGTTTCAGCGCTCACCTCTTGGTACCCTTAATCTGGAGTCTGCTGTGGTTTTTTTTTTCAAAATTCAGTTCGTTTCACTGCAATATGTTGATACACCAGAATCAAAAATGTGTACTTGGTGTAATTAGGGGGCTACGATGGGTTGCAACCTTCCCTCTCCCCCCCCTCACCCCGCCCCTTTCTCAAAGAAAAAAAAATAGATTGAACTCAGTTTCAGCGCTCACCTCTTGGTACCCTTAATCTGGAGTCTGCTGTGGTTTTTTTTTTCAAAATTCAGTTCGTTTCACTGCAATATGTTGATACACCGGAATCAAAAATGTGTACTTGGTGTAATTAGGGGGCTACGATGGGTTGCAACTTTCCCTTCCCCCCCCCCGCTCACCCCGCCCCTTTCTCAAAGAAAAAAAAATAGATTGAACTCAGTTTCAGCGCTCACCTCTTGGTACCCTTAATCTGGAGTCTGCTGTGGTTTTTTTTTCAAAATTCAGTTCGTTTCACTGCAATATGTTGATACACCAGAATCAAAAATGTGTACTTGGTGTAATTAGGGGGCTATGGTGGGTTGCAACCTTCTCCCCCCCTCACCCCGCCCCTTTCTCAAAGAAAAAAAAAGATAGATTGAACTCAGTTTCAGCACTCGCCACTTGGTGCCCTAAATCTGGAGTCTGCTGTGGTTTTTTTTTTTTTTAAATTCGGTTCGTTTCACTGCGACATGTTGATACACAACAATGTTTATTTTTTAACCAAAAAGTGCGATATGAGGTTTAGCATTTGCAGTTAATGTTATTAACAAATTGAAGTAACCAGCTCATGATGCAAACATATGAGAGGGGGTTACATTCGCTGTGGTATGGTAGTATTTTGTCCTACTTGTGTAAAAATGACTTGCTTTGCATTTGCCATGATTTCTTTGTCTGAATTTCAGTGCTATTTTAGGTTAATATATTTATTGCAGAGGCGGGAAAAGATTGTGATCCTGAGGTGTTCGAGGTGTCCCTAAGAGAGGTCATTCCGTTAGAACCGAATGTTGAACAACACGTCTCAGATTCATCGGTATTAAGTTCTCCCGTACCAATGGCTCAGATAGAAAACAGTTCTCCCGTATCAGTGGCCCAGATAGAAAAGCCAAAGAGTTTCTCACTGCGAATTCGCCCTAAACAGAAAAGGCTACAGCCCCAGTCCGATGAAAGCTCTTCCGTCGATCGTGACCATGATTCAGACTACGTACCCACTCCAAAAAGAAAAGGCTCTCAGGAAAAAAACATAAATTTAGTTCAAGTAGCAGTGATGAGGAGTCTGATGAAGCCCCTATCACATCAACTCCACGAAAGGCAGCGAAAGCAACGGTTCGCAGACCAGCAGTGAAAAGTAGCCAGAGATCAGGTGCAAAAGCAATAGTTCGCAGACCAGCAGTGAAAAGTAGCCAGAGATCAGGTGGCAAACACAGTCAATTGAAAGCCTCATCGGCGCCAGAGAAAGACAAAAGAGGGAGACAGAAATATCTTACAAAGTCGGAGTTACAGCCCAAGTCCGTCAGAAGCTCTGGCCACGCTCATGATGGTGATTCAGACTCCGTACCCACTGCGAAAAAGAAAAGGTTACCAGGAAAAAAACATACATTTACTACAAGTAGCAGTGAGTCTAATGAAACCCCTGTCACAACTCCAGGAAAAGCGGCGAAAGCAACGGTTCGCAGATCAGTGAAAAGTAGCGAGATCTCAGGCGACGAACACGGTCAGATGGAGGACCCATCGGTGCCTGTTGGAGAAAAAGACACAACAGAGGGACCGATGTTTAGTTCAAGTACCGACAGATCCGTATCTACGCCCGTCACATCGACCCCAATGAAATCACGTCGCAAGTCAGCGAAACGAACGGTTTCAACACCATCAGCTTTAAGAAGCGAAACCTCGGATACAGAACCAGCTACTGCAATTGAATCTTCAACGGTAGCAACTGCGGATAGTGATTTCGATCTACCAAGACTGGACCCAGCCAGTAAAAAAAAGCATTGTTGTTTCTTCTGTCACAAATTGATTGCACGTGTAGCCGAACATTGCACAGGCGTCCATCGAAACGAAGACGAAATAAAAGTTATAAAAGAAATCAAAGACAAGCGTTGTCGTGCATTGGAATGGGATAGAATTCGAAAATCGGGAGATTATTGGTACAACAAACAGGCCAAAAAGAAAGGGTTGAAAGACTTAATTGTCAAATACCGAAACACCATGAGGAAGAGGGAGAGAGCGACTGAAGAAAAAGAGTACCTGTTGTGTCCATACTGCAAGGCAATGATAACGAAAGAAAACTTCGCACGTCATCAAAGGAGGGAATGTAAGCAAAATGCAGATCGACGGGAAAAAGGAGAGAAAATTGATACGCCCGAAAAAACTACGCGAAAACGACTTGTTCCTGAGGCAAGAGCTAAAATGATGCAAGTGGACACCAAGTCTGAATCTGTTAAAAAGGCTTTGGCACGCATGCACCCGTGTCATACGACGGAGATCATAAAGAACGACAAGTTGCTGCTAGAGCTGATGGAATTTTTATCCGATAAACATGGTCATATGTCGAAGGCGCAAAGTATGATAACACAACCCGTCATAGCTTTGGCAAAGTTACTTAAGCTGTGTCGCGAGAAATATCCCGATGTTTTCGTAAGCAGTGAAGACCTAGTCCACCCTGGCCACTACAGGCTAATGGAGAGCGTTATTAAAATGTCCCAGGACGAAGGACCAGCATCACAAGAAGAATTCAGCCATCCATCGGCGGTTATGAGATTAGGAGGAACTCTAAGAACCCTTGCAACCGAATACGAGATGCATTGCCTACGAAATGGAGACTACTCGAAAAACAAGATTGCCTCTGTGTTCCATTCTGTGCTCGATCGTTATTACACATGTTTGTCCAGACGAGCTAACTTCCTGCTAAAGCGACGAAAATTTAACAAGAGAAAAATTCTGCCAATGTTTCAAGACATTGACAAGTTTTTCCAACACATATCGAACAGAATGAAGGTACTTCATACGAAACCGGCGAAAGAAGACATCTATAGGGAAGTCGTGGTGTATACCCTCGCACAGGTGATAATGTTCAACAGAAAACGCAGTGGTGAGGTCGAAAGGTTGCTATTGAAGGATTTAACTGACGGTCTGAAAATTTCATCAGAGCCAGATCCCGAATATCTAGCGGGAATGCAGGAATTCGAAAAGCAGTTGGCAAGCAAATTGATCAGGATTGAGTTCTTGGGGAAATGCTCTAGACGAATATCGGTGCTGTTAACAAACGATATGCACGAAAACATCAAGCTGCTGCTGAAGCTACGCGAAAAGTACGTCCACAAGAACTCGGTTTATGTCTTTGCACGTCCCGGAAATTATAACACACCGATGGAGGGGCACGTCGCGGTAAAAAAGGTAGCAGTGGAAGCAGGCCTTACCGACTTGAACATTTTTAATTCAACAAACATGCGAAAACACCTTGCAACGATGTCGCAAGTGTTAAACTTGCCGCACGTAGAGCAGGACTTTTTGGCAAATTTCATGGGTCACGACATAAGGGTTCATAGGGATTACTACAGATTACCGGTCGACATTGTCGAAAAGAGTAAAGTGGCACAGGTCCTCATTGCCATAAACAGTGGGAAGCCAAGGGAACCATACCAACAAACGGGCTACGAAGCGTTGCCGGATGTGGAAATTGGCGAGGTGACTGCACAGGGTGGACCAACGGAAAGTAGGTTTATGTTGCACTTTACGTGCAAAATGTACTTCAAAATTTGTAAGAAAATTTGAAAAGTATAGTTAGCTGACTTTGTAACAGGGAGATGTTAAAAAACCCAAAAAATGTTTTAAGATGTGTGTGTTTCAGTACGTTTATTTTCCTACTTTTTTCGACCCCGTTCCCATGTATGTTTTACAGCTGAGAAGATTTGAAGTAACACACAGTTCAGTTTGGCGCGAAAATGACGTGTATATGTAATTGGGAGTTAATTTGATACCCGTCTATGCTGTTCGCAGGTGATGTTGAAGAATCAGACGGAGAGGGAGAAGTGGACGTCATAAGAGAGACGGAGCAACGACTGCTGGGTAAGAAACCTATTAATCGGATTTCGCTTGAATTGTGCGTAAACAGTCAGGAGTAAAGTTGTGTAAGATGATAAAGGGGTGATATTTGTAATGACTATTTCATTAAACGTTTTTTTTTATTATTTTTTTTTTAAACATTGTTCAGAATGTAATTATCATTTACAAGGCTGTACAAAACATGAGACAGTAGTAATAAAATGTGTGACCTTTGAATTTCGCAGGTTTTTGGTACTGCTGCAACTCCGCCAATGTTATTTATAACAAAGTGGCATTTTTTTATGTTTTTACAGGCGATCAAGCAACTCGTCCCCACTTCAGTGAAGTTGAAGTGGCTCTCATGAAGACCATATTCAAGAAAGAATTACACCACAGAGGTAGTCTTCCAACGTTAGATGAAGTGGAGGATCGAGTTCGAGACGAGGAAATGTTACTGGGTCGTTCTGTGAGAGAAATCTTCAATTTCCTGAAAGCGCAGAAGAAAAAAAGTACCAAAGCAAAAAAACAACAAACAGCAGCTCCTTCCGCTCCTGCTCCACCGCTGATGCTTCAGACGATAGTTCAGGTACAAGCATATAAGCAAAAATATTAAAGAAAGATGTACTTCACATTTCGCATGGAGTGAGAGACTAAGAAAATTTTAGTGTAGATGAATATTTAACATTGTTTTTAATTGTATGTTGTTGACCCTTCACTATGTATAATTAATTTCTCTTGCATATAAGCAAAAACATTGCATTTAGACGTGTTCATTTATGTTTTTCTTTCAGACGAGGTGGAATATGAAATTCCTTTGCCTGTCACCTCAGTATCATCACTTATGAAAAAGAAACGGAAGAAATCCGGTCACAGCCGCAGGTCAGAGAGTCCCAAGAAAACTAAAGGTAGGATTTAACAGAAAGCATTCGGTTCACATAAATTTTAGGTGGTACATTTCGCGTGGTTCTGTTAATAGCGTTGCGAAAACTATATTGAATGTAACGTGTGCTTTCGCAAGAATTGACAGTTCATTGCACTTACATTTTATAATCTCGCCTTATCTTTTGCAATGCTCGACACTTAATGTAAACTCACAAATTTATTTTGCTAGATACACATGTTTTACACTTGTGCAAATTATTTTACAGGTTCGAGTAGGCCGTGGACAACAGAGGAAAAAGAGGCGGTGCATAAACATTTCCAAGGCCACATTGACCGATACAAGCCGCCAACGATGAAAGAAATCAAGTCCTGCCTTTCAGAGGAAAGTGATATTTTAGGACACAGGAACAAAGTTCAGTTGCGGGCATACCTTTCAAATTTGTACAAGAGAAATAGAAAGGCGGAAGAAGCTTCAGATCCGTTTAAAAAATAAGAAAATATTTTGGGGACATTTCGCTGTGATATCATGTTTGTGGTATTCTGTTTTGGTTTACACAAGTGCGGGGAGTTTTCTTTTTAACTGTCAGTTCGAAAGTTCTCTGTTCGGAGTGACCAATTTCAAAGTTTATGAACGTTGTGAGATTGGGTAGTACGAGTAAATAATATGTGACAGAGTCTCAAAACTTGCAAATTTTGCTGATGTTTCTGTGAGTAAGAACATTTTGGTGTTCGCACATTTCGCATGGTTGTGTAGGTACATTTGGCATGTCAATTCGAAAGCTTTAACTGTGTTAATTGCAGGCAACTTTTCTCACACCAAGTGTGACTTTGATACGTACAAAACCATGCGAAATGTGCGAACACCAAAATGTTCTAATTCACAAACATCGGCAAAATTTATTTTAATTTGTAAGGGAGGGGGGCTGTGCTGTGACGTTCAAGTCTTACCTTGGCACGGGGTTCGTGTGTGGGACTAACTGTGTAACTCGAGTGGGAAGGGAAAAATGTTGAAGACGCAAAGCGCACGGTAGCGGAGTAGAAAGGATAAATATACACTTCCTTCGTTGCTATTCATTGTATAACATGTTTTTTATGCTTATGTTTCTGTCGTTGCATTTTCTGGCGGTGAAACGTGATGTCTTCCATGGTGTTAGTAATGTCAGTGTTTTCATGGTAACACTGGACGTAGTGTTGTAAGTCGGCATCGGGGGCCATCGGTTGTGGCGTTATTACTTAAACTCGTGCGGTTGGTTTAAACAAAGCACTTGCTAGGTAGACAGGAAAAGGTGTATTGACAAACATACTCATTTAATATTGGGGGTGGGTGGGTGGGATTGGTGGTAGGGGATTGTCGATTTATCAAGAGCTTTCAAAAATTACGGGGCAGGTTTTTTCGTTTTCCAGTATTAAGTCAGGACACCTGTCTTTATGAAATCATGCTGTTTGACCCAGCGAGTATTTGTTTTAATTTGTTTTTAGTTTCGCTGTCAGAAAGCGTACTTGTTAGAAATGAAAGTAAGGGAGGGGGGCTGTGCGGTGACGTTCAAGTCTTACCTTGGCACGGGGTTCGTGTGTGGGACTAACTGTGTAACTCGAGTGGGAAGGGAAAAATGTTGAAGACGCAAAGCGCACGGTAGCGAAGTAGAAAGGATAAATATACACTTCCTTCGTTGCTATTCATTGTATAACATGTTTTTTATGCTTATGTTTCTGTCGTTGCATTTTCTGGCGGTGAAACGTGATGTCTTCCATGGTGTTAGTAATGTCAGTGTTTTCATGGTAACATGAAGCTTCAGATCCGTTTAAAAAAAAGACGCTATTTCGGGACCATTTCGCTGTGATGTCATGTTTGTGGTATTCCGTTTTGGTTTACACAAGTGGGGGGAGTTTTTTTTGTATCAGTTTTTCCATGCAGTTCACTGTTCTTATACGAAGTGACCGACTTCATATTTATGAACGTCACGGGTCTGGGTAGTACGGGCAATTTTCATGTAACGGGGTCTCAAAACCTGCCAAATTTGCCGAAGTATTAAGAAGTGTTTTGGTTCGTACATTTCGCATGGTTATGTGCGGTCGCGTATCAGGTTTCAGAGTGTTATTTGTATTTGATTTTTCTCGTTTACAGTGACAAACTGTAAATTTATGAAAGTGGCGTTGATGGATAGTACGGATAAGTTTCATGTGACAGGGTCACAAAAGGTGCAAAGTTTGCCGATGTATTTAAAAAAGAAATACTTGCGTCGTAGATTTCGCGTGGTTGCACTGCATTTCGCATGGTTGTAGATGTGTGCGTACATTTCGCTTGTCAGTTCGAAAGCATTAGCTGTGTTATTTGCAGTTCACTGCTCCTATAAGAAGTGGCCGACTTTAAATTTATGAGCGTTGCGAGATGATGTAGTACGAGAAAATGATATGTGGCAGGGTCTCAAAACTTTACAAATTTTGCTGATGTTTCTGTGAGTAAGAACATTTTGGTGTTCGCACATTTCGCATGGTTGTGTACGTACATTTGGCATGTCAATTCGAAAGCTTTAACTGTGTTAATTGCAGGCAACTTTTCTCACACCAAGTGTGACTTTGATACGTACAAAACCATGCGAAATGTGCGAACACCAAAATGTTCTAATTCACAGAAACATCGGCAAAATTTTCGAAGTTTGAGACCCTGTTACATACATGGTTGTGGACGTACATTTCGCATGTGATATTTTAGGACACAGGAACAAAGTTCAGTTGCGGGCATACCTTTCAAAATTTTACAAGAAAAATAAAAAGGCGGATGAAGCTTCAGATCCATTTTAAAAAAAAATAAACTGTTTTGGGGACATTTCGCTGTGATGTCATGTTTGTGGGATTCTGTTTTGGTTTACACAAGTGTGTGGAGTTTTTTTTTTTTTTTGTATCAGTTTTTCCATGCAGTTCACTGTTCTTATACGAAGTGACCGACTTTTAATTTGTGAACGTCACGGGGCTGGGTAGTACGGGCAATTTTCATGTAACGGGGTCTCAAAACCTGCCACATTTGCCAAGATATTTAGAAGTTTTTTGGTTCGTACATTTCGCATGGCTATGTGCGTTCGCGTATCAGGTTTCAGTGTGTTATTTGCATTTGATTTTTCTCGTATAAAGTGACCGACTGTAAATTTATGAAAGTGGCGGTGATGGGTAGTACGGATAAGTTTCATGTGACAGGGTCACAAAAGCTGCCAAGTTTGCCGATGTATTTAAAAAAGAAATACTTGGGTCGTAGATTTCGGGTGGTTGCACTACATTTTGCATGGTTGTGTATTAGCGTACATTTCGCTTGTCAGTTCGAAAGTTCTCTGTTCGGAGTGGCCAATTTCAAAGTTTATGAACGTTGCGAGATTGGGTAGTACGAGTAAATAATATGTGATAGAGTCTCAAAACTTACAAATTTTGCTGATGTTTCTGTGAGTAAGAACATTTTGGTGTTCGCACATTTCGCATGGTTGTGTGAGTACATTTCGCATGTCAGTTTGAAAGTTTTTATTGTGTTATTTGCAGTTCATTTTTCTTATACGAAGTCACCGACTTTAGTACGTGCACAACCATGCAAAATGTGCGAACACCAAAATGTTTTTATTTACAGAAACATCGGTAAAAGTTTCAAAAGTTTGAGACCGTGTCATATTCATGGTTGTTTATACGTTCATTTCGCATGATTGTGTATAAACGTGCATTTCGCTTGTCACTTCGAAAGTTTTACCTGTTATTTGCAGTTCACTGTTCTTATACGAAGTGACCGACTTTAAATTTATGAACGTCGCGAGGTGGGCGTACGCGCAAACGTGACAGGGTCTCAAAACTTGGAAATTTGCCGATATTTCCGTGATTAAAAAATTTTGGTGTTCGCACATTTCGCATGGTTTTGTACGTAAATTTTGCATGTCATTTTGAAAGTTTTAACTGTGTTATTTTCAGTTCATTTTTCTCATACGAAGTCACCGACTTTAAATTTATGAACGTCACGAGATGGGGTAGTACACCCAAGTTGTGTTGCAGGGTCTCTAAACTTGCAAATTTTGTGCATGGTTGTGTACGTACATTTCGCATGTTAGTTTAAAAGTTTCAGCTGTGTATTTTGTTTTCTTTAGGAAGCTTTTATGTGGTTTATATCTCATTGCCTCACGTTTTTTTCGGCCAATCATTAAATTTTAAGTAGTGCACATAACACTGAGCTTGAAAATAAGATAGAGTTGG
Organism: Protula sp. h YS-2021; assembly: GCA_949752745.1. NCBI lineage: Eukaryota > Metazoa > Annelida > Polychaeta > Sabellida > Serpulidae > Protula > Protula sp. h YS-2021. The sequence goes on along the minus strand of OX457024.1, from coordinate 85,828,586 downwards.
TTATTTACACATCACGGTTATATCAGTAAAGGATTTTGTTGTATTATTTTTCCTGTATTTTGTTTTTATTTTAAAAGAGTTTTGTTTTTAAACATTCATCTGTATAAATCTGTATTTTGTTTTTAAACATTTCATCTGTATAATATAAATCTATGTTTTTAAACATTCATCTGTTTGAATATCTTTTGTACTGTTCTTCAATATTTTGTAACTCTTCAATTAATGTTAAATAGTTCATGTATAGAAATGAAAGAAAATAAATATTACAGGGGGGTTATGGTGTAAATAAAAGAAAACAAACTCTACGCTTGTTTGGCTTTTATTTAGTGTTTCCCTAATACTCTTTTACAGAAAGCACGTGGCCTTTGTTTATAAACAAAATCGGTTTGTTTACATTTTTTACACAGTCTCGTTTCACAGCAAACTTATAGTTGCAGATATCATAAAATGGTGTAAAATATGCAAATTATGTAAACAAAATATTCCGTTTCGCAGGGTTCATGCTTTGTTAAATTTCTCTTAATCTGTTGTCTTTTATATATTTTCGCTTTCGGAATTGAATGTAAAAAAAATCTACCGAGATTTTCATATACAACTTATGTCTGAAAAGTCCCTAATAACGAAGTTAGATTTTTGGCGTACATTTCGCGAGTTGGAGAAGAAATCGCGATTCGTCGTTCGTTTCCCGACGTAGCTGTATATGTGTGTGTGTGTGTGTGTGTGTGTGTGTGTGTGTGTGTGTGTGTGTGTGTGTGTGTGTGTGTGTGTGTGTGTGTGTGTGTGTGTGTGTGTGTGTGTGTGTGTGTGTGTGTGTGTGTGTGTGTGTGTGTGTGTGTGTGTGTGTGTGTGTGTGTATTTGTTATTTATTTATTTTGGTACATTAGGGGCTTTCATGTAGTACACACCTCAGATCTGAGATTTTTACCCTTTTCCCACCCAACTGTAGCAAAATGTGATACTGATTACGGCATTGAGTTAAGCAAAACCCTACACCACACGCTCTCCATTTTCATTAAAAAAAATGGAATAAGAATTTGGAAAATATATACGAAAGCATAATAATGATAATATCAATTCTTTGAAAAAATTCTTTTCTTTCTTTCTTTCTTTCTTTCTTTCTTTCTTTCTTTCTTTCTTTCTTTCTGCCCTTCCTTTTATTTTTATGTTTGACAAAATATGTTTTTTTGAGTGCCACGCAGATGTAAGAACCTCTACATCCACCAAGTCGTGCTAATTTTCAGTCGCACCAGGAATTTATTACGCCAAACAGTCACGCATCAATAAAATAGAGCACGGTTTTACAAAATATGTAAGGACTGAACTTTCCACCTTGTAGCAATAATTTTAAGAACTCTTAGAATAATATAAAAGATAGCGAAGAAAATATGGGAAAATGCCGGTCTTCACAAACTGAACGTCAAACTATCATCATCATCATCATCATCATCATCATCATCATCATCATCATCATCACCACCACCACCACCACCACCATCATCACCATCATTCCAGTCCTCATCATTATTATTATTATTATCATTATTATTAGTAGTAGTATTATTGTTATTGTTATTATTATTGTTATTATTATTACTGTTATTATTATCATTATTATATTACTAAATCCAATAATATCAGTAAGGATCTTGAAAAGGCCGGCCAGGATCACGTTAGCTGGGTTTTAAGCTGCAGTATGAAAAGAACACCGCTCAGTTACGCGTGGCCGACTTGAAAAGGTTAGGCAAATCTTAAGCTAATACACAGTACAAATAGAGCATATAAGTGTCTGCCTAGGCTTCGTTCTATGACTGCAGCCGGGAGTGGGGGAATGAGGAGGGTGGGGCGGGTGGGGGGGGGGGCTGGCTACTTAGTATCATCCGTGTTATCGTGCTTATCTAAAAAATAACGCGGAGAAACGGGTTAATGTTAGGTTCGGATGGGTACGCTCGGAGTGCTGATTTTCTTTTAAAAGGAGAGGAGGGCACGCATGGTAACCACTTTGTGGCGAGTGCCCCCCCCCCCCCTCACCGCAGGGATAGCAGTAAAGTGCGTCCTGGTTGCCTCTTCACTTAAAAATGCCCATTTTGACCATGCATTAAAGCGGTTTTTGTGCAGTACAATTGAGCACAATTGACTTATAGCTTAGGACCGAGCCAATGCTTGAGAAGGAGTAATCTCGTGTATTGGCCATTCATGGTCCATACGCCCGACGGGTGCAAATCTACCAGCTGACAACAGCATTAAAACAAATAAGACTTCGAAAATAACCAGGTTTATATACCCATACATACCGTGTTTAACTGGCATGAGCTTACTGGCAGCGGTGTCTGCCTTCGGCACCCACAAAAGCCTCGTACCGGCGCACAATCCCCGCCTTTTTTTAAAATTAAGTTATGGCGCGTTGTCCCGACTCGACTACTCCTTAACACGACCAGCTCCGGGGCGCCCTTCGTTCGGGGACCCCACATGTAAAATATTCAATCTGCCTGGTGCCTTCTCCTCGTGTTCTGAGAGTTGTTTACACGGTCATTTCATTTCGCTTAACTGGAAAAAAAATGCGAATGAATAGGCACATTTTCTGTCCCACCACATCGAGAATTACCCTCCTAGCGAGGTTCTCCTCGCATCTCCATGACTAATCTCTGTGCTATGGTGTATCGTCTTTGGTGCTTCTTGCAGCCTCAGGCTCCGATGAACTGTGCCTTGACCCTTAGCGACGCCTTTCTGCGGCCCCTCCTGTGGCCATCGCCGCCCTTCGATATACCTCCACCCATTCCCTTATCTGTAATCAAACAAACACACTGGCAGAATTTAAGGATGATCTGTGTGTCGGATGTTAAATTACAAGTTCGACCGACATGACTTGGTCTTTGGGATTGCCCGTGTCAAAAATGCCATTTTGTATGGACATGAAACTCTTACAGATAATGTCTTGGCATGTAAATTCGATGGGCTCACCCGCTGTAGAAAAGGCATTTCCTACGTAGACACAGGCTGTTTCTACGCGCATGGAAAATCTACCCAGTAAACATTGCGGCGTTTAGCAACGTTGGATAGACGTCGACCGATGTCAGTTTAACGTTGGGTTTGGTTGTTTATGGAAGTCGAAACAAGGTCTACCTTCCGACGTTAGATAGGCTCGATTATCTGACATCTAATCAACGTTGGGGATAGGTTGAAAATGTAGCTCGAAACAACGTCTATCCGCCATCGTGGTGTAGGCGTTGGGAAATCGACGTTGTATGGACTCCTAGGGAATATAAATCTTGAGTCGCCATCCTTAAACCACGGTTATGGTGTGGTCACCCCTCAGTCATAGTACCCCCAGCCTTAGGTTCCAAAGGATATGCATGAAGTCGATTTCCATGAATACTTATTAAAAGTAGGTTCGAAAAAACTTGTACGCTCTTGAAATTCTCATATTTTACGTCCTGTACGTTATGGTTTATTTTCAAAGTTACTTCCCTTGTCTACCATTTCCGGTGAGCGATAACGCAAGGAGGCTGTTTTAACTGTGAGTCCATCGTATATAGAATTCTATTTTTCAATGCCCGACTCTATAGAACTCTATTTTTCAACGTCTGCCCGATGCCAATTCTCCGTCGCCGATTAAACATTGCACTAAAGACATCGATCAGACGTCGGAAAAAGTTGCGTTTTGGTTGCGACCAAAAGCAACCTCGCAACAACGTTGTTTTCCCAATGTCTATTCAATGTTGTGTCAAAGTCTTTGATAAGACGACAATCTCGACCAATCACAACTAAAGTGAAATCCGAGTTAATGTTGTGGTTTGGTCCTTTCGATGTCACAAACTAAAATCGACGTTGGATTGAGCCTGGAATGTTACCTGGATAAACAACAACAACCACGAAGTACCTCCGCAAGGTGAAGAGGCTGACGTCACATGGGGGAGGGGAGACAGGCTGAGGAGGTAAACAGAATTCCAAAATCTTTCCGTACGTGCGTTATAGGTGGCCCTTAAATGCGATTGACATGGCTGTCAGAAGGCCCATATATTTCCAGGCACCTGGATGTCATGGAGTCCCTGGTCTTTGTGCAGTGTGACATGTGGTGGAGGGCGGCAGAAAAGGTCTCGCACTTGCCCCGATGACTACCAGTGTTTGGGGACACCTACACAAGAACAGCGCTGCAACGAAAAACCATGCCCCAGACCAGGTAATAGCAATACTGCCGACAAACCGAAAAATACGAAACCTCCTCAAAAAATGACAACCATAAAACAGGGTTGTGCATTGTTTACTGCCTTATGACTCCATCAAGAATTAAGTGGGGCAAAAATTAACATTGATATTTGGTAAACCCAGATCAGTTTGTTCAATCTTAAATTCATCTATGATTAAGCATTATGCGATTTCATCATAAATTTAACTGCAAAACATTACAAACAATGGATAAAGAGTTCACTTTAACAGGCATATCTATGCTGGGTCTCTACAGTGGTTTAATGTGTTTGACTTGTTAGCCTTTGCCTTGTGGAGTTCTTGGCAACCCTGGTCTGTCTGTACCAGCACGTGTGGAGGGGGTGATAGGAAAAGAACGCGTACTTGCACGAGTGCCAATTTGCGCTGCGTTGGAACAGAATCTCAGTCAGAAACCTGCAATACTTTTGAATGTCCAGGTAACTTTTGATTTTCAGTTCCTATTCCCAAGCAGGCATCAATGAAGTTGGAAATTTTTTTGTCAACATATTCCCTCCACCACCTCGTTTGGATAACTCTTTGCAACAAAAAACAAAACAAAAGAGAAAAAGAACTCCAAGCTCACCGACACCACCACCCCCTGCCTCCCCCCCCCCCCCGAGAAAATGGACAGGGGGTTAAACTGAACGATTCTTAAAACTGCGAAAGGTCATTTTTCATAACACAGAACAAAACAGTTTCATGTAGTTGTATGTATTATTAAACATTTCTTGAAAGTCTTCACTGTTATTTTTTTTATTAGTCTAAGATCGCACAAAGCGTGTCATTCTTCAGCTGTCGCGCTCTGTTTTAGCTATATTATCATTATTTTTATATAAATGTAAACTCTTTTGAATTAAGAATAATGCAATTTATATATGTGTGTGTGTTTGTTTAGTAAGGTATGCTTGATCATCAAACAACTAAATTTAAGTAAATTTCAGATTGCAACACATTGTTATGTCGGAGTGGAACAACGAAAAGTCCGAATTGCACTCACTGCATCTGTCTGACACATACGTATAGCGGGATGGTAGTAGATGTAAATACCGGCCTGCTTCTACCCAATGTGGCGATTTCTCCACGCAGAAATCCCGATGTTATTCTCCGCGTTACAGGAAGCAATGGCAGGTAGTGTTAATGTTAGAAACTGACGTGTGGGGCCGAAAACGTGATCTTCTCCAAATCATTAGGAAACGTACGTTGGGGGCATGTTGAAAACAGGATATTCTCACAGTGATATTTAAAAATATACTGGGTCCAAATTTGTACAATGCCTTTAAATATGTTACCTCAATTTAACAAAACAAGTGCTGATCAGATATGGTCACATATAAACGAAATGGCAACCATATTATTGACAAATGTTTGCGAAATTGTAGTAACTTACAGTAATGGTGAATATGTGAGTACAGTATGACCATAAGTGGTTAAATAATATCCCAACCAATAGAATGATGCACGGATTCTGCATAGTTGGCCATATTGTAACTGTGTATTGCCCCAGTCAGACACATGCGTTGCTCCTGAACATATGTTGAATATGTACTTAATGTTAATCGAGATGCAAAACTTCATAAATATTATAGTTATTTACAATTAAAACTCAAGATAAACATGAAGCAAAGTATATGCTGACTTATTTCTAGTCAATGTGAATATATTATTAATCGGTCACGACTGCTTTTTTAAGATACACACTTACCGGTCCTTGTGGTGAGACAGAACTGGTGTTCACGAAAGACGGTTATGTCACCACCTACTTGAAAGCCAACGATACGGGCAACAAAGTCTTCATGCAAAAACGGGGCAAGTTATGTTTTTCATTAACGCAAGGAAAGTATGTTGACTTCGTGATTCGTGGATAAAATGTGAAAGTTGTCACGTTGTCCAAGTTTTAAAATTTGAGTCAGCTTCAAACAGTTGACTGTTGTACATTGTGTATATTTCGGACTGGAAAGGATCCGACGGTCCACTGTTCTCGGATCCAAATTTCGGACCAGGGTTCAAATTGAGGACACGTGTACCCATGAAGAATAATATTTTTAATGTTTCGCTAAACAAACCGTGTTGTAACTATGAAGGGCATTACAAAAAATATATACAATTATGGTTAGATATATGTCCACTCTCTACAGACGGAACTTCTCAGATCCCGAATGATGTGCATATCCGGGTCTAAAGTACTTTTAGTCGAGCGATATTTAGCCGAATGGTATTTAGGCGAAAATGGTATCTACCACATTTAGCCGAAAAATATTTGTAGCTAAGTTGTTGGTTAGATTTGGCAAGTGTCACTTTCCTGGTCTTATTAAGTTTGTATTGGAAAGCCAAATTTCTCCTTTTTCTCTGCAACTCGTCAAAAACCGCGAACAGCTAGAAAACATAAATTTTCCATGAGTGTCAGGGGTCTCCAACCGGGGAAAAGGCTACTTGGCATCTTGTGTGCTACGATGCATGTGGAAAAACGCGGTCAGGAAAGGAGGTAATTTTTAGGCCAGAAGCGGTATGTTCGTCCAATTTCGTTAAAAATGTTTTTTTTCAGTACTCCGAGTTTCCCATGTACTTATTTTTAGCAATGCGCCAAAGCCTCCACTCTGTTTACAGCAGGCCTCAGCTGTGAGGTAATACCAAACTATGCACAGCGAGCACCAGCCTTTTGCTCACTGCAGAAGAAAGGAAAAACTAGAACCTCATTTCGCTAGCGAAACAACAAAAATTAAAAGGCAAAAATACTTCCTTCAATGGGTTATTTCTTGAATAATATTTTGCAAACAACACAGCTTGAATACGTCTTATAAGCCGAGTAGTGATTGGTTTTTGTTGTTAAGGTTTTATTGAATGATCAGACATACGCCACGTTCTCTATTTACACAGTGAGAGCTCACACAAAGCTCACTGAGCAACTGTGTGTTGTGTGATGTCGGTTAAATGCTACGCATTTACTTGCAAAAATCCACTCTTTTCACATGGTGTTTTAACAAAGAAAACGAATTAGAAGACGAACATAAAAGTGACATGCACATGTTCAGCTCAAGCTCTTCATAAGTCCTAAGTTTCATGGTTCTAGGGCCCATAGTGTCAGAGAAGAAGAAGACACAAAAAACGGAAAACTGTCAAGAAGAAAAAAAGGACGAACGGCTGCTTTTGTTCGTAGTTTTGTTTTTCTAAATTGAAGAATAGTGAAGGGTTTCTTTGGTCAAATTCAAGAAAATATGCTTTATTATCTAAATAATTACCATAGGATTCTGTGCGTTCAAATCTCTCGAAATCAATCCTAAAAGATTCAATTTCAAACTGTATTTCTTTCAAACTGTATTGGTCTTTGAATATACAATTGATTCCTTTCTGATAGAATGTTTCAAATACTCCCAATCAGTGTACTGATTTTCGATGACCTGCTATTGTATTTCTAATGAGGATAACGTAATTGTCATCTTGAAGTAGACGTGCTGCAAATTTCCAACAGCCAGGTCCTCTTTTTAGGTTTTCATTAATGACACGGATTTTTAATATAATTACACTGTGGTCGGATCTATATCCAGGTATTATATCAATATAGTTTAAATCAAAATTTATACACGATGAGGTTAGCCAGTAGTCTAATCTTTATTGCGTTAATGAAGGGTGTTGGCGTTGCCATGCAAATCGACAATTTTTTTCGTTTTTTACTCACCATAAGTCAACAAGATTAAAATCCTCGCTTAATTGTAGCACTTTTTCGACTCCTTTAAGCTTAGTGAGATTCTGTGGTGATCTATCTAGCGTCCCATCGAGGATTGCATTAAGGTCATCTCCTAATATTATACTGCGAAAGTTTGGTGTCAATCAGACCAGTAGTTTCTGACGAGTTGTGATGACAAAATGACGGTCGATTGTAAAGAAAAAAAACGATGAAAATCTCACGGGTACCCTAATACCAAAGCATATAACTTTTTGTAAGACTTCATCTTGCCAAGTGTTATTCATCGGAATAGATGTTTTAGTGGATTTCCTGGTGGGTTTAATGCTCTTGGTTCAGCAAAATAGGTCAGCTACGTGCAGGCTGGGTTGTGGACCAAAAAGCGCGGTGTCGTTTCTTGAACTTTCGATTCCATTTTGAATTTTGAATTTCAAGATACCTGTGAGGAGTAACATCTCACTTCGGAGTAATTTTTTGCCCAAAAATGAATTTTCTGAGATTCTGAGTTCTGTTATTTATTTAGAAAGTGATACCAGGTGGTGAAAAAGCTTTATACTTACAGTCAGGACTAAATCTTATGCCGCAAACTTAAAATTACCCGGGATTTCTTATCTAACTGTTTTAATCGCACGTTACAATACATAAATAGAAATTGAAACAGAAGAGATGGCGATTCGTTTTATTTCAACACAGCGGCGGTGTGATTGCCATTGGAAATTCGACGGAGATTAAACAATCAGATTAACCTTACTAATTCTGGTTATCACAGAGTCAGATGTTAGAAGAAGGATAAAGACGGGTTGCATTTGGGGCTTTGATTCAGCAGCAGAAAGAAAGATAAAGGGAGAAAAATAAGGGAAAGCTAGAATGGCTTGGGGTAAACAGGGAACAAAAAGAAAAAACAGAAAAAATACGGGTTGGGGAAGCTAGCCACCGTTGCTCAGTTTCTCAAGCCGTTATAATTTTAATTTATTTGAAAGTTTTAATTCAGATTTAATTTAGCCCTCCCAGTCACCTGTTTTTCATTTTAGCAGCATTCTCACACCCCACTCTCTCTCTCTCTCTCTCTCTCTCTCTCTCTCTCTCTCTCTCTCTCTCTCTCTCTCTCTCTCTCTCTCTCCTGTCTCTCTCTCTCTCTCTCTCTCTCTCTCTCTCTTCCTCTTTTTGGCTCGGTCCGACATGCTTGAATAATACAATCACCCCAAAAAAGAAGAAATTTCGAAACGAGCTTTTTGCCAAACTTAGATCTCTCAATTGACTTTATTTTCCTTCAATATCATTTACAAATCGCCTTTCTTCCTGAGGTTTACTTGAGTTCTGGCCAAGAATGCACACCACTGTCGTTTTATTTCGTAAAATTCGCGTTTTTATCCAATTAAAACGGATTTTTGTTTGTACAAATGTTGTAGCTGTTTAGTTGGATCGAACCAACGCTTGAAAAGTATCATCCATATCTTTTCTCACCCGTAAGCTCATGGAATTGGATGACCCACACTAAGTGAGGGTCTCCTGTTCTTGAAATTTCTTTAACTGCCTGGTGCTCTCCTCTGTAAGTAACCCCAAGGTGGCGCCACTAACGTCACTTTGAATCCTGACGCTCCGAAGAAGTGGGCCCCGATGTAGGGGGAGGAGAGGGCTGGTTAATGTCAGCGTCGGTTCGATCCAACTAAACAGCTACAACATTTGTACAAACAAAAATCCGTTTTAATTGGACAAAAACGCGAAGTTTGTTCATACAAATGACTTATAGCTGCCGTTGGATAGACCCGACGCTTGAAAACCAGATTAACAGAGAGGATGGCTACATCTGGGGCGCACGAACTGCGGGCGTCGCCCGTACTATATTAGCCAACGCAGAAAACAAACACAGATAAAGTTGATTGAAGATTCAATCTCCTAACTCAACGGAGTAAAACAAGTGAATAACTAACTCTGGTGCTCTCCGGGCAACAGGTGGGACACCACTGACAAATCAGGCACTCGTAGGAGGGGACCTGTCCCCCCTTTTTTACGTGTGTGTGTGTGTCCCGACACCCGCTGTGGCTGATGGCGACGCTGCGTGCCCTAAAATCTCTGGAGGGGCCCGGCCCATCTGTGCTGTAGGGCCGTCGCCTGGGTTTGTGCCCCCCAAACTCGGTTGTGGGCCCCATCTGGTGGGCCGAGGGAGAGGGGGGTGGGGACCGCCAGGAGGTTGCGGGGCCCACGCGTGGCTGAGCGCCCAACCCAGGTTCACCAAATGTGTCCGCGGGCCCCTGTGCTGGCCCCAGCAGTCACGGGGTCGCTGTTTCGGCCTAGTCACTCGAAAACGAAAACTAACTCCTTAAATAATGTGAGCACAAAGTCCCGGGCGTCGTCTGCTCTGGGAATTGTTGTGGGAACTCCCCCATGTCGCTGCACGCCTACTGTGGTTTGTTCTTGTGTTTTAAGAGGCTTCTCTCCTTGCTTATGGCTCTTTTTGCTCCCCCCCTCGGTATCTACAACAGAGACACATGAGTGCTAGTCTGGGTGCGATCATAATGTTCCCATTACTTTGGGTTGATCACTGATTCAGCGGCCACAAACGGCAGCCGGCAGAGCCTGGAAGTAGAGTCTCGCGTAAAGCCCTGCAAATAGAATTTTACAAAACTATTTGGGGATTGCCAACAGCCCGATTTTAAAATTTAATCCATGGTGGCCCCTTTAACAGTTTTCAAGGAGCAGGCCACCTGGCGTATTTCGTGTGGGTGGACATGAATTGAGTTGGGCGGCCCACTATCACGGCTCGACTCTTCGTACGCGGAGACTATTGCTCGACGCAGGTAATTAGATATTGTCGATTTCCCTACGTCTCTGTTTAGGTAGGAAAGGTATTTAGGTAGGAAAGAGATGATGAGGCGTTTTTGCTGTGGGGCCCTCATGGCCTTGGTGGCTGCCAAGTACTGTAAAAGCGTTGCTACTGGACACAGCAGATTCCGCTCACCCCCCGTTTCCCCTGTTTGTCCCTGTAACGACGGGAGTACTATCTCTGAGAAGGTGCCTTTCCCGTGTGTTATTATGTGGGTTTTCCCTAAGAACTCTGCCCTTGGCTTCAGAATAATTCTTTTGTGGTTTTCTTCATACGTGTAATCTTTTCTAGGGCATGTATTTCACCCCGTCTCTTACCTGAGGCTAGGGCTAGTAGAAACGTAACTTTAAACGTCAGTTCCCTGAGTGGCGTGTTTTCACCACAGGCAAACCTTTTGCCGCTGAGATAACTCAGTACAACCCCCAGGTCCCACTGCACTATGTGTTTGGCTGGGGGGAGGGCAGTTTAAAATTACGAATTAGCTTCGCTAGGCAGTCGTCTTGGCCAGGATCGTAACCGGAAGCATTTTTCAGCATAGCCCCCAAAGCCGATCTATAGCCTTCTATCGTTCGTACACCTACTTGTCCGACTCGAATAAGTGTATGAAGAAGTCGGCCAACAAAGGGGCCGTCGCAGTGACGGGATCAATTTGCTTTAGTAGGCACCACCTTTCGAAAACTCTCCACTGTGACTTGTACACAGACTTGGTAGAACTCGCGTGTACATCCTGCACGCGTTGCAGTGCTTGTTGGGAGAAGCCCTGTGCTTCTAACCAGCCCGCTATATGCACAACAGATGGAGGTTTAGGTCCCACGGCTGCTGATGGTTGTGGGGCCAGTGCGGTTGGTGTACGTCCCCCACACTCACCGCAACCGATGTGGCTGTGCCATCGCTAGTCTGGTGAGTAGCGGGTACCACGGTGCCGAGGGGTTGTCTGTGGTTAGCAGTAGCATTTGGGAATGTTTTTCCCTGGTTAGCCTGTCCATCAAGTGGGGGATTATTGCGTTTGGTGGGAATACATATAGCACTTCCTGTGGCCATACACAGCTGAGGGCGCCGTTGTCTACTGCTCTGGGTCCGGGCACGGAGACACGAACCGTATTAGCTGTTTCGATAGCCTGGTCGTAAAAAGGTCCACTTGCGGTGGCCCCAGGACCGAGTGTTCTACCCACCCACCGAAACAGCGCCGGCTTAGCATCCACTCTCCAGGCAGGACCCTGTCCTTGCCTGGACGCCATGTCTGCCAACACATTGAGGTGGCCCGGGATGTGATGTGGTAGCAACGTGATCTGGTGTGCTGCTGCTGAGCGCCACACTTTGCGCGTTGCTTCCATCAATGCCGGCGGCCTCGTTCCCCCTTGTTTCCTTATGTAACTCACCGTGGTAGAGTTGTCTATGAGGCACAGCACGGCCTGCTCCGTAGTTTGCTTGCCAGTAACTGGAGAGCTTGTTTTACCGCTAGCATTTCCAGTACATTTATGTGCGTATTTTGCAACTCTGAGGGCCAGCCGCACTGAAACAACTTGCCTTCGAAGTGCACTCCCCACCCGCTTTGGGAGGCATCGGTTTGTATCTGTGCCTCTGGGTGCGGGGCCACAAACCGTTCGCCCCGCTGTGTGTTCGACCGGTTGCCCCACCACATTAGGTCTGCCCTCGCTTGCTCCGACAGCGTGACCAGATTTTGGGGCCCCCGCCCTCGTCGCACTACTAGGCGTACCGCTCTTTGAAAGTGCCGGAAGTTCAACCGACCGAGGGGCCCTGTTTTTTTGTGGCTACTAGCAACCCCAGTAGGGTTTCGGCCAGCTGTATCGGTATTACCGCTTTGGTTAAGGCCCTTTGCGTCAGAGCTTCTAGTTTTTCCAGCCGAGCGGTCGTGAGCAAGATCAGGCCTCTTACAAGATTGCTTGCTTGGGATCTACCTCCGATTTCTCTGGGTTGACCAGCAGACCCAGATCTATGCATTTGCTGATAAGATCGAGCGTCTGCTGCGCAACCTCTTCCTACTCTAGCCCTGCCATGAGCCAGTCGCCGCCCCATGCCTTCAGTGGACGCATCGTCTTGCTGAACACCCACGGAGCCGGCGCCAGCGAAAGGTAGGGCCCTGTACCAGAACTTTTTCTCTTCTACCTGGAAGCAGAGGTATTTGCAATGCTGGGGCCCCATAGGAAGGTGGAGGCATCTGATAGGTCTATCGAAGTGGCCCACATACCCGTCTCCACCGCCTTCCGTATGTATTGACATGTGTCCATCTTGAAGGTTGGCGTGACTAGGATTTCGTTCAGGGGCTTTAGGTCTATTATCAGAACGCCAACCGTCCGTCTTTTTGGGCCGAAGAAACACGCGGCTGAAGAAGCCCTTGTGGTTCTTCGGCATCTCTTCTATTGCTTTTTTCTCTAACAGTTTGGCTACCATCTCCCGGAGCGCTACTGCTTTTTCTAAACCTTGCCTGTAGGAGATTATTAGCTCTGGTGCCGGATTTAGTGTTAGAGACAGACTTGGTATTTGACCGTTTACTTTTTTTTGAACGGCAGGGGGTGCCCATGGTGTAGCCAGCGTACGACCTTGTTCGGGACCCCCAGTAATTTCCATTGCTGCCAAAAGTGCCTGAGCCCTTCCTCCTACGGGCAAGTTTCCTGAGTGCAAAATCCTTTCCTTTAGCTCGGACAACGTAACGCCAATGTTTAAATTGTTTGAGGTGTCCGGAGAGTTCCTGAGCAAGGTCATCTCCGCCCCCCCCCCCCAACTGACTGTCACCTGTTTTTGCCGTGGCCTCTACCGGGAAAAAACACCAGTCGTTCTCTGCTTCTGGACTGGCCCGTAGCTCGCCGTCCGAGGTGGCGCCGATTGGGTACGCGAAACCGTGGGTCCCCGGGAGCGTCCCCGGTACGACCTGTGCAGTCGCGGTGGGCCCGCAGTGTATCTGTCTTGGAGCGCCCTGTTTTGCAGATCCTGAACATGTCTGCCATTCAATTCTGCCAACAGCTCATCGGGGAACAGCTGTGTTTCTTGCAGGTATGTGGCGTGCCGTAGTTGAAACAGCTTATCCTGGGTAAGGCGGCATCGCTGCAAAATGCTGTCTCTGCGTAGTTGTACCGTGTTTGATAGGAGACAGGTGTCCAACAGGTCCTTGGTGCACTTAACTAGGCATGCCACCAGTTTGCTAACTAATCCTGTGTCTGGGCCCGACAAGCTGTTGACCAGCATCTGGTTCACGTACTCAATGAAGGACAATATTCGCAGGCTGGCCCTGGCTATGCCTTCAAAATGTGCCATGTCCTTATCCTTGACCGGTACCTTGTCATCCGGTCTGACCTGGGGCAACCACGGGGGGAGGCGTGTTTCGGGAAAACCAGAGGTGCAAATGGGATCGCATACTGTTTTGGTAACCCTCAGCTTGGACGAAAGGTGCATTTTCCCAAAATCCAGTGCACGGCCGTAGTTGGAGTCCTTTGCCTGGAACTCTACTTCCTTCAGTTTGATTGCGTCCCGAATTCGTGCGGCCGTGTCCAGAGCCAAAAATTCGGGCCCCGTTTCACGCGGGCCTTCGGACTCCAGCCTGAAGCCGGATTCGAAGTGCTGTAGCGGTCTCCCTACTTTCGCACTCGAAAATTTCTGTACCAGTTCTATGACCTCCCTAAATGGAACGTCACTGAGGTCCGGGGCCGAGGATGATGCCGTGATGCCGTCGCTCTCTCGTGATGGACTGCCGTCCCTGTCGGACAGGTGTAGGCGCTTGGACACCTCACGTCTGTCCCAGTCACGTGGATGGTTGCGTTTCCTGGGAGTACGCAGCAGGTCCCCACACTCGGGATGTTTGAATGGCGATGCTTCCACGTGGCCCTTGCTCAACTGCTTCTGCTGTCTCTGTCTCGGCGGTGACTTGAGTCCCGGGACCGGCGAGTGTGGGTGTGGGAGCGGCGCCGTCTGGACCTCGCCCGCGATCGATGTCTGCGTTTGGTGGTTTTATCCGATAGCCGGGAGGGCGTTGAACTGTCTGAGCTGCTGTCCGTGTCATAATTGGACGAGCTGTAGCCCTCCTTCTGCTTTGTGCGACTGTACAGTTTCTGCAGTGGAGGGGCGTGTGTTTGCTGGGGCATGGCGACACTGAGCTGTCCCCAGAAGATGAAGCCGGTTGCCGGCGCGATTTTTTGGCAGAATAGCCGACGTCAGGCTTTCTCTTTCGAGCTCTGCTCTCTCTTTCTGTCTGTTGCTGCTCCGTCCTGTTCTGATCACCACGTGCTGTGGGCCCCTCTTCTGTGCTGGGTCCCGTCATGGGGCCCTGGCGTGCTGTGGGCCCACCGGTGGTTGTGGGGCATTCGATACTCCGGGGCCCCCAGCTATGGTGGGCCCCTCCACCAGAGTCGTGCTGTGTGTGGGATTCGAGACAGGTATGACATCCAATTCTATGAGTTTACGGGTGAGAAAAGATATGGATGATACTTTTCAAGCGTCGGGTCGATCCAACGGCAGCTATAAGTCATTTGTATGAACAAAATGATCTTTTACGAGTAAAACTGTAATTCGTATTCTCCACTTTTAGATGGGTTCCCTTTCGTTAAATACTTTCCACGCAATGGAAACAAACTTTTTGCCACATTACGAACAGTCCTATCTCACCATCCATCTAATAAACAATCTTAATTTGGGAATCCTTTTGGTATTACGTCACTGATGGCATTCGACCTTTAAGCGCCCTCCCCCCCCCCCCCACCGTGGCTAAAGACTAGAAGTGGAGAGCGCGAATCACGCCTTCACTAGTAAAACCTCGTCGTTTTACGAAATAAAACGAGTTTTATTTCTCAAAAGCTTCGAATTCGCTTATTTCTGCTTTTAGAGAGGACTAAAATCCGGCGCCGGGGTATCTGCCATCGCAAAAGGGTCGATAATTACACTATAACCCAAAGAAAGCCTTTGTAAGGAAAAAATTCTAGTTAATTAATTAAGTTTCATTACTTTTAATATTCCTAATAAAATGGAACGGGAGGGGCGGGGAATTCCAAAACAAAACCACATACAAGGAGTAAAAGTAAAATGATTTGCATGCCAGCTGTGCTAAGAAGTGTGTTGCAAAACAGGCTAACACACTTACTTACTACGAGTGTCGTCAACCTCCTGCCCCCCCCCCCCCCACTAGATGGATCCGACCTTGAACACTCAAGCAAAATGAATTATTGGCAACCACAGAGAATTGTATATGAAGCGCTCACAAAGCCACTCTGACCGTACTACGACAATTAAACCGGGTACATTAGCACTAGACTTTACAACCCATGATAAAAAAATGGTAATTTAAACGAGGGATTTTTCCCACAAAACCCTAAAAAATACGACAAGACACTCTTTAAACTAATTTCTGCAATGACGGGGGCAACTATGGCACCATAGTCGTAGCTGGAATGTTAACTATGGTTCGAACCCCGTATGACTCATCACTAGCGCAGCTTGCACGGTCCTGTGGGAATAGCTGGCACGCGACATACCCCTCTTTTCTAGCTCTGGAAAGGGGAGGGAGGAGGCGATCCTTCCCTCTAGTAGTGTTATGCCTTACCCTTGAAGACGTTACTCCGCCGCTTGAGAGACCACCTTTCTGTTTTCCTTTGCCCTCGGGTTTGGGAGTGGATAGCTTGTAACAAAAAGTTTTCTTAATCCTCAATTATTATTCTCTTTTACTATAATCATACCCCAAAGAATAAAAATCAGTGAGTTTGTTATGATAGAAATCTTTAAGAAAATATTTCACAAACGAGTTAGGTAAAGAGCAGCGTCCTGGTTTAAGTCTATCAGACAGTGATACATTACGGAAAGCACTAGAGAGGTGGCAACTTGGCGAACGTGATGGGCTTTGATCTTACATTCGGTCTAAAGACCGTTGCAGGACCTCGCCATAAGCTGCTAACACTACCCTTGTATATAATTACCGGTGATCTCTTTTGAAAGGTTGTTGTTAAATTTGGTAATAAAGGAAATAATGAGCGCTCTCTCATTTTCCGACCTATATGTGTCCGAGACCCTGAGATACTGGCGAAGTTCTTTAATCGGACACAGAGAGATCAGACCCTAAGTAACCTGTTCTTCTGGCAAGGCTGGGAGACTTATGTATTCAAAATACCCATGCTCTGAGTGATAATATGTGTCTTTCCTACAAACCATCTCTTGAGATAAGAATGATCTATTCCATTTACCATTCTATTTTCTTACCTCTCTGAATAGGGCCAAAATCTCATCTCTCCGAGTTCAGGAAGTCAAGGCTAGCAGGAGCGTAATTTTTTAAATTTTTTTAAAGGAGATGACATCCTACCCAAAGATATCGGTACGCTGAAAATATCGTGAAACCACTGAGAAGTCCCACCGAGCTACGTTGGAGGAAGCGGAAGGAGAATTCACCTTGAAATGTCTAATTAATTATGATAATGCCATATCTGGCCTTCTGTTATAGTCTGTTTCTGCCTTAAGTCTGGAACCAGTGGCGACTGTAAAGTCCTTTATAGATCCTACCTCTAATTGACCCTCGGTGAAAAGGTAATCAAGCCAATCTGCCACCACTACCAGGGAAGCATGAAACGGATCTATTTAAGACTGGCCGCTCCAGGAGACACCCTTCCTTGTCTGTTTAGGTACGCCACTGCTGTGGAGTTGTCTAGAAGTACTAGAAATACTAACACACTCTTGCTTCTGAGTTGTATATTTAGCCTGTTTGATGCTATCCAGACCACTCGGAGCTCTAGTCAGTTGATATGGTGAAGAGGTAAGAGCCATTTCCCTCTCCATATTTGACGCTGACAATGGACAAGGAATTTATGCCTTGTGGGTCGCACGACCAGAGCAGGGATGATAGCGAAGCTTGAGGCAGCCTAATACTGGCCTTTGCGCACCTTGCCTGAACTTACGCCAACCTTACCTGCTTCTGAAAGAATCTGTAATGCAGAGAGTCCAAAGGGATTTTTCGGTCGCCACCAAGAGACCTTGCAGCGATTAATTGGTTTGCTGAATTACCTTCTAGTCCATGTGTATACCTAGAATGGCCCATAGAAGTTTCTGTTGTCGTTCCGACGTGTAAAATGCTCGACTCTTGACCAATCCCACTTCTCTCCTTGGAAAATAATGTTCTGCTTGGAGGTTAATTCGGACTTGGGTAGATTTACTACTAGGCCTACCTGTAAGGTTTTTCTGACCAGGAGCATTTTCTGTCGGTATACTGTCTCTCTGCACAAGTGAGCCAGAATCCAGTCGTCTAGGCACTGCAACACTAACATGTCGTGTAGACGAGCCCATAACTTCAGAACCTTCGAAAACACGGAGGGGGTGTGCATAGGCCGCTGGGAAGCACCAGGAACAAGAAACGTATTTGCCCTATTTGGAAGCAGAGATACTTTATGGCGGGATAATGGAGGGAGAAGTGAAGATAAGCATCTCAGATCTATTGACGTAGGCCACATCAGACACTTGAAAGGTAACAGGGCTGGACAACAAGTTTTCTTGAGGACTAAGTGTGATAAAATCATTTAAAACTACATTCGGAAGCAAATTTAGATGATTCTAGACCAAAGCAGATGCTTTTAGGTGTGATTCTCCGTTACTTCTCACCACGGACTGTACGGTACGGGACATGCCGGAAATTGATGAGACTGACCATGGTAACCATGGACCGTCAGATCCTCGACCATAGCAACCACTAACCGAAGGTTTGGGTGCCGTGAATGGTCCGTCGACCGTCTGCAGACGGTCTCGGACCAGTGTGATTGCTAGAATGTTGCAAACAATGTATCACAGGACCCAGAAACGCCAAAGAGCATATCTTTTCGCCCAAAAAAGACCAGTAGTGCAGAACTCAATCTTACAATACAGATCTTGACCTAAGGAGCACAAAGTTTAAGCAAAACCTGATGACCCAGTCTGCTGAAGAAAGCTTGAAGTCAAAGCAGGCAACCGCGGACTAAAATGGCTAAAGCAACTCCTAGGCGATGTATGCTGGAAACCAGTTCATGACTCGAGATCTTGCAGCTTCTTGTAAGGAATAAGATGCACACTCACCGGGAGTATCCACATGTCACCGCTATGTGTAAACTCAACATCTATCAGATTGAAGTTACAAGGGCAAAACCTAACTTTCATCGAGCTAAATGTATCCAGATTAGAGCTGTTATGTTAAATCAGTCCTATATCAGTTACATAAACTAAATTTAAAGCAAATCCGCAGCTTCCAACCAATATCCCAAAGCAAAACTGCGGGGCGCACCAAATGGCGTGTGTTTGAAGAATCACGCTTAAAGGGAATGTTCTGTTTCATCAGCGACGTAATACTAAAGAATTTCCTCCCTCAAGCTGTTAGATGGCTGGCGGGATATGACTGTGTGAACTGCGGCAAAAAGTTTAATTTTTGGGGTAAAAAGTATTTACTGTAAGGAAACCTATCTAAAAGTGGAGATAAGCGAATTTGAAGCCTTTGCGAAGTAAATTAAACACTGCGACTAAAAGCCACAGGAGTCAATTTCGGTTAAATGTCGCTCGGGTCCAAAATTTCTGACCCGTTCCAGGAATAAGGCATGTAGCATTAAATACTCTCCAAATTATAATTATACAAAATCTTCGAATTGTCTGTAGTAAGATTAATATATTTTAAAGTCAAAGTTTTACCTGAATGCTAGGGGGGTAGGGGCGGGGTCGTATCTATTCTGGTGGTGTGTAGCATTTTTACTCGAAAGAAGCATTAAATGAATTATTCTTTGGATAGCAAGTTTATACATAGGCGATAGCAAAGCATATGAGTATCATAATCTGTTATTATATAACATGTGTGGAGCGTTGCATGGGGTGAGCAAAATGGATGCGGGCTGTTTGCTAGCCAAACAGGGATAGCTAAAAATGACAGTTTCTGTCTGCATTGATATTATTTTTAAAGGCAAAATAATCGAAATATATACAGCTGATTGTTGTTTACTAAACCGTTTTAATCTTTAAAATCCTGTTATAACCCTTCCAATCTGTGGTATTACAGTTTCCTACCGATTTTCACCCCACCCTTCCTTTCACTTTTCGGCTGAATTAAAACGCTGGAATCTATTCATATCTACACAGAACTTCTCAGTTGAAAAAATCTAACTTCTTAACTTGCCAACCTTAGTGATGTTTTTTAGTTTTAGTTTCCTGGAACATAATTTCAAATAAATCGCTTTTTAGGAGCGATATCCAAAACTAAGTTGTTTTTAAAGATATTCTGTGCGATCTTCAGTATCACTTTGTAGACCATGACCCCATGTAACCACCCTCCTGGTTAATTTAGTGCATTAAAATATCAATTGTGTTGATCCGTTAAAACTTTTATTTTATGTAAATCTTAGCAATGTAGAAAAGTTAGAAAAAAGCGAAATACGGCTCTAGTTCTTTACTTTCTATTGCTGCAGAGTTGTTGGAAATTGTTGTAAATCCGTTGAGTAAGCAGCGTCTCGTGGGAGAGAATGTGACCTTGTGTTGTGCCGCCAAGCCTACACCAAAATACTACGAATGGTACATCATTTATTCAACGCATAATAACTGATGTGTTAAAAACACGGATCATGTAAAAATGACCGTTTTAGAAATAGAATCTTTGAATTATATAATTTGAAATTTGAATCAAACATCGTGTCCAGGGGGGGGGCGAGGATCGCTTGGTATCATATGTGTTACCGTGCGTGTCCAAAAAAACGTGGAGAAAATTTATGGCAGTGAGGTCAGGCGTGGTCTCGCGGAGTCTGTAATTTTCAATCAGTGCTCCGCGTTTCCCACAAAAGGAGGGGGGGGGGGTCTTTTAGAATTGTAATGTGTGTTTGGTAGAAAAAGGGGATATTATTTCTAGCTTAGCTTTTTTTAGCGTTTTTTTTAAGTTATAGACACGCATCGTAGCCAGTTGGTACGTGAGTGCCCCCCCCCCTCCACCAGGACTACTCTGATGATTAACATTAGTGGCATAGCTTCATATATATCCGATTAAAGATAATTTCTGTCTAGAATACAAAAAAAAGAATTTCAAGTAAAGTTGAGCAACACATATTTCAAGAGCTCAGCAGTCCAGTCTTCAATTTTTACACGAGGTCTCCAATGTCTTGAATATACCCTGTTTATAATTGCTCCTGCCAGGTTTAAAGATGACAACTTTTACTGGAGCGAAAAAGTGACCGACAATTATACTGGAGCAAGTCATCTGGTGTTTACTGCGCTGTCATTGGATGATAAGGCGACCTATCGGTGCAGAGCCAATGACGACAGCGGGGCCATAAAATCAGCCACCGCTCAACTCAGCATTGAAGGTTCGAAATACAGTTGGAAAATTTCACCTCTAATCTGCAAGGAAATCATCTCGCGGACAGCATCTCGCTCCCTATATCACCACGCGCATCCTCTCTCTCTCTCTCTCTCTCTCTCTCTCTCTCTCTCTCTCTCTCTCTCTCTCTCTCTCTCTCTCTCTCTCTCTCTCTCTCTCTCTTTCTCTCTCTCTCTCTCTCTCTCTCTCTCTCGCTCGCTCGCTCCCTCGCTCAGGCTATTTCCTTCCCCTCAGTTTGGCAAATATTTACGATGTAGGAATAAATCTGCCGCTCGGATGCCGGCGAAGTTACAAATCACTCCTCATTTATTTCAGAGAGGAGAGACGATTTCTGTCTCAAATCACCTTCCCCAAAGCACCAGCAGCTACCACCAGGCTGTTTGAATGGAAACGACACCAGTGTCAACGTCGGGGAATGTCCACGCGAGCCCTGTAGAAGCGACGACCCCGACAATGGACAGTGCGGCGAGGGTGTTAGTTTCTGCTGCGGCCCAACGGCATATACGCCCTTGAGCGTGCCGTGTAATGCACAAATCTTAACGTTCAATGTGATTACCGCTTGTGGGTGCCGGCCGTGTATAGTTGTCAACACCTTCATCAAAGGCGTGGTTGTAAGGTTCGATGACAACCGGCCAGTCAACGGAAGCGAAATTTGGCACAACGGGGAAAGAAGCGGTATTACAGATGAAGGTGGAAATTTCAATTTTACTGTTGATGAAAAGCTTGAAAGAATTTCTATGAATATTCGTTTACCGTATGGTTCGGATTTAACAGACACTACACAAACACTGACTGTGGTGAAAACGGCAACTGGTGTGTTCTTCATAACGATACGGTTGCTTCCCAAGTCTCCGCCCATGCATGTGAATTCGGAAATGGCTATCAACACCACCGTCCACAGCTCCAACACAAACACGACATTGGGAAAAATCTTCATCCCACCCGGTGCTTTCTACGACAATAACGGGGACCAGTTTGAGGTAACTTAAATGAATTGATGGGGATTATGTACACCATTTTACTGTTTTTTTTTTGTTTTTTTTTTTTTGCGGACTGCATGATGATGCATCAGAAACCCGAAAGGTCTTAACACAGAATCTGGGCCAACACCCAAAAAAAAAAAAAAAGAACGAGGTTGTATGGCCGTCTTACGAAGAAAATACTCGTATCCATGAACTTCTGGGGCATATCTCTTCAGAGTTAATTTCCATGTAAGGAAAATATAGGCTAAAAATTCGTGCTGCCAACAATATTTTTTTCAGATAGCTCTGTCATGATTTTAGTTTCCACTGTGCTATGATATGATTGATATGTTTCTCAGTTGGCTGCAACGTCGTATGGGCGTCGTTTTCGCGTCGTTTTTTTCTGCGTTATCCATAAAGTGCCAACGCACAGACGCAGGTTTAGGTTATTGTGAATTGCATACACGTTTCCCTCCTGTGAATACAAGCACACTATGTTCTAGCTGCGGCCGTACTCATGAATGAATATAGGCTGTGCAATTTTTGCTTAATGTGACACTTCGCGTTTCGGAGAATGCGGGGGAAATTTACCGGATGTCCGCGTTCTATTAAAAATTTGGTATTTTTTAAATCTGCCACGATTAAGGTTCACCTGAAGATATCTTGAGCAGGTATGGTAACCAGTTTACAGAGGAGTGCCACACCCCCACCCCGGGGAGGGTGAGGAGGCAGGCAGCGTCCTGTCGTCCATGACCATTGTCTACGCACCGTTGTGATAAAGACCTGCTATAGAAGTCGTTATTTTGCTCGTGGCAAAGTAAAAACAGCAGCAACTTTTGAAATGCAAAGTTTATTTCAGAAAAAGTATATCTTACTCTTTTTTCCGGGATGAAGGTTGATTTTGGGCGTTTTCACATTTTCTGTTTTCAGTTCACCGTAACCAACTGATTTAAGGAACTATGAGAACACGACAGCTTGTTTACGAATGTATGAATATTCACAACACTGCTCTGGCACTGTGTTATTCTAAGAGATTTTGATTCTATTTTTATGACAACTCTTTGCTTATTTGAAATAGGGCGAGGTAGACGTGGCAGTCACTGGTTTGGTTCCACAGGATCCAGAATCATCTGAAGTCGCCCCTGGGGATTTTACAACGTCAGACACGGAAGGAAATCAACAAACCCTGTCCTCAATTGGTATGTGCACTGATTTTACGTGGCCCCATGTTCTGCATTAACAGTATTTCTTTAGTTAAATGAGATGTTGGCTTCCTGAGTTAACAAGAAGTTACCTTTAACCTACTTTTGATCTTTGAAAAATATTAGAACGATGACTGTAATAGAACGGTCCCTTGGGGGAGGGAGTGGTAGGGGAAGGGTATATGTGTTACCATTCGTGTAAAAAAAAAACGCGGAGAGGTCATTTTGAGGGGTCATTTTGAGGCCAGAAAACTACCTTAAATGCCTACAGCTTCAGAAACAATACGAAATTTATATTACCAAAATGGAAAACAGACCGATTTAAGAAAAGCTTTATGCCATAATGTTTGTATAATTATCAGTAAATTAATGTGTTCATATCGCTGCCTTGTATTTTATGTCAATCATGTGTGTGTATGTCTGTTGCTTTTATATTGTAACAATTCAACATATATTCTATGTATGTTACAAGTAAAGAAAATTATTATTATTATTATTATTATTATTATTATTATTATTATTATTATTATTATTATTATTATTATTATTATTATTATTATTATTATTATTATTATTATTATTATCAAATGCAGTCAGTGCGGAGTACCAGTTTTGTTATAAAAGAGGTTAATTTTCATAAATTACTCCATATTTCCCAAAAAAGTGAATGCATTACACGGTTGGTTAAAAAGAGGATACATTTTTTTTTTTCAAATTCAGCACTCCGCGTTTAGGGGTCATTTAAAAAAGTAATGGACACGCATGGTAAGTTGGTACGTCAGTGGCCCTCCCGGGAGCACGGTCTCGTTTTTCAGGGTTAACAATTTTATTTTATTTTATTTTATTTATTTTTATTTTATTTTTTATTTTTTTTGTTATTTTGGTTCTCACTCAGTGGAATAGATTGGGTATATATATATAGCCATAAATAGTTAAAAACAAACTGATCAACGCTTTTAAGGTACTTCCACGACGTGTTATTTCAGGCTTATTTAAGATTGATGTATCTGGGGGTGGCGAAAACCTGCAGGCTCCGGGAGAAATAAACATCACAATTACTGCGGATATTGTCGGCAACGAGACAGATGAGAACGGATATTCTGTCATTAGTGTCTGGTCCATCAACCCCTCAACAGGTCGGTGGGAACTGGAGGATAAACTTGTCGTTGAAGAAGTGCTCTATGTGGACTGTGAGCAGGGTGACGCTAACTGCGGTAAAATAGTGTTCAAAGCTGTGATCAAAGGAGTGCCAGTCCAAGGAAAGTGGGTGAGTTTTGGCTCCGTTTCCGACAGTACGTGTTATTCAAAAATAAGGGTGTTTGAATCCGATGAACAATTGCAGATCAATGAGGAGTCACCAGTGGAAAAGGTCAGTGTGGGAATGATTATTCTGAGTGAAATATCCGGCAATACCGTGTCGTATACGAGAGCGTTAACAGATGTCGGGGACAGGAATGGCTATTGTATCGCCCACACATGCCACGAAAGCGATACCAGTCCTGCACTCCAAGGCAGGATATTTGCGGATAAATTCGGCAAAATTTTGAAACCGCTCGCCCTATCTGACTTGTCCAGAACCCAGCGCCAAATTGCAAGCTCTCTAGATTACGACATCATAGACAACACACTTGCTGTGAATCTAGATTTAAGCCAGTCAGAAAACTCGGGACCATTTTACACCCCACTTGACCCCTTTTGGAGGTATTCGGTGAGCTGCAGTTTTGCACCGATATCAGATATGGCGTTTACTTTTAAGGCTGAGCGCGAATGCGACTTCGCATTTCCTAACCCACTTTTGCCTGACGTTTGGGAGTTGGATAAAGAGACTTGTGTAGTCGACCGCCTGAAGCAACTGTACGGCTTTCCATCTGTGTTGGAGGAAGATGTCGAAGCCTGCTATATCAAAGTGTACGTCCCAACAGGAACAATGTCTTATAATGGTGTTGATATGAAGGCGATAAGTAGAGTGGGTGCAGCTAATAACAACCACATTTCACCGGGAACAATGTATGGATTTTCACAAAATTGTATCCGGAACGAATTTGCGTGCCTTGAAATCAAAGTACCTGGCAGTATTTCCTGCAGTACCGTCCAGCAGGACCATGTCGTGGACCATTTCACTCACGTGACCTTAGAGGCTGTTCACATCAACAGTATGCCACCAGTACATCAACTAAATCCATATTTTTCCCAAAATCCAGAATTTCAGCAAATGATACACGTCGCAAATGAAAGCTTTGTGTTTAGTTTTACCAGTACTATGAAGAATGAGATATTTGGTATATTCTGTGATAAGCTGCCAAGTATAGAAGGAGCCAGAACGAGTGCCAAGGTCAGGTGTCAGAACAGCGACAGAGGAAAGTGGGCAGTCCAGTTTGCAGGTAAAAGGAGTTTATGTTGTTCTTGTTTTTACTTCATTTGTTAAATCATTGCAATACAGTTATATTTTTTAAAGTTCTAAAATGAATCTAACATGTTAATCATAATTTATTATTTAGTAAACCTGTTTGAAGGAATGTTTTTCGGAGGGAATAATGTTTCTTATCTGAAGAAGGTTGATAATTAAAGAAATTTGTTGGAACATACCAATCATGTTCCGACATTGGAGATAAGGCATTCTGACATTCTACTGCAGTAACTACAAATGCAGCTCCATACGTATATATTCAGAACCACGTGACACAACGACGTCACAAGTAGTTACCACAACGACGTCACAAGTAGTCACCACAACGACGTCACAAGTAGTTACCACAACGACGTCACAAGTAGTTACCACAACGACGTCACCAGTAGTTACCACAACGACGTCAGAAGTAGTTACGACTGACCTGACGTCATCACCTCAAGAGACGACCGAGGCCCCCAACTTCATACTGACGTATAATATTGAGGAGGAGTTCCAGCCGGAGCTACTGGACGTCACATCTCAAGCTTACCTGCAGCTCAGAGACCAAATTCTCGAAGGGGTTCGCTCCACTTACTTGCATGTATCGTTGGGTCGTTTATCAGGGGCTAATTATCCAAGTCTTTCGGTAAAAGTGGCACGTTTTCTCATTTGTAAAATGGAAAATTGTGCACGTTTTAAAGATATTTTACAACGTCACCATATGGTGTGCATTTCTGCACCACGTATTCGAAATGGAAAACTTTAACCAGTTTTTGATTGGATTTATTGAATAAGAATTTTTCACTGTTTGAATAATGGTTATTGAAATCTTAATTGTCTTGGTAAGATTGATAAATAGAAAAAACAACTGTCCAAACAGTTTATTTTAAGAGTACGTGGGGAGGGGTGGTGAGGCAAACCATGCAGGAATTTCTATAACTTGCAAAATTACAGAAGATACGAAATGGTACGGTAACAAATAAAAAGAGGTGACGATATTACCCCTATCCGGCTTTTATTTTTATTTTTATGTACTTCAGGTCGAGCCAGTATGTCAGTGTACCGTCACAAGTGTCAGATTCAGCAACGGGAGTATCGTTGTCGAGCTGTTTATAGTCGTACCCGATACCGTATCTGTATTTACCCTGGTACAGAGGGTACAGGAAGCGGCCCACCAAGGCACCTTGCTTCCAGGTCAACTCATAGATGAGGAGTCGATCGGCGTTCGAAGTAAGACTTCCAATGCACAAGTCTGTCAGATTTCAAGCTGTCTCCATTCGAATTTATCTGTCTATCTATCTGTTTGTCTGTCTAAATCTAGTGTTACTCCAGATCTAAACCGGTTAAACGACTAGCTCTACCTTTTACTCAGATCGCCCTGAATATGTGACTTTGATTAAAAAGAAATCTCTTTGTTCTTCCTGTTTGCGTAGTAATAAGAGCGATAAAAAATGTTCAAGTCGATTTAACAAAGTGACACGAAAACGCCATTTTTTAATATATCAAAATAGCATTCCTGTATTTCTGACAAAATACGAGCTTGCCCGTAAAATTTCAGCAGTGTAGAATAAGAAAATCAATCTACACTAAAACGCAGTATAAAGTCAAGAAAGTGCCAAAACGGGAAAAGGTTGAAAATGAGCTCAAAAGCGCTCTATCTCTAACCGTTTCGAGATAAATATTCCTTTCATTAATGATGCATGAGGTCACGTGACCTTTGACCTTAACCGTCGAGGTCAAGATTCAGGATGAAAGATTGGCCCCTACCGAGTACGTTTTATATATTCAAACTAAGATTTTTATGGCCACTTTTCGTTATTTATACACGTTTGAAAAATATTTTGGCCTCACTTGACCTTTGATTTCAAGGTCAAAATATATACATTTGCACCAAGACCGTATGATTGTCTGTAAGTGTACCAGATATGAAGCTCCGCTGATTAAGCTCTAGGGGAAGTTTTCTGGAAACCATTTTGTAGCAAAAATAATTTAGACCTCAACTTGACTTTGAGCTTGACCTTGACCTTGAAGTAAAGATAAAACTGATTCCCCGAGACCTTGTCATCCTCTACAAGCGTGCCAAATTTCGTCTTCGTTCGTCAAACAGTGTAGGAGAAGTTTTCTAGAAACCATCCAACAAAAGAAAAGAGAAGAAAAAGGAAAAAGGGCAGAAACTTCCAGGAAAAACTACAAACTTATACTTAGTTGCAAACTAAGCTCGCAAGTGAGAACAATACGATCATGTCTTCTACATGAAAGCTAGGCAGTCTGCAGGTATTTAGTACATACGAAACGCATTATGCACATCATAACGCCGATTCAATCAAATCAATACTTTTTTCAAAGAGACGACCGGAAGACTCGTTGGTGCTTATCTTGAATTCCGTGGTGGTGAATAAATCCTGTGCAGTCGTTTAGCTGAGGCAATTTGAGCGAAGGCCAATCCCCCGCTTTCCACCCCTGGCCGGATTCGAACCAGGTACCAGGAGCAACGCTCTACCGACTGAGCTAACCGTCACCCCCTGTTTCTTTCATGGCTGCTGTTGATTATTTCGAAGGGCGAGGAGTAATTACTCTAAAATCAGAGAACTCAAATACCAAATGGTCTAGACAGTCCACAACCTAAAGATAAATATTCGGACCACACCGAAGGTTCAGAAGAAGCAATAATTCGAAATCCCAGTACTGAAGCAAAATCTGGTAGAAAGTTACTGCAAATATGCCGCAAATATACCGTTACGGAACCGGAAAGGAATAAAATGACCGGACGGAAACCGCAACAATACCGCAGCTTTCTGCAGTACTTCAGTTTCTGGGAAATAATGGAAAATAAAACTTTTTGTTGAAATGTTGAGTGATGCCTTACACTCTTGAAATTTTGATTAAGGGTTGTGGATATTAGTACATACGTTACTATTACCTTTTTTGTTAATTCGACAAAAATGGCAGAAACATTGTTAAAAAACTACAATTTTATTAAGGAAAATCGTAATTGACGCTTGATAAGTAGCTTTACTGCCTCACAATTTTGATTAATGACAGCAGACGTCAGTACCTACCTGGTTGTTAATTTATTCGGTGGCTTGCCAATAATTGGCCGAAATAGTGGTGAAATTTTAATGGTAAAATCTGAACCGACACCAGCCAGATAAGCTTACCGTTTTGACATTTTCGTTAAGGATAGCAGTAGTAGGTACTTACTTTGCCATTATTTTCCAGTAATTTCCAAAAAATACTTACTTTGCCATTGCTTTTCCAGTAATTTCCAAAAGAAAAGGTGGCAATTTTCGCGAAAAACTGATTTCTTATTAAAATCTTCACTAACGCTAGAGATTGTGATAATAAATCAGATAGGATTTATTTTTGTTTATGACTCTGCAATCGGCAGGGGAGCCATTAATTAGCGGCTGCCCTCTCGACTCGCGCTGACCACTTTCTCTTTATCTTTAACGGTAGCGCCTTCTCTTTTTGTCAGACCGCTAATTACTTCAAAATTTAAGCTTTTCCATGCGACTCTGCCCAATCACAGCCAAGCCCACGATTTCCATCCATAGCTTCGCGTGGGCCTGGCGGCAATCCGTCACTCGCACATTGCTAGTGGTAGCGGAGACAGCGCTTCTCCCTGCCCGCTTTGCTCTGCTTTTTGCTTAAAAAAAAAAAATTTGCTCTGCTTTTTTCTTAAAAAAATGCACATAGCAATATAAAACTATAGGATAAAGACGAGTCAGTGAATGAATAATTAGCGAAGGAAGTAAGCATACAATTCAGTAATATATCTAGAGTCATAATACGAGATTTATGTGTTGATTTTGAGGATTAAAGTGCAATTAAAAAAAAAAACACTATAACATAAATACATAATCGGTTTTGTTTACCTCGCCTGGATAAGAACAGAATATGAGTGAGAATTTGAAAGAGTGGGCCGAACGGCACTCCTTGGAGGAGTCTACTCTTTCTAAATTGAGAGAAGAAGGTTTTATCAGCCTGAACCTCATTAAACCAAGGCCTTTAAGTTAAACATGGGCCAGACCTTGGCTCTCGAAAACGCTATTAAGTCGGTGTCCGCCACGACTCATGATCAGGAGTCGGACACCGAAGAAACCGCGGGTGCGGCGGCCAGCGCGCCAAACACTACCCCAAACGATGTGCCAGCAGAACACGATCTCGCATCACTAATGGAAGCATGCAAGAAAGCGGGATTCCTTCCCGAAGCGACAGCCACTCGCACCCAGAGTAAGGACAAACCACTATTGGTGCAAGATTTTTGCACGAGTGTACCGCAATATGGGGGAGGCCAGGAGCGGGAAGTGTTGTCATTTGGAGGTGATCAAAGATTGCTCGTGTCTTCCTCGCGCCGAATCACCCCGGAAAACACGACCCTGCCACAGTGGATTCGGGGCCATCTTAAGATTCAGGAAGCCCTAATTGAAAGGGGAGAATTCTCAACGATCGCGGATATTCGGGCATACGCCCGATACGATCAGAAAATCGCAGATATGTGTGCGCTATACCCCATTAGCCGTGTCATGCGTTTCGACATTGAATACCGCGTCAAAGTTTTCGAGGGGACCCTCCAGTGGGGGAATCCGGATCCCGAGCTCATGAATTTCTGCATTTTTACCCAGTACACTACCAGTACCCAGAAGTATACACAACGGAAACGGGACCACATGCCGAACGATCCTCAAACCGGCAAGGAAATCTGCCGCAATTTCAACCTGATAAAAGGCTGCGATCGCGCCTCTTGTCGCTTTGCTCATGTATGCCTTCGCTGTTTTAAGAATCACCCGGAGCACAAGCACGCATGACAAAGCTGTGTCAGAACGAGCCCTCTCACTGATAAAATTGACAACTGGAGACGATTTCTTGCTGATGACCCGGACCGCGATTTTCTGCTCAATGGTATTACGAACGGTTTTGACATTATAGACGAAAACTCAGTACCTGAGACAGCTTTCCAGTGTAACAATAAATCCGCCAGCGTTACTTACCGCACAGAGGTGGATCGCGCTATACGAAAAGAAGTTGAATTAGGTCGCTACCGCATTCTTAAGATCCGCCCACACATAGTGTCTCCTTTGGGAGCGGTACCGAAAGAGGGAGATGCAATACGCCTGATTCACGACTGTTCCCAGCCTTTTGAAAAATCTGTTAATACCTATGCAACTGTACATAAACAAACGTTCGTTTCTGTTGATACAGCTGTTTCTATGGTAAAAAGCGGTTCATATATGGCCAAAGTTGACCTCAAATCTGCCTACAGGCAAGTCCCGCTGAGTGACAGATCGCAAGAAGTGGCAGGCTTATGTTGGCGTTTTGAGGGTGACACACATGACACCTACCTTGCGGACACCCGTCTACCGTTCGGTGCATCGCTCAGTGTCGGTATTTTCCATCGCTTAACGCAGAGTGTCTGTAGAGTACTTCGCCGCTTGGGTATAGATGCTATAATATGTTTCATTGACGATTTTTTCATCTGCGCCGATAACAAAGACGAGGTACGCGACGCGATGCAGGTTCTAATTCACAGCCTGGTCGCCCTGGGTTTCGCAATCAGCTGGGAAAAATGTGTTTCACCCACCATCCGCCTGACATTCCTTGGTGTTACCATAGATACGGCAGCGGGAACCCTGTCTATCCCCACCGAAAAGTTAAGTGCGGTAAAAGTTGCCCTTTCAGACTGGAGCGCCAAGGTCACTAAGGTTACGAAGCGAGACCTTCAGTCTCTAATCGGTAAGCTTAGCTGGATAGCCCGTGTAATTCATGCAGCCAGACCGTGCTTGCGTCGTTTTATTGATAAAATGTCTATGCTACAGCGTCCCTCGCATCGCACACGCTTATCAGCTGATCTCCGCAGAGATCTTCAAATGCTCTACGCTCTATGCAGTAATTTCAACGGCACTTCTTTCTTCCTAGACAGAGTCGAGCCCGAATCTGCATACATCGTTTCCGACTCCAGTTTGTCTGGGGCCGGTGCTGCCCTCGTCTTCCGCAATGCTGTTGCTGACTGGCTGTACATCCACTGGGCCACGGATGCCCCGGCGCTTACTCATGCTCATATTAATGTTAAGGAACTTGCCATTGTTTTGTTAGCTGTTGAACGCTGGAAGCAACTATGGCGTAATTGCAAAATCATTGTACGGACAGATAACAAAGCAGCCCTATTCGCTATTAATAAGGGCTCCATTCGTAACACGTGTGCCTCGGACATCTTGAGAGCGCTCCGTATTATATGTGCTACACACAACTTCCGGCTTATAGCTGTGTACATTAACACCCGTTCTAATCTGCTTGCCGATAGCCTGAGCCGCTTTGATCACCTCCCGGCCGCAACCTACGCCCTAGCGCGTGTGGACTTCTGCGCTCCCCTCCTCCATATGTCACGTCACGCGTTAAACCTTCTGTTACAGCAGTGGTACAGCAAGAAGAAAAACTGGACGTGGAGTGGCGGTCATACAAACAGGCCGCTTTAGCCCCAAGTACCCGCTCAGCATATTTAGTTCACATTCGTACATATCTTGGTTTTTGTCAGTATTTTGGATATACGGCAGTTCCAGGAGCCCCGATAACGCTCTGTAGGTATGCTGCTTACCTCGCGCGCACGCACTCGCCCTCCTCTATTCGCTGTTACATGTCGGGCGTCAGACACCTTCATCTTGAGTTTGACTACACACCCAAAATAAGCGATTATCATCTTGTCAGCGTGTTGAAAGGCATTGAGGTTACGAAAGGAACGGTCCCAAAACAAAAGCTCCCAATAACACTGGATATTTTAATTCACTTACACAAGTACGTCGATCTCGCCGATAGCTTTTATTTGTGTTTTTGGGCAGCGTGTTTAGTCGGTTTCTTCACGTTTGCACGTAAAGCTACTTTGCTTACAAGAACACAGACGTCCCATTGTTGTAGGCGAGATCTGTGCCGCCGAGATTTCACCTTTGATGGAAAGACGGCTTTGCTGCGTATCAAGCACACCAAGACCATGCAAACGTTTTCCAGGGAACTGATTACTCCGCTGCCT
The DNA here is from genome assembly GCA_949752745.1 of Protula sp. h YS-2021. Lineage (NCBI taxonomy): Eukaryota > Metazoa > Annelida > Polychaeta > Sabellida > Serpulidae > Protula > Protula sp. h YS-2021. The sequence goes on along the minus strand of OX457024.1, from coordinate 85,796,006 downwards.
GTTATCGAGGGATCTATTTTATGCCCCATTACGGCCCTCCTCAGATCCCTGGTGTTAGCTAAACAACCACCTGCAGCGCCCCTGTTTTCGTACAGATCAGGAGATTCCACACTGCCCCTCATACACAGCGCCTTCTCACACACGCTGGCCGCTCTGTTGGAACAAGCGGGTTACGATTCGAAACAATACAGCGGCCACTCTTTGAGAAGGGGTGGAGCCACCTTTGCCCTGGCCTGTGGCTTACCAACCGAGGTTGTCAAGGCCCAAGGGGACTGGGCTTCAAATGCATATGAACGCTATACTAAGACGTCACTCGAGTTACGTGCAAAGTGTGCGAAAGTTTTAGGCGCTAATGTCTTAAAACACCCCCATGGAAAGTAACTCCTGTAACAATTACATAGATAACCCCACTACCACTACTCTAGCTGGTTTGGGCTCCTTGGTGTATTTTAGATTTTACTAGTGCCAAGTTGTGCTTTGTTAAGTTAAGCCCTTAAGGCGTACGGCACTGTTACGTCATTTTGCCATATGCGTATCAAAATCATATTTAAGTGATGTAATATAAACTTGGCATTTGCCCAAACCATTTCTTCTTCTTTTTTTTTTTGCTTGCTCGTTCTGTCGGTTAAATGTATGTGCTCACAGCTTTATTAATGAATAGGGTCCACGCCCACAGCAAGGGCATAATGTGATAATAAATCAGATAGGATTTATTTTTGTTTATGACTCTGCAATCGGCAGGGGAGCCATTAATTAGCGGCTGCCCTCTCGACTCGCGCTGACCACTTTCTCTTTATCTTTAACGGTAGCGCCTTCTCTTTTTGTCAGACCGCTAATTACTTCAAAATTTAAGCTTTTCCATGCGACTCTGCCCAATCACAGCCAAGCCCACGATTTCCATCCATAGCTTCGCGTGGGCCTGGCGGCAATCCGTCACTCGCACATTGCTAGTGGTAGCGGAGACAGCGCTTCTCCCTGCCCGCTTTGCTCTGCTTTTTGCTTTCCACTCCCACCCACCCCGCTTAAAGCATCTTGATCCTTATATCTAAATAAGTGTTCTCATTGTATTATTATTCTTATTGTTTTATTTTAACTGCATCCTTCCTGTTTTTATCAAGGTAATATATTAGTTATTGTAGGTGTATTTTAGATTTTACTAGTGCCAAGTTGTGCTTTGTTAAGTTAAGCCCTTAAGGCGTACGGCACTGTTACGTCATTTTGCCATATGCGTATCAAAATCATATTTAAGTGATGTAATATAAACTTGGCATTTGCCCAAACCATTTCTTCTTCTTTTTTTTTGCTTGCTCGTTCTGTCGGTTAAATGTATGTGCTCACAGCTTTATTAATGAATAGGGTCCACGCCCACAGCAAGGGCATAAATATTCTTAATGACTTAAAGTTTTGAACAACAGAGGCGGAATTCAGTACCAATCTGGCTATTACTTTATGTGGTTAGTTCGCCAAATAGTGGTGGATATATTGGCAAAAAATATTTTCTCATTGAAATCTTGCTGAAGCCTTACTGTCTTTAAATTTCTAGTATCTACAGCTGTATAGCGGACTTAAGTACCTAACCGCTTGTCAGTGTTTTTGGTGATTCGCTAAAATATACTGAAATATTGGCGAAAACATTGTTTATAAAAGTCATAAATGGACATACGATATCATACGAAATAATCATACCCGTACGAAAAAACAGACCCTTCTCATGACCCATACACTGGTTGGATCTTGCATCATGTTCCCGTTGTGGCCATCAGAATGACTCGGAATTTAAGATGGATGATATTTTAACCTATATTTAAGCTGTTCGTCATTCAAATAAAGGATTATTTGGTTCCACAGAAAAATGAGTTAGACACCTGACCGGTAGTACCATAAGGATAATTTTCAATCCCGATCACCTTGAAAATAGATTATTGGATATCCACCCCACCCCCGTCAAAATCAAACTCTCGGAAATGGCTTCACTTGATAAAACAATGAAGTTACAGCATATTTATTATAATAACACATAAATAGCTATTTATAGTTTATCTATGATAACGTTTTTCTTGGCCTTGGATTATTCTGAAAGATTTTAGTATGTTTAGTATGTTTAGTATGTACTTTTAAGAACACATCCATGCACTCATGATGTTATTCTTGCTGTAAATTTTACGTCTAGTCTTTCATTCTTGAATTGAAATAAACCAATTTATCACATTGAAATTTTGAATTAGATTTTTGGTGTAAAATTATCGGTCATAATATTTACTTTAAAAATGATCGGGATAATGGATTAAGAATTATGGGTTTTGATTTTAATCTCTAAATTGAAATTATGACCGGATTATTCACGTAATTTGCGTGTCTGGCTCTAATAATTGTTTACTTCTTTTTATGGTCACAACATGTTTCGTTTATGGGTGAAATATTGTCGATTTCTTCGTTCAGATATTGCCTTACTCTCTTGAAACTTTGGTTAAAGGTAGCGGACATAAGTACACGTCTGGCTATTTCTATTTTTAGTGCTTAGCCAACAAGTGACCAAAAATTCCTAAAAAAACAAGTTCTTTAGTACTAGGCTGTTATTCTTTTTATTAGCCTAGCTTACGTTACACGTAAGCTTGGGTATTCCTATCGGTGTGCGGATGGCGTCCATTAGTTAGTTAGTTAGTTAGTTAGTTAGTTAGTTAGTTAGTTAGTTAGTTAGTTAGTTAGTTAGTTAGTTAGTTAGTTAGTTAGTTAGTTAGTTAGTTAGTTAGTTAGTTAGTTAGTTAGTTAGTTAGTTAGTTAGTTAGTTAGTTAGTTAGTTAGTTAGTTAGTTAGTTAGTTAGTTAGTTAGTTAGTTAGTTAGTTAGTTAGTTAGTTAGTTAGTTAGTTAGTTAGTTAGTTAGTTAGTTAGTTAGTTCGCTGTAAACGTTGTTTCAAAATGCATCTCCTCCTGCAATTTTGATCCGATGTCATTTATTTTTGGTGTGAGACATCCCTAAGGGGTCGTGCATACGGCTTGTGCTTTTCTAGTCGATCGAGTGATTTTTGAATTTTGGGGGAATTTTTAAATAAAAAAATTTAAAATGTATCTCCTCTTACATTTTTGACCCGATGTCATTTATTTTTGGTATGAGGCACCCCTAAAGGGTAGTGCATACGGCTTGTGCTTTTTTAGTTTGTATTTTTGGGGAATTTTTTAAGCAAAAATTTCGAAAATAATTCAAAATGCATCTACCCCTACAATTTTGATTCGATGTCATTTATTTTTGGTGTGAGTGCATAGGGCTTGTGCTTTTTAGTCGATCGGGCAATTTTTGTATTTTTAGGGAGTTTTTGAAGAAAAAAACTTCAAAATGCATTTCCCCCTACAGTTTTGAACCGATTTCTTTCTTTCTTTTTTTGGTTTGAGGCATTCCTAAGGGGTTGAGCAAACGACTTGCGCTTTTGAGTCGATCCGACAATTGCTGTATTTTTTGGGGAATTTTTGAAGAAAAACTTCGAAATGCATTTCCTCCTACAGTTTTTATACGATTTCATTTATTTTTGCTATGAGGCATCCTTAGGTAGGTCTCGTATACGGCTTGTGCTATTTGACTCGACTTGGGAATTTTTTATTTCGGGGGGAATTTTTGATGAAAATACCTCAAAATGCATTTTCTCCTGCAGTTTTGATCAAACATCATTTGTTTTGGGGTTGAGGCATGCTTAGGGTGTCGTGAATATGACCTGTCTTTTTCAGTCGATTAGAGAGTTTTTGAAGAGAAAAATTCAAATTGCATTTCCTCCTACAGTTTTTATCAGATGTCATTTATTTTTGCTATGAGGCATCCTTAGGTAGGTCTCGCATACGGCTTGTGCTATTTGACTCGACTTGGGAATTTTTGATTTCGGGGGAAATTTTGAATTGAATTGAATTGGTTTATTTCCGAAAGTAAGCATAAGTTGGCACAAGAAGTTACGAACTGAAAGCAATTACTTAACAGACTTCAGAAAGGGACAAGCTGAAAGCGTCGCTTATAAGAATGCTTGCCCATTACGTACATATTTATTCAATTATGAAAAAAACCACTTTGATTATGTTAACAGTATTGAACGGTTTATGTATATAAGAATGACACTGAAAATTTTTGATAAAATACCTCAAAATGCATTTTCTCCTGCAGTTTTGATCAAACATCATTTATTTCATGGCTGAGGCATGCTTAGGGTGTCGTCAATATGACCTGTGTTTTTCAGTCGATCAGAGAATTTTCGAAGAAAAACATTCAAAATGCATTTCCTCCTACAGTTTTTATCAGATTTCATTTATTTTCGATATGAGCCATCTCTAGGGAGTCATGCATACGGCTTGTGCTTTTTGAGTGAATTGGAAAACTTTTAAATTTTTTTCGGAATTTTTGAAAAAAAATTAAATGAATCTCCTCCAACAGCGCATAAACGCAAGTTAAATGAATTTGCGCACGAAGTCAGATTTAACAATCGCACATCGACGCAAGTTAAATAAACATTCGCAGTAGTCCAAATTAAGTACTGCGCATCGATGCAAGTTAAATAAACATGCACATTGGTCCGAAATGTGAACCGCGCATCGACGGAAGATAAATAAAGATGCGAACTGGTCCAAAATAAGCACCGCGCATCAACGCAAGTTAAATAAACATGCGCAGTGGTCCGAAGAAAGAACCATTAATCGACGCAAGTTGAATAGACATAAGAGTCGGGCATCGACGGGACTTAAATAAACATGCGTTCTGGTCCGAAATGCAAATCGCGCGTCAACACAATTTAAATAAACCTGCTCACTGGTCCCAAAATGCGAACCGCGCATCAACGCAACCTAAACAAACAGGTATACTGGTCCGAAATGCGAACCGGATATCAACGCAAATAAAATAAACATGCACACTGGTCCGAATTGCGAACCGCACATCAGCGCAAGTTTAAAAAACATGCGCGCTGGTCCGAAATGCGAACCGCACATCAACACAAGCTAAATAAGCAAGCACACTGGACCAAAATATGCACCGTGCATCAACGCAAGTTAAATAAACATGCCCACTATTTCGAAATGCGAACTGCCCATTAACGCAACTTAAATAAACATGCGCACTGGTCCAAAATAAGAACCGCGCATCAACTCAAGTTAAAAAAATATGCGCATTGGCATGAAATAAGAACCGCGCATCGACGCACGTTAAATAAACGTACGCAGTGGCTCGAAATGCGAACCACGCGCCAACGTAAGTTAAATAAACATTTGCACTGGTTCAAAATAAGCACCGCGCATTAACGCAAGTTAAACAAACATGCGCACTTCTCCGAAATTCGAACCGCGCATCAACACAAATTAAATAAACATGCGCAGTGGCTCGAAATGCGAACCACGCTCCAACGGAAGCTAAATAAACTTGCGCATTGGTCCAAAATAAGCACATCAACGCAAGTTAAATAAACATGCGTACTGGTCGAAATTCGAACCGCGCATTAAAACAAGTTAAATAAACATGTGTAATGGTCCAAAATTCGAACTGCTCATCAACGCAAGTTGAATAAACATGCACACTGGTCCAAAATGCAAACCGCGCACCAACGCAAGTTAAATAAACACATGTACACGTCCAAAATAAGCACAGTGCATCAACGCCAGTTAAATAAACATGCAAACTGATCCGAAATAGGAATCACGCATTAAGGCAACCTAAGGAAACTTGGCCTGTCTGAAATAAGCTACCGCTCATCAACGCAAGTAAAATAAACATGTGCATTGGTATGGAATAAGAACTGCACATCAACACAAGGTAAATAAACATGCGCACTGATCCGAAATAATAAACGCACATCAAGACAAGGTAAATAAACATGCGCACTGATCCGAAATAAGAATCGCCCATCAACACAATGTAAATAAACATGCGCACTGATCCGGAATAAGAACCGCACATCAACACAAGGTAAATAAACATGCGCACTGATCCGAAATAAGAACTGCACATCCACACAAGGTAAAAAAACATGGGCGCTCGTCCGAAATGCGAACCGCACATCAACGCAAGTTAAATAAACATGTGCACTGTTCCAAAATGAGAGCCGCGCATCTACGCAAAATTAAATAAACATGCGCACTTGTCTGAATAAGAACCGCGCATCAAGGCAAGTTATATAAATATGCGCACTGGTCCGAAATGCGAGCGTTGTTTGAAGGTATCTATGGCAGACTATCCAGTCTAACAGAGATACAAAAAATCTGTTTCCCATTTGTCTGGGAAAGAAATCTTTGTATGCATTTATCGGTCTATGTTCTGGTCCGGTGCTAAATTAATTATTGAGCTAGCTCTTTGCCGTCTCATCTTTTGAAGCCCAATTTTTCAGGAAAATTCTCTTGCTTATGCCACGCTGGAATTGGTCTTATTGCTTTTCGTAAGATGGGACTTTGTCCTTGGACAAACTTGTAATAGGTATTCTTTACATAAGATGTATCTCGATGACCAAAAATTAGCAAAAAGTATTGACCAAAATCGAATTTTCTTAAGTTTAACCTAAATATATCCGGCATTAGCAATCTGGCTGATACGTTTTAATGGTTAACCAAAATTTATTCGAAATATTTACCAAAATCCAATTTCGTTAAAAACGCATCCCCTAGAAAATTATCGAAAACGCATAAAATTTTGATAGACGATAGGAAGATCATCAGTGTCAACCTGGCCATTATTCCTTTATTAATATGCCAAAAATAAGGGAAAAATTAGACCGTAAACCAGCTTTTTTGCAACGAAAAAATGACCCGGGAGTGGAAACGTCACAATGTTTGAACTGAATGTTTCTTATTATTATCTTAACTTGCTCCAATGGTATTGTATCACTGTCTTGACATTTTATGAAAAGTAGCATTAGAAAATAAGTGTCTATTTTTGTTAAATATCTTACAAAGATCATAGTAGAACCGTCTTAAAATTTTTATTGACGGTAAGTGGCGCAAGTGCTACCTGGTTAAGTGCCACTATTTTCTATTGAAATCTTGACTTATGACGTGTAAATTATCGGTCAGTATTATCTGTCGTAAATTTTGAAATCAATCTGTATCACTGCATGTTGCAATAGATTCTCTAGTTATATTCGAAATTTTCTATTGATCAAAAGGTCCCCTTCCAAGTGATCCTACAACAATTACACCAAGCAGAACGTTTACACGGGTTTCAACGGCAACTACACAAATGACAACCGATGTTGCAACCAATGAAGTAACAACAATCACACAGACAAGGAATGGCCCAACTACTGACGTCACAACAGGTAAGCGGTCCAGACTTACGTTTCGTTTCATCTTGTTTTTTCTGTTCTGTTTCATTTTTGTTTTCTAACTGTAGTTGTTTGTAAACTCTTCCGAAACTGTCACCTTAGCACTTCTTTGAAATTAATTTTCTGTTCTGTTTCATTTTTGTTTTCTAACTGTAGTTGTTTGCAAACTCTTCCGAAACTGTCACCTTAGCACTTCTTTGAAATTAATTACTGTATTCTTCAATGGCTTAGCACTGTCAGTGAACTGTGACCTCTTAAATGTTTCATATAATTACAAATTCTATAACCTGCAAAATTCAAAATCCAGCAGAACCACAAACAATAGAAACAACAACGAATATACCACCAACAAAAATAACAACGAATCCACCAACAACGCAAATAACAACGGATGCTCCAACAACAGAAACAACAACGGATGCCACAACAACAGAAATAACAACGAATCCATCAACAACAGAAATATCAACAGATGCCCCAGCAACAGAAACAGCAACCAATATACCAACATCAGAAATAACAACTGATACACCAATAATAGAAATAACAACGAATGTCCCAACAACAGAAACAACAACGAATACCACAACAACAGAAACAACAACGAATATACCAACATCAGAAATAACAACGGTTGCCACAACAACAGAAATAACAACGAATCCATCAACAACAGAAATAACAACGGATGCCACAACAACAGAAACAACAACGGATGCCACAACAACAGAAACAACAACTAATATACCAACATCAGAAAAAATAACAGATGCCACAACAACAGAAATAACAACAAATCCACCAACAACAGAAATAACAACAGATGCCCCAACAACAGAAACAACAACGAATATACCAACAAAAACAACAACGAATATACCAACAACAGAAATAACAACGGATGCCCCAACAACAGAAAAAACAACGAATATACCAACATCAGAAACAACAATAGATGCAACAACAACAGAAACAACAACAATGAATATACCAACATCAGAAATAAAAACAGATGCCCAAACAACAGAAATAACAACAAATCCACCAACAACAGAAATAACAACAGATGCCACAACAACAGAAATAACAACGAATCCATCAACAACAGAAATAACAACGGATGCCACAACAACAGAAACAACAACGGATGCCACAACAACAGAAACAACAACTAATATACCAGCATCAGAAAAAATAACAGATGCCACAACAACAGAAATAACAACAAATCCACCAACAACAGAAATAACAACAGATGCCCCAACAACAGAAACAACAACGAATATACCAACAAAAACAACAACGAATATACCAACAACAGAAATAACAACGGATGCCCCAACAACAGAAAAAACAACGAATATACCAACATCAGAAACAACAATAGATGCAACAACAACAGAAACAACAACAATGAATATACCAACATCAGAAATAAAAACAGATGCCCAAACAACAGAAATAACAACAAATCCACCAACAACAGAAATAACAACAGATGCCACAACAGAAACAACAACGCATGGCCCAACAACAGAAACAACAACGAATATACCAACATCAGAAATCACAACTGATACACCAACAACAGAAATAACAACGAATGTCCCAACAACAGAAACAGCAACGAATACCCCAACAACAGAAACAACAACGAATATACCAACATTAGAAATAACAACGGGTGCCACAACAACAGAAACAACAACGGATACCATCACAACAGAAACAACAACGAATATACCAACATCAGAAATAACAACAAATCCACCAACAACAGAAATAACAACAGATGCCCCAACAAAAGAAACAACAACGAATATACCAAGAACAGAAATAACAACGGATGCCCCAACAACAGAAAAAACAACGAATATACCGACATCAGAAATCACAACTGATACACCAACAACAGAAACAACAACGGATGTCACAACAACAGAAATAACAACGGATGCCACAACGACAGAAATAACAGATGCTCCAACAACAGAAATAACAACGAATATACCAACAACTGAAATAACATCTGATACACCAACAACAGAAATAACAACGAATGCTCCAACAACAGAAACAACAACGAATATACCAACATCAGAAATAACAACTGATACACGAACAACAGAAATAACCGGTATACCAAAAACAGAAATAACAACTGATACACCAACAACAGAAATAACCGGTATACCAACAACAGAAATAATAGTTCAACCACCTACAACGAATGAACTAAGCACCAAACTCACAACAGATGAGCCAACAACAAAATTCACCACAGATATGCCGACCACAAAGCTCACGACTGACCAGCCAGCGCCAGATGCGATATCAACAGAAACAACAAATGCTATAACAACAGGTAAAACAACAAAGTTTACTAAATTTTTAATATTTTGTGGTGTTTGTAAGAAACTGCACTTTACCAACGAATTAAGAAATAGATTTCAAAATAGCTAATTTTTTTTTACAATTTTCTTCTGATGTTTCTTTTATTTTGCATCCACTTTTGTAAAGCAACATGGCTAATATTTTTTCATGCATATTAATAGATACATTAAGACTTGTTTTATTTAAATAATTGTCACGTTATGTATTACAGGATCTGAGAAAAAATCCTGCCCTATCATTTCTTAAGGCTTCTAACTGTAGATCATTTCGATGTTTTTAAATATTTGATTTAACAGATTAGAACTTCACGTAATTGATTTAACTATTCAACTAACTATCTGAATAAGACTTTCTACACCTTACGATTTACACCACAAGTAAACACTATATTTCCATAGCCAATCAAACTTAAATCAGGGAACAAATTTTAGTGACAACAGTTTATTCATTACAGCTCCAGATGCCACAACCGGCTATAGTGACATAGTTATTCTCCATGATGTGTCCGGAAGCATGCAGGGTATACTTTCTACAGTTGTATCCCTGTTTCAAGGAGTTTTCTCTGCAATCAGCATTGGAGAAGAGAAGCACAAAATAGCATATCACACAGTGTACGATAGTTATGGCTGGTCTTTAAATTCGCCATTAGCAGCAACTTCCTTGACAGCTAATGATGTGTTCAACAGAGAAATATCAGAGGGAACAAATACAGGGCAATCCTACCATTTTGGTGACAGCAGTATGTTTGACAAAGTACTTAGAGACATCATACAACCTGGTGATAGGTCAGGCTATCCAAACATTGTATTTGTTATCTGGGATGGTGATAACGCACCCTCCACTAATAATTTGACACAACAAGCCAGGTGAGTTATGTTTTGTGCATATAATAAACGACATGATTTTAAAAAATGAAACTTGCAAACTAAGGGAATACTTTTGCCTTCATTTGAATGCTACTTTTTACAAATATGTTTTATTGCTTTCACACCTTAATTTTGAGGAGAGGAGTCTCATTGTAGTACTTGTAGCATTTATTGTACCATGTTTGTCATAAAATGTAGCCTCATTAAAATTCCCATGAAGGAAAGTGCAAAGCAATGAAAAAGATGCGCTTATGAGAAGACCATAACCAGCAAAAGTTTTTTGAACTTATCGTTAATTTCATCAGGATCATCTCATTGGGTTACTATAACTTCGGATCTAGCAGCACACGTGCTTCTACAATGAGGAGTATTACTGCGTCTGACGCTGATGTTTTCAATCTGGAAACTGTCACATCAAATAGCATTGTCACTTTAATAATGACCAATGGCATACCCATTACTAATCCATTAACATCGGACGCAACAACACGTGTTACATCAGCAATTTCGACTCCTGACGTTACAAGAAATCAACCAACAACAGAAAAAACAACAGAACATACAACGCATATAGTATTCACCACAGACTATACAACGCAGTTGTCAACTACTAATGGAACTGAAGGTAAACGTTTCTCATGTTTTACCTTACTACATGTAACTTTTATATGCGTTATCATACTTTCAAACGAATACAAAGCTTATCCGAATTCAACAAATTGCACTGCGTTATGTGCATACGTGCAAAGTAAGTGTAAGTTCTCCATTACAAAATGAAACGTCTTGTGGTGTTTCTCATTTTTTCAGAGCTTTTAATTTTCAATTCTCTGCATTTTAATAAATTAAAATTTGAAATCATTAGTGAACATTTTAATTAGCATTTTAGTTAGTCCTTAGAAATACATTTGTTTCATGTGAAATTTGAACACCTGTATCGTTCAATAGACTTCCAATCAATCAAGGTTTTATTCACATGAATGCTTCAATGAATACTAGTCGATGTTTTTCCTCAATGTGCAGAATCCGACGCAACACCATTCAGGCACGTAATGTAACTATAGAAAGGAAACCTTGGTTACGACTCCATAATTGCGTTGCACTGGTGGCGTTGCAATATGAAGGGCTTGCTTCTCCGAACATTTGGACTTGATCTAAAGAACTCTGTTGTCATATTCTTTAATCTCTCAGTGCTACGAGTGAACAGTGACTTTTTTCTGTTTTATCATATAGTTTCAAATTTTGCACCAATCTATTAATAGTTAAAGTATCAAAAATCAAACTGCGACAGATACATAAACAACGAAGATAACAACAGATGCACAAAAACAAAAAACAACAGAATCAATAACAACAAAAATGGCAAGAGCACAAAGAGCAGAAATAACAAAAAACAGAATGACGTAATCAGTGCACAAAATTATTGAACAGCGAGGCTGTGTGTTTATTTGCAGTTTGTGCAAAATAGCAGCATAAATCACGTATTTTACTTCGTAAAAGTTTCGAAGCCGCTTATCTCCACTTTTATATGGGTTTTCTCGTAAAACTCTAAAAATCACCCAATTAGGAACTTAACATTTTTCAAGTCGTTCGAATAGTCCCGTCCTTGGTCACAGCCAGTTAGCATCCTTGGTACCTTGTTACCAAGCCTCATTCTCGTATTGTGTGCGGCGCCAACCACACGCGTTTTCGGGGCAGGATTTTTTTCTTTTCCTACCGTAAGTTTAAGGTGAATTTCTCCAAAAATACTATTATTTGTTGCATTTGATGTCTTTTATGGGATATTTCGAGACGAAGGTTGTCGGCTCGCGTAATTTTGAGATTTTGCCTTCGTACGCTGTACTACTAGTATTCTGAGTTTGCATCACAGGGGTTTCATAACTTTTTCCCGAAAAGTGTTACTCGTAGGTCTCCACCGTTTACTAGCATGGACGTGCTTTCTTACGATCCATAACGGAGCACAGATCATTTCAGATTGCTGACGTTTGTTCTGACCTCAAGCTACTTGCTCACCTTGGTCACCTCAGACCAAACTGCGTAGTTTGGTGCTTCCTAGCAGGCTGCTTGTAACTCCAGAGCAGTGCGGGATTGCTTGGAACTGCCTGGATGCAGGAGAATTTATTTTCAATCGTGGGGGTTGCGTAATGGCTCTGCAGACGCCAGTACTTACGGCTTGCCGAGCACGCTCTGCGTTCTGGGTTAAGATAAGTACGTAAGTGTAGTAACTTTTTCGGACGAGTTACTTATACACTGATCGAAGCGTTACACACTTGCAAGGAGTGTGCTCATTTATAGCCCCTCAGGACTGGGACGCACTGGGGAAGATACGCACCAACAACATAAAGCGAAGAGTGCGTCGTGTAGTAACTTTTTCGTACAAGTTACTTATACACTGATCTTTTGCTTCGTTCCAGACATGACAGAGACCAGCTTACACTTCAGTAAGTTGAAGATCTCCTGCGAGCACCCAGCCTCGGCAGCTAACCCTCAATCACCCTGTGATCGGTACAGGAGGGTAGAGACATACCTGTGTGCGACGCGTTACACACTTGCCAGGAGTGTGCTCATTTATAGTCCCTCAGGACTGGGACGCACTGGGGAAGATACGCACCAAGAACATAAAGCGGAGAGTTCGTCATACGGTTCAATCCCTGTCGTTGGATATGCCAGGAGCCAGTTAACTAGTGCTTGGACAAGTGTCCTGTTGAGTCTACAGCAACGCCACAGACATTGGCTGAGTTAGACTTACCTGAGGTGTGTGAGAGGGCTATTTTGGATAATGCCTGGTCAGCCCCTCACAAGGAAACGGAGAATGCCATTTTGGAGGAATCAAATTTCACATCGCCACCATCGAAGGAGAGTGTGACAGTCACGCATGCCAGGTCAGAGAGTTCGGGATCCACCCACGCCCGGATTCTGCTCCATCGCAAGCTCTGAATAACCCCCATGCTGCCTCAATCGGAGGCGCTGAATATTTCCTCGTTCCTTGCAACGCAATCTCAGCTCCAGCGGCAGATCCAGGATCTTCAAGAGGCTCTGTTGTCGCGGTCAGAACCGAGACGCAGACACACACCGACCGCGACTGTCTACCACCCGCCGGACGATCCTCCGGTGCTGACAGTGTCCAGGCGTCCCTCGGCGTCTGCCCCTGCATCTGCACACCAACAACGGAATGTGGACATCAAGAACGTCCCAGGAGCTATTACTCTCAGTGTGTCCGGAGGGTTGCCCCTGTCGGATCAATTCTCCTTGACACAGCGTGTCGACGAGGACAAGGATCTCGCTCAAATGGATACACAAATGGATACATCGGCGATTCCTAAGGATAGAGAAAAGGCCATATACACAGTTGTTAGGGAGAACCAGCTCTAACTTGTTCAGAGGAATGGAGATCAGAGGATTCAGGTCCGGAAGGTGACGCTGAAGATGTCTCTCCTGGCGGTTTTCCCCCCGTACGGTTTCCTCTTCACTCCCAGACCCCACATTTTCCCCGGACAAAGGATAGCGTCTTTCTAAAGACCCAGCGGCCACGGAGGAAATTCGATTCGTAACCCCTCTCCAGCGGATTTCTCTCCTGATCCCGAGGCACCTAAAGACGTGCCATTTCGGGACGCTATCCAAGAGATCGCCAGACTCGTGGGTATGGAGTGCGGATGCCCAGTGTCAGAAAGAGAAGACCCGCCCACCCGCATGACGTCACAAGCAATCCTTCCCCAATCGGAAGCCTTTGTTGCTCTGACTACCAGTGAGGGAGTAACCAACGCTTTGTCGGCCCGCTTACGAGAGTTCGAGCGCTTGGACGCGACCGAAGAACCTCTACTGTCACGTTTTCACCCCTCCAAGCACTGCACGGTAAATCAAGACCCATAGCGCTCCTCGGACGACTTCATATCTCTGGAAGCTTTGGAACAACCTTCCAAGTGAACACTTTGGATGCCGTCGGTCCGCCAGGACTCAGATATCCCACTAGTGGAGAAGAACGCTAAAGCTATAGACAGCTCAGCAAGACATGTTCTAAACATTCTAAACATTCCAGGGTCACACTCTGAGTGCGCTAAAGAAACGTGTGGATGATCTGTGACAGTCAGATCCGGTAACACTCAAACTGCTGGAATGCCTGGCCTTGGCTACCAGGGATGTGGTGAAACTGGCGACCTACCTGACCACCTCGTTAGTATACCTGAGACGTGACGCCTTCCTACAACACTGCTGGTCGAGCGTCAAAGGCCTCCATGACCTGCGCCACGCTTCGATTTTAGAACAGAGAGAGCTGTTTCCCCCGGAGGAGATAGAGAGAGTGCACCAAGAAGGCAGATCCCTCTCGGAAAACTCATGGCAAGGACACCAAGACAGTTCTCACGTCCACAGAAGCGCCAATATTCGCAGCCCTCTCGCCACGATATGTCCAGATCGAGTAGCAAGGCTAGGGCTTCCCCTCCGAACAAGACGAGACAGCAGGACAGTGGCAAGACTGCCCCACGGGCCTCGCAGCAGTGCAGGTAGCAATCAGTCGTAGTATCTCTCAGAGGGGAGCGCCTCGTCTCTAAGAGATACTTTCACAGAGTCAAAAGGCAAGGAGGGCTCCCAGCCGTCCGAGCACTGCTTGCTCGTAGGAAGCGGGCTAGGCAGGTTCTGGCAGGCTTGGCGAGAGATGGGTTCTCCGAAAAGAGTATTGCTTTGACCAAAAGAAGGTTGCACACTCCCGTTCCGACGGGACCGACGACAGCATATTTCACCCATATCTCTGCGCGATCAAGTCCAAGACAGCTTATTTGCGTCCTACGACCAATACCCTTTAAAATACCATGCCCTACGAAGGATGATCGAAGACTTAGTGCACAATTTAGCGATAAGAGAGATGCCAGAGAACCAAATAGGGTTGTTCAGCCGGGTCTTTTTGTACCCAAGAAACCTTTCCACCCTGAACCAATTCCTTCACGTGACGCCCTTTCAGATGGACACAGCTCAAGTCATAAAGAGCGCACTGGATGGGGACATGTGGGGCGCACCCATAGATCTGTCCAATGCATATGTACACGTGCCGTTACATCCGTCGGCCAGAGAGTATCCATGCTTCCAAATAAAGGAAAAAATTGGTTTCGGGCTCCCCCGTTCGGTTTCTCTGCGGCACTGTTTGTCTTCACGAAAACCATGAAAGTGTTGATGACGTGACTTCGAGTCCAAGGTATGTTGGTCTTCCAATACCTAGACGACTGGTTCCTAGCACATCGCGACCAAGTCACGGTAAGTCAGCAAACACAGGACTTGGTCGATCAAGCAACAAAGGTAGGTATTTTAGTGAACCTCAAAAAGTCCGAACTGATACCAAAACAGGTAATGGTGCTTTTGGGAGAAAAATGGGATCTGAGCCTGGCAATGGCTTACCCCACCCCCGAACGAAAGGAAAGGATCCTGTCGAGCGTCAGGTCCATAAAACCGGGTTCGAGAGTCTGGCAAAAATGGAGTCCCTTCTGGGCTGATTGGTAGCAACAGAAAAGACAGTTCCTCTAGGGAAGCTCCACTACAGGCCGTTTCAGGCAGAGGTCAGACGGTCCTTACGCCAGGGCACCCCTATGTCGGTATCGTAAGAGGCCCAACAAGCGTTGGCTTAGAAGTGCGACGATCAGTTCATGGACGAACAGGTCCCCTTTTGGACGCCGTCCCCGGAACTAGAGTTGCACACCGAAGCGTCTTTGTCAGGCTGAAGGATTCATTTCCAGGGCAAGATGTGGCGGGGCCAGTGATCAGAGCAGGTAAGAAACCGCCACGTTAATTGGTTAGAGTTACAGGTAGCGTGGACAGCCATAACCGACCTGACCCATCTTCTAGAGGGGAAATACGTGGAGTTTCACCTGGACAACTCCACAGCAGTGGCATACTTAAACAAACGAGGTGGTACTAGGTCCCAGCAACTCACCAAACTCACAGGCAACGTCCTGAGTTTTGCCCGAGAGAAAAAGATCCACCTATCAGCCCAGCATTTAGATGGGTCACTGAACGTGTTAGCAGACCTAGCTTACAGGTGCGATCAAGTCAGACACACGGAATGGTGCCTATCTATTCGTTGGAATGGAAGGCTAAGCGCTCTCCGTGGGGAAGATTGACTCTGGACCTGTTTGCAAACGCGATGACGGCGAAGTTGCCATCTCTCCCCATGGCCAGGCGCACAGGCTTACGCGATCGACTCCCTAACTTGCGAATGGCCGAGACACGAGGTTCTGTATGCCTCCCCCGCCACAACCAGTCCTGCTGCGGGTAATCCAGAGAGTAATGTCACAACAACCCAAGCACCTTGTGCTGTTAGCCCCGTAGTCGCCCGAGGCCTTTGGTTCCCTTTCCTAACCAAGTGTACGACCAATCCATCGCTAAGGCTACCTTGTCACCCAGAGATCCTATCTCAGCCTCATTGGCCGTACTTCCACCTGAACCAGCGCCTTCTGGACCTACACCTGTGGTGCCTGTCCCTTCGTTCTTAGAGCAACAAGGTTTCTCCAATGAAGTGACAGAAAAAATGCTAAATAGCCACAGGGAGTCCACAGCAAAGCCCAACTGAACCCATTTCGGGCCACACCAGGGGTGGTGGCAGACTTCCTGGATCATCTGTTTACGGCCGAACACCTAAAGGTGGGTTCAATCGAGACCCACCGAGCTGACGTGTGATCACCCCCAAAAACGCAACGGTAAGATTCACGTTCCTCTGAGCGCTGACTTCGGGCAAGAGAAGAGAGGAAATTCACGCCCTAGACCGTCAATTATGAAAGAGAACGGCGAGTGGAGAAAAGTCTACCTTAGACCGACAGCACGGATCATGGGTAAGACACACAGCGCCACCGTGGGTCTTGATACCTTAAAGCAGATAACACTACCAGCCTTGGTGGGAGGGGACGAGTGGCCAGGTCTGGTTTTCCTCTGCCCTGTTCAGGCACTGCGTAAGTATCTGCAGGTGTCAGAGAACTATAGAAAAGACGGGCAAAAAACTTTAATTATTTCCTTAATGCCCAAGTTAAAAAAGATATGCCTAAACAAACTATTTATAAATACATCAGAAATGTCAGTTTGGAGGCTTACGATA
Organism: Protula sp. h YS-2021; assembly: GCA_949752745.1. Taxonomy (NCBI): domain Eukaryota; kingdom Metazoa; phylum Annelida; class Polychaeta; order Sabellida; family Serpulidae; genus Protula; species Protula sp. h YS-2021. The sequence continues at coordinate 85,778,399 of OX457024.1, read as the reverse complement.
AAGCTTTGACAGAATCAGGGTTCGCAACGCTATGTAAAGTTAAAGCCCATCAAATAAGGCAAGTTATCAACTTAGTTAGGGCTCTGCGTAGTGTGTCTCTAACTGACATTTTGAAGACGGGTTGTTGGTCATCTCATTAAATATTACTTAAAAGACTACTCTCCGTGTGAACTATGGGGCTTGTGCTCTTTGGGCCACTTCATAGCTGCGGAGGCAGTAGTTTCTAACTAAACTTTGTCTGTTGCAGTGAACCGACCACCAAGGGCAAAGGCAAATCCAAGCGCAAGGAAGCCTTTTTCCAACACTATGGCAACGACGTGGGCAAATACAAGAAGGGTCAGAACCAAGGCCGTCCTTAACGGCGACCGGCAGATCCCCTCCCCCAGTGAGGATGGGGACACCGGGTTTTCTAGTTATGGCGCAGTATCCAAGGGACAGAGCTACTGTCGCGCTCACAACCAGGCGTGACTGGGGACTAGTGTCGGTGCTTCGCTGCTGCAAAACTGGTACTCCATTTTCCCTTGGCAAAAGGGGGTGGGGTATGGGTTCGTAATCAGTACACAGACGAATCTCCCTCGGTGCGTCCTTCGCGGCCGCTAGAGTCGGATTGGCAGGATCGGGCAGTTCACTCGACTAGTAACCGAATCTTACACAAGCACGTTTTCATTTCTGATCTTGTATTAAATGAGCACATAAAAGTGCGTCATCGGTCATATATATGAGTGCTATTGTTCTTCGATCAGTATCTTGAGTGAGTAGCATACTAGAAGAGTGCATGAAAGTGCGTCAACCTGTCTTGTACAAGTACTTCGTGTCACTTGCCCCAATACTATGACGAGGGCACTACCTGTTAAGCCTCTGACTTGGTTCTTAGTTACTTTCTGCGATTTTGAAGTGTCAATTTGCGTTTTACCATAACTAATTCGTGTGTTCATGGTAATGAATTCTCTAATGTATAAGTTTGTGAGTGACCAAGCACCCCTCGGTGTTACAGCTGCTTTTTCACATAATTAACTACGCGAACTTGGTTCCGCGATCATGTTTGTGAGAAAACCAAATAAAAAGAGATTACTAAATGTATTCTCAGGTCGATCTTTGCGATTAAGTTGGGATGCCCACTCGTGGGAGGATGGAGGGGATGGTGTTAGCAAGGGGTAGTAACGGAGAGCTTGGTCGTGGGTGTGTCTTCTCTACTTGTTCTCTTTCGTCTGTTCGTCCTCCGTGTACTAGAGTTGTTCACCAACTCGATTATATTTTGGGTAAGGCACATTAAGCACATGAACCATCCTTAGTGGTGTTTTATTTACGCCTTTTTCCTTCACGCGGAACGCGACACGTTCTTTGAGTAAATGCTAAGTTCTTGGGGAAAGAAAAAATTTTCTGGGCTTGGCTTACTACGCAGGTCACCCCGACTCCTGTGTTAGTCCCGTATAAAAGTGGAGATATGCGAATTCGCAGCTTTCACGACGTAAAACTCACGTTTTATTTTCGTTAAACGCTCTTTTACGAGTAAAAGCCTAATTCGCGTTCTCCACTTTTATCATAATGTCCCTCCCAGCCACCCCACCGACCTGGGTGTGGTTGGTGCAGTAGGACAATTCTCAAATGAAGCTTGGTAACAAGGTACTAAGGATGCTGATTGACTGTGACAAGGACGGGACTATTCGAGCCACTATAAAAAATTTTACTTCCTAATTGCGTGATTCTTAGAGTTTTACTAGAAAACTCACATAAAAGTGGAGAACGCGAAATACGCTTTTACTCGTTATTGTACGAAAATAAAACGTCAGCTTAATTTAATATATGTATATAATCCACACATAATACAATTTTAGATGCGCCTCCCTTAGACATCGTCGTTGTGCTCGATGCAACTGGCAGCATGACAAGTGAAGAAGCAGCCGTTCTTGACTTTATGATTCAACTTTTGGGCTCGCTCTTGATTGGCACACAGTACACAAAAGTTGCCATGGTTACTTTCCATAGTTCCGCAGTTATAAAATGGGATTTTAACTCTGATAAAGCCTCAAACAGCAGCGCTGTTTTGTCTGGCCTCGACAACTTAATACAGAGTGGTGGTGGGTTTCCGCCATACGATGCCTTTCTCCTAGCACGTTCGTTGCTTGACCAGCAGGGAAGACCGCAGGCTATGCATTTAGTTGTATTCATATATGATGGTCAAGAAAGTACTAATAATGCATTTCTTGTCCGAAGTTTCTTCGAAAGGTTAGTTTGAGGAATATTCATATGTGCACTTTGTGTACTGTGTATACTTCCATTGTTTATTTATTGATAAAGTCATCTTGTTAAAACCACCACTAACTTTACACCAATTGTTTTAAAACAAGCACTCATTAGCAATTATTAGACTAACTAATTTTACGGGTATGTTAAAAAATGCTTGATGGCGCTAAACACCTCTTCGTGCAAGAAAAGTATGCCATACTTGCACCAGGTTTTGTATTTTAGCAACACATCTCTTCAAAATTCTGATTTAGAATGATCGTTGTTGGCACTCCAAGTGTGAATTGGAGTAACGCAGAACAATTCAACCCAAATGAAGAGGAACGATTTACAATTCCCTCTGACACCAGTGATATCATAAACTATGTGAATAGTCTAGGTAAAAAGGTTATCGTTTTCTACAATTATGTTAAATAATAGACACTTATGCTATGTTCTCTCTATTGTGTTGCTTTTGTGTTTTGTTTGTTAGTTTGTTTTTATGGTTTTTTTTTTTTTTTGCAGAGGTGGGAAACAATTCGTATCAAATTCATTAATTCTGTTTCCAATAATTACAAAAAAATATGTTGTTTTAGGGACTGAGGTTCCCTTGTTTAGTCTGTAGTCATTATATTGCATTTGAACAATTTGGCTAATGTAAGTAAGTTTTTTTCACAGGGTAATTCGTGTAAGCTGTGATACCCATTTAGCGGAGAACAAAGCAATGTGTATTTATCAAATTATTTCATGGACTCAAAATATAGCGCCATAGCAACCAGATTGACACCAACACAAGTGATATTGTACAACATTTGAAAGTGAAGATTGATATGGTGTTCTTCACTTAAACTCCCAGTGTTGTGATAGATTGTTATATGAAACTTGTACATAACACTTGCTGAAAAAGTAAAACCCTTTCATCATGATCCGGTCTATTGCGCTTCCGGAATGTCAGATAACTCGATTCCTCGGACGATGGATACTGTGATGGAGAATCAAGATATTAACAATAAACATGTGCGGACACAAGGTTCTTGATAACTGCTCCTTTTAAATATGTACCACTACAACCGTTGGTATTTACACCGATCATTGAGAATACACATTTCCAGTATAGTACACACTGTATTGTCGTTAAATATCTAAAGCATTTTTTTTATTATTTCAGTCTGTACATTTATTTTTTGTAATCACAGAAATCAAATACATATAATGTTAATATTGACCTGAAAATGTTTTTATAAATGTTATTAAAAATTGTACATTTTCAACACTGAAATACAACGGAACCTCGACATCGGAGCACCTCCCTATTGGGGCCACCTCTGAAATGGGACACATTTCTTCGGTCCCGAATGCGCTCCATTGGGGCCACCTCGGAACGGACCACTTCGGACAACTTTTTTCGGTCCCGAGCACTCAAAATGCTTCAGATCGGACCACTGTGGGACAGAGGGAAAATTACTGTATCTGTGCGGCACATTATTCACATTTAGCATGTTGTCGTCATGGATATTGTTGCTGGGGATTATGGTAACAAGCGTGCACCCAGAAAGGGGCTTTATTTTGTTATCTATTGTCTAAACAATAGCACCTGACAATATACAAACTCATTGCCTTCCGTCTGAGTACTTCTTGTGCGCTATAATCCCTAAGCCACTGTTACCACCCCAGCTAATTCTTTGAAACATGATGTTTAAAACTTTTCCTGAGTCCAACCACGTTGAAATTGTATTAACAAATTTCTAGTTGCATATTCTATCACTGTGGCTTAGTGCTCACTCTGTCACTGCGTTGGTACCCTGTGAGTAACTCTTGCGTGCTATAATCCTTTTGCCACCGGATACTGCAATGGGGGCGGGCGGGGACAACTAGACAATTTAGCATGGATAATTTTTGAAGCTGCATACACTGGACTCGTTTGCTAAATAAAGTCGCAAAAGTATGCAAAATTGTGTGTGTCTATAACATACAGATTGTTAATCAGTTGAGACGTAATAGATATTAATGTAAAAGAATATTACTTTCATTGTGTTTGGACATCAAAGTTGAATCTATGGTCAACCCACAACATGTTACCCCAGAATGGTAACTTCTCAGTTGGCCTACGGTTCACCAGGCCTACGTTTTCCCAGTTGGCCTACGATATTTTCCCAGTTAGCCTACGGTCATTTTTAGTATGGTCCCACTTGGCCTACGGTTCACCAGGCCTAGGTCGGCCAACTGGAACGATTACAAACTCTATCTAAATCAGGTATATATGATAGATGAGGCTTAGCATTTTAATACCCACAATGGTAGGGAAAACGGCTATACATCTATGTAGTTGAGCCCACTTGGAAAAGTGGTCTTCAAGCGCTGAATTCAGTTCAATTCTATTTTCAATCTAAGACTCTTGGCGTCTTTAGAGGGGTTCAGACTGATAAAGTCTACTACATGAATTTTTATGTCATCAATCCCCTTATGGTCCCACCTATTAAGGTGATCTACGAATAAAGCGGATAAGTCATTTCTGCTGATACACCCAAAATGTCCTTGGAATCTATCCATTATACGTCTGACCGTTTGGCCTACGTATTGCAAACCACATGTATAACACGTGATGACATAAATTAGGTTGCTGCAACTTCCAAGTGAAGCTTTTTGAAGCTTTTATTTAGAGAAGAAAGACAAATATAGCGTCAAATTTTAAATTATTAACGCATAATTCTAACAGGTATCCAGACATTTTGTCGAGAGACATTTTGTTGAAAGTTATATGCGAGACGTTTTGTCGAAATTTATGTGGGGTTGTTGAAACTGATTAAAAGAAACTTGAGTGGGGTTGTTGAAAAAATTAAAAACAAAAACTCGTCAAAAAGTTTTATTTCAACGTCCCTTTCACACATCAACATCAAAATTTACAAACAATAGCTACGGCAAACTCACAAGTAAAATATGAAGTTCATTCTTCGTTGACAGTGTTTATCACAATATTGTCGAATTTCGCAAGTTACGTCACTAGTTCATTCGCAAGTTGCATCACTAGTTCATTCGCAGGTTGCATCACTAGTTCATTCGAAAGTTGGAGTCTGAGTACGGATTGATGTTTACAGCGTCCCTTAGCATTTTTGCAAGTAGCGCTTAGTACAGACCCACGTGTTGTGCTGTTTTGTAACGTCTCTTTTCGTGTACGAGTACCCGTCTTACAGAAGTTTCTGTTTTCCTTTGCTTGATGTAATTATCTCCATTGTAAAGTTTTAACCATGACATGCAACATTTTTTCTCTGTTTTTATACTGGATAACTCCAGGCACCGAAGTAGATTGAATACTCACAATTACCCCATCGCGTAATTCCGAAATGTATTATTTTCAGGTGTACTTGCAATCATGAATTGTAGTTTCAAAAACAGATGCAACAACAACTCTGGTCAGTGAAGGGATTAAATCCTTTCCTTTCAAGTACTGAATTGCAATTGACAAGTTGAAATTATTAACATTTGTGAGAATGACTCTGGTCTGTGATGGGATCAAGCCTCATTTCTTTTAAGTAGTCATTGCAACTTACAAGTACAAATTGATAATAGTTGTAAGAATGATCCTGGACTGTGATGGAATCAGACTTAGGAATTGCACTTGAAAACAATTAGAAGAAACGACTCTGGTTTCCAGAGATATTTGTGAAGAATTCTTTCATCTGTTTGATTGCAATTTGATGTCAAAAACAGTACTTAGTAAAGAGCTTCGATTTGAGGCACATTTTAATGTTTGAGTGAAAAAATGTATTAAATTTTATTTCTATTAAGGAAAAGAATCAAACCACCGTCCAAAAACATCGGCTATAAAGAAATCATAAATTTCGACAAAATGTATCGAATATCACTTTCGACAAAATGTCGTGGGTTCCTTCTGACAATAGCAATGTGCTACTAGACCGTTTTTTGCTACCGAAAATTATACTTAAGACTACAAAAAAGAGATTCTTAACACAATCTAGAAATCTTTTGCCGATCCTCCCTATTTTTGTAAGACCGAATTTCCCCTCCTCCTTTCCTTGCAGGTTCACTTTATGGAATCATATCATTCTGTTTATTTTATGATATTATACCAGAATGGAACATTTTGTACGTTTACAAGTTTATTATTACACTGGAAACGAAATGTGGCTCTAGTTTTATGTTTCATCTGGCAAATCCAGAAATCCAGAAAAAAATATGTTAGAAGTTAAAAGTCGTGACAGTTGGCAACCGCACCAAAACTCTACGTACCACAGTTTTTATGTCATATCCCAGTAAATATTCTGGCGTCTTGAAAATATAGATTTTAGGTTGCGACAGTGACCCAGCCAAATCATACCAGTAACTCTGGTTGAATTTGGTTTTGATTGGTTATTTGGTCATTTCGAAAAGTTGATGATTTGTGTAGATGCCTAAAATCGACGTCGCAACGATATCCCAGTCACAACGACAACAAAAACGAGAACCGTTTTCGCAAACTATTAGCGAAATGAACACTTGGCAATTGAGCAGTTCATTTTCATTATCAATATTTAGGGTCTTGGTCTCCTGGCGTCTTACCTCACAGATAATCCGCAAGTTAAGGCGGATGCAACGATTATAGCGACAAAAGGAAGGAAAAATACCGTGTCTTATTATTTGACCTTGACAACAACGTTAATAATTTAAAAAAAATGACAGTTTTTAGCAAAGTCCCAAAGCCTCCACAGTATTTACAGCAAGAGGCCTCAAGTGCTATGTAACTGCAACAGTAAGCTTTTACTTTGTGTTGAGCGTTTACTATGCAGGCAGTAAAGACAGCGAAAATGTCCTGTCTTTGCGTATTAATTTGACCTTGAAAACAAATATAATAATAAAAAATATTGATAGAACTCGTTTAGATCAAGTTCTATATAATTACAAAGTTTGGTGTCAATCGGACTAGTTGTTTTTGACGAGTTGTGATGACAAAATAGCGAAAAAATGACGGGCGACTGCGAAAAAATACCCTCTCTTTACGTATTAATTTGACCTTGAAGACAAGCTTAATAATAAAGAAATACAGATAGGACTCGCTTAGATCAAGTTCCATATTATGCTAACGTTTGGTGCCAATCGGATAAGTGGTTTCTGACGAGTTGTGAGGACAAAATGACGGGCAAAATCACGGGCGACTGTAGAGAAAAAAAAACGATCTCACGGGTGTCCTAAAACCAAAGCATATAACTCTTCGCAAGACTTCGTCTTGCCAAGTGTTAAAAAACAGAGTAAGCGACCTAATCGTGTTAATGCTCACAATAAATGTATACCATGACTGGTCGCTTTGAAAATTATGCATGAGGCGTACCTGTAATACGGCATTATGGCTTCCCCTCCTCCTACGTTTTTAAGCAGACGCTGTGACGTTGGTTGGTAGAAAACCCTCCCCTCTATATGGCTAACTACAGAAAAGCTCACCCGCTACCAGTTTTTGTCATAACCAGATATTTACCATGTCGATTTCCTTAATGAACAGAAAACCAATGTTGTAACAAATGGACGTTCAAGTTGAAAACCAAAATGGCAAAATAAAAGAAACAAAAGAAATATGGAAGTCGCATTTAAAGATGCATTTTAACCTGTTTTGAAAATAACAGCAACAAATGAATGATGAAAAATAAATAAATAAAGGATAAAAGGAAGTTTGTTGACACTGGTCTATAAATGCTGAACTCTGACTTGTCACCGTTTTTAAACATAGGAGTAACTTTAGCTTTTTTCATCCTGTCTGGAAATATAGCAAATGTAAAAGACAAGTTGCAGATATGTGTAAATGGCTTGACAGTAGGAGCAAACGTTTCTTTAACAGTACTCATATTAATACCTTCGCAATCAACTGACTTCGTATGTTAAATGAATTAGCAACATCGAGCAACTCTTTCTCATCGCTATTTATAAGAAACATAGTTTTTTCTTGTTCAGGTTTCAAGTATTCAAATATGCTTCCATCATCAATTTTATCAATTTTCGGTGCCAAAGCAGGACCAACGTTAGTGAAAAAAAGTTATTAAAACCGTTCACAATATTCACTTTTCGCGATACTGATTTGCTTCTGAAGTGTAAAAAGTTTCAGCATACAAGGAAATTTGTCGTTTCCTATTTAGTACAGAATTTAAAGTTTTCCAGGTTTTCTTTATATTGCCATATTGTTTCTCTAACAGTTTAGTAAAATATTCCAGTTTGCGATATCTGAGAATAGAATTAAATTCATTTCTATAAGTCTTGAATTTGTTTCCCTTTTTTGAGCGTTTTATACTTTAAAAAAATCTTTGTATATACGGTCTTTTTTGTGGCACGCATTTATCAACGAATTAGTGATCTATGGTTTTTTTTCTGGAAGGTTTGATGTTTCTAATATGTTGCAATGGACAGTTTTAGTCATACAGTGCTTTGAATTTACAAATAAAGTTGTCGTAGGTTTGATTTACATCAAAACAGAAAAAAACAATTTCTCACTACAGTTATCTAAGTCACATTTAAATCCCGAGATACTTTCTACGTTAATATTTCTTTTATGAGAACAGGTTTTTAATTTGGTGTAACTCATGCCCTTATATCTGCAGAATGTGAATATACCTAGGTGATCAATAACATCACTTATCAATAAACATTTTGTGTATTAATGTCTACAATATTCGTAAATATATTGTCAATCAGTGTACTTGTATCAGACGTAATCCTTGTCGGCTTATTTATGAGGGGAAACAAGCCATTACAAGGTAAGAGTTCTTCAAAATCTTTAGTTTTGGGTGAGATTCACAATTTAATAGGTTGACATTTAAGTCACCACACAAGAACATAGATTTATGTTTGGTTAAGCAAAGCAAATTATTCAGAAATTCCACACAACTGTCTAAATATGGTCCTGGACATATATATAAGCAGCTGATGCAAATTTTTTTGCATGTTAAGCAGCAATTTCTACAGAAATACATTCTAATACGTCGTCCATTGAAATGGAATAATTATTACTTATTTTAAAATGTAATTGGCAATCTATATATAATGTGACTGCAAAGCCTTTTTTTGTTTTTACGATTTATGTTTACTGCCTCATATCCTTCAATAAAGAAGGCGCTAATGATATTACTTTCATTCAACCAGAGTAGTATGAAAACGTTGGTTCTACCGCACTTGCGGTAGAACCAACGTTGGTTCTACCGCACTTGCGGTAGAACCAACGTTGGTTCTACCGCAAGTGCGGTAGAACCAACGTTTGGTTCTGCTGCAGAACCAATGTTTTGCATTGCAGCAGAACCAACGTTGGTTCTGCTGCAGAATCGGCAGATGGTAGACAGACGGTCAGACGGACAGATGGACAGACGATAACTTTTTTTTTTTTTTCCCATTTCCCACACTCTCACACATACACACATATACCAACACCATGATAAATTGTTTTGCTTATTTTGTAATAAGTGGCGGCCGCTCTGAAAAGAGCAGCCTGGAGTTGAAACTCCTCACTGTTAGTGCTGTTCAGCAAAAGGTGATAACATTTTGATATCGCCTGCCGCACTGAGTCATCTGCTGACCATTAAATATGAAGTGATTCGTCTTTGTCCCACAGCTTAAACACTTGAGGAGATACTCATGCCGTAAGGCTGCCTGATAGGCACGCGCGACAGAACAAGATATACATGCTCGATGACCGCAAGCGGCAGCAATGACCTTGTCTGCACCTATCAGACAGCCACACCCGCGACATAGATTGATGTGTTGAAGCATAAAGTATCCAGCCCAGGCCGGGTATTCCTCCTCTTCTAAATGGGATGGTGTTGCTTCCCCCAGGACGACTGATCTGATGTACGCCTCTTGGTATCTGCCCTGTTCAATATCACTAAGCCGCTTCCCAATCATAACATCCCTGTTGAGTAGAACTGGCATAGCGATGGCGACAGCACGAGCCGGATCTGGAAACAGCTGCAAGAAGAATTCTCGCACCGCTTCATGCGCTGTAGGGTGGTACATTAAATCCACCTTTGTAATGTCTCGGATAACTAACGAATTCTCTAAAGCGAAACAGCACTCCATGATGGTATTCTGTGGAAGTTGTGAAGAGAGCACACCTATATATATATATATAGAAAAATGACATCATTGCAAAATGATGTCGCATTGCAAAAACTGACGTCACCCCCCCCCCTAGTGCATACTATGTACCGACCCCCCCCCTAGTGCATACTATGTACCGACCCCCCCCCCCCGGGACAGACTATGTACCGACATCACTAGGACATAATATGTACCGACCCCCCCCCCCCCGGGGCATACTATGTACCGACCCCCCCCCCCCCGGGGCATACTATGTACCGACCCCCCCCCCCCCCAGGAGAACAAACTAAAAAAAAAAAAAAAAAATTGTGCTGAATCAGCATGATGAAATCGTTGATTCAGCATGATAAAATCGTATATAAGTGTAGTGTCTCGAGGCTTAGGCATCGTCAGACACACCAGCTATCAACATAGACATGGATGACTTTGAAACAGTTACTTTTGATGATACATTATTATCGTTGGAAGAGATAGATGCGTTCTTTGAAGACGTTGAAACAGCTTTGAAGGAAGCGTTAGTTGCTCTGCCAGATGTCGCTACAGTGCAACAAGCAATGCCTCAGGAGGAAGCGTTAAATGCACCATCAGATGTCGCTACAGTGCAACAAGCAATGCCTCAGGAGGAAGCGTTAAATGCACCATCAGATGTCGCTACAGTGCAACAAGCAATGCCTCAGGAGGAAGCGTTAAATGCATCATCAGATGTCGCTACAGTGCAACAAGCAATGCCTCAGGAGGAAGCGTTAAATGCACCATCAGATGTCGCTACAGTGCAACAAGCAATGCCTCAGGAGGAAGCATTAAATGCACCATCAGATGTCGCTGCAGTGCAGCAAGAAATGCCAGATCCTGAGGGGTCTGACTACCCGTTCTGGGTTGCGAATAGACTTATCAATGGTGACAACTCACAACTAAGTGCAAAGTTAAAAGCACATCTAGCACATTATGAGGAAAACGAAGTGAGTGATGATGATGAGGATTCAGAATTGGACATGTCAAGCGATAATGAGGATTCAGAAGTGGACATGTCAAGCGATGACGGAGAAGACAAACAGCTGAAATCTAAAATTGAATCGAGTAAGACCATACCTGTTACTGAGGAAGATGTTATAATGTTGAAACGGAACTTTCGAGCAGTACTTCCTCTGATTGATTGTAACATTTTATGGTGTTTATGTGAAGAAGGCTTTTTCAACAACCACACGTACATGTATCTAACGGAAGAAGTGAATACCGTCATTCAACTCATCTACATGTTAGAAGGAAACACAGAACATGTTCCGGCGTCAGAGCCAAAGTTCTCCGAAGCTATGACTCAACGTTTCATTCAACTTATTAAAAGTCTTCATGAGGAACTTTTTAAGACTTTATCTCTACCGGCGCCAAAGTCTCTGGATGAGGATCGTGAATTCAAATGTGCAAAGGTCATGTTGCATGGTTTCAAATACCTTGAAGAACGCATTCATGTGTATGATATGATGGCTTACCTCTATGAAAAAGGACATTTCACTATGTCAATGCTGTTTCAATGGATACTAGGGCATCGGACCCCAGGAGACTTTTTAGTGATTGTCATGGTACAATCGCTAACAAACGGTTTACCAACAACCTTTCTCGACGGTTTCAATGACATGACTCCGCGATTTTACAAACATCTCATGAAAACCTACATGTAACTTCTGTATAAAAGGAGGTAAAACCATCTACAATGTCAACATTGCTTCTTCATCGATGTGTAGAGACCATGGATGACGTCTTCAAAGTGAATTATGCTGACTATGTGTTTTCAAAGCTTCCTGCTTTTGAATCGGATTGGATGCTGCAAGTGAAGAATTTACATCAGCATTGGGAAGCTGTTGGAAAGACCATTCCAAGAGATCGTTTCATCCGCTCGTTTCTACGTGAATGTGAAGATCTACATTTACCGTTAACTTATGACATTGATTCAGCATTTATCAACGTGAATACAATTTGGGCAGTTGAGCTCATGTTAGATGTGGCTGCAAGAATCATTTTACATTATGATGATGATGTTCCATTGAAGACGAATGTATCAGAGCTTGTCCGATTCAACCATGGACGAGTTGAAGTGAATTCAAAACTTTGCAAGTTCTTTGAAAAGAAAGCTGACTCAGCAAACAGTTGGGTATGAAAGGGAGTGGACTCAGCAGAGTGAAGTCATTTCTCAGCAGACAGTTGGAGGGAGTGGATCATCAGTACATTGTAGCAGCCATGGAGAACAAGACAAGCAGCAGCAGCAGCAGCTTTAAAATTAGTGCTAACTTAACCATTACTGTGGAGCATGGAGAATATGGGCCATTTCTACGCATCACACGTGGAGAGAGATGGTGTGCTTATTCACCATCTTTGTGGAGGATTGTATGTCAAAGCTTGAAAAATTTACGTGACATTGGCTTCAAACTGTACTTAACGCAAACGAAGTGGCTTGAAGTCATTTCATACTTGGATATGCGCTATGTGAGTTTTGTGCGCACGTCACGGTTTGAAGGGAAAGAATACACACATCACATCAACATGAATGATGGTGAATGGGAGACACTGCTTCAGGAGATGGACAACATCAACTCAGCCCTATCACCATGTGAGGAATGTCATGACAAGAAAACGATCATCAAGCTGCAAAAGGATGGTCGGATGAAGTTGTCAAAGCTATCCAAGAAAAGGCTGGCTGAAGTTCAGTTGGAGAACATGAACGTACAAAATCAACTTGGACTTACCTGTGACTATTGCGGTGCTTGTGGATATGTGGAGGATTATCATTGCCACTGCCACAAGTATAATTGCAATTTGTGTGAACCAAGCAACTTCTGCGGCAAGTGTGGAGTACTTAAAGTCAGTGAAGCAAAGTAAAAGCCTACAAGACACATTGAAACAAGATGGACGCATGTTTTAAAAATGCTTATATTGACTTGATGATTGCTAAACTTGCTTGCTGTGGCACTCCAGACTATCAACTTTATCATTTGGATGCTTTTTGGGATGTTGTACATCATAGTCTTGATGTGATTGAACTGCATTCAAGATTTCTTGGAGAATGTCATAAAACTGGAATAGAAGAAGATCCTGACTTTGACTTTATTCTGCTCGCACTGATGTGGAAGTATATTTCACCGTGGTTGATCATTTGAGAGATTGTTGTAAAGAAGAAGAGGAAACCGAGCAGCTTTATCAGGTAAGTTATAAAAACCTTTTTTAAACATGTTTATGACAACATAGTGAATTGTTTCTCAAAGACATAACAATGTTTTTCTTACTAGCAAATTTAGTTTTATGTGAGTGGTTTCAACGTAAACAAAGAAAGAATATGATAGAAGAGGCAGCAAATATATTAAAAGATATTTTATTACAGGAAGAAACCGACATGTCAGAATAAAACACCAGAAGCAAAGTCAACATGGAGAATCTTGTACTATTCAGCGGTCATAAGGACGTTCTTTCAAATATGTTTCCAACACGACTTGAAAAGTATGGACATGTGTTCAACTCAAGTGAAGCGTTGTATCAATATGAGAAAGCAGTGTTTCATCACCGTCAAGATATTGCTTCAGCCATTGCTTCATGTAGAAATGGATATGAAGCAAAACGTATTGCTAAAGTGATAAAGCCATGTCCTTTATGGCATACAGTGAAGAGAAGCAAAATGCAAGATGTTTTACAAGTCAAACTGGATCAGTGTGTATTGTTTCGCAACAAGTTGAAAGAATGTAAAGACAAAACTTTAGTTGAAGCAACGTATGATCATTGGTGGGGAGCTGGTGTGAAACAAGTGTCATCTGGATATCCTGGTCAGAATATCATGGGAAAGTTGTTAGAACTGTTGTGTGAGGGTTAGAGACTTTTTCATTTGCTTGCCAACCGTCATGGTGTGCAGACGTGTGAACATGTAAATTTAAAGTATGTTTAACTTGTGTTACATTGATTCAAGACTGCACAATGGCGGACATGACACTGAGACAATATATTGTGCAAAAAGCTTATTGTGAAGAAATGTTATCAGCTGTAAAAAAGTTTGCATATTTAGTCTGTCCTGCTTGTCAACATGAAGAGTGTCAAGAACATACTTGTCATTTTGCATCTGTTTATACATATTGGAATGAAGCTAAATATTACATGCATTTAGATAAAGTGTTAGAGAATGCAAATCAACGTTGTGAGAAATATGGTGTAGATGCTATTACATTGGATGAACTCAGTCATTGGTTAGTGTTCATTGAAGACCAATGGTCTCCAGTGATTCATACCATTGTATCTATACTTGATTTGTAAAAAACTTGTTAGTTAAGTTATAAATGCATGTTAGTTAAGTGATGTTGGTTGAGTTATAAAATAAAAGCTGTTCTGTTGAGAAGGTGGTTTTCATTCGGTGTGACCATGTCGACGTGGAAAGACTACTTGACCAATATTTACTTCAAACCTGGACAGCCTGGAGCATTTGCTGGTCCTTACAAACTGTATCACATCTTACGAAAACATAATCAACCAGTCACACAGTCACAAGTGAAGAAATGGTTGCAGGATCAAGATGCTTTTAGTTTACTCCAACCTGTCAAATACAGGTTCAAAAGACAACGTGTCATTACACGTGGTATTGATGACATGTGGGATATTGATTTGGCTGATATGGGAAACATAGCTCCCTATAATGATGACATACGCTTTTTACTCATTGTCATTGATGTGTTTTCCAAATATGTCTGGGTACAGCCAATACCTAATAAATCACATACCAGCGTCATACAAGCTTTCCAAAAGATTTTTCATGACACACGACGAAGACCGCGAACTCTAAGGTCTGATAAAGGAACAGAATTTAAAAACAGATGGGTAAAAGCATTTTTGAAGAAAGAAGGCATTCATGCTTATACCACAAAGAATGAAACCAAAGCCAACTTTGCTGAAAGAGTCATTCGTACTCTAAAGGGAATGATGTATCGGTATTTTCTACATAATCAAACTTACCGTTATTTAGACATTCTTCCAGACTTGGTGTACAATTACAACCATAGACCTCATGGTTCTCTTCCTAATAAATATGCTCCAGCCGAGATTCGTAAAGACAACGAATCAAAAGTGTGGAAGTATATGTATGTCGACAAACTGAAATTGAAACCTAAGAAGAAGAAGAAGAAGAAGTACAAATTTAACATTGGTGATCATGTTCGCATTTCTCACATTAAATATGTGTTTCAACGGGATTATCACATCAAATGGACGCAAGAAGTCTTCATTGTCACACATCGTTGTAAGAAGCAAGGAATACATTTATATCGTGTGAAAGACTTTTTGGACGAAGATATTGATGGTCATTTCTATGAAGAAGAACTGCAGAAAGTGACCAAAGATATTGAATCTATTTATAGAATTGAAAAAGTCTTGAAAACACGTAAAAGACGAGGAGGAGGTGTGAAAGAATTATTTGTCAAGTGGTTAGGTTGGCCAAACAAGTTTAACAGTTGGGTGAAAGAAACAGACATTCAACAATGAAGCATCCATTTACATGTTTAGTCTCTGGACCTACAGGCAGTGGCAAAACGTCTCTGGTGAAGGAAATTCTAGAACAAAAGTTGATTAAACCCTCTCCAAAAAGCATTTTATGGCTCTATGCAGCAGATCAGCCTTTGTACAAGGGAATGAAAGGCGTGGAATTTTACCAAGGCATTCCAGATGACATTGAAGAGCGTTTTAACCCGAAGAAACCAAACTTACTTATCATTGATGACTTAATGACGAAATGCCATAGTGATGAGCGTATGACACGTCTCTTTAGTGTTGGCAGCAGTCATCAAAATCTAAGCATTATTTTTATTGTGCATAATTTATTCCATCATGGGAAAGAGATGCGAAATATTAGTTTGAATACACATTATATCATTCTGTTTAAAAATCCGAGAGACAGTCAACAAATTAGTACATTGGCGCGGCAAATGTATCCTAGAAGATCTCAATTTCTCATAGAAGCCTATCAAGATGCTACTAGCAAACCTCATGGTTATTTATTCATTGATTTAAAACCAAAGACAAATGATCAACTACGTATTCGTACAGGCATTTTACCAAAAGATACACATTATGTATATATTGATAAAGCAGTGTATGAACAAGAACCAAGTCATTTAACCATTCGCAGTCAAGATGTCTAAACGTATTCGAGCGAACCAGCCGTTTCTTCATTTGCTTGCACGCAGTGGGCCTAAACGACGTAAATCCTTGCTACAGCAAGCTACAAAGGAGGAATTAACAAGCTTGTTTGAAATTTGTTTGAATATATTGCAAGGACATTTACCCTTAAGCTCAAAACGGTTTAAGGAATTTAAACGTGAACGTCATACGCTACGTACTCTAGCAGATAAGAAGATATCCCTTCGACGAAAAAAGAAGTTGATTAATCAGAAAGGAGGATTCATTGGAGTTATTGCTAGATTGGCATTGCCCTTGTTAGCCAAACTACTGCTAAAATGAAACATACGATGAAAATGGTCCTCATTCCTGAATATGAATATAAAATGTTGCTAGAAAAGAAGGGTAAAGATGGTGAAATCAAAACGAAAGTGAATAAACTTTTACGTGGGAAACGAACACGTGAAAAGGCTATAGAAATATCTCAACTTCTTGGTCGTCATTTACGAACAAGTCAGTCTAGGCAGCAAAAGCCCTCATCATCATCACCACCTGAAAAGCCAGAAAAGTTATTTTTAAGTCATTTTCAACCTATCTATCATGGAAAAGTAACACAACTTTTAGCAGAACTGAAGAAATATGGTACGACATGGTCAGAGAAGAATGAACTTGTGTTGAAAACGGGCGATATTATAGCAAATTCCAACATGGTTGATTTGATGAAAGAAGCATTGGTGGCGACAAGAAGAAAAGAACGAGTCAAACCACATGGTTGGCATCCATTTATCCAGGAAATTGTAGATGCGAATATTCCAAAAACAATGTTTAGTAAAAAGACCACTCGTGACGACATTACAACAGAAATGAAACAACGTCAACAAAGACAGTTTCCTGAAGGATGGGAAAATTTTTAACATGGCTGAAAGAGCTATGTTGTTGTTGCCAAGAAGATAAACCAACTATTCCTGTAAAAATAAGATGTACAATTGCTTGTTGTGAAGGAGAAGTCATAGATCATCTAGATCATCATCATGATGTAAAAGACCATTTGCATACTTGGTCGAATGGCGCGCGCTATCGTGAAGTATATAGACAACGTCAACGCACCTATACCATTTAGTTCCCATCCATCATGGAGTCGACAAGCTTTTACATCACTTTGCCTAGCAATGCGAGTATGAACTATTATCCCAACAACAAGGCTTCGAATTATCAAATTCGTATGCCTCGAACCATCTATCTGAATGGAAAATATGAAGTGGCTTTAGCTGAAATTCAATATCCACATACATGGACAACGATGAGACATGACATGGACTATTCTATTCAGTATCGACAACAACCACTGACAGAGACACTTGACACTATCAATATTCCCTATGGTTATTATAGATCCATACAAGAAATATGTCAGGCAGTGAATGAAGAAGCAACTCATTCTATGAAAGATGATCTTAAAGAAGCTATTCGGATAAAGTATGATAAAATTAGACGACGTGTGTTTCTATTTCTAAATTATGGTTTTGAAGTGTCCTTTTCCGCTGGATTGGCTGAGATTTTAGGATTTATCCCAGAGCAATGGTATACTGAAACATGTACAGCTGAACATAAAGCGGATGTGAAACAGGGATTTTATACACTGTATGTGTATTGTAGCATTTGTGAACCACAAGTTGTTGGTGATTATTATGTGCCGTTACTACGTTCTGTTGGCATACAAGGCCATGATGGTGACATTATCATGAAAACGTACGGCGAACCGCATTATGTTCCTGTAAACACGTCCAAATTTGACGTGATAGAAATGAATATTAAGGACGACACAGGCTATAATGTTCCATTTCAAACTGGAAAGGTGATCTGTAAACTTCATTTTCGACCAAAAGCAATATGAAAGCTTATACACACGATCCGTCTGCATATCGCAGCCATTTTCTTCGTCAAGTGGGCGGGGAATTACCAGGATTCAAAGGAGCGCGAATCCAGTATGGCGATGGTATTGGTTCAATACTGGGATCATTGGCTCGCAAAGCTATTCCACTACTTAAGGCTGGGGCTAAGATCGTTGCGCCACATCTTAAGAAGGCTGCAAAGAATGTCGCGAAAGATGTGACGGGTCGAGTAGCAGAACGTGTGTTTGGTGAACAAAAGCGTATGCAACCGACGAAACGTGCCAGAAGACGAAAAACAGCCAGACGGATAACATCAAAATATCGCAAAGATATTTTTTAAAGAAAAAAAAAAAAATGTCTCTCATTCATAATCATTCGTGTGAATGTAGTCTTTCTCCATTGGAATGGTTTCACGTACCACCAACGCAAACTGCTGTAGAGAAAAGTTATAATGTTGACTATCAACCACTTACAAGCATTAGAGAAGGCGCTCCAATAGAATTCTACATTCCTGCGAGTACAGAAGAATATCTGGATTTAAAGAACAGCAAACTTCATATTGTATGTCGCATTCTAAAGGCTGATGGAACAGCGTGTGGCGCAGATGATAATGTCTCTTGCATCAATGATGTGTTTAATGGGTTATGGTCTAATATTGAATTGTTTCTGAATGATCGTTTGGTTTCGCATAGCAACAATACTCATGGTTATACCAGTATTATCTCTCATCTCATCCATGATTCGGAAGAAAGTCTACATTCTGAGCGCTCTATGCGTCTCATGTATAAGGATACTGCTGGGTCAATGAATAGCTATGAGGTGAAAAGACCTAATCATGAACAATATGTATCCGGGTTTCATGTCAATGCCGACGGCGGTGACTTGGCTGAGCAAGGCAACAATGGCTTACATCATCGTTATTTGCATACACGTCTTAGCCGTGATGTTATGCTTACTGGCGGTTTAAGGATAGATTTGTTTGAGCAGGATCGTTATCTTCCGAATGGTATCAGTTTGAAATTGCGTTTCCATAGACAAAAAGATGACTATGTATTGATGGCTGCAGATAATACCTATAAGGTAGAAGTGAAAGAGGCATTTTTAACCATTCGCAAAGTGAGGGTGAGTCCAGGTATTCAGTTAGGACATACAGATGCATTGATGAAAAGTCCTGCCAAGATCATCATCACTAGAAAAGAATGTAAAGTCTTGGCTATTCCAGCAGGATTTCAGTCTTTTGTGAAAGATAACATCTTTTTGGGTCAATTACCAAATCGTATTGTCATTGGTCTGGTTCATAATGAAGCTTTTGGTGGATCAGTATTGAGGAATCCATATGATTTCAAACATTTTAATCTGGACTATATGCAACTGTACACGGATGGTGAACCAGTTCTATCCAAACCTCTCAAGCTTGACATTACACAGAACAAATACCTGGACGCTTTTGAAACGCTTTACAAATCGTTTGATCGATTGAATGGTGAGAAAAGTTCCATTATAAAACGGGAAGATTGGCCTAGAGGTTATGCTTTATTTTCGTTTGACTTAACACCGGATTATGATGGCGATGATCATTTCCCCCTGATCAAGCATGGGAATTTGCGGCTAGAAATGAACTTTGCTACGGCTTTGCAACATACCATCAATGTCATTGTCTATGCTGAATTTGACAACATTATTGAGATCAGTGCAAATCGCAGCATCCAATTCGACTACCAGTCATGAACACGAAGCAGATTAATGCCATATTGAGTCATGATGTCATGACCAAAGACTTGTTTCAAGGCGTGTTTGCCATGGACCAGTTACCGTCTTTACAACGCGGCGCCTATGTGATCAACACAGACGATCAAGATGAACCAGGAGAACATTGGGTGGCAGTGTATTATGACAAAGACCCTGCAGAATATTTTGACTCTTATGGACTGTTCCCTCTCGATGATCGTTTAGATATGTTTTTAAGAAATGACTATATGTATAATTCTATATCATTACAAACGCCAATATCATCGTCATGTGGTTTTTATTGTGTCTATTATATATTACATAGAGCTCGAGGTCAGAGTATGTTTGATATTGTGAATATATTAAAAAGAAAGGATGGTGATTTTATTGTAAAGGATTTTGTATATAGACATTATAAACCATTGTTTTATTAATGTTGTTGTTGTTATATTAGTTAAGTTGTTGTTGTTATATTAGTTAAGTTGTTGTTGTTGTTGTTATATTAGTTAAGTTGTTGTTGTTGTTATATTAGTTAAGTTGTTGTTGTTGTTAAATAAAACAAATCAAGTTTCAAACAACTGTCTTGTTTATTGTGTTGTACATACGTTTATTTACAAATTCTTAACTACAAACACTATTTACAAAGTTTACAAACACTATTTACAAAGTTTACAAACACTATTTACAAACTCTTAACTACAAACGCTATTTACACTATTTACAAATTCTTAACTACAAATTCTATTTACACTATTTACAAACTTTTATTTACACTATTTACACTATTTACAAAATTCTTAACTACAAACTCTTAACTACAAAGTCTATTTACACTATTTACAAACTTTTTATTTACAAACACATTCATTTTTCAATACATTCATCAATGAATACCATTCATTAGAATCTAAATTGATATAGGTATCATAGACATTACATCCATGTTTGTAAATGCTATGAAAGCTCACATAACACACATCACCAAACTTTATCACTTTAACAGTTACATGTTCAGACAGTTTCAGTTCATATCCTTCTTCTAAGTCAATGTTCATCACACGCATAGGTTGTGTCAGCTCAATGGATTTGATGCCTCGTGTAAGCCATATTTCTGTTTCTTTGAATTCAAGCGTTAGGTTCTTTCCAATCCAATGCTTGTAACAACGCGTTCCATTCCACTGTGTTGAGGGTGATGTAGTCATAGTTTTCTGTAAGCTCGTCATATTGGCGAAATTGTACAAACACGTCTAAGCAGTTCTCAGTCACACGCATTTCTAATTCATTTGAGACTGTCAGGAGAAAGCCAGGTATCCTGAACTTCTCTAGATGGTCTTTCAACACGGATTGGTCATCAAGTGATAGGACGAGATACTGTCCAAAATGTCTTAGCACAATGTCATCATATTCGTTTCTCAGATATGAGAACCCATGCGTAATTGGTTTATATTCCGTTAAAAAGTCTTCCATCTCGTCCAGCAGTCAGATGAACTATGAGCTGTCTCCTTGTCTGCAAAGACGTTTTTTATGCTCGCAAGATGGCGAAGAGTGGATGTTGTATCACTTCTAGGAATCGTAAGACTGCGCGCCAGTTCTTGATATCAAAGATGATCAAATCTGTATATGGTGTATCTGGTACAACTCCCTTATAATCCTTTGGATAATCCTGTAAAAGATTTCTACAGATTTCTACACGTATGTTAGAATCATATTCAGCCACCGTCACTTCCACTTTATTTTCAAGTCTGCGTTTAAACCCAGGTTCAAGTGGTATGTTTTTAAAGTCTTTCCACACTTCAGGTTTAAACCGATGATAACTTGTCTTAGAATCTAGTATCACTTCATTCCTCTCATTGACAGTAAGGTAAACACCACCGTTCAGCATGAGTGCATTCATGTTTTTACCTTGTTATGACTTGTCGTCTTGTCTGCGAAGCCTTTTATCCACTTCTTTCACCTGCTTCTTCATCATTTTCCATTCAGGTATTGTCAGCAAAATTCCCTTTTTCGTTGGACGGTTTTTTCCAGTCCCCTCATCTCTGAGGTATTTGCGAATGTTTACCACACCTTCATTACTTTGTTTCATAATCTTGATATACTTTCCATTGCCTAGAGAAAGCATTCCATCCCACGACTGTGGTGTTGGTGCTATCTCCACTTTTAATTTCTTAATGGTAGTATCAGGATGTTTCACTTTCATGTCTTTCACCGTATCTGCTAGAGTATCCATATCCGTTGGTGCAGATCTTTTCATGTTGACGCTTCAGTGTTCACACCTCAACTGACTCTAAAGTTGAAGTGTCTCCCCCTTATATACTGTAATGCCCATGCGCCAAAGTGGAATAGCCATCACTCATCACATATCGCTTATCATCAAAGGGAGAGAGAGCCACTTTCCTCAACTTCTCCGAGAAAATCTGGTGGTTATGACTTCGAATGATGTGTCCTGTAGTCATCGTTTGCGTTTGGTTGAACAAACTGTCTCTATACTGCTGATGTTTCATCCGTCTTTGACACGCGCGAGTGATGCCTTTAGCCGTACGTTTTTCTTTCCCACCATACATCATACTATACATTTTCGGCCGAAGTCCAACAAACTCTTCAATGGGAATGCCCGCCGTCTCATCTTTCATTTTCCCAAGCACTTTCTTGTTCACGTTGGAATGCAGGAAATGATCTGGGGGATAGTCACTTGTGTCGAACAAGTCGGCATCTTCCTGCATGTCTTTGTAGATATCATCCGTTTCTATGTCATAACATAGACTGTCGGTGTCGCTGAACAAGAGTTTGACGTTGGGATACTTGGTCATGATGTAGTTGTAATGAAAGTGGAACATGAGCACTTTGCTGAGGTCGAGAATGGTGAACCCAACTTGAATGGGTTTATCCAGAAGCAGATCCACTTTGCGTAAATGTACCGCGGTTAAATCTTCGTTGAAAATTCTAAATTTGTGGAAGGAAGGTTTGGCCACAAGTTTCTTGAACCGCTTTTCCTGGTGAACAAGTTCCACATTGATGCGTTTTCTTACATTTTCCATGGTTTTGCCAAACACCGAGTTGTTCATCAATTTGAAGAAGTCTTTCTCAAACGGGTTCTTAGCCAACTTTCTCTTTTCTGTGTTCAAGGAGATGTATTTTGCCAACCATTTGCTCTGTGCAAACATGATGGCACGATGCACCTTCGTGACTTTCAATCCCAGTGAGACATATTGCTGTAAATTTCTATAATGAAGCACATATTTCTTCTTGTCACACAAGTTGGGAATGAGCTTTTCACTAGGCTTGCTTTTCATGTCTAGATCTTTCCGTAGCTTCTGACTATGTTTTGATAATTCTCCCACTTTCACACATTTCCGTTCTGGAGCCACTGGATAGTGATTATGATGATTATGAATGGATTGTGGGTATTCTAAATCCACTTCTAAAATGTAGCCAATCTCATCATCTTCATCCACATCCATAAAGTCAATGGATTCTGGCTCGCTCACCCACATAAATCCACTTTCTGGCATGCTTTGCGACATAGCCCAGCCATACAAGTTGTTTGCATCCAGGTACGTCAAGTAGTTGGTTGGTTTCAAGGGATCGTAATCTGCTACGTAGGGGTTATTTGCTTTCGCATACTTGTGTGTGATGACAGATATTCCCCCACGTAGGCCTTGTTCAACCATTTGGTACATGTCAATGTCGTTGATCAATTCTAATTTCACCTTTGTCGCTTTCAACATGGCATCCCACGACAGTCCTGGCGCTGTATAGTAGTGAGCAGGATCTAATTCATACGTGTTAAGACATACGTGACGAAAGTTTTCAAACACGTCAGCCAGCAGCAACACATCTGATTTCAGGTACAAGTCATGGTATTCACCAAATGTAGTACAGTGGAATGTCTCCCACACCTTCCGCGCATGCGCATAATCCTCATCGCTAATGTCTTCTTCACTGAGCAGACTGTTAAACTTGTCCTTGGACGGCAGTTGTGTTTCAGCAAACTTGGATGGCTCATCCACGTAATCATAAGGGTACACTCCCTTTCTCAACAGTAAATCTTGTTGGTCACTATCGTGAATGTGTGACGTCATGTTATAAAAATTGTCTTTCCCTTCTGCTGCCAGGTTGGATACCAGCTTCTGTAGAGAAGTACTCATGAACTGAAAGCTGTCTGTAAATTTCAGATTGCTCATGGTGAATGCAATATATTTCTCAACGGTGTTGGGAATGACTGTAATGGTTTCATTTTTGAACTTTCCAATTTCTTCCATGATCAAATGGCTGTCATAGCCTCGTAAAGTGTGGAAAAAGACAGGAATGATGAAAGAATCTTCAACATCCTGCTTATCCTTTCGAAATCGGAATTGTAAATTGCATTGACTATGTGCAGCTCCGCGGTATTTGCCATTGATATGGTCATGATCTCTCACATGATCTGCTCCTAGAGGCTCATGACAAATGTAGCAATCTGTCGCGTTCTTATAATGCTCTTCATCTTCATGAGTCATCACCATTTTCTTTGGCTGTAGCAAGCCATGCACAATACGATCACGCTCATTCACCATATGGTCTAAAAAGACTTTCACAGCATTATCTCCTCGATATACGACTGGAGCGCGTGTCTCATACTGGCTCACAACCACATAGGCAAAGCTGTTTGGACGATGATGCTGATACTTGTCTCCTTCATGCTTTTTCGTGAAACATTCAAAGTCTGCATAAATGACAAACGGCGCTCGCTGTTGTTTGGCTACATTCTTGAACTTGATGAAGGGTTCCTTGGGAAATGATAAACGTTGTGCGCCATGCTTGCCACACACTTCACGATGCTTGTCTAAAAGATCTTGTCGCATAAACCCATGAAGACAGTTGAAACAATAAAATATTGCATTCTGACGCTTTGTTCGATAAGCCATCAGTCTGCTAAAATTCTTGATGAGGCAGTAATGTCTTGTCTTGTCATTGCTAATCAAAAGCAAGTTAATTTCTCTGACGCTGTTGGCGCTGGTGTTTCGACTGAGTTGTATGGGAACAATGACATCATGTTCATATCCAAACACGTTAATGGACATATCGTTCTCCTTTTCAAACTTTGGAATGTCTGTAATCGGTGTTGGAAATGTCATGTCTTCCACCTTCAATTCGTTCTCAAATAGCTTGTATTGATGCACACGCTGTGGGTCATTGCTTGTTGAAGGGTGAAGGTGAGCCAATACAGACCATAAGAAGCACTTGTTGTCTTTATTCTGAATGTTTAACACCGCCTTTGTAGTCTTTACTTTCTTCGGTAGTGGGATAAAACTGCTCGCTTCCAGTGGCGCTGACGTAGCTGTATGCACTTCAATGAATAATATGTTATCCAACACCCAACCAGAGCCTTGTCGCTCATGTTCATCAAACCTGGTAAACAATTCTTTATAGGCTTCTGGTAAGTCCTTCTCAATATCCGTTGGATTGTATGCTGTATATGTCGGACTACTGATGAAGGCATTATCCACTTGTTCTACCATCACACCTTCAACATTTGGTGTCATTTTCTTGAAGCGTGCATGTACCACAATGTACCATTTCATGCCACGGTTTAACGTTTCTAGCAAATGTCTCTTGATTCTATTCTCTTGTTGTCGCATTTCAAGTAACAAATCTGATCCAACTTCAGGCTCAAACCGTCTTTCCTGCGCGTTTTCACCAAGACTCACTCTTCTACCTCTGCCTACTTGTCCTGTCTCTTTCTTTCTTTGTTCTTCATGAGGTATGCATAAATGTGTCTCAAACGCATCCAAAGATGAAAATATCTTGACGCATTTACAGCAGAGGACTGGATCAGGTCTGTCAACACCATCTTGTAACGTCTTTTGTCTCTTCGTTTGAATCTGCTCAACAAGCTCATCATGAGCACGTTTCATCCTAGTTTTCTTACATGTGTGTGTCACGAACAATTCCAGAGATTGAAATGTCACATCACAATCATGACAGTAGACTGCTGTCATCCTTGTTGTTTCTTCAACTGCTAGAACTGAAATGAAGTAAAATACACGTTTCACTCTTCCTTTTATACCACTTCAATGGTGTGTTAACTCAGCAGAATGTATCACTAGTTGACTAGTTGACATGTTTCACTCATGCTTTTATGCTACTTCCATGTAATCAAAATATGGTGTGTAACTTGTTTCAAAAATGTTAAAATTGCTGACTCAGCAGAATTTTACTTGTGTATATGAATGTCTCACTTACAGTTGTACAGCTGTACTGCTGCACAGCAGAGACATCTAGCGGTGAAGTCAAATGGTCTGCCAAATGGTATTCATCCGTCAAATGGTATTCATCCGCCAAATAGACCTGAAATGTGATAAAATGTATTCTCTCTCTCACACACACACACACACACACACACACACACAGACATGTTTTGCTTCATTTCATAATATAGGATAGCCCTTAAAAGGGCTGAAAGATGTTAGTACTTCTTCACCAGCAAGTGGGATTTCCACAATCACACTGGTATCTGTAAAACTGCTCCATGGAGAAAGGCCTTCTCGAGCACTTGAACGGATGAAAGTTGTAATAGCCGAAGTTTTTCAGCGTCGCACCGCACCACCAGCAGTCCGTGCATGGCTCCGGTCCTGGCAATCTTGCAGTAAACTTATACCAGAGCAATCCACCACAGGTTTTGCAGCAGTAATGCCGTGGTGCGTTGTGGTGCACTGGACAGTTGTGTGGTTGACCTGGGTACTCCAACCACACCCAACACTTATAACATTCTGTCGTTAGTGTCACTACCCTGCCCTCTCGCATCACTTTCTTACTTGTCGTAGTAGCTGGTGTGTTGTCCATGATGTGTCTAATGATGTCTGTCTATGTCTGACGGTGTCTGAGCCTCGAGACACTACACTTATATACGATTTTATCATGCTGAATCAACGATTTCATCAAGCTGATTCAGCACAATTTTTTTTTTTTGCTCTCTTGGGGGGGGGGGGTCGGTACATAGTCTGTCCCGGGGGGGGGGGGTCGGTACATAGTCTGTCCCGGGGGGGGGGGGGGTCGGTACATAGTCTGTCCCGGGGGGGGGGGGTTAGACGTTAACTTTTTTCCATCTTTACATCATTTTGCAATGACGTCATTTTGGTTTTCTACCCTATATATATGTACTATCTTCACAGCTTTCCACAGTTTACCACTGCCTGCTGACATGGAAGTTCTAGCCGCGATCGACGATTCACGCATAATAAGAGAGATTAGAGAGGTGGTTGTTCAAGTAACACCACCAATCTATCCGTCTGAGAGACAGTCGTTTTTGCATCTGCTGCCGGATCCAGCTAAAGCCGCTGCGCTGTGCATTCCGATATACTTCCATAGAGGGACTATGATTGGGCAACGCATTAGAGACATAGAAGACGGGTGTTACAGGCAGGCCTACTTCAGATCTGCTGTTCTAGGAGAAGACATTCCATCAAAGACTGAAGAGGATGAATACCCGGCCTGGGGTCGATACTTCCTACAGGAAGACATCCAATTTTGCATTGGATGTGGGTGCATGCTGTCCCCAGACCGGGTCATAGCAGCAGGATGTGGACATCAAACATGTCTCTTTTGCGCCTTCATCTGGACCTGCCACTCCGCGCTGAGAGACAGATATACGCTGAGATGTTTTACATGTGGTTTGACAACAGACCACTTCTTATTCAACTCTCAGCAGATGACCTCATGTGCCAGACCAGTACAACAAACAGTAGTCTTCTACTAGACTGGAAGCAAAAAGAGTGAGGAGTTTCAACTCCAGGCTGCTCTTTTCAGAGCGGCCGCCACTTATTACAAAATAAGCAAAACAATTTATCATGGTGTTGGTATATGTGTGTATGCATGAGAGTGTGGGAAATGGGAAAAAAAAAAAAAAAAAAAGTTATCGTCTGTCCGTCTGTCCGTCTGACCGTCTGTCTACCATCTGCCGATTCTGCAGCAGAACCAACGTTGGTTCTGCTGCAATGCAAAACATTGGTTCTGCAGCAGAACCAAACGTTGGTTCTACCGCACTTGCGGTAGAACCAACGTTGGTTCTACCGCAAGTGCGGTAGAACCAACGTTTTTCATACTACTAACCAGCTTTCTGAAATAGCTATGATGTTGAACATTTTATCAATTCTGTTAATATAATCAGTTATAAAAGGTAGCCCTTAAACTTCTACAGTTAAAATGAATTAAAGAAAATCCTTCCACGCTTCTAAAGGTACCTGTGAAATCTTTAACAGTGTAATTTTTAAAATTTTTACAGTGTTAGCGAAAAAATTGCTATCAGGATCGATGTTCTTTTCAAAGGCATGATCCTTATAGTCATAATATTCCATATAATTAAGCTATTCACAATTTTTATAAACGTTGAATAGGTTTTCATGAATGTCTAGATTTGAATTTATAAAAATGAATTCTTCGCTATTATGCTGTTCATCCATTTATATATTTATCGATGTGTTTGCAGCTGTGATTGAAATCATCTAGTGCAAATACACCAA
Source organism: Protula sp. h YS-2021 (assembly GCA_949752745.1). Taxonomy (NCBI): domain Eukaryota; kingdom Metazoa; phylum Annelida; class Polychaeta; order Sabellida; family Serpulidae; genus Protula; species Protula sp. h YS-2021. Next base: position 85,749,853 of record OX457024.1, on the reverse strand, counting down.
ATCTGAAGAAGTACTGTAAATTTTTGGTTGTTCTCTTCTGTTTGTTTGAGAAGACCTGCAGTTCTAAGACAACCTGTAACTGTGGAAACGCGTGGTATTGAATTAAAATACCTATCCTTTAAGCGATCCACACCTGAAAGTAGTATGATAATAAGGGTTCTACCGCACTTTGTGACGTCATACTGTCTGGAAGTGACGTCATCATGTCTGGACCGGAAGTGCTGTCTAGACCGGAAGTGCTGTCTAGACCGGAAGTGCTGTCTGGAGTGGAAGTGACGTCATCATGTCTGGACGGGAAGTGACGTCATCATGTCTGGACCGGAAGTGACATCATGATGTCTGGACGTGACGTCATCATGTCTGGACCGGAAGTGCTGTCTAGACCGGAAGTGACGTCATCATGTCTGGACCGGAAGTGACATCATGATGTCTGGACCGGAAGTGACGTCATCATGTCTGGACCGGAAGTCATGATAAGCGTTAGGATAGGCGCGACCATGTGTGACGTCATCATGACGTCATACTGAGATGATGCTGTCTGGAGCGAAAGTGGTTTGGCCGAGTCAATCAACATGAAGCCAATGAACTCGACCTGTCAATCAGTGTAACCATGGCAACAGACCCCCCCCCCCAGGGACATACTATGTACCGACCCCCCCCCCCCCAGGACAGACTATGTACCGACCCCCCCCCCCCCCCCAGGGACATACTATGTACCGACCCCCCCCCCCCCCAGGACAGACTATGTACCGACCCCCCCCCCCCCAGGGACATACTATGTACCGACCCCCCCCCCTAGGACAGACTATGTACCGACCCCCCCCCCCCCTCTAGGACAGACTATGTACCAGGAGAGCAACAAACATTTTTGCCGAATCAGCATGATAAAATCCTATATAAGTGTGGTGTCTCAAGGCTTAGAGACATTGTCAGACACATCATGGATAACACACCAGCTATCATCATTGATGACTTAACAGCGTTTCAAGCGAATGAATCTGTTTGCATCTGGGTAAATATGCGTGATGAAGCTGAAGCAGCTGATATTACATATGCTTTGGAGGAGGTGCTACAATTTCCAACTCAGATCACTGCAGTGAAGCCTGACGTAGTAATTACATTTATGTGGAACAACCGCATAGTAACACTGACTCAACGATACTGCAAATGTCAAGTGTGGTTGGAATATGAGGGACAACCCCATAACTGCTGCTGATATATACTAAAATATTTCGGGCCCTTTTAAGGGCCATCCTATATTATGAAATGAAGCAAAACATGTCTGTCTGTGTGTGTGTGTGTGTGAGAATACATTTTATCACATTTCAGGTCTAGTTGGCGGATGAATACCATTTGGCGGATGAATACCATTTGGCAGACCAATTAACTTCACCGTCAGTTAACTTCACCGCTAGATGTCTCTGCTGTATAACAGCTGTACAACTTCACAACTGTAAGTGAGATATTCATATACACAAGTAAAATTCTGATGAGTCAGCAATTTTAACATTTTGGAAACAAGTTTGAACAAGTTACACACCATATTTTGATTACATGGAAGTAGCATAAAAGCATGAGTGAAACATGTCAACTAGTGATACATGCTGCTGAGTCAACACACCATTGAAGTGGTATAAAAGGAAGAGTAAAACGTGTATTTTACTTCATTTCAGTTCTAGCAGTTGAAGAGACAACAACGATGGCACCAGTCTACTGTCATGATTGTGATGTGACATTTCCATCTCTGGAAGTGTTCGTGACACACACATGCAAACCAGCTAGGATGAAACGTGCTCATGAAGAGCTTGTTGAGCAGATTGAAGCCAAGAGACGAAAGACCGTACAAGATGGTGTTGACAGACCTGATCCAGTCCTCTGCTGTAAATGCGTCAAGATATTTTCCTCTTTGGATGCATTTGAGACACATGCATGTGATGAGATGGAAAATGTGTCTCATGAAGAACAAAGAAAGAAAGAGACAGGACAAGTAGGCAGAGGCAGAAGAGTGAGTCTTGGTGAAAACGCACAGGAAAGGCGGTTTGAGCCTGAAGATGGATCGGATTTGCTACTTGAAATGCGACAACAAGAGAACCGGATTAAGAGACATTTGCTAGAGACGTTAAACCGTGGCATGAAATGGTACATTGTGGTACATGCACGCTTCAAGAAAATGACACCAAATGTTGAAGGTGTGATGGTAGAACAAGTGGATAATGCCTTCATCAGTAGTCCGACATATGCAGCATACAATCCAACGGATATTGAGAAGGACTTACCAGAAGCCTATAAAGAATTGTTTACCAGGTTTGATGAACATGAGCGACAAGGCTCTGGCTGGGTGTTGGATAACATATTATTCATTGAAGTGCATACAGCTACGTCAGCGCCACTGGAAGCGAGCAGTTTTATCCCACTACCGAAGAAAGTAAAGACTACAAAGGCGGTGTTAAACATTCAGAATAAAGACAACAAGTGCTTCTTATGGTCTGTATTGGCTCACCTTCACCCTTCAACAAGCAATGACCCACAGCGTGTGCATCAATACAAGCTATTTGAGAACGAATTGAAGGTAGAAGGCATGACATTTCCAACACCGATTACAGACATTCCAAAGTTTGAAAAGGAGAATGATGTGTCCATTAACGTGTTTGGATATGAACATGATGTCGTTGTTCCCATACAACTCAGCCGAAACACCAGTGCTAGAGAAATCAACTTGCTTTTGATTAGCAATGACAAGACAAGACATTACTGCCTCATCAAGAATTTCAGCAGACTGATGGCTTATCGATCAAAGTGCAAGAATGCAGCATTTTATTGTTTCAACTGTCTTCATGGGTTTATACGACAAGATCTTTTAGACAAGCATCGTGAAGTGTGTGGCAAGCATGGAGCACAACGTTTATCATTCCCCAAGGAACCTTTTATCAAGTTCAAGAATGTAGCCAAACAACAGCGAGCGCCGTTTGTCATTTATGCAGACTTTGAATGTTTCACGCAAAAGCATGAAGGAGACAAGTATCAACATCATCGTCCAAACAGCTTTGCCTATGTGGTTGTCAGCCAATATGATACACGTGCTCCAGTCGTATATCGAGGAGATAATGCTGTGAAAGTCTTTTTAGACCATATGGTATATGAACGTGATCGTATTGTGCATGGTCTACAGCAGAAAAAGAAAATAGTCATGACTCATGAAGATGAAGAGCATTATAAGAACGCCACAGATTGTTACATTTGTCATGAGCCTCTAGGAGCAGATCGTGTGAGAGATCATGATCATATCAATGGCAAATACCGCGGAGCTGCACATAATGAATGCAATTTGCAATTTCGATTTCGAAAAGATCAGCAGGATGTTGAAGATTCTTTCATCATTCCTGTGTTTTTCCACAATTTACGAGGCTATGACAGTCACCTTATCATGGAAGAAATTGGAAAGTTCAAAAATGAAACCATTACAGTCATTCCCAACACCGTTGAGAAATATATTGCATTCACCATGAGCAATCTGAAATTTACAGACAGTTATCAGTTCATGAGTACTTCTCTACAGAAGCTTATATCCAACCTGGCGGCAGAAGGGAAAGACAACTTTTATCACATGACGTCACACATTCACGATAGTGACCAACAAGAGTTACTGTTGAGAAAGGGAGTGTACCCCTACGATTACGTGGATGAGCCATCCAAGTTTGCTGAAACACAACTGCCGTCCAAAGACAAGTTTTACAGTCTACTCAGTGAAGAAGACATTAGCGATGAGGATTATGCGCATGCGCAGAAGGTGTGGGAGACATTCCACTGTACTACATTTGGCGAATACCATGACTTGTACCTGAAATCAGATGTGTTGCTGCTGGCTGACGTGTTTGAAAACTTTCGTCACGTATGTCTCAACACGTATGAATTGGATCCTGCTCACTACTATACAGCGCCAGGACTGTCGTGGGATGCTATGTTAAAAGCGACAAAGGTGAAATTGGAATTGATCAACGACATTGACATGTATCAAATGGTTGAACAAGGTCTACGGGGAGGAATATCTGTCATCACACACAAGTATGCGAAAGCAAATAACCCCTACGTAGCAGATTACAATCCCACGAAACCCACCAACTACTTGACTTACCTGGATGCAAACAACTTGTATGGCTGGGCCATGTCGCAAAGCATGCCGGAAAGTGGATTTATGTGGGTGAGCGAGCCAGAATCCATTGACTTTATGGATGTGGATGAAGATGACGAGATTGGATACATTTTAGAAGTGGATTTGGAATACCCATATTCAATCCATGATCGTCATAATCACTACCCAGTGGCTCCAGAACGGAAATGTGTGAAAGTGGGAGAATTGTCAGAACATAGTCAGAAGCTACGGAAAGATCTAGACATGAAAGGCAAACCTAGTGAAAAGCTCATTCCCAACTTGTGCGATAAGAAGAAATATGTGCTTCATTATAGAAATTTACAGCAATATGTCTCACTGGGATTGAAAGTCACGAAGGTGCACCGTGCCATCATGTTTGCACAGAGCAAATGGTTGGCAAAATACATCTCCTTGAACACGGAAAAGAGAAAGTTGGCCAAGAACCCGTTTGAGAGAGACTTCTTCAAATTGATGAACAACTCGGTGTTTGGCAAAACCATGGAAAATGTAAGAAAACGCATCAATGTGGAACTTGTTCACCAGGAAAAGCGGTTCAAGAAACTTGTGGCCAAGCCTTCCTTCCACAAATTTAGAATTTTCAACGAAGATTTGACCGCGGTACATTTGCGCAAAGTGGATCTGCTTCTGGATAAACCCATTCAAGTTGGGTTCACCATTCTCGACCTCAGCAAGGTGCTCATGTTCCACTTTCATTACAACTACATCATGACCAAGTATCCCAACGCCAAACTCTTGTTCAGCGACACCGACAGTCTATGTTATGACATAGAAACGGAAGATATATACAAAGACATGCAGGAAGATGCTGACTTGTTCGACACAAGTGACTATCCGCCAGATCATTTCCTGCATTCCAACGTGAACAAGAAAGTGCTTGGGAAAATGAAAGATGAGACGGCGGGCATTCCCATTGAAGAGTTTGTTGGACTTCGGCCGAAAATGTATAGTATGATGTATGGTGGGAAAGAAAAACGTACGGCTAAAGGCATCACTCGCGCGTGTCAAAGACGGATGAAACATCAGCAGTATAGAGACAGTTTGTTCAACCAAACGCAAACGATGACTACAGGACACATCATTCGAAGTCATAACCACCAGATCTTCTCGGAGAAGTTGAGGAAAGTGGCTCTCTCTCCCTTTGATGATAAGCGATATGTGATGAGTGATGGCTATTCCACTTTGGCGCATGGGCATTACAGTATATAAGGGGGAGACACTTCAACTTTAGAGTCAGTTGAGGTGTGAACACTGAAGCGTCAACATGAAAAGATCTGCACCAACGGATATGGATACTCTAGCAGATACGGTGAAAGATATGAAAGTGAAACATCCTGATACTACCATTAAGAAATTAAAAGTGGAGACGACGGTACCAACACCACAGTCGTGGGATGGAATGCTTTCTCTAGGCAATGGAAAGTATATCAAGATTATGAAACAAAGTAATGAAGGTGTGGTAAACATTCGCAAATACCTCAGAGATGAGGGGACTGGAAAAAACCGTCCAACGAAAAAGGGTATCTTGCTGACAATACCTGAATGGAAAATGATGAAGAAGCAGGTGAAAGAAGTGGATAAAAGGCTTCGCAGACAAGACGACAAGTCATAACAAGGTAACAATCATGAATGCACTCATGCTGAACGGTGGTGTTTACCTTACTGTCAATGAGAGGAATGAAGTGATACTAGATTCTAAGACAAGTTATCATCGGTTTAAACCTGAAGTGTGGAAAGACTTTAAAAACATACCGCTTGAAGCTGGGTTTAAACGCAGACTTGAAAATAAAGTGGAAGTGACGGTGGCTGAATATGATTCTAACATACGTGTGACATTCTGTAGAAATCTTTTACAGGATTATCCAGAGGATTATAAGGGAGTTGTGCCAGATACACCATATACAGATTTGATCATCTTTGATATCAAGAACTGGCGCGCAGTCTTACGATTCCTAGAAGTCATACAACATCCACTCTTCACCATCTTGCGAGCATAAAAAACGTCTTTGCAGACAAGGAGACAGCTCATAGTTCATCTGACTGTTGAACGAGATGGAAGACTTTTTAACGGAATATAAACCAATTACGCATGGGTTCTCATATCTGAGAAACGAATATGATGACATTGTGCTAAGACATTTTGGACAGTATCTCGTCCTATCACTTGATGACCAATCCGTGTTGAAAGACCATCTAGAGAAGTTCAGGATACCTGGCTTTCTCCTGACAGTCTCAAATGAATTAGAAGTGCGTGTGACTGAGAACTGCTTAGACGTGTTTGTACAATTTCGCCAATATGACGAGCTTACAGAAAACTATGACTACATCACCCTCAACACAGTGGAATGGAACGCGTTGTTACAAGCATTGGATTGGAAAGAACCTAACGCTTGAATTCAAAGAAACAGAAATATGGCTTACACGAGGCACCAAATCCATTGAGCTGACACAACCTATGCGTGTGATGGACATTGACTTAGAAGAAGAAGGATATGAACTGAAACTGTCTGAACATGTAACTGTTAAAGTGATAAAGTTTGGTGATGTGTGTTATGTGAGCTTTCATAGCATTTACAAACATGGATGTAATGTCTATGATACCTATATCAATTTAGATTCTAATGAATGGTATTCATTGATGAATGTATTGAAAAATGAATGTGTTTGTAAATAGTGTAAATAGACTTTGTAGTTAAGAGTTTGTAGTAAAGAATTTTGTAAATAGTGTAAATAGTGTAAATAAAAGTTTGTAAATAGTGTAAATAGAATTTGTAGTTAAGAATTTGTAAATAGTGTAAATAGCGTTTGTAGTTAAGAGTTTGTAAATAGTGTTTGTAAACTTTGTAAATAGTGTTTGTAAACTTTGTAAATAGTGTTTGTAGTTAAGAATTTGTAAATAAACGTATGTACAACACAATAAACAAGACAGTTGTTTGAAAACTTGATTTGTTTTATTTAACAACAACAACTTAACTAATATAACAACAACAACAACAACTTAACTAATATAACAACAACAACAACTTAACTAATATAACAACAACAACAACAACTTAACTAATATAACAACAACAACAACTTAACTAATATAACAACAACAACAACTTAACTAATATAACAACAACAACATTAATAAAACAATGGTTTATAATGTCTATATACAAAATCCTTTACAATAAAATCACCATCCTTTCTTTTTAATATATTCACAATATCAAACATACTCTGACCTCGAGCTCTATGCAATATATAATAGACACAATAAAAACCACATGACGATGATATTGGCGTTTGTAATGAGATAGAATTATACATATAGTCATTTCTTAAAAACATGTCTAAACGATCATCGAGAGGGAACAGTCCATAAGAGTCAAAATATTCCACAGGGTCTTTATCATAATACACTACCACCCAATGTTCTCCTGGTTCATCTTGATCGTCTGTGTTGATCACATAGGCGCCGCGTTGTAAAGACGGTAACTGGTCCATGGCAAACACGCCTTGAAACAAGTCTTTGGTCATGACATCATGACTCAATATGGCATCAATCTGCTTCGTGTTCATGACTGGTAGTCGAATTGGATGCTGCGATTGGCACTGATCTCAATAATGTTGTCAAATTCAGCATAGACAATGACATTGATGGTAGGTTGCAAAGCCCTAGCAAAGTTCATTTCTAGCCGCAAATTCCCATGCTTGATCAGGGGGAAATGATCATCACCATCATAATCCGGTGTTAAGTCAAACGAAAATAAAGCATAACCTCTAGGCCAATCTTCCCGTTTTATAATGGAACTTTTCTCACCATTCAACCGATCAAACGATTTGTAAAGCGTTTCAAAAGCGTTCAGGTATTTGTTCTGTGTAATGTCAAGCTTGAGAGGTTTGGATAGAACTGGTTCACCATCCGTGTACAGTTGCATATAGTCCAGATTAAAATGATCAAAATTGTATGGATTCCTCAATACTGATCCACCAAAAGCTTCATTATGAACCAGACCAATGACAATACGATTTGGTAATTGACCCAAAAAGATGTTATCTTTCACAAAAGACTGAAATCCTGCTGGAATGGCCAAGACTTTACATTCTTTTCTAGTGATGATGATCTTGGCAGGACTTTTCATCAATGCATCTGCATGTCCTAACTGAATACCTGGACTCACCCTCACTTTGCGAATGGTTAAAAATGCCTCTTTCACTTCTACCTTATAGGTATTATTTACAGCCATCAATACATAGTCATCTTTTTGTCTATGGAAACGCAATTTCAAACTGATGCCATTCGGAAGATAACGATCCTGCTCAAACAAATCTATCCTTAAACCACCTGCGAGCATAACATCACGGCTAAGACGTGTATGCAAATAACGATTATGTAAACCATTGTTTCCTTGCTCAGCCAAGTCGCCACCCTCAACATTGACATGAAATCCTGGTACATATTGTTCATGATTAGGTCTTTTCACCTCATGACTATTCATTGACCCAGCAGTATCCTTGTACATGAGACGCATAGAGCGCTCAGAATGCAGACTTTCTTCCGAATCATGGATGAGATGAGAGATAATGCTGGTATAACCATGAGTATTGTTGCTATGCGAAACCAAACGATCATTCAGAAACAATTCAATATTAGACCATAACCCATTAAACACATCATTGATGCAAGAGACATTATCATCTGCGCCACACGCTGTTCCATCGGCCTTTAGAATGCGACATACAATATGAAGTTTGCTGTTCTTTAAATCCAGATATTCTTCTGTACTCGCAGGAATGTAGAATTCTATTGGAGCGCCTTCTCTAATGCTTGTAAGTGGTTGATAGTCAACATTATAACTTTTCTCTACAGCAGTTTGCGTTGGTGGTACGTGAAACCATTCCAATGGAGAAAGACTACATTCACACGAATGATTATGAATGAGAGACATGATTTCAAAAGATATCTTTGCGATATTTTGATGTTATCCGTCTGGCTGTTTTTCGTCTTCTGGCACGTTTCGTCGGTTGCATACGCTTTTGTTCACCAAACACACGTTCTGCTACTCGGCCCGTCACATCTTTCGCGACATTCTTTGCAGCCTTCTTAAGATGTGGCGCAACGATCTTAGCCCCAGCCTTAAGTAGTGGAATAGCTTTGCGAGCCAATGATCCCAGTATGGAACCAATACCATCACCATACTGGATTCGCGCTCCTTTGAATCCTGGTAATTCCCCGCCCACTTGACGAAGAAAATGGTTGCGATATGCAGACGGATCGTGTGTATAAGCTTTCATATTGCTTTTGGTCGAAAATGAAGTTTACAGATCACCTTTCCAGTTTGAAATGGAACATTATGGCCTGTGTCGTCCTTAATATTCATTTCTATCACGTCAAATTTGGATGTGTTTACAGGAACATAATGCGGTTCGCCGTACGTTTTCATGATAATGTCACCATCATGGCCTTGTATCCCAACAGAACGTAGCAAAGGAACATAATAATCACCAACAACTTGTGGTTCACAAATGCTACAATACACATACAGTGTATAAAATCCCTGTTTCACATCCGCTTTATGTTCAGCTGCACACGCTTCAGTATACCATTGCTCTGGGATAAATCCTAAAATCTCAGCTAATCCAGTGGAAAAGGACACTTCAAGACCATCATCGAGAAATAGAAACACACGTCGTCTAATTTTATCATACTTTAACCGAATAGGTTGTTTCGGGTCATCGGGGTTAGCCGCTTCTTCATTGACTGCCTCACATAGCTCTTGTATGGTTCTATAGTACCCATAAGGAATATTAACATGCCAAATGCCAAATGTATCTATTTGTCGATACCCAATAGAATAGTTCATGCCCTGTCTCATCGTTGTCCATGTATGTGGATATTGAATTTCAGCTAAAGCCACTTCATATTTTCCATTCAGATAGATGGTTCGAGGCATACGAATTTGATAATTCGAAGCCTTGTTGTTGGGATAATAGGTCATACTCGCATTGCTAGGCAAAGTGATGTAAAAGCTTGTCGACTCCATGATGCTAACTAAATGGTATAGCTGCGTTGACGTTGTCTATATACTTCACGATAGCGCGCGCCATTCGAAAAAGTATGCCAAATCTCATCCTCATTCACATGGTCTTTTATTTCTCCTTCACAACACGCGCTTGTACATCTTATTTTCACAGGAATAGTTGGTTTATCTTCTTGGCAACAACAACATAGCTCTTTCAGCCATGTTAAAAATTTTCCCATCCTTCAGGAAACTGTCTTTGTTGACGTTGTTTCATTTCTGTTGTAATGTCGTCACGAGTGGTCTTTTTACTAAACATTGTTTTTGGAATATTCGCATCTACAATTTCCTGGATAAACGGATGCCAGCCATGTGGTGGTATGGCTCGTTCTTTTCTTCTTGTCGCCACCAATGCTTCTTTCATCAAATCAACCATGTTGGAATTTGCTATAATATCGCCCGTTTTCAACACAAGTTCATTCTTCTCTGTCCATGTTGTACCATGTTTCTTCAGTTCGGCTAAAAGTTGTAGTACTTTTCCATGATAGATAGGTTGAAAATGACTTAACACTAGCTTTTCTGGCTTTTCAGGTGGTGATGATGATGATGAGGGCTTTTGCTGTCTAGACTGACTTGTTCGTAAATGACGACCAAGAAGTTGAGACATTTCAATAACCTTTTCACGCGTTCGTTTCCCACGTAAAAGTTTATTCACTTTCGTTTTGATTTCACCATCATGTTTCTTTTCTAATAACAGTTTGTATTCATATTCAGGAATGAGGACCATTTTCATCGTATGTTTCATTTTAGCAGTAGTTTGGCTAACAAGGGCAATGCCAATCTAGCAATAACTCCAATGAATCCTCCTTTCTGATTAATCAACTTCTTTTTTCGTCGAAGGGATATCTTCTTATCTGCTAGAGTACGAAGCGTATGACGTTCACGTTTAAATTCCTTAAACCGTTTTGAGCTTAAGGGTAAATGTCCTTGCAATATATTCAAACAAATTTCAAACAAGCTTGTTAATTCCTCCTTTGTAGCTTGCTGTAGCAAGGATTTACGTCGTTTAGGCCCACTGCGTGCAAGCAAATGAAGAAACGGCTGGTTCGCTCGAATACGTTTAGACATCTTGACTGCGAATGGTCAAATGAGTTGGTTCTTGTTCATACACTGCTTTATCAATATATACATAATGTGTATCTTTTGGTAAAATGCCTGTACGAATACGTAGTTGATCATTTGTCTTTGGTTTTAAATCAATGAATAAATAACCATGAGGTTTGCTAGTAGCATCTTGATAGGCTTCTATGAGAAATTGAGATCTTCCAGGATACATTTGCCGCGCCAATGTACTAATTTGTTGACTGTCTCTCGGATTTTTAAACAGAATGATATAATGTGTATTCAAACTAATATTTCGCATCTCTTTCCCATGATGGAATAAATTATGTACAATAAAAATAATGCTTAGATTTTGATGACTGCTGCCAACACTAAAGAGACGTGTCATACGCTCATCACTATGGCATTTCGTCATTAAGTCATCAATGATAAGTAAGTTTGGTTTCTTCGGGTTAAAACGCTCTTCAATGTCATCTGGAATGCCTTGGTAAAATTCCACGCCTTTCATTCCCTTGTACAAAGGCTGATCTGCTGCATAGAGCCATAAAATGCTTTTTGGAGAGGGTTGAATCAACTTTTGTTCTAGAATTTCCTTCACCAGAGACGTTTTGCCACTGCCTGTAGGTCCAGAGACCAAACATGTAAATGGATGCTTCATTGTTGAATGTCTGTTTCTTTCACCCAACTGTTAAACTTGTTTGGCCAACCTAACCACTTGACAAATAATTCTTTCACACCTCGTCTTTTACGTGTTTTCAAGACTTTTTCAATTCTATAAATAGATTCAATATCTTTGGTCACTTTCTGCAGTTCTTCTTCATAGAAATGACCATCAATATCTTCGTCTAAAAAGTCTTTCACACGATATAAATGTATTCCTTGCTTCTTACAACGATGTGTGACAATGAAGACTTCTTGCGTCCATTTGATGTGATAATCGCGTTGAAACACATATTTAATGTGAGAAATGCGAACATGATCACCAATGTTAAATTTGTACTTCTTCTTCTTCTTCGGTTTCAATTTCAGTTTGTCAACATACATATACTTCCACACTTTTGATTCGTTGTCTTTACGAATCTCGGCTGGAGCATATTTATTAGGAAGAGAACCATGAGGTCTATGGTTGTAATTGTACACCAAGTCTGGAAGAATGTCTAAATAACGGTAAGTTTGATTATGTAGAAAATACCGATACATCATTCCCTTTAGAGTACGAATGACTCTTTCAGCAAAGTTGGCTTTGGTTTCATTCTTTGTGGTATAAGCATGAATGCCTTCTTTCTTCAAAAATGCTTTTACCCATCTGTTTTTAAATTCTGTTCCTTTATCAGACCTTAGAGTTCGCGGTCTTCGTCGTGTGTCATGAAAAATCTTTTGGAAAGCTTGTATGACGCTGGTATGTGATTTATTAGGTATTGGCTGTACCCAGACATATTTGGAAAACACATCAATGACAATGAGTAAAAAGCGTATGTCATCATTATAGGGAGCTATGTTTCCCATATCAGCCAAATCAATATCCCACATATCATCAATGCCACGTGTAATGACACGTTGTCTTTTGAACCTGTATTTGACAGGTTGGAGTAAACTAAAAGCATCTTGATCCTGCAACCATTTCTTCACTTGTGACTGTGTGACTGGTTGATTATGTTTTCGTAAGATGTGATACAGTTTGTAAGGACCAGCAAATGCTCCAGGCTGTCCAGGTTTGAAGTAAATATTGGTCAAGTAGTCTTTCCACGTCGACATGATCACACCGAATGAAAACCACCTTCTCAACAGAACAGCTTTTATTTTATAACTCAACCAACATCACTTAACTAACATGCATTTATAACTTAACTAACAAGTTTTTTTACAAATCAAGTATAGATACAATGGTATGAATCACTGGAGACCATTGGTCTTCAATGAACACTAACCAATGACTGAGTTCATCCAATGTAATAGCATCTACACCATATTTCTCACAACGTTGATTTGCATTCTCTAACACTTTATCTAAATGCATGTAATATTTAGCTTCATTCCAATATGTATAAACAGATGCAAAATGACAAGTATGTTCTTGACACTCTTCATGTTGACAAGCAGGACAGACTAAATAGGCAAACTTTTTTACAGCTGATAACATTTCTTCACAATAAGCTTTTTGCACAATATATTGTCTCAGTGTCATGTCCGCCATTGTGCAGTCTTGTGAGTCTTGCAGCACAAGTTAAACATACTTCAAATTTACATGTCCACACGTCTGCACACCATGACGGTTGGCAAGCAAATGAAAAAAGTCTCTAACCCTCACACAACATTTCTAACAACTTTCCCATAATATTCTGACCAGGATATCCAGATGACACATGTTTCACACCAGCTCCCCACCAATGATCATACGTTGCTTCAACTAAAGTTTTGTCTTTACATTCTTTCAACTTATTGCGAAACAATACACACTGATCCAGTTTGACTTGTAAAACATCTTGCATTTTGCTTCTCTTCACTGTATGCCATAAAGGACATGGCTTTATCCCTTTAGCAATACGTTTCGCTTCATATCCATTTCTGGATGACACAATGGCTGAAGCAATATCTGGACGGTGATGAAACACTGCTTTCTCATATTGATACAAAGCTTCACTTGAGTTGAACACATGTCCATACTTTTCAAGTCGTGTTGGAAACATATTTGAAAGAACGTCCTTATGACCGCTGAATAGTACAAGATTCTCCATGTTGACTTTGCTTCTTTATTCTGACATGTCGGTTTCTTCCTGTAATAAAATATCTTTTAATATATTTGCTGCCTCTTCTATCATATTCTTTCTTTGTTTACGTTGAAACCACTCACATAAAACTAAATTTGCTAGTAAGAAAAACATGGTTATGTCTTTGAGAAACAATTCACTATGTTGTCATAAACATGATTAAAAAAGGTTCTCTTACCTGATAAAGCTGCTCGGTTTCCTCTGCTTCTTTACAACAATCTCTCAAATGATCAACCACGGTGAAATATACTTCCACATCAGTGCGAGCAGAATAAAGTGCAGCATCAAAGTCAAAGTTAGGATCTTCTTCTATTCCAGTTTTATGACATTCTCCAAGAAATCTTGAATGCAGTTCAATCACATCAAGACTATGATGTACAACATCCCAAAAAGCATCCAAATGATAAAGTTGATAGTCTGGAGTGCCACAGCAAGCAAGTTTAGCAATCATCAAGTCAATATAAGCATTTTTAAAACATGCGTCCATCTTGTTTCAGTGTCTTGTGGGGCTTTTACTTTGCTTCACTGACTTTAAGTACTCCACACTTGCCGCAGAAGTTGCTCGGTTCACACAACTTGCAATTATACTTGTGACAGTGGCAATGATAATCCTCCACATATCCACAAGCACCGCAATAGTCACAGGTAAGTCCAAGTTGATTTTGTACGTTCATGTTCTCCAACTGAACTTCAGCCAGCCTTTTCTTGGATAGCTTTGACACCTTCATCCGACCATCCTTTTGCAGCTTGATGATGGTTTTCTTGTCATGACATTCCTCACATGGTGATAGGGCTGAGTTGATGTTGTCCATCTCCTGAAGCAGTGTCTCCCATTCACCATCATTCATGTTGATGTGATGTGTGTATTCTTTCCCTTCAAACCGTGACGTGCGCACAAAACTCACATAGCGCATATCCAAGTATGAAATGACTTCAAGCCACTTCGTTTGCGTTAAGTACAGTTTGAAGCCAATGTCGCGTAAATTTTTCAAGCTTTGGCATACAATCTTCCACAAAGATGGTGAATAAGCACACCATCTCTCTCCACGTGTGATGCGTAGAAATGGCCCATATTCTCCATGCTCCACAGTAATGGTTAAGTTAGCACTAATTTTAAAGCTGCTGCTGCGCTGCGTTGCGTTGCTTGTCTTGTTCTCCATGGCTGCTACAATGTACTGATGATGCACTCCCTCCAACTGTCTGCTGAGAAATGACTTCACTCTGCTGAGTTCACTCCCTTTTATACCCAACTGTTTGCTGAGTCAGCTCCCTTGCAAAGTTTTGAATTCACTTCAACTCGTCCATGGTTGAATCGGACAAGCTCTGATACATTATTTGGAACATCATCATCATAATGTAAAATGATTCTTGCAGCTACAACTAACATGAGCTCAACTGCCCAAATTGTATTCACGTTGATAAATGCTAAATCAATGTCATAAGTTAACGGTAAATGTAGATCTTCACATTCACGTAGAAACGAGCGGATGAAACGATCTCTTGGAATGGTCTTTCCAACAGCTTCCCAATGCTGATGTAAGTTCTTCACTTGCAGCATCCAATCCGATTCAAAAGCAGGAAGCTTTGAAAACACATAGTCAGCATAATTCACTTTGAAGACGTCATCCATGGTCTCTACACATCTGTGAAAAAGTAAGGCCGACATTGTCAAGTCTTTTCTCGTCACACAATATCCACTTGTTGACTTGTTGACAGAATGTATTACTAGTTGACTAGTTGACATGTTTCACTCATGCTTTTATACTACTTCCATGTAATCAAAATATGGTGTGTAACTTTGTTAAAAAATTGCTGACTCAGCAGAATTTTACTTGTGTATATGAATATCTCACTTACAGTTGTCGAGTTGTACTGCTGTTATACAGCAGAGACATCTAGCGGTGAAGTTAACTGACGGTGAAGTTAAATGGTCTGCCAAAATGGTATTCATCCGCGAAGAAGCACTGTAATGGCGGTAAAAATGCATACAGCCAGCTGCGCAAATAGCCTATGACTACTTTATAACAAAACTTTACATAAAACTGAATCAAATGGTGAAATTTTCATATAAATCGACCAAGTATAACGAAAGGTATTGTTTTACAAAGTTTCAATTAAGCAAATAACCAAAGTTTGTTTACAAAGTTTGTTTACAAAGTTCACTTTTTATTTATAAAGTTTCAATAAACACTTACCGAAATAGTTGTCACTGGATGCCATCCCTTGATCTGATGTGATCCAATTGTAGTTCTACAAATTGTACTTCCTTGCTCCACTCACCGAAATGACTGTCACTGCTGTATGCTCATCCCTTATATACCCCTCTGATGGAACTGAAGCTGACTTGACAGAATGTTGCTCGCCTAGGGGTGGGTGGGGGGGGGGGGGGTCGAAAAAATGAAAAATGTTCAGGAATCGTCTGAAACGGATAAATATGCAAAAATCACAATTTCGAGGGGGGGGGGGTCGAAAAAATGAAAAATGTTCAGAATCGTCTGAAACGGATAAATATGCAAAAATCACAATTTCGAGGGGGGGGGGGGTCGAAAATATGAAAAATGTTCAGAATCGTCTGAAACGGATAAATATGCAAAAATCACAATTTCGAGGGGGGGGGGGGGGTCGAAAAAATGAAAAATGTTCAGAATCGTCTGAAACGGATAAATATGCAAAAATCACAATTTCGAGGGGGGGGGGGGGTCGAAAAAATGAAAAATGTTCAGAATCGTCTGAAACGGATAAATATGCAAAAATCACAATTTCGAGGGGGGGGGGGGGTCGAAAAAATGAAAAATGTTCAGAATCGTCTGAAACGGATAAATATGCAAAAATCACAATTTCGAGGGGGGGGGGGGGGGTCGAAAAAATGAAAAATGTTCAGAATCGTCTGAAACGGATAAATATGCAAAAATCACAATTTCGAGGGGGGGGGGGGGTCGGTACATAGTATGTCCCTGGGGGGGGGGGGGGGGGTCGTGGCTTTTTAGGGTCTGTTGCCATGGTTACACTGATTGACAGGTCGGGTTCATTGGCTTCATGTTGATTGACTCGGCCAAACCACTTTCGCTCCAGACAGCATCATCTCAGTATGACGCCATGATGACGTCACAGATGGTCGCGCCTATCCTAACGCTTATCATGACTTCCGGTCCAGACATGATGACGTCACTTCCGGTCCAGACATCATGATGTCACTTCCGGTCCAGACATGATGACGTCACTTCCACTCCAGACAGCACTTCCGGTCTAGACAGCACTTCCGGTCTAGACAGCACTTCCGGTCCAGACATGATGACGTCACTTCCAGACAGTATGACGTCACAAAGTGCGGTAGAACCCTTATTATCATACTACTCCTGAACCCCCCATCCCCACATCTCCCCCCCCCCCCCCCACACACACACACTATGTTTTTGGACACTGTTTATAACACATGACACTAAGTCCCCCCTCCCTCCCCCCCCAACCCGTCCTGCTTCAGAGAGATTTATATTGAAGTTATTATGTCGTTGTAATTTTGTGCAATATATGACGAGATTTCACTGCTGCTGTTGCTGAACACCCTGGAGTTCGCCAGCCGTTGGTCTTGATAGCCTTTTCTAGCATTTTCGTGCTGGTCAGTTTTTCAGAGTGAATGGCATGCAAAAGACTGAAACGGTTGAAACTTGAACCGGACGTAATTGCAAGGCTGGAAAGACAGAAGTTGTATTTGTGTAAAGTGAGATTTGTCATCCTTAAATATGGTAAAAACTGAGGTGTTCGTTGAGCGATAATAAAGTAAATGACTTTCGGTATCTGGCTATAGATCACAATAAAGCCAGGAGTGGTATTCTGCTCTGTCCTTATATTTAAGGACGTCCTTATTCTTGAGATAAGATGTTCATCCTTAATTTTTTATCCTTATTTTAAAAAGACTTTGTTAAGTTTGAGGATAGAGCAGAATACCACTCCAGTAAATAGGTACGTTACAATGACCCACTTTCCGCGATCGCGGATTCTCCGATCACCTTGCTGGCAGCACGCCACTGTGCACGTCGTAAACAAAATACGACCACCCAAAAATAGGTTCTGGGGGGCGTTGCGAAACAATATCGGGGAAAGGACAGTTCCTGATGACGTAGTACATATAATCCCGAACAGCCTCGTCTTCGAATTTATACAATAGGCCGAAAGGAAATTTCCCAACTTTTCGAGTAGAAAAGGGCGATCAAAAACTGCGTTAAAATCATCGGTCGCAAGACAAGAGATGAGTAGATAGTTCTTTGAAAACATATAATATAGATACAACAACTTTTCAGCTTTTGTTTGAGCTAAATTCCATTGAAATTCATCGACGAGAGCGATGGTTTTACCGCGGCGAGCGTGGATGTGTGCATTTCGCTGCCCGCAGGTTTATTGGTAATGAGATCCGTGACGCGTATCACGTGACCTGATTGGTGCTTTGACAAAGTGTCATATTGGGCCAAGGATGAAGAAATGGATGACCATTCAGTTTCAATGTATTCAATGGTATTCAATGCATTTAATTAATTAATTTTAATTTAGTTGAAAGTGAAAGATACATTTTTGAGTTCCTCACACCATACCATCACATATTCAAATTTTTATTTCACTAGCTTAAAAATTTAGGGCGATAAAGTCAATTGCTTACCACTAACGTGTCTAATTAGTTAATTAAGATTAATTAATTAGTTTAAAATCATCACACTGGAGTGGAAATGTAATTATTGACTTCTGTAAACCATAACCTCATTATATTCTAAGTTCCACTTGATTCTCTTGTGAAATAAGGGAGATACGTTTACCAATTAAGGTTGTAACTAATTAATTAAATTAATTAATTAAGTTTTCAATCATCAGATTTAGATGAAGGATACATTATTCAATCCCTCATACCATATTCTCATTATATTCCAAGTTTCATTTGATTATCTCAGTGTTGCCACATCATCCTTTTTTAAAAGGATTATCCTTTTTTTTGAAAAAGCCCGATTTTATCCTTTTTTTATCCTTAAATACTTTTTTTTATACTTTTTTTTTTTAATTTTCATCCTTTTTTTATACTTTTTTTTCGCTTTTCATCCTTTTTTTATACTTTTTTTTTCGCTTTTCATCCTTTTTTTTGTTTTGATTTTTTTTTTTCATTTTCTTTTTTCGTTCAAAATATCATTTTTTCCTAATTAGTTATATGGTTTTTTTCTGCTATAATTTTTTATCACCCTAGTCATAAACCATGATTAGGCCATAATATTAACCGCTCTTATACTGTATGTGTATGTAATTTCCAACTTTTTTGCAGCGTCTATTGTTAAAATCAATACATGTGTAGAGAAAGGGTATTTTTTTTTTCATAGAATTCAAGCATATATTCTGTAAACGCATTCAATGTCTTATCACACTGTAAAATATCCAGTATTCTAAATGATGTTGAGTAGTTTTTATTTCTTGAATGATTTTCAATAACTTCATTCTGTAAGTTTGAGTGGCATGTCCCTAGGGACCATCGATAAAGTACGTACGTACTTTTTTTTAGACCAGCCAACCAGTTTTGATCGGATTCCTCTCAAATTTTAAACGAATGTTCTCCAGGTAGGCCTCTCTTTAAAAAATTGGCTAAATAGGGGGCATTTAAAATTAAAATTTTTCGGTTGCCAATTTCAGACTTGCCGGATCGTACTTTTTTTAAAGATTTAGTCTTTATTTTCGAATCGTTCTTTTTTTTTTTTGTCTCAAAACGTACTTTTTTCCACAAGCGTTCTCTATTGTTCTTTTTTGTTAGCCCCAGCTTTTTTCAGAAGCAGGAATGTAACAGTTGTTGAAAGTATGTGCGAATAAACGCTTTTAAGTTGAAAAATCGCATTCTCCCAGGATTTTAGCCTGAATGTCTTGAATTGTGGTGGAAGGTAGGGCGCATAAGTTTCCACCTGGCTATTGCTTTCTTGGCAATTCGCCAAAAATTGGCGAAAATATTAGCTGAAAACCAGATCCTTTTCCTAAAGTTTAAACTACTTCTGGGAAATTAATCTTACTGTTTTGAAATTTTAAGTGAAGTTAGCAGGCTTTACTACTACCTAGCTATTACTTTTTTTTGGTGATTGGCCAACGGGGTAAAATTTTCAGTAAAATCTTAATCTTGGTGATTGGCCAGCTGGCGAAACTTTTCAGTAAAATCTTAACTAACTGCTGACAAATAGTCTTGTCGTGTTGGAATTTAAAGTGAAGGTAGCAAGAGTTACCACCTACCTGGCTGTAACTTTTTTGGCTATTCGTCGAAACTATTGCTGAAAAACTTTTTTCGTAACGTCTTAACCATTTCCAGGAAAGCAATCTGTCTTGAAATTTTAAGTGATGGTACCAGGCGTTACTGCCTACCTGGCTCTTACTTTTTGTTTTGGTGAGTGGTCAAAAACTGATGCAGATTTTGGCGAAAAACAAAAAAAAATACCTTAAAAACTTTACTAACTACTGGAAAATAGTCGTACTGTGAAAATAGTGAAGGTAGCCGGAGCTACTACCTACCTGGCTATTACTTTTTTGATGATTGACCAAACATTGGCTAAGCTTGTGGCGAAAGTTAAAAAACAAAACAAACAAAAAAACATTTAGTAAAATCTTAACTAACTGCTGGAAAATAGTCTTGTGGAATTTAAAATGAAGGTAGCAGGAGTTACCCCCTACCTGGCTGTAACTTTTTTTGGCGATTCGCCAAATATTCGCGAAAATATTGGCTTAAAAACGTTTTTTCGTAAAATCTTGACTATTTCAAAGAAAGTAACGTTAGTGTCTTGAAATTTTAAGTAACGGCAGTAATTAATATTACCTAACTGGCTATGACTTTTTAGTGGTTGGCAAAAAGCGGCGATTTTTTGGCGAAAAGCCAAAGACATTTCAGTAAAATCTTTACGAACTCCGGGAAAATAGCCTCATTGCATTGTAATTTTAAGTAAAAGTAGCATAAACTACTGCCTAACTGGCTATTACTGTCTTCCAATTTTAGATAAAGATAGCCATCATTGGTACTTACCTGGCTATTACTTTTTTTCGTAATTTGGAAAAATTGGCGCAAATATTGACGAAAAATGGAACTCATACTACAGAAATGGCCGTGCTGTCAAAGACTAAACTACTAGTATAAACAGGCTTTGGTACTGTTTTGAAATTTTGTTTAAGATAGTGGTCATTGGTACTTGCTTGGTTATTGTTTTTGCGTTATTCGGAAAAAATGGCGGAAATATTGGTGAAAAACCAATTCTTACTAAAATCGTTACGAGCGCTAGGAACATAATGTTACCTTATTAAAATTTAGAATTATAGGAGCGGAAATTAGTACCTATGTGGTTTTTTAACCCAGCCGGCTTTGTCGAACTGGGTTAGTCGTATCCCCATAGGGGGCTTGAATCTATGGGCGTATGTTAAACTTTTTCTTTAAAATGCTACTCCTCCTACAGTTTTGCTCCAATCGTTTTGAATCTTCACTGGGTGGTCCTCCACCTGGCTCTTACTTGTTTTGACGAGTGACGAAAAACTGAGAAAATGGCGGCACTTTTTGTGTCAGTTTTGACCCATTTTTAAAATGCTACTTCTCCTACAGTTTTACTCCAATCGTTTAGATGTTACGAAGGGATGTTCCCCAGGGGTTCGCCTACTAGGCTATTATTTTTTTCGCGGTTGGCCAAAAACTGCCGAAATGGCGGAACTTTGAAGTTTGGCAAAAACTGGAATAAATGGTAGTAAATAACTGAATTGTCAAACTATTCCAGTTATAAAATTGTAATCAAAAGTTTCTTAGGTGCTTCTCCACCTGGTCTTTGCTTTTTTCGCAAATGACAAAAAAATGCCGAAATGGTGAAATATAAAAAAATTTGTAAAATTGTGTAAATGTCGGTAAATACGTGAATCGTCAAAACCCAACGTCTCCAATATCCCTTTTCGGGCAGCTTCCTCCCGGGGAAACACGTTTTTGTGTATTAAAATTATGAAAAAGTTATGTTCGGAAACAAAGTTCTTCATTTTTTGGCCTAACAGTATTCGTTTCAGAGTTTTTCTCTCTTTCCTTATTTGGTAACTCGGCTGGGTCATGTCCTTGGACATGCTTGTTTTTGGTGATTCGCCAAAAATATTATTGAAAACGCAGTACCCACCTGACTATTACGTTTATTCATGATTCGGATAAAATTGGTGGAAATATTAACCAAAAATAATGTTCATGACAACGTATCCCCTCGTAAAATTTAAATGGATATAGTGGTATATATGTCTACCTGGCTATTACTTTTCTTGTTCGACGATTCGAAAAAAAATTGACCGAAACACGTGGCTGTTACTTTTTTTGTTATTTCGCCAAGAATTGGCGGATATATTGACGATAAACCGTTTTTGTATAAAAATCTTGAATGACACCAGCTTTTCTGTCTTGAAATTTGGGTTACGGGTTATACTTATATGTCATAATCTTGGCATCAGCATTCGTGGGCTGGGGCATTGTCCATGGACAATCCTGTTTTTGGTTTCTTTCAATTTATTTAAAATAGTAAAATATAATAATTTAAGATAATTGCTGTACTACGCGCCTGCAACGGTTCTACAATCTCTTAAATTGTAAAGGATAGGAAAATAGGTTTTTCATTTATTTCCTTCACTTAATTTAGTTTAGTTTCAATTAATTTTACAGTATTTAACTATTTTATGCCTTTGTTTACTCTAAAACTTTTAAGATATGCTTGTGTTTTATTTTTTATTGGCTTTTTATACAGTTAAACAAAATAAAAATAAATTTTGCAGTTCTTTATTTATTTATTTTTTTTTGTCTTTTTTTTCGAGGCGTTCTTTTTTTAATCTTTTATTTTTTTAATTGAGTCTTTTTTTCATACCTTTGCGTTCTTTATTTTTTGTCCAGCCGCCGGCAACCCTGCATCCACTTTTGCAACAAATTACAAATCGGCGGGAATAATTTCTCAACCTCACATGCTTATACACGAATATGCGCCATACCTGAAGAAATACTTACCACTTTACCAACAAAGTTTGTTTACCTCCCCCCCCCCCCCCCCAGTTGTCTACAGATTTACATTAACAGTGTTGTTTACGTTCTTGTTTTATTTTGGGCGACTTATTACTGAGATGTGAGTCAGCAGAGTTGTTGCTAATTAGAGATGTGTAGGATTCTACGCCGGACCCCACCTCCTAAAAAACTCCGTCGCCTCTTGAAATACGTTCATCTATTATTATTATTGCCGTTGACAGCTGTTCTTGTTTATTCAAGCCAAACGCATACAAACTATTTCTGGGGCTTTTTTGAGGACACTTTTTGTCTTTATATTTTTTATTTTCAACATTTTTGGCGTCCTCTTTTTGTTCTTTTTTTCTAAAGCGTTCTTTTTTTGTACTTTTTTTGTCATCAAGCGTTCTTTTTTTAGCAGTTTGCGTTCTTTTTTTAAAACAACCTCCGGCAAGCCTGCAATTTTCAAAATGGTTCTTCTCCTACAATTTTGATAGGATTCCTTTCCAATTTTGAGCATTTATTCTCTAGGTAGGCCTGTCTTGAAAAATTACTTTTTTTTGGCGATCCGCTAAAAATTGGCTAAATGGGAGCATTTAAAAATATTTAGCACCAATTTTCAAAACTCTTCTTTTGGTACAATTTGACCGGATTCCTTTATAAATTTGTAAAGTACAATCAGGTATGCAAATATTTTTTATTCGCTGTGAAAACGAGCATTATAAATTCAGGATTCGCGTTGGCGGGGTTTTTGTCCACTTTTTGGGCATTTTTTACGAAATGACTCACTTTTTCAGAACACTTTTTCTGGACCTAACTGAGTCACACTTTCGCTTTTTGACTCACTTTCCTGAGAACCCAGCGCGAACCTTGAAATTACAAGAAAATGATACAATATGATTAACATTAATGTTTTCTCGATCTTCAGCAAAATATGAATTATCCTTTTTTTCATACTTTTTTTCTCAAATTTATCCTTTTTTATCCTTTTTTTATCCTTTTTTTCTTGACGACTCCGTGGCAACACTGTTACCTTGAAAACTAAGGAAGATATAGCTATTTTTGGTCATTTTGTACCATTAGAGGTCACAGTTTTTGTTTAACTTGCACTATAAAACAATAGAAAAAGGGGGCGTGTTCCACAGCAGTAAAATTGCCATATCTCCCTTATTTCTTGACCAATTTTCACAATCTTTATGTCATTTTCTTTGTTTCCTCGAGCTCCATCCTGTGGCATGAGTTTTGCATCATTTTGAGACACTTTATTTTTTTTGTAACATACCTACAGTAAACCAAATTACACTTTGGGTGTTCCGATTAAAATGCGCAAAAAATCTGCGTTTCGAGTACAAACTAACTGGTAAAAATGAAAGAAATGATACAGAGATTTCGCTTAAGTGTCAAATTTCTCCTGCACTTAAGAGCAATCGTCTTTTAATCAGTCCCTGTGCTATTTTAAAAATGCATTAAAAGTTTTAACAAATAGTTTTAAATTCCAATTACTTTAATCTTTCAAGTATGAACTGTTTTTGCTATATTTCTTCCATATATTTCTATCATTTTTTACCCGGCTCTCTCATGGTCAAAATTCAAAATACTTGTGCATTTTATTCGAAACGCCCAAAGTGTGGTTTATCTTATTCGTACTTTCGGATCTTTTCGTCTTCTGGTAACTTGCGCTGAATAGGATTATGGTTGATTCACTTACTGAGGTCTAGTTCGTAGAGAAACTTATGTTCACTGACCCACGATTGATGTTCTAGCAAAGCTTTAGCGGTGAGTCGTCGTGAAGCGCAGTCTGTCGGATTTTGTTTCGATTGCACGTAGTTCCATTGGTCTGCTTTGGTCTGATCTCGGAAGTGTTACACTCTGTGGACTACTTAAATGGGAAATCGTCGCGCACTGTTTCTAATATATCAGAATACAACCTTACTATCTGACCAGTGGTATTCTTCAAGGTTAGCGTAAGCAATCTCTTACTTTAACTTTACTCCCAAATTCATAGAAAGTAGAACTGCTGCAAGTTCAAGCTGTTGAATTAACACTTGCCTCAAAGGGGCCCCTCGTGCTTTTGTAAAGACTAGAGCGCGGTGGATTCGATTTTGTTCATCAATCAGTCGTATGCACGAACATTTGCCATAGGATATGGTACTAGCACCCGAGAAATGATGTGGTTGGCTCGATTTACACTGAATTCGTATGGTTTTAAGCACCGTGGTATCTTAAGACTCTCAAGGTCTTTTAGATTGTTGCACCATGCCCGCCACTTAATTATGGCTCTGACGGAAAGGCCTATCATAATCGTACTGTTTTCTGCAAAATTTTTGCAAGATTTGCTTGTCTGTTAGAAGTACGGGAGCCAAGAAGCCCAGCGGATCATATATTGTTAAAACTATTGACACTTCCGCATCTGGTGGCTGGCCGAAAAGATGGACCGTCTTTCTGAAGTCTTTAGGTTTGTTTGTGATGTCTCCGACTTTCGGTCAAAGGAACCTTGACTAGTGTCTTTGCTCAGTTGACGAGTTAAAATATCTTTTTCATGTCACAACAATTGCCATTGGTTCCTTCCTGAAACGACGCAAAATCGCTATTGGCTCATTTGTTATATCAGGTCCTAGGAAGACTGTCGTTCAATCTGGTGTTCTGAAACCTCGAGCCACAATCAAAGACGACTCTGATCTTTTCCGGTTTTCTTGGGTCGATGGAAAATATTGTCCTTCAGTTGGGTTGTCATCTTCAGGAATCTCTGCAGCGTATCCGCTATTAATGATTTCTTCATAGTCACGTCGGAATTCTTCGTTCTGTTGCAGCCGTCGTTTCAGCTGCATTAGTCTTATCATTAAAAGCTTCTAAATTATTGGGCTTCAGTGGAAGGGGTTTGTAAATGGCAGTGGTATCCAATAACAATTATCTTCTGGGAGATGTCGGATTCAAGTGCCTTTATGGATTGTTGAGTTCTTTGACCTTTGCAGTTTTGACCGAGAATGGCACTGTATGTCTGTCTTCTATCCCATTAAAGGATTCTTTCATCAAGATTCAGTGACTGTTGACGACCTGAAAATAACTTTTATCTTCAGTGGAAATTTTGTTCGAATTATGTACCGGCCAAGAACAGGTTTGGTTGCAAAGGGTCCATCGTTTGGTGCGAGGCTTCGAGGCGGTGGTTGTGGCCATTGCGCTTCACGACGTCACGGGACCCTCAAGGAAGTATCTCATCAGCAACAGGTTTCAGGTGTTCCCAATGACGTGCTCTTTCGAAGAAAGATATGTGATTCGTGTTCACTGGGATCATGTCTTGCGTATACACTTTGGGTATTCGTATTTCCGCAGAGCTGGGGTGTCCGCGCACTTGTTATCCCGTTATGCATTTACAACGAATGGAATTGTTGTCTAATGCTACCGTCGATAGTTGTAAAATGGATTTCGGCTTCTCGAATACCAAGCAAGTCACAAACTCTGTCAGACACAAAGCTGGTATCAGGTTGTGTATCGAGCCGAGCATACACTAGTTCTTCCTGTTGAACGTTGGTTTCGAGGGGAAACACAAATAGAAACTATCATAGAACTCTTCGTTGTTTGTCTAATGCTACCGTCGATTGTTGTAAAATGGATTTCGGCTTCTCGAATACCAAGCAAGTCACAAACTCTGTCAGACACAAAGCTGGTATCAGGTTGTGTATCGAGCAGAGCATACACTAGTTCTTCCTGCTGAACGTTGGTTTCGTGGGAAAACATAAATAGAAACTATCATAGAACTCTTCGTTGTTTGTGCTCCGTTGAGGCAAAGTGAAACAGCGGCGTCTGCTTCTTTTCTTTGAATTTCTTCTTGTTTTTCATTCTTTGCTTTGGTGTCTTCTGCAACGGTACGCTGTCTCCTCATCTCATAGAAATTGTGGAAAGAGGTTGGGCGCCTTTTGCTTCGTGTCCTGACGTATAGCCCAGCGATTTTATTCCTCAACGTTAAGTGTTGTTTTGTGCTAGAGTAGCTGTGAGTGTTTTTGATCGACTTGCACCGCGTTTGGACGACTCTATAGCCCCTTTCCAGTGACGTACTTTTCTTTGTTTTCTTTCGTCGTACTGGATGATTTTCTCACTAGGCGCATGTATGGGTATTTAAATAATTCATTTGTTTATCGTGTTCGGCATTGTCTGTACTACACTATTAAAGTTGCAATCGATCTCCCGTCCGTAAGAGCTTTTTACCACGGGGCCCGTAATGAGCGCCTGTAGACCTTTACTAAATGTAACTGCTTTAAATGTGTTTAAATTTTGCCCCAGTTACAGAAAACGGTTTTGTGATTTTTTTTTTTTTTTTTTTGGGGGGGGGGGTGGCGGGGAGGGGTAGGGGAAGAATATGTTTCTTGATAAATCTTAAATCTTGAAAACCTATCTTTCCATAACAGTTCTGGGAATGAAGTCTTTAGAGATCAAATGGTTCAAACTAAGCATCAAGGAAGGAAAAACACCAAAACATGGGATCTTTAGATGGCTGACTGAATTTTGAGTCCATATTTCTCATCTACAAGTGGTTACAATGATTTTAAGCAGGTCTCCAGTACAGCCCTTGGGGAACACTAGCATGCCACGAGTTTGTTACTCACTGCGCGGAACGCTCAGATCGTATCCGAAAAAAGTACTACTGCCAATCTAATAGTCTTCCCGTTAATGGGCATGAAGGCGGAAGTTCTTGTGCACTTGTGCCATCCGAATGTTCGCACTTCGCAAATTTGAAACGAGGGTCTATTGGAAAAGGAGTATTTTTATTTAGTACTCTGCAAAATGGTGAAGTGTAGCCAGGCTATGCCACAAGTTGTGAAGTTAAGACCACACCCTTATCGCCAAAGAAAAAAAAAAGTAGAATTTTCGGAGAATTTGCGGGATTGCCCGCACTTTTCCAAATTTTTTAGATACAGCTCTGGGCTACGGAAGCAGTGCGGACAGACAAAAACGCACAATAGATCCAACGCTATGATTATCATAAAGGTCATGATGTATTTGCAGGATGTATTGACCAGGAATCGATACGAATTGATGCGTGCATTGGAAGTCAGCGTTTTTAAGGCAGACGATATTCTTCTCCAAGCCAGCCGCGCATGTGCACCGCCTTCAAATACGGTAATCAGCCAGGGGCCACTGTGTCACGCAAATGTTTCATACCCATAAGGCGCCATGCTGACATCTCATGTTAACAAATATCAAACATTGTGTTCTTTGAATAAGATGGTGTCAAATAAATGAGATAGAGTTGTTGCTATAGACGACATTAGTCTTTTTTCGGAACACACAAAGAAAGTCCCGACTCTGTTATAACCAGTGTGTCTGGGACTTGAAAAATATGTAGTGTTTGATTTTGTAGTGCTTAGAAGTGCTGAAGAAAAACAACGTGAAAAGATTCTTGCCGACGACGTTGAAGTCCCTGGATCGCATTCTACACGGGGGATTGCCTGTGGGAACAGTTACAGAGGTATATTTTTGTCGTGCTCGAAATTCCTAACAGTTTTAACATAAGCTATGTCAAAAGCTGATCTGGGTTGGTTTTTTTTCCAAAACCTATTCGTTGACTTTTGGATAAGCAAGCTGTCGGTAAGCGGAAGGGCTGTCGGTATCCAGTAGCCACTGTAAATGGTTCATTAGTGTTGTTTTTCAGTAAGTATACAGTTGTCTGTAAAAAAAAAATATAGGTGGTTTGCAAATCTCGCTGCGCTGTCAGTACCCCCCCCCCCCCCCCACCTCCTCCCCCTCCCAACTCCTGGATCCTGAATAAGCATTGTTTCACGAGAAAGGAAAGTTCTACTGTGAATCAGGTAAAAGAGCAGCGTGCTACAATTGATTTGCAATGCTTAGACTTTGTTTTAAATTTTAAAAGTGGATCTGTATGAGGTGAAGGGCAGGAAACGCCGTCTACCGTCTGGTTCCTTATGTATTTAAATCTCGCCCCCACCTTCGCTCGGGGCCCCCAACAGAAAAGAAAAATAATTCCCAAGCCTGACTGTGTTGTGGGTTTCAGATCGCCGGGCCGTCGGGATGCGGCAAGACACAGCTGGCTACGCTGCTCGCTCTGGTCACTGCCCTGCCCCGGGAAGAGGGCGGGCTGGGAGGCGCGGTACTCTATATTGATACGGAGTCCGCATTCTCCGCTGAGAGGTAGAGCACTCCTAGCAGAGGGGACGGAGGGGGGGGGATGCGATGCTTTGGGAAGTGGATTGTTAAAGCATGCTTCTACTATGGGGTCTTCATAAAAAAAAATTCCTTATACTGCTGGGGATTTTCTTGGCGGAACATTCATTTGACCACTTGGAAATTTTTATATTGAACTGTCTTAGCTTGTTTAGACCAGTTTTGATTTTTGGTTGGATCTTTCTTCAATTTGACAATTTTGCCGTGATGTCGCCTTGGTTAAATCCTTCATTTGTTAGCTGTGACTGGAGACCTTTCGGAGTACAGTGTTCTGTTGAAAGCAATACAGTAAAATAAAAAAAAAACTAATTCTTACAGTCCTTTGGAAAACCCAACAATATGGTATAAAAATAAGAAATCTTTCTGGTCCGTGTTGATTTGCAGGTTAATAGAAATGGCAGAAAACAGATATCCCGAGGTTTACAGGGATCAGAGGTCACTTGTGGAGTTAGCCAGTAAAGTTCACGTCTTTATAGAGTCCTCTTGTGACTCTCTACTCAAAAGGTAAAACTGACCACAGAGACAAGCTTGTTGCCAAGGAAGTGACGTCACGAAAACATTCGTCTCGTAGCGTAACACGTATTGTGTGAACAAGATGCTGTAGTTAAAAGCAGCACAAATTTTTGTTAGTGAGACATTTATGATAGCACATGGCAAGCGTAATAGGCGCATGCGTAATAAAGAGAGAAATATAATGAACAGCGTATTAAAATAGGATGAAAATAAATTATGTCACTTATAGTATGTTGAAATTTTCCTGTGTAACTTTTTTAGGTTTTCACTAACTAACTTGAAATATGCTTTAGTTCAACTAATGTGTTTCAAAGTAGGTTTGTTGCTTGCTGACTTGTTAAGTTCATTCGCTAAACTAAACACTAATTTATGTATGGCTAAGGTACTTACAAAGTACTTACAAAGTAGCTTGATTTCATTTTCGTTACGGGAAAACAATATATAATTTGGTGCTGCATTTTTTTTTATGTTAGCATTGAAAAAAAAGAAGTCTGGGAAAATGCTTAGTTGACAAAATTATCTGCCACTGCCCCCCTTCCCCCAAATGAAACTAAAAAATGTATACAAATATAATCCCCCCCCCCCAAACCAAAAAACAGAAATGAAAAGAAAAAGAACAAAATCATTTTAATTTACACATGCCTCATTTAAATTGCGGGATTTGCAGAAGGATGTTTCTTTTGTCACAGAAATCACGGTGCTTGCAGTTACGAGAAAATATCTTTTTTATTTCGCATGCAACACTTTCTCCGGTCGCCTACTTGACAAAAAATACAACAATACTGTACACAGTGTAACGGGTATGTTGTGTGAGAAGCAGACGATACACGGTTAAAAGCTGTCAGTCACTGTGGGTTCCTGTGTAATTGAGAGATAAACGTCACAGTGCTTCACAAATGACGTCATTTTCCCTGGTAACGAGCTGCGCACTGCGGAAAAGATGTTTACGAAAGTGGTTCGTTTTCTTACATTTTGTACACATTAAAAGTTGTGGTAAAAAAAGTTTTAAAAGACCTTTAAGAATATTCCAAAGTTGAGGTAACTGAATACCGTGGCTTCGCAAAGTAAAAGAAACTCTGTTGTTCCAAATGCGGCAACTTAAAAGAAGGCACTTTTTCAGGGCCGGCGGGGGTGGGGAGTTGGGTTGTGAAAACCGTAGATTAACCACGGTTAACTACCCCACGGTATTTGTTTGTTTAATTACTTAATTTTTAAAGGAAATTAAGCTACTTTGAAGTACTTTAACTGTAGCTGGTTAAGTGACTTAATTTAACAAACCAGCTTGGAACATGGATCAGTTGAACCAAGATGTTTTTCAAGTTGGTCAATTCAAACGTAAAAAAAATATTACACCGGAAAAATTCATAATATTCTTAATCGCATAATTCATTCTCATTTGATTTAATTCAATGTTAATATTTGGAAAAAAAGTTTTTCTTCGACTGTATCAAATTTTATTAATTGACATCATTTGCAAGGTGCTGCAGTAAAGGTTTATATGAGTACATTGTGTTGCCGTGCAGTGGCGAATAGACGTGTTTGAGTACTTCATGTGAATGTGTGGGCGAAAGGAAGCAGCATTTTTGAACATTTCTCGAATTTCATTTTAAGAAGTAGAAAAAGTAGTTTTAAGGCTTTTCCCGAATTTCAAGTTGAATCTTACCTGTGATTCTGTTTAAAGACTGGAAGGCCTCGAGGAGTACATTATAGAACACGACGCCCAGTTGATTGTCGTGGATTCCATAGCGTCGCTGGTACGGAAGGAGTATGACAGCGGCAGTGGACAGGCGATGGTGCGCCGGGCCAATGTCCTCGTACGGCAAGCGGCGCTGCTGAAATATATTGCTGAGACCTTCCACATTTCCGTGAGTGTCCGGTCTCCGGAAATGTACGAGTAGTGGAGTAATAACAAGTAACATATTTTGGTTTTTGGGAAACATTGGGGAGCTTTTGGGAAACAGTCACAGTTCCTCCCTTGCCCATTCGGATAATGCCCACGGGCTCTGCATTTTACAACGATGCGCCTCAAAGATTATCCTATTTTCGTAGTTAATCGAAAGTACTCGGTGCTATGTGCGGGGCACCTGCATTTCTTTCTGCCCTGGCTTCAAGACTTTTCCTCGTTTTGACATGCACAGTAATCAATTTCAAGATCAAGTCCAGTTTACCCACAATAAAAGCGCTATTAATCTTAAAAACAAATCAAGCAAACCAAAACCTTTGTGTTTTGTTAAAGCATTTATGAATATTTAAAATAAACAGGTCATTGCTTTCTGACTGCGCACTTGAGTGAACTGGAATGGGTGTGGCTGAAAATAAAAAGCACAAAGGTGCCAAGCACTTACAACGAGCAGGGTAACCACTAGATCTGTTTCGTGAGTAATATGCACACGTAATACACTAAAAATATGTGCGCAATTCATTTGAAAGGAACTTCAGATAATCTGTGGCATTGTCATGGCTTTGCAGTGGACAGACCCATCAAACGGCTGTAAATTTTATCGGATTGGTTTTTATATACCATCACGCTACATCACGCTATATCACGCTTATCCGGTGCGTCCGTTTTATAAAGTCTGAAAATCAGGACAGCAGAATACAGTGATGGCAAATGATCTGTTTTGAAGAAGTGCAAATGTTTGTCATTAAAATAGTGCTGATGTGCTCTCTTTTTTCGGTTTGGTAATAACAAGTTCATTGAAAGATAAGATAATAATTCGGTGAAATAAAAATAATGCACAATTTGAAAATTTTTGTTTTTAACGTAATTTTTAAAAGATATGGTATTACTTCCGCGAAATATAAATAATGCCGAATTTGAAAGTGCTTTCTAAAAAGTGGTTTATTTTTAAACAGAAGTGCTGAATTAAATACTTATCGCGAAAATAATTTCATAATTTCTTGTCATAACAACGAATGATCAATCAATACAACGCTGTTATCTCGCGGCCCGATAGATAAGAAAGAACGTGAGCCAATTAATTACCGAGAAGTTTTATCACGACACTGGAAATTAGCAGAGCATTACGTGGAAATGAGTAATGTCATTAATAGCAAGGCATTGGCTATGTACTAAGCATTTCGCTATAAGTGGTAAATGCAGTGTGCAGACATTAATCGTGAACGTGATGATTTGACATTTAGCAGATATTTATCCCAGTAGCTGCTTCTCTCTTTTCACTGAAATCTAAGAAAAAAAAACAAATCTGGCTTTATTTGCGTTTCGTAGATGTGTCGGCAACTTTATGTGTTGTTTAAAGGGCTCCTTTGAGATTCACTGTTATGTAATCATGTAAGATGTCTGCTATGCAAGTAATAATGCACTTACTGGCCTGTATTCTCCAATGTTTTCCATTGATAATTTTTTTTAGATTATAAAAACTAAACCGTTGAACCTAGCCACATAGCCATGATTTTGCTCAGGGCAAATTCCTTCATCAACAGGAGGCAATAAAATCAAATGCAAACTTCAAAGGGCATTTTAAAGGATAGGGACAGTTACTGGTTCCGATGTGAATATCTCGTGGCTCGTTAAGAACGTTTCCTTTTATGGAGCTGATGCGATTACAGATACAAGTTACAAAATGGAACATTCTGAACAAGTTCATGTTATTCATTCATTTATTTATTTTATATCTATTTTATTTATTTTATTTTATTCAATTATAATTATTTTCATTTTTTTTTGGCTTTTCGACTGATGTGAAATGAACTTGATTCCAAATAATTAATTGTAATATTGAACTTAACCGTAAGCTGCTCTCTCATTGACTATTTGGTTCTGTATAATGACTTTCTAGAATCAGCTCAGTTGTTTCCCGAAAAGGACTTTGACATTTTCACGGTTGATTTTATTGATTGATATTTATGAATACTAATAAGATTGCTTACAACACTGTTATTTTTACAGTCTTTTCTCGGAGGCAATTTCTCGAAAAAAAAATATACAGAATGTATCTCGTCTTTATTCCATTGGACCGTAACAATGTTTGATTCAAAAGGCACGGTAAAATAGCCTTATCTCGTTCGCACCTAATCAAGCCATTCCAGATGCCCGTTTCTTATCTAGGTGTTCATTACCCATTCAGTGAGAGGCTATTCTGGTTCCAGAGACGAATCCAGATGGGATTGCAGTGCTTGAGTGTGGTTACATTGAGGAGCCGCACCACGAGTGGACAATTCCTTTATAGGATTCCTTTATCTTATATGTACCCCTCCCACCCCCCCCCCCCCCTCCAAAACACACACACATCCCCAACCTTTCTTGACAGATTTCTAACCCACATCCTTCTTGTAATAATTGATACCCTCCGGAAAGCTTCTTAGCACCATTACTTAGCTTGTGCTGTCACAGGATACAATCGCTATGAATAAGGCGAAATGGAGCCTGGTCAGGTTTTTTCTTATTCTTTTCCATGTGTGGGTATCCCTCCCCCCTCTTTCCTCCCCCAACCTCCCTTTTTTTGGCTTATTTGTACATTTGTTTATTGTTGTTTATCAAGTTTCTTGGTGTAACCCTTAACAGCGTTTCGCCTAGAAGTATCTAACTGCCCTCCCAAGACCCCCACTCCACCCCTCCCCCCCCCCCCCCCCCCGCGTATTCGCCACTTGGTGGCATTAACTTGTGAACAGTACGAATAAACAATGAGGGATGGTGGGAGGGGGAAGGAGGGGGGGGGCAGCAAAGCGCTTTATCAGGAGCATGACATGGCGGAGTGACCCGAGCTTGAGATAGTTGTACTTTTCAGACACGGCGCAGTGATAAGGCGATAAGATGAAGGCACCGGGCTGGAATAGGATGCTTTCTTCCGCACCTACTAGACTTTCTCTCACTCTCTGCTACTTTTTTAACCCAGCCGACTGTCGTCGATGGGTTATACTGATTACTTCTTGGGGAATTTTGCTGGCCGTTGCATGTATGTGTGTGTGTTTACAATTTTTTGGTGCGATTGTTTTTATATTTGGAGTGTTCCCTAGGTAATCCTTCATACAGCTTTTTTAAATTTATTTTTTATTTATTTATTTATTTATTATTATTAGTCCTCCGCCTGCCGCGCAGCGCGGAGCGGGGGACTCATCGAACGGGCTGCGTCCGTCCGTCTGTCTGTCCCCATCTATAGTGGTAATATAGTATGCGCCATATCTCTGTAGCTAATATAGTGATTTCATTTCTTTCTTGCATCGAGAGAGAACATATATTGGAGGTATGCAACGCACGGTTATTCTTGGTTTTTCTAAAAAAAAACATTGCCAGATTAAAAAAATCGCCAGATTTTTGAAATCTTGTAAAAATGT
Organism: Protula sp. h YS-2021; assembly: GCA_949752745.1. Classification (NCBI taxonomy): domain Eukaryota; kingdom Metazoa; phylum Annelida; class Polychaeta; order Sabellida; family Serpulidae; genus Protula; species Protula sp. h YS-2021. Next base: position 85,714,804 of record OX457024.1, on the reverse strand, counting down.
GTAATATCCCCCATCTATAGTGGTAAGTTTGTACGCGCCATATCTCAGTAACAAATGTAGTGATTTCATTTCTTTCTTGCATCGAGAGAGAACATATATTGGAGGTATGCAACGCACGGTTATTCTTGGTTTTTCTAAAAAAAAATTGCCAGATTAAAAAAATTGCCAGATTTTTGAAATCTTGTAAAAATGTGTAATATCCCCCATCTATAGTGGTAAGTTTGTACGCGCCATATCTCAGTAACAAATGTAGTGATTTCATTTCTTTCTTGCATCGAGAGAGAACATATATTGGAGGTATGTAGCGCAAGGTATTTTTTTGGTTACTCTAAAAAGAAATGAAAAATTGCCAGATTTTTGAAATCTTGTTAAAATGTGTAATATCCCCCATCTATAGTGGTAACTTTGTACGCCCCATATCTTAGTGACTAATATAGTGATTTCATTTCTTTCTTGCATCGAGAGAGAACAGTTCTAGGAGGTGTGCAACGCGAGGTTATTTTTTATAACAGAACTGTTCATTTCAAAGACGGGGGTGCAGCGGGGGACTTTACCAGTTCAGTGGTATCCTTGTTGTTGTTGTTGTTGTTGTTGTTTGCTGTTGTTGTTATTGACCAAATTTGTGAAAGCACAAAAATGCTACTCTTCCTACCAATCCGGCCCGATTGCGTTGAAATTTGACAGAAATGTTCCCGTCAAGTTCCTGCATTAGGCTGTTATTTTGTTCGGCGATTTGACCATAACTGGCCAAAAATATATTTGCCCAAAACGGTAAAAGTTGCAAACAAACAAAAATCACCATGTGCTCCTTAATGGGCCTTAAAAAGTCGCCCGACCACTTCCCCCAATGATTCAATCGAAAACGTGCTGGGCTGATACTCACGAAGCCGTGGGTACAAGCCATGCTGAAGACGAATTTTTTACTTGTCTTTCTGTATTGCTTTCACAGGCCCTATTTATATTTTCGCCTCCCATAGAAACAGTGGTTGGGGGTTAAAGACCCAATGAAGAATCAATTTATTTTTAGACCCCAGTCCTGCGAGCCCGGGGGGAAGGGTCTATAGGATTGCCCTCCGTCCGTCTGTTCGTCCGTCCGTGTGTCACACTTTGGATGCTGTTTTGTTTCCACGTAAGTTCTCCGAAACTATTTACGTTAGGCATTTGCTACCCTGCACAGTGAAAATATACATTTTGAAGTTGTGCGACGTTATGTTAAAAAAACGTCGGTAAAAAATTGCCAAAATGGCGACTTGTCAAAAATTGTGATTTTTTTAGATAACTGTATTGTAGGACTTGAGTGGCTTTCCACGCAAGTTCTCCGAACCTATTTATCCTAGCTATATGCAACCTTGCGAAGTGAAAATATATATATTGAAGTTATGCAACGTCATTTTATTTTTCAAATCAGTCAAAAATTGCCTAGATTGCGACTTGTCAAAAATTGCTGATTCCTATATTCCAGTGATTGTTATCATTTAGTCAATCAGTGTTCGGTTGGGGTCTGCGCCCTCGACGATGGCTTGTTTGTGTCTGTTTTCCTTGCGTGCTATGTCTTCAGTGTTGCTCTAAGTCCCACAGATCCTGCCCTATTACTTTTGATAGCAGTGTTAGCCATGAGGCCTTCTACTAAATGTAAATTTTATCACAATTCGTCGGTTTCTCCTTTCATTTTTATAATATCTTCGGTTTAGCGGCTGGGCACAATGTCCACGGACATTCTTGTGCTTTTATTATTATTGTTGAAAGGGCACTCACAGTAGACAAGTTGTGTATAAAGTCCTTTGAAGTAAAGCAAGAAGTGAACTTTCCAAACAAACTAATATTTTATGCTTATCTGAGCGCTCCAAGGAACTTAATCGATACGGTTTTACAGGACTTTCAATGAATCAGAAACCAATAGATTCACCGCTGCCTTGTGGCACTTATTTGGTCTGGTCACCTATAGATTTCAAGCACCAAAACATCACCCTCATCGCCAACTGCTTTTAGCCACCGATCGCTGGAACGATCTATTCCTCTACAGTAGAATGGGCGTTCAAGCAATTGCTCACGACACGTTTGCTCCTGTTTCTGTTGTAGTTAGCAGCCAAAAAACCAGATATCAGGAGCCCGGCGGCGACTTGCCTCGTGAAACGTCACACAACTCACGGACAACTCGCCTCGTTAAACGTCCCACAGCTCGCGAACTCTTAGCCCCGTTAAACGTCCCACACGTCACGGACAATTCGCCTCGTTAAACGTCCCGAAGTTTACGGACGACTCGCCTCGGTAAACGTGCCTCAGCTCACGGAGGACTCGCCTCGTTAAATGTCCCAGAGCTCACGTACGACTCCCCTCGTTAAACGTCCCACAGCTCGCGAACGCTTAGCCTCGTTAAGCGTCCCACAGGTCACGGACAATTCGCCTCGTTAAACGTTCCGAAGTTTACGGACGACTCGCCTCGGTAAACGTGCCCCAGCTCACGGAGGACTCGCCTCGTTAAATGTCCCAGAGCTCACGCACGACTCCCCTCGTTAAACGTCCCACAGCTCGCGAACGCTTAGCCTCGTTAAGCGTCCCACAGGTCACGGACGACTCGCCTCGTTAAACGTCCCACAGCTCACGGACGACTCGCCTCGTTAAACGTCCCACAGCTCACGGACGACTCGCCTCGTTAAATATCCCACAGCTCACGGACGACTCGCCCAGTTGAACGTCCCTTGGTTTACGGACGACTCGCCTCATTAAACGTCCCACAGCTCACGGACGACTCGCCTCGTTGAACGTCCCGAAGTTTACGGACGACTCATTTTTCATTTTCAGGCCCTTCCGCCCACATCTAAAAAAACACTTACAGTGATGACTAACGATGAATTCAGTAACCTGATTGCGAAACAGACTATATAGCTCAGAGGATTTTTTTCGCCAGTCAAGGAAATTAAAAAATAAAATGAAGTTTACCAAAATATAAACAGTAGCCCAAAACACCTTCTCAAAAACCATCATGTGTTTTGTTTTTGTTGTGTCAAATGCTTATCTTACAAAAAAAAAGATTTGTTTACAGGGATTTTTGTTTAGTGTTTATCCCACGATGAAAGGTTTCGCCGTTTGACAAGCAGAGCCTGCGGCGTTTCTCCCGCCTTTTCCCACGACCTGCATGCACCTTTTTTTCTCCTTTCGCGAATGGGATGCGCGTATATCCCTCGATGACATTTTGTGTATGTACATCCATCATCAACACTATCCTTACCAACTGTTGTATAACTTTAGGACTTACTTAAGACAGTGTCAATTTTTTCCCCCAACAGAATGCCTAGATGCCAGGTGGGCGGTTACAGTATTCGATCGTGTCCACCAGGCATAAAAATGACAGCATCTTACGTAATGTATCAGGGGCGTAGCACGCGTCAGTGTTTTTTTTTGGGGGGGTGGTGGAGCTCTAACTTACATCATGAAAAGAGAATAAAGAAGAGTTTAAAAGAATACAGACACCCACGTAAATCCTGCTGCTCGCAACGCAAGTGACTATGCGTGACCGTCTCCAGGATGCCGGTCGTCGCGCAAAAACCAAAACACTCATGCAAATTTGTGGACTTGAGTTTTGCGCCCGGCGCGCTCTTTCAGAAAACCAGTGCAGCGGTAGCCTGACACTGTGTGTTGCAGAAGAAATTTTTCCATTCATTTTAAATGAAAAAAAGCGCAAATACTCCTACACTGGTATAAGACTGCACGTATTACGCGCTGGTGCTGGGAGGGGAGGGGGGGGGGGGAACTTGTCACAGTTAGTTGGAAGTGACACACGTCTGTAGCTGAAGATGGGACCCTACGAAGATTGCTCATCAATTGCCGCTACACGTTCTGGAATGACGTACTTATGGCTCCAGCACCACACTGGCAAATGTATTAATATCGAGAGTTGTCTCGGGTTTCCCCCATTGAATCTTGTGACTAATAGGCCACCCGAGTTGCTGTCCGGTGGAGGGTTTTGAGGGTGGGGGTGGGGGGGGGGTGCTAAAGGTAAATGCAACACTGGGCCCATTTGCACTGCAGAACCTCACGTAACAGTTGCGATCAGAAAGTGATTTCAGAATGTATAACGGTTTTCCGCTGACAGAAGGCATCTGATCCATGACATTAAAACTCAAGGTCACAACCTATACCCTGACGTCACCCTTTTATTTATGCCGTATGAAGAAATAAGTGTAAAACTTACATAATATAAATATATATGTAATGGGATTCTTGTCCTCCATTATGGCTTCCTGCACGGTCTTGACAGATATATGGTTGAAGTGGTGACTTTTATGGGTGGGGGGGGGGGGGGTAGCAAACTGGATTTATCTGATTTTTCTGGTTAAGTTTTGCAGCCCCCCCCCCCCCCGAAAAAAATAGTAATAATTATAACAACAACAAGAATAACTTTGTCCGCTTTTCATGACAACGAAGTCGAGTTAGTAATGTGTCCACAGAAGTGTCAGGGACTGTCTTGTCAACCGAATGCAACACACAACCCCTATAAAATCATAGCTGTTCGTAAATCATAACCACACTCAAGATAACGTTTAAAAGATTCTCATTATCCACATACTCTTATCGTCCATCACGTCCATCATGTGACTTGTCCGGTGACCCGATTGGTTGCCCCTATGAGTATACTGATGACGTCTTTTTGCTCCGCCCCCTTCAGTCGCTGCTGTGCATGGGTTCCGCGTATTTTGGTCGTGTGTGGAGTTCCGAGTCACACGTCATATTCCGCTCACCGCATAAGGTGGCACTATGTGTGGGTTAACAATAATTGTTTCTTTCTTTGTTTTTTTTTTTTTTAATGTTTTGCGGTGCCTGCGCGATATCACTGCAGATAGCGCTATCCATCACGTGGCCTAGCTGCCATCTGCACTTGAATTTGCGTCCGGATTCGTGGGAATCTGGGCGACACTTGTCACAGCCACACGAGCCACGGTTATCTTAATAAGTAATGGCCCCTTTCACCACAGCTATTTATTTCATTGTTTGAGATATAAAAATGTGTGGAAATTATTTGATGTAAAGATGAAAAAGGCGCGTTTTGTTCTTGTAATCTACTGAGCATGTTATCAGTATCATTTATTCTGTGAGGTACGGTTTTGACTTCTGGAGGGCAGACAGCACTTCATGCATTGGGATTTATGAAAGTAATGTTTTCAGGATGATTGATATGTCACTAGATATCAGTAATTTGGACATTGCTTTAAAACGTGAACGGGGACTGAGAAGAGTGCGGGAGTTACTGTGCTCCGTTGAGCACCAGGAACGGAAGGCCTTTCGATTTTACACTATTTTGCTCGCCTACTTTTTCAGTTTGGGATCGTTTTTCGTGCCTACTCCCCATTCCATTTTAAAAATAGGGAAGTAGTTCGGGTTCTTCCCTTGTCGCATAATCTGCCTTCGCAACAACCCCCCCCCCCTGTCCCCCTCCTCCTCCCCCCCCCCCCCCCCCACACATACGGCAAACGTCATCTGTGAAGTCAGAGAGATGGCATTGTGGTCATCACCTTGGGAACGCTTGTCGACATGCTACGGCTATTTTCCCATGGTTCGATCAAAGAATAAAGTTTCCTAGTCCACGATTCATCAATTTAACTTAGGTTTTGTTTGAAATCCAACTCCAATGTATTCCTGCGTTCAATCTTTGGAACCTGATAAATCCGCCAGTTTTGTCATATTCATTTGGAATCCAGTTCATTTCCAGATGTTGCCAGAGTAACACGATGCTTGGACGTGTGTTGAGACAGAAATATTTCTCTTTGATCTGTAGAAAGTATGTGCCTTCTGACGAAACGATTTAATAAAACATACAGGTGTTTCGAAAAAAAAAACGTTTTATGAGAGACTTATCTGGTGACGAAAGATACCCAATTTGCAAATATTATCACTGAAAAAAAAACACTTTTTTCTCGTATGGTATGGTATTGGAGCCATTGAGATATATATGTGTAAGGAGAATCAGATCAGGGTCATTTATTTTGAAGTTTCGTAACCAGTGTCCCGAAAAAAGGTGATATGGTCAGGAATTTGTGTGATTATTGCGACGGGCTGCGGAAAGATTTTGTAATGTCTTCGATAACTGTCTATCGCAAAAGATCTTTAATGTGGGTAGTCTTTTCTTTTCAGCACTCAGTTGTCAAAAATTCCACAACAGTAACATCCCGCCACCCTTTCAAGCCTGTCTCCCAGGTTATCTTGGCCCCCACTTAAAAGTGGCTTACCTGCAAAGCTCAGGGGAATGCCCTAAAACTCTTGACATAACTTAGTAGGGCAAATCACAAAATGTGTATATTTCAAATATAAGCGAACAATACTCTCCAGTTTATGAGACATAGAACTGTAATCTGAACTCATGTGGTGCTGGGATTTTATTACACTTGGAAAGTTTCACTTTCCTGGTGTAATTAATTTTAGTGTTGGGGAGCGATTTTTACGACGGAGATCCGCTCCATCTTATTGTTTTTGTGCAATGCAAAAGGGATGGAAAAAATGGTGCGAAAAAGTGAGTTCTTCGTAGCAATTTTTATATGTCTCCCCCTAAGGGAGACATATATAGCATTTGGTGTGTCCGTCCGTCCGTCCGTCTGTCTGTCCGTCCGTCCGTCCGTCCGTCTGTCCGCAGTGAGTTCTTATGAAATTAATGAGTCGATTTTTTTCAAAACATACATACATATTGGGGTACATGTCTAGATGATGCCCGTGGTATTTTTTTTTCGTTTCCTCAAAAATTCTATTTTTGGCAAATTTTTGAACATGGGGGGGGGGGGGTTTCGTGCATTTTTTTCACTTTGGCAGGCTATATCTCCAAAACGGTTTGTTGGATTACGCTGACACGTGGCACGGACAACACACATATAGTGCAAATGTTTACTGTGAAGTTTTACTTCATTTCCGCTGAAAATGTATTTTTGGCGAATTTTTAAATTTTTGATTTTGAACTTTTTTTGGCCATATTGTTGCGATATCTCCAAAACGGTTTGTTGGATTAGGCTGAAACTTGGCAAGAAGAACTCACAAAACGTATAAATGTTTACTGCGAAATTTTTCTTCATTTCCGTTGAAAATGTATTTTTGGCGAATTTTTCAATTTTTGATTTTTAACTTTTTTGACCATATTGTTGCAATATCTCCGAAACAGTTTGTTGGATTAGGCTGAAACGTGGCAAGAATCACCCACATATAGTGCAAATGTTTACTGCGAAGTTTCTTTTCATTTCCGTTGAAAATGTATTTTTGGCGATTTTTTTAATTTTTGAATTTTAACTTTTTGGGTCATATTGTTGCGATATCTCCGAAACAGTTTTTTGGATTAGGTTGAAACTTAGCAGGAAGAACTCACAAAACGTGTAAATGTTTACTGCGAAGTTTTTCTTCATTTCCGTTGAAAATGTATTTTTGGCGAATTTTTCAATTTTGGTTTTAAACTTTTTTGGCCATAATTGTTGCGATGTCTCCGAAACAGTTTGTTGGATTAGGCTGAAACATGGCAAGAAGAACCCATATGTAGTGGAAATGTTTACTGCGAAGTTTTTCCACGTGACTGATTGGGGGCGGGGGAGACATATCCGTTTTTGTTTTAACAAAAACACTGGCCAATCTAGTTTTACGGTCGTATCGATCCACACACTTTTGGTTCTGACAGGGGTGGAGCTTTGGGGAGTTGGAGGGAGCTAGGGGTGTGACGGTACGCTATGTCCACTTCAATCATTCGGTTCAGTTCGGTTTTATTTTCGGTACGATTTTGCAAAAAAATTGTTAAAATAGTTGTATTTAGCTAAGTATTTATCGTGTAAGAGTCAATTATGTTTTTTAGCCGTGCGATTGAAACAAAAACACTAGTTTATAAAAATTTTAACCCTCAAATTGATAAATTAGAGACTATAAAGCACCACTCCTTTAATCTTTATTCGGTGACGAAGCACCTAAAACAGGTCTCCTTAAAGGAGAAATAATGATTTTATTAATTTTAAATTTGTTTTGCGTATTGACCAAGGTGTTCATTTTTTCACAATGAATGTCCCTGAATTCTCATTAAATATTTAAAAACTACAATTAAGTATAAATATTTCAAATAACAATCAAAACCTCCTCAGTGAAAAAGAGTGTAATCGCAGTGTATAGTGACCACAGTCCACATTGCTTTACTTGTACCTGAACGTTGATATAAATAAGGATAAACATACCCACAAGTCAGATTACGTAGCCCCCCCCCCCCCGCCCCTCTGGTCCGGGAGCAGCCAAGGTATACGGGTGAGGCGGGGTGGGGGGGGGGGAGATATCCTGTCACATCGGCATTGACTCTTTCTGTGATTGTCAGTTCCCGCAAGTGGCGTCTACTTGTTTTGGTTGAAAGAACCCATGGGGTGGAGGATATATTTTTAACATAAAGTCGGAACAAAAGACAAGAAAAAAAATAACCGTGTCTTCATCCTACTAAGTCACAAAATAAATCAAATTTTGGGCAAAAAAAATAGAGAAAGAAATCGACCGGCCCGCCGGATCTTCAAAGTGTTCAAGTTGAAAAGGTTTACTCAGAAGGCAGAAAAAGAACTGAAAATGGCTTTTCAGAGCCGGACTGAGTCTAATTTTTCGAGAAAGATCAAAAAGCTCGCCGGCCGATCGGGCATTTTTTTTTAATTTAAGATGAGAAACAAGCTTATTTTTCTTCCTGGTCTAAAGTCAGCTTCCATCTCCCTCCGTGAAAGACCGTTCCATGACCACCACTATATAAAATTGTGGAAGATCACACATCACACAGTTATATATAAAAAACGCACGTACATTTATAGAAATGGGAGGTCTATTACCGCGATACCTTGGCGAATGTTTACGTTTTTGTTCTGTGCGGTACTCGATCGATATCAGTTCATCAGTCTCCGTCATCACGTCGCAATCTACTCGGTCACGCTACGCAGCCGGCCGATAAGGAGGCCGTCGTCTTGAAAGATGCTAGCAATGTCCGTGTTTATATTTCTTGCTTTATAGAAACAAGTGGCGGTGCTTGTTCACTGACGGCAATTTTTCCACACGCGGCTAGTGAAAAAATACGCGGCTTTCGTACAGCGAAGCAATTAGTGTCATAATAGCCGAGATGCTTTCAGTCTTTATTGACGTTTGTAAACAAGGCCCACATGTATGGGCGCGGTAAACAGGGATGTAACGATGCAACAACTGTTTGCTGAAGTCAGGCCTTGCCTGTTTGATTGGATGAAGTATTGCAGTGAGTACTTTCCCATGCCCCCTGGGTGTCACACAGAGTGTATCAAAAACAAAAACAAAACAAACAAACAAACAAAAACTAACTCAAAATTTCGGGGGGAGGGGGAGTGGCGATGTATATTTATCTTAATGAGTTTTTTTGTCCTGTTTCATGGCTCCATTGACAGACTGAATACACTTTCAAGGAGGTGTTTACTCGCCACGAAATTCCACATGTGTGTAGAGGATGCGGAGAAAATATGCAAACTGACGATTCTGCGTTGACTGATCTACACCTCCAAGCGGAAACAAACGAAGATTGCCGATAGCAGCCGATGCGTCGTTTCGCCTACTGTTCTATTCGATATACTTGTACTTAAATATAAATTTGGTTACACATTTGCCCTACAGACGCGATATTCAGACCATTTTCATTTAGATGTTTTGTCACGCTCACTTATAATACAGGGTTGTGATAGAATCTGACTTTTAAGGCGAAGAGTCTAACCTCTTTATTATGACCACTCTTTTTCACCAGGCGAAACGTTCAGTATTTCAGAACTGTTCACTGACGAAAGTCAAATTACATAACTTATAATGGAAATAGATAAAAGCGTTTTCCACTTGTGATATCGGAGACCCGGCTGTGCTACAGCGCGGAATGACCCAGACTGGGCCAGAAACTGCCTTAGGCATTTCATGCTCTTGGGCCTTCTCCGAGCTGCAGTATTCGACCGGCCACTCCCCGTGCAGAATTTATTTCCGCCATATTTGTTGCAACGGAAATGAGGCAAATCAGTTAATTTTCTCCCTCTGTTTTTTTACGAGTTTATTGTTGAGTAAAGGTGGTCTATTTCCTGTGAAACCTCCCATACGCCACTTCGCCTCTTCGCATAAAAAGAACAAAATGCTTTACTTTACTGGATTGTTTACGGACTGTTTATATACAAAAGTGACTGTAATGAAGATGGATCGGACCGGAATACCTTATAATTTAGATCCAGACGGACAAGTGATAGGCTTTAATAGTGCCCTTTTATTTCTACGTTCACATGTCAATTCTGGCTATTCTGAGGCTTTGACATGAGCCGCGCATTGTTTATGATCATGCTGTGCCCTTTAACACAAGGTTTGGAACTATTCAAGAGCGGGTCAGTTTCTATACAACTTTCTGTGAGGAATTTTTCTTAAGTGGGTGCAAAGGGACCGAATCTTTTTTGAAGCGGAGAACCGGTTACAGTTATATATTTTAGATATATTACGGAATGGCAGGGGAGCTGGTCGGGATGAGGTCCGAGTGTTGTCATTTACGCATAAAGAGGTCATCTGACAGCTAGAGCCAACACTTGTTGTCCATAACGAGATCCTGAATAGTATCCGGCAGTTAGGGCCATCACTTACCCATAGCGAGATCCTATATAGTCAGCCATCACTGTTAAGGCCATCACTTGCCCATAGCGAGATCAATGTATAGTTAACTACCAGCTCGGGTCATCACTTGCCCATAACGAGATTATGTGTAGTTAGCCAGCAGCTAGGGCCATCACTTGCCTGTAGCAAGATCATGTATATAGTCAGCTGGTGGTTATTGCAGTCACTTGCGAAAAATGAGGTTAGCAGGTAGCTGGGGCCATCAATTGCTCAGAATGAGACCAGAGAGCAGTTGGGCGTGTCACGTGGCCTACAGTATGCCATGTAATATCATGAGAGAAAAAAAAATCCAGATTGAAAACTGCGGAATGTGAACTCATGAAATGCGTGTAATGTCTTTATAACGATGTACCACAGGGATGATGTAGTTCAGATTTCCGCATTTGGCACATTTGGTCTTGCTTTTGAAATCTGTTCCCCTGACAACACCAAACATTTGCACATGAAAATAATAAAAGCTATTTTGACAGATTCACATTTATATGATTTTAAAGGGGGAGGGGACAGAGTGCAAAGTTTACGATAGAAAACATCAAAAAAAAAAAAAAAAGAATTGAAGCTTAAGGTAAAATTCTCGAAGAGCAGTAGGCGGATAGTGTAATACTGAAAATGCCCCACCCCAATCAGCAGGCCGCCATGTTAAGTGAATCACTGGTATGAGAATATGCGCTTGGCAGGTAAATACGCTGACTGTTTTATCGAGCTGTTAAGATAAGATTAAAAGGCTTTCGTGGCTTTGTAACTTGTCTATCTATTTGTCATTAAATTTTATTCGTTTTGAGTATCTCAATATTGGACAGCATTCTGTCTATAATCTAGTGTGCCTTCTGGATACGAGACATTTCGAGACATTCACCGAGAATATCGCCATCTGGCCTCGCCGATGCAATGCGTGTTTCTACCTCTTCCGAGGCTCAGCCAAATATCACAGCCAGTAACCACGTGACGTATTGGAAATGCGATGGCGCTAAGCAGCTCGACTAAATATCGTGTGTGTTCAGTGCATATAAAAGCGCCATGCGAAGCAGTCCCCACATTTTTGCTTTGTGCAATGACCATTTTAGCTGAAATATAGAACGCGCGCTTCTATTTCTGATTTAGACGTGCATATGACGTCAGAAAGGTAAATAAAAAGCGAAGTTTTTTTATGTAACTTCAAAAGTATGAAAACTTTCCGGGTGTAAAATTCCCAATTCAAGGCAGAAAGTATAGCATTGCGATAACCATAAACCCCATGCCAGCACTAATTCATATGGTGCGGAAAGCAGAGCGTGTTTGCGGGAAAAGGGCAGCCTGTGTGGGTTTTACTTCATTCTGGTTTTGTGTGTGTGGGGGGGGGGGGCGGGCTTCGGGGGTTGGTTGTTTTCCCTAATGGCCGCTGAGGTTGGTTCGCCGGGTGTGTGTTTGTGAGTGATCTTATCCAGTCGTATACAGGCCTTCGCCGTTGACAAATTAACCGCCGCATGTGTACTTTCGTGCGCCCAGCAGGTGTACACCGGGCATACATAACTGCCCACGGCGCTTGTCACTGATCTACTCAGCAGTGCGCCGTGGTATTATACACGGTGCTATCCGACGAATCCAGACGGGTAGCATTGAGGTTCCACCTTTCAGGGCTACTTCCATTTCATGCAGCCACTTGAGAAAAGTCTTCATTGCGACATCTGTTTTGCGTCTCTAAAAATGTTAGCTGTTAGATATTTGAGATTTTATTTAGACACTAATAAAATCTTTGAAATTTTGTTTACACAGTAATAAAGTCCTCCCCCCCCCCCACCCCTCGTCAGTCCTCACCCACCCACCTCTTTCTTGGGCGATTAGTAAGACGCGACCTGTTTGCATGGGTGGAAGGAGTCGTTCCAGAAAGAGTAAGAAAAGGTAACCGATTTCCTCTAAACGACCCAACTCACCTGGTAGCTTTGGAAATTCATCTTTATTTTACGTAATTGGTTATTGATAGCCTCTAGCATTTTGAAGGAGAGCTTTTTTCACTTCCAAGACCATTTTGCAAGGTCAACTTATCACGTTCCATACAAAGTAAACATGCTGAAAAATAATTGGCGACAATCAAGCCAATGGGATGGACACGTTTGGGAGGAAAAAAATGGTCGTAGACCCTGATACGGCGTGAACGAAATATTTCAACGATATGGTCTTATCATCTCCTGTTATCAGATAATGGCCGAGTTGTTTGTGTTTATCGCAAAATTATATCTCTTTGAGAAATGAATGAGACGGGCATATTACAGAATCTGCATAACGTCATGAGAATGTTATTTTTAGTTTCAGAATGGCTAAAAAAATATGTTCCTGTGGGGAAATGAAAAACAGCATGCCATGATTAAATTTCTGTCAGATCTTGGTTCAATTTTAGTGGTTGATTATTTTGATACCAGGGATTTTGCTGCCAAGATAGTAGTATAGAGATAGGATAGATACCCGTTCCGCGGACCGCGGCCACGCGGACCCCCCCCCCCACCCCCCCCCCTACCCTAGCAGACCCCCCCCCCCCACCCCCCCCCCCCCCTACCCCTAATAAAACTCGTCAGACCAGCTTAATTTAGCACGTATGTGAATGGTTTTTTAAGCACCGATGTTACATAATGAATTGAGGTTATCCTTTTGTGAATGATACGGGGGTTAATTTCTTGTGAGTGCATAATTGGTTTTTGACCATCAATGTTACATAATGAATAGCGGTTATCCTTTTGTGAATGATACGGAACTTGATTTCATGTGAGTGGATAATGAAATAATTATCTCATGACCGCACCACGGTCTTCTTTTGAATAATTACAACGCACTTGTGAGAGTCCAACAATACATTTTTCTTTATTCAGTATAACAACATATCATTTCATAATACATGCACGGACGAGGGAAAAAAAAAAAAAAAAAAAAAAAAAAAAAAAAAAGTCATCTTTTCTCTAATGAGAACCATTTCATTTTTTCGTCTTTATCAGATAGCCGTCCCAATTGAAGCTGCTCCCCGCGCTCTTGATAATCGGCTTTCTCCTTTTCCTTTTGGACTTCCCTGTAAAAACACGGAAATTTCATCACATATATATATATATACATACACAGACATTAACCTTTACCTTGTAATTACTTTCTAGTCTTTGTTTATATGTTAATCAATGTTTTACCTAGACAAACACCGTTACTTCTTAGCAAACAAAAACCAATGGAGACATTTAAATCATACACATGCTAACATTGCTTCCTCATTCCAGGAGACTTTAACACAGCCCACTCGTTAATCCATAACAACACCTCAGGGGCTTCCCCCGCTTTCAGTAGCACTCATTATGCACGCCTTAGTCACTGTTTGTCCAGAGCATCTCACAGTAACTTTCTTTGTGCATGGATTAGACACCAGCTGGCTAGAGCATCGTGGTCATGGCACGCTTTTCAAAAGAGGCCAACACTGAGTATAATCCAGGTAAGAAGGCAGGTGTAAACAAGTTAAACAAAGACATACTCATCGTCACGTGAAATCTGCAAGCGTCACCCAAGCGGCATTCTCCTACTAAAACAAGAAAAAAAAAAGTCACATTATAAGATATATAGCGGAATATCGATCATGTATTGGATATTAATCTCATTAATTGCCTTAACATTAGTGAGTGGATGGTGTCTGAATGAGAGGAAATGTAACTGCGTGTCAAATGCCATTGTATGTCGCGAATTGGGGAAAATACCTCAGTTTCCAGAGCATTTTAGAAATGAATTCAACGAGCTGGACCTGCGAGCATCCTATATATCTGGAGTAAACGTTCTGCTTCCACTTAACTCGTGGAAAGTGAATGTCGTTGATGTGAGAGACCAACTCATACCTTTTAACTGTTCTGGCATAGAAAATCTCCGCTTTACACTGATTTCGGATTGTCGTGAAAATGCGACCACGCGCTTTTCAACGGCACGCGATCATATTATAACGGATGGGGAAGATTACGCGGACATGTCCACAATGGGCAATTTTCACACAACCCATGAGCAGCTGACGGAATCCACGGAAACGGACACCCCGCACCCGAAACCTTTTCCCGTAAATATTACGCGACGACAAACAATTCAAACTTCGACCATCTTAACGGGAACAATTTCCACGCTTTCTACTCCCGCACCAGCAGAAACTTCCATCTTATCGGGGACAATTTCCACACCTTCTACTCCCGCAACCCTGGAACCTGCAGAAACTTCGAACTCTGGCAACAGTCGCTTCCCGCTTCTCATTTTTGGAATAGTAATTTTTGGACTCGCGCTCATCATTATGCTTATGTACATTTTAGTTGAGAAGATTTGCAATGGAATTTGCTCGTGTTTGAGAAATCTCATGTGCTATTGTTGCCCGAAGAATAAAAAACACAAGAGGAAAAACAGTGATGATTTCGATGATACGGGGAGCGCTGGCAGCCTAACACTTTTCGATTCCTCTAACTATCGCGCTGTTACTTTACATCCAGCCATTCACGAACACCAGTGCTAGGTAAGATTTTTAATCGGTAAAATGAAATAATGCAGAACAATCTACTTACTTCTCCTCAACTTTCTATCTCTGTGATAAATATATCTGCGAAGATACAAATCAGCTCCCTGCAATTAAAAATTTAAAATTGTCTTTTCCACTCCGTCTCATCACATCTCATATGCAAATTCGCTCGCCGTGAATTCATATTTTAATGAAATTAAATAAATCAGTGGAACATAAGTGAGTAAATGAGTATATTTACCGTTTCAGCCACGTGCAGCGATGACCGGACATCCTCCGCTGTCATTACCGTCAAAACACGCATTTTGTTCTGCATTTTCACGGACGAATACAGATAAATTAGTATTTTGTTAATCTGTCTCCACCTGTCGCAATGGTCAGGGGTTACAACGGGTCCGTATACGCGGCCCAAATGAGGACGTCCGTATTGCAAAAAAAGCTTGTGCCCGCCATCCACAAAATCCAGCGCATGGGCCCACTCATGTATCACCGTGTCGAGCAGACTTTGAGCGGAGATAATGTCGTTCAAATAAACTATTATTCTGAAATTGCGTCGAGACAGGCGCTCTGTCGTCCCTTCACATCGAATTGAAGGTATTGCCGGATCATCCAAAATCCTAAGCAATACTTTAAAACTATACCCTGCTTTCTCTGTAAAGGTCGACACCATCAGCGCTGTCTCCTCAGCAACCAGACGTTTCAAGTTTAAAGATATGGTTCTCCACTTCAAAACCTTGCTCTGAGTTATCCCCCTCTCTATAAAATAGCAGGGGATTAACTCCCCACGGTTATTTGTGGGCTTTCCGAAACACGCTATATCCTGCAGAGGGCGTGGCTCTGCTTCCTTCTCAAACTGCAGGAAGAAAGACTCCGCAGTGATAACGCCACATTTTCCAAAATTATATTGGCGTGTAACTTCCATTTTATTTGATCTACTGAAAATTAGTCGTGAAACTAAAAGCGCGTGAAAATCTTGTGAAGTTCGGTTTAACTGGTTTTACCTCTAAATGAGATGATGTCTTATGTTAACATGAGCATTTATAGCAGTATTGGAGTAGAGTAGCTTCATGTCTCAGGAATAGGTGTCAGTGAATTAATTTTCCAATTAGAGGTAGAATTAATTTTAGAATTTTTCATTGTGCTAGTGGTGGTGGGAATAAGAGGTAGAAGTGTCGAGAAGTATTATCTTTTAAATGCATGTCACCTTTTATTTGTTTACTTGTGCATTATATCTTTTGAAATGGCGACTTTGTGGACAAGAAGAATTAGAAAAGGTAGTAATAAAATACAACATGTTCCCGAACTCTCGCATTATTTATTCTATAAAAATGAAAGCATATTTAACAAATATTTACATCATCATCGGCATTTTTACACTCATTTATTCATTTCATTGGACTTTCGTTAATTCTGACATGCATCAGTGGACATGTAACAGGTGACAAATAATTAATTTCACTCAATGGCCCACCCAACCCCACTCCCTTTCTCACTCGCAATTGGATAGAAATACCTAGCGCGCATGCGCTACTGCTATCAATTAATACGCCTCAGTAATTTTTTGTATCACAATTCGTTTAACATCATGGTTCATGACTTGACCACGCCCATACTCGCTCTTTCATTGTTCGCTATTACAAATCTTCGCTAATTTTACTACATCTTTGGGCTGTCAGTTTTTGTATCACAATTCGTATAACATTATGGTTCATGACTTGACCACGCCCATACTCACCCTTTCATTGTTCGCGTCCATAACTATAATGTCAAGACGAATTTTGGTCATTCAGCAATTTGACAGCTAAGAGGCAACACTACACAAGTCAATACATAAACCGGAAAAAGTAAATTTTCCCAACATCATTGAGCATAGCTAGTGATCATTCAGCAATTTGCGGTCTAAGAGTCAACACGACACAAGTCAATACGTAAACTGGAAAAAAGTAAATTTTCTCTGCATCATTGAGGATATATCTTCAAAAAATAGAACCAACATGTCTTCTACACAAAGCTGTCCTTCTCAGGTGAGTCCTTTGGTGGATGTAATTCCAATTTTTGCTGCATATTCTTCATCTTTAGTCGCGATCCTATTTTCTTCTTACGAAACAAGAGAATAGCCAGAATTGTAAATATTTCTGTAACACTGAAGGTAATGGTCATCCATAATTTGAAATTATCGCCCTTTCCCTCAACTTGTGTGCGTAGAATGACAGAAGAATTTGCACAGTCATGGTCAATGTAAAATATGTGATCATTCCACTGTTTGAGAATTTCTGAACAGGGAAGGGAGGGGTTATCCTGAAATGTCAAAAACTCGAGTCTAGGCCACTTTTCCGCATTCAGCAATGGTAGTGATATCAGATGGGTATCTTTAATATCTAAATAGACTATATTTTCTCGTATTGAAGAATTTATCTTTGGAAATTCAACCAAATGGCTGCATTGTAGCGTTTCCATGTTTGGGCAAATGCATCCTTTCACGTTACAAGTTGAAATCACAGAAACGCACAGCGCCAAAATTGCTCCCTTAAGTAGTAAAACCATTTTAAATTCCGTGTATTCGTCTCAACCTCGCAAATGAAACTGGCGCATATTTCCTCAAACCTCATTATATATATATATATATGTATGCACGGGAACCCTTAGTAGACCTCACCATTCCTCTCTCCCTCCCCGTCCCACCTTCTCCATTCCTCTCCCCCTCCCCGTCTCACCCTCACACCCCTCCCCCACCCCGGGCTCCCCAAAATTTTTTTCAAAATTCAAAATTATTCTTCTTCATTCTTATCTTTTCCACCACCCTCCCCATACCATGCATGGGAACCCTTCCCAGACTCCACCCCCTCCCCTCCCCCCCCCCTCCGCCCTACCCTCAGACCCCTCCCCCACCCCCCCCCCCCCCACCCCCGAGCTCCCCTGAAATGTTTCAAAATTCAAAATTATACTCCCCCAATCTTTACCACCACCCTCCCTCATCCCCTCCATGGGAACCCTTCTTAGCGCCGACCATTCCTTCTCCCCTCTCCCTTCCCGTCCCATCCGCATACTTCTCCCCCCCCCCCCCCCGGGTTCCCCTGAACTGTTTCAAAATTCAAAATTTTACTTCCCCAATCTTTACCTCGACCCGTCCTCCAACCCCACTATGGAATGCCTTTTAGTCCCCTCGATACCTCTCGCCCTCCCCGTCCCCGCCCTGAGTCCCCTCCCCCACCCCCGGGCTCTCATGAAATGTTTCAAAATTTTACTTCCCCAATCTTTACCTCGACCCATCCTCCAACCCCACTATGGAATGCCTTTTAGTCCTCACCATACCTCTCGCCCTCCCCGTCCCCACCCTCAGTCCCCTCCCCACCCTCGGACCCCCCCCCCCCCCCCCGAAATCATTCAAAATTATACTCCCCCAATCTTTACCGCTACCCTCCCTCACCCCCCCCCCTGGGAACCCTTCCCAGACTCCACCCCCTCCCCTCCCCCCCCCCTCCGCCCTACCCTCAGACCCCTCCCCCACCCCCCCCCCCGGGCTCCCCTGAAATGGTTAAAAATTCAAAATTTTACTTCTTCATTCTTTACCGCCACCCTCCCTCAACCCTTCCATGGGAACCCTTCCCAGACTCCACCCCCACTCCCCTCCCCACCCCATCCTCAAACCCCTCCCCCACCCCCGGGCTCCCCTGAAATGGTTAAAAATTCAAAATTTTACTTCTTCATTCTTTACACCCACCCTCCCTCAACCTTTCCCAGACTCCACCACCACTCCCCTCCCCACCCCACCCTCAAACCCCTCCCCCACCCTCGGACTCCCCCGAAATGAATCAAAATTATACTCCCCCAATCTTTACCGCCACCCTCCCTCAACCCTTCCATGGGAACCCTTCCCAGACTCCACCCCCTCCCCCCCCCCCCTCCGCCCTACCCTCAGACCCCTCCCCCACCCCCCCCCCCCCGGGCTCCCCTGAAATGGTTAAAAATTCAAAATTTTACTTCTTCATTCTTTACCGCCACCCTCCCTCAACCCTTCCATGGGAACCCTTCCCAGACTCCACCCCCACTCCCCTCCCCACCCCATCCTCAAACCCCTCCCCCACCCCCGGGCTCCCCTGAAATGGTTAAAAATTCAAAATTTTACTTCTTCATTCTTTACACCCACCCTCCCTCAACCTTTCCCAGACTCCACCACCACTCCCCTCCCCACCCCACCCTCAAACCCCTCCCCCACCCTCGGACTCCCCCGAAATGAATCAAAATTATACTCCCCCAATCTTTACCGCCACCCTCCCTCAACCCTTCCATGGGAACCCTTCCCAGACTCCACCCCCTCCCCCCCCCCCCTCCGCCCTACCCTCAGACCCCTCCCCCACCCCCCCCCCCGCGCTCCCCTGAAACGGTTAAAAATTCAAAATTTTACTTCTTCATTCTTTACCGCCACCCTCCCTCAACCCTTCCATGGGAACCCTTCCCAGACTCCACCCCCACTCCCCTCCCCACCCCATCCTCAAACCCCTCCCCCACCCCCGGGCTCCCCTGAAATGGTTAAAAATTCAAAATTTTACTTCTTCATTCTTTACCGCCACCCTCCCTCAACCCTTCCATGGGATCCCTTCCCAGACTCCACCCCCCCCCCCCTCCGCCCCACCCTCAAACCCCTCCCCCACCCCCGCCCCCCCCCCCGAAATGGTTAAAAAATCAAAATTTTACTTCTTCATTCTTTACTGCCACCCTCCCTCAACCCTTCCACGGGAACCCTTCCAAGACTCCTCCCCCCCCCCTCCGCCCCACCCTCAAACCCCTCCCCCACCCTCGGCCCCCCCCCCCCCCGAAATGGTTAAAAATTCAAAATTTTACTTCTTCATTCTTTACCGCCACCCTCCCTCAACCCTTCCACGGGAACACTCCCCAGACTCCACCCCCCACTCCCCCCCCCCTCCGCCCCACCCTCAAAAACCCTCCCCACCCCCGAGCTCCCCGGGAATGGTTAAAAATTCAAAATTTTACTACTTCAGTCCTTATGTTTACCACCACCCTCCCTCAACCCTTCCACGGGAACCCTTCCTAGACTCCGCCCCCCCCCAGCCCTCCCCCACCCCCGGGCTCCCCCGAAATGGTTAACATTTTAACATTTTACTTCTTCATTCTTTACCGCCACCCTCCCTCAACCCTTCCACGGGAACCCTTCCCAGACTCCCCCCCCCCCTCCCTGACCCACCCTCAAGCCCCTCCCCCACCCCCGGGCTCCCCGGAAATGGTTAAAAATTCAAAATTTTACTTCTATTTCTTTCTATCCATTTCCCATCCTCTTCTAGAAACTTATTTAAAACTAACTTTATGAGTTCTTTTTATTTACAGAATAAAGATGACGGTATTTTTGAGTTGTCTCCCCCCTCCCTCTCCTCTGAGTATGAATATGCTCTGTCCCCAACAGATTTAATAAATGGAACGCTCACAGGGCAGTCACAAAACATGATTTCTCAGCAGAAACTGGTTTGTGAGCATTGTAGCAGAGCTTGTTCAAATCATCATAATTTAGCTTTACATGTTAGGGCATGCGCGAAAACAAAACAAAAGAAGAGGGAATTGCACTCTTGTGATAACTGTGGGCGGGAATTTGACAACGGTTACAATTTGAATTCACACATGAAGGCATGTAAAAAACAAAAGAAGAGGGAACTCCACTCTTGCCATCAGTGCGGGCGGGAATTTGATAATGGTTACAACTTGAAAACACACATGAAGGCATGTACAAAACAAAATAACACTCAATTACACTCTTGCGAACATTGTGGGCGGGAATTTGGCAGCGGTAACAATTTGAAATCACACATGAAGGCATGTACAAAACAAAATAACACTCAAGTACACTCTTGCGAACATTGTGGGCGGGAATTTGGCAGCGGTAACAATTTGAAATCACACATGAAGGCATGTACAAAACAAAATAACACTCAAGTACACTCTTGCGAACATTGTGGGCGGGAATTTGGCAGCGGTAACAATTTGAAATCACACATGAAGGCATGTACAAAACAAAATAACACTCAATTACACTCTTGCGAACATTGTGGGCGGGAATTTGACAACGGTTACAATTTGAATTCACACATGAGGGCATGTAAAAAACAAAAAAAGAGGGAACTGCACTCTTGCCGTGACTGTGGACGGGAATTTGACAACGCGTACAATTTGCAAACTCACTCAAATTACTGCGGAAAGAGAATAAAAAAATTAACGTGTAAGCAATGTGGTGGGGAATTCGGGACAGAGAAGAACTTAAATGATCACACTCTCAAGTGCAAGAAAAGGCAGCAGACACATGATAAATATAAATGTCAAATATGTGATAGAGCTTTCTCTTCGGAATATGACAAAAATCAACATGAACTTGAATGTATTCACAAGAAAGCTTTGGCGGAGAAAAACTCTAGCATTGAAAAATGCAATAAATGTGGGGATACAGTGGTGTACCATAATTTGGAAAGCCATGAAAAGAATTGCATGAAGAGAGGAGCACCCAATCCCCAAAACCCGATATGTCAAAACTCACCCACTGACCATTCCCCTCAATCCGCATCATCTAACACCTTGAAATTGTCTTCAAATTCCAATCAAATTGGAATGGGAGAACACTCGTGCCCCATTTGTTTGAAAAATTTCTCAACCCACGTCATGTTGCGAAAACATACGCAGAGGGGTAAATGCAAGCGTCGGGTGTGTAGATATTGTGGAGCGGTTCGCCATTGCGATAGATCATTAAAATCCCACGAACGGGTATGCCCGCGAAAACCGAATGACAATTTGGAAAATGATACTTCCGACTTCGAATGCAAGAAATGCCAAAAGCATTTTTCATCCATACGCGGATTTCAAAAACATATTAAGAAATGTAGAACACCATTTCATAAGTGTTCGAAATGTGATAAAAACTTTGAAAATTTTAAAAACAAGAAAGATCATGAATTGATATGTCAAGCGCCCTCGCGAGCCAGAGCAGGAGTCTTTTTTACATGTAGATTGTGCAAGAACGTCTTTCCAAATAGAAAAGAATTGTTTGTTCACCAAACGGATTTGCATGGTATGGGGGAAGAAAATTTACTCCCATTACCATGGCAGAATAATGAGGCACCTTGGGAAAGGAATGGGGACACTAATGACTCGCTAAGAATAGCTTATCAATCGAATCGTCATCTTATTCGAGCGCCCTCTCAGGTGTATTCTTATCCGAGAGTATACAATCTACCGGTGACAAATAATGTTGACACTGTGGATATGGTAAATTTTTTACACCAAATTTTAGATATGGAAGAGACAAGTTTCAAGGTAAATATTAATTTTGGATATATACTGTTTCATAGAGAAACCCAAGAGTACAGATATTTTCGCCCCAACCCGCAAAGTGGATTTCTCGATACCCCATTTCGTATATCCGATCATAACGATGTTGAGGATGTCCAACGCATTTTGGAAGCAAAGAATATTATAGAGTTTCTCTTAAATGAAAGAGAAGACACCAAATCAATACTTGTCTTGATAACAAATATGCAGATTACTGTTTACCCGATGGACGGGCATGTTGGGAAAGGAAATCTTCCTGCATTTTTGCTCAATAACCCAAACATTGTGTCTTTCCAAAACGATAGAAATAACCTTCCTTTCGAAGATTACCTGTGTGCTTTTCGCTGCATAGCGCGCCAATTAAGAGGAGCGGATTTTACAGAAGAGAACGTCACAGAATTATTTACGCAGTGGTTGGAATTCTCCCACCAACATTGCTCTCAAACTGATTTTAAAGGTGTTACATTTGAACAAATTCCGGATCTTGAAGCCTGTTTTGCCATAAACATAAATGTTTATTGTTTGGAGGAAATCAATCAATGCGCAGTTGTTATGTACAGATCGCTTCTACAATATGATACAACTATGAATTTAAATATTTACAACTCTCACTTTAGCTTCATCCGAAATATTCGCAGCTTTTGCAAGTCCTACAAATGCTCTAAATGTGGCTTTACAGCGAAAAGGTCCGACAATATAAAGTCTCACCAGAGATCATGCAGCGGAAAAACCAAACTCAAATATCCAGGGGGGTTCTATAAACCTAATATTGATATTTTTGAAGAGGCTGAATCCCTAAACATCGACATCCCGCAAGAAGATAGATTTTACCCATGGTTTGCTACATTTGATTTTGAGGCCATGTTGAGAAATCTCGGTGATAGTGAAACCAATTTGAAATGGATAAGCGAACATTTGGTTGTGTCAGTCGCCATGAGTAGTAATGTTCCCGGCTACACTCAACCTTTCTGCATTGTTAATCCGAATACAGATGAGCTGCTTTCGGGCATGGTTGAATACCTGGAAAATATACAGTCCCATGCAGAGAAGCTTTCTCGGGCAAAGTGGAAATACGTCTTCGATTCAATAGAAGGACAAATCAAGTTTTGGAATTCTGTGCCTACTTGTGGGATATATAACATAGATGAATCACGTTCTGGAGAGGTTCCCGAAATTACCGTTCAAAACATGGTGGCCGAGTTGGAGGGGTTCAAAGGGAAGTTTTCAAATTTCTGCAGGGTTTTACCGGTGGTCGGATTTAACTCCTCCAAGTACGATCTCAACCTTGTTAAGGGGAAGTTGGCTAAATTTCTTCACCTAGACGACCCTTATGCTTTCACAGTTAAGAAAAACAACAGTTATTCATGCATTAACTCTGGAAAATTTAAGTTTCTTGATATCTTATCCTATCTACCACCTGGAACTTCATATTCAAAGTTCCTCAAGGCTTTTGGAGTGCAGGAAAAGAAATCCTTCTTCCCTTACGAATATCTCGATTCTGAACAGAAATTGGACGATCCGAGTTTACCTCCTTTAGGTAAAGCTTGGTACTCTTCCCTGAAAGGTAAGAGTGTTTTGGATGATGGAGTAAAGTCTCCCGAAGAAAATTACACCGATCTCTTATCAATCTGGCGTGAAAACAATATGAAAAGCTTGGGAGATTTTCTATCCTATTACAATTGCTTAGATGTTGGTCCCTTCATTACAGCTGTGGAGAAAATGCTTCTCTTCTACAAAGAAAAAGGTGTGCAAATGTTTAAATCCAGCATAAGTGTGCCAGGTATAGCAAGGACATTGCTATTTCAAGCCGCTAGCGACGCGAGGGCTCACTTCGCTCTAGCGAATGAGAAAAACAAAGACATGTATGAAGTTTTTAAAGCGAACTTGGTGGGAGGTCCTTCTATAATTTATCATAGATATCATGCTCGCGGAGAAACATTTATTAGAGGGAATAAAAACGTTCCCTGTGAAAATATTGTGGGATATGATGCAAATAGTCTTTATTTATATTCTCTTTCCGACTCGATGCCCACGGGTAATTACATTCGTCGAAAATCGGAAAATAATTTCGCACCGGAAGTTTCAGAAAAATATACAGCAATGTTTGATTACATAGATTATCTTAACGCTAAGGGAGGGAGATTCGTGCATAAACAAAATTCGGGAAAGGAAAAAAGATTTGGGCCATATTTTGTAGACGGGTGGGAACCACCTCTTGCAGGAGAAATGGGGAAAGGACGCGTTGTAGAATTCCACGGCTGCTACTGGCACGGTCATGAAGGGTGCTATCTAACAAAACATGTGAAAGATAAGGAATTAATGGAAAAAAGATTAAATAGAACCAAACTCCGAACTCATTTCCTAAGATCACTGGGGTTGGAGGTAATAGAGGTTTGGGAATGCGAGTATAAAGCTAAGTTAAAATTTGATCGCGAATTGAAGGCCTTTGTACATGCGCGAAAGCCTCAATTTTATCAGAAATTTCCTTCTTCAGTTGGCGAGGATGTCATTCTCGAGTCCGTGAAAAACGGATTACTTTTCGGGGCTTTAGAGGTTGACATCCAAGTCTTAGAAAAGGACTATGACAAATGGAGTGAGTTTTCTCCTCTTTTTTGCTCTGTGGACGTTCCGTTTGAATCTATTGGGAGTACAATGCAGGATTATTGGAAATCCACGCATATGAATCCAAATGGAGAGCCACAAAAATTCCCCAAGAAAAGATTGTTGGTTGGTGGAATGAAGGGGGAGAAACTCTTGCTGTCGACATCCCTTCTGAAGTGGTATCTCGAACATGGTCTGGAAGTGACAAAAATTCACCAGGTAAGGAATTTCTATCGTGGGTGGTAATATATATATATCAAAATTCTAAATGAATCATATTTGAAATTGTCTTGAATATTTACGGGAGTATTTTAAAGCTTATTAGAATGACTGTAGTAATTAGGTAAATGCTGATGAAATTTGCTGAATAATTATTTGTAATTTATATCCTACAGTTATTCGAGTTTACTCCGCAAAGGTGCTTCCGCACCTTCACCGAAGATGTGAGTAGCGCCAGGCGCGAGGGTGACGAGGACCCGTCTAAACTCGTCATAGGGGACTCCATGAAGTTGCTGGGAAACAGTGCATATGGCGGCATCATTATGGATAAGAGCAAGCACAGAACCATAACTTACGTCGAAGGAAAACTCATGCTTGCACGAGCGGTGAGAAACTTTATGAATATTTTCCAGAGAAAAGATTCAGTCTGATAATTTCCATAGTAATTTTGGAATGCAAGCATGTGGTACACATGGTAAATTAGCTATGAATTATCTATGTTTTATTATGCCTGCAGGTGAATGATCCTCTCTTCAGACACTTCACCAATCTCGCCGATGACTTTTACGAGGTTGAGAAAGCGAAGAGGATTATCCCGCTAGACCTGCCCATCCAGCTTGGTTTCCAAGTGCTGCAAATCGCGAAACTTCGCATGCTGGCCTTCTACTATGACTTCCTCGTGAAATTTATTCCCAAGGAATTCTTTCAACTCACAGAAATGGACACTGACTCGTTCTATCTCGCTTTAGGTGGTCCAGACCTGCGTAGTGTGGTCAAACCAGAACTACGCAAAGAGTTTGATGAAGCAATATCGGGTCAGTGTAGAGATGATGTTGATTTTTCAAAAATGTGGTTGCCCAGAGAGTGCTGCACTAAGCACATTAAATTCGATAAGAGGGTCCCCGGGTTATTTAAGGTCGAATACAGCGGTGAAAAAATGATTAGCTTATGTAGTAAGAGCTACATTATAGTGAATGGGCCAGATTATAAAATGAGCACCAAAGGCGTGAATAAATATCGAATTTCTGAAGCATATGATAAATTTGAGAAGGCTCTGAATTGTGAAACAACGGTAACCGTAGAAAACAAGGGTTTTCGGCCGCTAAACAACAAGGTCTATACGTACTCACAGAACAAAATTGGGTTTAATTACTTTTACTGTAAGCGGGAGGTACTAGCCGACAAGGTGTCAACAAAGCCCCTAGACATTATATTAAGTCCGTGCCCCATTCAAAAGTGTGAAATATGTTCAGTTCATACCACATATTTTCAGAAAACGAGTGGTGGTATGTATTTTTGCAATTCCTGTGCTGCATTTATTGACCATGTATTTGATTAGTGGTTTGAATGTATTTGGGGAAGGGGGGGGGGGGGGATTAATGTAATTGGTATGAATGCTTTAAATATAGAAGCATGAAATGAGAGTATTTTGATCATTTATTCATATATGTTTATTTTCTGTTATTTACATCTTGAATACATGTTATACTTATTTCACATGTGTTATTTACATTTTGAATACATGCAATGCAAATAAAGATATTTATACATTGAAATGAAACTATGATTCTTTATTTTCTACTATACTCTTTGAAAATGTTGTCGACAAACTCACTGACTTTTACTTCATTATTTAACAATATGACATCATGAAAAGTATGGACTATTTCATTGAAAGAATGCCCCTTACATCTTAAATATGCAAAATACATGCAAAACTTCCCACAAGACTGAGATGAAGGAGCCTGAATTCTCCCCTTATTATAAATATAATTCGGTCCGTACGAGATGAGAAAATCGGAAAAATCAGATCCATACACTTTTGGGGGCTTGCCTAGAGAATCAAAAAATTCGGATTGATTAGATGAAGTCAAAAAGACAGTTACCCAATGCTTCCCACCCCCGCGAAATGAATCGGTATTCACTACAAAAAACTGAGGTTTAATAGGTTTTAGTCTATACAGTTCATCGCGAGCACAAATGCCTCCAAAATACGGTCTTGTGACAGTGTTCGATGACAATAATATTTCAAGGTCACTAGAATACATATCAGACGACAAATACGTTGCGTGAACTATCAACTTGAAGGACGGAATTGAAGTGAGCGTACATTAACACTGTAGTTGCTTCGGTCAGACCCTCTGCGAACTGAATGCTGAGACGCGTGTGCCCTCTTTTAGATAGAGAATCTATATCTTGGTTGTGATTAGAATCTAAATCAAAGACGTAAATTGCATAGCCATTCGCGAAATCGGTTCTGCTTATATAGTTTCCGGTATCCCTTCCATACCTTCCAGTCCCTTGGAACAAACTGAGGTATTCAGTCACATAGTTTCCTTTTTTATAGTTTGGAGTGAACGGTACACTCGGTCTTGCGCTGCCATCAACGTAAAATCCAATGAAATTAACGTTCGAGTTGACAAAGTTAAATGGATTTCTGTGTACACTTCCGCTATATGCTTCAGAAGGAATTAGGGTTACAATCAAACGGGAGGGTATTTGACCGAGAAATGGGTCGTCTGCATTCCATACTAATAAATCTTTAGGTATACTGAATGTTTTAAAATCAGACCTTTTGAATGGATACAGAGCATTGGTTTTTTGTAAAGCCTCGCTATGTCCCACCAAAATTCCAGGGCTCACTTTTACTTTACACATTTTAAGAACAGCATCACATATATCAACAATGTAATTGTCTTCAGCTGCCATGAGCCGAAAGGAATCTGAGGATGGAAAAAGTTTAATGTTTATTTGAATACCATTCAAAAGCAGACGGTCTTGCTGGAACAGGTCGCAGTATATAGGTCCTTCCAGTTCAACAATAGAACTATTTTTGGTCCAAAAATTCCTTTGAATGAGACCGGCATTGCCACCGCGCTGTGGATCGAAAGCATCCATATAGCCCGGAGTGTCTTTGTAATATAACTGTGACTGCAACTGTGATTCTTTACTGTCTTCGGAAAAATTCAGCAACAAATCAATATAACTCTTTTGTGCATAGTTTGTGGACACTGAGGGCGATATTACGAGTTGTTGTAGGCTGCAGTCGACTTGGCGCCATAGAGAACTCAGTGGCATATTCACGAAAGCAACTTTATCTTCATCGCCTAGGACACTTCCATCAGAATGGAGTATCCGAACTTTAACGTGGAGTTTGGTATTTTTTAAATCGACATAATCCAACCCACTTCCCGACACGTTAAACTCAATGGGAGCTCCGCGACTGATCTGACTCACTGGTCTGAACTCAACCCATTCAACCTTGTCCACTCCGGTATCTACGGGCTTTGATGCAAATAAAGCCAGGTTTTGCTGGTATCCTTCCTCACTTTGATCAAATTTGAAGGCCATTTTACTTTCCTCTTCTTCCTCTATTTATGTTCCCTCTTGTCTTGTTTCCTCTTCCCCGCTTTGATGCAGAATGATGAAAATCAGGGGATTTCCTCTTTTTATGCTCCTCTTGCTCTCTCTGCAGTTCAGCTTTAGCCCTTGCTACATCCTGCTCGGTTGGCGAAATCATAACAACATTCCCGTCTCCACCTCCTTTCACTGTATGGTGCACTTTGTAGAATTTTTTGTATTGTTTTCCTTTCCGCTCTGCCATATTCGTAAAGTGGGCTTTCCATGATTCAGTATTGGGCGTATAGCCTACGTATGACATTATATCACTCGCGTCAGACGAAGTATACACGTTAAGGGTTTTTGAAGAAATGAGCTTGGAGTCATGTCCTGGTTTCTTATATACACTCGAACTCTTCTTATTTCTTGACGTGAAATTGTGAATGCTATTGGATAAGCAAATGAAAGATGGAGCGGAGATTTCTTGGCAATGAGTCTCAAAACCGGGGCACGGTTTGTGCCTATAATGGACTCATCGCATAGATCACACATAATACAAATATTCTCTGTAAGAGACTGGTTCAAGAAAAGTTCTGTTAAAGCACATTCCCAAACACCTGGTAGAAAGAGGTTTTCCGGTAACTCTACTGTAAAATCATATGGTTTGTTCTTCGGGAAGTATTCCAATGAATCGGAAGAGGATACGATTATATAGTGTTGACGCTTCAAAGGATCCATCATTAATGGCTTACTTGTTGTTGTCTCTAAAATCTTGTACTTCTTCAGCTGGTATCCACGTGCGAAAGTCTTTAGACCACCCTTTCCACTGCACCAACACCTCTTCCCGATTCTTCCGCTTGCGTCGGGAAATTATTTTTTCAATATCCATCCACTGATCGTTGTTTGGAGTGTATTTTTGAAGTTCCGACGCATAAAACGTTCCCGAAATAGGCTTATTATTCAAATCTTTCAGCAGATATACTGGAATGCTTTCTTTAACGTCACGATCCATTATAGTGAAGAATTCTTCTGTAAATTTCTTGTCGTATGCGGTTCCGAATTTATGACGAATATTAGATATTTTCACAGTATCCCCGATTTTAAATTTGTAAGGGTTACGATAACGGTTACTTTTCTTTATGTGAGTTTTCAATTTTAGACGTCTTTCTTTCGGCCAATAGAGTAGTTTCCATAGACGCGCCTCGTCTTCTTTCCGAACTCTTGCTGGTTGCATTTGTATGCTTGAGTGAATGGCGAAATTATAACTGTGCGTTATTTGCGCCAAAGCTTCTACCCATTTTTTTGTTTTTTCATGAGTCATGTATTTTAAGAGTCTGGTTTTCACCGTTCGAATTGCCCTTTCCGCAAAATTGGCTTTCTTCTCGTTCTGGGTTACATAGTGAATGATATTCCTCTGTTTCATGAGTGCTTTAAACTTTTTATTCTTAAATTCACTCCCTTTATCAGTTCGAAAACGCTCACATTGTCTTCCCTCGTTTAAAATAGACCTCAGTGCCTCGGTAACAGGGCCTCCTTGTAAGGTTTTCAAAGGTCTTGTCCATATGAAACGTGAGAAGACGTCGATGCATAGCAAAAAATATTTGTGACCTCCGTTTTGTCTGGACCAATGGTGCATATAACCGTTATCTCCGTCCCACAAGTAATCGATATACGGACTTATTACTCTCCTTCGTTTAAAGGTGCGGATAACTTGTCTATTATCCGTATAAACTTTTTGTTTATTTAACCATTTAATTATTTTTCCTCTTGGAATCTGCCTATCTCCGTAGTTTTTTACATATTTAAAAACATTGTCTGGAGATGTGAAGGAAGCAGGACTTTCCGGATTGAAGTAAATTTCAGCCAAATATTCATCGTCAGTCATATCGATATCCACTGACTTTTCAGTGTTTTCTTCTGCTTCTTTACGGGTTGTACAGGGATGCCAGGTGGTGGAATCCTTTTGGTTTGCACAGTTCCCGCTCCTCTCCAATGTTCACTCCTTATTAAACTTTTCGGAGTATTTATCCTCTGGAGTTCTGCGTAGAACTGATCACTTCC
Organism: Protula sp. h YS-2021; assembly: GCA_949752745.1. Classification (NCBI taxonomy): domain Eukaryota; kingdom Metazoa; phylum Annelida; class Polychaeta; order Sabellida; family Serpulidae; genus Protula; species Protula sp. h YS-2021. Next base: position 85,684,134 of record OX457024.1, on the reverse strand, counting down.
AATAGGGTTACCTCGCTTATAAGACTGTACCGCATCTTTGATTAAGTCAATAATGTGAGAATGTTTTACAAGCTCTCCATTAATAAGAATTTCTCCTCTTTCGTTCCAGGAAATGTGACCTTCTATTACCCTCAACAATTGTCTCGCACGGTGCTGTGTATATTTCGGAAGGGCTTCTAGAATGCGATCAACATTCAATTTATGATGATGAATTTTAATAGAACTGTTCATGGGAGAATCTTGCATAAAACGAGGTTCAGTTGCAGCCTCAGCAGTGTGCGACTTTACTTCTTCATTATCGACGTCTCCTACGGAAGTATCATTCATTAATCTTTGGTACTTGTCGAATGGCACCAGCACCATTTTCGCGGTAAACTTCATTTCAGAATGTTCTTCAAGATGGAAGATACGCAGATTAAGGTATCGTATATTTGCCTTTGATGATTAGCTATTAAAGTGAGTTTTTCCTTGACGCTCAAACTCGGATTTGTAATTTTACCGAGTACCCTCTTTCGTTTTTGCAACAGCGCTCCCAGTTCCTTGGATTTGGAAATGTTGGGAATATTTGTTATTATTTCTTCAATGACACGACCTTGTTCCGATGTGAGAGTTTCCAGTAGAGCCCGAGCTTGAAGTTTGTGCGTAGTGAGTAATAATAACAAAAAATGTTTGTGCTTGTTTAATAGTTTAGACATGTTCTTCTAACACTTTCTGAAGCTGGAATGAAGTAAATGCTATATTTCACTCTTTATGTATGTAAACGATAGTATCCTCTCCCGGGAATATATTCGTGCGAATTTTATATTTCTCTTCCGTATAGGGGCTAAGATCTACCACTAAATAGGAAAAGGGAGTCTTATGAACGTCGCGGAAAGCTTCTTCCAATGTTCTCCCGACCCCCATTTGACGCCCTAAAATTTTAATTTGAAAGGTGTCTCTCGGGTTTCGCATTAAAACAAGTACTTGAGTGTTGAGGTTAATACTGCGTGAATTCTTACCAGGACAGTACATGTTTTGATTCAGATATATAATAGTCAACATTTGGTGATGTGAAGCCCGAGTAAAAAGATGCTCAACGGTTGCGCTTTTTGCTGCATCCTGCATGAGATCGTCTATAACTATAATGTTGTGATTTCCATCACTGAAACTGTCAATGGTTTCTTCACTTGGGAGACCTCTGTGGAAATCAATGAAGGAGAATTCCTTTTCCATTTCGCTAAATTGTTTCTGCCAGATACCATAACAATATAACATTTTCTCGGGAATAGGATCAAACATAAGATGCTTATGTTTAATAAGTTTGCGCAAAAATGTCGTTTTACCACTCCCTGTGGTTCCACTTATAGCCATAGTGGTGGGACCTTTGAAAGAAATCATGTGTCTTTGTCAAAGTCAAAAAATTAAATGCCAGGTTCTTGATTATCATAACTATTTTATTTTCATATTTACATAGAATGCATGAATGATCAGTAATAAAAGTCAAGTTCAAATAGTCCCCTTTTTTTGGGATGGCTACATAAAGGATAAAAAGTGAAAAGGGGTGCACTTGGAACACTGCAATTTCACCATTTGGTTTGCGTGATCGTCTTCTAAATAACACGGCTTTTGAGATTTGAGTTCGGGAATAACTATTTCAATGCGCCCCATGATTTGCAATAGACGAAGGAATTGCTTCTTGCTCAAGAAGATTGTGCCACAGAGTGTTGGAACTGGGCGGTTTTGAGACCTGCTGAGACGAGCATAATACATAGCTATCCTCGGCCCTCGTCTAGAGTACGTTACATCAGCATGGATTGTCTTTATGATGTGATATGATTTCAAAGAATAGGCCCTGTCTCGTTCGCATTTCTTCATAGCTTGAAAAAGACCGTCGAGTCTAAGCTCCAAGGCTTTCCATTCGTCTAGAGAAAAATTGATTTGTAGCGTGGTCTCAGGACTCATTTTCTGCACAAAGTTTATTTGCGTTGTTCCATTGTTATCCCAAACAATGACGCTCAAGCCATGCCCAAGTACTTTCTTGTAGTGTACGTCGTCGATTTCTTCATTAAACCCTAAAATATAAAATTATAAAACTATTTACATTTAAGATTTTTGTATGAATGGTTGAGTTGGTTTTCTTTAATTATAATTAAAACCATTGAGATAAGCTATATAATACATTAAAGTGGTTACCTTTGTCAGAGGTGATTTGGTAGTCTTCTTCTAGTCTCCTACGAATGGCTTCAAAGTTAACATCGAGTATATGTCTCCTTTTTCTTCTTTTCTCAGCGACTACCGTGTCGTACTCTTTAATGAATGCTTCATTAAACTGAACACTGTCAGATAAACAATTGCGTGGGTGAATGTCTCCTTGGTTAGGACTATATCCTACAGCGCCCTCCGACATTTTTCCAAATTGATATATATATATATATATCCGCAGTGTAATGAAAATAATGATAGAAGGTCGGAAAAGATATGCTTATATACCCTCCGTTCCGCGTCTGACGTCATATAAAATTCTATACATGCACTTCAAACCAAGTTCGTAGTGCGGTCATGAGATAATTATTTCATTATCCACTCACATGAAATCAAGTTCCGTATCATTCACAAAAGGATAACCGCTATTCATTATGTAACATTGATGGTCAAAAAACCAATTATGCACTCACAAGAAATTAACCCCCGTATCATTCACAAAAGGATAACCTCAATTCATTATGTAACATCGGTGCTTAAAAAACCATTCACATACGTGCTAAATTAAGCTGGTCTGACGAGTTTTATTAGGGGTAGGGGGGGGGGGGGTGGGGGGGGGGGGTCTGCTAGGGTAGGGGGGGGGGTGGGGGGGGGGTCCGTGTGTCCGCGGTCCGCGGAACGGGTATCTATCCTATCTCTATACTACTCAAGATGCTCTTGGTGTTTATACGAAGCAACAAAAAATAAACATCTGTTACTAAAATAAAGTGCTAAAACAAATGAAATTTAACGGAAAATCACTTTAGGAAAGAAATGATGTCATTTGAAACGAAAGGCGTATGTTTCCACTTCCATTTTCGTCTGTTGGCTAAAAACTTGTTTTTCTTACCAAGACTAAAGGCGGGTTGCAAACATGTTCAGTTTTTTGTTGCTTTTTCGCGTCCAGTGAAATTTTTCAGTCATTGGCTCAGTTCTCGAAAGCTTTGCCCCAATAATATGTAAGACACCACACTTCCGTGATCGCTAAATACACCGAAGGAAAGGGCTATTTCTACCCGCGGCCATCCGCTTTTCGGCAGTACCATGTTATTAAGTACTTTAAAGTTCCTGGCCCAGGTAACTGGCTTGAAGTTTTCCTGAAAAACTTTTTTTTTAAACTGATAAAGTGAAAAAAAGCGTAATGTAAAAAAAATATTCAAACCCCGTATGAAGCGCATATTTGGGCCCGGAAGAACTGTTCATTATACAAAGGTGCAGAAGACAACAGTGTTTGGCCAGTAAATCGCCTACAATTGCCTATAATGCCCTCCTGAAGTGACCGAAGAACCTGGGTATTTAATGACTGAGAAGAGCGGTACATTCCGGTGACCTGAGAGGCGTCAGAGTCATCCGACAGAAGTCCCGAGTCGGAAGAGCAGACGTCGCTCAAGCCGTCAATCTATTCATTCACATCGCTTGGAAGGAAGGGCGGTTTTTTTTAGTAGTGTTTTTTTTTTTTTTTTGGATGTTTCGAGCACCTCGCAAATTTGTGCCGCTCGTTATTGTCCGCTTATATGTATGGCCAGGAAAATAGATTGTGAAGTTTAACTGTCATGACATCCGAGTTTCGCTGTTTGCGGGAGTATACCGATATGTTTCTAGTTTCACTGTGCTATCAAAGCTTATATCTATATTTTTTTCACACTTGTTCGCGAATATTTCAACTAGCCCAGCATATATTTTCAGGAAACCCGATGTATGCCACTCAGGAAATCACAGAAAAAACTTGCTGTAGTGCATACTTGCTTGACACCCGCTTTGCGGGGTCTAATCCAGGCACGGTCTTTCTTTGATAAGGGCTATTTTTTGCAGTACTATTGTCTTGTCATTGGCTAACATGCTCCAAGCATGCTCCTGGCTGACGTTGTTGCTAATGATCCGAGTTATTGCGTCATAGTCCTGCAAGCACAATTACCAAACCAGTACATTTATTCTGCCAATTACTGCTTATTGTTGAGTGCACGCAAGTCGCGATTACGACATCGCTGTATCGGCAAAAGTATTCTGTTTTCATTTCTCCTCCGTTTTAAAATGTTATTTTAAAATTCTTGAGAAGGATATGCCTATTTTGAGTAACTTTGATCACAAAAAATTAAAACATGTTAATTTTACTTGGAGTAAAGTCATTCTAAAATTGAAAGGGTGCTTATCTCTGGTTTAACCCAGGCATTGTACAAATAGTGATTTTCCTTTCCAGAGACCCGTTTTACTTGTAAATAATTCCGTAAAATTCTGAACGTTATTCAGCCATTCTATAAATGAAAACGAAGAAAGAAATGAAGCGATGGCATAAAAGTAAGGCATTCAAAGTTGTTTAAATGGCTCCGAGGTGCAACTTCACAGGTACACAACAAGTGGTTTGCTTGCTTATGTAGGGAAAATAAGCAGACTAAATGCTAATGTTTATCCTATGTTTTGCCCCCTGGGGCCGGAGCCCTTCACTGCTGTTCCTAACAGCGTGCACTTATGTCTGACTGGATTGTCTCCCATCGGCGTTAGAAATTCAGCGACTTTTAAAGTCGTCCTAATTTGTAAAAACAACACAATTTCCAAGTTTCTCGGGAGCGAAAAGTTGAAAGGCAAAATCTTCCAAAAATCTGCAGGGTGTCGTTGTTTTTCGTCTGTTTATCATGGTGAACGTGAAAACAAGCAGGCGCCTGATGTTCTAAAATAAATACAAGGCACCCCGAGTTAGAAGCTCACTGAGCAGTTATTTATGTGGCTGAAATTCAATTTAAAATTTATTTAAACTGGTTTTCAACTGAACTTTATGTACTCGTCATTTCAGAAACAACACACAATATTTATGAGGTCTCTGTTATTGCAGATTACTGACAGTGCAAAATTCGTGACATGTTTTTTTTTTTTTTAAGTCATGTGCATTTTTCCTGGAATAAAAAAAAAAGACCTAGGTTTTGATAAGCGTAGTGTGAGTGTGATCGGCACGCGCGCAGACGATTGTCACGTGCACGCGCGATGTCACGTGTACGCGCGATGTCACGTACGCTGGGATAAGCGTAGTGATCACGTGTTCAAGGACGATTACAGTGGGTGGGTCTCAAAAATGGACACAAAAAGTCTCACTAGTCAGGAACCAGCCAATCTGGATTTGGGTCCGAATAATTCTAAGTCTAAAAGTGAACAGTCATTCTTGTGGCAGTAACCACCCTCGCCTCCCCCCTGGGGCGGGGCGGCGATTGGAGAAGTACAGTGTTTTTATTCTGATAGTAGGGAAGAGGGGAACAAGGAAAAATTAAATGACGCTATTATGACAACCTGAGGGGCCCAAAGAGTGCAGAAATAATCGGAAGCCCCTTTTGGGGTGGCTACCGGCCCCTTTGTTCGTTCGTAAGGAAAAAAAACGAACAAAAAAGTGTGCATTAATTGGAACGTGTTGTCTTTAACAGGTAGTTGTCACGAATCAAATAACAACGCGATTCGGAAGAGCGACGCGGAACGAGTCGACAGAACGTGAGTTAGCGCTTTATTACACTTGGAGATTTGCCAAAATCCCCTGGTGTATTGAATTTGTACGAATATTTTAGCCGCAGTTATCGCATGTTTTTTTTTTTTTTTTTTTCGTTTTCTTTTTTTTTTTTAGTTTGTCCGTGGAACTACTCAGAGAGTTAGGACTAGAAAGATGAAATTTGGATATGATTAACTTCAGTATGTCTAGTTAATCCTTCTGTATTTTTTTTTTAATTCGCTTAATCTTTCAATTAGAAAACGACAAAAAAATTTGCGAAACCTCCAGCCAACCGCTTCCTTCTTATTCTTTAATTAAAAATAGCTCGAGCCAGGGCGAAAGATATTGGATATTGGAGTAAACGAATAGATGAATGACATGAAAATAAAACTTCGGTCTCCCTTCCTTCTGTGGCAGCTACCATGACCTGTTCGGTGACTGAGAAACGCCTCGTGTCGTTATCAATAACAAAAACGTGTAAATTCTGCCAAATATCTCGTCACATTTCTTCCATCTAGAATTTCAGAACTATTACATTAGAATTTAAGAATGTCGTTGCTGAGGGTGCTCGGCTCTGTGTGCTGAATTCCGCCTCTGTTAATAAACGTATGATTTAGAAGCGTGTCGAGAGACTGCGAAACGAAGGCAAAAAGAAAACTGTTTCGTGAGTTAAACAAGAATGTCCAGAGACGTTGTAACCAGACCACATCTAGTTAATCAAATCAAAGACTGTTTACTAGTAGGTTATAGTCTTTGATCAAATACCAAAAGACGTGTTGGAACGCCAAGAAGTTTTTTCAAGAGAGGATTAAACGTCGATTATGCGTATGAATGATGTGGGAAAGCAGTTCGATTAAACCATGTTAGAAACAGTTTAAAGATGTTTTATTTTTTTAAAATAGTAACATTTGCCCGGTCTCTGGTGGATCCCAAAGATAATTTTGCAGGAGAGGTCTTGGACCACTAATATAAAACTTGAAAACAGTCTGGTTAAAAGTATAGGAGAAAAATCATTTTCAAATCTTGATCCCTAAAAAGTTTGAATTTTGGGAATTATGCGAGTTTGTTGAGGATCGCCAAAAAAAGTAAATTTTAAAGAAAGGGTCTCCTTGGGAACATTCTTCTAAAAGTTGGAAGCAATGCACACATGACTGTAAAAGGCCACGCATTTTGAATAGTGGCTCAAAAAAAAAAGTTTAAATGCTGCTTTTTAGCTTATTTTGAAAAAAAAAAAGTTTTTAAATGCTGCTTTTTAGCTAATTTTTTGTAGATCCCCAAAACAGCGCATTTTTAGAAACACTCATCAGTAACAAGAGTATAGGTAATCTGCCCCCCGGTAATCTACCCACTGGCACTCTGCCCCCAGTTATCTGCCCCCCCCCCCCTCAAATTTGCAATACTAGGTAATCTGCCCCCCAATTATTAAATTATGGCTATTGATTCAGGATCATTACTGGAAGTATACCATAAAAAGCCGTGAAACTTGAAGTAATACCATAAATGTGCCTTCTTTGTCAGAGGATGACGTCACTCTGGAGGGCGAGGGAGGCTACGTCACGGCGGCGCTGGGCAACACGTGGAGCCACTGCGTCAACACACGGCTCCTAGTGCAATATGTAGAGGCGGCGAGACGACAGGTAACGTCAGCAAGGGCGATAGCGGGAGGTAGTGAGACAGTATCAAAACGACACCCTGAAGTTTGCTGCAAACGTTTACGAACGAAACTTTACAAGATGCCATGTTCTGTTTTGTGTGGGGGTGTTTTTTTTTTTTTTTTTTTGTTTTGTTTTGGTTCTCAGGTGTTTGGTTTGTTTCTTGGTTTTCGCATACACGGAAGCACACTAGCCGGCTTCCCAGTTTGTCATGTCATTTAAACACAATCAAGTTACCACGTGATCTTAATCATAAGACGTGGCATTTAAGTTTCCTTTCATTGAGAGAGGAGAAAAGAAATTCCAAGAAATGAAGAAGTGTTTTAATTTTAACCACAAAACATATTAAATTACTGTCCTATTTCCAGTTGTTGACTTTTGCGTGGCTTCCCGAAAGTAATTGTTTTTATAACGATTGTCAACACTCTTTTTAACTGTTGATTATGATATAGCAGACGAATATGATTTCCTGGAATAGTTACTGGAAATACACTGAAGACGATCACGAGAAGAAAGTTTGATGTGAAAATGACACCTTGTGGTTTAAATTTTGAAAACAGGATATAATCACTGAGTTTTATCCGTCCCCCACCCCCCCCCTCCCCCACCCCCCATACATAGACACACGGTTGTTCGCCACCATCTCGTTCGCTACCGGATTAATTATAAAAGGTAGCATTTCCCTACAGACTGATTATCAAAACTGTTCTTGAAATCAATTATTATTAGAGAAAATGTATAAGTAATTTTCTATTGGCTTTTCTTTGCATCAAATGTTCTTTCTTAGATAAGCAGCGTTTGTCACGTTTGCTATACAAAGAGGTTAACGCCCATATCAAAACCGCCCATCTCTAATTTATTTTTGATATTTATTCTTTGTAGGTTGTCTTCTGTTTTTAATCAGATACTCTCCATTATAATATATACATCAATTAAATTTACTGGTTATATATGGATAGATGACACAAAATTTATGAAAAAAACTAACAAACTAACAACTCCTTTTTCAGTTTTCATTTGTCACTCTTATTTCAGAATAATAATATCTCACAGATTTTCTCCAGACACAAACGGAATGATTAGTCATTTCCTCTTCTTCTTCCTGCTTTTTCTTCTTCCTACTTCTTCTTCTTCTTCTTCTTCTTCTTCTTCTTCTTCTTCTTCTTCTTCTTCTTCTTCTTCTTCTTCTTTCTTCTATCTTCTTCCTTCTTCATTCTTCATCTTCCTTCTTCTTCGTCTTCTTCTTCTTCTTCTTCTTCTTCTTCTTTCTTTCTTCTTTCTTCTATCTTCTTCCTTCTTCTTTCTTCATCTTCCTTCTTCTTCTTCTTCTTCGTCTTCTTCTTCTTCTTCTTCTTCTTCTTCTTTCTTCTATCTTCTTCCTTCTTCTTTCTTCATCTTCCTTCTTCTACGTCTTCTTCTTCTTCTTCTTCTTTCTTCTTTCTTCTATCTTCTTCCTTCTTCCTTCTTCATCTTCCTTCTTCTTCTTCTTCTTCTTCTTCTTCTTCTTTCTTCTTTCTTCTATCTTCTTCCTTCTTCCTTCTTCATCTTCCTTCTTCTTCTTCTTCTTCTTCTTCTTCTAGGTATAGTTAGCATTACGAAAAATAAGTAATTTGCAATTAATGTCATTGTCTAAAAAAAGAAATGAGCTGAAAACATTTAAAAATCTTTACGAACCGAGCAACATATGCGCCAGGTAAATTGCCAGACGTGGCTTCACATTAACAAACTGTTTCATAAGCGCGCTTGTGTTTGGCAGATCTTAGTGGCCAAGTCGCCGCTGGCTCCTTTCGCTAACTTCATCTACACGGTACAAGCCGAGGGGATCGTTCTCGAAGGTAAATGTGAATTGCTTTAGCAGGATACACACGACACCCCCCCTTCCCCCGCCCCCCCCCCACCCCCCTCCCCCACGCGAGACGACTCGAACCCACCTCACCCCCCTCCCCCAGCCGCACCCGAACAACGCAGATTGCTGAGTTTATATTGGCAGAATCCCTATCTTTGGCAGTTCCAAACTCGAGCGCTAGGATGTTTATATCATAAATGTTCTAGCCGGGCAAATGTCCTCCGAGTTTCTCGTTCATTTATTTATCACCACAAAGCCTACCATGTGTGATTTTACTAATCTTGTTCGAGTTCGTTGTTCACAGAGCCCTATAAAACAAAAAAAAATACTCCGGTTAGAGGAAGGGGAGGGGGCATATGTAGGTATAGGGTGATATCCATGTCCCCCAGTGCTTTGTAGGAATGAACGGAAAAGTAAGGCAAGCTTTTGAGACAGTCCACAGGATTATCTTGGCGATTGTCATGGGCATGTGCCATTTTATACGAGTGTTGAGAATTCTAAGCAGTCAAGAGATTTTCACTTAAAACTTCACTTTTTCACTTAAAAAAACTCACGTTGAGATGCATTTTTATTATTACCATTTTCACCTGTTCTTTACTTAATTACATTAAATGACCTAACATAACAAAAATATACAATTTAATATTGTTTTAGTGTCTTTGAAATACCATAAGACCTTGATAGGATCCGTATTTCAAAATACAATGAACACCTTAAAATGGACAATGCATGCGATATAAAGTTTATGATTACCATTCAAAACACATTAAGAGTACCAGATATATCTGCGTTTAATTATTTTATGCCGTGACGCCAAACCACAGTTATTTCTCGTGATGTCAGAAAACCTCAAATGTGAAAGAATAAAAAAGAACAACATACAACCATGGTGATTGATTAATTACGTGTGCACTGCCATGACAACGTTATAAGCAATTATGCTAACGAAGGTGTGCGATGAAGTAATATGTCGGTATCCAGACACCTCGTAACCGGACATCTCGTAACCGGACATCTCGTAACCGACATCTCGTAACCGGACATCTCGTAACCGACATCTCGTAACCGGATATCTCGTAACCGGACATCTCGTAGCTTTTGGAGAAATGGGACATCTCGTAACTGCCATGACAACGTTATAAGCAATTATGCTAACGAAGGTGTGCGATGAAGTAATATGTCAGATAAAATTTTATTTTTTAAAATGACACAGTGAGAAAGGGCCAGGCTCTACAGAGAGCTCAACTGCAGTCGTGTAACATGTATGCGGGGACCAGTGCGGTCCTGTGACATGTATGCGGGGACCAGTGCGATCGTGTGACATGTATGCGGGACCCGCTGTCGTCGTGTAACATGTCTGCGGGGACCAGTGCGGTCCTGTGACATGTATGCGGGGCGCTCTGTCGTCGTGTAACATGTGTGCGGGGACCAGTGCGGTCGTGTAACATGTGTGCGGGGGCCAGTGCGGTCGTGTGACATGCATGCGGGGCGCTCTGTCGTCGTGTAACATGTGTGCGGGGACCAGTGCGGTCCTGTAACATGTATGTGGGGCCCCCTGTCGTCGTGTGATATGTATGCGGGGCCCCCTGTCGTCGTGTGACTTGTATGCGGGGACCAGTGCGGTCCTGTGACATGTATGCGGGGCCCCCTGTCGTCATGTGATATGTATGCGGGGACCAGTGCGGTCGTGTGACATGTATGCGGATCGACACCCCAGGTAGAACTCACAGATATTGCAGCAACAGCGCGATGAGCAAAGGAGTTACAGAAATAAGAGTGCTCTATTATCCTTGTGTTAAAACCAAGGGCAGGGAGAGCGTCGAGATAAGTGGTTAGACTTAGGGAGTGTTCCTGAGCGCCCTCTGCAGATCTTGGATTTTTTTTTCAATGCATAGATTTTTTTCAATGCATGCTTTTTAGCACAGTCGACGAAATTCTGTAGGGCTTATACCCCCCCCCACCCTCCAGGGAGGCGGGGTGGAGGGGTAGGTTGCCACGCGTGTACACTTAGCAAGCGTATCTGGGACTTAAAAAGTACTCCCAGGTGCGAGTGACCAATGTGTAAATTGTCGGATTTAGTTAAAGAAAAAACAGCTCTCAACACCAGCTTACATATTTATTAGTATAGACGCAGATACAGCGCATGTTACTGCACTCATAGAACAAAATTTAGAGAGCCATTTGTATTGAAAAGTTTGTGAGCACAATTTCTTAGTTCCCCCCCCCCCCCTTTTTTTGTGAAACGGGCATTACAGTTCCGAACGAATACTCTTTTGTTGGAAATGCGTTGTACTGGATGAAAATTACCCCTTTTTTTAACGGAATTGGCACTCCGCGTGGGTCGCGTCCAACTGAACCCCCCCCCCCCCCCCTCTTCTCGGCGTATTTTTAAATTATCCCCCGTGTAACGGAGGGATATAGTTTTCAGCTTGTCTGTCCGTCCGTCTGTCCATCCGTCCGCTCTGGTATACTATCTTTTGTCCAGGCTGTTACTCGAAAACTATTCATGATAATGCTTTTTCTTTTGCATGCGGTTAATACGTATATTGGAGGTGTGCAATGTTGTATTTTTGTTCGAGTTGGTGAAAAATTGTCAAAATGACAGTATTTTGAAAATAGATAAAAATTTAGTTCGAATGTACAAAGATGTGACATTTTGTCCAGGCCGTAACTCCATAATTATTCATGCTAATGCTTTTTCGTTTTGCATGCGGTTAATACGTATTGGAGGTGTGCAACGTCGTGGTTTCGTTCGATTTGATGAAAAGTTGTCAAGATGACAGCATTTTGAAAATAGGCGAAAATTTACTTCGAATATAACAACGATGTGACTTTTTGTCCAGGCCGCAATTCTAGAACTGTTCATGCTAATGCTTTTCCGTTTTGCTTGCGGTTGGTACAGATATTAAAGATGTGCAACGTCGTCTTGTTTTTTAAATCGACCAAAAATTGTTTGGCAATGTAGGGTTTCATTTTCAGTGAATTTACTAACATCCAATGACATTATGTGTTACACGGGGGATCCTGCCTCACTGAAGCTCTAGTGTGTTTTTTCTAACACCCATTGTAGTGCCCCCTCTCTGTTCTTTAGAGAAGTAACTAGTCCCCCGCCGCCGCGTAGTGCGGCTTGGAAGACTACAGTTTTCTGGTTCTGTCTGTCTGTCTGTCCCCCCTTTTTTGTTATCACACTGAAGCCTACATTTCTTGATCGATTTGCGAAATATTGTACATATAGGTGGTATGGTTGCTAGCAAGGGTTGGTGTTGTAAATGAGCCACGTCGGCCTTAGGACATTGGCCCAGCTAGACTTAAAAAATTCACGAAGTCTTTGAGCACCTGAGTGAGTTTGTTAACACCTTCAAGCCAACATTTCTTAATCAATTGTCGAAATATTTTACATATAGGTATAGTATGGGTGCTAACAAGAGTTGGTATTATAAATGAGCCAGGCCGGCCCAAGGACGGTGATCCAGTTGGACTTTAAAAAACGAGTATCCAAAAACGCGGAGAAAGGGGTAATTTTGAGGCAAGATGCAGTCCGCGCGGAGTGTCAATTTCGTTAAAAAAAACTTAATTCAGTACTCCGCGTTTCCCACAAAAGAGGTCTTTGTTCCGGAACTGGACTCCGCGTTCGGTTGAAAAAGGGTTTATTACTTCAAACTTAACACTCCGCATTTAGGGATCATTTTAAAAAGTCATGGTACGTGAGTGGCCTACCCCTCCTCCCCCACCCACATCCTCCTGGTATTTGTTGCAATTCATGCAAGTCACATGCCCAGTAATGCTCAGTCATATCCCCCTCTAGCCACTATCATTACGCACACCCCGTACGCCTCCCCCCTCCCTCGCCCCCCCCCCCCCCCCCGTTCTCATTTGGATTCCTTTTTGGACACACTTCCTTTCCTTGTTTACAAGCGAGAACGCCTGCAGGAGCTGTGCACTCACTGTGGCGGGAAAACGAGTACCTGTTTCTGCCACTAGAGGCCACCCCTGTGCTCTTGAGTTGCCCGTACAAGAGGTGCATCTGTTTTGTTTATTGCGCAACATGCACGCAAATAACAATACACACTGCAACAAAATGGACCATTACTGAAATGGGGGTGAATGACATGCGTGTAACATTTTTTGCCAGTGAGTGTAGTGATAGATGAGCCCCGTTTGTTTTGTTTTCAAGTTTTATCGTAGCAGCGATTACTCATTAATGAGATCTGATTGCTATTAATTTTGAAGTGCTATTTGGGAAAGCCCCAAAATAGCTACATTTCCAACTGAATGGGTTACTAAATCAGCTGTAAGAACAATTTTGAATAGACCTTTGAGAAAGACATTTCGTGTTGCCTTATTTTGGTTAGGACAAAGCAAAAAAAGGTGCAAAAACTAACAAGCATTGTGTCACTTAATTGTTGATGAGTAACTATTGGCAGCCGTTATCAAATGTATAAAACACCTTATTAACAATGCATGGGAAGGCCTTGACAAAAAAATGGGTGTTTTAAATTAGGTAATGTGTAAATAGTTGTATGGATTCTTCCGTGCTATTCAAGCATGTGGATCTCTAGGGTCCTGCAAGTCGTTAATAGCCTCATTCCTTCCAAGCTGTAGGATTGGTTCGCATTGAAGGGGCTTTGACGTCACGAATCCCCTCCTCCCCTAGAATTCGCCTCATGCACTCCTCCTAAACGTTTTATCGAGAATGGAGGGGCGGGGGTAGGGTAATCGTTGAGACCACTTGCTTGAAGGCTAAACTGATCCCATTCCACTCCTGAACATAATGTATACTCAAATTGTATGATACATGACTGCGGTTTGAACTAGCAAAAAAATGCAGTCCCTTTCTCACAGAAGTTAAAAGATCCCACAGATGCTTAGATTTCCGGAAAAAAGCATCGCCGCCACCCCCTCCCCCCCCCCACCTCACCCAACAATCACGTCATTTCTGGAAATGCCGTAATTTTCCATAATTATCATCGTTGTCTTGACGCTTGGAGACGAAACAAACAGAAATGCTGGAGCCATGGAGAACTGCCGTATAAACCGCGCTGTGTTGTCCGCCGTCTTTTGTGCTTTTGTGTCCGTTCTCAAGGGGCCACGGGCGGGCCCAGGGTCGCCATGGAAGCACAAAACATGACGTAACATAGGAAGGCTTTGTCTTGTGTGTATGTGTGTGTGTGTGTGTGTTTTTTTTTTTTTTTTTTTGGTTGTTTTTTTTTTTTTTTTTTTTTTTTGCTTTATTTTTCTCTTAAAAGCAACTGTGCATGTGAGAGAAATGAATGTATTTCGGATAACACTTGACGTGGTTCACACTATTTTTTGAACCAGGAATGTGCATTGAAGCATTGCGTGTTTACATGTTCATGCGAAAGCTGTTTACATGGCAACGTTCTGTACATTGGCCTGGTTAACGGGTAAGCGGTATGCAAAAAAACACAACAGTAAATGCTTAGGACTCTTACTGGGCTGTGACTAGCCTACTTTCATGTGTAATTGTTAGAACATCCCCCATTCCATTCTCCCCCCCCCCCCCCACCCACACCTACTCAATCTCCACCCAACCTGCATTCATTCTTTCAGTATTTGCCTTGACAGGCTAATGGCTGCGACCAGTCATGGGAGTTATTGCTACAGCGCCCCACACCCCTTGTCGGAGAAACCAAAATATGCCGGGGTCTTCGGAGTTATTTAGTGTGTTGTGAAAAACCGGGATGGGGGCAGGGGCGGGGGGGGGGGGGATTGGGAGTCACTGTTACAAGCAATCTGCCCTCAGATGAGACTTCATAGTTGAAAGATGACATACGCACATAAATAACCATTTGGGAGGCGGTGTACTCGTGTTGGAAACCTGTGGGTACTTTGAAATCAGAATGACAAGGAAATAGCCGGTGTTTTGACATCTCTATTCCTGAAATAACGCTTCAGAGACATGTGCTTTTAATGGGGAAAAAACGTTGAAACCTTTTTTTTTTTTTTTTTTGGAGAAGAACATCAAAAAAATGGACTATATATTTCAACAGATGGTCATAGGACAGAGGAACTCGCGACAAACAAGTGCAATCCATGACATCAGACACATTACAATGTCATGTGAGCGCGTCTGCTGTGTCATGCCCATTTCCCGTGGCTTTTTCTGCATGTCACTGTTAGTATCAGAAGCAAGAACATGGGCAAGGCCAAGCAGGACAGCACTTTTATGAGCATCCAGATTGCCGGGTCACGTGTCCACTAAGTGCTGCACATGGCCGTTGACCTTTAAATTCGGCCATAGCCGGTCATAAAAAGGGCTGACCCCCCCCCCCCCCTACTTGACATCCATTTGCAGCTAAAAGGCCCGAAGGGTGATCCGTGTGGAGGGACGCGTGTCCGGGTACTTCTACAGAGGATCCAGACGATGTTCACACTCATTACACGCCGTGGTGATATGTATTGGCCGCTGTGTGAAGTAATAGGTTTTTATGTTATATGGGGATCGCTCTGCAATAGAATCGTGTGCTACAGATGCACAAGTTTTGGGTCCCGTTCTAGCTCAGTTGGGTAACCCCTTGTTCAGCATTACATGGTCTCGAGTTCGATTATCTTTGCGGTTGCGTGTGATTGTTGACTTTTGCTTCTGTTAATATTTCAAGTGGTCATTTTCTTGGTTGCCAACTATTTGACATGAATTCTGGAATTGCATAAAATGTCCGAATATTTCATTATACCTTTTTTGTTAAATATTTTCAATGGAATGGCCTTTGTACGGTGTCCCTGGACGTTCTTTCATATACGCTTCGTTATGATAAAAATTCTAAATTCTGAGCGCTCATTGGCGAACTCTCAGAAGGGAATGTAGGTAATCTGCCCCCCCCCCTCCCCCATTCCTCGGTGATCTGCCCCCTCTGGTAATCTGCCTCCCGGTTATCTGCTCCCCTCAAATTTGCCAGACTAGGTAATCTGCCCCCGCTCCCTTTTTTGTGTGCGTTTTTTTTTCTTTTTGTTAAATTAAAATCTTAATATCTCATCTTATCCAGTAGATAACTAAAACCAATAAAACTGCTAAAACTGTTCATATCACATTTTATTAGATACTTTCAGTCAAAAACAAATATCCATTACTGGAGTCTGAAACATTTCTAATAAATCTTATCTAGCATTCAAAGTACAACAGATCAAAGAAATTTTTAAAAAAAGTAGAAAGGCAGCGGTTTCAGCAATTATCATAGTTCCAAGAACATAAACAACAGTAAAACATACACGTACATACAATAACACACAGATATAAAGAGAGTGGGCAGATTACCTAGTATTGCAAATTTGCGGGAGGAGGGGGGGGGGGCAGATCACCGGGGGGGGGGGTCAGATTACCGCTTAGCAGATTTTATAATAAGACATTGATAGACAACGAGACATAATCTTCTCTAAATTCTGAGCGCTCAGTGGCAAATTCCAAGAAGTTAATCTTCAACGCGAGCCACCTCATGCCATGCCTGTCGGGTTATTTGGATAAGATCTGTGCGTCGAGTCCCCGGAAGAAGTTTCTGTCGATAGTATTCGATTGCACGGTTCGATTTTGTGTTTTGCATGCTGCGGTTGCAGCTATGCGCAGGACGCCTTTGGGCATGTCGAGGGGGGGGGGGGGAGGGGGCGGGTCAGCACTGCCATGGTCACGTCGGCATGGGTTCGAAAGTAAGTCCCCATATATTCAAGCCAAGAACGCATCTGAGGTCTCATCCCCTGGCATCCCTATTTATCCAGCAAAACCACATTAGACAAACGCCTTCGGAAATTTCTCAGCCAATTAAAACTAAGATCCTATATATCTTTTTTTTTATGTACATAGATAACTTCAGGTTTACCAAGGAATAAACCAACTTGGACAAAAAACAGCATCGCCGCGCCAGGCAGTGAAGGATAGAGTTGGTATGAAAAGAACTCCACATGTTTTCTTGTCCTAAGTGTCGTGCTGTTCTTAAATATTGTGTGACATATTGAGTATCGCGGACGCTAGTTTATTTAAATAACAACACAAACAGCAACTGCATATCTCCATACACTTTCCAGCAGAGTTTAGAACAACACTTGTAGATTTTTTTTTCACCTGTTTCAGAGACAACTTTTTTTTTCTTTCTTTTTTTTTCAACGGTCTGCATCCGTGTAAAGAGTGAATAAGATGGATAAGAAAGTTGCCTGAGAGCGAGTGATACCGATCCGCATAAAACACTCCAAAGTAGCGTCTTTTTTACGTTAAGCTATGCCACAAGATCCGGTAAATTTAAAATTTATTTTGCAGCAAAACCGTCCGTCAAACCATCCTCGTGACTGTTGTTATATGTTGTTGAATTATAGACTCAGCTACTCCAGGCTGCTGGCATAGGGCGAAAATAAGCATGCGAATAAGCATGCAAATAAGCATGCAAATGACCGAAGTTGACACTGCTGAGAAAACAGATGCAGAAAGATATATAGAGAAAAAAAAACGTTTTTGAGTAAGATAGTAGATGCCAGCTCGGCGACGTTTGAAGGGATTTTGGTGTCTCGGGATTCAGCAAACTATGGGCGTACATTGGATCCAGAAAAGCTGCCAAAATAATGGTGGAGTTCTGAATCTGGTGAAATCCATATGAAGGTTTTTAATACTGTAATAGATTCAGCGATCTTTGTCGTCTGATCTCCCGTATGCTCGGCATGAACGGCTCCAATCCGGATTCTGTTCATTAGTCCAGATAGGATCCACCCGTAAATTAAACACGCTTTGGGGGGTGGAGAGCAATCTGTGTGCCGTGGGAGACGTCAGATATTTTAGGTACATGGAGCGGGGTGGGTACAAAGTACAAATTTTTTGCGTATCGATCCCACCAGAATGCAACGATTTCAATTCGGTATTTTTCTCCGGTGAATGTCCTGCTACTTTATTCTCGACTGATCTGTGTAATAAAATCGACACGTTACTCTTGGGAGTTTCACATAAACTAACAAGGAATTTTGTGTTCACATCTCATTGGACGGTATGCCCAGCTCCCAGGGGAACTATTCACAGCCAGACTGATCCACTCATAGACCACGCCCTCGCTGATCTGACCTCAGACGTACGAAGTGTGTCCACAGGATGCAGTTCTCTGTTTGTTTTTGTTCTCTTTGAAATATAATCTCACCGTGACTGTGGAATTTTTTCCTCCTGGACATAATAAGTAGTCGACTTCTGTTAGTCAAGATGGAATGTTGCTTTTGGGACCTGTTTAATGACATTTGTTCATTGTCTTTGGGAGGTGTGGTTGAGAATGAGAGGGCCATGTACTCGCGTCAACCCCAGTTTAGGAACCTCAAGTTTAGAAGCATCATTAATCCAAACGGTTACACGCGCAGTTTGGGTGATGCATATTGATGAATGCGGTCACTTCTTTTTCTTTTAGCCTTTCAGCACTTACATAAAGCAAGGCGTATGGCCTTATGGTGCCCCCCCCCCCCCCCCAAATGGCTCATCATGAATACCAGTCACCTCCCATTTCATAAGGGAAAAAAATACACGTTCTGCTATACAAAACTACCCAGACTTCAGGCGACGAAACGAACAGGTCTTCTTAATGTTTTGCCTAAATTTAAGAGCAGATCGTTAGCTAGGATGACCAGCTGCAGGGCTGTGGCTCGTTTGCCGTCCGCGAACGGTACGAGCTTATCTGCGGGTTTCCCTTAGATTTCCATCTGTCCGGCCTATCTGCGGATATTGCTTTTTTTTTGTTTCTTTGTTTGTTTGTTTGTTTGTTTTTTTCCGAGGTGTGGCATTCCCACCAAAATTGTTACGAATTGACCAAAGTATTACAAGTTGGCAACTGCATGAGTTGACCAAACCCCGATGGGAGAAAAATCTGCAGATGGACATATCTCCAAAACCGGGCAGATGTCCTGTTGCACACTAACACGACACTAACCTATTTTCTCGATAAACGAAAGCCCAGTTTAAAGCTACATGGTCGCGTCATACCAACAACCAAATGCAGTCCGGATCAAAACAATAATACATGATTTAGCATTGTCAACAGAAGCATCCATATCTTGTTACAGTTTTGCAATTGTAAATACATTTTATTAGTGGTCGATTGAATTTTTGTGTTGGAGCCATCAGGAAACTGATACATATGGCCGTGATCTTTGTATATTTTTTGTCAGAAAAAAAATGGACCAGAAAATATAGGTCAACCGTGACTGAGCATGGCAGTATCGAGAATGATGTGAAATGTTTCAATGCATCTTGATAATCGAAGAATGCGGAATACTAAAATGGCCATAATTGTTCCTTTCATGTGGTAGGCAGTTCCAATGCGGGGTGCTTTACCGGCGACATTTTTCTGCGGATAACCCATGAAAGTAACATGACAACGGCATGTAAACAAATACGAATTTATCTGGCTGATTATCAGCGCTTTTGATTGCTTGTGTCACATTGTGGCAATAAAAATTTACGATTCTTGGAATACTTAAATTCATTGTCCGTAAAAAAAGACCAAATGAAAACCAGAAATTAATTCTAGGTTAATGTTTGGAGCTATGAACTTGTGTTTCATGTTCTCGCATTAACACGTTAAGCTTTAGTCTGACACTACTGCACTGCCAATTTTTGTGCACTGATTAAAGTACACACATAAAAAGGTGATCGTCGATATCGAAAACTTATTTTTCAGCTTCAGTTATACATTGTACAGTGCCCCGTGCTGTGTCCGCCTTAGGCTTATGCATAGGCTCCTCATGCTGACTGACCACCTTAGACTTCTTCATGCGTCAACCCAGTGCTGTGTACAAGCGATGTCTGGGAGTGTGTGCATGCGGTGCCTCGGGCTGTGTGCATGTGGTGCCTCGGGATGTGTGCATGCGGCGGCCTGGGCTGTGTGTATGCGGTGCCTGGGACTGTGTGCATGCGGTGGCCTGGGCTGTGTGCATGCGGTGGCCTGAGCTGTGTGCATGCGGTTGCCTGAGCTGTGGGCATGCGTAGGCCTCAGCTGTGTGCATGCGGTACCTGGGACTGTGTAAATGCGGTGACTATGGCTGTGTGCATGCGGTGGCCTGAGCTGTGTGTATGCGGTGCCTGGGACTGTGTGCATGCGGTGCCTCGGACTGTGTGCATGCGGTGGCCTGAGCTGTGTGTATGCGGTGCCTGGGACTGTGTGCATGCGGTGGCCTGGGCTATGTGCATGCGGTGGCCTGGGCTGTGTGCATGCGGTGCCTGGGACTGTGTGCATGCGGTGGCCTGGGCTGTGTGTATGCGGTGCCTGCGACTGTGTGTATGCGGTGGCCGGCTATGTGCATGCGGTGCCTGGGACTGTGTGCATGCGGTGCCTCGGGCTGTGCGTATTGGTGGCCTGGGACTGTATACATGCGGTGCCTGGGACTGTGTGCATGCGGTGCCTCGGGCTGTGCGTATTGGTGGCCTGGGACTGTATACATGCGGTGCCTGGGACTGTGTGCATGCGGTGCCTCGGGCTGTGCGTATTGGTGGCCTGGGACTGTATACATGCGGTGCCTCGGACTGTGTGCATGCGGTGCCTGGGACTGTGTGCATTGGTGGCCTGGGCTGTGTGCATGCGGTGCCTCGGACTGTGTGCATGTGGTGCCTCGGGATGTGTGCATGCGGTGCCTCGGACTGTATGCATTGGTGGCCTGAGCTGTGTGCATGCGGTGCCTCGGACTGTATGCATTGGTGGCCTGAGCTGTGTGCATGCGGTGCCTCGGGATGTGTGCATGCGGTGCCTGGAACTGTGTAAATACGGTGCCTGGGACTATGTGCATGCGGTGCCTCGGGATGTGTGCATGCGGTGGCCTGAGCTGTGTACATGCGGTGCCTCGGGCTGTGTGAATGCGGTGGCCTGGGCTGTGTGCATGCGGTGGCCTGGGCTGTGTGAATGCGGTGCCTGGGACTGTATGCATTGGTGGCCTGAGCTGTGTGCATGCTGTACCTCGGGCTGTGTGCATGCGGTGCCTCGGACTGTGTAAATGCGGTGCCTGGGACTGTGTGCATGCGGTGCCTCGGGATGTGTGCATGCGGTGCCTGGGACTGTGTAAATGCGGTGCCTGGGACTGTGTGCATGCGGTGCCTCGGGATGTGTGCATGCGGTGGCCTGAGCTGTGTACATGCGGTGCCTCGGGCTGTGTGCATGCGGTGGCCTGGGCTGTGTGCATGCGGTGGCCTGGGCTGTGTGCATGCGGTGCCGCGGACTGTGTGCATGCGAAGGCCTGGGCTGTGTGCATGCGGTGGCCTGGGCTGTGTGCATGCGGTGCCTCGGACTGTATGCATTGGTGGCCTGAGCTGTGTGCATGCGGTGCCTCGGACTGTGTGCATGCGGTTGCCTGGGCTGTGTGTATGCGGTGCCTGGGACTGTGTGCATGCGGTGGCCTGGGACTGTGTGCATGCGGTGGCCTGGGCTGTGTGTATGCGGTGGCCTGGGCTGTGTGCATGCGGTACCTCGGACTGTGTGCATGCGGTGCCTGGGACTGTATGCATTGGTGGCCTGGGCTGTGTGCATGCGGTGGCCTGGGCTGTGTGCATGCGGTGCCTGGGACTGTGTGCATGCGGTGGCCTGGGACTGTGTGCATGCGGTGGCCTGGGCTGTGTGCATGCGGTGCCTGGGACTGTGTGCATGCGGTGGCCTGGGCTGTGTGTATGCGGTGCCTGGGACCGTGTTCATGCGGCGCCTGGGACTCTGTACATGATTTCATTGTGCAGGAAGAAAGGAGTCTCCTCCGGCTTTCATTCACACCAGTTCACCATTTAATTCACTTTTCGGGTAAAAACTAGAGGCTCAGTGGGGCAGGATCCCCCGTGTAACACATAATGTCATTGGATAGCAGTAAATTCAATGAAATTGAAAACCCTACATTGCCTAACAATTTTTGGTCGATTTAGAACATAAAACGACATTGCACATCTGCAATATATATATTTTCACTGCATAAAATTTCAGAACCCTGGATCGAATAGTTTTGGAGAACGCATCTGGATAAAATCTCCGTGCAAACAAACTTGCATAAAAAATATATATTTTTGAGAAGTCGTATTTTTGACAATTTTTGGCCGGGGCCATTTCAAAAATAATACGACATTGCACATCTACGATATATATATTTTCATTGCATAGAATTTCAGAACGCTGCACCGAATAGTGTTGCAGAACTCGTCTGGACAAAACCTATTTCCGTGTAAACAAGTTTCCATAAAAATATACATTCTTGACAAGTCGTATTTTTGACAATTTTTGGCCGATTAAAAAAAATGCGACGTTGCACACCTTCAATATACGTTCTAACCGTATGCCAAAGGAAAATGGTAATATATATATTTTCAATGCATAAAATTTCAGACCGCTTGATTGAATAGTGTTGTAGAACTCCTAGATAAAACGTATCTCCGTGCTAACCAATTTTCTGAAAAACAGCCATTTTTAACAAGTCGGGTTTTTGAGAATTTCTGGCCGATTTCAAAAATAATACGAGATTGCACACCTTCAATATACGTTCTAACCGTATGCCAAAGGAAAATGGTATACGGCAAATACTTTCGGAGATATAGCCCGGACACGACGGTGCACGAAAGCGGACAGACAAACGGACAAGCTGAAACCTATATCCCCTCGTTACACGGAGGATAATAAACGGTTGTTGTTGAAAAGGTATGCTTTAAACTCGTAAGCATTCTAAAGTCTATGTTTAAAATGAGCATTAAGATAACTGATTTTGAAAAAAGACAGTTAATTGCAGAAACGGTGCGTATGATTTTTTTTTTTTTTTTTTTTTTTTTTTTTTTTTTTTTTTTTTTTTGTTATTTTTTTGGCTTCAAACGACCAAGTTATTTCAGTGTATTTCTTCTAAAATCACCTCTTTGGCAAGATATGAGAACTCTTCACTTGCATAACGATGCCCTTTCTAACAGATTGAACATCAAATTTAGAAACATATGGTCGTTGAGGACACTTTGTAAGGTTATGTCAGTGCTTGCTGACTCTATTTTCAACTTGTGCGGCTAAGAAAAGCAAAATGAACTGTTTCCTGCACACAGTACGCTGGCATTTATGTTCTGTCGTTCTTCGGTGCTTGCTCTATCTAGGTTTTCAAAAACCTGCGCTTCGGGACGCGGAAGGGCAAAAAAAGCTGCGTCCAGGTTACCCAAGATAAATTGTTTTTGTCTCCCGACCAAGGGGAGAAGTATAGCGTTTGTACGTGTGTGTGTGTGTCAGTCTGTTGTGAACAAGATGCTTTGTGCAAGATATCCCGACAACGAAAAGTCCGATCGATTTTAAACCAGACCTTTTTAGCCCAGCTTACGTTACACGTAAGCTGGGGTATTCCTATCGGTCTGCGGATGGCGTCCGTTAGTTAGTTAGTTAGTTAGTTAGTTAGTTAGTTCGCTGTAAACTTTGTTTCAAAATGCATCTCCTCCTACAATTTTGATCTGATGTCAATTATTTTTGGTGTGAGGCATCCCTAAGGGGTCGTGCATACGGCTTGTGCTTTTCTAGTCGATCGGGTGATTTTTTAATTTTTGGCGAATATTTAAAGAAAAAAATTAAAAATGTATCTCCTCCTACATTTTTGGCCCGATGTCATTTATTTTTGGCATGAGGCACCGCTAAAGGGTCGCGCATACGGCTTGTGCTTTTTTAGTCGACCATTTATTTTTGGTGTGATAATTTCCCAAGCGGTCGTGCATACGGCTTGTGCTTTTTAGCCCAGCTTACGTTACACGTAAGCTGGGGTATTCCTATCGGTTTGCGGGCGGTGTCCGTTAGTTAGTTAGTTAGTTAGTTAGTTAGTTAGTTAGTTAGTTAGTTAGTTGTTTATTTAGTAAACTTTGGTTCAAAATGCATCTCCTCCTACAATTTTGAACCGATGTCATTTATTTTTGGTGTGAGGCATCCCTAAGGGGTCGTGCATACGGCTTGTGCTTTTCTAGTCGATCGGGTGATTTTTGAATTTTTGGCGAATTTTTAAAGAAAAAATTTTAAAATGTATCTCCTCCTACATTTTTGACCCGATGTCATTTATTTTTGGTATGAGGCACCCCTAAAGGGTCGTGCATACGGCTTGTGCTTTTTTAGTCGATCGCGCAATTTTTGTATTTTTGGGGAATTTTTAAAGCAAAAATTTCGAAAATAATTCAAAATGCATCTACTCCTACAATTTTGATTCCATGTCATTTATTTTTGGTGTGAGGCATCCCTAAGGAGTCGTGCATACGGCTTGTGCTTTTTTAGTCGATTGGGTGATTTTTGAATTTTAGGGGAATTTTTAAAGAAAAAAATTTAAAATGTGTCTCCTCCTACATTTTTGACCCGATGTGATTTATTTTTGGTATGAGACACCCCTAAAGTGTCGTGCATACGGCTTGTGCTTTTCTAGTCGATCGGGTGATTTTTTAATTTTTGGAGAATTTTTGAAGAAAAAAATTTAAAATGTATCTCGTCCTACTCGTCTTTTTTTTTAGCCCAGTTGGCTTTTTAGCCAACAGGGCTATACAGATGGGGGCAAGTTTTTTTAACCTTCTACTGCATTAGGAAATTTTTTTATTTTTTGGTTTAAACCATTTTTGGCGATTTTATTGCCAATTTGGGCAAAATACGAAAAAACCTATCTAGTCCCTCATTTTTCATCGGAAGATTCCGAAATTTTTTATGAAGAAACTAGAACTAAGGGGTGAAAAAAGTACTTTTTTCGATTTTTGAATTTCGCCTTATTTTTGAATCTACTGAGCTTCAAAGTTTGCAACTTCTAAAAATTGGCAAATTTCCATTTTTTTTTCTTAACAAAGTAGTTAAAGTGGAATATCTTTTTTATTTTTCATCCGATTCGTACCAAATTTTAAACGCGAGTTTTTAACCTTCTACTGCATTAGGAATTTTTTTTTATTTTTTGGTTTAAACCATTTTTGGCGATTTTATTGCCAATTTGGGCAAAATACGAAAAAATCTATCTAGTCCCTCATTTTTCATCGAAAGATTCCGAAATTTGTTATGAAGAAACTAGAACTAAGGGGTGAAAAAAAAACATTTTTCGATTTTTGAATTTCGCCTTATTTTTGAATCTACTGAGCTTCGAAGTTTGCAGCTTTTAAAAAATTGGAAATTTCAATTTTTCTTCTTAAAAAAGCAAAGTTTCAATTTGCAGAGGGGCACAATATGTTACATGCAAGTACTTCTGGTTTGACTTTTCAGTAATTTTGTTGTCAGTGGGTCATTTCTATGATATTTTTAAGTGGGCGATAATAGGGAACATTTGGCGATAAAGCAAGAAAGTTGTAATTTTCGGTTTAAAAGTGCAGGAATCAATTCTATGTCCCAAAAATATGATAAATATGATATTTTTCGGATGGGCGATAATAGGGAATATTGGTCGATACTGCAAGAAAGTTGTAATTTTGGCTTTAAATGTGCAGGAAACAATTCTAGGACCCGAAAATATGATAAATATAATATTTTTCGGGTGGGCGATAATAGGGAACATTTTGCGAAAATGTAAGAAAGTTGTAATTTTCACTTTAAAAGTGCAGGGATCAGTTCTATGACCCAAAAATATGATAAATGTGATATTTTTCGGGTAGGCGATAATAGGGAATATTGGGCGATAATGTAAGAAAATTGTAATTTTCGCTTTAAAAGTGCAGGAATCAATTCTATGTCCCGAAAATATGATAAATATAATATTTTTCGGGTGGGCGATAATAGGGAATATTGGGCGATAAAGCAAGAAAGTTGTAATTTTCGCTTTAAAAGTGCAGGAATAAATTCTATGACCCGAAAATATGCTAAATATGATATTTTTCGTGTGGGCGATAATAGGGAACATTGGGCGATAATGCAAGAAAGTTGTAATTTTCGCTTTAAAAGTACAGGAATCAATTCTGTGACCCGAAAATATGATAAATGTGATATTTTTCGGGTGGGCGATATCAGGGAATATTCGGCGAAAAAGCAAGAAAGTTGTAATTTTCGCTTTAAAAGTGCAGGAAACAATTCTATGACCCGAAAATATGATAAATATAATATTTTTCGGGTGGGCGATAATAGGGAACATTGGGCGATAATGCACGAAATTTGTAATTTTCGCTTTTAAAGTACAGGAATCAATTCTATGAACCGAAAATATGATAAATGTGATATTTTTCAGGTGGGTGATAATAGGGAATATTGGGCGATAATGTAAAAAGATTGTAATTTTCGCTTTAAAAGTGCAAGAATATATTCTGTGACCCGAAAATATGATAAATATGATATTTTTCGGATGGGCGATAATAGGGAATATCTGGCGATACTGCAAGAAAGTTGTAATTTTCGCTTTAAAAGTGCAGGAAACAATTCTAGGACCCGAAAATATGATAAATATAATATTTTTAGGGTGGGCGATAATAGGGAACATTGGGCGATAATGTAAGAAAGCTGTAGTTTTCGCTTTAAAATTGCAGGAATCAATTCTATGACCCGAAAATATGATAAATGTGCTATTTTTCGTGTGGGCGATAATAGGGAACATTGGGCGATAATGCAAGAAAGTTGTAATTTTCGCTTTCAAAGTGCAGGAATCAATTCTGTGACCCGAAAATATGATCAATGTGATATTTTACGGGGGGGCGATAACAGGGAATATTGGGCGATAAAGCAAGAAGGTTGTAATTTTCGCTTTAAAAGTGCAGGAAACAATTCTAGGACCCGAAAATATGATAAATATAATATTTTTAGGGTGGGCGATAATAGGGAACATTGGGCGATAATGTAAGAAAGTTGTAATTTTCGCTTTAAAAGAGCAGGAATCAATTCTATGACACGAAAATATGATAAATATGATATTTTTCGGATAGCCGATAATAGGGAATATTGGGCGATAAAGCAAGAAAGTTGTAATTTTCGCTTTAAATGTGCAGGAAACAATTCAAGGACCCGAAAATATGATAAATATAATATTTTTCGGGTGGGCGATAATAGGGAACATTGGGCGATAATGTAAGAAAGTTTTAATTTTCGCTTTAAAAGGGCAGGAATCAATTCTAAAACCCGAAAATATGATATTTTTCGGATGGGCGATAATAGGGAATGTTGGGCGATAATGCAAGAAAGTTGTAATTTTCGCTTTAAAAGTGCAGGAATCAATTCTATGACCCGAAAATATGATAAATGTGATATTTTTCGGGTGGGCGATAATAGGGAATATTGGGCGATAATGTAAGAAAATTGTAATTTTCGCTTTAAAAGTGCAGGAATCAATTCTGTGACCCTAAAATATGATAAATATGATATTTTTTCGGATGGTTGATAATAGGGAACATTGGGCGATAGTGCAAGAAAGTTGTAATTTTCGCTTTAAAAGTGCAGAAAACAATTCTATGACTACAAAATATGATAAATGTGATATTTTTCGGGTGGGCGATAATAGGGAACGTTGGGCGATAATGTAAGAAAGTTTTAATTTTCGCTTTAAAAGTGCAATAATCAATTCTATGACCCGAAAATATGATAAATATGATATTTTTCGTGTCGGCGATAATAGGGAACATTGGGCGATAATGCAAGAAAGTTGTAATTTTCGCTTTAAAAGTGCAGGAATCAATTCTATGACCCGAAAATATGATAAATGTGATAGTTTTCGGGTGGGCGATAATAGGGAATATTTGGCGATAATGCAAGAAAGCTGTAATTTTCGCTTTAAAAGTGCAGGGATCAATTCTATGTCCCGAAAATATGATAAATATGATATTTTTTGGATGGGCGATAATAGGGAACATTGGGCGATAATGCAAGAAAGTTGTAATTTTCGCTTTAAAAGTGCAGGAATGAATTCTATGACCCGAAAATATGATAAATGTGATACTTTTCGGGTGGGCGATAATAGGGAACATTGGGCGATAATGTAAGAAAGTTGTAATTTTCGCTTTAAAAGTGCAAGGATCAATTCTATGACCCGAAAATATGATAAATGTGATATTTTTCGGGTAGGCGATAATAGGGAATATTGGGCGATAATGTAAGAAAGTTGTAATTTTCGCTTTAAAAGTGCAGGAATCAATTCTATGACCCGAAAATATGATAAATGTGATATTTTTCGGGTGGGCGATAATAGGGAACATTGGTCGATAATGCAAGATAGTTGTAATTTTCGCTTTAAAAGTGCTGGAATAAATTCTATAACCCCAAAATATGATAAATATGATATTTTTCGTGTGGGCGATAATAGGGAACATTGGGCGATAATGCAGTAAAGTTGTATTTTTCGCTTTAAAAGTGCAGAGATCAATTCTGTGACCCGAAAATATGATAAATGTGATATATTTCGGGTGGGCGATATCAGGGAATATTGGTTCAAAAAGCAAGAAAGTTGTAATTTCGCTTTAAAAGTGCAGGAAACAATTCTAGGACCCAAAAATATGATAAATATAATATTTTTTCGGGTGGGCGATAATAGGGAACATTGGGCGATAATGTAAGAAAGTTGTAATTTTCGCTTTTAAAGTGCAGGAAGCAATTATATGACCCGACAATATGATAAATGTGATATTTTTCGGGTGGTCGATAGCCTCTTTTTCATTTTTCCCACGCAAATTAAAATTAATTAGGGTCCACATATTTTTGACGAACCCCCCGCTTTGAAGTTTACCAGGGCATTTGAAGTACGCCTGTCAGGGTAGACTATCCACGGTCTGGATATACCTCACCCGATCATTTGTCGATTTTTAATTAAACGCTGGCCTAGTACCACCCTGGATAGGAATCCACGTTTAAGTAATCGTATGCAACAAAAGGCTCGAGATAAGTGCATATAAGAAAGGACGTTATTTAAATTTTGGAGTTCTACTTTTCTTTGATATCAAATTAAATTGGAGAAAAATTCCTGTTTTTACATATATATTTTTATTTGACAAATATCGTACCGTGTTCTGGATAGGATGTTCCAAAACTGTATGCACATTTTTATACTCAACACAACACAAGTAAATAAACATGCGCATTGATCCGAAATAAGAACCGCACATCAACGCAAGGTAAATAAACATGCGCACTGATCCGAAATGCAAACCGTACATCAACGCAAGTTAAATAAACATGCGCACTGGTCCGAAAAAAGAACCGCACATCAACACAATGTAAATAAACATGCGCACTGATCCGAAATAAGAACCGCACATCAACACAAGTAAATAAACATGCACACTGATCCGAAATGCCAACCGCACATCAACGCAAGTTAAATAAACATGCGCACTGGTCCGAAATTCGAACCGCGCATCAACGCCACTTAAATAAACGTGTGGAGTGGTTCGAAATGTGAACCACGCGCCAACGCAAGTTAAACAAACATTTTTACTGGTCCAGAATAAGAACCGCGCATCAATACAAGTTCAATAAACGTGCGCACTGGTCCGATATTCGAACCGCGCGTCAACGCAAGTTAAATAAATATGCGCAATGGCCCGAAATTCGAACTGCTCATCAACGCAAGTTGAATAAACATGCGCACTGGTCCAAAATGCAAACCGCGCACCAATGCAAGTTAAATAAACATATACACACGTCCAAAATAAGCACCGTGCAAGTTAGATAAACATGCAAACTCTTCCGAAATGCGAACCGCGCATCAAGACAACCTAAGGAAACTTGTGCACTTGTCCAAAATAAGAACGAAAGTAATATAAACATGCGCATTGGTCTGGAATAAGAACCGCGCATTAATCTTTATTAAGTTAAATAAACATGTGCACTGTTCCAAAATGAGAGCCTCGCATCAACGCAAATTAAATAAACATGCGCACTTGTCTGAATTAGAACCGCGCATTGAGGCAAGTTACATAAATATGCGCACTGGTCCGAAATGCGAGCGTTGTTTGAGGGTATCTATGGCAAACTATCCAGTCTACCAGATATACAAAAAATCTGTTCCCCATTTTTCTGGGAAAGAAATCTTTGTATGCATTTATCGGTCTATGTTCTGGTCCGGTGCTAAATTAATTATTGAGCTAGCTCTTTGCCGTCTCATCTTTTGAAGCTTGATATTTCAGGGAAATTCCTTCGCTCATGCACGCTGGAATGGGTCTTATTGCGTTTCGTAAGCTGGGACTTTGTCCTTGGACAAACTTGTTTAGTCGATCGGGTGATTTTTGAAGTTTTGGGGATTTTTTAAAGAAATTTTAAAATGTATCTCCTCTTACATTTTTGACCCGATGTCATTTATTTTTGGTGTGAGGCATCCCTAAAGGGTCGTGCATACCGCTTATGCTTTTTTAGTTTATATTTTTGGGGAATTTTTTAAGCAAAAATTTCGAAAATAATTCAAAATGCATCTACCCCTGCAATTTTGATTCCATGTCATTTATTTTTGGTGTGAGTGCATATGGCTTTTTTTTATTGTTTGAGGCATCCCTAAGGGGTTGAGAATACGACATTTATTTTTGGTGTGAGTGCATACGGCTTGTGCTTTTTAGTCGATCGGGCAATTTTTGTATATTTAGGGAGTTTTTGAAGAAAAAAACTTCAAAATGCATTTCCCCCTACAGTTTTGAACCTTTTTTTTGGGGGGGGGGAGGGGGTTTGAGGCATCCCTAAGGGGTTGAGAATACGACTTGCGCTTTTTAGTCGATCCGACAATTTCTGTATTTTTTGGGAATTTTTGAAGAAAAACTTCAAAATGTATTTCCTCCTACAGTTTTTATCCGATTTCATTTATTTTTGCTATGAGGCATCCTTAGGTAGGTCTCGCATACGGCTTGTGCTATTTGACTCGACTTGGAAATTTTTGATTTCGGGGGGAATTTTTGATGAAAATACCTCAAAATGCATTTTCTCCGGCAGTTTTGATCAAACATCATTTATTTTGGGGCTGAGGCATGCTTAGGGTGTCGTGAATATGGCCTGTCTTTTTCAGTCGATGAGAGAATTTTTGAAGAAAAAAATTCAAAATGCATTTCCTCCTACAGTTTTTATCAGATTTCATTTATTTTCGATATGAACCGTCTCTAGGGAGTCTTGCATACGGCTTGTGCTTTTTGAGTGAATTGGAAAACTTTTGAATTTTTTTTCGGAATTTTTGAAGAAAAAAATTAAATGAATCTCCTCCTCCAGCGCATAAACGCAAGCTAAATGAACTTGCGCAGTAGTCAGATTTAACAACCGCACATCGAAGAAAGTTAAAGAAACATTCGCAGTAGTCCAAATTAAGTACTCCGCATCGATGCAAGTTAAATAAACATGCGCATTGGTCCGAAATGTGAACTGCGCATCGACGGAAGATAAATAAAGATGCGAACTGGTCCAAAATAAGCACCGCGCATCAACGCAGGTTAAATAAACATGCGCACTGGTCCGAAAAAAAAGAACTACGCTTCGACGTAAGTTGAATAGACATGCGCAGTGGTCTGAAATGCGAACCGCGCATCAACACAGCCTAAAGAAACATGTGCACTGATCCGAAATGCGAACCGCACATCGAGGCAAATTAAATAAACATGCGCAGTGGTCCGAAATGCGAACGGTGCGTCAACGCAAGTTAAATAAATATGCGCACTGCTCTGAAATGAGAACAACGCATCAACACAAGTTAAATAAACATGGACAATGGCCTGAAATGCGAACCGCGCATCGACGGAAGTTAAATAAACATGCGATCCGGTCCAAAATAAGCACCGCACATCAACGCAAGTTAAACAAACATGCGCACTTGTCCGAACAAAAAGAACCACGCATCGACGCAAGTGAATAGACACGCGCAGTGGTCTGAAATGAGAACCTCGCATCAACGGAAGTTAAATAAACATGCGCAGTGGTCCCTAAGAAAGAACCATGAATCGACGCAAGTTGAATAGACATAAGAGTCGGGCATCGACGGGACTTAAATAAACATGCTTTCTGGTCCGAAACGCAAATCGCGCGTCAACGCAAGTTAAATGAACCTGTTCACTTGTCCCAAAATGCGAACTGCGCATCAACGCAACCTAAAGAAACAGGTATACTGGTCCGAAATGCGAATCGGATATCAACGCAAATTAAATAAACATGCACACTGGTCCGAGTTGCTAACCGCACATAAGCGTAAGTTAAATAAACATTTGCACCGGTCCAAAATAAGTACCGATCATCAACACAAGTTAAATAAACATGCGCAATGGTCCAAAATGCGAACCACTCATCAACACAAGTTAAAAAAAAACATGCGCGCTGGTCCGAAATGCGAACCGCACAGCAACACAAACCAAATAAGCAAGCACACTGGACCAAAATAAGCACCTTGCATCAACGCAAGTTAAATAAACATGCGCACTATTTCGAAATGCGAACTGCCCATTAACGCAACTTAAATAACATGCGCACCATTCAAAATAAGAACTGCGCATCAACGCAACTTAAATAAACATGCGCACTGGTCCAGATTAAGAAGCGCGCATCAACTCAAGTTAAAGAAATATGCGCATTGACCTGAAATAAGAACCGCGCATCGACGCACGTTAAATAAACATACGCAGTGGTTCGAAATGCGAACCACGCGCCAAAGTAAGTTAAATAAACATTTGCACTGGTCTAAAATAAGCACCCCGTATCAACGCAAGTTAAATAAACATTTGCACCGGTCCAAAATAAGTACCGATCATCAACACAAGTTAAATAAATATGCGCAATGTTCCAAAATGCGAACCACGCAGCAACAAAAGTTAAAAAAAAAACATGCGCGCTGGTCCGAAATGCGAACCGCACAGCAACACAAGTTAAATAAGCAAGCGCACTTGACCAAAATAAGCACCTTGCATCAACGCCAGATAAATAAACATGCGCACTATTTCGAAATGCGAACTGCCCATTAACGCAACTTAAATAACATCCGCAGTATTCAAAATAAGAACTGCGCATCAACGCAACTTACATAAACATGCGCACTGGTCCAGAATAAGAACCGCGCATCAACTCAAGTTGAAGAAATATGCGCATTGGCCTGAAATAAGAACCGCGCATCGACGCACGTTAAATAAACATACGCAGTGGTTCGAAATGCGAACCACGCGCCAAAGTAAGTTAAATAAACATTTGCACTGGTCTAAAATAAGCACCGCGCATCAACGCAAGTTAAATAAACATGCGCACTTCTCCGAAATTCGAAGCGCGCATCAACGCAAGTTAAATAGACATGCGCAGTAGTTCGAAATGCGAACCACGCTCCAACGCAAGTTAAATAAACATTTGCACTGGTCCAAAATAAGCACTGCGCATCAACGCAGATTAAATAAACATGCGCACTGGTCCGAAATTCGAACCGCGCATTAACGCAAGTTAAATAAACATGCGTAATGATCCGAAATTCGAACTGCTCACCAACGCAAGTTAAATAAACATGCACACTGGTCCAAAATGCAAACCGCGCACCAACGCAAAATAAATAAACATAGGCACACGTCCAAAATAAGCACCGTGCATCAACCTAAGTTAAATAGACATGCAAACTGGTCCGAAATGCGAACCGCGCATCAAGGCAACCTAAGAAAACTTGGGCTGTCCGAAATAAGTACCGCTCATCAACGCAAGTAAAATAAACGTGCGCATTGGTATGGAATAAGAACCGCACGTCAACACAAGGTGAATAAATATGCGCACTGATCCGAAATAAGAACCGCACATCAACACAATGTAAATAAAGATGCGTATTGATCCGAAATAAGAACCGCACATCAACACAAGGTAAATAAACGTGCGCACTGATCCGAAATAAGAACCGCACATCCACAAAAGGTAAAAAAAAAACATGGGCCCTCGTCAGAAATGCGAACCGCACATCAACGGAAGTTAAATAAACATGTGCACTGTTCAAAAATGGGAACCACGCATCTACGCAAAATTAAATAAACATGCGCACTTGTCTGAATAAGAACCGCGCATCAAGGCAAGTTACATAAATATGCGCACTGGTCCGAAATGCGAGCGTTGTTTGAAGGTATCTATGGCAGACTATCCTGTCTACCAGAGATACAAAAAATCTGTTTCCCATTTTTCTGGGAAAGAAATCTTTGTATGCATTTACCGGTCTATGTTCTGGTCCGGTGCTAAATTAATTATTGGGCTAGCTCTTTGCCGTCTCATCTTTTGAAGCCCAATTTTTCAGGAAAATTCCCTTGCTCATGCACGCTGGAATTGGTTTTATTGCTTTTCGTAAGCTGGGACTTTGTCCTTGGACAAACTTGTTATTCCTTGGGTAGGTCGGAGGGTTCTTTCTACTTTTGATGCATGTTACGTTGTTAGGAAAGGCGTATTATGTCATTACGTAAAAATCTTTTGTGCAAATTTCCTCAGCCGCTGAACATCAAAGAAAGTTCAAACGTGGTGTGATTGTTGGTCGGTAGGTCCGAAAGATTCAGTCAAATTTTGTGGTAAATAGAACGAACGAAAGTGGCATATGACGTCATCACATAAAATATATATGTCATTTGAACAAGATCTTATGTGCAAAATATCTCGCTAACGGAAAGGCGTATCGACGTAAATTTGGAAGGATATTCCTTACGTCAGTCGGACAGCTGTATCAACTTTTGATACGTGTAATGAAATTAAGAAAGGCGTATGACGTCATTACGTTAAGATCGTGTATGCAAGATTTCTCAGCCGTTGAACATCGCAGAGAGTTGAAAATTTGGAGGGAATGTTGCTTGATGCGGAAGGTTCTGTCAAATTTTGTCCGAACTGTGACGAACGAAGACGGCATATACCGTCGTTACGTGATAAAGTTATCTGTTAAGCAAAATATCTCGATAGCGGAAAGCGGATCGACCTCAAACTTGGCGCAGTTATTCCTTGGATATAGTCACACGGTTCTTGTGAAACATTAAAATCGTACAGAAAATTAAGAAATACGTATGATATCGCTGCTTAAAAATATTACGCGATATATTTCGCAGTTGTCAAATTGAAACCACCACCACCATCTTCCCCGTTTTTGTCGGCTCTTGTTATCGTCAGTCAGTGTAGTTATTGGCTACACTGAGCGTTTTCCAGAATATTCACTCAGTCAGGGTTCAGTGTCAGTTCTGCTGTATTAGATGTACAGTAAAACCTGTCTGTCTTGGCCAACTTCCAGATCCGAACAA
This sequence comes from Protula sp. h YS-2021, assembly GCA_949752745.1. Taxonomy (NCBI): domain Eukaryota; kingdom Metazoa; phylum Annelida; class Polychaeta; order Sabellida; family Serpulidae; genus Protula; species Protula sp. h YS-2021. Next base: position 85,648,894 of record OX457024.1, on the reverse strand, counting down.
AAAATTCGTACAGGAATACTGCTGCAGTGACATACTTCCAACGACCGGTCAAAAAGAATATACAATAAAACCTGTTTTAGTGACCACCTTCCAGACCCAAAAAAAGACATTAAGTAACACTTGTTCGTAGAGACCACCGTCCGGACCCAGATATACTAGACGCACAGTGAAATTTTTAGTTACCACCTTCTTGACAATGAATAATGATTCGCAGAAATGAAATCTTTATTTCAGTAAAAAGAAAAATGGAAAACAGTTGTTGGTGAATTACGGGTTTAGTCGACATTTGTTTTTTTGTTTTCAGAAACAACAAAGTAGATAGGTTTCGATTGAAAGTGTGTGATATGAGACTGTACTCTTATGCTTTATATGGACTGGCTGTTCTAGTTTATTTGTTCTTTTCGCACTGTAGTGAGAAATAAAATTTGTAACGCACATTCTTTTTAGTTTTGTATAAACAGAGGGTCGAGATATCCAAGGATAAGTTGGTTTCCTTGGGGGCCAAGTCATCGTGGAGGGGAGTTACGATATTCTAGGATATCTTTTTCGGGGCAAGATATATGGGGAGGGAGCCAAAATATCCCCTTACACCCGAACACGGATGAGTGGGAAAAGCTGCGTCCCCTAACCCGGAATGATGAGAAAAAGCCTGAACAGGACAAAATGATGCGTCTCGAGACGCAAGTGGCTTGAAAAAAAAGTTACGACTAGCTTTCAACCGCGATAAACTGTAGAGCAATATTTGATCTGCCTCATCAACCGTGATCATCTGAATTATAATATTCTATCTGTCTTGCTAACCTTCATGAGACCGCAGGGCAATATTATGACAGTCAGACTGGTGGACCATAGATAACATTTTGCTTATGACCTCTGAGTAACTTAGAGCAATATATTGTACAGTTCTTGCGACCATTGAGTAACTTTTGAGCAGTATTTCCTGTCTCCCCGTGATACGATATAGGCATCAGAGTATTTCTTTGTCGTACTCCTTGTATATTTCCCACTTTGAAAATGCCAAATGGGATGGATTGCCTCGAATTCTTCACCTTTTTTTTTCCTCCCTTTTTTGAAATTTTTCCTGTTCCGCCGAATCGGTTTCCAGACATCTCTTCTCCGAGACCGTTGAAGATAGACCAACCAAACTTGGCACATGTATGGAGGGTCATCTGAAGTGGTGCACCTGATAAAAATTTTTGACCTTCGCGAAAATCGCGAAAAAGGTCAAACGGTTTTCAGACAATTACTGCAACGCCGTTGAATCTAAAAAAACCAAACTTGTCACATATAGGCAACTTAAAGGCAATGTGATCTGAAGCAATCGATAAAAATTTTTGGCCTTGACCTTGACCATGACCTTGGAATCGCGAAAAACATTATTTAAAAAAAAGCAATGAGTTATCTCGAAAACGGAAAGAGATAGAGCAATTCTGACGTCATTTTCGACCTCCACCCCCTATACGACGATACGTAAGGTATACCTTCCGGTGTCCTTGATCCCAGGTCACTTTCGAGTCCCAAAACGGAAGTTGACCCTTATCTCGAAAACGGTAAGAGATAGAGCAATTTTGACCTCATGTTCGACCTCCACCCCCTATACGACGATACGTAAGGTATAACTTAGGGTGTCCTTGACCTCCAGGTCACTTTCGAGTCCCAAAACGGAAGTTGACCCTTATCTCGAAAACGGTAAGAGATAGAGCAATTTTGACCTCATTTTCGACCTGCACCCCCTATACGACGATACGTAAGGTATAACTTCCGGTGTCCTTATCTCGAAAACGGTAAGAGATAGAGCAATTTTGACCTCATTTTCGACCTGCACCCCCTATACGACGATACGTAAGGTATAACTTCCGGTGTCCTTGACCTCCAGGTCACTTTCGAAGCCCCAAACCGGAAGTTGACTCTTATCTCGAAAACGGCAAGAGATAGAGCAATTTTGACCTCATATTCGACCTGCACCCCCTATGCGACGATACGTAAGGTATAACTTCCGGTGTCCTTGACCTCCAGGTCACTTTCGAGCCCCAAACCGGAAGTTGGCCTTTATCTCGAAAACGGCAAGAGATAGAGCAATTTCGACCTCCACCCCCTATACGACGATACGTAAACTATAACTTCCGGTGTCCTTGACCTCCAGGTCACTTTCGAGCCTCAAACCGGAAGTTGGCCGTTATCTGTAAGAGATAGAGCAATCGGTTTCCAGACATCTCCTCCAAGACCGTTGAAGGTAGACCAACCAAACTTGGCACATGAATAGAGGTCATCTGAAGTGGTACACCTGATAAAAAATTTTTACCTTGACCTTACGGGTATAGTTGTAGTATTTAGGATGACATTCTACATTCAGCCATGTGAAAATTGTTAACAAATAGCAATATCATCTACGTCCCGTTTTCATTATCATTCCAAGTGGGGTCTGATTCGCTGTGCGAATATCGGTCTAGTTTATTTCTTGTGACGCTGAATAAATTGAAGTCAGTACAGTTATTGCAAGTTAAACAGCCCATGCACCGGTAATGTGCAGTCACACGTCGAGTTTATTTTTTTATAGGATGTAAAATGTGTCGGGAATTAGTTAATATCCTGTTATTCTATGCAAATTGTTGAACAGTGAAAAGTGTCATAAAAGTAACAGTTACCGTTTTTCCTGGTTTGTGGCGAGTGGCAAATATCAACCCTACGACTTTCTATCGTCTATCTGTGGAATTTTAGTCCCTAGTGTGACTTTGGTCTATGCAAAGACGCGACAGAAAAATCTCAGGGCAAGGGTTGATTTTTGCTGTTTTGAAGCCAGTATAACAGTTTGGATCATCCGCTGTACAGCTCTCCCCCTCCCCCCTCCCCCCCCCCCCCCCTGAGCGGCTGGGCAAGATGACCCACCCTCTGGGATTCTACCCCCACCCGCCAACCCAAATCTGTTGTGTAGCCGAGACTGAATTGTGAACACTATATTTATCATATTAATTAATCATTGTAACAAAAAGGTTTTCATTTAAAAAGTTTTTTTTTAAAAAACCGAGATTTCGTAGCATTTTCAGTAGGGTAAAAGTGGGGCTTCTAAAACAGGAAGTGACGTCATAATGACGTCACGTGGTGTTTTAGAAGCCCCATGGGGTTTCTAAAACAGTGACGTCATATTGACGTCATATTGACGTGATATTGACGTCATATGGACGTCATATGGTTGTCATATGGACGTCATATGAACGTCACATGAACGTCATAATGACGTGAGGAGTTGTTTTAGAAGCCCCATGGGGTTTCTAAAACAGTGACGTCATTATGACGTGTTATGGACGTGTTATGGACGTGTTATGGAAGTGATATGGAGGTCATATGGAGGTGATATGGAGGTGATATGGAGGTCATATGAACGTCATATGAACGTCATATGAACGTCATATGAACGTCATAATGACGTAATATGGAGAGTGGGCGGCCATTCAAACAACCATTCAAACGACCATTCAAACGGGTGACCATTTTTTTAAGCATTTCCCACACTCTCATGCATACACATACATACTAGCACCATGACACGATTAGCGCTTATTTCAGTATCAGTGGTGGGCTCTTAAAAGAGCCAGGAGATGTTAGTTTTTCTCCTGCTGCTGCCGGTCCCGGTTTAAAAGAATGTCACAATGTCCTGCACTGGCCTACTGCAATGTGTGAGCTGTTGCCCGTTGAACAAAAAATGGTCCCCTCGCATGCCGCAGGTAAAGCACCTCACAGAGTAGCGGTCATTTAGCGCCAGCAGTTGAGTCCAGTGCGCCGCGCAGACCAGGCACATTTGATGGTTGCACTCAGACAGCACCCGGTCTGGGGAGATCATACACCCACATCCTGGGCAAATATCCAAGTCTTGCTGGAGGAAGAATCTCCCCCAGGCCGGGTACTCTTCTTCTTCCAACCGCGAAGGTATTGACTCCCCTAGCATCATCGTTCTAAAGAACGCCTCATCATAGTGACCAGCCTCTATATCTCTGAGCCTCTTTCCAATCGTGACTTGACGGTTGTACAGGACGGGCACACACATGATGGATCCATGAACTGGGTCTGGCAGCAGCTGGAAGAAGTAGACTCTTTCTGGCGGTGCCTGTGGCTGTGTGACAGGCAGGTGAAGTTCTCTAACTTCAGCAATGGTGAGAGCATCATGTAACGCGAAGAAGCACTCCATGTTGACGGAAGCGAGTGTGAGCCCAAACTGAAATGAGCATGGGTTATATACCACCTGAAGTCAGGATCGGACCCCCCCCCCCTAACCGAGCTAAACTCGGGACCCCCCCCCCCTAGCCAACCTAACCTCAGGACCCCCCCCCCCTAGCCGAGCTAAACTCGGGACCCCCCCCCCCCCGGGATAGCACGAAATACTTGCATGAAGTAAGGACCCCCCCCCCCCCCCCATCAGCATATAATGCGAGGATGTTCGCTAGTAGTATATAAAGGTGGGTTACAGCTTCATTATCCAACACAAGCAGCAAGATGTCAACAAATCGTAAAATCACAGTGATGCGAAACGGCAAGGCAGTGACGCTAACGACTGAGTGTTATAAGTGTTGGGTATGGTTGGAGTACCCAGGTCAACCACACAACTGCCCGGTGCACCACAATGCACCACGACATTACTGCTGCAAAACTTGCGGTGGACTGCTCTGGTACAAGTTTACTGCGAGATTGCCAGGACCGCAGCCATGCACGGACTGCTGGTGGTGTGGAGCGACACTAAAAAACTTTGGCTACTATAACCGTCATCCGTTCAAGTGCTCGCGACGACCGTTCTCCATGGAACAGTTTTACAGATACCAGTGCGACTGTGGCAATCCGACTTGCTGGTGAAGCGTCAAATTACTAACATCTTTCGGCCCTTTTAAGGGCCATCCTCTGTTATGAAATGAACGCAAATTCTGTCTATGTATGAGTGTGTATAAAAGGGTGATGTCTGAGATTACATTTCAGCATTTCAGTTTCAGCAGTTGACGGAACAACAACCAGCTATGATGAAAAGTGAAGAGCATGGGAAAGGAGCAAAGAGACAAAGGATGGAAGAAGATGACATTTGGCCATACGGTCAAGTTCAGTGTATGGAATGCAATGTGAAATTTCCATCTATGGATACTTATGAGACACACACATGCAGTAAAGCTGAGATGAAAGGAGCAAAGAGACAAAAGATGGATGAAGATGACATTTGGCCATACGGTCCAGTTCAGTGTGCGGAATGTAATGTAGAATTTCCATCTATGGATACTTTTGAAGCACATACATGCAAAGCTGAGATGAAAACTTTAGTGAAACATGAAGGGAAAGGAGCAAAGAGAGAAAAGATGGAAGAAGATGACATTTGGCCATACGGTCCAGTTCAGTGTGCGGAATGTAATGTAGAATTTCCATCTATGGATACTTTTGAAGCACATACATGCAAAGCTGAGATGAAAACTTTAGTGAAACATGAAGGGAAAGGAGCAAAGAGAGAAAAGATGGAAGAAGATGACATTTGGCCATACGGTCCAGTTCAGTGTGCGGAATGTAATGTAGAATTTCCATCTATGGATACTTTTGAAGCACATACATGCAAAGCTGAGATGAAAACTTTAGTGAAACATGAAGGGAAAGGAGCAAAGAGAGAAAAGATGGAAGAAGATGACATTTGGCCATACGGTCCAGTTCAGTGTGCGGAATGTAATGTAGAATTTCCATCTATGGATACTTTTGAAGCACATACATGCAAAGCTGAGATGAAAACTTTAGTGAAACATGAAGGGAAAGGAGCAAAGAGAGAAAAGATGGAAGAAGATGACATTTGGCCATACGGTCCAGTTCAGTGTGCGGAATGTAATGTAGAATTTCCATCTATGGATACTTTTGAGGCACATGCATGTAAACCAGCTGAGATGGAAAATGTGTCTCAAGAACATGTTTCAAAGAAACAAAAGACAGGACAAGTAGGGAGAGGTAGAAGGGTTAGTCTTGGTGAAAACGCGCAGGAAAAACGGTTTGAATCTGAGGATGGATCAGATTTACTGCTTGAAATGCGACAGCAAGAGAACCGTATCAAGACACATTTGTTGGAGACCTTAAATCATGGAATGAAATGGTACATTGTCGTGCATGCACGTTTCAAGAAACTGACAGCAAATGATGAAGGTGTTATGGTAGAACAAGTGGATAATGCATTTATCAGCAGTCCAACATATGCAGCATACAATCCAGCAGATATTGAGAAGGACCTGCCAGAAGCCTATAAAGAATTATTTACCAAGTTTGACGAACATGAGCGACAAGGCTCTGGCTGGGTATTGGATAACATACTATACATTGAAGTACATACAGCTACGTTGGTGCCTCTAGAAGCGAGTAGTTTTATTCCACTACCGAAGAAAGTGAAGAAAACAAAGGGTGTGATAAACATTAAGAATGATGATGATAACAAGTGTTTCTTATGGTCAGTATTGGTTTACCTTCACCCTCATGACAACAATCCAAATCGCGTGAATCATTACAAACCATTTGAGAAGGAACTAAAGGTAGAGGGTATGACATTTCCGACACCAATTACTGACATTCCAAAGTTTGAAAAGGAGAACGATGTAGCCATCAACGTGTTTGGATATGAACAAGATGTAGTTGTTCCAATACAACTTAGTCGAAACGTCAGTGTGAGAGAAATCAACTTACTTCTGATTAGCAATGACAAGACGAGGCATTACTGCCTCATCAAGAATTTTAGCAGACTTATGTCTTATCGATCAAAGCATAAGGGTACATATTTTTATTGTTTCAACTGTCTTCACGGGTTTGTACGACAAGATCTTTTAGATAAACATCGTGAAGTGTGTGACAAGAATGGAGCACAACGTTTATCATTTCCCAAGGAACCCTTCATCAAGTTCAAGAATGTGGCTAAACAACAGCGAGCACCTTTTGTGATTTATGCCGACTTTGAATGTTTCACGCAAAAGCATGAAGAAGGAGACAAGTATCAACATCATCGTCCAAACAGCTTTGCCTATGTAGTTGTGAGCCAGTACGACACACGTGCGCCAGTTGTGTATCGAGGAGACAATGCCGTGAAAGTCTTTTTAGACCATATGGTGAATGAACGTGATCGTATTGTACGTGGTTTAGAGCAGCCAAAGGAAATTGTGATGACTCGTGAAGACAAAGAGAATTTCAAGAACGCTGTTGATTGCTACATTTGTCATGAACCTCTAGGAGCAGATCGTGTGAGAGATCATGACCACATCAATGGCAAATATCGTGGAGCAGCGCACAATGAATGCAACTTACAATTCCGACTTAGAAAAGATCAGCAAGGGGATAAAGATTCTTTTATCATTCCTGTGTTTTTCCACAATTTGCGAGGCTATGACAGTCATCTGATCATGGAGGAAATTGGAAAATTCAAAGGTGAAACGATTACAGTCATTCCCAACACCATTGAAAAATATATTGCATTCACCATGAGCAATCTGAAATTTACAGACAGTTTTCAGTTCATGAGTACCTCTCTACAGAAGTTGGTATCCAACCTTGCAGCAGAAGGGAAAGATAACTTCTACAACATGACCTCTCACATTCACGATAGTGACCAACAAGATTTGCTACTGAGAAAGGGAGTGTACCCCTACGATTACGTGGACGAACCATCCAAGTTTGCTGAAACACAGCTACCATCAAAGGACAAGTTTTATTGTCAGCTTAGCGAAGAGGACATTAGCGATGAGGATTATGCGCATGCGCAGAAGGTATGGGATACATTCAACTGTACCACATTTGGTGAATACCACGACCTGTACCTGAAATCAGATGTGTTATTACTAGCTGACGTGTTTGAAAATTTTCGTCAAGTATGCCTCAACACGTATGAATTGGATCCTGCTCATTACTATACAGCACCAGGACTGTCGTGGGATGCAATGTTGAAAGCGACAAAGGTGAAGTTGGAATTGATCAATGACATTGACATGTACCAAATGGTTGAGCAAGGCATACGTGGAGGAATATCTGTGATCACACACAAGTATGCGAAAGCGAATAATCCCTACGTAGCAGAATACAATTCTGAGATACCAAACAACTACCTGATGTACCTCGACGCAAACAACTTGTATGGCTGGGCCATGTCACAAAGCATGCCACAAAGAGGATTTATGTGGGTGAGCGAGCCAGAATCCCTCGACTTCATGGATGTGGATGAAGATGATGACATTGGATTCATTTTGGAAGTGGATTTAGAATATCCAAATTCAATCCATGATCATCATAATCACTACCCAGTGGCTCCAGAACGGAAATGTGTCAAAGTTGAAGAATTGTCAGAGTACAGTCAGAAGCTGCGGAAAGATCTAAACATGAAAGAGAAATCCAGTGAAAAGCTCATTCCTAACTTGTCTGACAAGAAGAAATATGTACTTCATTACAGGAATTTGCAACAGTACGTCTCACTGGGGTTGAAAGTCACTAAAGTACATCGCGCCATCATGTTTGAACAGAGCAAATGGTTGGCAAAATACATTGCCTTGAACACGGAAAAGAGAAAATTGGCCAAGAACCCATTTGAGAAAGACTTCTTCAAACTGATGAACAACTCGGTGTTTGGCAAAACCATGGAAAATGTGAGAAAGCGAATCAATGTTGAACTTGTTCACAAGGAAAAGCGGTTCAAGAAACTTGTAGCCAAACCTTCTTTCCACAAATTCAAAATTTTCAACGAAGATTTGACCGCGGTACATTTGCGCAAAGTGGATTTGCTTCTGGATAAACCCATTCAAGTTGGTTTCACCATTCTCGACCTCAGCAAAGTGCTTATGTTCAACTTTCATTACAACTACATCATGGTCAAGTATCCCAATGCCAAGTTATTGTTCAGTGACACCGACAGTCTATGTTACGACATAGAAACGGAAGATATCTACAAGGATATGCAGCAGGATGCTGACCTGTTCGACACAAGTGACTATCCGCCGGATCATTTCCTACATTCCAACGTGAACAAAAAAGTGCTTGGGAAAATGAAGGATGAGACGGCCGGCGTCCCCATTGAAGAGTTTGTTGGACTCAGACCGAAAATGTACAGTTTATTGTGCGGTGGGAAAGAAAAACATACAGCTAAAGGCATCACTCGAGCTTGTCAAAGACGCATTAAACATGTGCAGTATAGAGACAGTTTGTTCAAGAAAACTCAAACGATGGCTACAGGACACATTATCCGAAGTCATAGTCACCAGCTTTTCTCGGAGAAGTTGAGGAAAGTAGCCCTCTCCCCATATGACGACAAGCGATATGTGCTGAATGATGGCTATTCCACCTTAGCGCATGGACATTACAAGGCTGTGGTATAAAAGGGGGAGGTCCTCCAACGGAAGAGTTATTTGAGGTGTGAACATTGAAGTGTTAACATGGAACGTGAATGTCGTAAGAGATCTACAACTGATATGGATACTCTTGCAGATGCAGTTAAAGACTTAAAAGTGAAAAATCCTACCACAACCATCAAGAAATTGAAAGTGGAGACAGCACCAACACCACAGTCGTGGGATGGAATGCTTTCTCTAGGAAATGGAAAGTATATCAAGATTATGAAACAAAGCAATGAAGGAGTGGTAAACATTCGCAAGTACCTGAGAGATGAGGGGACTGGAAAAAACCGTCCAACGAAAAAGGGAATTTTGCTGACAATACCTGAATGGAAAATGCTGAAGAAGCAGGTGAAAGAAGTGGATAAAAGGCTTCGCAGACAAGAAGGTGGCTCATAACAAGGTAAAAACATGAATGCACTCATGCTGAACGGTGGTGCTTACCTTACTGTAAATGATAGGAATGAAGTGATACTAGATTCTCAGAGAAGTTATCATCGGTTTAAACCTGAAGTGTGGAAAGACTTTAAAAACATACCACTTGAACCTGGGTTTAAACGTAGACTTGAAAATAAAGTGGAAGTGACGGTGGCTGAATATGATTCTAACATACGTGTAGAAATCTGTAGAAATCTTTTACAGGATTATCCAGAGGATTATAAGGGAGTTGTGCCAGATACACCATATACAGATTTGATCCTCTTTGATATCAAGAACTGGCGCGCAGTCTTACGATTCCTAGAAGTGATACAACATCCACTCTTTGCCATCTTGCGAGCATAAAAAACGTCTTTGCAGACAAGGAGACAGCTCATAGTTCATCTGACTGTTGAACGAGATGGAAGACTTTTTATCGGAATATGAACCCATTACGCATGGATTCTCATATCTGAGAAACGTATATGATGACATCGTGCTAAAACATTTTGGAAAGTATATCATTCTATCAACTGACGAACAATCTGTGTTGAAAGACCATCTAGAGAAGCTGAGGATACCTGGCTTTCTCCTGAAACTCTCAGAGGATTTAGAAGTGCGTGTGACTGAGAACTATTTAGACGTGTTTGTACGATTTCGCCAATATGACGAGCTTGCAAAATGCTACGACTACATCACCCTCAACACAGTGGAATGGCACGCTCTGTTACAAGCATTGGATTGGAAAGAACCTGACGCTTGAATTCAAAGAGGAAGGAGTGCAACTCATGCGAGGCACCAAGTCCATTGAACTGACACATCCCATGTGTGTTATGGTGATGAACATTGACATGAATGATCATGGATATGAACTGAAACTGTCTGAACACAAAGATGTTAAAATAATAAAGTTTGGTAATGGACAGTGTTATGCTAGTTTTCATAGCATTTACAAACGTGGATGTAATGTCTATGATACATATATTAATTTAGATTGGTATGAATGGCATGTGTTTATTGATGTATTGAATGTATTTGTAAAATAATTGTGAAATGTAAATAATGTATAACACAATAAAAAAGAATGTTGTATAAAACTGTCTTGTTTATTTACAATATTCATAATACAATTCACAATTACCAACAACTTAACTAATGCAACTTAACTAATACAACATCAATAAAATAATGGTTTATACTGTCTATATACAAAATCCTTTACAACAAAATCACCATCACTTCTTCTTAATACATCAATGATTTCAAAAGGACTATGTCCTCGAGCTCTTTGAATTATATAATATATACAATAAAATCCACATGTAGAGGATATCGGTGTTTGTAATGGAACTGAATTATAAATGAAATTAAACTTTAAAAACTTATTCAAACGACTGTCTATAGGTAAAAGTCCATAAGAGTCAAAATATTCTGCAGGGTCTTCGTCATAATATACTGCCACCCAATGCTCTCCTGGCTCATCATGATCGTCTGTGTTGATGACATAGGCACCGCGTTGTAAAGATGGTAACTGGTCCATGGCAAACACACCTTGAAACAAGTCTTTTGTCGTGGCATCATGGGATAGGATGGCTTCTATCTGCTTCGTGTTCATGACTGGTAGTCGAATTGAATGCTACGATTTGCACTTATTTCAACAATGTTATCAAATTCAGCATACACTATAACATTGACTGTATTTTGCAAGGCACCAGCAAAATTCATTTCTAGTCTCAAATTCCCATGTTTGATAAGGGCATAATGATCAGCACCATCATAATCAGGTGTTAAGTCAAAAGAAAACAACGAATAACCTCTAGGCCAATCTTCCCGTTTTATAATGGAACTTTTCTCACCATCCAATCTGTCAAAAGATTTGTAAAGAGTTTCAAAAGCATCAAGATATTTGCCTTGATTTATATCAAGCTTGAGAGGTTTGGATAGGACTGGTTCACCATCAGAGTAAAGCTGCATAAAGTTAAGATTAAAATGTTCAAAATTGTATGGATTTCTCAATACTGTTCCAGCAAAGGATTCATTATGAACCATTCCAATGACAATACGTTTTGGTAATTGGCCTAAAAAGATGCTATCTTTCACAAAAGATTGAAATCCAGTTGGAATAGCTAAAACTTTACATTCTTTTCTATTAACAATAAACTTAGCAGGACTTTTCATCAATGCATCTGCATGTCCCAACTGAATACCTGGACTAACCCTCACTTTGCGAATGGTTAAAAACGCTTCTCTCACTTCTACTTTAAAACCATTATTTGCAGCCATTAATACATATCCATCTTTTTGTCTATGTAAACGTAATTTCATACTAACACCATTGGGAAGATAACGATCCTGCTCAAACAAATCTACCCTTAAACCACCTGTAAGCGCAAACTCACGGCTTAGACGTGTATACAAATAGCGATTATGTAAACCATTATTTCCTGTTTCAGCTATATCACCACCTTCAATATTTACATGAAAACCTGATACATATCTTTCATGATTAGGTCTTTTCACCTCATAAGTATTCATTGATCCGGCAGTATCTTTAAAGATGAGACGCATAGAGCGCTCAGAATGGAGACTTTCTTCCGAGTCATGAATGAGATGAGATATGATGCTAGTATAACCATGGGTATTGTTACTATGTGATATCAAACGATCATTTAGAAATAATTCAATATTAGACCATAGCCCATTAAACAAATCATTGATACATGACACGTTATCATCTACACCACACAGTGTTCCATCGGCCTTGACAATGCGACATACAATATGGAGTTTACTGTTCTTTAAATCTAGATATTCTTCTGTACTCGCAGGAATGTAGAATTCTATTGGAGCACCCTCTCTAATGGTAGTCATTAGTTGATAGTCTACATTATAACTTTTTTCTACAGCAGTTTGCGTTGGTGGTATGTGAAACCATTCTAATGGAGAAAGGCTACATTCACAAGAATGATTATGAATTAAAGACATGATTAAAAAATATCTTTCTTATGTTTTTTTTATGTTATCCGTTTAGCTGCCTTTCGCCTTCTGACACGTTTTGCTCGTTTCGGTCTCTTTTGTCCTCGTAACCCACCACCAAACATACGTTGTGCTACTCGACCTGTAACATCTTTCGCGATATCTTTTGCAGCCCTTTTAAGATGTGGTGCAACGATTTTAGCCCCTGTCTTAAGCAGTGGAATAGCTTTTCGAGCCAATGATCCCAGTATTGAACCAATACCATCTCCATATTGTATTCGCGCTCCTTTAAATCCTGGTAATTCTCCACCCACTTGACGAAGAAAATGGTTGCGATAAATAGATGGATTGTGTGTGTATGCTTTCATAATGCTTTTGGTCGAAAATGAAGTTTACAGATCACCTTCCCAGTTTGAAATGGAACATTATGGTCTGTGTCATCCTTAATATTCATTTCTATCACGTCAAATTTGGATGTGTTTACAGGAACATAATGAGGTTCTCCATAAGTTTTCATGATAATGTCTCCATCATGTCCTTGTATTGCAACAGAACGTAGCAAAGGAACATAATAATCACCAACAACTTGTGGCTCACAAATACTACAATACACATAAAGTGTATAAAACCCCTGTTTCACATCAGCTTTATATTCAGCTGTACACGTTTCAGTATACCATTGATCTGGGATAAATCCTAAAATCTCAGCTAATCCAGTGGAGAATGACACTTCAAAGCCGTATTTTAGATATAGAAAAACGCGTCGTCTAATTTTATCATACTTTATCCGAATACCTTCTTTAAGGTCATCTTTCATAGAATTAGTTGCTTCTTCATTGACTGCATGACATATTTCTTGTATGGATCTGTAGTAACCATAAGGAATATTGATTGTGTCAAGAACAATATCATTCAGTGGTTGTTGTCGATACTGAATAGAATAGTCCATTCCATGTCTCATGGTTGTCCATGTATGTGGATATTGAATTTCAGCTAATGCCACTTCATATTTTCCGTTCAGATAGATGGTTCGAGGCATACGAATTTGATAATTCGAAGTCTTGTTGTTGGGATAATAGTTCATACTAGCATTGCTGGGTAAAGTAATGTAAAAACTTGTTGACTCCATGACAGCTAAATCGTTTATGTGATGTAGATAGACTAGATGTGTATATACATTACTTCATGTTTGACACTCTTCATCCTCACTTTCTACATTGCTGTCTACATTATTGTCTAAATTGCTATCTACATGATCTAAATTGGTATCTACTACTTCTCCCTGACAACAAGCACTAACACACCTAATTTTTACAGGAATAGTATTTTCATTTCCATTTTCTTTACAACAACAGCACCATAGCTCTTTAATCCATGTTAAAAAGTTTCCCATCCTTCTGGAAACAATCTTTGTTGACGTTATTGTTGCTCTTTTGTAATATCTTCACGAGTTGTCTTTTTGCCAAAAACAGTTTTTGGAATATTAGCGTCTACAATTTCCTCAATAAACTGCTTCCAACCACGCGGTGGTTCTCGTCGTTCTTTTCTTTTTGTAGCAACCAATGCTTCTTTCAACAAATCAATAATGTTAGAATTTGTAATGACAGTACCTGTTTTTAAAACAAGTTCATTTTTATCTGTCCATCTCGTACCATATTTCTTAAGTTCTGCCAGAAGTTGTGTTAGTTTTACATGATAAATGGGTTGAAAATGGTTTAGAAACTGTTGAGACTTTTCTGATTTTTCTGCATTAGATGCTGTAACAGACTTTTGTCGTTGTTGTTGTTGTGATTGAATTGTTCGTAAATGACGTCCAAGCACTTGAGACATTTCTATTGCTTTTTCACGAGTTCGTTTCCCACGTAAAAGTTTATTCACTTTCGTTTTGATTTCAACATCTTTTCCCTTCTTTTCTAACAACATTTTATATTCATATTCAGGAATGAGAACCATTTTCAAAGTATGTTTCATTTTAACAGCAACTGAGCTAACAAGGGTAATGCAAATTTAGCAATAGCTCCAATAAATCCTCCTTTCTGATTAACCAACTTCTTTTTTCTTCGAAGTGATATCTTCTTATTTGCTAGTGTACGTAGGGTATGACGTTCACGCTTGAATAACTTATACCTTTTTGAGCTTAAGGGTAAATGTCCTCGCAATATATTCAAACAAATTTCAAACAAGCTAGTTAATTCCTCCTTAGTAGCTTGTTGTAGTAAGGATTTACGTCGTTTAGGCCCGCTGCGTGCGAGCAAGTGAAGGAAAGGTTGATTCGCTTGAATACGTTTAGACATCTTGGCTGCGAATGGTTAAGTGACTTGGTTCTTGTTCATACACCACCTTATCAACATATACGTAATGTGTATCTTTTGGTAAAATGCCTGTACGAATACGTAGTTGATCATTTGTCTTCGGCTTCAAATCAATGAATAAATAGCCATGAGGTTTGCTGGTAGCATCTTGATAGGCTTCTATGAGAAATTGAGATTTTCCAGGATACATTTGTCGCGCTAATGTACTTATTTGTTGACTGTCTCTAGGATTTTTAAACAGAATGATGTAATGTGTATTCAAACTAATATTGCGCATTTCTCTACCATGATGAAACAAATTATGCACAATAAAAATAATGCTTAGATTTTGATGACTGCTGCCAACACTAAAGAGACGTGTCATGCGCTCATCACTATGACATTTAGTCATTAAGTCATCAATGATGAGCAAGTTTGGTTTTTTCGGGTTAAAACGCTCTTCAATGTTATCTGGAGTGCCTTGGTAAAATTCCACACCTTTCATTCCCTTATACAAAGGCTGATCTGCTGCATAGAGCCATAAAATGGTTTTTGGAGAGGGTTTAATTAACTTTTGTTCTAGAATTTCTCTAACTAGAGAAGTTTTACCACTGCCTGTAGGTCCAGAGACCAAACACGTGAATGGATGCTTCATTTTCGAATATCTGTTTCTTTCACCCAACTGTTAAACTTCTTTGGCCAACCTAACCACTTCACAAATAATTCTTTAACACCTCGTCTTTTTCGTGTTTTCAAGACCTTTTCAATTCTGTAGACTGTGTCAATATCTTTTGTCACTTTCTGCAGTTCTTCTTCATAAAAATGTCCGTCAATATCTTCATCCAAAAAGTCTTTCACACGATACAAGTGTATTCCTTGCTTCTTACAACGATGTGTGATAATGAACACTTCTTGCGTCCACTTTATATGATAATCCCGTTGAAATACATATTTCATGTGAGAAATGCGAACCTGATCACCAATTTTAAATTTGTAGGGTTTTTTCTTCTTCTTTGGTTTTAATTTCAATTTGTCTACATACATATACTTCCACACTTTCGATTCTATGTCTTTACGAATATCTGCAGGAGCATACTTATTAGGGAGGGAGCCATGAGGTCTATGGTTATAATTATACACTAAGTCTGGAAGGATGTCCATATATCGATACGTTTGATTATGAAGGAAATATCGATACATCATTCCCTTTAGAGTACGAATGACTCTCTCAGCAAAGTTGGCTTTGGTTTCATTCTTTGTCGTATAGGCATGTATTCCCTCCTTCTTCAAAAATGCTTTTACCCATCTGTTTTTAAATTCAGTTCCTTTATCTGACCTTAGAGTTCGTGGTCTTCGTTGTGTTTCATGAAAAATCTTTTGAAAGGCTTCTATGACGCTGGTATGTGATTTATTAGGCATTGGCTGCACCCACAAATATTTGGAAAACACATCAATGACAACTAATAAAAAGTGGGTGTCATCATTATAGGAAGCTATGTTTCCCATGTCAGCTAAATCAATATCCCACATGTCATCAATTCCACGTGTAATGACACGTTGCCTTTTAAACCTGTATTTTACAGGTTGTAGTAAACTGAAGGCATCTTGATCCTGTAACCATTTCTTCACTTGTGAATGAGTGACTGGTTGATCATGTTTTTTTAATATGTGATATAGTTTGTAAGGACCAGCAAATGCCCCGGGTTGACCAGGTTTAAAGTAAATATTGGTTAAGTAGTCTTTCCACGTCGACATGTTAACACTAAATGATCAACACTTGTTAACATATCTTACATTTTATTTTATCAACACATCTTACATTTATCAACACATCTTAAATTTTATCAACATATCTTAAATTTTATAAAAGCTCAATCAACATATCTTACAAATCAAGTATTGATACAATGGTGTGAATAATTGGAGTCCATTGATCTTCAATGAACATTAACCAACAACTTAATTCATCAAATGTGATAGCATCTACACCATATTTTTCACAGCGTTGATTTGCATTATCTAACACTTTATCTAAATGAATGTAATATTTAGCTTCATTCCAATATGTATAGACACATGCAGAATGACAAGTATGTTCTGAACACTCTTCATTTTGACAAGCAGGACATACTAAACATGCAAACTTTTTTACAGCTAATAACATTTCTTCACAATATGTCTTTTGCACAATATATTGTCTCAATGTAATGTCTGTCATTATACTGCAATGTAGATTAACCACTCTCTCACTTCATCAAACAGTCTTGGATCAAATCGAGCGAAGTGATATGCTGCTTCCACATCAAACTCCTCAGCTCCGTCAATGTTTGAAAACATACACTCTTTGATGAAATCCTCACGTAAGTTTGGTACACTTAACGTGGAATGCGCAAGTTCCCAATAAATGTCAAAGTGTTGCAGTTGTTGTTGAATAGATCCAAAACGCGCCAGTTCACTTATCATGTAGTCCACATACTTGTCCTTGAAACACGTTTCTACATCCATCTTTCACATATCCATATAACACGTCTGCACACTGTGACGGTTGGCAAAAAAATGACTCTCAGTCTTACTCCGCAGAAACAGTTAGTGAGCCGCACTTGTTGCAGAAGTTGTCTGGTTCACACAACTTGCAATTGTACTTGTGGCAGTGACAATCATAATCCTCAGCATATCCGTAAGCACCACAATATTCACAGGTAAGTCCAAGTTGATTTTGCACATCCATATTCTCCAATTGAACTTCAGCCAGTCTTTTCTTGGATAGCTTTGACACTTTCATCCGATTGTCCTTTTGTAGCTTGATAGAAGTTTTCTTACCATGACATTCCGTGCATGGCAGTAAGGTTGAGGTTATGCTATGGATTTCCTGAAGCAAGGTCTCCCATTCACCATCATTCATGTTGATGTAAAACTTGTATTCTTTCCCTTCAAACAGTGATGCTTGCACAAAACTCACATAGCGCATGTCCAAGTATGAAATGACTTCAAGCCATTTCGTTTGCGTTAAGTACAGTTTGAAGCCAATGTCACGTAATCTTGTCAAGTTCTGACACACAATCTTCCACAAGGATGGTGATAAAGCAAGCCATCTCTCTCCACGTTTGATTCGAAGAAATAATCCAAATTGTCCATGCTCCACAGTAATGGTTAAGTTTGCACTAATTTTAAAGCTGCTTGTCTTCTCCATGGCTACGCGTCGAATGATGACTGCACTTGACACCTCACTCCTTTTATATGGACATTACATGTATGTTTTCATGAGATGTTTGCAAAATCGCGGAGTGATCTCGTTGAAACCATCCAGAAAGGCTGTTGGTAAACCGTCTGTTAGAGATTGTCTCATGACGATCACTAAAAAATCTCCTCGTTTGCGACTTCCAATTATCCATTGGAAGAGCATTGGCATGGTGAAATATCCTTTTTCATAGAGGTAGGCCATCATCTCGTACACCTTAATACGTTCTTCAAGGTACTTGAAGCCATGTAGCATGACCTTTGCACATTTGGAATCGCAATCTTCGTCAACACACTTTGGCGCCGGTAGACATAATGTCTTAAAAAGTTCCTCATGAAGACTTCTAATAAGTTGAACGAAACGTCGGGTCATGGCTTCGGAGAACTGTGGCTCTGACGCGGGAACATGCTCTATGTTTCCTTCTAGCATGTAGATAAGCTGAATGACAGTGTTCACTTCTTCCGTTAGGTATATGTATGTGTGTTGGTCGAAAAAGCCTTCTTCACATAAGCACCATAAAATGTTACAATCTATCAGAGGAATCACTGCTTGAAAGTTCCGTTTCAACAGCGTGACGTCTTCTTCAGTAACAGGAATGCTTTTGCTCAATTCGAATTTAGATTTGAGCTGCTTTTCATCGTCGTCGCTGTCGTCATTGTCGTCATTGTCGCCATTGTCGTCATCGTCGTCGTCACCGTCGTCATCGCTTGACATGACCACTTCTTCCTCCTCAAGATGCTCTAGATGAGCCTGTAACTTTGTACTAAGTGGTTTGGCGCTACCATTTACAAGCGCATTGGCAACCCAGAACGGGTAGTCAGATCCCTCGGGATCGGGCATTGCTTGCTGTACTGGCTGTACTTCTTCAGGCCTAGTTTGCTGTACTGTAGACACGGCTGACGGAGCCCCTAATGCTTCCTCCAAGGCTTTTTCAGCTTCTTTTAGTGTACTTAGGAAGGCAGCAGTCTCCTCTGCAGTTAAAACTGCATCTGTAAAAGCCATTGTTTCATTGCTGAACAGGCTATCAATTTCCATGTTGTTAGCCGTTGCTGCGTTTCGAGACGTCTCCATGATGGTTTGACAATGCAATGATTAGAGTGGTGTCAACCCGACCTTTTTATACTACTGACGGTGAGCCGTGAGCCAGCGGCGTAAAAAGTAGCCGGGAGGGGGGGGGGCTCACTAGGTAGCTGGGCCGGGGGGGGGGGGCTCACTAGGTAGCTGGGCCGGGGGGGGGGGCTCACTAGGTAGCTGGGCCGGGGGGGGGGTCGATCAGTTTGATTTGCAGTCTGTGTGCAGTCAGTCTGCTTTGAACCTTTGAAGCGAACACATCGAAATTGAATCATGCAGTACAAGGACGAGTTTTTTTCGAGGTCGCTATTTTCTATCAGCGAGGGATGTCAACCTCTGGGAGGAGATATTTATAGAATATCAAATTTTTCTGTTTCGGAAGCGAGCACATCGAAATTCAACCATGTTGTATAAGGACGAGTTTTTTTCGGATGAGCTTCGGGGCCGCTACTTCCTATCACCGAAGGATATCAACTTCTGGGAGGAGATTTACATTGAATATCAAACTTTTCTGTTTCGAAAGTGGAGAAATTTCCTTGGGAACAGACCAGAGGAACGGTTCAACCTGTTTGGCAGGGCGGCGGAGGAGAGCCATAAGCGACTACGCCATCGTTCGCCGCCCAGGGACCCGTCGCCCTGCCAGGAAGTGACCAAAGTGACCAGAGTGACCAGAGTGACCGCGGCAACGATGACAGAGACTCCTCCAGCCAGAGTGATCGCAGCAACGATGACAGAGACTCCTCCTGCCAGAGCAACTCCTGTCAAAGTCGCTGCGTCAACGATGACGACCCCGTTGAAAGTGAATCAAAAGGAAGCTGATGTGACTGTCCGGAAGGTGCTGGCGGCACCAAGCGCAACCGTTACAAGACCGGACAGTCCGCCACCAGCTCCTGACGATGAGCTTACAATCGCTGTCGCCAGTATTTCGGATACAGTCAGCCTCATACAGTCACCTTCAAACACTGACCGCAACAACGAACCTGCTCAGATGAAACTGGAGGATGTCTCTAGAAAAGAGTCAGATTTCCAGGAGGTCATGCAAATCTTGGGCACTTTGGATAATGTTAAATATTGTGAATTCTGCCATTTTGGCTTTCCGGTAGAATATTCAATGAGATTGCATGAGCAGCAATGCCCGGAGGCTTTGAAGTCCCAATATTATTTTTGTAGTGTCCAGGGCAAAGGATTCACCTCGAGCAGGGCCGCGGTTGCGGCACATAAGCGGAAGTGTGGCTGTGGCGAGGTTGGTGGCGGCAGCGGTGCCAGCGGTGGCGTCAGCGGCGGCGCCAGTGGCGGCGGCAGGAGAACCGATGGCGGGAGGCAGTGACAGCGGCAGGAGAACTGATGACAAGAGGCAGTGACCAGGACCAGACTACGGAAATCCCTCCAGGGCCGCTTTTTAGCGGCCCTCCCATTATTACGAAATGAAACGCTTCATCAGACAATCTTAGTATGAATGAGAGTGTGGGAAATGCTAAAAAAAAAAGAGGACTATAAATCATTGATTTATAGCTCCATCTGTCCGTCTGACCGTCTGAAAAAGCTAAACAAATTGCTGCCTGGGTTAAAAATACCCTGGCATGAGAAATGAAACGCTAAATCTGTCCGTCTGCCCGTCTGAGAAAGCAAAACAAATTGCTGTCTGGGTTAAAAATACCCTGACATGAGAAATGAAACGCTAAATCTGTCCGTCTGCCTGTCTGAGAAAGCAAAAAGAATTTGCTGTCTGGGTTAAAAATATCCAGGCTTGAGAAAGCCATTAGTGATGGGATATGCGTGTAAAAGCCCTAAAAAACACTTGTTTCCGTGGTTTGGTTTGATGTGGGTGAAGAGGGATAAAAACTAAAAAAAAAAAAGAAAAAAAGGACTGTCTGGGTGTCTGTGTGTCTGGGTGTCCGTGTCTGGGTGTCCGTGTGTCTGGGTGTCCGTTGGTTTGGTTGCCATAGGTGTTAAAAGAGTAAGAAAGCTTTAAAGAAAGGATTGTTGCTTGTAAATGGCCGCAATGCATGGAGACACCTCTCTTCCTTAAGGAAAAAGAGTGCTCATTTTTAATTACTGCTACGGCAATCCATTAGTGAACGTGTGTGTGCTGGAAGAACGGTAAAAGCCCTAAAAACACTTGTTTCCGTGGTTTGGTTTGATGTGGGTGAAGAGGGATAAAAACTAAAAAAAAAACAAAAAAAAAGGACTGTCTGGGTGTCCGTGTGTCTGGGTGTCCGTGTCTGGGTGTCCGTGTGTCTGGGTGTCCGTTGGTTTGGTTGTCATAGGTGTTAGAATAGTGAGAAAGCTTTAAAGAAAGGATTGTTGCTTGTATATGGTCGCAATGCATGGAGACACCTCTCTTCCTTAAGGAAAAAGAGTGCTCATTTTTAATTGCTGCCACGGCAATCCATTAGTGATGGTGTGTGTGCTTGGAGAACGAGAAAAGCCCTAAAAAACAGTTGCTGCCGTGATTTGGTGTGTGTGGAAAGAGAGAGGGATAAAAATATAAAAAAAAACGTATGTATGGGTGTCCGTGTGTCTGGGTGTCCGTGTCTGGGTGTCCGTGTGTCTGGGTGTCCGTTGGTTTGGTTGTCAAAGGTGTTAGAATAGTGAGAAAGCTTTAAAGAAAGGATTGTTGCTTGTATATGGCCACAATGCATGGAGACCTCTCTGTGGTTAAAACACAGCATCCCTTAAGGAAAAGAGTGCTCATTTACTAATTGCTGCCACGGTAATCCATTAGTGAAGGTGTGTGTGCTGGGAGAACGGGAAAAGCTGGAAAAAGACTGCTTGTTTGCCTCCAGCTACCGTGTGGAGAGAGAGGCATAAAAAACTATAAAAAAAAGACTGTCCGTTTGTCCAGCAGTCCGTTTGTCCGGGTAGTCCGTTTGTCCGGGTGTCCGTTTGTCCGACTGACCCGTTACCAGTCTGGTCTGGCGTGTGTTTGGAGAGAGAAAGCTAAAAAAAAAGAGTGGCCATTGCTTGTATACATACAGTGGCATGCGGCGGTGAGCCGTGAGTCAGCGGCTAAGACCACCATGGGCCGGGGGGGGGGGGGCTCATGGGCCGGTGAGCCGGGGGGGGGGGGTCTGTCGACTAGCTCACCCATATAGATACAGTGTATGCTGAAAGATTGCTGGGCCGGGGGGGGGGGCTCATGGGTTGGTGAGCCAGGGGGGGGGCCTACCAACCTGATGTTTGGCAGGCCCCGGGGGGCTTGCCAAGCTGGTGGTGGCAGGCCCCGGGGGGCCTGTCGACCTACTGTACGGCTGGCCCCGGATTGCCTATCCATCAGTTGGTTGCAAGCTTGAGTCGCTCTGTGTGACGTCATTGATGGGTGACGTCATTGATGGGTCAAAATACACAGCAGGCCAGCTCTAACCATGTCTCTATGAACCCTTTGCTGTCCGGGTGCTCAAGTGCTCAAGTGCTTGAGTGCTCGGGTGCTCGAGTGCTCAAGTGCTCGAGTGCTCGAGTGCTTGAGTGCTCGAGTGCTCAAGTGCTCGAGTGCTCGAGTGCTCGAGTGCTCGGGTGCTCAAGTGCTCGGGTGCTCGGGTGCTCGGGTGTCATTTTGTCCGGGCACCATTTTGTCCGGGTGTCATTTTGTCTGGCTGCCCGTTTGACTGGTCGTTTGAATGGTTGCCCGTTTGAATGGTTGTTTGAATCGCCGCCCGTTTGAATGGTCGTTTGAATGGTTGTTTGAATGGCCGCCCACTCTCCATATTACGTCATTATGACGTTCATATGACGTTCATATGACGTTCATATGACGTTCATATGACCTCCATATCACCTCCATATCACCTCCATATGACCTCCATATCACTTCCATAACACGTCCATAACACGTCCATAACACGTCATAATGACGTCACTGTTTTAGAAACCCCATGGGGCTTCTAAAACAACTCCTCACGTCATTATGACGTTCATGTGACGTTCATATGACGTCCATATGACAACCATATGACGTCCATATGACGTCAATATCACGTCAATATGACGTCAATATGACGTCACTGTTTTAGAAACCCCATGGGGCTTCTAAAACACCACGTGACGTCATTATGACGTCACTTCCTGTTTTAGAAGCCCCACTTTTACCCTACTATTTTCCGAGTCGTGTTGCTTTACTCTGGAGCTTTGGATCTATGGGCAAGACACTAATCCCAAGATAATCTTCCAGCGATCAATTGCAATGAAAGTATTCTTTAAATACCCGGGTCAGTAAAGGTTGGTACAACATTATGAATTAAAGCCGGAATGACTATTGGAGCGGAGAACAGATAACGCAGGGATACGGTGTGTGTGTGACGGAGGGGGGGGGGGGGGGGGTGGGAGGGGCTACACTAGTCTGGAACCACGTGAGGGTGGCTCTATCGGGAGCAAGCTGAGCTGTTCCACCGAAATCCCACAGTTTTTCGAAGGAGGATCCAGTTTATTTTTCTCTGTTTATTTCATTTCAATATAATTATTTAAAGGGATCTTAAGATGAAAATTACTTTGAACACGTATTTCCCAAAAGCTGAAAATCGCATATTTTTTTTAAATTCTCCAAGATGATACAGCTTAACAGCCTGTAATCAATTGCATAAAGTTGCTGCATATTCCTTCGAGAGCTTTTGTCCTGGAGACATTCTACCTTGCTGTCTGCGCAACACCGTTTTGGACCTAAGGAGTGACAGTTATCCGACACTAGTGACCTGATTTAAGAAGTAAAATGAAATCCGTAACCAACCGAGTCCCAAAGTAAAGTTATCCATCAAGAAACTTTATTCATGCCATCTCGTTTATTTACTTAACTTT
The DNA here is from genome assembly GCA_949752745.1 of Protula sp. h YS-2021. Taxonomy (NCBI): domain Eukaryota; kingdom Metazoa; phylum Annelida; class Polychaeta; order Sabellida; family Serpulidae; genus Protula; species Protula sp. h YS-2021. The sequence goes on along the minus strand of OX457024.1, from coordinate 85,624,751 downwards.
TGCATATATATCACAGATACTATAACCACCCACCCCCTCCCCAGTCAGTGGCCTAATACTCTACATGTTACTGTAACACAAGAACCATGTGTCAATTTTGGACTGTGCTTTGATATCTGGGAATGGGAGCGAAGTTACCACAATCCACACTGACAGTCTTACGGAGCGTGGATGGAACCAGTTTGGCGGATTTTGTTATTCTAGTTATTTGATAGTTTTAACCTGAGAGGACCACCCCCAGTGAACACATATACCGTAAGAAAGTTATTGGTTGTTTTACATTCTTGATTTCAACTGCAGAATCTCTCCCTCAAACACCGCATGCAGTGCTCCCTAGTGCAGTATATGCTGTTCAAAGTGCAGCATACGTTCCAAGCAATGCAGCACCTACCTCCAAAATGGTGTATATATCGGGTCCAAATGCAGCATTGCCATCTTTTAAGTGCTGCTTGATTCGCCCAAGCGGACTGACGGTTGGCTTAGCTGGTTAAACTGTCCGTCAGGTTATCCTGAGGTTCCGGGTTCGAATCCGACCCGGTGCTCATGTAGTTCTCATGTAGTGTGGGCCTGTGCGTGGGGGGGGGGGGGGGTTCCTCGATGGGGACTAAGCGGGTAAATATTATATCCTCGTTTGAAGAACGATCAGAATGTGAGTGATGAATTAGAGGATATTAGTATTTTCTTACTGTTGTCATCAAGAAGGGTTTGGCCGAATGTAAGTTGTGTACTGTGTACCCCGCCCCGAAAACAAGCGAATTAGGGGATATAGCATGTTGTATTGTACACCCGCGAATTGTGAGTATTGATAAAGGCGAATGAAGGATGTAATATTATACTTAGCAATAAATTTACAGAGGTTGTAAATAACTCGACTTTTAAAAATGTTACAGACCAAAAATTGAAGTTGATGTATATCAGCCGAGCAGTTTCCCCGTATCGTTCTTCTTTGCGAATTTAACTTTGCCTTAACTGTGTCACAAGAAATTAACCGCAAGTTTCAATAATCATATGCATTTTGTACTTGAAACATCATTACAAGTGTTGAAAAGCACATTTTGCTCGACTTGAATGACTGAACCTGCTCATGTGACATTCACGGGTCACGTGCTGACCTTTACGGGTCACGTGACGTGCAGGAAGAAGCAGTTCCGTATGTCCCTGTTCTGGCATATTCATTATATGATGTAGTAGGTTGAGGTGATACGTGTGTGCCATAAACGCTGGCGTTATAAGGCAGGCACTACACGGGTCAAGAAAGGCCATCACTTAATCAGGAATCTGAGGAATGCCACAGACTGCCAAGATGAAAAAAGACACGAAATCATCATGAGACAATTGGCAGAGATGTAGGGGCAGAAAAACGGACGAGAGATATTGAAGTTTCTTTAATCAATATTTTTAAAACGCAATAAACCCGTGTGCAGTTTCGTGTTATATTTGCTTTGAAAGTGAAAGTGAAACTGAAAGGACCAGTGCACTCTTTCAGCATGTGACATACGCTTTTTGAAAACTAATTATTGAAAAAAAGATGAATTCAGGAACAAAAAAAAAAAGGTTTCCATTTTTAGCTGATTGAGATATATATAACATGCTTGCAACCACTGCTGATAAATTCGAGGAATGACAAAAGGTTTTGTGGTTGGCTGAAGACATGGGTTATCGGTGAAAGGTTATGGGAAAATATCCTAGCACTTATCAACAAGGGAAAAAGAGCGCTCCTTGAGGTTAACCACTTTTCAGCTTACATCCAGGCACTTGATTCTGGTGATTCTAAAAAACGAGATAGAGAATAAAATGCATGAACAGCTGATATTTGTGGCTTTGTATTTTGGATGGCATTTGATGGCAATGCACTTCCCACGGAATCTTTCTTTGCAAGGGTCTGTCCCGGATGTTGCCGGGGCGGATTAATTTTTTTGAGAGCTCGGGTTGGAGGTATACTCATTATTATTTTTCGTGCGCGAAATACCTTGTTCTGTGGTTTTTGCGTGGTCGTGTTGTGCTTGACAAAGTTAAAATCATGAAAAAAAACAACAACCTTATTGGGATCCCGCCTGAGATTATAAAAAAGATCTGGATCGCTAGTCGCGATCTGGATTTTGAGAATAGCATCTTAATTCAAACTGTCAAAATGCAACACCCCCCCCCCCCCCATCCTCGAGTTGATATGCCGAGATTGAGGTCGAAGGGAAAGTGGCCCACAATAATTACAAGAAAAATATAAAACTTAAAGATTTTATGGGTACATTATGGCTCCATGAGACTAGTTAATGCACTCAGTGGAAGGCACAAAGAGGGATGCATTGTTTGAAAGGTTACTCAGCCGAGATGGATCGCATGGGCGAGGTGCACAATCACCCCCGGCGTAAGCATTCGGCATCCTCCGAGACACTGCTTGTGGCTACCAACAGCCACGGGTCGGACTGCATTGTTTGAATAATTTCAGTGATATATCGTCATAGGCAGTTCCCACAAGCCCGCTTTCTTTCTTCTGTACTACGACCCCCCCCCCCTCCCCGCCCCCCCCCCCCCCCCCCGTCTCCTGAAGCTGGATAAAATCTTGCATCCGCCACTGATGGACGTGGGTGGCCTATGTGAGAACATTAAAAATAAAAAGTCACATTACACATATCAGTCATTACGTTTCTTTAAAATGCCCAATACATGCCCAATACATGCCCCCCATTAGACGTTCCGTTTGAAATTCTAGAAAGTGTAATTTTGCATAACGTTACGGCACATCATTTAGTTTTGCTTGAACGTTGTTGTGACCGCACACTGAAGATAGGGATCTTCCATATGTCAGCACTGGGATTGCGTTATGTGTTTCCTCTTGATTACAGTTGGGCTTGGTTACGTCTAGGATTTCATTGAGAAACTTGAAAGGGCGTGTCTTAGATTACGGACGGAGTTGACAGTTTTGCAGAGCCGTTTCTGGGCCACTGAAAGAGAGATCCATATTATGTTTTTTAAGAAGCCAAAAAGTAACAAATATTGTGAGGTGAAGATTTTTGTAACTTTTTTTTTGCTACAGGAAACAAATAACATGAACAATGGCATTTTTTGTGGATGTTTTTTTTTTTTTTTCATGTTATTGTTCATATAGAGTTTCACTTGAACAACGCTTAATCCTACCATTTATGATTACACCAGGCAGAATCCGGAGTGGTCCTGTCTACTCAGTGCACACGCGCATTGCAACCTATGTATTTTATTTTAAATGTTGACCTTTTGGTAATTAAGAGACAACGGGTTTGAGAAGAGAAAGATCCTCTCGCCTCAATTTTTTCCATTAAATTTTGGGCGACTTAACAGTTTTAAATCGTGTTACCCTCCCCGAGTCTCAACGACGGGTGACAAGTCCAGACGCTATATTTTCAAAACAACCGAACAGTATAAGATATTATTTAGGAAATGTTCTTTAAAGCCGTTTTCCAGACTGTTTTTACTCTGCTTCAAGAACTTTGGACTGAACTCAGTACGAAACAACTACAGATTTATGTCCTCATATTAAGGAAGCTTTGAGTGTCTGCTACCTGTGAAATGCGCTCAAAATTGAACGCAGTTGGATTTAGAAATGATGGGAATTGTCCCGTTTTTGGCAAACGATAGTTTTGGGAGTGACTTTCTCACGTGTTTTTGATGCTGACACCTGCATTCCAGCGGGTGACCCCCAACTGCATCCACTCCAGTGAAGGGAGATAAGAAAAACGGTGCTGCCGTGTGCTTCATCTATTCTCAAGATGATTGAGAATTTTTTTTAAGTGAAATAAAAACACTATGTTTAAAAAGGCATGCAACAAATTGTGCCGCTAATGCAAGTGTGGAAAAAGTTTTGAGTGATTGAGAAGTATAATGGGGGGAGGGGGAGGGGGGAGAGGGAGGGGGAGGGGGAGGGGGAGGCGTTATTATCACGGTCGTCTGGATTTCTAGGACCTTGGAAGCAAACCAGATTTTTTGGCATCCTTGTTCAGGGTTCGCGTTGGCGGGGTTTTTGTCCACTTTTTGGGCAATTGTTACGAAATGACTCACTTTTTCGGAACCCACCGAGTTTTTCTGGACCCAACTGAGTCACACTTTCCTTTTTTGACTCACTTTCCTGAGAACCCAGCGCGAACCCTGATTTGTTTCTTGAGCCCAATACTGCTCCATCCCCCCTCCCCCCCACCCCCACCAGGGCTGCGTCTAACCCCGGCCTATATCTGGTTGCCCGACCCTCGGGGATCACCATTAAAATGACTGGCGCGACATATTATGGATATGGTGGGAGAGGGGGATGTCAGAAAGTCTTTTACTACTGTGCTGGAAGGCCCCATCGGGGTCTGGGTCGCAGTATTCAAGCCCTAAATCATTCCGAAGAAACACAAAACGGCAAATCAACAAGCTCACCTCTGTACTTCGAACAAAGGTTAAAAAACAAAACTTGCTTGCGTCAACTAATCCACAGGGTGACAGCCCTGAAAATGGTTTTATTGCAAAACAGAAGGTTATAGAATTCAGTTTTTGTACTGAACTTTTTCAGATTTCACTAGTGATTAGATGAATGGGGTATTCCAGGGGAAGAAGTGATATAATGCGTTTAACCGTGACTAGTGGCCAAAGATAAGCACTATCTCAGTACAGATGTCTCGTTGTTCACGTCACCTGCAGGGCATTTGAAATATAGGCTCCCAAAATGGTAATTTGCATAAATTACTGAAGCTAATTACCTTCAAAGTTGATGAACTAACTGGGCCGATGATATGTGTTAAGGTTAAGTGTTAAATTGGTTAGGAGAGTTGGCGTAATGAGCTGAAATGCCTGGCTCGTAAACCTGTCACAATGAATTCCTTCCTTCCTGACTGGCCGGTTGGTGCTGCCCTCTGGTGATATCATTCTTCAGGCTTTCAAGACAGATCTTGTGCTGAACCCATGTCTGTTTTTAGTACAGCAACATCTAACAGGTGTTCTTATTCCTTACTGCCCGCACGTCACGGTATGACACCCCTTCCTCCCCCTCTCCCCCCCCCCCCCCCAGCCACCCACCCACCCATCCAGCACATGTATTTTTCCTGACCAGAAGGAATGTAGTATTTATCGAAGGTGTTTGAAAATTCCTCGTTATCATTCGAGCACACACTGTCGACGAGACTCCCCCCCCCCCCCCCCAAACCCATGATCCCTGTTCCTATTATTTTGATATGCGCAGTGTGATCCAAAGCCTGGAAAGACAGCTTGTTTAAATTGCCAGTTACCAAGGGAATCAAATGTTCGATCCGGGTGAATTCCTTGCGCACCTGTTTTTTGATATGGCAAGTCTGGACCGTCCTCCCCCGCGAAAACGTAATGGCTCATAACGTGTCTTCTTTCAGCAGCCAGGAAATGATGTGTGACCGCTGTCCTATGATCTACTGTACTAAATGGGCCGGAAAGACTTGGTTACATTAGCGTCTGTAACCATCATAAGTCGAGTTCTGGCTATATCACTGTCAGTGGCAGCGTTCGCACTAGAATTTTCAAAAGCTGCGTCTCTGAACGCGCGGACGGGCGAGAAAGTTCGTGCGGTTTGCTGATGCATTGCACATGTGCGAAAATGCTGAGTTATCGCGAACGCTGGGGGGTGTGTGTCGCTTTAACTTTAGCAATCGGCCGAACGATCAGCGATGGTCTGACAAGTGTTGATAAGTGCGGTAGGCGTTCTCTGGACTTAAGCGGTATAGCCCATACGATGCTGCCATTTCTGCTGACCCCGTAAATAGCTGATGCGAGATTGGGCTGACCTGGCCAGATCTTTACACGACTTCCTTCTATCTGTCGAGGGTGGGGGTGGGAGGGGGCGAAGAGGGGGGAGGAGTGTGTGTGTGTGTGTGATCGGACAGTTGTTGCAGATCCTACCAATCGCACGTCCGAGTCTGAATGATCCTAACAGCTAGACGTGCGGTTGTAGATATTTCGTATCAATTGTGTGTTATGTGGTGTTGCTGGTCCCACCAGTCACTGACACGAGTGCAAATAGTCGTGCGGGATAGTAGTGCTTATCCCTTAGATGAAAGTTGTGTGATCTTGAAGACCTTCTGAAATGGGTTAGAAATGAATTCGAAAGTGGGAAATTCACCAGGGGCGATTAGTCAACTATCTATTTCAGTTTTGACAATAAAAAGTGACTAATTCGGAGAGTTTAGTGTGCGGGTGATTTTGGGAAAGGGAGGCGACAATCAAACAGTGGAATTATCGCTCTGGGGCCGTATTTACAGAAGTTAACTGTACAGTTAACAAATCCCTTTAACTTCTCCTGTAGTTAGCGAAACTTTTGGACGTTAATTAGTAAATTTTAATTTTATGTTAAAGCATATTCTTGTAAAAAAAATTGTAAGCGTAATTTAGCCGAATCAGCTTGTTTCCCATGTGCGGTGTGCAGTTAACTGCACAGTTAACTTCTGTGAATACAGGGGCTGGTGGTTATATCACAAAATGGCACATCTGAGATTGCATGGGAGCATTGTATAGTATCTAATTTCAACTCGCAAATATTAACACTAAATTTGATGAAAAGTAAATAACCTAGATGTATTAGCAACGTTGAAGTGGCAAAACATACGATGAGATGGCTGTGTGGTGGGTTAATATTCCGGGGTTTTTTTGTTTTGTTTTTTTTTTGATAGTTGATCATATGCATTCTGTTCATTGAATCGGTAGGGAAAGTCTCGAATCATACTTCCCACAAAGTTCAATGGCGGTTCGTCAACTACAACAAAAAGAACTTAACTTGGTCTTGCCTTTCATTCTGACAAAGCATAAAATATATGAATCATAACTTAAGTTACTGTTATTAAATGTCACATACTTTATCAGCTCAAACAGGAGCCTTTTCAAATGTCAAGTTTTCACCTAAGCTCGAGACTTTTCCCGTTTGCGTTACGTTTCAATAAGTTTTATATATGTTTGTGAAGAATTAAACTCACAGTCCCCGTTTGGAGAGTACATTTGAAGGAATAGATATTTGTGACGTGTGTTGTCACGTGGTCTTTCTCAAGAGTCAGCACCGTAGCAGTGTGCAGCCCAAAATGAAATATGGTCATAATTATATCTGTGGTTCTTGACGTGTTCCATATCTGTCAGTAGTATCCATTTATTAGAGGCAGTTGGTAAGTACAGTGCTCATTAATATTTCGAAGACCAGTAAAGAAGTTGTTTCGGACCCTTTTATCTCTCTTTACTGGTCATTTTTGTTTTGACTACTCCTGTGGCCATAGTGGCCCTAGGACCACCAAATCTCGAACAAAAATAGTACTTGATCTGAAGTTGTGCCCCTCACTTTTTGTTTCCGCCTATGCTTTTTTCATGATCAAAACACGAAACAAAAAAATCTGTTATTTTTATCACGACGCATGGATGCAAAATCAGCTTTAGTTACAACTTGAGGGTGGCTGCGGGGAGGGGGAGGGGGGAGGGGGGAAATGCCATTTCATAGAGTAAGTAGCAAGTCTGTTTTTTTTTATAGAAAGCTTTCGAACTAGCAAAAAAGTTTCGTGCAAATTAAGATTTTGGAATCTAAAAGAAAATCTTGTCTGCACATGAAAAGCAGCGCAAAGTCAAACTGAAAAGTTTTTTAAATTCTACTCGAAATGTGAAAGTAATTTTAAAAATATTATTTTTTGACAAAGTGTTTGATATTTCGCCTTTGAGAAATGGGTTCTCAGTCAAAATGGCGGGGTTTCCTTTCTATCGGCTTCTGCCGCCCACCCGTTAGTGTGTTATTGTGTGCCTGCAGAGGGAGGAGGCGACCATTATGAGGGCACGGATCCGGGCTTACAGAAAATACGCGTCCGGACGAGCGTACAGCAGGACGCTTTCGTCTACTAGCTGAGGTGATCCAGAGAGCTGGAAAGCGCCGCGTCAAATTTATTAAGGTGAATTCCTCTTATCTGAAAATTGTCAGTGTGCAGATTACGAGCCTCGCTAGTAACGGATATATCGGCGGGGCGAGGGGGGGGGGGGCGAGGGGGGAGGCTACGGGAGGCGTACCTTTCGGGACAACTCCTAAAGCCATCCCAGGGCAGAAATATAAAGAATGTTGGTTGCCTGGGGTTGCAAAACCAGAACTTGCTTCAGAGGCTTGTAAGGAAAAAGGACAGCAAGGAGAAGGAAACTATATCCTTCAAGGTGGGGGGGGGTATCTCCACCCTACTGCCTCAGCTCCATCCCGCACCACTCCACCCCACTGCCTCAGCTCCATCCCGCACCACACCATACCACAGCCTCAGCTCCATCCCGCACCACACCACTCCAAAGTCTCAGCGCCATCCCGCACCACTCCACCCCACTGCCTTAGCGCCATCCTGCACCACTCCACCCGAAAGTCTCAGCGCCATCCCGCACCACTCTACCCAAAAGCCTCAGCGCCATCCCGCACCACACCACCCCACTGCCTTAGCGCCATCCTGCACCACTCCACCCAAAAGTCTCAGCGCCATCCCGCACCACACCACTCCAAAGTCTCAGCGCCATCCCGCACCACTCCACCCCACTGCCTTAGCGCCATCCTGCACCACTCCACCCCAAAGTCTCAGCGCCATCCCGCACCACTCTACCCAAAAGCCTCAGCGCCATCCCGCACCACACCACCCCACTGCCTTAGCGCCATCCTGCACCACTCCACCCAAAAGTCTCAGCGCCATCCCGCACCACTCCACCCCAAAGCCTCAGCGCCATCCTGCACCACTCCACCCCACAGTCTCAGCGCCATCCCGCACCACTCCGCCCAAAAGCCTCAGCGCCATCCCGCACCACACCACCCACTGCCTCAGCGCCATCCTGCACCACTCCACCCCAAAGCCTAAGAGCCATCCTGCACCACTCCACCCCACAGTCTCAGCGCCATCCCGCACCACTCCACCCCAAAGCCTCAGCGCCATCCCGCACCACACCACCCCACTGCCTCAACGCCATCCTGCACCGCTCCACCCCAAAGCCTCAGCGCCATCCCGCACCACTCCACCCCAAACCCTCAGCGCCATCCCGCACCACTCCACCCCAAACCCTCAGCGCCATCCCGCACCACTCCACCCCAAAGTCTGAGCGCCTTCCTGCACCACTCCACCCCAAAGCCTCAGCGCCATCCCGCACCACACCACCCCACTGCCTCAACGCCATCCTGCACCACTCCACCCAAAAGCCTCAGCGCCATCCCGCACCACACCACCCACTGCCTCAGCGCCATCCCGCACCACTCCACCCCAAAGCCTCAGCGCCATCCTGCACCACTCCACCCCAAAGCCTCAGCGCCATCCCGCACCACTCCACCCCAAAGCCTCAGCGCCATCCTGCACCACTCCACCCCAAAGCCTCAGCGCCATCCCGCACCACTCCACCCCAAAGCCTCAGCGCCATCCCGCACCACTCCACCCCACTGCCTCAGCGCCATCCCGATCCACTCCGTCCTTCAGGTAAATCCCGCTTCATTCTATCCAGCGCAAATCCCCCGTTTGACAAGCAACCGCAGTACCAACATCAATCGTAAATTTGCATATAATCTCATAAAAGTGGAGTTAATTAATCCAATCTGACACCTGCTTCTGTACCACTTAATTGCGTTTCTTGCATGAGTTGCGTAGAATAACGAAGTGTCTTCACAGAAACGTGTTTGCTGTAATTGGCAAATATATGATTTCAAATCTAAAGAAAACGACCACGTGTCGTGGCTTTCTCTTCAGTACCTTGACGTTTTTGCCCTTTATTATTACCAAGCTCATAGAGTTTTGTGTAGTTTATTTTGTACCCTGCAATGTAATGTACAAAAAAAATGCGTGAAAAGGGACTGCTACTTTCGCTTAGTTTTTTGTACTCAAAAGAAAATCATAAATATTTTACTTATGCATTTAAATTTCTTCAAAAACATTGATAAAAAAACCCGAGAACTAACAAAACACAATAATATTCATCGTTATCTTTGTTACACAACTTAATTAAAGCTATCCGATAGCGGCGGTTTGGCACTCATCGCGAAATCGCTGCACGCTGCATGTGTTAAAGCCTAATTTGCAATGCATTGAATTTGGTTAAAAAATTCCTCCACCCTGTATTTACTTTGTGACACCTTCTGTCACCTACTTTTGTGCCGGATAGAAAAAATTTAATAAGGAAGTGTGTGATGTATAACAAACAGTAATTGCAAAATGACTGCAAAATTGAGAATATCTTCAGCATTTCTTCAGCATTTCCCTTTCCTTGTTGTTTATTTTTGTTTATTTTCAGAGAGCTGGAGCGCTGTCATGTCGTAGTGCTGCTACTTGTCATCGCGGTTCTTTGCTGGGCACTTTTTGGTCGTGGGAAGCAGCTCACACGGGCGTCCGGTGCACCGTCCCTTACATTACTAGCTTGCGGATGGTCCATGCAGGGCTAGCTTGCCGGGCGTCCCATGCAACGTGCAGGGCTAGCTTTCTTGCCGTCCCATGCAGCGACCCATGTCGGGCTCGGTTGACCGGCGTCCCATAAGCGTCCTCTATCGGGCTAGCTTGGCGGATGCGGACGCTTGAACGGATCCTCACCCCCCCCCCTCCCCTGCCCCCTCCCGCCCGCACCCCGTTGTTGTACAGCAGTGGACTGCTTCACAGATCAAACTCAAACCGTTACCTATATTTTTTTTATTTCAAAAAAGCTTATGAATGTTCTCATATCCTGCTATATGGGGGATTATTGACTTTCTGCTTTGGGCTGATGTTGTGAAGATAAAGACTAATAATGGTTGGGGCAATATCTGGTGTCGGTTTCCAATTTGATTAGTTCTTAAAAAGCTTCACTACCGTATTTTTTTCTGAGTTTCAAGAAGTTATGTGGAAAGCGATATACGTCATTATTTCGTATAAATTATTCTACAATGAAAAGTGAAAGTGTTCTTAAAGTAAATGATTGTTAATTTCAGCACAGAGAAAGCGTCGTACAAGTGTTTGCTGGATTCTTTCTGTGAATGTTACAATGGGCTGGAAATGGTACATTATATTTTCTTTTTTGTGAATTTATCAGAAAGTAAAATGGTTGATTGGTCACGAGTCTCATTGAGCCCGGCTCTGGTTGCAATCGGAAAGGATTTTTTTTTTTTCAATATCCGTTCCGTTCCGTGTTATGTGAGACAAATCTCAACATGTGCGAAATACTGAAATACTGAAATACTGAAATCCGTGCGGCTTTTATATGAATTAAAAATTGCCCTTGAAATTCATTTATTACCTTGTGATCAACGATGGTAACCGAGTCAGGGTTGCAGTAAAGACATTAGCACAGCTATTTACCGGAGTATAAAGACTATCATAAAATATAAAGCACATTGCGATTACACTGGGCAAATGTGTCAGTTTATGAGCTGCTATAGCTGTTGTATCTGTAATCTACTGTGGTTGTAACGTTTTATCTTTAATGCAGAAAATGGTGTGAATTGTAAAATGGCCCTCCTGCTTGAGAAAGAATGAATATAATTTTGGCTCTGCCAATCCTGTAATAAAAATGATCAATAACTTTCATGAGTGTTATTATTCAGCTGTGATTGTTTTCCCGTGAACGTGTCTTTTTTTTGGGGGGGGGGGGCGTGGTGTTGTCGCCATCACCTATCCTCGTCCAGAGTGCCAGTACAAATGACGTAATTAGTCGCTGTCGTCCCTGTGACTGTTGAGGTCGTCAGGAGCGTCACAGCTAAGAAATTGTGAATGTCGGTGCTGTAATTCCCGCATATCGGGCCGCTACCACCCCGTTAATCCCTCGCCCCCCCCCCTTATTTCTCAATTACTAGGTTATAATCAGGAGCGCACATAAATGGTTAATGTGCCCCATTGGATTTTCCAGAAATTACCCTCCGGCCTACCCTCACCTACAAATCTGATTCTTTTATTTGACCTCCCCCCCCCCCCCCCCGCCCTCTTCCCCTTGTTGCATTGTTGTTTAATTATGCCAAAGAAGATTAATGTTCATTCATATTCTTTGATTATGCTGGAAAGAGCAGTACTCGATTTTGTGACTCAGTCACAGCCTCCTCTCCCCATGGTATTCAGAAAGAAACTTACGTTATTTTCGAGGGAGACCTCAAAAGTTTTGTCCAGCTGACCTCGCTGGTAGACCAAATGGTTTCTCAGAATATAAGACAAGCTCCAGGTTCTTTCCAAGAATTTAGGGGTGGTCTCGATAAATTGTGGGTTGTGATTGTGGAGAGGATAGCACTTGAATCTTTAATATCCCTGTATATCCAACACACACAATTGAATTTATCGCCATGTTTACATTTATTTGGGTGGCCTTTTTTTTTTTTGGACAGGCTAAAGTTGTGTTCGTAGATTTGCCTCGGGGACTGAAGAGCGAGAAATGCCAAAAATAATAATTACCCTACTCTAGAACTGGTAATTAAATCGAAACCTGCACTACTTAGTTTATAATGACAGTCTTTTAACTGTCTTTAAAAGGCAAATTTATTGAGACCTTCAACGACGTTTCGACATTTGTTTTGTGCGACATCTGCGCCTACCCTGGTCGCGTTTAGCTCGGAGATTGAACGGGAAACAGTGCGGATATTGTTCCGTTGCAGTGCAGGCCGGTCAGGACAGTGACTTGTGGCAGTGTTTACGTGGTCACGTGATCATATGAGTCATGTGCGGCCCTGGGCACCTATTGCTGTGTTTCTTCTGGCCGCTGGCATTGATCACAAGACATGAGATAATCAACTGGGAATATCCTATATAGTAAAATCCAATTGATACTTTACAAGATATAACGAAAAAAAAGACAAATAAAATATGGAAGCTGAAAAGTCACCCAAGTGAAAGGCGCGAATCCAAAATAAGTGTTGAGGTCCAGTGGGGGGAGGGGGTGAACTCATGTATCAGCTGGCTACCATGCGTGTCCATGATTTTAAAACGACCCCTTAACGCGGAGTGCTAATTTTCAAATAATACCTCCTTTTTCACTTAATGTGTTTTTTTGGAACAAGCATGGTAACACATATCATACCAAGTGCCCCCCTCACCCTCCTCCTTCCTCGGGGGTAACGTCAGAATGACAAGCATCTCCACAAAAAATGCTAAGTTATGGCAGTGGGTCTTGTTCCTTTCTTATAGAATTCTACAGTGTGTCGTGTTCACGAGTGACATACAAAATGGAAGACACCTTTTTCTTCGAGAACCTCAAATTTCGTTTTGAGGTGACTGTGGCCACCAAGAAAATTAGTCGTTGTTTCTTCTCATCCCAATTTTGTTTAAAATCAATGACCCTGCCGAAGAGCAATTTTTCTCAAAAATTTACATCCTGCCGGCGCCTGTTATTTAAAACTTCGCTGACGCGACATCAGCCAAAATTCTTATCTGGGTAAACTGAGCATCTTAGACCTGACTGTTATTGATCTTTCAGTTTCTGATCACTTCCATCTCCATCCCCCTCCCCCCCCCCCCCCCCAGTAACGGGGGGATATAGTTATTGGACTGTCCGACTGTCCACCCGACTGTCCAGGCTGCATCTCCGAAACTATAGACAGGATTGTTTTGAAATTTCACCCACGCAAAGAACAAACATTTAAGGTGTGCAGCGTCGTATTATTTATTTATTTTTTTAATTTATCAAAATGACAGTATTTTTCGGTTATTGGAACATCCTATTTTCGACGTTTCCAAGCTGGGTCTCCAAAACTGTTGATACGGACAGAGCACATATGGAAGGTGTCGTTTTTTTTAATTATTATTATTATTATTTTCTTCCGATTCATGAAAAATTGTGAAAAAACCAGTGTTTTGAAATTTGGTAAAACTTCTCGTTTAATATAAATTTGTCCGCGAAACCGAACGATCTTGGAGATAAAGTCTTCCAAGCTATTTCTCGAAAACTGTTTTTCTGATTTCTTCACACACACGAATAACACTGATACTGAAAATACCCAGAGTGGATTATTTTTTAATAAAAAAGTTAGCTTTTTGTCGAAATTTGAAGAATGCAAACCTGTTGAAATTGTGAAAAACGTAATGAAAGCAGCATTAATAGTAAACAAGTTTTGACACCTATATCATAGGTCATCCATGTTACACGGGGGATCGTATCTCTCTGAGACTCTGGTTAATTATATGTCTCCCCATACATATATAGCATTTGGTGTGTCCGTCCGTCCGTCTGTCCGTCTGTCCGCAGTGAGTTCGTATGAAATTAATGAGTCGATTTTTCTCAAAACATACATACATATTGGGGTACATGTCTAGATGATGCCCGTGACATTTTTTTTCCGTTTCCTCAAAAATTCTATTTTTGGCAAATTTTTTAACATAGGGGGGGGGGGGGGTTCGTGCATTTTTTTCACTTTGGCAGGCTATATATCCAAAACAATTTGTTGGATTAGGCTGAAACGTGGCAAGAACAACACACATACAGTGCAAATGTTTACTGTCAAGTTTTACGTCATTTCCGCTGAAAATGTATTTTTGGCGAATTTTTTAATTTTTGATTTTGAACTTTTTTGGCCATATTGTTGTAATATCTCCGAAACGGTTTCTTGGATTAGGCTGAAACTTGGCAAGAAGAATTCACAAAACGTGTAAATGTTTACTGCGAGGTTTTTCTTCATTTCCGTTGAAAATGTATATTTGGCGATTTTTTCAATTTTTGATTTTTAACTTTTTTCAATATATCTCCGAAACAGTTGCTTGGATTAGGCTGAAACGTGGCAAGAATAACCCACATATAGTGCAAATGTTTACTGCGAAGTTTCTTTTTATTTCCTTTGAAAATGTATTTTTTTTGGCGATTTTTTAATTTTTGAATTTTAACTTTTTTGGCCATATTGTTGCGATATCTCCGAAACGGTTTGTTGGATTAGGCAGAGACTTGGTAGGAACAACTCACAAAACCTTTAAAAGTTTACTGCAAAGTTTGTCTTCATTTCCGTTGAAAATGTATTTTTGGCGAATTTTTCAATTTTTGATTTTTAACTTTTTTGGCCATAATTGTTGCGATGTCTCCGAAACAGTTTGTTGGATTAGGTTGAAACATGGCAAGAAGAACCCATATGTAGTTGAAATGTTTACTGCGAAGTTTTTCTTCATTTTCTGTAAAAATGTATTTTTGCCGATTTTTTTCCACGTGACTGATTGGCGGACGGGGGAGACATATCCGTTTTTGTTTTAACAAAAACAGTGGCCAATCTAGTTTATAAGTCACCCACTTTCAAGCGTTTGAAGTGCTTTGTTACATGAAAATGCGAGCGCAAAAGTTTAATGTAGATTTCTCCACTTGAGGACTATTTCCAGTACTTTTTCTTCCTTTCGGTAAAATCTTTTTCACTTCGAAATTTCATACGGTCGGTCATTCCCACTTGCAAACTTCGTTTGCAAATGGGAATAAGTTTGTAGTTTTTCTCGAAATTTCTGCCCTTTTTTTTCCCTTTTTTTTTCTCTTTTTTTCTTTTCCGTCAAGGAGGTTTCCAGAAAACTCCTCCTACGCTATTTGACGTAGGACGATGAAATTTGGCACATTGATAGAAGGTGACGAGATGTCGTCAAATCCGCAAAATTTTTTGACCTTGACCTTGAAGGTCAAGGTCAAATTGAGGTCAAAATTTTTCTGACCTCAAAGTGGTTTCCAGAAAACTCCTCCTACAGGGTTTGTCGTAAAAAGACGGCATGTGGCACAGACACAGAGGGTAATGAGTTGTCGTCAAAAACGTGCAATTTTTTGAACTTGCACCTCAGAGGTCAAGGTCAAATTGAGGTCAAAATATTTTTGGAAACACCTATTAATCACGAAAAGCAGCCATAAATGTGCTCAAATCCCACTGTGAATGCATAAAACGTACCCAGTAAAGGGTAAACTTTCATCACTTACCTTGACCTTGAGGGTCAAGGTCAAAGGTCACGTGATTTCACGCGTCCTTAACGACAGGCCGACTCATCTCGAAAACGGTGAGAGATAGAGCGATTTTGAGCTCATTTTCGACCCTTTGGGCCTAAACAACGTTACATAAGAGGTACCTCGGTGACCTTGACCTTCTTGGTCACGGTCAAGGTCAAAAACCGGAAGTTGACTATTATCTCGAAAACGGTTAGAGATAGAGCGATTTTGAGCTCATTTTCGACCCTTTGGGCCTAAACAACGTTGCATAAGAGGTACCTCGGTGACCTTGACCTTCTGAGTCACGGTCAAGGTGAAAAACCGGAAGTTGACTATTATCTCGAAAACGGTTAGAGATAGAGCGATTTTGAGCTCATTTTCGACCCTTTGGGCCTAAACAACGTTGCATAAGAGGTACCTCGGTGACCTTGACCTTCTGGGTCACGGTCAAGGTCAAAAAGCGGAAGTTGACTATTATCTCGAAAACGGTTAGAGATAGAGCGATTTTGAGCTCATTTTCGACCCTTTGGGCCTAAACAACGTTACATAAGAGGTACCTCGGTGACCTTGACCTTCTGGGTCACGGTCAAGGTCAAAAACCGGAAGTTGACTATTATCTCGAAAACGGTTAGAGATAGAGCGATTTTGAGCTCATTTTCGACTCTTTGGGCCTAAACAACGTTGCATAAGAGGTACCTCGGTGACCTTGACCTTCTGGGTCACGGTCAAGGTCAAAAACCGGAAGTTGACTATTATCTCGAAAACGGTTAGAGATAGAGCGATTTTGAACTCATTTTCGACCCTTTGGGCCTAAACAACGTTACATAAGAGGTACCTCGGTGACCTTGACCTTCTGGGTCACGGTCAAGGTCAAAAACCGGAAGTTGACTATTATCTCGAAAACGGTTAGAGATAGAGCGATTTTGAGCTCATTTTCGACCCTTTGGGCCTAAACAACGTTACATAAGAGGTACCTCGGTGATCTTGACCTCCTCCATCATGGTCAAGGTCAAAAACTGCAAGTTGACCAGTATCTCAAAAGCGGTTGGAAAACTGAATTTGAATTTTTTGTGCCCAAGTGAGGTTACATTATATTCACTTCGATGGCCTCGTTCAAGATAATAATCCGGAAGCTGACAATTATGTTGAAACACTGAAAAATGTGTCTTTGACCAAATATGTTGTGTCTCTGCCCTTGCAAGTGGGTACTATTTCGCTACGTGTAGCGAAATACGGTCTAGTTTTTTACTCTAAATTGTCTAGACCCGGACTTGTCACTTTTTTTAGCCCTGCCGACTGTCGTCGGTGGGCTACAGTCATCATTGTGGGGTATCTGTCGTCCTTTTGTGTATGTGTGTAAACATTTCTTCAAAATGCTTCTCTTCTTACATTTCTGTTTTAACAGGAATGTTCCCTTTGTAATCCTCTACAGCACTTGTAGTGTTTTCGGTGATTTGGTCAAAATATTGACCAAATTTAAGAAAACACAAAAATGCCACCACCCTTTCTACAAATCCTGCCCGATTGCGTAGAAATGTGACAGGAATGTTCTCTTTAAGCTTCTGCATCACACTTTATTATTATTATTATTATTATTATTATTATTATTATTATTATTATTATTATTATTATTATTATTATTATTATTATTATTATTATTATTATTATTATTATTATTATTATTATTATTATTATTGAGGCTTCTTCAGTTGGAGCTTCTTCACCGGTTAAAAGGTGTGGAGTCTAGTGGTGAGCGCATTTACTTTCTAACCACGGTCGTGAGTTGAGGTCCGGCCCTCGACGTGTATTACATGGTCTGCCTTCAGTTGTGTGAAAACATCAAAACTTTCCTTTCCTTTCTTTCTTTTCGTCTTTCTTTCTTTTCTTCTTCCTTTCTTCCTTCCCTTTCTGCATCCCAAACAGATTTTAATTTCAGTTGCAGTATTTTTGTTATGGGCAAAACCTGTCAAATAAACAGATCTCTTTAAGAGAAACCCAAGAGAATGCTTTTCGTCCCCCAGGTCTAGTTCGATTACTTTTAATAGCAATGTTTGCAATGAGGCTTCTACCTGATCGAAATAGGTTCAAAATTGGTCGGTTTCTCCTTTCATCTTTATAATGTCATCGCTTTTACGACTGGACAAAATGTCCATGGACATTCTTGTTTATTTACGATTTTAGTGATCCGGTCGAGGTATGAGAAACAAGGTTATTTTTCCTCGCCTTAAAATAATAGAGAAAACTAGAACCTCATTTCGCTAGCGAAATGTTAAACATTTGACAAAGATTAAAACGCAAAAATACTTCCTTCAATGGGTTATTTCTTGAATAATATATTGCAAACAACACAGCTTGAATACCTCTTACAAGCCGAGTAGTGTTTGGGTTTTGTTGACTTAGGATTTTATTGACTGATCAGACATACACTGTGTTATCTATTTACGCAGTGAGAGCTCGCACAAAGCTGAGCAACTGTGTGTTCTGTGCTATCCGTTAAATGCTTCGCATTTACTTGCAAAAAAATACACTCTTTTCACATGGCGTTTTAAACAAGAAAACGAAATCGACGACGAAAATAAAAATTGTCATGCACGCGTTCATATCAAGTTCTACCTAAGTCCCGAGTTTCGTGGCCCTAGGGCCCGTAGTGCCAGTGGAGGAGATGACACAAGAAATCCGATCACTGTCAGGAAAAAAAAGATACCAACGGCTGCTCGCACAAATTCATATGAGCCCTTGCAAGCCAAGAGAAATTCTAAACATCGAGTAGACTTTTTCGAGTTCGAGTACACTTTTTCGAGTTCGAGTACACTTTTTTTATCGAGTACAGAAAAAAAAACTCGAGTAGACTTATTTCATCGAGTACAGAAAAAATACTCGAGTAGAGTTCAATCTATTGAATATACTTTGTTTACATATTTCTATATGACAGTAAAACCAATATTTAACACTCTCAAAATATAACAAATTATCAAATTTTCAAAGTAATCATATTACAGTGGAACCCCGGGATCGGACCCCCCGAAAATAGGACCACCCCGGAAGGCGGACCACTTTTTACCAGAACCGAACACAATTGATTGGAAACTATGAAAAAAGTGGCGGGGTATCGTTTGATCCACAGAAGGGCTATGAAAACAAAGGAGAGATAAATGTTTCACGGATATTAAATTCCAGTGCCTGTGCCCAGATAAGTTATTCGAATTAAGGTGATTTCGAAGAAATTTCGAAACATCGAAATAATAATATATACAGCAAAAAACTTGACTTGGGAATATTAATTGAAATAAAATAATGTAAAGATAAAAAAAAGACGCGGTGGCTGTTGAAGAAAACCTGTGTGAACTCCATGGATAACGCAGAAATACATACACACTAGGCGGTGATGAGAAGGAAATAGTTTCAAGCATATGTAATGAAAAGGGGCATTGTTTATGATGTATTTGAGGTTATACTGCTCATTCAAGTGGGTAATTTTATTACAGGATCTCACTGAAAGCATCATATAAAAGCAGGGTGCCTCTTGTGATCTGCTTCCACATAAACAAATTTTGAAACGATTATGTATGGTCTTATAGTAAATACTTTGTAAACACTTTGCTTTATTTTACGTATGTTCTGGCCTCTCATTATTTTGCTAAAATTTGCACTCTACTCGAACTCGAATTCTCTGCTCGAACTCGAACTCGAATTCTCTACTCGATGTTTAGTAGCTCTCGCAAGCCAAAGGCTTGTCCAATGTTAATAACAGAAGACTTGAAGGCCCACTGTGGACTGCAAAAGCCATTATCCTTCGAGAAACATAAAAACACACATCCACATTTGGCGTTTTTTACGAAGAAAAGAAAGTAATACACTTTTCCTGGGTGTACGGGAATTTTCTTAATGCCTTCGTGCAATTCTTATTCATGTTTAGAATGCTACAGGTATGTGTTGTATTGTATGGGAGAAAGTTAACTTCAGATGATAACAAGTTTGAAACTGACCTGACATTATTATGATTTCCTCGTATTACCCGACCCAATTGTTGCTGGATTGGCGCTGTCAAAATATACTCGTTGAAACTCAATGAACAACATACCATAGGGAACCCGATCATGCTAAATTTTTATTTCACGCATTTTTTTCTCATCTTCGTCTTTGGAGTGAGAATTTTGGTTCTCTTTGACCTTAGAATCTTCACTCCTGTTTGAGAAAAGATATTATATTTCATGTGTAAATACTAGGCCTTTTTGTCACTTTCAAAAGAAGTTTATTCAGTAATATTAAAATGTACGTGAAGTGAGGTGGGCCACTCTATTACACAGTCAGCGCATATCATTTTTGTAAAATCAAATAAGCGGGACACGTTTTAAGTTGTGAATAAAATCTAGGATCTCGTGCTAACACTTGCGTCATTGTATAGAATTATTTTCAAAAGAAATATAAGAAACTGTTCCTGAGCACTCTCTTATCTACGGCGTTATCTTTACACGTGTTTTGTTAAGATATCTACGCGAAATAATCCAGTTAATAGTATAGTTTTTACATATGCGGCAGCTATAAATGTTTTGTGATCAATGCGTTAAAATATAAAGTTATCAATCTTAATTATCTCACTAGATCTGAGCTAGATATAGATTAACTAGGTGAGGGTGACCCGATTTATGTAGAATCACAGGGTGGCTCCGTTTATTTAGAATCACACAGGTCTAATGTCACTCCAAACTCGATTAAATACTGCTTGGGTGAATTGGAAGATCGTATGAAGTTTTGAGACTAATATGTCGTGAAACTGTGCTGTGTGGGCGATGAGGTTTTTATTTTTTGTTCCTTTGAAGCTTTTCTCACCTCTCATGAGGCTGATTCGTGTGAACACCGTTTTTTTTTTCAATTCTTTTGGTGGGCGATGTGATGCAATTCATGTAACCAATAATTAACTTTTTCATATAATTATAAAAGCGTTTTCATTCACATTTGTCTATGCGCTCTTTGCGAGGAGATAAATAATAATAACATTAGCTAGACTTGCAAATATCTGGTTCATGCTTGTTTCAGAAATATTCAAGCTTACTGCTGTTTTCAAAGTTTAAATAATTATGTAGATTATTTATTGTTGGAAATACAGCCCATCCTTGCTTTAATGAACACCTTCCTTTCACACAGTACAGTACATGTTCTTGACGGGGTTGTGTGTTCGTTATAAGGAGGTGTTCACAAAAGAGAGGAGATTGCTATAGTAAAATTCTTACATTTCAACAAAACAGGGCTGACCTGTAGAAGTTCTCACTGACGTAGATTTCATATAGACTTCGCTAACTGATAATGCAGAGGCCGTGGGTTCGAACCCAGGCAGGGGGTGAATGGCAAGGGATTTCATGTGCCGATCTCGTCATGGGAGAGTTTTCATGTCAGATTTATGCCAATTGATCACAACGCAAACAACTATGCGCTTCAAATTCATGTTAGTTGAACACAGTACGAATAGCTGAAAGCTATTTCCGATGAGGATGGAGGGCAACATATCAAATGTCAATATGTCTCTCTTCGAGGGAGACATATAATATTATTGGAATATTCACCAAATACCCACGAAAAAAGATATCAAATGCAACTTACCAAATTTTAAAAGCCTAAATTAAGCGTGCAATGATAATTAACTCTTTATTAAGTTAAGAAGCAAATTCTGCGTTCATGAAATGTAATTATTTGAAATCTCATAAGGTTCTACATGTTTGATATCATGTGTTATTATATGAAAATTCTACGTTTTTGAAACGGTTTCTGCTTTTTTGATAAAGTCCGGGGTGGAGGGGGGAGGCAATATAGACACATACGGTGCGGTTATTCAGGGAAAGATTAAGATGTTCCATTATTTGAGTATGGACGGCAAGTACAGTCAGTTGCTCTTAGACATCTTGGACGCTCCGGCTTGGGTCTAGTAGACCTTTTTGGGTTCTTAAAGCAATGTAAGGAAGAAGCAAATAAGCTCAACATAACCCAACAATCTTTTGCTTTTACTGTCTTGTGTAACTACGAGGAAACCGTTTATTTATATTTTTGGATTATCAGTCAAAGAGACTCGACATTCATGGACTAAAAAAGGCATTTTAGTTAGTTTCATTTTCAAATATGAATAAGATACAACTTGGAAGTGAAAAAGAATAGAATGGGGAAATTTTGGATACACATAAAGGAAATCCAGGATTGCTGTACGAGGAATGTCCCTATCACCAAGTTTAGATCGCCAAAAAAGGAGATGCTTCTTGGAGGTGCTGCTTAACCGCCCGAAAAAAAGCTTGCAAAGAAAGAAAAATCTTGACGCCATTTTATCTCTGCCAT